>CAMTDV010000007.1:78016794-79409294 GCA_947069175.1 Scalesia atractyloides
ATTTTTATTTATTTATTTTAATTAAAAATCAATTAAAAATACTTAAAAATAACATTTTTAAGGTTAGAAAATAGCCTTAAACTCACAAAAATACACCCAACAATCCTACTAAAATGGATAAATAAAATCCGTTTACTTACCGAACCATAATGCTATTTATCTAGGTTAATTTCACTCATGGTTAAAACCACTTCGCGTGCATTCAACATCATCAACCGAACGCACCCACTGTGAGTGAATCTTACAACTCCCCCTTTTTAATTACACGTTTTGGGGTGTGTCATGTGTCACAAAATAATTAACTCGTTTATTTAAACTTGTGCCATACCATATCGTGATCTAAACTTAGATTGTTTATATTGTTGTGATTACGTATTTCATTTTGTTAAATTATATGAAATTCATTCATTAAGCCCATCAGCTCCTCGTGGGAGACGAGTGAGCAACGCGTGCCTCAAAACCAATCCATTATTGTTCATGTGTGTATCATTGAGTTTATATTGTTTGTAGTTATGTCTTTCATATTATCATGTTTATGCAATTCATTCATTAGGCCCATCAGTTCCTCGTGAGAGATGAGTTGAGCAACGCGTGTCTCTAAACGTTCCATTATTGCTCATGTGTGCTTTATTTAATATCTAATGATTGTTGAGTAAGTTTACATCTATTTTTACTCATGTGTGGTTGTGCACTCATTTCATAATCAATTAAATAAACTTGTTCAAATGTTTTCCATAGGATTCACTCGCCAACTTTTTGTTGATCCAAAAACCCTTTTACACATGATACAGGTGAACAGGATGAAGCAAGGAAAACATAGGAAATGCCTTAGAAGAAAACAAAGAAGCTTAGATTGATGTTAGGTCATGATGTAATTATAGTTGTAAATTTCCTATTAAATTGTATTTAATGAATATGAAACGTATAATAAATGTCATGAGCTTTGATGATAACCCAATCATGCCCCGGTCACCTTTTCCGCTGCGGGTCGGGGTGTGACAACGTATACTTCTACATTTCAACCCGTTTACTTCCATTATGATTTCCAAACGTAGTTGACATCCTCAAACTTATCACAACAATACATACCTTGATTCCTTACCTTTTCCGTAATTTCTTACACAACCCCCTGCATTCAACATAACAATATTCGTTTAAAAAAGAAGAAGTGATTCCGGAAATCACTTACCTTATGCGTCCATATTCGTATCCGCTTCCTTGCCTCCTCTTGACCCGTTAGCCTTTCGTGCTTGAGTCCATCTCGACATATCTCCTATTCGTTCATGTCACCACAATCATATCATATTTAGCATGTATATAATCGTTCATACAAACATTCATATCCTTTCCATTCATATATTTCTTGCCTTGCATTACTCAACTATCACATATATAAGACATGTACTAATGACCACCATATTTCATGTTCTCGCAACTCAATTATCACCGTACACATTCAATAAATCATCTAGTACATAATTTATGATTTTTCTACCCTTATATGTGCTCAAACGTCTAAATATGCTACTTATACATTGTTGACTTTGTGAAAGTCAACTTTCTTACTTTCATGCTTTCATATTTTCAACTTATGAACACACTCATAATGATATGGCGGACCGTAGTGATAACTTCATATGCATTTCATACTAATGACGTATGACTCCTAAAACTACATAATCACTTAGTCGCACTTACAACGTACACATAATCCATTTATACACATGCTAATACTTTCATAATTCTATATTTGACGACCACATACCAAGCTAGTCAATTTAACATAATCATAACATCATTTGCCACTAGTGAGTCCATATGCTATGGACATAGTACACTTTCACTTCTTGATCCTAACTAACGATCAATCGAATACATGATGAACATCACCCTATCCAAGCACATGGTATGCATGATCTTACCCAAAACATACATTCAACCCAAATTCTTGTATGAGTTCCATTTATAGCACATTCTTTGAGTTAGTTTACTACTAATTACATCATTAACATATTTCATTCATATATGTCAAGCCATTTCATCTAATTTCACATCCTAACTTTATCTAGACATTTCATCATACACTTGATGTGCATACTACTTTCTAAGCATAACGCACAACCCATTCATGCTTTGATTTCCACTTCTTGCATTCATCTTATCACACAACTATAACAAAAAAAATTTCATACTATACTTTATACTAACATATAAGATCACATATCGCATAACTCATCAAATTTTGCAATAGGACTAGTCATGGGTGACACAACCATATCACCTTCTTCATCATCCCAAATGGGTTTTACTTCTAAACACCGAATTAATCAAAATCGTGCATAATACATGTTCTACATGATGATTTTAACACACAAGCATGCTTAATTTCATACCAATTTACGGATTTGATCATAACCCATTTCTAAAAGGTCATCAAATGAGACTCTAAAACTTACCAAATGATTTAGGACTAGATGATCAAGGATTCAAGTACATGCATGAGTTTTAGCTTGAATTCATCTTCAATTTGGACAAGAAAGGGGTGAATTGGGGGCTTCCCCATTTCTTCTTGTGGATGTCGACCACACCACCAACACACACACATACATATTGACTTTTTTTTTGTTATAAGAAACTTAAACCCAATTTCCCACTTTTAGTCCTTCTAGTTCATTCTTATGTCACCAATAATACTAATTTTCATCCTCTTGTTACTTGACTAACTATTTAACTAAGTTAAATATCTTGGTTATTTTATTTTGTACCAACACATAAAGAAACATACTAGTTAAGTAAAATTTGTGATTTTGGGGCGTTACAAAACCGGCGGCAAAGAATCACTTACTGCTACCGGACTACCTCTTTTCGGATCCTACACTTTATCACTCCTTGGTTATTTGCAATACTTGACGATTACTCGACCAAATTTATCTTATGTTGTGAATCAACTGTCTCAGTTTCTTCAAAACCCAACTGTTGATCATTTTAAAGCTGTAAAACGCCTCTTACGATATGTTAAAGGAACTATTTCCTTTGGTCTTACTTACAGTCGCCCACACAAGTGTTCTACTCTTGGTTATTCCGATGTCGATTGGGCTCCTTGTCTGGATACACGATGCTCCACGTATGGTTATTCAAATTTTCTTGGTGGAAACCTTGTGTCTTGGAGTGCTAAGAAATAACCCATAGTCTCTCGATCCAGTTGTGAATCTAAATATCTGGCCATGGCAAATAACGTTGCTGAACTTGTCTGGATAACTCATCTATTATGTGAATTGCATGCCTTACCACCCGATCGACCCACTCTGCGGTGTGATAACAAAAGTGCTTTATTTATGACTCAGAATCGAGTTTCACATAAACGTGCGAAACACATAGACTTAGGTTATCACTTCATTCGTGAATTGCTCAATTCTAGGAAGCTGTATACAAAATTTGTTCCAACCAATCTTCAGGTAGGTAGCTAGCTGATATTTTCACAAATAGTCTTCCGCGTGCTCAATTTGAAGTCTTTCGTTCTATGATTGGTCTTGGACCGCCACCATTTCGATTGAAAGGGGTATTAGCTAAACGATTTGCACATATATTGTTCTTATTGTAAATATTATGTTTCCATATTCTTTGTTATTACTCTCCTCAATTATAGGAGATAATTTTGTAATCCTCTCTTATTAATAGAATTCTATCCCTCAATTAATATTGAGGTTGATTCACAATACGTTTACACTAACCACATTCGTTACACTTGATTGGGGTATCCTCTCACCCCCCCCCCCCCCCTTCTATATATAGATTCTCTTCTAAATTGAGCTTATCAGCATATCATACGAAGGGACATAGATAAGTGATCTGAATTTCCAAAGTAGCATAGTATTTAGCAAGCAAATAAAATAGCTCAGAACATTCGTACCTGGATAAGCGCCTAACGCTCCTAATTAATGCCTCAAAGATCCACTGACATGCTCAACAGAATTACAACAAGTATTTCAACTCTAAATTAATAGTTGTTGGGATTATTATTATTATTATTATTATTATTATTATTATTATTATTATTATTATTATTATTATTTTAATACAAAGTTTTGGAGATCAATTAGACCAAATCATGATTTAATGAATTTCTCCGGAACATAGAAAAATTGGTTTCTTTGATACTGCCAAATGATGAACTGTGTATTCATATGTTGAGTGGCTTGGAATGTTGTACCAGTAGAGGAAAAAAATAAGACAACATGAACTAATGTTCATACAATGGTCAATGGGTGAATCCATATGGTGGACCAAAAGAACACATCAGAAATAGAAACATGACCCAGAGACCAGAGAAAATTAACTAAACTCAGAACAAACATGAATTTGATCAACCAGAGAAGGTTAAGATATAAATAGAACATTAACCCAACAGAATTATTTGTGTATTCAAATCCTTTGACCCATTTGCTAACCTTTATTTAACCAGGATTCAACAATTAGAACATACTTAACCAACATATTTATGATCTGGTCTGTTTTAGAAAAAAAAAAAATATTCTGGATTGAATCAACTCTTGGATTCGAAGAAGTGTAACGTGGCTTTGGCAAATAAGTATGGGGGATTTAGCTTAGTGGGTGTGAGTCAAAAAGAAAACGGTGTTGTAGTTGTGAAGTCAGTCAGGCAAAGCAAATAACATAAGCATGGTAGGAACCATTCAAATTGTTTTCGGATTATTAAGTATGACTGGCATTACTATTTCAAGGTGTGTAGTAAAGGTATTCATCCCCAAGTGGTTGTGGGTTCCAATCTCACGGTGAACATTGGTGTAGATTTAGAAGTATGTTTACGGGGTGTGTAAGTTATTGTCCAAAAAAATAGCATTACTAATTCAAAATTCAGAAAATCTACATGCCTTGATACGTTAATCATTACTTCATGAAGTCTTCAATTGCTTAATTTGGGCAGGTCTAAAAATTAATTTTTCTGTGGTGTTGTGAACAGAAAGCGAGTTACTCCATGAGAAGGGATACAATTCTCCAGTATACAGCAGATGACAGAATAGCTACAAATGTTGTACCTAAATGCGCGTTCCTACTCTAGCATTACATTAGTTTATTGATAATTACGCCCATCTTCAACTTTAATGCATTACCAATTACCATCATTGGAAATTGGAGATCAATTTCCAATTGATTGGTGATTTACCTCAAGTCTAAAGATCGATGAGAGTTCAGAATCGTAGTCTATCATCTGGAACAACAAGAAAAAAGAGGGAGGAGGCAATATCGGGTTAGCCGAATAGGGATGTTGTAGCAACATTGTTTCTTGCTCGGTCAGGGTTGTTATAGTTAAATTGCTTCTATTAGTCTTCGTTCATGTTGCAACCTGTATTGTATAAATAGGGGTGTTTGTAAATAGATAAATCCAGATAAACCAACTAAAAATATCAATAGATATGATAAAGCAGCAGTAGCCAGAGCGAAAATTGGAAGCCCGGATCTCCAAATGTCACAATGCATGATGTGTAAAGACAAAATCTCACAAAACAAAGATGAATATAAAGGTAATCTAGTAGATTTCATAATACAGCATTCATTACAATTATTTTTCAAATACTTAAGCTAAAGATTAGCTAGAAAACGAAAGATATGGCATGATAAAAATCTGACGAACAAGACGAGAGCGCCACTGACGACGAGAGGCGGATGTAGCAGCAGAAAATGCGTAAAGATAACATGGTGCAGGCAAAACACCTGATAATGTTTGTGAGATTAGCGAGTGTGAGTGTATGTAAGAGAAATGTGATGTATGAGTTAGAAGGTAATACGTACAAACAAACACGTGAGCTCCTTTCTTGCTTACACCTAATTAGAACTTTGCTAAGAATTTTCATCCGACTTCACGTAATATCGCTTGAGACGTTCTGAAGCCTTCTTTACCTAAGGTTAGCAAAGGGAATGAAATATTATAAGATCATAAAAAATTAAATCATATGGAAATTCATTTATTATATTGTGAATTTACCTCATCATCCCAGTTTGTTCTCCAAATCAGATATATAAGCGTAATAGTTTGAGCTAGTACACCTCCCATCATTCCAATCCATATACCCTATCAAGTATCCAATTTATCATAGATAATATCTTCCTTAATATTAAGACTTTGGTTTCTAAACATTAAGTTTTTATATATGTACCTTAACTTCAAGAGACGTTAAATATCCGAGCAAAGCTCCCAATGGAACACCGATCAAGTAAAAGCAAATGAGGTTAATGACTGCTACAGTTGTTTGCATACCTGCTCCAATTGCTACCCCTGGTGACAAAATATATTTTCTCCACATGGTGATCGGTAACATGTAAACTTTCTAAAAATAGTATGTTTGTACGTGTATGTGGACTAACAATCTTTTCTGAATGGAATGAATTACCTGAGAGTACGGGGTAAACACTGTTCAAAAGAACCGAAAAAGAGAGAAGCAAAGAAAGATCTGATATCGTATCCGCAACTCTTTCATCATTCGTAAACAAGTATGGAAGGCTTTTCCGGAACACCAAACAGAGAACAAAGAAGAACACGCCTATCACAGTCGAAGTCCCCAACACCACTTTTATAGAAAATTTCACTGCTATCGCATTTCCTCGCCCTAACTCATTTGCCACCCGGACACTTTACAATGATAAAGTTACAATATAGCACAGTCAGACAAATATACAAAATTAATTCATATTTTTCTATTTATATTTGCATTACAAGTATTAGTAACAAAATATTGATTTTGGCTTATATATTTTGGTGTCAACTGGCATCATTTTTTCCAGGTAACTTTTGATAACTTACCATGCGGCACCTAAGAAACCAAGGATTATCATAAACTCCCACACGCTAATGTTCAGGCTGTAAAAGAATTGTAAAAAATTGAGTTGAAGGTCTTCCAAAATGACCCGTAAAGAGAAAAATAAGAGCATGTGTTGATACCAAATGGAGAATGCAGATATTGCGACCTCTGCGTTTGCCATGTATCCAGCAAGTAAAACCAGAACAGCATTGTACCATAGCTCCAAGCTACACATAATGATGGTTAGACTACATTCTCCTTTTGAAGTCAAATATTGGCTATAACAAAAAAAATTACCAGAGCATCACACCAGAGGATACTGAGAGCTTCACAAGAGGCATCAGATCCTTAAAGGCAGCAAATGTGAACCCTTTCCAAGAATTTGGACACCATCCTCCAAAAATATATATGAATTCCCCAATAACAAGAGACCATGATGACATCACGAGTGCGAGCATTGCACCCGAGACCCCCAAATTCAACTTATACACGAAATGAAATGACAAGAGTATATGAATGGCGAATTGAAAAACCGAAAGCCATGCAATAATCATGTTTTTTAACTGTGCTTGCAGATACATTTGTATAGTCAGGCTAAAAACATAGGTATAGGCTTGAGGGATGAACCACAGTGATATGTATCCACCACTGTTTGCTATTGATTCTTCCTCACCCACGAGTTTGAAAATTTGGGTACCGAAGATCAAGATCGGGAGAAAAATGGTCAAGGTAATGAAGTCAACGATCCATGATCGTTGCAAGTGAATGCCCATCATGTGGTCTTGGCCAGCTCCAAATGATTGCCCGCAAAGGGTTTCGGTTGCACTTGACATTCCCAACTGTTGATAAAAACAGTCAGTTATTACAATTATTACGAATATAGATATAAAGACTAGGTAGACATTACCTATATATGTCACGGTATGAGTTGACTTTTTAAATTTAATTCAAATATGTTGACTTTATTATTAATAATACAGGCAAAAGACTGTGGTGAACTTACAAGTATTCCGTTGATAAATCGGATGCTAAGTGTTTGAACAAGTGCATAGCCAGCGAGATCTAAGTCGCTGACATGGCCAATAAATGACTGGGTGACAACAATAGTTCCGAATGAAGAAACCCTTGCTATGATTCCTGGCAAGGCAACCCTCCAAGTCTTTTTTGATTCGGACCATATCCTTTGTTTTAGGTCCCCTTCCTCTTCTTCTTTATTTCGAAGAAGCGATGTCTCAATCCCATCATCCATCCTGAAAATCTAAAGATTATAAATAGGTTAGTTTAATAGTTAAGTCGCAGTCCTAAATGTTTCCATAAGTAGGCCAACAGGCATGTTACAGGTCTACCACCTATATAACAAGAAATCCAATTAATCTCGAACAAGAGTGCACTCCAAACACGGGCAAATCAACTATTTTGGAGGCCAGCAAAGTAAAGACTCAAGACTCTTTTTTACGTGTTATCCTTATAAACAGTGGCAAATATAAGACGTTTTGTGAATGGAAGTAAAAACAGGTTTGCTAATAGAAAATACGGGCTAACATTTTTTTTTGTTAAAGAGAGATTCGATTAAGATTGAGTATTTAGACCCAAAACAAAAAATGTTGGTAGAACTATATTTGTGGGCCCAATATTTGTGAGCCTGCCCAAGCCTAAAAATAGGAGCCCAATATTTATGGGCCTACCCAAGACTAAAAATCACCTTTCACAACAGAGTCATAGAGACCCGACTCCAAATCTCCTGCCTTTTATCTAAGCTTATTATTATAGCATTCACAATAGATGTCTTATATTTATGTGATCGAGTTAGTTATGTTATAAGAAATGATTGTGAGTGGTTTTTGAGTGGTTGTGAGTGAAGAAGATGGAATATAAGAGAATGTTAGTGTTCATTTTTAAATATATGGGAAACACTATTCACCCTCTTATAAATATTTTAATATATTTAAAGAGTGGATGAGAGAAAGGTAATAATAAAGGTATAAATATATTATTTAATTATTAAAAAAAAGAAAAAAAAGTGATTTTTAATTTAATTAAAGGATATAGATAAAGAATCCAATATGAATGCTTAGATTCTAACTATCTAATCACCAACGTTAATTGTTTACATTTTGGGTGAATTTAAATAAGTAAAATCAGGTACCAAACACTAATCACAAACTGCCCCAACTACCAAATGCATGAAGTTATCACCACCACCACAACCGTACTACACCAACCATTTGATCATCAATTATACATTTTACAAACCTGCCTTACAATTGAAAATAAAAATTAGAACAAACGTTAAGATAGTGTTCGTTTCATATAATTTAATGTAATCGGAATAAAGTCTAAAAACTAGGACGTGATTGGTAACAGTAAGGAGGAAATTCAATGCCCAAACACATTATTTCAACATCATTTGATTTACATAATAACAAAAACACATTCTGCCTTACTCCTCTTGAGATGGTTAAAACTTTTATTGAAACTAAATATAAAAATAGTGAACAAACTTACTGGTTGAGGAAACAAGATGTGGACTATGGCCTTTGCACTCTCACTCTCCCTCTCTTTCTCTCTCTCACTCTTATATTTATATATATATATATATATATATATACACACGTATGGTGTTTGGTGAATCTGACGGACAGAAGTTGATGATGAAGTGAGTGGTGGGTCATGGAAAATGAACTTTCGGAAATTTCATAAGAGCAGTAAATGCAAGTACCTTTCTTATTCAAGATGCCCATTTTCCACTTTTGGTTATGTTAAATCTCACAAGTGGAAGTGTGGAACAACCTTTTGATCAATGAACTCAGATAACTTACACACACAACTTAGATTCTTTTTATTAATCAAATAGTTCCACAAATGAAAGAAAAACAATAAAATGAAATTAAAAACTTGAGTCAGGATGATACTAACTTACTTATTCAAATTTCCAACACAAGCTTAACTCAAATCCTGCTAATTCGAAATTCAAATATAAATCAAAACAAAATAAATAATTCAAATAAACTAAGAGATTATGCAAATCAAAATAAAATAAATGATTCAAATAAAGTAAGAGATACTTCCAAGAGGTGATATTTATTGTATAAGTTATATATCTATTTAATCAAATAAAAAGTTTATTTTACTATGGAAAAAGATATCTTTAAAATCATATTTATTGTTTACTCTCTGCATGCGAAGTATATGCATATTTCACCCACATTTTTTAAGCGTTCATAACATTTTTATATGACATTATTTTTTCATAAAAATTTCACCTTCAAATCGAGCATCTTTTTATCTTTAATTTGAGTACCCTATTGATATATAAAATATGACAACTAAAAGATCCCAAAAAATATATTGTATTTCTATGTTGAATAAAAAAAACTTTTGTGTCGGATTTTTTACTACATTTTTGTTCTGAACTTTTTTTTCTTAAAAATATTTTGCTAAATTTTTTTTGCTCGATTTTTTTGTGCTATATCTTTTATATTAGATTTTTGAGTGTTAATTTTTAAGTCCCTGTGCTTTAGTGATTTTAAACATTTGTCCAAAATAAAAAAGTTTAACGCCCTTAGTCCCTAACCACTAGGGATGAGCATATGGTTTTTGGTACCGGTACCGAATTTCCCGTACCGATTTTTTTGGTACCGAATCGGTACCCACTATTTAGCGTTTCCGGTACCGGTACGGTACTGGTATTTTACCGAATTCACCCTTAAGTACCGGTACCATACCGTACCGAACATTTTCGGTACCGGTACCCATATTGACAAAATTTGGTACCGGAACCGTGCTCATCCCTACTAACCACTCATTTTATAACATTTTGAGTCTAATTTTTAAAACTTGTACTTTTGATTTCGGAGTTAAGTGGTTAAAACCACCCTAAAACACAGGGACTCAAAACGTTATAAAATGAACGGTTATGGCCTTAGGGCGTTAAACTTTTTAATTTTGGACTCAAGTGGTTAAAATCACTAAAACACAGTGACTCAAAAAGTAATTTACTCTAGATTTTTTTGTGCTGAATTTTATGCTATATTTTTTGTAATAGATTTTTTTATGCTATATATTTTTTTGCACTAATTTTTTTTATGTATTGATAAAATAAAAGGGGTGTCACATGTCATCTTCACACTCCTACTTATAAGGATCAAAATGCTTTAGTACCAAAATGCTCATTCTTCCTACTTATAAGGAGTGCCACATGTTATCATCACAATCCTTCTTAAGATACTTAGGCAAAACTCACTTTTTAATGGATTCTTCCTCTCTATAAATATACATAACTGACATAATCAACATTCATTTTTTGGTTTTTGGTATTTATATATACAACCAAAGGCTATTTGTTATTGTTTTTTTTTTATCATTACATCATAAACTGACAGTTACATCATCAAACCACTTTCACTCACTTTTTTACTAATTGTAAGTAGTGCCTTTTGTGTGCCTGTTGTTGTGTATAGTCATGGTTGGTGGTAAAAGTGATGTTGTTACACTTGTTAGTAAACTTGATGCAAGTGATCAATTGTACTTACATGCAAGTGACTCTGCTAATTTGACTATTATTAGTATAAAATTGAAAAGAACATGGAATTATACTGTGTGGACAAATGCAATGACTCTTGACCTTCAAGTAAAAACTAAATTAGGATTCAGTGATGGTACTTGTGTTAAATATGAGGATAATGAAGTTCTTGCTAAGCAGTGGGATAGGTGTAACTCTATAGTTCTTACTTTGATATTAAACTTTGTGTTTAAGGATCTGTATTTAGGGCGGGTTTATTCTAAATTTGCAATTGATATTTGGAAGGAATTAGAAGAGACTTGTGACAAAGTTGATGGGTCTATTGTGTTTGATTTGCATAAAAAATTACCCTTCATTTTCTCAAAATGGTTTGTCTATGTCTGAATATTATCATTAACTAGATATTATGTGGGACCAATTGGATCAAATACTTCAATTGTCTTCATGTACCAATATCCATCAAAAGAATTTAATAACTTTAAACACATGATTAAGTTGATGCAATTCTTGAATTGTTATCGGTGTATTAGAACCCGTTTGTTGACTAAAGAACAACTGCCTATTATAGAGGAAGCATTTGTTATTATTTCAAAAGAAGAGTCACATAGGAACTCTAGCACTGGTAGTAAAAAACGAATAGCACAAAAAATTGGTTTTACATCTAGGGCCAGCTTGTTGACAATAAAAAGAAAATAGGCAAAGGATTGAATCAAGGCCTTAAATGTTCTCATTGTAATAAAATTGGTCATACTATAAAAAAGTGTTTTGAAATTATATGGTACCTCCTTGGATGAAACCAATAAGTGCTTTTGTAAAGAAAGTAAATGCTAGCAGTATGTCTGGGTCTGAGTGTTCTGTTGATTCCGGAGCTAATCAACACATGGTAATGTCTAAAAAAGATTTAACTGAATTTGTAGATGTGTCAGATTTAAACATAAAAGTTAAATATCCTAATGATACTGATGCTAAAGTAACTAAGATTGGAAAGCTAAAGTGAACTAAAAAGGTCACTTTGTTTGATGTATTTGTTGTTATTAGTTACAAAATTTATTTGATGTTTATGTATAAACATGTTAGGGAGAATAAGTTGTATGTTGTGTTTGATGAAGATAATTGTTATACACAGGACTTGTAGTCAAAGAAAGTCTTAGTGACTAGTAGTCAACTTGATGGATTGTATTTTATGGTGGAACCTGTATGTCTTCTAAGGTGTGTTTTAATAGTAGTGATACCTTAAATTTGGGTATGCGAGGCTAGGCCATCCTACTGATGGATTGTATTTTTATGGTGGAACATGTATGCCTTCTAAGGTGTGTTTTAATAGTAGTCATACCTTATATTTGCGGTATGCTAGGCTAGGCCATCCTGTTGATCATGTGTTAGATTGTTTAAACGTGTCACTAAAGTTGAAAAAACACTCTAAAAGAAATGAACCCTATGAAGTTTGTTATAAAGCCAAACAACATAGGGAACCTTTTCCTTTAAGTGAACATAAGTCATAAAAAATAGGTGAATTGGTTCACACTGATGTGTGGGGACCTTATAAAATCACCATGTGCGTGAATTAAATATATTTTATTTCTATGATTTTCGTTCACACAAATTAGGTTTTAAAATGATTTTTACTTAAAACCAACTACACACACAAAGGGCAAGTGTACCCGTCAGGTGGTAGTACAGTCTGTCGGTAAGAACCGGATATCAATCCGTGGACTCGGTGTCTCAAAACTAGATTTTTGTTATTTTTAAACCTGGTTCAATGGGTGAATTGATTTCTTGACTTGTTTAACTATTATGAAAAGATAACAATTAACTATTTGAATTGATAAAGAACAATAATTAAGAAATGCTGCTTAAATTAAGTATCCACTAATAAACATATGACAACATTTGAGGAAAACTAATGGTGATGCAAGTTCTAGATTTAACTAAGTTTCCATTCAAGGTTTCCTAGTTTTATAAATCTTGGGAAAGTTATAATGAAATAACATTTTTAATCACCTAGATTCATTCTTTTAAGCTCACTTGCTAAGTTGATGTTAATCTTTAAATATGAGTTAATTGTTTGTCAAAACTCCTAACTATACAAATTAAGGAAAACTAACATGAACAACACATTAATCACCCTAACTTGGTTTCAAGTAAATGATATCTTCAACTAGTTCTTGACATGAATCACAAGCATGGTCATACTAGATAACAACCTTGGCCTAAATCATCAATCCAAACATGAACACAAACTATAGAATCCATATAAACATTCACATTATCTTTCCAAATCGAAATGCAAGAATTCATACTCATATTCAAATCATCATTCTAATCATGTTAGCAATTACCATTCCTAGTTTCATGCTATGAATCAAATCAACAAACTAACAAGATTCAACAATCATAATCTCTACATGGGCTTTCCAACACTACATGTAAATACTTATGATCAAACATTCAAGAATATTGACTTTAAACATGAACATGCATTCCAAGAACAAGATCAAATATCATTATGAAGATTAACGTACAACAATCACATCTATTTCCATGGTGTCAAGTGTTCATTAGCTTCAACAAAATTAAAGCAACACAAATGTTTAGCCTAGAAGGCTCATGATAACTAAGACAAATGAAAAGTAATATGGATTGTGCATGAATAACAATTGGAATACTAGAGTTTAAGATAAGATAATTAGCAAAATGAGTTGAATATCAAGTGATACAACCTCCTAAAGGCTCCTTCTTCAATCTCCAAGCATCCAAGATCAGCTTCGTGAGAGAGAAATTCACCCAAATGCTCCAACTCTCCTTCAAATGAGCTAAATTCGCGTATTTTTAAGCTATTGGGCATTTGGCACGACCGTGCCACCTTTTGGCACGGTCGTGCTTGGTAAGTGACAGGCGCCTTTCTGAGTTGTTGACCAAGTTTGATGCCAAATCCGGAAAGATCCCGCTAAAATTTCCCCGAGGTGGCACGACCATGCCAAAGTGTGGCACGGTCGTGCTTATCGATATCGTACTCGGAAATGACTAAGTTGATCTCGAAAACTAGCTGATCCGGACTTGTGATAGCACGAGCACGGTCGTGCTTGGGGTTAGCACGATCGTGCCAAGTGTTGGACTGGCTTGGTTTATGCAGACTGATGGTAGTGCTGGTGATAGTGCCGGCTTCTCAAGGCTTGGCACGGTCGTGCCATGGGTTGGCACGGTCGTGTCATATCTTGCAGTTTGGCTGAAATGTTCCATTTTTGCTCCAATTTGCTCCAAAAGCCTTTGTTTCTTCACCGGGCCAAAGCCCGGACCTGTATTTTCACAAACAACTCAAATGAGTATCAAGATCAATGAAAACACAACGAATTTCCGTATTAATGGGGAATATTTGACGTTTAAAAGATGTATAAATTCTTATACATCAATCACTAGTAGGGAAGGGTTTAGATATTTCCTAACTATTGTTGATGACTTCTCTAGCGTAGTGTGGGTTTGCCTTATGAAAAATAAAAGTGAGGTGTTTTTAAATATTCAAACTTTTGTTTATCTTGTTAATAATCAGTTTGAAAAACATGTTAAGTTCTTTAGGAGTGACAATGGTAGTGAGTTTGTTAACATACAAATAAGGGATTTTTTTAATTCAAAGGGTATTTTACATCAAACTACTTACACTTATACACCAAAGCAGACTGGCATAACTGAAAGAAAACATATGCATCTACTTTATGTAGCTACTTCCTTACAGTTTCAAAGCAATCTTCCTTTAAGGTTTTGGTCATAATGTGTCTTAACTGTGTCTTACTATATTAACAAGACTCCAGCTTAGTAGTAGAACCCCTTATGAACTGGTATATGGCTATAAGCCATTTCTTGAACATCTCAAAACCTGTACTATTTAAATAAATCAAACAAATTGGAAAGTAGGCTAAAAAGTGTGTCTTAATTGGATATTCTAGTCTAAAAAGGGTTAACTTTTTAGTTTAGAGAGTGAACAAACGGTTTTTTTCTAGAGTGAACTGTAATACCCCAAAAACAAACTTTGAAATTAAATAAGTCAATTTGGGATGAACAGGTAAAATACCGTTAGTGGTAAAAGTTAACCCGTAAACAAAATAACTAGGAATAATTAACCTAGTTGATTATGAGTATTGCTAGTGATAAATGTTGGATCATGTTCATCTATAATTAAAAATCTCAAACATGAGGAACCAAAAGGGGAAAAGCTGAAACTTAAAAATTAAAATTAAAACAAAACACAACACACACTAAGTGTGTGTGCGCGTGTAACGACCCGGAGGAGAACAAGGGGAGCAAAACCCTTGTTCATCTAAAATCATCAAATTGAAAGGGAAATTGGACACCCAATCCGTGCATGAACGCATATTAATGAGCACCTAAACTAAGGGATCATAAGGTATGTCAAAAATCTTAATTTGGTGATATTATGTGTCACACCCTGACCCGCAGCGGAAATAGTAGTCGGGGCATGATTGGGTTTTCATCAAAGCTCATGACATTTACTATTATAAAATTTCATATTTAATATTCCAAATTAAAAGGGAAAATTCCAACAAACACATAAACCATACAAGCACCAAATGTTCTAAACAATACATTCAAATAATGCTTTATTTATCCTCTAAGGCCCAATCCTATGTGTTCCATGATTCAACCTGTTCACCAGTATCATGTGTAAAAATAGAGGTTTGGGTCAACAAAAGTTGGCGAGTGAATTCCGTTTAAATATTTGAAAGAAAAGACATGTTGATTAATTTAATAAAAATGTGCATAAACCAAATATGAGCAAACGTATATGTAAACTATTCACAAACCACATAAGCATCTAGCAATGTACACATGAGCATGATAAATGATGAACTGTGAGATCAAGGCTCAATCAAACGGAGCCGATCTGATTAGGCACGCGATGCTCTACCCGTCTATACAGGGAACTGATGTGCCTATTGTGAATGCTTGACTGAAATGAGAAAACAAATGATGAGCTGTGAGATTAAGGCTCAATCAAATGAAGCCAATCTAATTAGGCAACGCCGTCTATACAGGGATTTGATGGGCCTAATGTGACAGCTTGACTGAAATGAGAAAGCATAACCACAAATAACAATAAACAAAATATCACATAGCACGTTAGTTCACATAATGGTAATAGCAAAAGTGTTTGAATAAAATATTTAAATAAAACGACACAGGATACACCCCAAAACATGAATAAAAAGGGGAAGTTTGTAAGAATTCACTCACAATGGGTGCGTTTCTTGAGTTGATAACGAACGCGCACGATTAAAGATTCCAACTGACGAGAAAACTAACCTAAATATTCACGTAATAATTCGGTAAATATATTTCTTTTATTTAAAACTAGTATTTTTATTTAATGAATTTTATGAGACTTTTTAGATAATTTTATAGCGTTTATTACTAATTTTTATGTTTAAAAAGGACTTATTTTAATATATATTTTTTATAGTTTTTGGAAAAAAATGAATAAAAGGTTAATTAAAAAAATATACCCTTCAGCGGGTCGAACCGGCAATTTTTTGGCAGCGTGTGAGACTCGAACACGTGACTTCTCGTTTACGTGCACGCAGCTCTACCAACTGAGCTACGTGTCTAACCCAGAATATATTCATTTTTAATTCTATATATACACATACTATGGTCAAACTTAATTAATTTTATTTAAAAAGGTTTGTTTGATTTAACAGTGCAATGCGTATACCCGGACTCGAACCCGCGCCCCTTGATTCGTGTTGCACACAGCCCGACTAATGGGGCTGTGTGACTAACCCGAAAGATATGGAATTTTTATTATTCTTATACACTACCTACATTGATTTATAAATTAGTTATAAAAAGGTTTGGTTTATCTAAGGAAATCGGAACCATGTGTGAAGCTCGAACCCGGGTTTGTTTGTTTAATATGCACACAGTCCACCACTGGACTGTGTGTCTAACCTGGTGTATTTACCGATTTCAATTATATTTATACTCATCTCCAACTTCATCTTCTTCAATATAAAAACAACAGTTTGACATACCCGGTTGTCAATCCGGTAATTCCTTGTTGGATTAATTTAATTTACTACTAATTATAAAATAATTAAAACGAGAAGGATTCAAGCGTACATATACCGAAATAGTGTGGTCTCCAGTGAAGTTCCGGCGAAATGTGTTTTGAACACATAGAATCTTCGGAGAGTTTAGAGAGGTTTTGCGAGTGTGTGAGCGAGTTATGAATGACTCCTAAGATCACTATTTATAGTCGAAGGTGCTGAATTGAGTTAAATTTGGGTTTTATTGGTTTCGGTCAAATCTTTAATTGCCACATTGATTCTATAACGGAATTTAATTATTGCTGAATCAATGATTGGGTTTAACACACAATTCTGAAACGGTTTCTCCGGTTTAAATCATAATTTAAATGGAGATTTGAAGATGGATTAGGGGTTACAGCCGTTACAGGCGGTTGTGTTGAAATTGATTTCAGGGGTTGTTTCAATATAAGATTTATTTAATTTGAGTTTATTTCAGATATGTGTGTGTAGTGTAGTGGTGTGTCGTGTGTGTTGGTTTGGTGGAGACCCGGGTTCGATACCCGCGGTCTTCACTTTTTGTTATTTTATTTTTTTATTAATTATATTTTATTTACTAACATTTATTATTTTACTTTATTTATTATTTAATGAAATTATTATATCAAACTTTTAAACATTTAACATAAACACGAAACGAACATCATGAGTATATTTACATCACAAAACGGAGCGGGTTTTAAAACCGTTTTATGACAAATGTTACATTATGAATGTTGGTAGATTTCATGGATTTCAATCCATGTATGAATTTCAGAAATTGAAGTAAGATAAGAGATGTGTACTTGCTTAGGAACAAACCCTAAGTGAAAGTTTTAAATATTTTGCTATTTGAAGTGGGTTTTTGATTGTATGATGAAATTGATGATACATGAATGTTTATTATCATCATACTTGTATGTATGTGTTAGATACTTGAACAAATTAGAGATTCGAGTCAGTGATCATACGTGACTTGAAATGGGTTTTGTATGATATGATGAAATTGATGTTATGTCAATGTTAATAGGTGCTTGAAATCATGTTGTCTACTAGTTTGTATGTAGCACTTGATTATATTAGGTATTCGGATGAATATCTAGTAATATAAGAAACGAGTTTTATATAGAGATGAAAACCCTAAGTTTTAGCATAATGAATGGATAAATTAGCATTAATAATTGGAAGCTAAGTTAACTTGATGTTAATATCGCTCGAACTTGTCAAAGTGAAAGAAATGATGTAAATTTGGTTGGGAATTTAGTTAAAATGGTAGCCTAAAAATAACGCCTACCGGGTATTTGACGAATTGCCTAAATGAGTTGTTGAACTTATTTGTGCATTTGCATATGTTAATAGGCAGTTGACTTTTAAAAGTCAAACTGACCTATAACAAGATCAAATGGTAATTTTGATATAAAATGCGTAAGGTAGGATAGTCGTGATAAATGATGACTAATCTAACTATCTTGCGAATGATAAATGATAGTTTGGCGTTTGACAAGCTAGGTGGAAGCTTGAGAAAAAGTGGATTAAATGGATCAAATACGTGGAAAAACATAATCGGATGCAAGGTAAGTAAAGCTTACACCCTTCCAGTAGAACACCTACTTATTGTATTGGTTAAGAACAAGGTAAATTAGTATTTGAAATGTGATGTTCCGACGTAGAATGATACGGATCGAAACATGTGAAAATGTTAAGAAACCATATTTGCTGATAAAAAAGGTAAAACGGTAATTTGGGGGCATGTGTGACGAATAAACAAGGAGTTTTGAAAAGTTAACTTATGGTGTAAACCATAATGGGTAAAAAGGTAAAATAGTAATCAAGTTACGAGTTGATGGATAAATAATGAATTTTGAAAAAGACACCTATGGCGTAAGCCATAATGGGTCGAACGAATTAAGAAACAACTTTTAAGTAATAAGATAATATGGTGTAAGCCAAAATGGGCTAAATGAGTGAGATGGCAAAAAAATACCATCTCACATGAATAAAATGGTCATTTAGGCAAAACGGGTCAAATAGTGATGCTATCATCATTTGAAAATAATGATTAATGGTCGCTTGTCGAGTTTTGTGTTCACAGGAAGAATAGCGTATGGCTTGTATTGCTTTTAATTAGCAATTAATAGTGCAAGGTATTAAAACGGGTCAATGCTACCCGAGCCAGGTACGTGTAATGGGTCAAACTCTCAATGGGGACATAGGGTCCGATGAGAGTTAAACGAATCATGGGTGGAAATTGGATTACCTAAAGTGAGGTATATCTAATAATCTAAATGGGAGAATTTATGTTCTTAGGAACACAATGATTTTAAGTAGAACATGGGTTAAAAGTGCCCACTTGGTCAAACAAGCTTTTGAAAGTCCTTCGTGAATAAAAGGACTAAAATTGACCAAAACACCCTCGAATGACAATTCAAGTAAACGAACCTTAAGGGTGGTTTAAATATGAATTTAATAATTTGGACAATCCTTCTGGTAGTATAAAATGGAAGGCTTGAACCATTTTGACTTAATGCTACATTATTGGTTATTTTCGTAAAAGTGACAAACCGAGGGTAGAAAGGGAATATAATGAATTTTTCTATCATAACCCATCACAATTGAAATTGTGATGATAGATGAATAAAGATCATAAAGAGGAAATAAGAGATATGAAGGGATGCGGATAATTTAAGCTTAAGTGCTTAAATCTAATAACGGGTCAAAATAAAAGTTGCGCATAAACCAGGTAATAGTTGCTTAATTCATAAAACTTATGAATCCGGGTTAAGGATTTTGGGTTTAATATGTACGCAATTGTTTTACAGTCGTTTAGAAACAAGTTTGAAGCGAAACTGATGAGTATTTGCGAAGTTACGGAGTTCTACGCAAAAACGGCAAACTTGGAAAATCTGCAGCTAAGCTGCGTTGTAACTTACGGCTCCCAGCAAAAACTTACAGCTGGGAATAGTTGTTTCGACCAGCAATGGTGTGCCGTAAGCTACGGCATACATTCTGTAACTTACGGCGGGCTGTCTAGCCAAATTTGTTGTTTGTTATTTTGGGCCTTCGTCTAATTTGTTATGTTATATACTCCTTATGACTAACATATTTCATGATTTATGAAATATAGGTAATGATTTTGAAACACTGGATGACAATCAAGTTCAATGAAGAACCGAACACATTCAAAGATCAAGCTTCCGCATTTGGTTTAGTTGTTAACAAACCGAACATCGTTTATATGTCGTAATGTTTTTAATTACCTATGAAGTTTTAAATAGCTTCAAAATTTGACTATAATTTATGTGTTTGCATTATGAATCTCGAAATTTAAGTACGGGTGTGTATCGGTATTTTATATGAATACAAACTTTGTAAACTATTTAGCAAGCTAAGATTGGGTCTTACATGAACATATATTTCCCTTTAAAGAAAGTAATATCAGTGATAGATACAATTCTCATGAACTTAAAGATATTAATACTTCAAAAAAAATTATATATGCAGTGATAGATACAATTCTCATGAACTTAAAGATGTTAATACTTCAAACTAAAATTATTCATATGAAATAACTGATCCAATTCTTCTGAGGACAAAGACAAACTCGATGATGATGAAAGTGCTATAAGGGGAAAAGAGCCTATACCATATGGGACTCATAGTCAAGTGATGGTGCAACTCCCACTAAAGGTATGGCTAAAAATCAGCAACACAAATAGGGAGGAGCCAACACCTAACATGGTAGAGGGTGTTGGAGGTGGGTTAAATGATAATGATCCTAGTTCTAAGGTCTCTAGTTTAGATCAAGAACATAATATGTCTTTTAGAAGATCAACTAAAAAGATTTGTTTCCCAGGAAGTTGGATGACTTTGTTGCTGAAGGAAAGGATAAGTATGGGTTAAAAAGAATTGTAAATTGCTCTAATTTGTCTAATGATAACTTGTGTTTTGCTTTCATGTTAACTAAAAGTAGTAATCCTAAATGTTATAAAAAAATTATAAGTGATCTAAATTGGGTCAAAGCTATGAATGATGAATTAAATGCTTTACTTAGAAATGGTACTTGGGAAATGGGAGATCTTCTAATGTGTAGGAGTAGTGTTAGTTGCAAGTGGATTTTTAAAATTAAATATAAGGCATCACGAGAAATTGAAAGGTATGAGGCTAGGTTAGTAGCCTACGGTTTTAGTCAACGTGAGGGTAGCGACTTTGATAAGACTTTCTCACATGTTAAATTAGTTACAATTAGATGTGTTGTCTCTTGCTAATGAATTTGATTGGCCCCTATTTGAGCTTGATGTTGTATATATGGTGATTTATATGAAGATGTGTACATGTCTTTACCTTTACTTGAGGGATATGGATCAAATAATGAAATTAGGGTTTGTAAGTTAAAATAATTTTTCTATAGACTTAAGCAAGCCCCTTGAAAAACTTGTTAGTGCGTTGCTTGAACTTGGTTTTTCTGAAAGTAAATGTGACTGTTCTTGGTTTGTCAAAAATAAAAATGATACTATTGTTGTTTTGCTAGTATATGTTGATGATAGTGTGCTAATTGGTAATGATATCAAAGAAATTAATGAAGTTAAAATGTGCTTAAAGTCTTAGTTTTTCTTATAAAGGACCTTGGAGCACTTAAATACTTCTTAGGTATTGAAGTTATTAGGTGTGATCTTGGTTTGGGTTTGTCAAAACGCAAGTATTGCTTGGATCTATTGGTTGAGTACAACATGATCAGATGCAAATGAGTCAATAGTCCAATATAACCAAATAGTGTTGTGTCTGACCAATGTGAAAATGATACTGAGTTATGAAGTAATGTAACTGGGTATCTACAGTTGTTGGAAAACTAATATATCTGGCCATACAAGGCCAGACGTCTCTTATGCAGTACATTTTTTTAAGTTAATGCATACATCAGCCATCACATGCACATTTAGAAATTGCATTAAGACTTCTTAGATAGTTAAAAATGTCTCCTAGCAAAGTGTTGAAATACCGTGACATCATATGTTCATTTATTCTACAAACATGGGCTGTTAGTTTGTTACTGGGTCAAGTTGTTATGTTGATTATTGGTTTGTTGGGCCGGTAAGGTTGTTTTTGATATGCAGGATAAAGTATAAGGTGCAGAGTGTAAATTGAAGAGAATCTCAAGGGCTTTTGTGAAAGTGTGTTGTGTCTATGTATATAAGGTGAAATGAGAGAAGAGCAGATCAGTCTTCGAGATATTTCTTAGGGTGTCTTGTTCTAGTTCTCAGTTGTCTCTCCGTGTTCATCTGTTGTTTTAGTGGTATCACTGTAGAAATCATAGTTTTGTTGCAGAGATCTTGAAATCTCTGTGTGTAGATTGGGTAGTTTAGTTTGATTATACAACAGATCTTACTGATCTGTTGTATCTGGTTGTTGTACTTCACAGATCTCATTAACTGGAGATCTAGGGTTTGGTTTGGGTGTTTTCTGGGTTGGTTAAACATAATAAAAGTTTTACGTCACTGTTTTGCCGCTACATCAGGTGTTGTTGTTCTATACTTGTTCTTTACTTCATACAAATTTTACATGGTATCAGAGTGATATTGCTCCTAATCTGTGGTTTTTTTCTTTCCGCTGTTCTTTTAAGTTGTTGTTGATTTGTGATTTTAGGTTCGTTCCTGAAGTTCTAGGGTTTGCAAATCGGTGTGTTGTGGACATAGATGGTCTCGATCTTGGGTGTTTGTTCCGAAGGCCTATATTAGTCTCTGAAACCTTAAAGGTTTCAGGGCAAACAAACCAGTGTTTACTCTTGTCTTCGCACTCTTCAGTTGTGATCTGTAACCCTAGAAGGTTACTATTTCACAACTTCTTGGAAGGAGTTAAACGCAAATTTGTAAGATCGTTCTTGTCTTATCTTTGTTTAAGTTTCCTTTCGTGTTGTTGATTTAGTTGATGCTGGGGTAATGAGGACCAGTTTGACTGTCTAGCTGGTTATTGTTCAGTATTGTATTCTTCTTTGGTGTTAAGTAATGTTATCTGCTTACTAGGTTCTTTATTGTATTTGTCTTGTGTTTTTTTTATTGTGGCTTCTGAGTAAAGACTTGTCCAGGCACCCTAGAGTGATGAACCTGGAATCTGGTCCCGGACTCAGTTTCGCCTTAGAGTTTTTTATTGTTATTTGTTATAACTTCTTTGTTGGTATTTGTTATCTGATTGTTGTTGTCTTCCAGTGTGTGGTTATCATGGGTGATGTTGAAGGTACCTCACAAACCTTAATTAGTAAACTGGATATAGGAGACCCGTTGTATTTACATCCAAGTGACTCGAGTAGTTTGATAATAGTTAGTATTAAACTAAAGGGGACTGAAAATTATGATGTTTGGTCAAGTGCTATGAAGCTAGCATTAGAAGCTAAAAAAATATGGATTTATTGATGGTAAAGTAGAAAAATCTAAGGATAATGAAGTTTTAGCTAATCAATGGGATAGATGTAATTCGGTTGTGTTAACATGGTTGTTAAATTCAATTTCTGAAGAGCTATTTCTTGGTCAAGTCTTTACTAAATTAGCTTCAAAAGTTTGGAATGATCTTACAGAGTCATTTTACAAGGTTGATGGTTCTGTTGTCTATGACTTATAGAAGAAGATTAATAACATTTCTCAAAATGGCAGCACTGTTGCTGAATATTATAATCGGCTGACAACTATGTGGAAGCATTTTGATGCTATGCTTCATCTGCTTTCTTGTTCTTGTCAAGCTGCTAAGGATTATAATGATTTTTCTACTCTAATAAAACTAATGCAGTTTCTCATGGGACTTGATGATGTTTATCAGCCTGTGAGAACTAATCTTTTGACAAGAGAACCATTTCCCTCAGTTAAGGTAGCATATTCTATAGTTTCTAGAGAAGAAACACATAGATTATCTAGTACTGGTAGGTCTAAAACACAAAGTGTGTCTTTATATCCAAGTCTAATCAAGGTTTTGATTCTAAAAGAAGGCTATCTAGAGGACCAAACCCTAATCTTAAATGTACTCACTGTAATATGCTAGGCATACTGTAGATAGATGTTTTGAGATTGTTGGGTACCCTCCTGGTTTCAAGAAAAGGGTAAATAATCTATCAAGTAAAAGTAATGTTGGAAATAAATCAAATGTGTCTTCTTCTGGTATGCCTTTACATCTGAACAGATAACTAAGCTGTTGAATCTTGTTGGTGAAAAGAATGTGGTGGATTCTCAAAATCCTAACATGGGAGGTGAGTGTGTTAATGTTGGTAGTTTTGTTAGTTGTTCTAGTTCTATGATGTTTAATAGTCAGTTTAATTGGATAATAGATTCTGGAGCTAGTCAACATATGATAAATAATGATAAAGATATGTTTGATGTTATTGATGTGTCTGAGTTTAATCTTAAGGTTGGTCATCCTAATGGAACTAATGTTAAGGTCATTAAAATTGGTAGTGTAGCACTGTTAAATAGCATTGTATTAAAAGATGTCTTTTATGTTCCTGGTTATAATGTAAATTTGTTGTCTGTTTATAGGTTAGCTAAGGATAACCAAATAAATGTAGCTTTTAATATGGATAACTGTGTGTTACAGGATTTCATATCAAAGAAAATCCTGGGGATTGGTAGACAAGAAAATGGGTTATAATTTGTGAGTGATAATGGTAATAATGATATCTTTGTTTTAATAGCTTTATCAAGTCGAATTTGTGCCATTATAGATTAGGACATCCATCTGATCAAGTTTTAGCTGTGTTAAAAGGGAATTTTGGTGTAAAAAATATTGAACATGGACCCTGTGAAATTTGTCATAGAGCTAAACAAGTTAGGGTTCCCTTTCCATTAAGTGAACATAAAACTAAATCAGTTGGTGATATAATTCATTTAGATTTATGGGGTCCATATAAAGTTACTAGTCATGAGGGTTATTAATACTTTCTCACAGTTGTGGATGATTGTTCTAGAACTGTGTGGTGTTATCTTCTGTCTAATAAAACTGAGGTGTTTGACAATTTATGTGCTTTTTATGAACTGGTTCTTACTCAGTTTAAAATTAAAATAAAGGTGTTTAGAAGTGATAATGGGACAGAATTTATTAATAGTCAAATGATATTGTATTGTAAAGTTAAAGGAATTTTACATCAAACATCTTGCTCCTATTCACCACAACAAAATAGTGCGGTGGGAAGAAAGCATAAGCATTTCTTTAACACAGCTAGGGCATTGATGTTTCAAGGTGGTGTGCCACTTAGGTTTTGGTCTGAATGTATCTTAACTGATGTTTATCTAATTAACAGGTTACCTCTTATGTGTTAAGTGGTAAGAGTCCTTATGAGGTTGTATTTGGATTTAAGCCCTCATTGTCTCATTTAAGGAACTTCGGATGTCTTTGTTTTAGTACTGTGTTAACTAATTCTGATAAGTTTGCTTATCATGCTGGTAAGTGTGTGCTTCTTGGTTATTCTAATGTTAAAAAATGATATGAATTATGGAACTTAGAGAGTATAAAAATTTTTTTTTTCAAGGGATGTTAAATTTTATGAAAATGTTTTTCCCATTAAAACTAAAAAACAAGATAAACAGGAAGTGATTTATGATCAATCTTTAAATCATATAATTGTTTTTTATCAGTATGATGTCATCTGAAATTCCTGAAGCGCCCAATGATGAAGAGGGTAATAATGGTGCTCATGATCACTCCAGTGATGATCAGCAACCATTGGTACCTTCTACATCTACCAATGCACCAACTGCTGGATCTGATCAGCAGTTAAGTAGTGGGCAATTAGGCAGTAGTCAAGGTAACAATGGCGAGGCAGAGGACACTGTAGGATCATGTAACCCTGTAAAAATAGTGTCCAATAGTATAACGACACGTGTTGTATTTTAAATTAGTCTATAAAGACTAATAAGGACTAAAGGTGTCAACATGCTCAAACTGAGCCTCTGAGTGACTGTCTGATGTCAACATCCTTAAAATTTGGCCTCTGAGTGACTGATATGTCAACATGCCCAGCCTCTGAGTGACATCGGAGTCAACATGCTTATAGTGGGTCTCTGAGTGATCCTTTACGAAGTCCTAACTCTCACATGTCCCATTTGTTGGACGAGAAGGATTAAATCCGTGATTATATGAAAGTTGGATAATGGAGGGGTTAAAAGTGTCAACATGTTAATTTATACCTCTGAGTGACCTTTTAACGAACCGAGAGCTCGACAATGTCCGGGCATAATCCCGGGTTTGCCAAATATTGGCTACTGAGGGCTAAATATGCCAAAAGGGTGTTTTAGAAGGTCTTTAGAGGGTTTAATAAGTTGATGTCACACCCCGACCCGCAGTGGAATAAGAGTCGGGGCATAATTGGGTTATCACCAAAGCTCATGATATTTACTGATATGTTTCATATTTATTAAAGTCAAAATTACATTCCAAATATCCAAACATGTCCATACAATACAAAGAAAATAACCAAACAAAATAAATCCAAGCTCTAAATCATTTTATTCTTCTAGTCCAATCCTATGTGTTTCTGGCTGCAGCTGGTTCACCTGTATCATGTGTAAAAATGGGGGTTTTTGGGTCAACATAAGTTGGCGAGTGAACCTTGTTAGATAAACATTTATTATTGATTTTCTTGTTAGTTTATCAATGAAAAATTGTGCATAATCATAAAAGAGCAAATGTAAATAATCAAACAGTAGCAATTGCAATCACAACTATAACATACAGTAACATATGATAGCATACATTAACATACCAACATCATACAATAAATAACATGAATGAAACTGTGCGATCAAGGCTCAATCAAACGGAGCCGATCGTATTGCATGTACTGAAAATGATAAATGTCTGTGCGATCAAGGCTCAATCAAACGGAGCCGATCGTATGTTGGCACGCCAGGTTCACGCTCATAATGTAATGGGGAACTTGCTCAACGCTCATAATGTAATGGGGAGCGGCGGCCTATGAAATTGCATGTACTTAAAATAATAAATTGAATCTAACAATAACCACACAAACAGTTGAAACAAGCTGAATACACATGTTCATGATATGATGTATGCACAATGATTTAAATATAATAAATAGCAAGACACATGATACACCCCAAAACGTGATTAAAACGAGGAATTTGTAAAGATTCACTCACATTGGGTGCGTTTGATTGGAGATGGTGAGATGCGCACGAGTTGGAAGAGCGGAACAACGAGAATTAACTAACCTAAATAATAACGGAAAATATAGTAAATGAGTGGGTTTTATTAAGGATTTTAATAGAATTTTTAGATATATTTTTACGAGTTTAAGGCTATTTCCTATCTTTAAAAACATTATTTTTAAGTATTTTTAATTGATTTTTAAATTAAATTAAATAATTAAAAATATAAAAATATGTTGACTTTTTGGATTGACCGTTGACTTTTGACTTTGACTGTTTGACCGGTTTATTGTGTGACTGAAATGCGCTGGGTGAGGCTCGAACCCGAGACCTCTCGTACGCGTGCACGCAGCTCTACCAACTGAGCTACGTGTCTAACCCGAAATAATTCTGTTTTTATTTATACTTATATATTAATTCAATTTATCCAAAATTCTTTTATCTTCAAAAACATTTTAATTCATCGAACCGGTGCCACTAACAGGTCTCGAACCCGGGACCCGTGCTTTAACGTTACACACAGTCCACCGCTGGACTGTGTGTCTAACTTGGTTAATATACAAATTTTTATTATACTTAACAACTAACGGAGTTAACCCGGTTCAGTTTTAAACAAAAAGGCATTTTATTACATAGAGGGTGCGTGTATCAGGGATCGAACTCGGGACGTATGCGTGTTTTTGTTCGCACACAGTCCACCGCTGGACTGTGTGTCTAACCCATTCAAAATACCAATTTTAATTATTCTTATTTTGTTAGCGCGGTTCATCTTCTTCGTTAGATTTTACAGGCAGGAGATTACACCGTTATATCTTGTTTAGTTCGATTGATAAACATTGTACAATCTAATATGAAATGGCAGAAACGATAATTAGAAGTAAACATACCGATGAACGGTTTATTTCAGAATTCCGGCAAGGTGTCGGTCTCTGTTTCTGTGCACTTCGACTGAACAAGACAATTAACCGTTTTGATTAGCTAATCATGGAATTGAAGTGATAAACAAACGTTAACAGAGTGTTTGAATGTCCTTACCGATTCACAGATGAAAATAAAGATTTCCAGAACTTTCCGGCGAACTGGTATTATCCGATAGTAGCGTCTGAATTCGATTTCGAGTGAAAGGTTTGAGTTAGAAATAGCTTAACAATTGTTAGACTACGACGGTATTGAAGGACTTACCGTTTTGAGGAAGAGTACGGTTTTCCGGCGAACTTGCAGAAATTTCCGGCAAGTAAAATAAACTTCTCCGGTGGACTGTAAAGTGTGCAGAAATGTAACTGGAGGTTTGTAGAACGTTTCTGAGTCGTGAGAAGATCTTTGATTGCAGTAATTCAGGTTATGAGATATTTTCGGTTATAAAACCCATCATCATCAGAATTGAAGTCAATTCAAGTCTGAATTGATTAGAATTGTTGGTGCATTGGTTATAAACCTGAGTTCGCGATTATTCAAACGTTTAGACGGTTGAATAGCCGATTTCAGTTTTCAGTTGGCGCAACCGGTTCATCTAGGTTTGTATATAAGACTTATTTGTTTCCTAGAGTTGACAGAAAACAAACAAGTGGCGGAGTGGTTATGCGTGTGAGTGTTAAATCTTTGGAGTTACAACCCGGCTGACCCGGGTTCGAGTCCCGGCAGCCCCACTTTATTTTTAATTGTTTTATTTATACTTTTTATCAATTATAACTTTTATGGTTTAGTTTGTTTATTAATTATGTATCATTAAAAAATAAAATAAGCATAAATAGGCAACGAACATTTATAACTGAACATTCGATTACAAACGGAGCGGGTTTGGTAAAACCCGTTTTCGACAAATGTTACAGTTGAGGGGCTAAATATGGCAAATTCTAAAACTGACATAGGGCGCGAGAGGCAAGGCCTGTGTCGGCAGAAAGTTTGCTTGGCCTCCACACATATTGCCAAAAAACCATTAAATCAAAACCATGGCTTCCCAAACAGCTATGCCACGTTTTAGGACACTTGTAAGCTCTCTCTTACACCCCTTAGCACCTGGCATCACCTCCTTCAAGTTCTCCAACTATAAATAGGTGCCCAAGTTCATCATTTGAACTTGCACCTTTCTTATTCATAACTCTTCTCCTTCCTCTGGAAGTTCCTAACTGAAAAGAGCATCCAACTTAGTTCTATTGCATTCTAGGAACCTCTTGTAAGTGTTCCTTCCTTGTGCATTTTCGTTTATAGGCTTTATAGCCAAAAGTCAAGCCTTTTACGGAAAACGCTTTGACTTTCGGTTAAGACCATTATGGTCCAACCATTGTTTGTAACGAACATAGCTAAGTGATCGTAGTAAGGTAGGTGTTAATCCCTATAAAGGGCACCTCCTGAAGATCACGTTTACTAGACCAATTGACGGGTCAAAGTTATGATATTAAAAAGTCAAACAGGCCATTTTTCGGAAAAATTATAAATTGGTCTTATATATGTTATGAAACCTGTTTTGATACTTAAACAAGTTGGTAATAATTATTAGAACATGTAAGACATGTTCGGCTCGTCAATTTCAGTTCTAGGGTCGGTTCGCCACCGAAGGTCACGAAGTTTGACTTCTACTTTGACTTTCGATTCTGACCCGATTTAGATTAGTTAGCCACTGATATAAAGTTGCATTATGATCGTAAAGTAATGTAGCATAACCCTCTGAGGTTATATTACATGATCATAATCAGAATCTGAGTTTATGCGCAAGTTCCATAATTATGCCTTTTTTGACTAAAATGCTCTTTTTACATAAAACAAGGTTTTAATGATAATGAACTTGAAAATAAGTTTCCTACTGATGTAATATTATAAGTAGGGTTATTTGGGATGTTAAACCAAGTTATAAACTAAGTTTACAAGCAGGTGCTTGAATTATGTCGATAAATGACGATTTAGCCCTTGTGACTCATAAAATGGTTTTAATCAAATCTTTTTCAAGATAAATCTTTTACCTACTAATATGTTATATTAAATAACATATCTAAGACATTTTAATTTGACCTTCACATCAGTTTTCATTAAACATCGCATAAAACGTCATTTTACGACATAAGCGCCGTTTCGGCGCATAATATGGTTTTAAACCATATTATTTGACCAAGACTTGTGATCTACTGATTTTAAAACTTATTTTAAACATATTTACAGTAGGTACATGTTATAAACTCAGAATCCCAAATAATTTATAAACTATGTGTAGAATGACCAAAATGCCCCTTCGGTGCATAGTTTGGTCATAAAAGATAAATTACACATATAATTGACATCCTACTGATATTATATCATAAATAAATCATTTTTTTCCAGAATACATATGGTTATAACATTAAATTATAATCAAGTTCCTTTTATACGATATGAAATTACAAAATGCCCTTATAAGGCATAATTTTATTTTTAAACCTGAACGGGCATATAAGTTAATTTCCTACTGATATTACAACTTAATTAAAGTATAATGACATATAGAACTTGTCCATGACTCATCCAGTTACCCGATATCGCTAATATGCGTACGGTTAAGTATATGTAACTAGTTTACAAAAATTAACCAAAACGGGTTTAACCTTATCATTTTAAACTCAAAATTCAGAATGTTAATTGTTTACACGTTTTATACAAGTCAAAGTACTTGTCGGGTTTAAACTACATTCTATCCGATCATCGTTTAATCAAGCGTTTTACGTTATGATCCGGTACACTACTCGGTCTAAGTCTATGACTTAAATAAGGCCGTTAGTATTTAATTGGTTAGCTTATGCCATAATCCATACTATAGCCTTCCGGTAAATGCTATATGCACTTAGATCATTTTGGATACGGCTGAGATATTAAATCTTGCATTTTTAAATCAAGACTAGCTCAGGTAAATACTCTTGACTTATTTTCCCTATACGGGCTTGGGATACGGTAAAATATTACCGCTTGGTCAGAAATGGGATTAAGCGAATGCCGGATTGTGGCTAGTAAATCCACATATTCTGTTTTAATCAGTTTTGTTTGATAACTTAAACATCGGGGGTTACATTACCGTGTCCTGGATATCCTCGGCTTATTACATTAGATAATGGCCATGACCTTAGCGCGGGGTGTAGGCATACACCTGACAGACGCTCAAATGCAAATTACCCAAGACATTGGGGATAACTCCTCTGTGAGTTCTAAGTGGTGTGTATTTAATCATGTCTCGGTCTCTGTACTGGCCCTGTATGTATGGACAAACATGCAAATCTGTTAACAAGGTTACAAAGTAACTTTCCCAAGTTATAAAAGATTTTTGCCCTGTGCACTTAAATCTAATTTCTTAAATGTTTTCAAAATGAGTCAGTCGGGTGTATTTACCAGCGAAAGCTGACATATTTTCAAAAGACTAAGCTTGCAGGTACAATACGAAATAGGCTGGAAGCTGCTCGGTAGTGAAATAAGAGGATCTTGCAAATCCTTAGATCTGCCCTAAAGTCTGTTTTATATTCTTTCTTTATACATTTGATGATCCGCCTGTGGATCTTTTATTACGAGCCTGTATAATATTTTCGTATTTCAAACATTCGGTTTGTAATAGTAATTTTACTCCAAGACTTCCGCTGTGTCTGTTTAATTGACAATGATGTTATCAACTGACGTCACGATACTCCCCACTCGGGCCCACCGGTGTATGGATTTGAGTTGGAAATCTGGGGTGTGACTGGTCACATGATAGACCAACCTGTCTGAGGGTCTAAATATTAGGAAATCTTCAAGAAATGTAATTTTTCCTAAAAAAATTGATGAATATGTGGTAGAGGGTAATGTCAAATATGGTATTGAGAAAGTTGTTATGCAAGTTTGTCTGTTGATAATTTGTGTTTAATTGCATCTTTGAATAAGTCTATAGAACCCTCTTCGTATGATGAAGCCATAAAGGACTCTAGATGGATAGAGGTTATGAATAACGAGATGGAGGCTTTGTATAGAAATAATACTTGGATCATTGTTGATCTGCCTAAATATAGAAAACCTATTGGCTGTAAACGGGTTTATAAAATAAAATATAAAGCCAATGGTGAGGTAGAAAGATATAAAGCCAGACTTGTGGCTAAAGGGTTTAATCAGAGGGAAGGAATAGATTTTTGGGAAACATTTTCTCCAGTTGTTAAGATGGTAACTGTTAGAATTGTATTAAAATTGGCTGTTAATAATAATTAGGCATTATGTCAACTTGATATTAACAATGCTTTTTTATATGGTTCACTATTCGAAGAGGTGGATATGTCTCTCCCTCAAGGATATTTTGATGGTAATAAAGGTAAAGTGTGTAACTTGTTAAGTCACTTTATGGACTTAAACAAGCCCCAAGAAAGTGGAATGAAAAATTAACCTCTATTTTTATTGGTATGGGTTTTGTACAAAGTGTGTGTGACCACTCTATGTATATTTTGTGCAAAGAAAATATTTTCTAGATATTACTTGTTTATGTAGATGATATTGTTATTACTGGAAATAATAAAACTGAAATAGATCAAGTTAAGAAATACTTGAGTGATAATTTTCAAATAAAATATTTGGGAATACTTAAGTATTTTTTGGGTATAGAAGTTCTTTATTCTGATTCTTCTATCTGTTTGTCTCAAAGAAAATATTGTCTTGACTTGTTAAATGAATTTGGATATTTGGGGTGTAAACCTGTTAGTACTCCTATTGAGTAGAGTCATCTTGTTATAAATAAAACTAGTAAAGAACAGACAGTACTTGAAAATATATATGGTCTTCAATAACCGATTGGAAAACTGATCTATATGTCTTTAACTAGGCCTGATATAAGTTATACTGCTCAATTTCCAAGTCAATTTATGCATAGACCATGTCAGTCACATCTAAATATTGCATTGAGATTGCTTAGGTACTTGAAGATGTCACCAGGACAAGGTGTTTTGTTTAGGAAAACTGATGGTTTTAATCTAATAGGATATGTTGATTCAAATTGGGCTAAATGCACTATAACTAGAAAATCTGTAACATGATTTGGTGTATTTTTAGGGAACACTTTAATATCTTGGAAAAGTAAGAAACAAATGTTGTATCGAGGTCCACAGCCGAGGCTGAATACAGGGCGATGTGTTCAGCCACCTGTGAAGTTATGTGGGTTTTAAATGTTTTACAAGAACTAAATGTTAAGTGTGTTTTGCCTGTAAAACTGTTTTGTGACAATAAATTTGCTATTTCAATTTCCTTAAATCCAGTTTTCCATGAACGAACAAAACACTTTGAACTGGACTTGCATTTTTTGAGAGAAAAAATTGCAAGTGGTGTAATTGAACCACAGAAAACACATCATGGAATTCTTTGAGGAACTTGTGTAGGTCCTCATTCTCTAGGCCTCGGAAAAAGGGTAATAGGTGAATGAGACCGGATCTCAGCTCGAAGTTCTGCATAGCAGAGTAATGCAAAGTGGCTATTGTGGGACATCACGAGTCGCCCACTATCTAAGGGTTTTTTTAGCTGCCATTGTAACTGTAGAAATATGCAGTTCCGGTGAGTTTGGTTCTTGGTGGTTATGGTTAGGTGACTTTGGTGGAGTGATGGGTGTTTCTTGATGGGATCGTGATTCCGTTTCAGATTCACTTGACAAGAGTACGTCTTGCCAAATGTTGGTGACCAGAGGTGAAGATATAGAGGTTGAGGATCTTGCTAACTTCTTTTGTTGTTTTGCTTGCTTCCCTAATCTCTTTGGTGTTTTCTCAATCTCTGAATCAATCTCAAGTGGTGTATCTGCACGCAAAGATCTTGGCATTAATGATTAAATTTCTCGTACCCGGCAACAACGCCAATTTGTTGGGTGTTGAATCTAGCAAATAAATATAAAATAAACCTACTTGACACACTAAAAATAGTATGAATGGAAGTTAGGTTCGTGTCCAAAGGGATACAGATTAACTAGATTGTACCAAAACCTCTTAGACACATATACGATTGTTTTGAAAAAGGGGGAATTTTGATTTAAACTTAAAATTTGACATTAATGAAAACGAAATTTATATAAAAACAACAATTAATAAGGTTTAGGTAAATTCAGATATTAAAAGCTAATTTCAACAACAGGGCAATTTCTTGATTCGGTTCGACTTACGATCATTAATGGTCACAGTGCAATGATCCTTTTTAAATAATAGTTTGTGTTAATGCTAAATGTCACGCAGTTCGGACATCCACTCCATCTAATGTCTAACCAAGCGTAGTTCGTCGGCTAGAGCCAACCCGCTACTCTAAGCTCACGCCGTCCGGATCTTCGCGTACGGGTAGCGTGATAGAAATATTGATTATAATCAAATACACATGTCGTTCGGAATGTTTAATTATATTATATGATTCTATAATAGTTTAGATTCATAGACAAACTCAAAATATTATTTTGTTCCTAGTATCAAAAACTAAAACTTGATTAAGGTTCTAAAATTTGATTGAACTTTATTAGAAAAATTAGTAAGTTGATCAAGTTTACGAACAATCTAATATTTCTCCGGATTATTCCGTAGTAAAAACAAGAATCACACAAACAAATTACTAAAATAATTGTACCGAATGTGCTCGTTTCACATAAGTTTATGAACCATATCAAAGAAAATGAACCCCGATGTCGAAACTATACGGTTCTAGCTGGACATGATGGCTAAAGCAATCAAGTCAAACCAGAAACAAAACATTCGACATTATAAGCTTACTGAAAGTAGTTTTGTTCTTCTAGAAAAGAAAAATGCCTTCGTCCCTCAATCCCGAATTGCAACCGTCCAAATTTGTTCCCTCAATTGCGTACTAGTTTTGTCCCCCTATTGTCTTTCAAATTGAATATCTGTATGAAAATGTTGAGCTGGGCCCCATCTTGGTCGATTAGCAACTAGCAAGGCACACACTCTCAACGATGGCCCATACCATAACAATAATTCAATTAATTGACATTAGATTATACTCATTTTATAAACTACGAAATTTTGATCTCTGTTGATTATTGCTTCGCCACCATCTTGCATCATTCATCATCTTGAAGTCAACATGACTAATCTTCAGCCCAATTACTTGCTCAAGTCGGCTTTAGCTCGTTTTCTCTGTGACTCTTTTTTTATTTATCTTGAACCCTTTTAATTATTCTTGAAATGCAATGTCATGCGTCGCAACCGCTCCGTACCTACAAAACATTAAAAACGTCCAAAGTAGATTCCGTTCCAAAAAATATGTGTATTTCAAAATTAAGCAATATCTATGGTCTAAATGCCTAATATGCAATGAAAATATATGATAAAAAATATTATAAAAGATGCCTAAAGATGCATCTAACACCGGTGCCCTCAAGTGTTGCCATTCACTAAGTGTTTAAAACGTTTGTTTGTATTACGTAATATTTGGTAATAATTTGTTAAAACTGTAACATTGAAATGATAACACTGAACAGTATAATGTTCAAACGTTAAATATTGAAACGATAACGGTATAATGTTGAAACGTTAATGTTAATGGTTGTTAAACGGTAAACATTGAAACGATATAATATTGAAATGGTATAATGTTGAATCGATAATATGGAAATGGTATAATGCTGAGAGTGGTATAATGTTTGAAACTATAAAAAAGGTTTTTCTCATATAGGTCTTACACCTATACTCTACGTATAGGTCTAAAAACATCAAAATTAGATCATCTAAATTCATTTTCCTTCTATACGTCGTACAGACTTGTATACAGCATATAAATCCTCATTATCTTTGGCACTGATTTTGATACAACCTTATAAATAATACGTCTAGCATACATGAGATGCAAATAGGCGCCCTAGGAGCTCAATAAGTAAATTTTATTGGAAGGGTTGTGCTGAAATTGAAGAATAGTGTATGTGCATAATAAATATATTAAATTATATTATTTATTATAAACTTGGAATTGATGTATAATAATATAATTTAATGAATTAAAAAATCGCAGATGGACCCAATAAATATTGAATAATAATAATAATAATAATAATAATAATAAAATCATAATAAACTTGGAATTAAAAGATGAATTGCAAAACGTATCGTGTTACTGACTAATTAAGATGAACAAATTTTTAAATATGGTGAATGTTAAAACATGTTATTGTAGAATCCATATAATAGGTTTTATACCTCATCATTTAATAAATTATAAAATACTGTTTTTATAAAAGTAAAATTTGGAGTCACTAAAGTATTTCTTTTAAGGTAATCCATAATGGTTAATTCACATTAGCAGTATAATGCCTTTTAAAAAGTGTAATTATTAAAGCCCCTTAATACCTTTTAGTCATTATTATTCAATTTTTTTCTTCTCATTTGACATTATACTAGAAACCACCTCCCTTTTCATGCCCCTATAACACACAAAGAGCGATGTTGAAGGCGTTAACAAGTCCCCTCACACCCTTATAATACCCTATTAGACATGGTTTAATGATTAAATCATTTAAAAAAATTAGTCTACAAAAAAGATTTGTGAAAGATATCAAATCTCACACATATTAAAATATAATTAAACAAAAAGGAAACTAAATTTAACTTACTATTTTTTTAAAAGTAAACTTCATTAAAATGCAACCACCTCAAACCAAGGCAGCCCAAACAAAACTAGTTTTATACCCGTCCGGTGGACGGGAATATTAATGGTATAATGATAATATACATTTATATATATATATAATTTATTTTTTACACCAAAACAACTTAAAATAGCTAAAGATGAGTATGATGCAATTTCCAAAGAACTAAAAATTAATCTTTTCAAGATGGATGAACTTCTTGAATTTTGAGATCTTAATGAAGATGAAAAAACCTTAAGTTTAGTTTAGACTGAAAAACAGGTTGCTCAACGTAGAACATGATATATTGAATAATCTTAGACAAACATCACGAATCGGGCATTAAAGGGGGACGAAGATTCCAACTTTTTCCATGGTAATTTTTTTAAAATAACACTGCCATGAACTGTCTCAATGGGCTTTAGTTAATGGGGCATGGTGCTCAAACTCGATATTGATTAAGCAAGAAGTCTTTCGTTTCCTAAAATTATTCAAAGAACCACTATCTCCTCGGATTTCTCTTTAGCTACAACGTCCCCTTACATTTACTAGAAAACTATTGATCGACCACATGTTATGTCATCAAAAGGGAGAACACTGAAAAGGATAACAGTGATTGAACAGAATATAAAAGCAAACCAACTGAATTCAAAATCTTGATCTAATGCTTCTAATACGATACGGTCTCCAAGTCCATCAACTAAAAGGGCACCAACATTTACACCAACATTAATTAACAAAACATCTATGTTGGTAGATGAAACAACTTTAAATTGACAAACAACTATAAAAACTTAGAAAAAAATATATTATTATATATTACTTGGGAATTCCCTTTGGGAACATTATGTGGTGAAGAAAACTATATGATTTTTTATAGATATTCAAATAACTTGTCAACATGAAGACATCAAAATTACATATATGCAACACAAAAAGTGTGATTATCACTAATTATCGAAAGCTAATATCATCTAGCAGCATGTACTCTGCCAATTTTTTCTTCTGAATATGACAGGTCATAAAGAATCATTGTAGCATTAATGCTTTTTAGAACTTCTAATACCTCGTAGGACTTATCACCGTGTACAGACACCACCAATCGTATGCCTGAATAGAAAAATCATTAAATAAGTCATACGAAAACTAAAAAAAATTACCTTCTAGTAAGAGCTTATGAGCTCCATTTAATAGCTCATTCATATTGGCGTTATGCAACGGCTTTGTTAGTTGGTCAAACAAAGGAGTTATAACCCTCATATATACGTACATCAATCAACCTTTTAGGAGCTAGCTCAGATTCTAATTTCAGATTTTTGTGTGCAGAACTCTGATTCTATCTCGTTCATAAAGTACCATATAGTTTATCTTTTGTCAAAGTTGAACTGTAAGAAGTTTTTTCGTAGGTGTCTAATTGTAACTTTCTAGAAAAATACTTACCAGCTACATTTGTTGTATTTGAACACCATTCTGTTTGTCTGTTGTCATATCCAGTTCTTTCGCTCAATTTGATGAGAAAAGAAACAACTTCAGCTCAAAAGCAGGCCATGACATGCTTTAAACGACCACTCGAGGCTTTCCATATCATCACTTTGAAATTATTAAACAAAACAAAGGATTACTAAATTTATTTATTCTAGAAACTTTTTTATTTAAAAAGTATAGATAATTTTTCATATAGCAAATAAATTGTAACTATGATTTATGATTTATCTGACCAAAACAGGGAGCTGGTCACAGCAAGAGACACAAGATTGCAAGTGATAAAAAACTGCTAGAATTCATCAACCCAAAACTGAAACATGGAAACACAAATTAAACCTTAAAATTTAACATTATAAGGCAATGTTAGAAGAAAAAAGAAACAAATACCACCGTTTCCACCTTTCTTAAAGCTACAAAAAAAGATATTTTCATTGCTTTCTCTGCAGAGTAAAAGTAGCTCAATGAAACTGAAATACTGATTAAGTAATCTCATTATTCCTATTCTCTTAAATATGGTTACTAAATTAACTTGAAGTCTTGGTTTCCTTTCATACAAAACCTCTTCGGTGTAATTTGGGCTTTAAATAACTTTATTAATGACCAATCTTAATCTAATAGCATTTTAATTAGGCACATTACCTGGAAGTTACAAACCAAAGATCATCTAAACAAAGATAAAAAAAATATATCCAACTCCAATGGATAATTCACTTTCTAAAAAGTTCAAGTACGCAAATAGTCAACAAAATATTGATCTTGGAGAAATAACATTAATAGCCAAGATATTCGGTGCTTATCTTGTTCGTAAGAAAATAAATGTGTTCTAATAAGTAAATTTATTAGACTCAAGAGAGAGATGATAAGCTTATTACCCTCAAAATCTTTGCTTTCTGATTAGATTTCCTCTTCAAGAAAAATCGGACACTCAATGTTGAATAATCAAGTAGCTATAATAAAGGTTAACACATTTAAAGTCCTTTCGTTCAACATATTCAAAGGACTTACCTTGAAGACAACATCTTTACGTGGAAAACCTACAAGAACAACTTGTGTTCGTGTCAATCAAATTCATGAGATTATGTATTAATATAAAATTACACACCCTTTTTAATTTGACACAAGAATGAACTTACCCTCCAGCCTTATGTCCTAAAATCTGAGGAAATACAGGATTATGCCCCTGAAAATACGGAAGTAATTCAAGATTTGAGATTAATAAAATAGTTATCTGATTTGGAATTTGAAATTTGAATACTTACGTTGGTTTCCCAGAAGTAAATACGGTGTGGCAGAGGGAAGTGAAGATGATCTTAATTTGGACATCCATTTTATGAGGTGGCGCCACCTCCACTTCTTCAATCACCATTGGCTTCCCGGCTTCAACCACCAGCTGTTACATTAGGAAGATTTACATGCTTATATCTATGATCAGGTTATAAAAACAACTGAAAGAATGAAGAAAATGCTTACCTTTGCATCGAATCACTCGACCATTCGTGCTTGACATAACTGTAACTTGATAGCTGTAAAGGATCTGAAACAGTTATAATTGTTTTTGTTTGTTGTAAAGAATCGAATCACTTATGGTAAATACCTTTTCCACCCACACCATAATGGAAATAAACTCTTTATCTGTTGGTGACAAAAAAAGATAAGAAAAATGAGTAAAACATTACCTGCAAATGATTCACCTCTAATGACATGTGGCCTTTTAGAGAAAGACTAATTCTGTCTCTATGCTTTCTTCACTACTTTCTACACAGTGTAACCTACACAGGCAAACATACCATTAAATAAGATGAAATCATCAAATTCATCTCCCCACAACCTAGAGTTTGTTTTGTAATGGCAAAAAAAAGAAATAGACGACAATGGCATCAACCAATTAAAAATATAATCACGAAAGCATACGAGTATAAAATAGAAAGCTTGAAATACCTTTTGAAATAGTTGATAAAAACTTATAAAATTCATTGAAACCATAAATTGAAACATCCAAACACATATTCAACCTTAAATCTAACATTGGTATCGTAATTTTGTATTGCTAACAGATTAGGGTTTACTAATTAATTAGTTTCTAAATGAATATCAAGCATTTTACATAATATTCCAAAAGGTTGAAATCAGCCTTCTTTTACATCAGATTATCACATACTTTAAACAAATTGATAAACCTAAAAGCCCTAAATAAAAAAACCTAAGATCAACAAATATAGAGAATGATGACGTACAAGAGCTTCTATGGCAGATGTCATAAAACCCACGGATTTATGGTCAATTCAATATGATCGTGGTGGTGGTCGGAATGTCAAGGGTCTCCCGGCAGTCAAGGATCACAGTGGAAAAAAGACGGGCTTGGACCAATTCCAGAGTTGATGATGATGTCTCAGATAATTATTGAAGATAAGGAGAAATATAAATGGGGGTTTGCTTTGGAGGTTTTTATCGCGCCTCGTAGGATGCCGTAGAAAGAGGAGAGTGGGGATTGGTATGTAACTTCTATAAACTCCGGCTTCTAGAAGGTTTTAGTGAATTTAAAGGGTTGAGATTGAAAGTTGAAGACTTTGAATGGATAAGATCTTCCTAAAAAAACAGTTACATTTAATGGGAACATTAGTATATATAATTACAGATTTACATATTTACATCAGTTATCCCAAGTGATACTTTGACCTTTAGACCTAGATGAATACTATAAGAACCCCACCGATTTTATCTCGCTTATAATATTTTCAAGTTCACCGGTTTATCCTTGAATCTAGCTCCAATTCTAGCCCTCCAAATGCTTCAACATCCGATTATGATGAGACGCGTAAACACCTCTTTTTTCTTTTCCAATAATCCAACATGCTCATAAACTTCAAGTAAATCTTTAAAAGAAAAAGCATAAACCTTTGGAACCTTACACCACCATCTGCTTATGTAAGACCAAACCCTGCTTGCATACCCGCAAGAGATGAACAAATGTTCCACCTATTCATCTTCCTCATCACACAAACCACAAGCCGTAACATAACCACCAATATTTCTTTTCTTTAACGCTATCAGAGTTGCAATCCTGTTCATTTCCGCTCTCAATATAAGCACATTACACTTGCTCGGATCATAAATACTTTGATCATGTGTTTAATATACCATTTAGAAATCATACACCAAAATAAATAGCGGTTTATACCAATTAATAAACCGTCGTTTAAAGTGCATTGGAATTAATATATTTATCACTGCAAACTGTCCTTTACTTATATTAAATGTGTTTAATATACCATTTAGAAATCATACACCAATATAAATAGCGGTTTATACCAATTAATAAACCGTTGTTTAAAGTGCATTGGAATTAATATTTTATCACTGCAAACTGTTATTTATTTATATAAGTATTAGGTTAATTTGAAAAGAAAATTAAATTAAGAAGAAAAAGTATAAAGGGTAAAATTGTAAAAGACCAAATAGTTTTTCAATTATCTCATTATTATTATTTTTGACTAATTAATTAGTTGTAAAGATCATCATCTTCCACGCTAAAATTTTGGCTACCCACATCAAAATTTATCCTACAAAGCTCGTAATTCATCATACACACCTTGTAATTTATTCTACACTTTAAATTAATCTTTTTTTGAAATTATATATTTTTTGAAAATAAGTTATAAACTTAATGTAGTTAACTATTAAAATGGAAAACTACCAATTAATCATCTATCTAAGTTTACCAATATACTTTTACACTAATGTTAAATATAAAAATTAAATGAAGTAAAAGAAGGCATTCTTATCGGTTGAAATTCCTCATTTTTATTCTTACAAAAAATTTCTTATCATTTAAACCCTCCACTATATAGTAAACCGCTATTTACTGTTGTTAATTTTTTAAAGCTAGTTTAAGTCTATTTTTTCTATCCATTTTTGGGAATATTTAATTGGTTTTAAATATTTTAAATATAATTTATTATATATTTATAAATAAAAAATAATATAAACTAGCTTTAAATTAAATACTGAATGTCATTAGTATATTTTTTAGAGTAAACTACAAGATTTGTCCTTTATGGTTATACACAATTTCAGGTGGCGTTATTTCATGTTAAAATTGATAAGTTTTGTATTTAATGTTTTAAAATCTTACACGTTACGTCCATTGACCCTAAAAAGAGTAGCATAAGCCGTCTGCAAGTTGTTGGTGTTAGTCGTCCAGTTTGTGTTTTTGTTCCACCACGTGCGAGATTCAACATAACCAAAAGTCATTTAATTTCCATGACCCACCACGTCGTCACTTCATCAACAACTTCTATCCGTCAGATTCACCAAACACTATACATGTGTGTGTATATCTATCGAGAGAGAGAGAGAGAGTTTAAAGGCGATAGTCTGCATCTTGTTTCCTCAGCTAGTAAGTTTCTTTTACTATTTTTTATTTTATTTCAGTCTAAGTTTTGATTATCTTTAGAGTAGTCATGCAGAATGTGTTTTTGTTATTACGTAAATTAATGATGCTGAAGAATTATGTGTTTGGGCCGGTATTATGATGCTCACGTGTTATTTATTACTTTTGTCAATCACGCCAGTACTTATCTTAGTGTTTGTTGTAACGTTTTATGGCGACAGGCAGTTGGTGTTCGTATTTGGTACCTGATTTTACTATTAGACCATCCGTAGTGGTAGAGGATTTGGGCATTTTTCTATCCCAAAACGCCCACCACGCCCAAGTACGCTGCCCCCAGGGCATTTTCTTTCGAAAAGTTGGTTTGGCGTTTCTTTTAAAACGCCGGAGAACTTTTGCTTTGGCCAATAGGAAATTTCCAAGTATTCCATTTAATATTATATGTTTTATTTTTTCTAAAAAAAATAAAAATTTGGTAATCATTGTTGTGGTATTATGGGGTACTATACCACTACATCACTTTTAACTTTAAGCCCCATAATGCTCTTTGCTGAGTAGAACGCCACATGTCGGATAATACCCAAAAGAAGGGCTTGAACTTCAAGCCCCACTACACATAGTCTTAGAATTCAACCATCTTTCAAACAATTATTGTTAGTGATTTTAATCAAATGAGTTCAGATAACTAGGATCTTTTTTTGAAAGGAAAATTTTATTAAAGAAAAAGAAACTGTACAGGAAGGAAATTTCATTTCATACATACACTTAGATATTGAAAGAGGACCTCCGAACTTTTCGCTGTATGTAGTTTTCCATAAAATTTTTTTAGGTATATACGTTTTCGACCCCGGTCAGAAATCTCAAGTTTCACCACTGGCTATTAGGTTAATAACGTCAACCTTCTTAGACGACAAAATCGCTTCATTCCGTAATTTCCAAATCGACCAACACGAAATTAAGATCATAGCTTGGAGAATCTTTTGCTTTACCTCCTATCCAAAAATGCCTTCATGAAACTTGAGAAGATCCACAAAGGAGAAGCCAAAAATCGGCGGACTGAGCACCAACTCGAGATACTTTGCCACACTACCAAAGCAACGCAGCAACCCGAGAAAAGGTGATCTGAAGATTCATCCACAGAGGCACATAAGGGACAAGTCAACAATGCCAAAGAAATTCCCCTCCTTCGTAGTGCCACCTTCGTTGGAATCCTGAGCCGCTCGCTAACCAAAGATACTGACTTTCTTCGGAACCCCCACCTGATCCAATCATACTTATAGCCTTGTGACGTGGTCACATTCACCGATGGACTCGACTCAGTAGGGGCCATCCTGGTTACCCACCCATTTCCATGTATCTGCTCCATCTCCCCTGTTGACTTGATTTAATAAGGCTACCAAGTTATTAAATTCTGACTATTCTTGAGGCGTTGAGGGAACTCGGTACCAACACCAACTTATCAAAAGACCTGATCCACCCATTATAATCTATCTTTCACCACACAGTTCTTTGATTTTTCTAACCTGAATAACATAGGGAAACTGGTCCTTAAATTGCTTCCGTTACCCAATTGTCAATCCAAAACCTTATGTTCTCGTCATTCCCCCAGTGTGCCACAGACAAAGTTGTTAACAAGGATATCATGAGATCTAAGAGATAGTTCAGACTTTATGATGTTGGACCACACTCCTGTTCTCCCAGATTTAAGAGGTAGAAATTCGAATCGTCGCGGACTATGATGAAGAGCTAAAATAACCTGACACCGTAACCTTTTGTCTTTTACCTTAAATCTCCACATTCACTTGACAAGTAAACTTTTGTTGAAGTCTTCAAGAGCCCCGAGGCCCAACCCCTACTTTAACCGGTTCAATCACATATTCCCATCTAACCCACGCAATTTTATAGTTTTTCACAGACCAACCCCCCCCCCCTCCTAAACGAAGGTCCTTTGAATCCTTTTCATAGCATTCACCACACTAACTGACGCCATGAATAAGGAGAGTATGTTGGAAGACTATCAAGAACGGATTTAATAAGTGTAACCCTGCCACCAATAGAAAGATTAGTAGATTTCCAAAGCGAGAGCCGGTTACGAATAGTATCAATAACCCTCTCCTAATTCATGTTTAACCCAACTTTAATCCCCAAGTGTATGAATGACAATACCTCTTGTTGACATTTAAGGGTGGCTGCCATTATCTCCAATTCCTGATCTATTGCCCCAACCCCATAAAGACAAGATTTTTTGTGATTAATGCGTAACTCGGATACAAGTGAGAAGCAATGCATTAACCGACAAATATTTCGTGCATTGTGTGTAGACCTCTGCCCCACAATAAGCACATCATCGGCAAAGAGAAAATGAAAAGGGCAAGGCCCTCCATTAGGTAAAGAAATACCATTCGTTGCCGCATTGAATGATGCGCTTGTTATGAATTGCCGCATCGAATGATGCGCTTGTTATGAAGGAAGTGAACGCTTCAATGGCTAGGATAAAGAGGAACGGAGACAAGGGGTTGCCTTGCCTAATTCCCCTTTCATATTGAAATTCTCGGGTAGGTGACCTTTAACCCATTTCCTCCAAAGCAGTGGAAAATGCATTTGTTCTAGAACTCTGATCCACAAAGGACCAATTTATAGAATTACATGCCTTGTTAAAATCTACCTTATATAATAGTGCTTTAGATTTAGATTGTTTGATCAAGATATGACCTCATTGATGATTAATGGTCCAGTCAAGAATATTGCGATTAGCTAAAAAGGCGGATTGTTCATCCGATACTACCGAACCAATTACTGCTTTCAACCTGTTCGCCAATACCTTTGAAATTACCTCTCACTCACCCAATCAAATTTATGGGTTTAAAGACTTGCCATAGTATTGCATTTAGGTATCAGTGTGATATCCCAAAAATGTTTTATGAATTTAAAATTGAAACCATCTGGGCCAGGGCCCCGGTCACTCCCACAATCCCATACGGTATTTTTTGACCTCAAGGCAATCTAAAGGTAAGATAAGTGAGTTTCCTTCTGCTTCTGAAAGTGTTTTGAGATGATGACATCGGAAAGACAATGTTTATTTATACTTTCTTTAAATCTATTAGCAAAAAAAGAACATACCTCTTCCTTGATTCTCTTGGGGTCTATGTGATGATTTTTAGGCCTGGCCCTAGGCCCTCAAATTATTTGGGCTCTTTATTTTTATTAAAATAAAAATTATATGAATAGTTCAATCCACAATTTTTGTTTTGGTCTAAAATACTTGATCTAATCGAGTCTCACTTAACAATAAAAAAATAGTTTGTCCGTATTTTTTTATACAAAGTCCAATCCTACTTTAGCAAACCCGTGTTTTACCCCATTCATAATTTTTTTTATATCCGTCCCTGTTTTTAACGATAATATGTATAGAAGGGCCTCAAGTCTTTACTTTGCTGACCCCTCAAAATGTATGAGCTGCCCTTGTGTGGGGCACTCTTGTTTGAGATTAATCTAATTTCTTGTTCAACAGGCATGGACATGTAACACGCTTGTTGGACGACTTATGAAAACATTTAGAAGGATTGCAACTTCACTATTACGCTAACCTATTTATATTTTTTTATTTTCAGGATGGATGAGGGGATTGAGGATAAGCTACTTCGAAATGAAGAAGCAGAGGAAGGGGACCTAAAACAAAGGATGTAACATCCGTCAAAAAACGGATTTACCAGACCCGCTCCGCTTATCAACCGAACAGTCAGTTAAAATTTTAGTTGCGAATTAAATGCCCAAAATAATTTTAAACGATCCGTAATCAAATATTATGCGGGGATATGTATTTAGTTTTTGAAAATCTGTCAAAAATATCAAAATAAAAATGTTTTACTTTTGCCGGGTTTCGAACTCGGGTCTGTACCGGGTCAAACCAAAGACTTATCTCTCAGCCAACAACCGCTCCGCCACTTTGTTTTCTGGTGAATAAAGGAATCACTTAATTCAAATATTGAAGTTCCGAAATCAATTTCTGTATTTTGCGCCCAAAATAACAGTCGTCGGAAATCCCGACGATTTCGCCGTTTATTTACGTTATCGCTCAATATAACCGAAGTCTTAACTATTACGACGGTTATAACCGACGTCTGAACCGCGACATCAGCCATAACCGCCGGAGTACGGTTGACTTCGAATTAAGACCGAATTCAGACCCCATTCAATCCCAATACTACCCTATAAATACAACCTCAACTCGCCAGAAGTCTTTCACACTCAAATCGCACCCTTTCTCGGCGAAAAATCACTCGCCGGAAGTATTTGATACATCGCCGGAAAACCGTATCATCAACCTTCGAGCTTACTGGAACCCCCTAAACCTTCACCGAAGTCACCCACAACCTTTGTAACCTTTCGGAAGACTCTCTGCTGCAAGAGACTTGTCGCCGGAAAAAGGGTTCTGTCGCCGGAGTTCTGCCGGAAAACAGAGTAAAATCAATCGGTACTTTTCACGCCTAATTCCTTTCCTTTTTACTTTTATCTCGTCTGTAATTGACCGTTAAACGCTAAAAGAGCATGAATTAACTTTTCGAACCAGTCCGTCGTCACTTCCGGTTAAAACCGGTGAAGAAGACGAAGTTCAGTAATGGTTAAGTATAATTTAAATCAAGATAATTACCGGGTTAGACACACAGTCCAGCGGTGGACTGTGTGCACTTTTAAAGCTAAGGTCACGAGTTCGAGCATTGTCCCTCACACGCCGCTTTGATAAAAATCCCTTTTTTTTCGCAAAACTGAACCGGAGTGTTTTCGGTATATGTTAAGTATATTGATATCTGAGTTTATAATCAAGTGTGACACACAGTCCAGCGGTGGAGTGTGTGTCCGCTAACCCACAGGTCCCGGGTTCGAGACCTGTGGAGCGCACCGATTCTGGAGATTTAATTCATTTTTAATAATAAAGGATTTCTGTTAAATCTAATTAATATATATATATAATTAAAATCGGATATATAACGGGTTAGACACGTAGCTCAGTTGGTAGAGCTGCGTGCACGCGTACGGGAGGTCTCGGGTTCGAGCCTCACCGAGCGCACAACAATATGCCTATAAACCGGTCAACCATAGTCAAAGTCAACGGTCAATGCGTACTGTAGCAAAAATAAAAATATTTTTTATTATTTTTATTTAATTATTTTAATTAAAAATCAATTATAAATACTTAAAAATAACATTTTTAAGGTTAGAAAATAGCCTCAAACTCACAAAAATACACCCAACAATCCTACTAAAATAGATTAATAAAACCCGTTTACTTACCAAACCGTAATGCGATTTATCTAGGTTTAATCTCACTTGTGGTTAAAACCACTTCGCGTGCAATCAACCTCATCAACCGAACGCACCCAATGTGAGTGAATTCTTACAAACTCCCCTTTTTATTCATGTTTTGGGGTGTATCATGTGTCGCTTAAACTAATTTTCTTATGCAAATTCGTGCTATACCATGATATGAATTAAACTAGAATGTAACTATTGTTTGGTTGTGAAGTATTACATATTGTCAAAGTTGTATGCAAATTATTCAGGCCCATCAGTTCCTCGTGGGAGACGAGAACAACGCGTGCCTTAAAACTCATACATTAGGCCCATCAGTTCCTCGTGGGAGACGAGAACAACGCGTGCCTCAAAACTCATTCATTAAGGCCCATCAGTTCGTAAGAACAACGCGTGCCTCAAAACTCATAAATTAGGCCCATCAGTTCCTCGTGGGAGACGAGAACAACGCGTGCCTCAAAACTCATTCATTAAGGCCCATCAGTTCGTAAGAACAACGCGTGCCTCAAAACTCATTCATTAGGCCCATCAGTTCCTCGTGGGAGACGAGTCGAACATCGCGTGCCTCAAAAAAAATCATTTGGTGTATGTGAGTTTAATATTCAATACTATGTGTTGTGTGAATAAATTTACATCTACATTTACTCATATGTGGTATGCACATTATTTATAATCAATTGGATAAACTTGTTCAAATGTTTTTCCATAGGATTCACTCGCCAACATTATGTTGATCCAAAACCTTTTTACACATGATACAGGTGAACAGGTTGAAGCAAGGAAAACATAGGATATGCCTTAGAAGAGAACCAAGAAGCTTAGACAGATAGTTAGAATATGGTGTATCATTTATTTCCATTAAATTGTATTAATGAATATGAAACATATAATAAATGTCATGAGCTTTGATGATAACCCAATCATGCCCCGATCACCTTATCCGCTGCGGGTCGGGGTGTGACAGATTGGTATCAGAGCCATGACTATAGGGATATAGGATAGGATATTAGACCCTTAGAGCCTATACTATAGTCTGCCTAAATTTTAAATTGATTAGGTGGTTACATACAAACTTGTGATATTTATTTGTTTCATATTTGTTTACATTTCAGTCAAACATACATGCTCATATACATACTCATTATACATATATACATATTCATTATACATATATCGATGTTCATGTATTCAATTTATTTTCATACTCTCAATATCCAAAGATTTTGTGCAATTTTCAATTCTCATCAAAGTAAGTTCTGCGACGGGCATGTAGTAACTGGAAGGGTACAAGTACCGGTAGTCGGAACGTCCTGTCTAGGTTGGCATTCGTATAAATCCAAAATAACGGACCAGTTTGCCTACCGGGGGACTAACGATGAGAGTACGACGGACCTATTAGGCCAAAGCATGCCACACCAAACGTCGTTCGAACTAACCTCACTTTGAGATGTCACCGTGTCTACACCTGGACACATTCCGAATATCACACATTGTATACATATTTCTCGATTTTCTCCGGGTTTTGTGTACGCAATCAGGCAGAAGCCGTGCGAACCATATGAAAAACCGGTATTCATGGGGGCCCACATGATTACACAGGTAAAGTATGGCGGCACGACGGGCCTAACAGCGAGCAAAGCCCAAGACATCCTATGGATGTAGTAGATTTATTTTTCTATATTTATTTTATGAACGTTCAATCCCAAACACGACCCACGATCCCAAAGGCATCCAACTCATACTTTTGACATGTATTCCTTGTAGATGTCTTCTAACCTCGCCCGTAGGAAGTTGAGAGCAGAAAAAGCCCGTGAACGCATGGCTACCCAAATCGCTCAGCAAATGGCGACCGTAATACCCAACATCGTAGTTCAAGTTCAACAAGCCCTTACCGCTAATTCCGTTAACCCAACCCAACAAGAGGATCAAAACACTATCAACCTTTCAGTCACTAAATGCACCTACAAACATTTCAAATCCTGCGATCCTCCAAAATACGAAGGAACTGAAGGTGTCACCGCTCTTCTCCATTGGTTCGAAGAAATGGAGAACACTTTTCTAAATTGCGATTGCCCCGATGATCGCAAAGTGCGTTATGCTACCGGTCGTTTACTTGGAACAGCACTCACATGGTGGAATACAGAAAAGACCAAACGAGGTGTTGAAGAAACTATGACCTTGACTTGGGAAGAGTTGAAGGGAATCATGACAAGACGGTTTTGCCCAAGAAGTGAAATCAAGAAATTGGAGGATGAGTTCCATGCTTTGAAACAAAAGGAAGGCGACCACACCACATACAACAAGAGATTCCTTGAGCTAAATCAAATGGTTCCCAATTTGTTCACTCCCCTCTACCGTTTGATCGAGCACTACATTCGTGGTCTTCCATCAAAGATTCAAGACCCTGTAATAAGCACCTCGCCTGCAACTTTGGAAGCAGCAATGGAACTAGCAACCGCGCTCACCGAGAACCGAATCCGGAACAAAGATTTCAAAGAGGAGAAGAAGAAGGATAAAGCATCAACGGAAACCTCAAACCCCACCCGAACCGAATCCTCTACACCACCTACATCTAAGAGAAAGCGTGATGGGCAAGTCTTCGCCGTCACCCAACGCAAACAACCAGCTTCACAAGTTGTACCTCCTCAAACTATCCCAAACGCTCAAGTAGCACCCAACTCAACTTACCCAAATAAGAAACCTTACATTGGACCTCACCCTCAATGCAACACCTGTTTCTATCACCATCCAACTACTTCACCCTGTCGACTATGTGCGAATTGTGGACGCTACGGTCATTTGAGCAAAGTTTGCCGCACCGCTCAAAACCAAACCTCAACCCCTACTCAACCCATGACCCAAACATATCAACAACCTCAATACCCCATGAACCCATATGTTCGAGCTTGTTTCAATTGCGGCGACCCTACCCATTTTAGAAACACGTGTCCTCGTTTGGTTAATATCATAAACGCCCAAGCTCAAGCAAACCCAGTTAACCAAGCAAACCAAGCAAACCCAGCTCCACCACCAGCAAGAGGAAGAGTTTATAACATCAACGCCAATCCTGTTGAAGATGTTAACGGTCCAAACCAACCACTTAACTAGCCTTCTCTCACCAAGAATCAAGATTCAACTCTAATCACTTAGTTTTTATGTTTTTCTTTATGTTATCTCAATTTTCACGTATCTCAATTGGAATTTTATCCAAGAATTTTAATGCAAATTACTAGTTCAGTTGGTTTTATACTCATTGATTTAATATTCATATCATCATAATTCACGACATATCTCAGAAGTTGAGTTGTGTCTCACATGCAATACATTTCATTTCACTTTACATTTCAATACATGCAATACGCTCGGCTCCGTTTGATTGAGCCTTGAGCACACAGTTCAATTTACATTTCAATACATGCAATACGCTCGGCTCCGTTTGATTGAGCCTTGGGCACACAGATCAATTTACATTTCCAGTTCATGCAATACGTTCGGCTCCGTTTGATTGAGCCTTGAACGCACATACATTTTCATTATCAGTATCTTGTGGTTGTGGTGTTTGTTGTAGAGTCGCATAGAACTAATCATAACTGGCGGATGAAGTCAATGAAAATTTGACAAGAATATGGTGGATACGCCGCTGGTACTTCCTATATATAAGTATTCTTGTCAAATGATCGGAGGCATTATCAGGCAGTTATGAGAGGTTCCATGCATAGGCTGTTTGTTGTGATTAAGTTATTCATTTTCAATACATGCAATAAGCTCGGCTCCGTTTGATTGAGCCTTGAACACACAGACAATTCCATTCTCAATACATGCAATAAGCTCGGCTCCGTTTGATTGAGCCTTGAGCACACAGACAATTTCATTCTCAATACATACAATACGATCGGCTCCGTTTGATTGAGCCTTGATCGCACAGATATATATCATTTCAGTATTTTTATGTTTGTTGTATTGGTTGTAGAGTTATAGGACTAATCATAATTCACTGATAAAACCAATGAAAATTTGACAAGAATATGGTGGATACGCCGCTGGTACTTCCTATATATAAGTATTCTTGTCAAAGGATCAGAGGCGTTATCAGGCGGTTATGAGAAGTTCCATGTAGGATTTACTATTGCCTTGGTTGAAATTGTGTTACATTTATATCATCTCACTATTTAAAGAAATTGGATTGTGATCCATTTCTATATAGACTAACCTCTCCATCATAACAAACGAGAGAGGAACCATCACCATTCAAACATATATGCTATCAGAATGTGGATACAATTGTTAGTTGTTGTGTTTATTTGTGTAGATTGTAGAATTTCTGCCTTAGGATATAACCCTAAGCATATTCAAACTTTTATGCGTGATATCATTTTAGCGAATCATTCCTGCTTAACAATACTTATACAGTAGGCAACAAAAAGCGATTCCTGTATTAGGATACTTAACCTTTACAAGGAACGTTACCGCCTCAAACAAAAACTTAAACCCTTATTTCTTCTAAGTATGTAACTGTCAAAACTAAATACCATCATTCTTTTAGTCAATTATATCCCTGTTTAAATTTCGGGACGAAATTTCTAAAAGCAGGGGATACTGTAACATCCGTCAAAAAACGGATTTACCAGACCCGCTCCGCTTATCAACCGAACAGTCAGTTAAAATTTTAGTTGCGAATTAAATGCCCAAAATAATTTTAAACGATCCGTAATCAAATATTATGCGGGGATATGTATTTAGTTTTTGAAAATCTGTCAAAAATATCAAAATAAAAATGTTTTACTTTTGCCGGGTTTCGAACTCGGGTCTGTACCGGGTCAAACCAAAGACTTATCTCTCAGCCAACAACCGCTCCGCCACTTTGTTTCTGGTGAATAAAGGAATCACTTAATTCAAATATTGAAGTTCCGAAATCAATTTCTGTATTTTGCGCCCAAAATAACAGTCGTCGGAAATCCCGACGATTTCGCCGTTTATTTACGTTATCGCTCAATATAACCGAAGTCTTAACTATTACGACGGTTATAACCGACGTCTGAACCGCGACATCAGCCATAACCGCCGGAGTACGGTTGACTTCGAATTAAGACCGAATTCAGACCCCATTCAATCCCAATACTACCCTATAAATACAACCTCAACTCGCCAGAAGTCTTTCACACTCAAATCGCACCCTTTCTCGGCGAAAAATCACTCGCCGGAAGTATTTGATACATCGCCGGAAAATCGTATCATCAACCTTCGAGCTTACTGGAACCCCCTAAACCTTCACCGAAGTCACCCACAACCTTTGTAACCTTTCGGAAGACTCTCTGCTGCAAGAGACTTGTCGCCGAAAAAGGGTTCTGTCGCCGGAGTTCTGCCGGAAAACAGAGTAAAATCAATCGGTACTTTTCACGCCTAATTCCTTTCCTTTTTACTTTTATCTCGTCTGTAATTGACCGTTAAACGCTAAAAGAGCATGAATTAACTTTTCGAACCAGTCCGTCGTCACTTCCGGTTAAAACCGGTGAAGAAGACGAAGTTCAGTAATGGTTAAGTATAATTTAAATCAAGATAATTACCGGGTTAGACACACAGTCCAGCGGTGGACTGTGTGCACTTTTAAAGCTAAGGTCACGAGTTCGAGTATTGTCCCTCACACGCCGCTTTGATAAAAATCCCTTTTTTTTCGCAAAACTGAACCGGAGTGTTTTCGGTATATGTTAAGTATATTGATATCTGAGTTTATAATCAAGTGTGACACACAGTCCAGCGGTGGAGTGTGTGTCCGCTAACCCACAGGTCCCGGGTTCGAGACCTGTGGAGCGCACCGATTCTGGAGATTTAATTCATTTTTAATAATAAAGGATTTCTGTTAAATCTAATTAATATATATATATAATTAAAATCGGATATATAACGGGTTAGACACGTAGCTCAGTTGGTAGAGCTGCGTGCACGCGTACGGGAGGTCTCGGGTTCGAGCCTCACCGAGCGCACAACAATATGCCTATAAACCGGTCAACCATAGTCAAAGTCAACGGTCAATGCGTACTGTAGCAAAAATAAAAATATTTTTTATTATTTTTATTTAATTATTTTAATTAAAAATCAATTATAAATACTTAAAAATAACATTTTTAAGGTTAGAAAATAGCCTCAAACTCACAAAAATACACCCAACAATCCTACTAAAATAGATTAATAAAACCCGTTTACTTACCAAACCGTAATGCGATTTATCTAGGTTTAATCTCACTTGTGGTTAAAACCACTTCGCGTGCAATCAACCTCATCAACCGAACGCACCCAATGTGAGTGAATTCTTACAAACTCCCCTTTTTATTCATGTTTTGGGGTGTATCATGTGTCGCTTAAACTAATTTTCTTATGCAAATTCGTGCTATACCATGATATGAATTAAACTAGAATGTAACTATTGTTTGGTTGTGAAGTATTACATATAGTCAAAGTTGTATGCAAATTATTCAGGCCCATCAGTTCCTCGTGGGAGACGAGAACAACGCGTGCCTTAAAACTCATACATTAGGCCCATCAGTTCCTCGTGGGAGACGAGAACAACGCGTGCCTCAAAACTCATTCATTAAGGCCCATCAGTTCGTAAGAACAACGCGTGCCTCAAAACTCATAAATTAGGCCCATCAGTTCCTCGTGGGAGACGAGAACAACGCGTGCCTCAAAACTCATTCATTAAGGCCCATCAGTTCGTAAGAACAACGCGTGCCTCAAAACTCATTCATTAGGCCCATCAGTTCCTCGTGGGAGACGAGTCGAACATCGCGTGCCTCAAAAAAAATCATTTGGTGTATGTGAGTTTAATATTCAATACTATGTGTTGTGTGAATAAATTTACATCTACATTTACTCATATGTGGTATGCACATTATTTATAATCAATTGGATAAACTTGTTCAAATGTTTTTCCATAGGATTCACTCGCCAACATTATGTTGATCCAAAACCTTTTTACACATGATACAGGTGAACAGGTTGAAGCAAGGAAAACATAGGATATGCCTTAGAAGAGAACCAAGAAGCTTAGACAGATAGTTAGAATATGGTGTATCATTTATTTCCATTAAATTGTATTAATGAATATGAAACATATAATAAATGTCATGAGCTTTGATGATAACCCAATCATGCCCCGATCACCTTATCCGCTGCGGGTCGGGGTGTGACAAAGGAATGGTCCGAATCGAAAAAGACTTGGAGGATTGCATTGCCAAGCATCATAGCAAGGGTTTCTTCATTTGGAACTATCGTTGTCACCCAATCATTTATTGGCCATGTCAGCGACTTAGATCTTGTTGGCTGCGCACTTGTTCAAACACTTAGTGTCCGATTTATTAACGGAATACTTGTAAGTTCTCCGGTCTTTCACTTGTATTATTAATAATAAAGTGAACATACTTGAATTGAGTTTAAAAAAGACAACTCATACTGGTGACATCGGTAATATCTACTGAGTCATTGTGTCTTTATTCGTCAGAACTGACTATTTTTATCAACAGTTAGGAATGTCAAGTGCAACCGAAACCCTTTGCGGGCAATCATTTTGAGCCGGCCAAGACCACATGATGGGCATTCACTTGCAACGGTCATGGATCATTGACTTGATTACCTTGACCATTTTGCTCCCGATGTTGATCTTTGGTACCCAAATTTTCAAACTCGTGGGTGAGGAAGAATCAATAGCATGGTTCATCCCTTATGCCTATACCTATGTTTTTAGCCTGACTATACAAATGTTTCTGCAAGCACAGTTAAAAAACATGATTATTGCATGGCTTTCGGCTTTTCAATTCGCCATCCATATACTTTTATCACTGCTTTTCGTGTATGAGTTGAATTTGGGGGTACCGGGTGCGACGCTTGCACTTGTGATGTCATCATGGTCTCTTGTCATTGGTGAATTCATATACATTTTTGGAGGATGGTGTCCAAATTCTTGGAAAAGGGTTCACTTTTGTTGCGTTTAAGGATCTGATCCCTCTTGTGAAGCTCTCAATATCCTCAGGTGTGATGATCTGGTAAGTTTTTTTGATAGCCATTTTTTGACTTCAAATGGAGAATGTTGTCTAACCATCATTATGTGTAGCTTGGAGCTATGGTACAATGCTGTTCTGGTCTTACTTGCTGGATACATGGCAAACGCAGAGGTCGCAATATCTGCCTTCTCCATTTGGTATCAACACATGCTCTTATTTCTCCCTTTTACGGGTCATTTTAGAAGACACTTCAACTCTTTTTTGCGATTCTTTTACAGCCTAAACATTAACTTGTGGGAGTTTATGATAAGCCTTGGTTTCTTAGGTGCTACATGGTAAGTTATTAAAAGTTACTTTGCAAAAAGCCAGTATTTTGTTACTAATATGTGTGATGCATAATTATACATAGAAAAATGTGAATTTGTTGTGTGTATATGTCTGATACACGTTATATTGTAATTTTAACATGTGTAAAGTGTTCGGGTGGCGAATGAGTTAGGGCGAGGGAATGCAAAAGCCGTGAAGTTTTCTATAAAAGTGGTGTTGGGGACTTCGGCTGTGATAGGCGTGTTCTTCTTTGTTCTCTGTTTGGTGTTCCGGGAAAACCTTGCATACTTGTTTACAAATGATGAAAGAGTTGCAGATACGATATCAGATCTTTCTTTACTTCTCTCTTTGTCGGTTCTGTTGAACGATGTTTATCCCATACTCTCAGGTGACTCCTTCCATTTATAAAATTTAGTTAGTTTCACCCACGTACACACAGTTACTATTTTTGGAAAGTTTACATGTTACTTATCACCATGTGGAAATATATTTTGTCATCAGGGGTGGCAATTGGAGCAGGTATGCAAACATCTGTGGCAGTCGTTAATCTCATTTGCTTTTACTTAATCGGTGTTCCATTGGGAGCTTTGCTTGGATATTTAACGTCTCTTGAAGTTAAGGTACATATATAAAAACTTAACGTTTAGAAATCACTAAACGAAGTATTAATATTACAGGGCGAGATATTCATGATAAATTGGATTTACTTGATAGGGTATATGGATTGGAATGATAGGGGGTGTTCTAGCTCAAACTATTACGCTTACATAGATGATTTGGAGAACAAACTGGGATAATGAGGCAAAATCACAATAAATCAGATGGATTCCATATGATTTAGTTTTTTTATGATCTTATAATATTTGGTATAAAAAGTCGTTCCCTTTGCTAACCATAGGTAAAGAAGGCTTTAGAACGTCTCAAGCAATATTACGTGAAGTCAGATGCAAATTCTTAGCAAAGCTCTAATTAGTCGTAAACAAGAAAGGCGCTCACGCATTTGTTTGTATGTATTGCCTTTCAACGCTAACTATTACATCTCTCTTACACACGCTTACATTTACACTCGCTAATCTCAGGTCTATTGCCCACATCATGTTATCTTTACTCATTTTCCAGTGCTACATCCGCCTCTTGTGATCAGTGGCACTCTCGTCATGGTAGTCAGACTTATCATGTCACATCATTGTCTTCTAGCTAACTTTTAGCATAGTACTTAAAAAATAATTGTAATGTATGCTGTATTTCGGAATCTACTAGATTACCTTTATCTTCATCTTTGTTTGGTGATATTTTGTCTTTACACATCTGCATTGTGACATTTGGGGACCCTATTGAAAACAAGGTATCACCTACAGATCTATGATCAAATACAGATCTGAACGTTTATTACCCAAAACCAACACACAATCTGTTAACAAACTTATGAAATCCTAACTTTCTAAAAACTCACATAAGATTATCAATATGATAATCTACACTACAAACAACAAATAGAATCAAACCTAAGATCATATTCAACAAGAATCTGATCCACCTAGACAAAACCCTAATCACAGTGAACTAGAGAGAGAGAGTAATTGTGTGAAGAACTTGACCGAATGAGCAATCTACCCTCTGTCTCTTCTTTATATACCTAGACCTCAATATGAGGCCAAGCCTTCATAAGCGTACAAGTTTGACCATTAGATGGGTGTGAAGAGTACAATGGACTCTCTTAAACATGAACCCGTTTAACAGCTACACAACAACTCAGCCCATCAACTCCGCGACAGCACATTATCAACACCTTCATGCTCAACTCGTATTTTCATCTAACACAAAACATAAAAACAACTTTCGAATGAATACAAGTACATTTTAAAGATAATTTGGACATTGAATTGATATGTCATGTGTTCTTTTTCACAACCCCTCACAATTCAATATCCAAACACATCATGCATGCTAAGTTGATTACACAACTCAGCATGTTGATTAACCAAAACTCCTTTGGTAAAAATATCTGTAGTTGACACTTAGAACCAACAGATTCAGTTATTATAACCCCATTGTAATTTTTCCCTTAAGAAAAAAAAGGTCTAATTCAAAATGTTTTGTCCCGTCATGAAATACTGGGTTAGCTGCTATTGAAAGGACAGGGGTATTATCACTGTATACGGAAACTGGTAAACTTACTTAAGCTCCTAGCTCACCTAACACATTAACTAACCACATAATTTCACAAGTAACTTCACAAATAGCATGAAACTAAGCCACAAAATTGAATTTCTGAGAAAGACACAAAACCCTGTAACAGATTTCCTGGTACTAAGGCACTTTGCCCAATTAGAATAGGTTCCAAGTTTTGAACCACTACTCTTACTAAATAAAATTCCTTTGTGTAAAATTTGTATGAAGTAAAGAACAAGTATAGAACAACAACACCTGATGTGGCGGCAAAACAGTGATGTAAAACTTTTATTATGTTTAACCAACCACTGGGAACACTCAACCCAAACCCTAGATCTCCAGTTAATGAGATCTATGAAGTACAACAACCAGATACAACATATCAATAAGATATGTTGTATAATCAAACTAAACTACCCAATCTACACACAGAGATTTCAAGATCTCTGCAACACAACTGTGATTTCTTCACTGAAACAACAGATGAACATGGAGAGACAACTGAGAACTAGAACAGAAACCCTAAGAAATATCTCGAAGACTGATCTGCTCTTCTCTCACTTCACCTTATATACACAGACAAAACACACTTTCACAAAAGCCCTTGAGATTCTCTTCAATTTACACTCGGCACCTTATACTTTATCCTGCATATCAAAAACAACCTTACCGGCCCAACAAACCAATAACCAACATAACAACTTGATCGAGGAACAAACTAATAGCCCATGTTTGTAGAATAAATGAACATATGATATCACAATATTTCAACATCCCCAATGATTTATACTGCAAACATGTCAAACATACCCAACTTTTCACACAAATCAACATGTTGACTACCACTTAAACCTTTCGTAAAAATGTCTGCCACTTGCAAGTCAGTAGCAATTTTCTGTGGTTCAATTACACCAATTTTTCCGAGGCCTAGAGAATGAGGACCTACACAAGTTCCTCAAAGAATTCCATGTTGTGTGTTCTCGCATGAAGCCACACAACATCACTGAAAATAAAATCAAGCTAAGGGCATTCCCATTTGCTATTCAAGACTCAGCAAAAGAATGGCTATATTACCTACCACCGTGGTCGGTAACTAATTGGAATGAACTTGCAAAGTTGTTTCTTGAAAAATAATTCCTAGAAGTCAAAGCCTCGATCCTATGTAAGGAGATCATCGGAATCAAGCAGATAAAAAGAGAAGCCTTGCACACCTTATTGAGACATATTTAAAAAGTTATGTGCCCGTTGCCCACAACATGGCATATCTTGTCACACCTGACCCGCAGTGGATATAGTAGTCGGGTATGATTGGGTTTTCATCAAAGCTCATGATATTTACTATAATAAAGTTTCATATTTATTAATTCAATTTTAAAAGAGAATATTCCAACAAACACATAAAAACATACAAACACTAAAATGTTCTAGACAAGAAATGTTTTATTGTTCTTCTAAAGCCATATCCTAAGTGTTCCTTTCCTCAGCCTGTCCACCTGTATCATGTGAAAAATAAAGATTTGGGTCAACAAAAGTTGGCGTGTGAATCTCATTTAATCATTTGAAAGAAATAGTTATATTGGTTATTTTAATAAAAATGTGCATAAACCAAATATGAGCATACGTATATGTAAATCTATCCACAAACTACATAGCATCAAGCAATGTACACATGAGCATGATAAATGATGAACTGTGAGATCAAGGCTCAATCAAACAGAGCCGATCTAATGAGGCACACGATGCTCAACTCGTATCCAACGAGGAACTGATGGGCCTAATGTGAATGATGCACTGAAATGAGAAAATGTAACCACATATAACAACCAAACATTACATAAATGTTAGATCATATAATGGTAGTAGCACAAGTGTTTGAATAAATAATATAAGTAAATGACACACGATACACCCTAAAACATGAATAAAAAGGGGAATTAATGATTCACTCACAGTGGGTGCGTTTCTTGGATTGATTACGAACGCGCACGATTTAAGATTCAACCGACGAGAGAAAACTAACCTAAATAATCATGTAATAATTCGATAAATATATAACTTTTATTTGAAATTAATATTTCTAATTAATGGCTTTTATTAGATTTTTAGATCTACTTTTATAGTATTTATTACAAGTTTAAAACTTGAAAAATCTTATTTTTAAGTATTTTAAAGGATTTTTGAATTAAAAATAAAGAAAATATGAAGTAAAAAAAATATTAACCCTTGTCAGGGTCTGACCAGTCGGATTGCTTGGAATTGGCATCGTGTGAGGTTCGAACTCGTGACCTCCCGTATACGTGCACGCAACTCTACCAACTGAGCTATGTGTCTAACCCGAAATAACCTCTATTTTAATTAATTATATATATATATATACACACACTAACTAGCTTAAACTATATTTTGTTTTTATTTAAAAAGTTTTTATCATGATCAACACCGGTTAAAGAGACCGGAACAAACTCGGGACCTGCGGTTTGTGTGCACACAGCCCAACTAGTTGGGCTGTGTGTCTAACCCGTATTAACTCAGAATTATATTAGTTTTATATACTTACTCAGAGGTGTTCTGTATGGGTTTTTAAAAAATCGGTTTTTATTTCAGAAAGTTGGCTACGTGCGAGACTCGAACTCAGAACGTATGCTTTGTATTTGCACACAGTCCACCGCTGGACTGTGTGTCTAAACCGGTTAAATACCCGTTTTTAATTATACTTATGATAAAAGAAAACGTCATCTTCTTCCTTTTAAAACCCAGCAATCGAAAACCCGAATGTTAACCATTGTTATACATTTTGATTAATTACTTTGAGATAATAAAACACTAAACAAGAGATAGTAAAAGGATTAAGATGATTGTACCGAGTTGGAGTTGAGTTATAGATTTCCGGTTGGATTCCATGGTTTACCGGAATTCTTTTGATGAATGTTTGAGAAGTCTAACTAAAATTTTGACAAGATGTATTGAAGCCAACCGTGTTTTGAATTATGAAAATGTCATTTTATGGTTGATCAAGGCATCATTTTAGGTCATGTCGTCTCTTCAAAAGGGCTTGAGGTAGATAAAGCAAAAAAAAATGATATAATTAAGTCTCTACATTATCCTATTAGTGTCTGCGAGGTAGGTTCTTTTCTTGGTCATGCAGGATTCTACCAAAGGTTTATCAAGAACTTTTCCAAGAGAACTCTGCCAATGTGCGAGCTCTTACAAAAATATGTTGAATTTGTTTTCTCTAAAGCATGTAAGCAAGCCTTTGACACTTTGAAGAATCTGTTAATCACCGCACCCATAATCCAACCACTAGATTGGAGTCTACCATTTGAGATCATGTGTGACGCAAGCAATCATGCGGTAGAAGCGGTGTTAGGTCAAAGGAAGGATCGAGTTCCACATGTATCTATTATGCTTCGGAGACTTTGGACCATGCTTAAAGCAATTACTAGACATCGGGTACGTCTTTGTTTCTCCTTTGTCTTCTACTGACGTGTCCACTACACCCAACTGAAAAGGTCCGCCTCTGTTCTACAATTTGAGATCATGTGTGACGCAAGCAATCATGCGGTAGAAGCGGTGTTAGGTCAAAGGAAGGATTGAGTTCCACATGTGATCTATTATGCTTCGGAGAATTTGGACCATGCTTAAAGCAATTACTCGACATCGAGTATGTCTCTGTTTCTCCTTTGTCTTTCTACTGACGTGTCCGCTACACCCAACTGAAAAGGTCCGCCTCTGTTCTACAATTTGAGATAATGTGTGACGCAAGCAATCATGCGGTAGAAGCGGTGTTAGGTCAAAGGAAGGATCGAGTTCCACATGTGATCTATTATGCTTCAGAGACTTTGGACCATGCTTAAAGCAATTACTCGACATCGGGTACGTCTCTGTTTCTCCTTTGTCTTTCTACGGACGTGTCCGCTACACCCAACTTCAAAAGGTCCGCCTCTGTTCTACAACATTCTTTGCTCCATAACCCACACCCCGTCACCTACCTGACCAAGCCCTAAGAACAGTTTAAGTGTAATCCCCTGCAACGGCGCCCATTTGTTGGGTGTCGAATACAGCAAATAAATATAAAATAAACCTACTTGACACACGAAAAATAGTATGAATGGAAGTCAGGTTTGTGTTCACGGGGATACAGATTAACTAGATTATACCAAAACGTTTTAGACGCAGATCCGATTGTTTTGAAAATGGGGGGATTTTGATTTAAAGTTAAAATTAATGAAAACAAACATTTTATAAAAACGTCAATTAATAAGGTTCGGGTAAATTCATATATTAAAAGCTAATTTCAACACTAGGGCAATTTCTTGATTCGGTTCGGCTTACGATCATTAACGGTCACGGTGCAATGATCATTTTTAAATGATAGTTAGTATCAATACTAGATGTCACGCAGTTCGGACATCCACTCCATCTAATGTCTAACCAAGCGAAGTTCGTCGGCTAGAGCTAACTCGCTACTCTAAGCTCATGCCGTTCGGATCTTAGTGTGCGGGTTGCGTTCGAAATGTTTAATTATATTATATGATTCTATAATAGTTTGGGTTCATAGACAAACTCAAAATATTATTTTGTTCCTATTATCAAAAATTAAAACTTGATTAAGGTTCTAAAAGTTGATTAAACTTTATTAGAAAAATTAATAAGTTGATCAAGTAACTAACATTCTAATATTTCCCCGGATTATTCCATAGTAAAAACAAGAATCACACAAGCAAAAAAACTTTAAGTAAACTGCAATTTGTCTCTCTGTAATTTGATAGTCACGAGCAACATGCCTCCCCAAACTTTTTTTTTACAATCTATCTCTTTGTGGTTTCAAAACATTATAATATGTCTCCCTTCCGTCTATTGACTGGTACATTTAATTTAAAAACTTATGAAAAAGACTAAACTACCATTTTTCCATTGTAGTATGCAACCATGTGGTTTGGTTATTATTACTACACACATTGAAATTCCTTTTCCCTCCAAAATCCATACCCTTCATTTTCACAAACCCAATGCATCAAACTTGTAATAACTTCACAAGCCCATTTATAACCATCAAACACTTCAAAAACCCATTTCATCTAACCAAACACAGCCTGCAAACATACACTAATGCACTAAGTCTCTCAATCACATAACCTGCACATCTATACATACACTATAACACCATAATGCACATCTATAATGCTGAAGGTCCAACCTATAACAACATGCACGTCTATAACAAACTTTAGATCGTGACCAAATCATGCACATCTATAACAACCTGCACAAAACATTAATGCTTCATAACACCACTAATGCTTCACATCTATAACAAGCTGCAAACCTGCACATAACATACACGAATGTTTCCTACATTAATATACTTGATCATGGCCAGATCATGCACATCTATACATCTTTACATACATCAGATCATGGGCATAAGCAGCACATCTCTACATCTATACATACACTTATGCACATACACTAATGCTTCAATCTCATACACTAATGCACAACTTGATACACATCTATACACTCATGCACAACAGAATGTCCACCCTTGCAACGCATACACAGATCCTACACAGATCACCTATGCAACACATGCTCATATCATGCATATATCTATATATACATCACATAAGCAACATATGAACATAAGGAAACAAGAACATAAGCAACATTATGATAATTATACATAATATGATGTTAGTTTGACAAGAACAGTTGTATACTAGGTAATTATGTACTCAAGAGCATACACATGCGACGTTCAGTCGGAGTACGATGAACTTTTGGTTGCGGCGCCAAACGTTGCTACAAATCATGAGTAATGGTTCATAAGTAGCCCATTAGTTATAGCGTATCGGGGCCGAAACTTGGCAGACATTCACTCTGACAGTGAAGCTGCTTCCACTACCCCATGTTTGGGAACCAAAGCGAAACAATTTGGTTATGGCAATAGCTTTTGATCCTACCGTTTCATCTTACTACAACGTTCTCTATCCTCTCGATGTTTGTATTCATATAGATCTCTACTCCAAAACATGTAATTAGAGGAGTTATTGTTGAGCAAAAACATTTTGCCATCATTATACAAAAATGGAAGTTAGTATCCTTTTGAAGGGCAGTATGCAGTTTCATTTACAAATGTTTCACGACTCATAATAGCCTTTTTTGTACAGCAATTATCAGTATCATAAAAATTGGAGAAACAAGAAAGATCACATATGGTAAAGCTTGAGAAACTGCATCATTGTCGCCTTCGGTTTCATTTGCTGACAGATTGTTCTTGTTTTCAACAAATGCATCAAAGAAGTTCTGGTACCCTGTTTTACGTTTAGAAACACTCGAGCTTGTCACCTTCATCATCTCCATTGCCTGAAATTCACAACTTTGACTTTAGACAGTCAAACTTAGTACCTCTCGAATTGGAATTTAACAAAGGTTGAGTTATTTTATCCCCATGATGTTTTCTTTATTATGATACACTTCTAAAAATTTTTAAAAAAAATCCTCGAAGAAATCTATTCACCTGGAAGCTGAATACAAACTGTCTTGCCCTTTTGCTCACGCTGACATTTGGGTGAGACTGTAGTTTCTCATACATAGCACGAGCTTCCTTGGATCTGTCAGCACAGGAAACAATTGAATATCTGCTTCTGACAGAAAAATACATGCAAACAACAACTTTGAATAGAGTTTCCCATATTAGTTGGGTTGTTACCTTTTCGGTTAAAAATTTTGAACTAAATTTACCCATTTGCCATCAACATTGTAAATTCTATTTGGCATCTGCATAACAATAAAGTAGCAAATATAGCAAGTCTAAACCTGTTGAGGGAGTCTTGACAAATAGACCATTGCAATGCGGCTAAACCATGAAGTTCACTCTGCATGAACCACATATCATCCGTTAAAAAGGATTCATAATTTCCAAAGCATCTACACAACATTGCAAATAGCTCCAATGGGCTAATGACCAAGTCGATTTTGTTATGTGGATTATTGCTCATAGAGACTACTATAATCTATGTTATATTTATAGGTTTTTTGTGTGTTGTGGGGGGGGGGGGGGGGGGTTAATTATAAATATACAAATAATAAAACAAAAGTTACTGCAGCGACTGTCAAATCACTTTTTTTTCTTTAAGTTCCCTCAATTTTCTAAAAGCTTTGTAAAATGTCATGTTGACCCCCCTCGAGTTTTCTGAGCTTATTTTTACGTACATGAGTCGAATATAATACGTTTCGTGCTTATTTTTATGTGCGTTTTTGGTTGTTCTACGTTTTGACATAAATTTTGTTCAGAAACGAATCGGGTAAAATATAATACGTTTTCACCGAACGGTTATAATGTCGAGTTACTTTACGTTTCGACGCCGCCGCAACACACGGTACCATTCTTTAAGTAAGTTTCGGTATAAATCCAAGTTGGTACGTTTGGACAAATCTTATTCAACTAATACTATAGAATGACCCATTTGACCTGTTTCCCAACCCACTCATTTTTCCAACACTAGTTGATAGTTGGACATCAAGATTATCTCACTAAACCTAGGATCAATCAATTTTAAAAATTAAGGTAATATTTAAATTTTGGATAGGGCATTCATCTCATCTAGCTAAAAAAGCCATTTTAAGAAACACTACCTGGTATACCAAGTTACCCATAACCTTTTCGTAAAAGGGGATTGCATCCTTGAGCTTACCCATCTCCATTAAATAATCTCCATCCTTCAAATCCTATATATGTTGATAGAAATGCTAAGAGATTATGCAGTTATATTCCAAACAACAAAATGAAAAGGTTACATGTGAAAATGGTACCATCAAATTTCAAGCACACCTTCTCACATTCAGCTTTCAACTTTGGATCAATAAGTAAACCCATCTGTCGGTTATAGGCAGCAATCATTTGTCGTGTGCGTGCCTGTTTTGCAGCCTTGGATTCTGCTGTTTCAAGCACCTCTCCGGGTCGAATGGTTTTCCCGCCACCGTACTGAATTAAATTTAGTACAACATTAGAACATAAATGAATCCAAAACTATGTAATCTTTATCTTTGCACATAATTTTACATACCTAATCAAGAAGTTCATCACTTGGAAGAGTTGAACTACCTACTGTGTTAAGGGTGGTTTTGGTAATTTAATTATAACAGTTAAAACTTAACCACCTTAAGGTGGTTAGTACATTTTGGGTGGTTATGATTGGTGGTTAATGTAAAACATTTGAAGCACAAAATATAGTGGAGGTTAACTCTTAAACATAGCCCTAAGGGGTATGGTTAGCAAAACACTTATTTTAATGAGGGGTGACCACTGTATATTTCAAAGCAATCATGTAATTATTACATGATGTCAATGACATAGGCTTATAACATGTACACATCGTTTTCAACTAATGTGCAAGGGCAAATAGAGGGTGGCTACCATACAAAGATAATAAAAAAACTTAATTTTGATCCACGACTGTTAAAATATAATATGAAGATACTAGCTCGAGAGAAGTAAACCTAAGATCTCAACTATTAATTAAATCCTTGAAACTAGAGGTGGCAATTTTGACTCGTTACATATTCTAGGTCGATTTGAGTTATCCTTCTTTGGCGGGTCAAATAGATTAAGCTAAAAAGACGGGTCAAATGGATAGATCAACCGGGTCCAAAGTCATTCCAAGTATTCATATGCATAAATCCTTTACATCAGTTTACCAAAAGATTAGATTATCACTGTTTCATTGTAACAAATAGTTTTAGTTAACAAATTGAACATGTAACAATTACACAATTCAAGAAAACGCGTAACAAGTGTTCACATGCAGCCCGTTGTAATTTGTTACCCAAACCACCCAACCTGCTCACTAATCCTCGTCTACTTAACTCACAACGAAACATGAACAACATCTTACCGTTTTGGAAATGTTATTCGGTCTAGGGAAAACTCCCCACGTAGACACTTTGGGCTTGTAAAGTTCGGTCTCATCTTCCGTAGTCGCATTCGAATTCGAGGTTTTTTCCTTTCCAAATTTGCTTGTATCCCCAACAATGATTTCCACATCAGGCAAATCACCTGATGGAAAAGGATCACTTATTGGAATCAAGCCAGCTGGCAATCCCCTGCCTTCTTTCTTGTCAGCAAACCCTAAGCCCACAAAGTCAATTGCTGAAACTTTGGGCTCATCCTTCTTATCAATTTTCTCAAATTCATCCACTTGCTCAAATTCTATAGCACAAATTTTTAATCAATGGTTCAAATAATAATCCATGAAAATAAACATGCAAAAGTACAGGAATTTAAGCAGAAACCAAACAGATGCAATGCCAGAACTGTAACAGAACTAACAGTCATCACATCTAGGGTTGTCCATTTTTACCCAAAATCCGAAACCCGACTGAATCCGAAGCCACCCAAACCGGAACCAGAGAATACCAAAAAACCTGAACCTGACCAACCCGAACCTTGTATGGATCGGTTATCTGATCACTTTTTCCCAACATAAAAACCCAAACAACCTGGCCCGAAAACCCGAAAAAAATAACCTAAACTTTTATTGTCTTTTTTCATAGATAATGGTTTTGTTTATAGTGTATTTTTCGAACATTAAGTTTTGAGATTTTTTAACATTATCATATCAAATTGTCAAATGATGTTTGAATTTTATCATAACTTTTTTTATATCAATATGAATTTTGATGATATTTTATAAAAGTAAAAAGCAAATTCCTTTACGTTTTACATCTAAAACTAATAACTCGAGCCAAACTAACATGAACCCGACTAACCCGAACTTTAAATGAGTTGGTTATCGCCTTATCGGGTCACTTTTCCGAACCAAAAACCCAAACAACCCGATCCAAAATAAACTCAAGATATATAACCTTCGTTGCGCAAACCTTTATTTTTGTCCTCAACGGAGATTGACCCATCTTTGTTTTGCCCAAATTCTGAACTTTTAGAAAGAGGGTCTGGATCTTGAGCAATTTTGGGAGTAGGGTTTGATTGGATTGATTTCTTGTAGGCTTTGGCTCTGGCTAGAGCGAGCTTTACTGGGTCTGGTTGCTGTGTGTCATCATCTTTGAGGGCCCTGATTAAAGTGATGTTCCTTCTGTGAGTTGTTTCAGTTGAGGGTTTGATCAATATGTTGGATAAAAATGGATATTGGGTCATAGAAGACGCCATGGCATGGTGTGTGAGTTATGTCGGAGAGATTTTGCTTCCATGGATGAAGAAGATATGGGTGCTTCTTCTATTCCACGTGTTATCTTTCAAGCCTTTGAAAATCGGTTGTATACGTTTGATGCAAAATTTTATGTAAATTTTTATGTTTTAAATATATTTATATATGTTTTAAATATTATTGGAAAGATCTTAGTGCACCAGTAGTCGTACCGTATATAACGTCAACCGCCCACATAACACCGTATAGCGTCAGGAAACACCGTCCCGGCTGACGATGTGGTGGTTTAGAATGAGATTCGTGAAAATTACAACGGCGTGAACATTATTCCTTCTCTCACACACATATATACACATGGATAGATATATATATAAATTGAAGAGTTATAATCTTACTATACATCCATCTAATATAATCCTCCTCTCTTACGCAATAGCCACATGTCGAATAACCCCACATAATAGTGGGAGGGGTGACCACTACACATGGCCTTACCCATTCATGAGCTACTTGACATAAATTTATTAAAAACTTGAATTGAGCGCCATTATAGGACTAGTCCACTTGGTAGAGCCTTATGTGTTTTAAAGGGGAGATCCTATGTTAAAACTTAGACAAGGAAATTATTTAGTTAGTTGATGTATTGTAATCTAAGAGTAAGCGTTGTCATTAAAAAAACTTGAATCGAGCAGGCTTAAATGAGTTGTCGAGCTCGAGCTTCTGTATTAAGTCTCATATAATAAATGACCTATTATTTATATAACTGTATATATTATATTTATATGAATCTTTAGTATATTGTATATGTATATATGTGAACAATTATAAATATGGGTGTGGCTATAATGGCAACCCATTGTTATCGAGATAACTTTAACTTTATGTAACAATTTGTATATGAAAAAATTACGGTATATAAAGTTTTGGCAAAAATAAAATAAATAGAAAAAGCACCAATTGAATTTTTTTATAAAAATACAAAAACTTGTTGGTGTTATATGGGTGTTACACAATAAATATATAGTTCTTTTTACATAAGTAACGTAGGTTTTAAATTTTGTTTTCTTTTAAATTATCCGGTGCTCTTTTTACATACCCTAACTTTTTATATATAAAAAATTAATTATTACATAGAGTTTTGTCAAGTTTTCTTAATAACAATGGGTTTCTATTTTATCCTTCACTTGTATGTGTATACGTATATATGTAAACAATTGTAAAAATATATAAATAAAATAGTTAATAAGTAATAAACGAACCGTGCTCGAGCATAAACGAGCTTAGGTATGACTCGTTTACGCTGCTACTTTAAAATAATGATGATAAACAAATCCGAATTTTACAAATTAATAAAACCCGAAACATTTATGATGGTTTAAGAATATGAATTCGGGTATGGGCAAGGTTCGCCCCATCAGTGTGAAGTTAGTATGGTGTAGCTAAGGATCTAGCCTGGGAAATGGTCCCCAAACTAAAAAAATAAAATTTAGATGAATAAAAGATAGGGTTATTGAATTTTAATAATCTTAAGTTTCATTTGTTGGTCGAGATTAATCCTAATTTAGAAATGTGTAAAGATATTCTCAATTTTGAACTTTCTTTCTACATCGATCCCGCTTGTGGTAAGATTTTGGTAGGGCTTCCGTTTGATCATCTTGAAGCATCGATGTTAGTATACGGTTTGTGGTTGTGATGGAAATTGGATGGTGGTCATTGGCGATTGTGATGGTGGATGGATGATGGTATTGAACGAGAGAGAGGCGGATGGAGAAGAAAAAGAGCTTAGAGAGAAAAGTGAGAGAGATAAAGTTTTTATCAAATAAATATGTCACATCATAAAAAAACTAACTGGATTAGCATTAAGTTAGTTTAGAATGGATGTAGAAAATACAATCAAAGTTGAGAGTGTGTTTAAACATTTCATAAGTTAAGCTTAATCTAGTCCAGTAAATAAATATTAAGATTATTAAAATTTAATAAACCTAAAAGATATATAAGTTGGGCTCCATAAATTCCCAACAAACAAAATCCACTACAAATCTATGATATAAAGGAGTTGGGCCGGCCCAAAGGCCTCCAATTTTCACTTCATCTTTCTGCTACTGAATATTAACAAAGAGGGTTTTCTGGTCTGGTCTCCGTTAAATCGCAGTTGGTTTCTGTCTTCGTCGTCTTCTTCTTCTTCAAATCGCAGGTTTAAAGTAACTAAGTTGTTAACTTTATACACAAGTCACAAACCCTTGATTGAACTTGTTTACTATATGTTGTTAAACATTCGAACTCGAAACAGGGTGATCGAGCAATGGGTGAACCCGTGAAGGGAACAGTGACATCATTGTCTTCAATCTTCGCACCGGAGGACGCCCAAAAGGCCTCTGTACATGTTCAAGAAGTAATATCTGAACGCCAGAAAGAAGTTCAACAGTTGCAATCATTCCTCAATGATAACACCACTCTTGTTAATCTCGTTAAGAAGCTTCCAGATCAACTGCACCACGATATAATGGCAAGTCTTCATCAAATTGTAACACTTGTTGTTCTATGAGAATGTTCATTTTCAGCTTTAATTGTGATTTTGTGTCTTACTGAGTTTTGGTTTACATTTTGCCCTAGTTTTGTGATCTTTTAAGCTTGTTTTTGGGGATGTTTTGTAGTGTTTTTTCAAAGTTGTTATTCCAACATGAAGAATCAGTATTCGTGGGCTGACGCCTGACAGTTTCAGACACCAGACCTCTTAACACGACACAAAACGACAGGTTCTTAATAAGCTTCGTGTTGTAAACAGGTCGACACGATAAAATCCATGTCTAAACTATTTTAAAGACCTATTAACCTGTTAATATTTGTTAGGGATGTTATGATTTGACTTTTATGGATTTTTGTTTTAAATTTCCTAAGGACCGATTATGTATTAGTTAAGACTTTGAACTTTTGACAATTTCTGTTTTACTATACAGGTTTCTAAATCGTGTCTCTAAACAGGTTTGTTAACAGGTCGTTTCGTGTTGGCCTGTTTCTTAACAGGTCATGTTCGTGTCTAGCTTCTCAGGTCGTCGTGTCTTATCGTGTCTGACGTGTTATGCCAGCCCTATAGTATAAAATCTGTGACAGTTAAGTACACAGTGCTAGTCTTCATCTGAAAGTTTTATGTTTCGTTCGAGAGTTTGAGTTCTTATGCAAGTTTATGTTTCGGTTTTGTAAGCTTATCTTTGTTTCGTGTATATATAGTACACTTGTAATCTTATTTCGTTTTGGATGAGAATTTCAAGTATTTTTACAGACAAGTAATTTGGCATTCATCTTGATAATTTTTCATGTGGTAGTTATATGCTGCATTTTAAAGCCTGATTATTATGATAACAAATAATAGGATCATCTTCCTTTAGAAGGCATGTTAAAACATCTTCATGGACGTTTGATTGATCTCTTAACACAAATGTTTAGTCGATAATCATGTTTTTTTTTATAACAAGAGTTTCTTTGCGGTATATTTTGCAGGTTCCTTTTGGGATGGCAGCCTTCTTTCCTGGCAAATTGATACATACCAATGAATTCATGGTACGTTTGTAGTTTGGGTACTCATCAATTCTGTTTAAAGTTCACACTTTCTTTTTTAACTTTCTTAGATATTTGTTGCTGTTATTTTAATTTTCAACCTTTTGTATTGCCATGTTTGGGTGGATATTACTCTTATGCCACATTTTTAAAGGTTAACGTGTTGCGAGATAGTCTGATTGTTTGAAATAAACGGATAACTAGTTATTAAACTTTATGAGTTGTATCTAATTTCATTGCAGGTTCTGTTGGGTGAAGGTTACTATGCTGAAAGAACATCCAAACAAACAGTTGAGATTCTGAAAAGAAGAGGGAAGGGTCTAGAGTCACAGATTGAATCGCTTAATGCTGTAATAAAGGATCTTAAGTTTGAGGCCTCGTTCTTTGATGAAACAGCTACTGAGGCTGCGGTAAGTTCTCATCTCTCTGCAGAAATGACAACTTATGTGGAATATTATACATTACTATATGAGTTATTGAATCTTCATATTTTGTTTTAAAAAAGATGACACAAAGTCTTAACTTCAAACGATGATTGAAACAGGAGGGTATTGTAGAAATCAGAGAAGACTATGTTGAGGAAGCTTTGGATGAAGATAAGGCCACAACAGCAGGTTCATACGATCATATCTCGTATTATTTGATATCTTGGTTTGAAATAGATACATTGCTCATGGGTATATGTCAGTAAATTGTCATTTCTTTTTGCATTTTGAAATTTTAATATGAATTTCAGGAGAAGATGATTTTGATCGTATTTTATCTCGGATTGATGAACTTGAAAAGGAAGAACTTGAATCTGAACTTGCTGAAGAAGGTGAAGAGAAAGAAGAGGCTGATGAGGCTGATATCGAACCTGAGTTTAGAAATTTAGAGGTAACTTTTCGACTTGTTAAATTTATACTACATCTGTTTACATAATTGCTATTTAGTTTCTTCATTATAGATGTTTTTAAATGATTGAGAATAATAAACACTCATTAAACAAAAGATCTCTGCAAAATTATACTGCACAAGATGTGTCTAAGCCATTTAAGATAAGCAGCCAATTTTTCTTATTCCCTTTGTTGACCTTGAATAATTTTATTTACCTTTCTATCAGCTACTGAAAATCTCACAAAAAGATGTCTTTATTATTTCACAAATTGTTTAAGTTATTAAATCTCATGTTTACTTGAAACTTGCAGATCAAAGAGTCGCTAGATATTCCTGTATCCAAAGGTCAGTCTGCTGTTAACATATCCTTTAATTACGATTCTATGCATTAGAGATAGTTGCAAATGATCAGAAATTTTACTATACCAGACTCGTTTGAGCTTGTTATATGCACATGCATTCTCAAATATAAACTGCTAATAGCTATTTGTTGTTTATCCTGGCCAGATTCACATATTAAAGTTCCAACACCCAGTGGATCAAACACTCCGGTGAGGCCTGTAGACCATAACAAATCGAAGGAGAGTTTGTCCCGCCCACCTATGTCAAGGGATGAAATAGAGGTAAAAGTTTTGATCTGTTTATATCTACAAAGGGTCAAACTGGTTGAAATTAGCCTGAAGTGCATTAAAAAATTTTGTTCTAAATTATTAGAAATGTTTTAGAAAAGTGGACAGAAGGATAGGCAGATTAATCTGATTTGACCCGCTATGATATGTAGATATATAACCCATCTCATGGCTTTTTTTAAATATAGAGTAAGGTTCCGTACAAATGGGTCTTAACATACAAATGAGTCTTAACGTAAGAAGTGAAGGAGGGTTTTTATGTTAAGACCCATTTGTACGGAACCTTACTTCTCATGGCTTTTCAAGCACGTATTTTAGTCCCAGATTTTTTATTTTGTGGATTTACACTACTAGAGTCATCATCCTCATCATACTCAATAAATCCCATCAATAGCAAAGCTAAGGTAGGGTCTGAGGAGGGAAAGATGTAGACAACCTTACCTCTACCCTGTAGGAATAAAGAGGCTGCTTCCAGTGAGACCCCCGGCTCGATAGTAGTTTTGCATCAAGCCTTGGACATAAGGCACATAACACTCAACAGTCGGGACAAAGGCCGATCAGTGCATGCACCCCCTTGTCTCTCGGCTAGTAACGCCACCACATGATGCATGATTAAACGTACCGCAAGCGGGGCGTATTTACCCTATTAGAGTAATTATGTAATTACTCTAGAGTAATTATACATAATTACTCTAGTAGAGTAAATACACAAAAAATTTTGAACATTTTGCAACTAAACATTATGCCCAAGTAGATGGAAAAAAAATTTCTTCACTTTTCATGTTAAGATCCATTTGTATTTGATCTTTACACTTTAACTATATGTGGCCCATTTAAGACTGAATCTGTTCTGACCCATTACCCAACCTACCCATGTTGTCATAAATCGAATGAATATGCTAATGGGGCATTACATCTTTTGAAGGTTTCTACCTTAGCATCAAGCTCGAACAATGTCAGTAGCAAAACAAGCGTTGCTGCATCAAGCTCGAGCAATGCCAGTAGCAAAACAAGTGTTGCTGCATCAGGCTCGAGCAATGCCAGTAGCAAAACAAGTGTCTCTGCATCGATGTCAAAGGAGGTAAAAGATATTGGCATGCACCTTCCCTTAACTTACAAGGGGTGTTTTGCTTGAGGGTTTGATAAGTATGTTTGATTTGAAGGAATAGGGTTAATGCCTATAAGGTGGGTATATTCCAAACCGCATAAACGGTTGGTTTTGAAATTCTTACCCATTCCCATTCATCATGCTATCAAACCCATACCAAACCAAACCCTACCTTGTTTTGTGTGATGGTAACGATAACTGTCATCAATTTTTTGCAGGTATCCAATTTTGGTTCTCGCTCAAGCAATGATAAGGCAAGTTTTGTTACATTGCAAACATATTTACGCTCAAGAAATATAATAATACCTAAGCTATGATTTTTTTTTTGCAGGCCTTTACGGGATCTATAGTGGAACGCACCCATAACATCGAGAACAGTCAAAAGGGCCAAACATCTGCACCTGCACCTACACCTGCATCTAAACCCGTATCTAGATTCAAGCTGCAAAGAAAATAGCTACATAGTGGTTTTAAGGAACTAGATGCACTCACTTTTTGATAGTGTTCGACCCGCTTGACCTATAAGACCTTTGTAGTTAAATTTTATTATCTTCAATTGTTTGATCTGTTAAAAAATCAACTCAAATTGACCCATTTGGGTCAAAATGCTACCTGATTTACGAATACGGAGAATGTTTAAAGAACCTATTTTCACCCGTCTATTATATATGAAAACCTAGAGACTATGCCACATCTTTTAGGGCTTTTTTTTAACAGCAGGCAAATATTATTACTGCATCTAGCAAACTTCTATTTGAGAGAGTATTATAGTTATAATTAAGATTACACCATGAGCCCGGATACCATGTAATCTACTAATCTTATTCGCCCAATTTTTAACCTAATATAACGTGTTCATCTTGATATCTTTCAATACTACAAGTGCAGATGTCGACCCGCTTCTGAACATTGCTCCCCAATATGTCATATTGTTAGGAAGATTGATCTTGACCAGTTCCAATTGATCTCCACCAAGTTTCCATGCTTTTTGACCTGATAACTGATCATGCAAGATTTCTCCTTTTCAAGTGCAAACAGTTCTGAAAAAAAAAAAAGAAAAAAAAAACATCTCTTAGCCTCCCTCGATCCGCCCAATTGGCGAGCCAAAATAGAACGGATTCACCTCTATCTACTGGCCATTGAACCTTCCAAATCAGTACACTCCCTTTCCAATGTTTGGCCTATTTGCATTATGTTTTTCCAGTTGTTGGGTATGCTACTTTTCATTGGGAAAGTTTTATAAATCTTATTACTACAATGGATTGAAGCTATTAACTCGGCCCATAGATTTGTGTTATCCTTCTTAAATCGCCACCACCATTTGCTAAGTAAAGCAAGATCCAGATAGAGATGGGCATAATCGGGTTTTATTATTACCCGGAACCGGTTCCAACCCGGACCCGGTTCTGCTTGGATGTCATTGGAACCGGGTATGGTGTGGAACCGGGTCCAGTTCCTACCCGGGTTCACGCCCAAGAATATGGAACCGTGTAGAACCGGGTACGGGTATTATGGAACCGGGTATGGTGCGAAACCGGTTTCTGATAGTGTTGGGAACCGGTTCCTGACAGTCAAAACCTGACTTTTTACTGTTCAAAACCGGTTCCTGACAGTCAAAACCTGACTTTCACTGTTCAGAACCGGTTCCTGATAAAATGTTACCGTTGGAACCGGTTCCTGATAAATGTTACCGTTGGAACCGGCCTGATTACAGAATCGGTTTTTCTATATAAACCCCTTTACACTTTACAATTTACAGAATCGGTTTTTCTATATAAACTTAACACTTTAACAAGAGATAACGATGGCTTGCAACGATGAGGTCGTGGTTGTTTTGGAAACCAAAAGAAACCCCGCTATTTGGAAGCACTTTGACTTGTGTTTGATGCCGGATAGCCATGAAATGGCTAGATGCAAGGGGTGCGGGAAGTTCATGAAGGCGTCGGCCAACTCGACGCTCAAGAAACACACCGACCGCCATTGTCCGGTGACAAAGGCGAACAACAATGAAAAGGGTGAAGCATCCGGGACCGGGTCATCGAAAGTTTAGTTTGTTTTATGTATTGTAAACCCATTTGTGTTTTATGATTAGTATCTTTAGTGTTTTATATGTTTTGTTTAACGTTTCTTGTTTAGGTTGTTTGTGTAACCGGGTACTTGTTTCTAGCAAAGACATATAAAAAAAACTCACATTAAAAATATATTGACGCCGGGTCTGGAAGGTTACTGTAGGAACCGGGTATGATAAGAACCGGTTACGGGTACAACCCGGGTACGGGTTGGAACCGGTTCCGGAACTTATTTTTTTCCAAAAATGTGAAACCGGGTAGGAACCATCGGGTATTTTGAACCCGGAACCGGTTCTACTACATGTCGGGTAGGAACGGAACCGGTCCCAGGTAGGTTCCACCGGATCAGGTTTGGAACCGGTTATTATGCCCATCTCTAGATCCAGATCTATTAGACTCCCCACTCAGAGACCTGCGTGCTCTTTTGGTGCTTCCACTTTCTCTCAATCAACCCTATTTTTTTCTTCTGATCATTCCCTCCCCATAAAAAAATTCTTCAGATACGCTCTAGTTCATCAACAATGGCCTTGAACATTCGAGATATAGATACTATGTTCAAATACATCCCAACACATTGTTTAATACGAGTTCCCCCTATTTTGATATTAAAGATAAAGTTAAATTGTTATACTATTTACAAAACTGTCACCATTTTTTATAACCCTTGATCTTATAAATGTAGGGTGAAGATTACTCATTTCTGTTCTCATATTAAAAAGTGTTCTTAAAAGATTAATTTTAAAACGCTAACCATTTAATTAAAAAAAATGATTGGTTGATAGTGGTTCTCTTGTAACTTTGTGTTTCTCTCTTGAACCGCACTGTGTGTCTCTATATATAAAGTATAGAAGGAAAACTCACTTGATATAAGAAAACGCTGTCAAAACAAAGAAAAAAAACAGTTTTTTTATTTTTTTTCTAATACATCTTAATACATTAATTCTCGGAAATTAAAAAAAAAACCCTTTGTTTCAAAAAGTTTAACATGTGTAACATATATGGCGTCACACATATATGTTACAATGTTTCGTAACATATGTTACATAAATGATTACACATATGTTATGTTTTTCTACATATATATTTTTTTAACTTTTGTATAGATTATTAACATATAAGATATATTAGAACAAAAATCTGATTTCTTTTGTTTTACAAAGTTTTTTTTAACTCAAACGGGTTTCACTATATATCTTCCCTATATATATATATATATATATATATATATATATATATATATATATATATATATATATATATATAGTGGAGAGTTCAAATGAGAAGACAAATTTTGTAAGAATAAAAAGAATAACTTTTAAAACAATAGAAATTCTCCATTTACTTCATTTAATGTTAGTATTTAATATTATGAGAAAAGACATATATGTAAATCTATAATTGTCATGAATTAGCTAATTGATTAAACCTGTAACTCATTTTTTAATATACTTTTTCAAGATAAAACAATTTATGGTGAAAGACAATTTTCGACATATGTAGGATAAATTTTGAAATGTGTAGTGTATTTTTACATATGTGTAGGGTAAATTCTGATAAGTATAAGATATATGTAGGATAAATTTTGAAATGTGTAAGATATAATTTTTTGTTTTATTAATAAGAGATAATATAATTAATTAGAGGAGTTATAAACTATTTAATGTTTTATCATTATGTCCTTTCTTTTTTTTATTCTCATATTAAATTTCTTCTTAAATGAAACTTTCCATATATATATATATATATATATATATATATATATATATATATATATATAAGGAGAAACTATATGTGTTTGGGCATATAGTGTATGTGTTATGGACACGAAACTCCTACTTTGTGGCACATGCGTAAAGTTCGTATGTATGAACTGCACCAATTATTTGTTTTTCTTTTTTGCTTCACGTGTTTAGCGAATATACTATTTAGTTTTATATACTTGCTTTGTTTGTGAAGTAACATGCAAATGCGCATACAAAACATATAATTAGTTAAACAAGTGAAAGTATGTCAATGGACTTATGAGCTTATACTGTCCAATGTGTATATAATAAAAGTGTCCTGTCAATCAAGTGATTATGTGTAAAGTGTAAGTTTTTCGTTGATATTAGTTAAATAATTTTACTTTATTATGTAAACACATTGATAGAAAGTAAATGAAAGACGGCTAAGAAAATCAAAAGAAAAGCTTGTGTGTATGCATAGAAGGAATTTAGGGTGTTCTTTTTAACTTTTGTTTGTTCCATCTTCTTGATTTTATACTTCCTTTTACTTTTGAGCTTGGAGAGAGGCTTCAATTAAATAAGATAAGGCGGTACTTTTTACCGGGAAATGTTCATTTGAGAAGAAATTTAATGCGATAACAAAAAGAAGAAATTGTATGATGGTAAAAATTAAATAGTTTAAAGTTATCTTTCATTAATAAAGTAAAAACATTTTATCCTACAAATTTCAAAATTTATCCTACATGTCTTACATTTACCGGAATTTACCATACACATATGTAAATTTACCCTACACATTTCAAAATTTATCCTACACATACTAAAATTTATCCTACACATGTCGAAAATTGTCCTACACCATAAATTATTTTTATCTTAAAAGAGTATATGAAAAAAAATGAGTTACAAGTTTAATTAATTAGCTGATTAATAACAATTATAGATTTACCTATATGCCCTTTTTCATAATATTAAATACACACATTAAATAAAGTAAATGGAGAAGTTCTATTGGTTTAAAAGTTATTCTTACAAAATTTTTCTTCTCATTTGAACTCTACACCTTTTTTATATCCTATATATATTTTGTAAATTTAGTTATTTCCTATAACGAGTAAAGTTATCATACAAAATCTCTTAAAAATGAGAAGGGTACAAAGACACAATGGATCGTAAACTATAACATAGTGCCGAGCAAAATATAACATAATGCCAAGAAATATCACACAATGTCAAGGAAAAAAGACATAATGAGTTGCAAAAAAGATATAATAACGCAAATATAGAAAATACACAATACTAAATAAAAAGAAATAATGATCTAAACAAAAATTCTAAAATCTACAAGCTAAAAATCTAAAAACGAAACCTAAAATCTCTTAACGTAGAATAAGGCAGTTCCAATGCTGCTTGAATGAGATCAATCAGAGTCCGTTTGATGCTCCTCCTACGACTTTCTATTTTTAAAATATTATGTATTTGATCTAACCATCTTATAACCATTGTATCATAGTTTAATCTTTTAAATAAAGTCAAGTATGAAGTTATAAAATCCTAGGTACGTCTTATGCTACATCGACGTATACGTATAGACCCGTATTATTAGATATGTGTGTGTGTGTTTTTTTTAATTTACACCTACCATAAAAAACAATAACATATTCATTGCTGCGGTTTGAAATTTTATTTCTTTCTTTTTTTTCTTCGTTTCTTTGTTGCCAACGAAATTTAACATAGACATCACTTTATGCCTCAACATCAATATCATATTGGAGCAAAAGTGAAAGTATACAACGTAGATTTAATTCAACTTAAAGTGTAATATAAAAATTGTAAAGAAAACGAATTATTTTAAACTTATTGATATAAACTAGTTACTTTTACGAGAAAAATGACCCTGCGAATAGTCGTTATAGTAAAGAGGTGGACTATTAAACTCGTATTTTTTTCTTTTTGAAAATCAACATAGAAAATTTGTCATATCGTAAATTTCCTAGAAACCAAACGTCCTTGTCCATGTGACCGAATTTATAAATAACAATTTCTATGGTGGGCAACCTTTCAAAACATGAATACATTTTTATGACTTTAGAAAAATATCAAGAGTATGAAGTCACATGGGCATAGAGATGAAAATAAACTGGTATCAGCTAAGTATTGGTAGCCTCGGCCTCAATACTTGATTAGAAAACAGGTCTTCACATTTACTTGTTGTTTATTGAGCTATGTGTTATAGTTTCACATTTTTTACTCCACGTCATTGTCATGTAGACATAAACTCTTACTTTTTTCACGTTTGTGTGTTATAAGTTTACAAGTTTTCACTGTCCAATACCTATTAAAATAACAATTTAACTGAAATAATAAAAGAAAATGAGAGAGAAGGGAGGACACATGTTTTTTATTGGGTCTTGAAATTAATTCAACAAAAAGGCGCTAATGTGCTAACCTTTTAAAGCTTCACGCCACTTTTTACAATCATTGAAGTGGTGTTTGGGCGTTAAAAATCCGATGTGGCAAAATGGAGAATGTGGCAAAATGGAGTGAGCCTGTAACGGATAGCGTTACTCATTATCTGTCAAGTTAGCATGTATGTTTTTGATTATCAGATGTGATCAATAATATTAAATATTACTCATTGGGTGTTTAACAAACTGCGCATAACTATTCTCCTTTTAAGATTATACAATTTATTAAGAAATTTGGTTTCAAGGCGGATAAAAATGTTAGGGTAATTAGATAGGCATCTGTAGGGGTGTTCATCGGGTTTTTTATTCGGGTTTCGGGTTTTTCGGGTCGGGTTATTCAGGTTTTTGTCTAGGAAAAATTGACCCGATAACCGACCCATTTAAAGTTCGGGTTAGTCGGGTTTGAGTTATTCGGGTTCGGATTAGTTCGGGTCGAGTTATTCGGTTTTCGGGTTTAGATGTAAAATGAAAAATAAATGTTTTTTTACAAAATATCATCAATATTCATATTGGTACTTTAAAAATATCATCAAAGTTCAAACATTATTTGAAAATATGCTATTATAATATTTAAAAGTCCAAAAACTTAATGTTACATATATTAAAGACCTCAAACCAAAGCACTTCTATAAGAGAAAAACAATAAATGTTTGGGTTTTTATTCGGGTTTCGTGTTTTGGGTTTTTCGGGTCGGGTTGTTCGGGTTTTTGGTGAGGAAAAAGTGACCCGATAACCAAACCATTTAAAGTTCGGGTTGGTCGGGTTCGGGTTCGGGTTATTCAGATATTCGCTAATTCGGGTTCGGGGTGGCTTTGAATTCGGGTCGGCTTTCAGGTTTTGGATAAAAATGAACAGCCCTAGGCATCTGTTTCACAGTCCAACACCCACGAAAAATTAGTAACTGATCCCAAATCCCATCTCGAATGTATCTTATCTCGTATTTTCCTATCTACTTGAGTCTTTTTTTTCTTTTTAATTTCGTTTCATCGAAACTTCGTTCTTGTTAAAAAGATTAATATTTTAACATTTGATTTTATAATTTGTCTTCACTTTATTTAGACTATTTATTATCTCAATCTCAATGGATTAACAAAATAAGGTTAAGTTATTCTACATAATCTCTAAATCTACGAAGGATACAAATACTCAATAGATTACAATATATAACACAATGTTGTTTAAATATAACACAACGTCCAGACACAATGACCAAAACAAAAATTGTAAAATCTAAAAGTGAGAACTTAAAACCTAAGATCGTAGAGTTTGAAAAGATGATTACAATGCAACTAAAATAAGTTCAATTGAAATCTGTTTGATACCCTCGTTATGACAACTCTAAATAAAATATATATATTTATTAAAATTAAAAAAAACTAATGAAAAGTTTCTTAATCCACTAACTAAAAATAATCCATGAGGTAATAAAAAACCCAAAAGTTGATAGTTACTATTCAACCCAAAAATCAAACAACCGATGATTACAATTTCATTTGCAACTATAATTCAATTCCACTTCATTGGTAGTTGACACCTACCGCCATTAAAATATTCCGGCAACGAACCGATCAGCCGCCGGCTTCAATCGTAGATTTTGTTAGTTTCCTTTTGTCTCTCATCCCCTTAGCCCCCATGTCACGTCACTCGCAAGTTTTCTCACCCTTTTATTTATATTTTTTCATATCTTCTTCAACGTAATAAGTTGGAAAATGAACCCACAAGACCAAGTCAGCTTCCACTCATCTTGTATCTTATGTTTTCAATTCTCTGTCAAACTGTCATACTTTGTATTTCACGTCTGGAAGAATCGACAAACACCCACAACTTGGAGTCTTTAATAATCTTTGTTGTCGTCTGGGTTCAATTGTTCAAAACATGTGCCTTTTTGTCTTGCATACCAGGTGTTTGATGAATTGCCTGAACGAAATCACAAGTGTATTTTCTTGAAATCTGGTAAGGTTGATTGCTTGATTGCTTAAAGTTGATTAATTAAGCATGATCTTGGGATATAATTCCAGGTTTTCGATCCCGGGTGGGTGTTAAACTCTTAGTCCTGTTTAGTTGTTTAAGTACAGTTTACTTGGTGATATTTTGTAAAAAGATTTGTTTTTTAATTTCATCTGGGGTTGTTAAGAAATGGAGGGTAAAGGTGTTTCTGATGTGTATGATGGTTATGATGCTGATGAGGCAAGTAGTAGTGTGACAAAAGATTGTTTAACTTGTTCGGAGTTATCGCACTCTACACGGAAATTAAGTGTAATTCTTGGTGAATTTAAGGAGAATAAGATCATGGAGGCGTCTCCGATTAGAAAAGCTGTTGAATCTCTTGAAACCGAGTTGCAAAAGGCTAAGGCTTTGGTTGCAAGTCCGCGTTACTCGTCTTCACCGAACAAACGAATAGAAGAAATCACGGAAAATCTTGGCAGATCGATAGGGCTTGTGTTGTTTGCTAGTCATGATGTGTCGATGACCGGTAAAGAAAAACTCGAGGCGTTAAGGAGGGAAATGATGAGTGCTGCGCAGTTTAGTGCTGCGCAGTTTAGTGCTGCGAGTTCTGATAGTAAATCGGATTTTCTGGATGATGTTGTAACAGAAGAATATGATAATATCGTTGAGGAGATAATTGAAGTGGAAAACGATTTTTCGTTTTCTAGTGTTGAAGATGTTGTTTTGTATCTCAAGTGTGGGAATGATGAACAGTTAAAAGTTGCACTTCTTGGTTTGAACACATTGATAAGTGATGATACGACTTCTGCTGAATGGATTGATACTGAAGGTGTTATTCCAATTTTGTTCAGTCGGTTGAGTTCTACAAATTCAGTTAATCGGTTGAGTATCATTAAAAATCTGAGAAGCATCGTTGCACAAAATGATGAAATCAAGGTATGTTCAGTTACATCCTTCAATACGAGGTATATTGTAATGGTGTATGTACTATGTTTGGTACTTTAAGAGTGTGCCTTTTGAAGTACTGCATCGATTTTTACACATAGTTAATTTGTCTTTTGACTATGAAACTTATTGTTACCTTTTGTGCATGTGTGGGCTTTAATGTTGATGTAAATTGTGTAATGTGATATATCTACCTCTGTGTCAACCTTATTTTGTGTCTATAGCTGTCCTTTCATGTGCGTCAATCCGGTTTGTTATATGTGGTGAAAATTGGGTTTTTCTTGCGGGTTGGGTTTTTCAAACACTTTTTGCTCAGTTTTTTTCATTTATAAGTGACTAGTGTACAAAGTATGATGATAAAAAAAACTAGATTTTTTACAAAATGAACAAAGTGTTGGATATATAATGAGGTTTTAGGCATTAGTGAATTTTCAACCCATATATTTGACATGTTAGAGATAAAGCATAACCTAAATTAACCCATTCATAACTAAGCGGGTCAAAACTGTCACTTTTACTGTTATTGTGTATGTATCTTACATCGCCAAATAACATGCAGGGCAAGATGGCAGAGGTTGACTATTTGTCAGCACTGGTCAAATCATTGACTCGGGATGAGGATGAACGGAGGGAAGCGGTAGGCTTGTTATCAACTCTGTCTGACGTGTCGGCTGTGAGAAGAAGGATCGGAAGAATTCAAGGATGTATCGTTATGTTAGTTGCAATTTTTAACGGTGAAGATCAAACAGCTTCCGACAACGCAGGGAAGTTGTTGGCCGCTTTATCAAGCAATACCCAAAATGCACTTCATATGGCAGAAGCTGGTTATTTCAAGCCACTAATCAAGTACTTAACCGAAGGTAAAATTTTAAAACCTTTATCCGCAATTTCCATGGTTGTAAAAATCCCGATTAGTCATCGCTAGTCGTAGGTTCACCGAGTAATTTTTGTCTAGTTGGCCAATTAATCAGTAGGCGGTCAACAATGGTCAAATTCAGTCCTGATTGGCCAAAGATCGGTGGCAGTCTAGCGATTCCGGCCATAGTCTTGATCAAAACTTGTAAATTCCGGAAATTAATCCTATCTGCTTGAAAATACGGGTCGAAAAAGGTGCTAAAACACGTCTACTTAAAAAATACATATAAAAATGTGTGTATATACATATAAAACTGAAAATTACATATAAAATCACAATCCGATTAATCCCTATTAATCGCTAGTCAGTACCCCACCAACCAACTAGCGCCTAGCGATTCTTACAACACTAGCATTTTCCACACGTGTGCTATAAAGTGGTCAATTCGGATTATTTTTTATCTCAAAGGTGTCAAATACAATAATTTGTTGATATGATTACAGGGTCCGACATGAGTAAAATTCTCATGGCAACCGCGATTTCGAGAATGGAACTTCGAGACGAAACGAGAGCTTCCATTGGAGAAGACGGTGCAATTCCGCCATTGGTTAAAATGTTCAAAGAAGGAAAACTCGAAGCTAAATTATCATCATTAAGTGCACTACAAAATCTATCAACTTTAAAAGAAAACACAAAAAGGTTAATCAATTCCGGAATCGTACCTTCACTTCTACAACTCTTGTTCTCCGTGACATCGGTTCTCATGACCCTTCGTGAACCAGCATCCGCCATATTAGCACGGATCGCTAAATCCGATGATATGCTTGTCAACCATGATATTGCTCTTCAAATGTTCTCGCTTCTTAATCTTTCAAGTCCCATTATTCAAATTCACCTCTTAGAAGCTTTAAACAGCATCGTTTCTCATCCGAGAGCGTCGAAAGTCAGACGAAAAATGAAAGAAAACGGTTCGATTCAACTTCTTTTACCCTTTCTTACCGAACCAAATCCTAATATTAGAATTGGTGCCTTCAGTTTTATCTACACTTTGTCTAAAGAGTTATCCGATGAACTTATGGATCAACTGGGGGAAACTCATGTTCTTACAATTGTAAACACGCTCTCGTCTTCAAAGTCTGATAATGAAAAGGCGATAGCTGCTGGGATTCTGTGTAATATTCCGGTTACCGACAAGAAAGCTACAGACATACTCAAAAAGACGAATTTATTACCTGTTCTTGTGTCAATCATGAGCTCAAAACAGGCGAATTCGACGAATTCGACGACCCCGTTATCGTCAGAGTTGATTGAGAATATCGCAGGGGTATTGATTAGATTTACGATCATGACAAATGTAAAGCTGCAGCTTTATGCAGGTGAAAATCGAGTAATTCCCGTTCTTGTAAAGATTCTGTCTGACGGGCCAATAATTGCAAAATGCAGAGCTGCAACTTCGCTAGCTCAGCTATCGAAGAACTGTTTAAACCTCAGAAAGTCAAAAAAGTCAACGTGGCTATGTGTTCATCCTTCTAAAGAAGCCTTTTGTGAAGTTCATAACGGTTACTGTTTTGTGAAAACCACTTTTTGTTTGGTGAAATCCGGTGCGGTTTCCCCGTTGATTAAAATCTTGGAAGGTGATCAACGGGAAGCTGATGAAGCGGTTCTCGAGGCTTTATCGACTCTTTTGCAAGATGAAATATGGGAAAACGGGTGTGGGTTTCTTGAAAAAGTGGCGGGCATTGAAGCGATTATAAAAGTGATGGAGTTTGGGAGTGTAAAGACTCGAGAGAAAGCGGTTTGGATATTGGAACGGGTTTTTAGGGTCGAAGATTATCGAGTCAAATATGGAGCAATGGCACAGGTGGTGTTGATTGATCTTGCACAGAATGGTGAGGCACAGTTGAAACCAACAGTTGCAAAGTTATTAGCACAACTTGAACTCTTGCAGTTTCAGTCTGATTACTTTTGATTTAAAATATTTCTTTTATAAAATTTAAATTACGCAGATTGGATATTTTGATAATTTTTTTCAAGTTCTTGCCATCCCATAATCATTTTTGGTGTGCTTGATTTTCTATACAAGGTGTGTGTTACTGGATTGCACTGTACAAATATGTGAAAGTTGTATTATTTTCAGAGATTGTTTGAAGAAAAATATTGCATTTATTGAACAAAAGAAGCTTTATGTATTATTTCGATGATTTCCAACCCGTTTGGCATGCTCTCTTTTACTATTTGTTTTTTCTTTTACCTTACGTGTTTAACCCGTTAGAGTTAAAAGATGGTCGTCAAACTCAGAAAGCATTTATCCTAGATTATGCAAGTAAAAATTTGTGATAAGGAAGAATGGAGACTCTAGTTTATAAGGGTGGAAGGGGCACTATTCAAATGGGGAGTGGTAAACTTTTCTTTTACCCAATAATATCATGTCATGTCTAATATCATGCCATGTCAACTCACCACTCTACTCCTCATTTTGCACTCAATCACTAAGGGTGCTCAAACACTTGGGGTGTTTGATTTTTTTATATTTTTTATTTCTAGAAAATATGCATCAATAAATAAAACATATTTTAAACAAAACATTAAAATATAAAAATACATTTTAAAACTAAAACTAATTAAACTAATCGTCGTCGGAATCCGCTAAAAGGTGGGGTAAATCTTGTTCTCCAAGATGCTCCAGAAGATCATATTTTAGTCTATAATGCGTGTCCTCATCAATGAACTCGTTATAAACATTTTCATCGAAAACGGGCTCAACTTGAGGATCACGAATACGTATCGGTGCAATCGCGTTTCCGTCGTCTTTCATAATCATGCTATGCATAATAATGCACGCATATACGACATTCCTAATCTTTTTTACAGTCATAGTACGCATTGGTCGATTTAGTACACCCCATTTTGCCTTTAGAACACCAAAAGCCCGTTCCACGTGTTTTCTTGCCGCCTCGTGTGCCTCTTGAACTTCTTTTCTTTCAGAATGTGAGGATACGGAAATGATTTCACAAACACAGCCCACGTAGGGTAGATTCCATTGGTAAGATAGTATCCACGCTTGTACAAGTGGTTGTTCACGTAAAATGGGCATTTTGGTGAAGTTTCATTCCGTTGAGTAAGGAATAACAGAGATTGATGGAGCACGTTGATATCGTTTTGTGAACCTGGTGGACCACAAAAAGCGTGCCAAATCCACAAATCTTGAGAGGCCACCGCTTCGAGCATAATTGTCGGGTACCTGTGATCCCCCCCATATATTGGTCGCGCAACTCTATTGGACACATTCTCCAAACAGAATGTGTACAATCAAGACTACCCAACATCCCAGGAAGGTGATGTATATCCTCATGAGCCTGATACAAGAGCGCGACGTCGTGGCTTGTTGGTCTACGTAAGTACTCGGAAGCGTATAATTTGCATACAGTTTCGCAAAAATAATCTAGACACTCTCGGGAAGTCCTTTCGGCCATATTTAAATACTCGTCGTTCTCGTCTGGAGGGTTACCGGTTGCAAGTTGCTTATCGCCAATATAACTTTCTGCAACGGTGTAAAACTCTTTTTCATTCTCCCATCCAGACCCTCTTGAAACCACGAGTTATTCGCTTGCACGTCGCTCACAATTTTTAAAAACAACCTCTTCGACATACGAAACCTACGACGGAAAACATCTTCGTTGAATTTGGGCTCCTCGGCAAAATAATCTGACACAGGGGTTTTGTGGCCTTTCTCTCAATCTCGACGGACAAGTTTCTTTTTTCTAGAAGTACCGGTGCCTTCCAGCGCTCCCAGATTTTGGAAAAAAAACTAAACTACCATCGCTTGAAGAAGAATCGTCGTTTTCACTGATATCAAATGGAATGAATAGCGGGGGTATGTCATCCGCCATTAACCAGGTTAATTATTTGGAATATACAAGAAAGGGTTTTGTGGAATATAGATGAAAATTGGTGTTGGAGATGAGTAAAATGTGTGGGTTTTAAACAATAAAGAATTTTTTTTTAAGAAACGGTAAGTGCAAGTCTCAACGGTCAAGTGCAAGTCTCGACGGTCAAGTCCAAGTCTCAACGGTCGAATTCAAACGCGGTGACTACTTGCCGATTTGGGGACTCACCGAAACCCGGGAAGGGGGTGGCGACGGTGTTCCCGCTCGGTGAACACACTCAATCACCCCTCTTCCCGAATACACCCTGACCACCCTAAGATGGTAAGAGCCGGCTAATTGGCTATAGTTGGCTAAAGGAAATTTAACCAATAGTTCAACTTTCTTGGTGGCTGCAGCTCTGTGTAAACAAACACTTAAAACCACACTAGTTTGTGTTTATCAGTAGGAAGATTCATTTCAGAAAAGGGTGTGTGAGAAAAGTAAGAATAAACCTGAATTCGAAGAAAAATCATCAATAGTTCATGTATTTTTAAAATTTTTAGCTTTTACAAATGTGTATTGTGTATTTTATATGGAAGGTTCATTTCAGAAAAGGATATGTGAGAAAAGTAAGAATGAACCTAAATCGGGAAAAAAGAATTTCAATACTTCATGTATTTTTAAAATTTTAGCTTTTACAAATGTGTATTGTGTATTTTATATACATAAAAACTTATTAAATTAATTTATTCATATTTTTTTTCTAACGTTTAAACCTTTGCATACACGTGTAGTTAATATACGTGCAAAGAGCTTGCACATGTGTAGGTTGTTTAAATAAACGACACATTTGTTTGTATATATCATTTTGAATTTCAAGATGGATGAATAAACATTATATATCAAGAATTTTTTTAATATGGAAAAATTGAATTATTTAATATGTTCTCGTTATCCTCGCATTAATTTGTCTTCTAGTGTGTGTGTATAATCCATTTGCTCTTGCAATGAGGATGTATCTTTCTGGACTAAGGACTTTTTTCGTTATTACATATTTAGTGTCACAGTACATTTAATGTTTGTCATGACTTCAAGATATGGTTTTACTTGTTTCTTTGCTCTAATGAAACAAGCTTAAAGTTCAAGCCACAATCTAGGATCGAACAGTTTAACTATAAGTGATATTATGTAGTCGAGTTCTCAAACGTCAACTTCTCAAAGTTTTGGTTTGAATTTTACATGGATCCAATGAGACTCCTTTTGGTGACGTTTTGTATGGCCTGTTAACCCTTTGGAGGGATTCATGAAAAGTTTGTGGTTCTATGGTTCTCACTCCTCATTATACATGGATCAAATTCGAGTATCAAATATCTTTTCTTTTTTATATTAAATTCGTTTATTAAAGTAGCACCAATGTTACATCACTGTCAACAACCACCAACATCGGAAAAACTTATAACAACAAAATAAATAAAAAGGTAAAAATAACATCGAACGAAAAGCAGACGTAAGATCGTTGAACCACGCACATCCGTTGTGGCATGTTAATGCGAAGAAATTAGATTGAAACGTAAAACATAGAAAAAAGAGCCTGCGCGTTGCGGCGAACCTGTTAAGTAGGGAAAAATAGACGCGTTGCGATGGATCTGTCAAACGGAAAAATAGACAAAAATAACGTTGTACCTCACACGCACGTTGCGGCGTGTTAACTCGCAAAATTTAGTAAGAAACGTAAAACGAAAAATTTGCAAAAGATGAAAAGTATTGAGGATCAAAGTTGAAAATAAAGAAATGTTCGGGTTAAATTACAAAAGATGAAAAAGTTTAGGTTAAAGGTGAAAAAAATTCAAAAGGATTAAAATGCAAATGATGAAAGTCTTTAGGTTAGAAATGAAAAATCAAAATTTTTTTTTGAAAAACTCTCAATACTTGAAGTACAACTCCATAAAACACCAAAATGTTGTTTATGTATAGTTTGAAAATGAGATAACACACACGCTTGTTGGTAAGTCACGCTTATATGCGTCAAGTCATGTTTATATGCGTGAAATTATTCTCGCATCATGATTTTCTCATGTATATAATATGGAACCTGAATATTGTTAAAGACATTCCTTTAGAGGTTGTTTGTTTAACTCTTAATGGTTTAGACCTCTTATTGGTTCATCATTTTATGGTTCAGGTTGTTTGTTTCGGAAGCAGATATCTGAATGGTTCAGACATTTACCTCTAAATTGTTAAACATTATACTGAGTCTAAATGGTTAAGACATAATTTGTCTTGGTCAGACATTTGCCTCTAAACGATTAAACATTATACTAGCTTTTAATGGTTTAGACCTCTTACTAGTTCAGCACTTGATGGTTCAGACCCCTTACTAGTTCAGCACTTAATCATTTAGAAGTTGCCAAACAACCCCTTAGATTCTTAACCTGTAATCAACAATTTCAACAAATTGAAAATCAACTAACAAACGTTCCAAGACCGTCCAAGACTTGAACCTTAAAAATTAGCATTTTCAACAATAATCAATGTTCACAAAACTTCAGGTATGTAAGGAACAATAGCAAAAGGCCAGTAAAACCAGTTTCAACAATTCTAGTAATAAACTTGTATTAAGCAAGTGACATGGTAAAACTTGAGTTATAAGAATATTTGGTTTCCATTTAGAAGAGTTTATAAGACTAGCATATACACTATTTACATGTATGCAATCATCACAACCACTACATCTCACCATACGTTTAAAGATAACAAGAGATTCTTCACAGCCATATACTCGATGATACGCATGTCATGATGGCTTGTATTTCAAATTGCACCCGATTATGGTGTGAAGCGTAGAGTTTTTCACACCAAGACATGAAGTTGTGAGGTGGGATGATTTAGGAATATAGGTTTTGTTTACCAAGGATCAGTGTTGTTATATAGAGAGCTTGCGATTGATGAAGGTCTAGTCCACTCATCCTCCATCAGAATAAGATTAAGTCGAATTATTAACTTCTCTACAGCTTCTTCCTCCACCTTTGTTAACAAATCTGGTGATTGCTTCATTTTCTGCAATCAATTTTCGCATAATCAATATAAGCAATGTAAGATTACTTAAGGGTGTGATTGTGTTTGGATGCGCGTTTCTCATAATTAGTTGTCCACTTGTACAAGTGTTCAACAACTTCTGATCATTAAGAAATTAAAATTGCCAAAAGGGTTATTTCATAAAAAAGAATTTACTGCTAAAAAGAATAACATGGTGTACCTCTGTATCCTGATATAACTTAAGGTATTGCAAAGATTCTTTGTAGAATCCACAATGATATAAGAGAACACCATAATCTCTTAGTTCTGTACAATCAGCTTCTAGAATGATGAGCCGCTCACATGCTGTCCAATGAAAAAGAAATATTTAAATGAAAAATAAATCAGGACAACCTTGATTTCTTTTTGTTTTTAAGGTTTAAGTGAAGCATGAGTTTAAAAGAAAAATATAGATGATGCATTTTGCCGCAATATTGGTAACTGTTAAGGTTACCGAATATTTATTGATAAGCTCACATAATTTGAATACTAGGGAAAACTCTTTGGTAAAATAGATGAGTCAACATGATATCAAGTAACAATGCCCTAAACATGCTAGTTTCATAATGAATGCGTTGATTTGGGTTGTATTTTATCTCAAACGAGTCAAATAAAAAAATTAATCTAAAAGGAAAACGGGCCATTAATAAATGTTATTCACATATTTAATAAATGTTCCAGTTTTACATCAGTTCTTCAGCGGTAAGAGAAAGAAATGAAAATCAACATACCAGATAGTGCATGCCGTATATCCCCAAAGCGAACACTGGTCCAAACACCACGTTCTAGCCTATGCCTCGCAGCCTTTGCAGATGCAAGCTCCAAACCACTGCGGTAAACAAAAGACTGAGTTGAGTGTAGAAAAAAAGAGGTGGCAAAACAAAGCGGGTTAGGTATGGTTTGTTAGGGTCAAAAGGGGTGGGACAGTTCCGGCTGACCCGCCAACAGTATAATTTGAAAATAACAGATGTATCCAAAAATGATCACAAAATTACATTCTTAATATAAAGTATAATTTCTTTTAAATAAAACAATTTAAGGTGGTAAACAATTTTGAATACGTGTTAGGCTACTCTGGCGGTTTCACCTTGAAATATTTATCGTATTTGGCCTGACGTGTCACACCCCGACCCGCAGCGGAATAAGAGTCGGGGCATAATTGGGTTATCACCAAAGCTCATGATGTTTACTAATATGTTTCATATTTATTAAATCCAAATTACATTTCAATATTCCAAGTCAAATTCATACAATACAAGGAAAGGAAAAATTAACTAAAACAAATCCATAATCTAAACTGATTTATTCTTCTAAGCCGCCCTATATGTTTCTTGCTTCAACTTGATCACCTGTATCATGTGTAAAAATGGGAAACTTTGCGTCAACAAAAGTTGGCGAGTGAACCTTGTTAAAAACATTTGTTATTGATTTATTATTGATATTTAATTTAGGAAAATTGTGCAATAATCATATATGAGCAAATGTATGTAGGCATAACAATCACAAACCACCTTGCTTAAGCATGAAATAAGAATGACAATGTATAGGTTGGCAACGTCCCGTTCACGCTCATAGGTAATGGGGAACGGACGGCCTATGCAAATGTATGTGAGATCAAGGCTCAATCAAACGGAGCCGATCTTATGTTGGCAACGCCTGGTTCACGCTCATAGGTAATGGGGAGCGGCGGCCTATGAAATGTATGTACTGAAATGATAAAATTAATCTAAACTTCAACCACACAAACAATGGATACACATTGAATACACACTTGATCATGAACATGATGGATGCACAAATGTTTAATTATAATAAATAAATAACGACACATGATACACCCCAAAATGTGATTAAAACGGGGAATTGGTAGAGATTCACTCACATTGGGTGCGTTTGTTTGAAGATGTTGAATGCGCACGAGTTTAGGGGATTGATCGACGAGAGATAACTAACCAAATAAATAACGAAAAGGTACGGTAAGTATGTGGATTTTATTAACTATTTTAATAAGATTTTTGGGTATAATTTTGTGAGTTTAAGGCTACTTTCTAACTTTGAAAACGTTATTTTTAAGTATTTTTAATTGATTTTTAAATTAAATAAATAAATAAAAATAAATAAAAAATGTTGACTTTGACCGTTGACCGTTGACCGGTTCGGTCGGTTATATTGTTGCACTGAGCGAGGTTCGAACCGGTGACCTCCCGTACGCGTGCACGCAGCTCTACCAACTGAGCTACGTGTCTAACCCGAAATAATTCTGTTTTTAATTATACTTATATACTATTTAATTTAATCCGAAAATTATTTATTTTTAAAAAGATTTTAAACGTATCGGACCGGTGCTGACCACATGTCTCGAACCCGGGACCTGTGGGTTAGCGTACACACAGTCCACCGCTGGACTGTGTGTCTCACCTGGTTATTAACTCGGTTTTTATTATACTTAACATGGACTGTGAGTCAACCCGGTTCAGTTAAAAAGGCAAATTTTTATTTCGAGCGAGTAAAGCTGGGACAGGATTCGAACTTGCGTCGCAGGTGTTATGTGTGCACACAGTCCATCGCTGGACTGTGTGTCTAACCAGTTTATAAAACCGATTTTAATTAATCTTATGATACAATCCGACTTCGTCTTCTTCGTTAGATTTTACCCAGAAAAATAAGGTCCGACTGTTTGGTCTGGTTTATGCCTTATCTGGTTTTTAAACTTTATAAGTAACTTAAAGGTAACGAATGGAAAGGGTTTGGGGGAAAAAGATATACCGATCAGTGTTGTTCACAGAATTCCGGCAGAGTCCGTCGGTTCTGAAAGTGAACTCCGGCTGTCGACATCAATTAACCTGTTCGATTATTACGAAGTTGAGATACTTAATTAAAGTTTAACAGGAGTTGGAAAGATCATACCAGCTCTCAGTGTGATTTCGGAAGTTTCAGAAAATTTCCGGCGAAGGTGGGGATTTCGACGAACGTTGACTGGGATTGCTTCTGATGGTGGAGTTGTGTTAGTGACAGATTATTCGAATGATTGAAACAGAAAGGGTTGAAAGAATTACCGTGTGGATGTGAGTCTCGGTTTTCCGGCGACTTACAGTTTTTTTCCAGCGATTGAATTTTTGTCGAGAAAAGGTGCGATTTGTGAGCGAAAAGGTTTCCGGTGAATTGTGGGTGAATTTATAGGGTAGTATCGAGATGTATGGGGTCTGAATTCGGTCTCAATTCGAAGTCAGCCGTTCTCCGGCGGTTACGACTGATGTCGCGGGTTCAGACGTCGGTTATAACCGTCGTTAGAGTTAATTCTTCGGTTATCTTGAACGGAAACGTAAATTATCGGCGAAGTCGTCGGGATTTCCGACGACTGCTATTTGGGCGTGTTTTTTACTGATTTGACTTCCGTGCCTTATTATTTGAATTAATTGATTCAATATGATATCAGAAAATCAAAGTGGCGGAGCGGTTGATGGTGTGAAGGTTAAGTCTTTGGGGGATTTCCGGCTGACTCGGGTTCGACTCCCGGCAGCCGGTTTTCCTTTTTAATTAATTTATTTTTATATTTTTACAATTATAATTTATATCTTCTAATTTGTTGATTAATTATGAATCGTTTAAAATTAAAATAAGCCATAAATGAACAACAAAAATTTAAAACTGATTGTTCGGTTATTAAACGAAGCGGGTTTCGAAAACCCGTTTTTCGACAAATGTTACAGTATCCCCTACTTTTAGAAATTTCGTCCCGAAATTTAAGTAGCGGTAGTTACAGGAAAAAGGTGTGGGTATTTCTCGCGCATTGAGTCTTCACGTTCCCAAGTAAACTCAGGTCCTCGTTTCGACTCCCAGCGTACCCTGACAATTGGGATGCGGCTTCTTCTTAAACGTTTTTCCCCGAAGTCCATAATTTCTACTGGTCTTTCAATAAAATGCATAGATTCATCGAGTTGAATGTCTTCTAGAGGAATATGGAGATTTTCATCGGCGAGGCACTTCTTCAAGTTCGATACGTGGAATGTGGGATGAATTCTGTTGAGTTCCTCCGGTAGGTCAAGCTTGTAGGCTACAGGTCCTACCCTTTCGAGTATTTTGAAAGGACCTACGTAACGTGGTGCTAGCTTGCCTTTTTGGCCGAAACGAACTACTCCCTTCCACGGCGATACTTTTAAAAGTACTTGATCGTCAACGTTAAACTCCAAGGGCTTTCGTCGCTTGTCAGCATAGCTCTTTTGACGACTCTGTGCCGCTAAAAGGTTGTTTCGGATTTGATGAATCTTGTCAGTTGTTTCTTGTATTAATTCTGGACCGGTGATTTGAGCTTCTCCAATTTCGTGCCAACATATTGGTGATCGGCACTTACGACCATATAATGCTTCGAAAGGTGCCATGCCGATACTTGAATGAAAGCTGTTGTTGTACGAAAATTCAACTAATGGTAAGTGAGCGTCCCAATTCCCTTTGAAGTCTATGACACATGCCCGAAGCATGTCTTCAAGAGTTTGAATGGTGCGTTCAGATTGACCATCAGTTTAGGGATGATAAGCGGTGCTGAGATCTAATCGTGTACCCAAAGCGGCTTGTACAGCTTGCCATGTTCGTGAAGTGAAACGACCATCACGATCTGATATAATGCTTAACGGTACACCATGACGGCTTACGATTTCACTGATGTAGATGCGAGCTAGTTTCTCATTTTTGAAGTCTTCGCGAATCGGAATGAAGTGAGCTGATTTTGTAAGACGATCAATGATTACCCATATTGTGTCGTACCCACCAGGAGTGCGAGGTAACCCGGTAATGAAGTCCATGGTTATATTTTCCCACTTCCATACGGGTATTTCAGGTTGGACCAGAAGTCCTGAGGGTCTTTGGTGTTCAGCTTTCACTTTTGAAAAGGTAAGGCACTTGGAAACAAAAACAGCAATATCCTTCTTCATGCCAGGCCACCAGTAGGTGTATCGAAGGTCATGATACATCTTGTCGGCTCCTGGATGTACGGAGTATCGTGTCTTGTGAGCCTCTTTCATAAGAGTATCGCGAAGGTTGTTTTGATCAGGAATCCAAATGCGATCTAGATAATACAGAATGCCGTCAGATTTCGTTTCGAGTTTAAGTTCTGCTCCACAAGATAACTCATTGCGTATGTCGTATTCTGTTATGGAAACATGTTGAGCTTCTCGGATTTGGTCTTTGATGTTGGTCATGATTTGCGAACATAGAAGGCGAATGGAGTTCGCATAACCCTTTCGACTGAGTGCATCGGCCACCACATTTGCTTTGCCAGGATGATACCGAATTTCACAGTCGTAGTCATTAAGAAGTTCGACCCATCTTCGTTGCCTCATATTCAACTCCTTTTGGTTAAAGATATGTTGGAGGCTCTTGTGGTCAGTGTAAATCTCACACTTGGTACCACAGAGGTAATGTCTCCATATCTTAAGAGCGAACACAACGGCTCCAAGTTCTAGGTCGTGAGTAGTGTAGTTCTTCTCATGAGTTTTGAGCTGCCTAGAAGCATAGGCTATCACTTTTCCCCTTTGCATTAAAACACAGCCTAATCCCTGTCCTGATTCGTCGCAATACACTACAAAGTCATCGCAACCTTCGGGGAGTGTGAGGATAGGAGCGTCACAAAGCTTTTGCTTAAGGGTTTGGAAGGCTTCTTCTTGTTTAGGTTCCCATGCGAAGGGTTTTCCTTTATGTGTCAAAGCCGTGAGTGGTACAGCGATACGAGAGAAATTCGATATGAAACGACGATAGTAACTAGCCAACCCAAGGAAAGATCGTACTTCGGTTGGGGTACGTGGCGCTTGCCATTCTTGTACTGCTTTGATCTTTGCGGGGTCGACATGAATTCCCTTGTCATTGACGACATGACCAAGGAACTGTACTTCTTTTAACCAAAATTCGCATTTGGAGAATTTAGCGTAAAGCTTTTCGGTCTTCAAGAGTGTGAGGATGAGTCGAAGGTGTCGTTCATGATCAGTCTTAGACTTTGAGTAAATGAGAATATCGTCGATGAAGACTATAACAAAGCGATCAAGATAGGGTTTGCAAACTCTGTTCATTAAGTCTATGAAGACGGCTGGAGCGTTGATTAGACCAAATGGCATAACCATGAATTCATAGTGACCATATCGAGTTCGGAAGGCGGTCTTTGGGACGTCTTCTTCATGTACTCTGAGTTGGTGATAACCGGAACGAAGGTCGATCTTTGAAAAACAAGTGGCACCCTGGAGTTGGTCTAGAAGATCATCGATGCGAGGTAAAGGATAGCGATTTTTGACCGTTAATTTGTTGAGTTCCCTGTAATCAATACACATGCGAAAGGTCCCATCTTTCTTCTTTACAAACAGAACAGGTGCACCCCAAGGCGATGAGCTAGGACGTATGAATCCCTTGTCGGTCAGTTCTTGCAATTGACTGGCCAGCTCTTGCATCTCGGATGGGGCTAACCTATAAGGAGATTTCGCGACGGGTGTAGCGCCAGGTATAAGGTCGATGCGGAATTCGACTTCTCTCTTGGGAGGAAGTCCGGCGATGTCGTCGGGAAAAACTTGCGGGAATTCTTTCACTACGGGTATATCTTCGAGTTTCTTCTCTTTGTCTCCCTTCTTGACAACGTGGGTTAGAAATGCTACATAATTCTTGCGGAGATATCTTCGGGCTTGAAGACAGGACATCAGCTTGAGTCCTTTCGAAGGGGTTTCTCCAAAGATTCGTAGAGTTTGACCGTCTGCAAGAGGAATGCGAATGAACTTCTCACGGCATACTACTTCAGCCTGATGTTGGCTGAGCCAATCCATGCCGATTATAATGTCAAAACTTCCCAACTTCATAGGAATGAGGTCAACAGGAAAATCGTGATCGTTTAGAGTAAAGGTACAGTTTCGGATAATGGAGTTTAATGAGACTGGTTTTCCGTCAGCAACTTCTACCGTTATGGATTCCATAAGTTTGTCACGAGTTTGATTGAGGATGGGTTCAAATTCTAAGGACACAAAACTCTTATCCGCGCCAGTATCAAATAACACGGATGCATAACTACCATTGACGAGAAACGTACCGTTAACCACGTTGTTGTCGGCTCTAGCTTGGTTGGCGTTGATGTTAAATGCTCTTCCTCTAGCAGGTGGAGGAGCTTGGTTAGCTTGGTTCACCGGATTCGCTTGAGCTTGAGCATGTATGATGTTCACCAAGCGTGGACACGTGTTTCTAAAGTGGTTTGGGTCACCACAATTGTAGCAAGCCCGCATGGGTTGCATCATGGGGTAGTTGGGTTGATAGTAGGTTTGGGTTGTATGTTGTGTAGGTGGTGGTAGTAGGGGTTGTTGGGTTTGACCCATTATTTGATGGTGGGTTTGAGTTGTGGGTTGGTTGCGGTTCATTCGTTGCAGTGAGCGGCAGGCTTGGATGGTGTGACCTGCACGGCCACAGCCGGTGCAATATTGACAGGGGTATTCGGGGGAGTGATGGTATTGACAACGGGTGCACTTTGGGTAAGGACCAGAGTATTGCCTTTTGTATGGTGCGGGTGAAGGAGTAACTTGTGTGATGGGTGCACCGCGGATGGGGAAATTTGTTTGAGTGACGGCAAAATTTCTGGTATTTCGCTTCCTCTTGTTTGAAAATTTTGAGGATGAGGTGGGGTGGTTGGAAGTTTAGCCCTCAACGGGGGCTTTCTTTTTCTCCTCTTTGAACTTACCGTTTCTGATGCGGTTCTCGGTAAGTTCGGTGGCTAATTCCATGGCGGCTTCGAGGGTTGCAGGCGAAGTGCTGAGGACCGAGTCTTGAATCTTTGAGGGAAGGCCTCGAATATAGTGTTCCACCAAACGGTACACGGGGGTGAACAAGTTAGGAACCATCTGGTTCAGCTCAAGAAATCTTTTGTTGTAGGAAGTGTGATCCCCTTCCTTTTGCTTCAGCGAGTGGAATTCGTCTTCCAACTTCTTGAGTTCGCTTCTTGGGCAGAAGCGTTTTGTCATTATTTCCCTTAACTCTTCCCAAGTTAAGGCCATCGCGTCTTCTACTCCTCTCTTACCCTTCTCGGTGTTCCACCAGGTCAGGGCTACCCCAAATAATCTCCCGGTTGCGTAACGTACCTTGCGATCCTCGGGACAATCGCAATTTAGGAAAGTGTTTTCCATTTCCTCAAACCAGTGGAGGAGAGCGGTGACACCTTCGGTCCCTTCGAACTTTGGGGGATCGCAAGACTTGAAGTGCTTGTAGGAGCACTTCTTGGAGGAGGGGTTGCCGATGTTTTGATCCTCTTGATTTGGTGGGTTGACAGGATTTGCAGTGAGAGCTTGCTGAACTTGAACTACAATATCAGGAAGTACTGCGGCCATTTGTTTTGCAATTTGAGTGGCCAAGCGTTCGTTTGACCTTCCTGACTTCCGTCCTCCACGTAGCTGCCTACCCGACATCTACAGGAATATACATAGGAAGATGGTGAGTTTATGGAGTGTTTAGGGGTCATGTGTCTAAAAAAATGAAATTAACATAAATATCAATAATGCAACCACATCCATAGGATGTCTTGGGTTAGCTCATGTTGGGCCTCAAATGTCTCCCATACCTTCACCTGTATAGTCATGTGGGCCCCCATGACTATTGGCTTGGTAGGATTCACATTAGTATTGGCGATTTAACACTCGCATGACCCGAATGAAAACCACAAAATATGTTTACAAGATGTATGGTCGGAATGTGTCCAGGTGTAGACACAATGACAACTCAAAGTGGTGTTAGCTCACACGACGTTTGGTATAGCATGCTTTGGCCTAATAGGTACTTCGTACTCTCATCGTTAGTCCCCAGGTAGGCAAACTGGTCCTTTATTTTGGATTTATACGAATGCCAAGCCTAGACAGGACGTTCCGACTACCGGTACTGGTACCCTTCCAGTTACTACATGCCCGTCATGAGAACTCACTTTGATGAGATTTGAAAATACAAAAATCATTGTAAAGCAATCATGAAAATGATGTGGTGTGTGCTTTCATGGGTATGATATGTTATGAGAATATGATTTATGATAGGCATTGTATAATAATATGTACTTATTACATGCTTGCATAACATTGAATGTAACAATAAACATAAAGCATATAAGCATCATGAATTTTGCATGTAACACCCAAAAATTTAGAATTTCTAAGCAACTATAGTATAGGCTCTAAGGGTCTAATAACCTATCCTATATCCCTATAGTCATGGCTCTGATACCAATCTGTCACACCCCGACCCGCAGCGGAATAAGAGTCGGGGCATAATTGGGTTATCACCAAAGCTCATGATGTTTACTAATATGTTTCATATTTATTAAATCCAAATTACATTTCAATATTCCAAGTCAAATTCATACAATACAAGGAAAGGAAAAATTAACTAAAACAAATCCATAATCTAAACTGATTTATTCTTCTAAGCCGCCCTATATGTTTCTTGCTTCAACTTGATCACCTGTATCATGTGTAAAAATGGGAAATTTTGGGTCAACAAAAGTTGGCGAGTGAACCTTGTTAAAAACATTTGTTATTGATTTATTATTGATATTTAATTTAGGAAAATTGTGCAATAATCATATATGAGCAAATGTATGTAGGCATAACAATCACAAACCACCTTGCTTAAGCATGAAATAAGAATGACAATGTATAGGTTGGCAACGTCCCGTTCACGCTCATAGGTAATGGGGAACGGACGGCCTATGCAAATGTATGTGAGATCAAGGCTCAATCAAACGGAGCCGATCTTATGTTGGCAACGCCTGGTTCACGCTCATAGGTAATGGGGAACAGCTCATGCTCATAGGTAATGGGGAGCGGCGGCCTATGAAATGTATGCACTGAAATGATAAAATTAATCTAAACTTCAACCACACAAACAATGGATACACATTTGATCATGAACATGATGGATGCACAAATGTTTAATTATAATAAATAAATAACGACACATGATACACCCCAAAATGTGATTAAAACGGGGAATTGGTAGAGATTCACTCACATTGGGTGCGTTTGTTTGAAGATGTTGAATGCGCACGAGTTTAGGGGATTGATCGACGAGAGATAACTAACCAAATAAATAACGAAAAGGTACGGTAAGTATGTGGATTTTATTAACTATTTTAATAAGATTTTTGGGTATAATTTTGTTAGTTTAAGGCTACTTTCTAACTTTGAAAACGTTATTTTTAAGTATTTTTAATTAATTTTTAAATTAAATAAATAAATAAAAATAAATAAAAAATGTTGACTTTGACCGTTGACCGGTTCGGTCGGTTATATTGTTGCACTGAGCGAGGTTCGAACCGGTGACCTCCCGTACGCGTGCACGCAGCTCTACCAACTGAGCTACGTGTCTAACCCGAAATAATTCTGTTTTTGATTATACTTATATACTATTTAATTTAATCCGAAAATTATTTATTTTTAAAAAGATTTTAAACGTACCGGACCGGTGCTGACCACAGGTCTCGAACCCGGGACCTGTGGGTTAGCGTACACACAGTCTACCGCTGGACTGTGTGTCTCACCTGGTTATTAACTCGGTTTTTATTATACTTAACATGGACTGTGAGTCAACCCGGTTCAGTTAAAAAGGCAAATTTTTATTTCGAGCGAGTAAAGCTGGGACAGGATTCGAACTTGCGTCGCAGGTGTTATGTGTGCACACAGTCCACCGCTGGACTGTGTGTCTAACCCGTTTATAAAACCGATTTTAATTAATCTTATGATACAATCCGACTTCGTCTTCTTCGTTAGATTTTACCCAGAAAAATAAGGTCCGACTGTTTGGTCTGGTTTATGCCTTATCTGGTTTTTAAACTTTATAAGTAACTTAAAGGTAACGAATGGAAAGGGTTTGGGGAAAAAAGATATACCGATCAGTGTTGTTCACAGAATTCCGGCAGAGTCCGTCGGTTCTGAAAGTGAACTCCGGCTGTCGACATCAATTAACAAATTCTGTTCGATTATTACGAAGTTGAGATACTTAATTAAAGTTTAAAGGAGTTGGAAAGATCATACCAGCTCTCAGTGTGATTTCGGAAGTTTCAGAAAAATTCCGGCGAAGGTGGGGATTTCGACGAACGTTGACTGGGATTGCTTCTGATGGTGAGTTGTGTTAGTGACAGATTATTCGAATGATTGAAACAGAAAGGGTTGAAAGAATTACCGTGTGGATGTGAGTCTCGGTTTTCCGGCGACTTACAGTTTTTTTCCGGCGATTGATTTTTTGTCGAGAAAAGGTGCGATTTGTGAGCGAAAAGGTTTCCGGTGAATTGTGGGTGAATTTATAGGGTAGTATCGAGATGTATGGGGTCTGAATTCGGTCTCAATTCGAAGTCAGCCGTTCTCCGGCGGTTACGATTGATGTCGCGGGTTCAGACGTCGGTTATAACCGTCGTTAGAGTTAATTCTTCGGTTATCTTGAACGGAAACGTAAATTATCGGCGAAGTCGTCGGGATTTCCGACGACTGCTATTTGGGCGCGTTTTTGACTGATTTGACTTCCGTGCCTTATTATTTGAATTAATTGATTCAATATGATATCAGAAAATCAAAGTGGCGGAGCGGTTGATGGTGTGAAGGTTAAGTCTTTGGGGGATTTCCGGCTGACTCGGGTTCGACTCCCGGCAGCCGGTTTTCCTTTTTAATTAATTTATTTTTATATTTTTACAATTATAATTTATATCTTCTAATTTGTTGATTAATTATGAATCGTTTAAAATTAAAATAAGCCATAAATGAACAACAAAAATTTAAAACTGATTGTTCGGTTATTAAACGAAGCGGGTTTCGAAAACCCGTTTTTCGACAAATGTTACATGACGCCTGAGAGACCCAATCTATATATGCTTAAAATGCTATTTTGTCAACATCAACCAAGTTTGCCCGCTCAATTTTGGCATCAATCAACTTTGGCCCCTCAACTTTGGTAATGACATATTTAGCCGCTAAACTTTAATAATGATATGTTTAGCCCCCCAACGACCTGTCAACATCCCAACCAATTTGGCCCCTCAACTTTGGTAATAACATATTTGGCCCCTCAACTTTAATAATGACAAACCCCTCAACTATTGTCAACATCAACCAACTTTGGCACCTCAACTTTGGTAATGACATAATCAGCCCCTCAACTTTAATAATAGTTACCCTTACACTTTATTATAGTTACTATTTAGACCTTTTGTTTATTATTAAAGTTGAGGGCTGTGGAGTGCGGGTGGTAACCCACTAGTTATCAATCAAAGAGAACCCAAATTGGCATGTTTCCATGCATAGTGAAGAGATACGGACCTTTTGTCAACATTGGCTGATCTATCAGAGCAATGTGCAGCCTCTGCTGCTCTTAAGAACGGACTTTTACTCTGGTCAAGTTGAAACGGCCAGAAAGCATCCTTTAAGTCTCGTAAGATCTGCACATACAATTAACTATTAATACGTATTAGCCCCTTTTTTTGTAGATTCTTACAGCATAGACGGATATACATACACATAGATGAAGTTAAGTATTTGTCTATTTCAAAATATTGAAACAGTACCTAACGTCTGAACTAACAAAACGATAAAATAGTATATGAACCTGCAACATAAAACACAGGAGCCACCTTCAATAACAGGAATTCAGTTGTCACAACATGTTGTTGATCGGACTCTGTAGTTTTACGCTTGAGATAGCCTCGTGGAGAACCGTAAGAATCATTAGAGGAAGAAACCTCAACGTCAAATTTGAGGAGACCCCATAAACGTAGCTTCTTCAGGATCTCGGAATATATCAGTGAAAGCATAGACATTGACCCCACACGATGAGTCAAAACCTGAATAAAAAATAAGCATGGACTAATGTTTTAGCTTTTCATTGAGGCATAAATACGTAGTAAAATGTTTTAAGGAAACGAGTAGTCTTACTGAATGAAGATAAACAGCTCGATGCTCCAAATGGTTGCTTGACTTGGTCCTACGAAAGCCCTGAATAAAACAAAAATAAATAATTAAAATACAAAAACAAAAACTATATTTATAAAGGAAATTGAGTTAACTGTAATTTTCGTCTCTGTGGTTTATCCAATTATGCCGGTCCATGCCAAATTTCAAATTGTACCATTTCCGACCCTGTCATTCTTGAAACATGCCAGTTTTGTCCAAAAAAACTAACGTCTGTTACAACCAGCCGTTTAATGAAGGGTAAAAACGTCATTTTTATTTCCTTTTTTCTTAAACCCTGTTAATAGGGTTTAAAAAAGGGGGATAGAAAAGGAAAATGACGATTTTACCCTTCATTAAACAGTAGGTTTTAACAGACGTTAGTTTTTTTGACGGACTTGGCATGTTTCAAGAATGTCAAGGACGGAAATGGTACAAATTTGAAATTTGGCCTGGACTCGCATAATTGGACAAACCACAAGGACGAAAATGGCAGTTAACTCAAGAAAATATCTATTAACATTCAGCATGAATTGAGAAATAGAGATAGATATACCTTATCAACGTACATGTATCGCTCTAGACACTCAAGGAAAATATCAGGAGATGATGCAAACGATGAACTGTAGCGTGAACAGTAACCCGTAGACAGACCATCCAATCTCCCCATAAAAGCATCAACGGGAAGTGGTACAGAAGAATGAGAGTGAGTCATCTTCTGCGGCTATATAAAGAGCTGTTTTGCCTAAATCAACCTCTTCGTTGATCGTTATGCTTGTTTCCCTCCCTATTTTTGACAATTTCTGGATCTGCGAGCAGAATCCCTCCCTTGCTTCCTGTTGCAGGACATCACATTCACACAGATATTAATCTCTCATTTCGTTTGCGAACATTTTCAACCTTAAAGTTCAAAAGTAATCGACTTCTTAGGCAAGTTAAGCAATGCAATTATTGATGATAAACTAACTTGGATGTTATATATTTTGAATAAAAAACAGTTATTTTGTGGAATGAGATTATTTCGGAAGTAAGTCTTACAAGGTAAGCAAGATCAGTGTAGTAATAATCGGGATTCATCGCCGATTAAATTTCACCTAGTCGGACCTAAAATTGGTAATAGGTCAAAGGTCGTCAAAATCTTTGAACTATTTGAAAAACAATACTTGTTAATCCAGTCCGATTGATAAATTTGTAAAAATACATATAAAGTTTTAATAAACGGGGTGTGTGTGTCAAAGTTTGAAAAATTACATATAAGATTCCAATCCCAACACTCGACTAGCGCCTAACGATTTTTACAACCATGAGCAAGATAATGAATCAAGTAAATCGAGGCCTGTGTTGAGCACAGATAACTTTAAGGCTTTTATTCGTAGGTAATCCGCTTCAAGAAAATAACCGCATCAATCAAGTATTTAAGCTAACCACACCAAAGTAAATATAGAAAGCTGTTAATGAAGTAAATTAATGTTCTAAAATGACTCTTTACATACAAAGTTGTATCTATTCTTTATATTGTTAGAAATTCGCAACTATTGGACTGAAATCAACACTTTAGAAAGTCACTTTTTGAGAAAACCCTAATCATTCAAACAATCAATTGTGCAAAAGCATGCAGCATCAACCTAACAATTTAGACAAACCCTAGGCACGATTAATATGAGAACAACGTTCTAATTTAACAATTTGAGAATAATAGGTGAAATAATAATACCCTAGCATAGGTGGTGTTGAATCCAGAAGAATCGAGGGCATCATGGAGGACACATTTGAGGTATTTGGGTGGTCTGAAATGAGACCGACACGCGGCACCACCTCTGCAAGTAGCTAGTGATGATGAGTGAAGAAGAAGAAGAAGAAAAGGACCCGAAACCCATGGGGAACCTAATCCTCCACTCATTTCTTACTTGGATTACAAGAAATGCACTTCGAAGAAGCAGTTTGTGTGTGTGTTGATTGGTTGGTTGGTTGATTACTTTTTCGTTGCAAGCTTAAAAAACTACTTTTTGATATTTTGGATATTGAGATGATATAACACCAGATTTTAAATGCAAACCATAAACTTATCTAATCAACTGTCTTTTTTTTTTTAACGCAAACTTCATTGAGAGAACACCGTCTCACAAGCACGTGAGGACAACATCGTAGGGGATTACAAAGTCAAAATTACACCAATTGTTTTAAGAAATAGATTTATATTTACATCTATTCTTGAAACACAGAAAACCATAAAATTTAATCACAGTCTTTATTTGAAAAAGTCTTTTCGTTTCTAGAATTCCAAATGCACCAACATGCGAAGATGATAATGCCATAAACAACTTTCTTCCCGAGCTCTCCAAGACCAATAAATTATGGAACTCCAACAGGTTTCTAACCGAGAAGCCAAAAATATTAGGCATTTTACACCAATTACTAACACATTGCCAAACCACCGTTGCCACCATGCAACCCGAAAATAAATGGTCGGGAGTCTCTTGCCTGCAACTGCAAAAAAACGCATCCATCCGAGCTAACAACGATGTTTCTCTTCCTTAACGCCTCCACAGTAGGAAGTCTATCCATCTCCAACCTCCACGCAAAAATATTATAATGTATCGCATGATATGGTCCAAAGACTCCTGCTGAATTTTCTTAATATTCTTTACCGAAAACCCATCCACATTTGCACCTTGCCACTCCCACGTGTCACTTCTGTCCCTGATGATAACCGAACCCAACATGCACTCCCATTCAAGAGCTTCAGCAGTAGTGGAAGTGTTATTTCTCCATCTCCATATCCAGCTCACCCCATTATCATCAGACCTTATACAATCCGCGACCCAGCATTGTTTATTTTTTTATTTTTTTCCAAATGAAACAGGTTTGCGAAACACTCTTTTAATGGCATATTATTTAATCATGGATCCAACCAAAACTTAATATCTCTCCCATTCCCCACAGTCCCTCTTATGTAATTTTGCATTTTAAGACCACCAATTAAAGTCCTTCTTTCCACCTGACACGCCCCATTAAAACCATTTTTACTAGAAAGCGTAGACTAAGACCTGAAGGGGTGCACCTCTCATGAGATATGGGAAAATTTTCACCCACCCAATCAAGATGTGTCATATCAATTCCTCTTGTACACCACTCTTACCCAAAAAACATAAGGGATGGTTTCACCCAAACCATTTAAAAAAAATGCATGATTGGTTGAAAGAGAGTGGGGCCCACCATTACCCCCTCTTCCCCGCATGCGGCAACAACTCCCCGCATTTACTTTCACTACGCGGCACTTGGAGTGTTGGCAGCACCTTCACTGCGCGGCAAATCCCTTCCCTGCAACCGCCCCTTTCCCACTTATGAATGGCATCAATAACCCTTTTCCATAAACTTAGCTCCTCTATCTTGTACTGCCAAACCCATTTGAGCATTAGAGCATTGTTTATATCTTTGAGTCTTTGAAGTCCTAGACCCCCTTTATCAATCGGACAAGTCACTTGGTCCCACGAAACCCAATAAACTTTGTTTTCATTATGTATGTTACTCCATAGGAACTTCTTAAATATCTAATTTCTATAAATACATAAAAAACACTTATTTTCACTCCAATCTTATAAACATTCTTAACAATGCTTATATTTCTAGTCATCGTCACTTGTATATTTTGTTTTAAAACTCAAATTTGTTTTATAATAAGTTCATTTGCTATTTTTGTATTATTAAAGTATGAGTAAACAATTTATAACTAAAATTAATAAACATAACTAAAATTAAAAAATAAACTTAAATAATTAAAAGCAGAAACAAAAGATTACATAAGCTAGAAAATATATATTTTATATTTTAACTTTCTTTTTGTTGAGTTATATACTATTAAAGCCCATGGCTAGGATTAGTATCAGGTAACTACCACTTCCTCATTGTCATAGCTTTTTTTTGTTTTGAATATCTTATATTTTACTTTTAAACTTTCAACTTCGCTAATATATGTCTTTAGCCCATCTATTTTAAAAAAAAAGCTTTCTTTTTATTGGTTAATTTTGTGTAAATGTGTGTTTAGTCCATCTGTTTTAGCTTTAGTAGTATACATGTTTAGTCCCTCTGCTTTTATTACGTTTGGTATTTCATTTGTTAGCATTTTTCCCTTTCTACCATGACAAACCAACCTGGGGAATAGTGACTCTTTGCTATTGATGGACAAACGCTGCTATTCTTGAACTTTAATAAAGTTACTCTACAATTTCTAAACTTAGTTAAAACAAACTTTGACAACCGTATTTTATCTACGTCGAAGTGTAAATTTTATTGAGATTGTATTATGAGTAGTATGTACAAGTATCCGAAACACATACATACATGTTATCAAACAGAGAAATATTCGGCTTAGCGTCTCGCAACGCAGGCGGGGCATAAACCTAGTTTTCTTTATATGATAATCACAGGTTAGCTTTTAACTCGATTTTCCGCTTCTCTTAAGTTGGGTTTTGATAATTCTTTTTATTTGCCATGTATAAATATAAAAAAACCATATCAGTACCTCTTAATTAAACTAAAGTGCATTATAGAGGTGATATTTACGTATCATATTTAACTCCTATACAAAAATAAGTTATATCAACTCGTTTTTAACTTTTTATTTATACTTGGACACTTTTTGTACATAAGTTCATGGTAATAATTAGTAGCTCGTAACACATATCATATCTTAGTCATTTGGTAGCCCCTTTAATGTGGACCTAAAAGGATGCTGCAAGACCTCTGCGGACACAACAACTTCTTTGGCTTGTTGGCACATAAATAATCCTACAACAAATTACAGACAACTCTAGAATTAGTGACCATAGCCGACATTCTTTTGTCTCGTTTCTTATAGGCAGAGCATAATATTGCCTGTCTCTTGGTTAATCGTTGCTATGAGGGTGAAGGGGGTGCACCCCTCATAAGTTGGGGGGAAATTTCACTCATCCAATCATAATATGCCATGTCATTTCTCCTTTCATTCTTTCCAGTTACCCAAAAAACACAAGGGGTTGTTTCTCCGTAACCATTTAAAAAAAAATAAAATATGATTGGTTGAATACTAATGAACCCACCTTTACACCCTCTCCTGCACCTTCACCACATGCGGCAAGTCTTCACCGCTTTCTCCTCTTCACCGCTAACCGCATGGTGTTGGCGGCACCTTCCCCGCGCGGCATACCCGTTCCCCACATAGTTCCCCGCTTACGCCCCTTACAGCGACAGTGACAAATGCACCCGTAGTTCTGCTTGTTTTGCAGTAAGAGAAGATTCATCATTTTATTGCAATATGTTTATGCTGTATTAGTACTTTTTTTACTTTTATTCTCAAATAGATTGGTAATGTTGCGTATCATAATGATTTCTATTATGAAGAGCTAAGAAGATGTATCCCTCAACTTGCAAATTTGCTTCAATAAGAAGAAGGAAGATGTTAAACCTGAGGTCGTTTAAACAAGCGAATCAAGAACACAACTCCAATTAAAAACTCTTGCTTATTGCCCAGAACTTGATCTTTGATCTTTAGAACAATGAAATAACTTGCATATAAACCGAATGTTTGTACATGAAAGATGATTACAGTTGAGAAATCTAATGCCTATTTATAGTAATTGAAAAGGTGCGATGAATAGACGTATCTCTTGCTTGAAAAGTCACGTCTCTTTGTTCCTGTAATCAGTGGCGGATCCATAAACTTCTTTCGATGGGTTCGTTTTGATATATTCTCACTATTTTTTTCCAAATCACACAAAGTTCTCGCTAATTTTTTCCAAACCGAGTGGGTTCATATGAACCCACGAAACAGGGCTGGAATCGCCACTGCCTGTGATGTTGCCGTGCTTCATGAATGGTCGCGTCTCCAAGGAGATGTCGACCCATTAAGTGTAGCTTATAGATTTTCCTCTTGTCACTTCCGATCTTCGCACTTGTTTACTTAGTCTATTTACAATACAAACTATCTACTATTTACTAAACAACCCTTGTAATTAAAATGTGAAGGGATTAGCACTTCATTGCTTAACACCCCACAACAAACAAAATAGAAGTATATATGGCATATTTATCTCTAACTACATCCTATATCCCAACTACAATTTGTCTTACATACTGTACTTAAAAATTCATTTGCTAATGTCTATCTACTAACCCAATTAACTAATAAACTAAAGATAAATATAAGTGGGTAATGCACCAAGTTTCACAAAAGACAATAAAGATAAATGCATCGGGTGCCCTTGGCAATATGGTTTGCCAATCCAACAAACTTTGTCATTATATGGTTTCTAAAGAAGCAATGCACAGTGATGGATTTAGGAAGTTTTTTTGGTGGGTTTATTGAAAAAAAAATTAAAATAGTTTTAACCTTATGAGGAGTCAAAACCGTGATCTCAAGCATGGAACTACATGACTTAACTACTCCACCATCCATAAATTTGGTTACTGGGTTCATCCCAGATGTTTTTTATGGGTTCATACCAAATTTTGTATTAACATTTCTACTAAAAATTTGAAACCGAGTGGGTTTGTGTGAACCGTAGTTCTCAACGTAGATCCGCCCCTAGCAATGCAGGCAGGTACTTCTGACTTTTGAAACTCTAATATTAGTATTACATTGGTTATTGACTTACTTCCTTTTAAGAATTTGATTGAAGACAACCTTTGTTTGGCTGAGGGAGCATAACATACTCCAGTTGAACTCCTTATTGTATGTTAAATTTTACTTCCTTTTAAGAATTACCCCTGGTTCTTTCTTTTGAATGTTAATAAGCATTTTTTTTGTATTGATGTGGTATATGGTTTAGCTGGTCTATAGACTGTATAGTTATAAATATTCCTTCCTTTTATATTTGCCAGGCTATAAATGGGCATTCATTGTACGTATGTAAATATAATAGAAATAATGAAATATAAAAGTATACCATTACCTTTATATGATGTAAGTTATGTTTTAAAAAACTTGTTAACATATACAGTCGTCAAGATCTGTATTTAAAGAAATGAACATTGGCGTAATCGTTATAAATTTTTTAAAGTTAGTTTCTAAAATATTATTTCTTTTCAATTGGATATTAACTTTGTTTTTTATACGACATACTTTTTTAGTTATTTAACCTACTGTATTTTTGCCATCTTATCACATACCCAACCACAGAAATTTTTTAGATATCACTGATGAAAACAACTATCATCTTTATCTTCATTTTTTTAATATTTAACCAGTTATTTATCCTTGACAGTTTGTGTACATAAGGTGATTATTATGAGTTAAGCAAGAATAAATTTCAGTATGATTTTGATGAAAAACTAGTGTATGATTATTTAGAAGCTTTCCCATTATGCCATTATTATCAAATCCTTGGTCATGTTCTAAAATAGAGGCGGCATATCTTAACACGATTGTTTAGAATACAAATAATAAAATACCAATGTCATTATACCATTAATATATCCGTCCACCTGACAGGTATAGAACTAGTTAAAGTAGCTCACAATATATATCATATCCATGACTTAGGTCGCAATTTAGCAGCCCCTTTTATGTTGTTGATCACCTTCAATGCCTGTTTGATCAAACAGATAAGTTTGTATTAGGATGAATCTCAAATTCAATATGCAGCGTTCCATCGAATTTCGTAGGATGGAAACTAACACCATCCTCCGCTTTTAATCTATATGTCTCGACAACTTCGTAGAAATCTTTTAACAGATATGTGCCAATTGTGTTCTTAGCAAAACTGAGCGTGAATGTTTTTTCATCATTGATTTTTTTCAAGGAAACTCCAAGTTGCAGATATTCATCACGCATACGACGCAGAGTAACAGCATCGATCATTGGTATTATTTCTTCTTCAACGGATCCCTTTGGCAAGCTAACGATTCCTTTAGTACTTACGTCGGTTTTAGAGAGCTTTTTGTATATCATATCAGTGGCCATAGATATTTTATATACCTTGTAAAATATGTTGATGTGAATGAATATTCAAACAAATACCAGGCTATAAATTTATACCATACTAGAGGTAGACTTCATCATCTAATATATATCTTTTTAGTTATTGGGAATATTATATAATTCAATTGAACATTATTACATTATATATATTCAGGAAATGTAATTAAGGTCTTAAAGTTTCATGAATATAATGTAGTTAATATGCATACATAAAAATTTATATTATTAATAGAGTAAATTACACTTTGTGTCCTTTGTATATAACCAAAATTTTAAAGCGTGACCTTTGAAAAAATTAATTACAGATTATGTCTAAAATCACCATGTTATGTAACAATTTATGTCCTTTGAACCTAACTGGGTTAATTATGTCAGTTAGATTAAATTCTATGGGGGGGGGGGGGAGTGCTAGGGCTGGACAAAGAGCTTGTTGCTCGTCGCTAACTCGGAATTTGCTCGAAAAATGTTCGCTCGATTGTAAATGATCCGATCGGCTCGGCTCAGTTTGTAAACGAGCCAAGCACGAGCAAAGGTCCACTCGGCTCGGTTTAGCTCAAATATTTTTAATTTACTATATATATATATATAGATATATATATAATTTCATATACACAAATATATAATTATTTTTGTAATTATCACCCTCTTGAATAATGGAATTGTAAGTGGATTTAGCTTAAATTATCACTAGCTCAATACCAAATCTAAGTCATTAAACCTAATTTCTTTTGGTTTAGACTTCACACGCACACTGACAAATATCAAATTGAGCTGCCTTAATCAAATTACCTCACGTCTTTATGCTTCAAGGTTCAGTGTTTCACGCAATCATGCTTCACTCTTTAGCTGCAACCAGCACCGCTTACGCCCATCACAATTCGCAATGACGCTGTCTGACTAGTCAACCATTTTATATTTGTATTTGTTGAACTTATATGTATCTTGAGTGAATGACAATTGAGCGAATGAACAACTTTCTAAGGGAAACAATTTTGAATGAAACAATGGTGACATTTAAATTTGAACTCTTTGTATTAACATTTATTGAAACTGAGTGAAAACGAGCAAAACTGAGCTGCTCGGTTGTAAACCAAGCGAGCTTGAGCAACATTTTAAGCTCGTTTCCTTACATTCAAACAGAGCCGAGCTGCTCGGTTTCAATTTGAGCAGAGTATGAGCGAACGCTTTCTCGGTTCGACTTAGCTCATAAACAGCCCTGGAAGATGCTCTACAATAGTGGAACATGCATTCCCTGTTCACCCTTCCAACTTTCATCTTCCAAACTGAAACTCTACACATCACATTCGACGTTCCCAAGCGGCCATACGATATATTGAAACTCATTACAACATCTGTAATTTACGAAGATCCAAAGGCTTGAAGGAAGTCCGATTTAGATTTTTTTATCCATTTATCTTCGATAACTCTAATCCATTGACTGACTCAGGAACTTTTTCATGGATGTGTAGAATATTTTTATAGATTTTAGACCCCTAGGTATGTAAAAAGATTGGTTCATATTGGGTCGGGTGAAGTAAAACAAAAGAATATCAAGCTAAAATTTGGCCATTCGATACATTGAAACTGATTACAATATCTGTAATTTACAAAGATCCAAAGGCTTGAAGGAAGTCTGATTTAGATTTGTTTATCCATTGATCTTCGATAACTCTAATCCATTGGCGGACCCAGGAATTTTTCATGTGGGTGCGGAATATTTTATAGATTTTAGACCCTTAGGTATATAAAAAAGTTGGTTCATATCGGGTCGGTTCGGATCGGGTGAAGTAAAACAAAAGAACATCAAGCTAAAATTTATATAATCATCAAAAACACGTCAAACATCGTTACAAACATACTAAAAATGTCACCTTACGGGTTTTCATTTTTTGAGATCTATCTAGTAAATCTTGAGCTACTTTTCTAAGCAATCATTTCTCTATATAACATATACAACTAATTTTCAACACTAAGGGGCTGTTTATTTATCTCTTAATGAGGCTCTTAATGGTTCATACCTCTTATTGGTTCAACACTTAATGGTTCAGGGCACTTAATGCTTCAGACTGTTTGTTTCGCAAGCATATGTCTGAATGGTTCAGACATTTGCCTCTGAATGGTTAAGATTTATACTAAGTCTGAATGGTTTAGACCTTTAATCTGAATTGGTTAGACATTTGCCTCTGAATGATTAAGCATTATACTGGCTCTTCAAACCTTCTACTGGTTCAACACTTAATGGTTTAGATCTCTTACTGATTTTGCACTTAACTATTCAGAAGTTGCCAAACAGCCCCTAAATACTTAAACAATCATCACCAAACTTCATAATTTTCAACTTTAAAATCAAGCCCTAGTTTTAATTATTGATTCCTTATAACTAACCATTTAAACACACTAAACTTTAACTAAAACAACAAAATCAGCCAAACTAAAGTTTCAAGAAACTACAAAACAACTAAAATTTCAAACTTTTTAACAGTGTAGTTCTCCTAAAAATCCAAATAATTCAAGAAAACGACAAAATAATCAAACCATACTCGGAAAAAAGTGATGAAGTTGTTGTTTTCGTGAGTTTGGGATCACAAAACAAAGAGCGGGACGAGAGAAGGGGAAAGGGCGGTGGGTTGGGTTATTATATTTTAGTTCAAATTAGATTATTAGATTGGGTTGGGCTTGGGTTATGAGGTGTTTATAGGGTTAATGGTTAAGAGAAAGTTAATTGGGTTAAGTGGATAGTTAAGTAGGTTGTAATTAAAAAATCAATGTTTACATAATTTTTTTTATAGTTTCATAAGAAATCTTTCCTAAGGGAGGTGGTCGAAATTTCCAAGAGGTGCGGACGAAAATTTTCAATGGATGCGGTGGGGATTTTACTGGGAGTTTAGCACTATTTTTTTTTCAAGAGGTGCGCCCACCCACCTTAGACAATAGGTGGGTACGCCCTTGCTCTAATCTCACATCATATTCGATTTATCTGTAACACCCTGTAAAATCGTGTCCAATAATATAGTGACACGTGTTGTATTTTTAAATATAGTATGTTAAAGACCAATAAGGACTAAAGGCGTCAACATGCTCAATCTGAGCCTCTGAGGGACGATCCGATGTCAACATGCTTAAATTATTAGCCTCTGAGTGACTGATATGTCAACATGCTTAAATCATTAGCCTCTGATTGACTGATATGTCAAGATGCTTGAAATTTGGCCTCTGAGTGACTGATGTGTCAACATGCTTGAAATTGGCCTCTGAGTGACTGATAAGTCAACATGCCCTGCCTCTGAGTGACATCGGGATCAACATGCTTATCATAAGCCTCTGAGTGATCCTTTGTGAAGTCCTAAACTCTCATACGTGCCATTTGTTGGACGAGAGAGTTAAATTTTGTAAATATGTGAAAGTTGGATAATGGAGGGAGTAAAAAGTGTCAACATGTTAATTTATACCTCTGAATGACCTTTTAACAAACCGAGAGCTCGACAATATCCGGGCATAATCCCGGGTATGCCAAGTATTGGCTACGGAGGGCTAAAAGTGCCAAAAAGGTGTTTAAAAAGGTTTTTAGAAGCTTTTTAAAGTTTAGGGGCTAAAGTGTCAAAATTTGAAACTGGCCGTGGGGCGGTCACAGGCCGCGAGAGACCAGGCCTGGGTCTCTCGCGGGGCACGAGAATAGACCTGTAGCAGAAAGTTTTGTTTGGTGACCAAGCAAAACTCCAAAACCATTAATTCGAAACTATGGCTTCTCTAAACTGCTATGCCACGTTTTGGGACACTTGTAAGCTCCTTCTTACACCCCTAAACACCTGGCTTCACCTCCTTTGAGTTCTCCAACTATAAATAGGTGTTCAAGTGTTCATTCTAACTTGCACCTCTCTAAAACATAACTTTTGTCCCTCCTCTGGAAGTTCCTAGCTGAAAGGAGCATCCAACTTAGTTCTCTTGCATTGTAGGAACCTCTTGTAAGTGTTCCTTGCTCTTGCATTTTCGTTTATAAGCTTTTATAGCCAAAAGTCAACGTTTTCGTAAAACGCTTTGACTTTCGGTTAAGACCATTATGGTCCATCAATTGTTCAAAATGAACATGGCTAAGTGATCGTAATAAGGTAGGTGTTAGTCCCTATAAAGGGCACCTCCTGAAGATCACGTTTGCTAGACCAATTGACGGGTCAAAGTTATGATATTAAAAAGTCAAACAGGCCATTTTTCGGAAAAATCATAAATTGATCTTATATATGTTATTAAACCTGTTTTGACACTTAAACAAGTTGGTAATAATTATTAGAACATGTAAGAACATGTTCGGCTCGTCAATTTCAGTTCTAGAGTCGGTTCACAACCGAAAGTCGTGAAGTTTGACTTTCTGCTGTGACTTTCGATTCTGACCTGATTTAGATTAGTTACCTACTGATCGAAGTTGCATTATGATCGTAATGTAATGTAGCATAACCCTCTGAGGTTAATTACATAATCATACTCAGAATCCAAGTTTATGCACAAGTTCTATAATTATGTCATCTTTGACCAAAATGTCCTTTTTGCATAAAACAAAGTTTTAAATGGTAATAAACTTGAAATGAGTTTCTACTGATGTAATATTATAAGTAGGATTATTTGGGATGTTAAACCAAGTTATAAACTGAGTTTTTAAATAAGTCCTTAAACTATGTCGATTAAATGACGGTTTTAGCCTCTGTGGCTTATAAAATAGTTTTAATCAAATCTTTTCAAGGTAAATCATTTACCTACTGATATGTTATACTAAATAACATATTCAGTTTTCATAAACATCACTTAAAGACGTCTTATTACGACATAAGCGCCATTTCGGTGCATAGTATGGTTTTAAACCATATTAATGGACCAAGACTTGTTACCTACTGATTTTAAACTTATTTTAAACATATTTACAGTAGGCACATGTTATAAACTCAGAATCCCAAATAATTTATAAACTATGTGTAAAATGACCAGAATGCCCCTTCGGTGCATAGTTTGGTCATAAAAGATAATTTACACATATAATTGATATCCTACTGATATTATATCATAAATAAAATATTTTTCCAGAATACTCATGATTATAAATTTAAAATATGTTCAAGTTCCTTTTATACAGTATATAATTACCGAAATGCCTTATGAGGCATAATTTCGTTTTGAAACCATAACGGACATATAAGTTGATATCCTACTGATATTTCAACTTATTTAAAATATAATGGCATATAGAACTTGTCCGTGACTTATCCGGTTACCCGATATCGCTAATATGCGCATAGTTACGTATATGTAACTATTTTACGGAAATTAACCGAAACGGGTTTAACCTTGTCATTTAAGTCTCAAAATCCAGAATGTTAATAGTTTACCCATATTAAACAAGTCAAGGTATTTGTTGGGGTTAAACTACATTCTTCCAATCATCATTTAATCTAGCGTCATACGTTTTACTCAAGCACGCTAGTCAGTCTAAGTCTATGACTTAAATAAGACCGTTAGTATTTAATTGGTTAGTTTATGCCATAATCCAGACTAGAGACTTGCTGGTAAATGCTATCTGCACTTAGTCCTTTTTGTGTACGGCTGAGTTATTAAAAATTAAAGAAGACTAGCTCAGGTAAATACTCTCGACTTATTTCCCCTATACGGGCTTGGGTTACGGTAAGTTATTACCGCTTGGTCGGAAATGGGATTAATCGAACGCAGGTTCGGAATAGAAATCCGCATATTCTGTTTTAATCAGTTTTGTTTGATAAATTAAACATCGGGGGTTAACTACCGTGTCCTGGATATCCTCGGCTCATTACAATCGAAATGACCACGACCTTAGCGCGGGTGTAGGCATACACCCGATAGACGCTCAATTATGCATTCTCATAAGGTTGGGAGGAATTGACTCCTTCGTGAGTCCAAAGTGGTGTGTACGTTAATTGTGTCTCGGTTTTCGTGCCGAGCCCCGTATGTATGACAAACATGTAAATATGTTAACAAGGTTGGACGGTCAATTAATCCAAGTTATAAAAAGATTTTTGTGCTGATACGCACTTAAAACATTTTCGAAATGTTTTCAAAATGAGTCAGTTGGGCGTATTAACAGCGAAAGCTGACGTATTTTAAAAAACTAATCTGCAACTACAAGACGAAAATAGGCCGGAAGTGCTCGGTAGTGATAGAGGATCTTGCAAATCCTAAATCTGTCCAAAGTCTGTTTTGTATTCTTTCCATGTACATTTTATGATCCGCCTGTGGATCTTCTATTACAAGCATATATATTATTTTGTATTTTGAACATTCGGTTTGTAATAGTAATTTTACTCCAAGACTTCCGTTGTGCCGTGTCTAATTGACTATGATGATTATCAACTGACGTCACGATACTCCCCACCCGGGCCCACCGGTGTACGGATTTCGGGTTGAAAATCCGGGGTGTGACAGGGTCGGTATCAGAGCCAACGTTTGAGAGAACTAAACACTATCCTTCTAGTATTTAATCTCAAACTTACATGAGCACATTCCTTAGATTCCGAGTCTAGGCATAGACCTAGGATTTACTCATTTCATTATTAAGTTATTAGTATGTTTTTGAATTGATTTTTAACAGGAAAATGCCGCCACGTGTGAGAGGATAAAGTGGAAGAGGAAAAGGTCCAATGAGGGGAGGACCATCGGGGCGCATTCCCCTTCAACCTCACAATTCAGACCCTTACCAAGAATCAGGAGATTCATCTCCTTGGCAACCAGCGAGACATTCTGTCTCTAATAGACACTCGCCCTCACATTCCCAAAATTCTTACCACTCCTACCACTCACACCATTCTCATCATTCTCACCATTCCCATACACATTCTTACCATGAAGAATTTGACCCCAACCATTATTTTAACACGCCTCCAGCCGATCAAAATCAGTTGGACGAGCCACATCCTATGGACGAGGACTCCGACCCAGAGATGCCACTGTCGGGATCAAATGTGCATCCCATTGAAATTTCGAGCGATTCAAACTCATATGCCGGATCGCCCTACCAAGGTCCTAATGAGTGGGACCAATACTGGAACCAATTCACCTTTGCCCACACACCTTCTCATCACTCTCAACCACCTCCTGTTCAAGAAGATGTCCTGCTAGAGTTCTTTTTGATTTGGGAGCAGATAGATCTTTTGTTAATCATATGTTTAGTAAACTATTAAACCTGCCCCTAAGAACTCTAGATAAAAATTATGAGATAGAACTTGCTGATGGAACAATAGAATCCACATCTTCAATTCTTGATGGATGCTCTATATCCATTAAGAATCATTCCATCCCTAACTATCTTCTGCCAATGAAATTGGCGGGGTTTGATGTTGTCTTAGGCATGGATTGGTTATCTCATAACCAAGCCCGTATTGCCTGCGATAAAAGGCTCATCAAAATCAAAACCCCATCTGGTGAAATGATCACCATCCCCGGAGACTCACACTATGGACTGCCAGACAAGGTGTCATTATTTAAGGCATCTAAGTGTTTGAGAAAAGGATGTGTCATTTACATGGCACAAGTTACCATAAATGAACCAAAGCCGAACCTTGAAGATCAGCCAGTTATCTCAGAGTATCCCGATGTTTTCCCTGAAGAATTACCAGACCTACCTCCAGACAGGCAAGTGGAGTTTAAGATAGATATCATACCAGGGGCAGCACCCGTAGCTAGAGTTCCATATAGGCTAGCTCCAACCGAAATGAATGAGTTAAGAGTTCAATTGGACGAACTCTTGGAGAAAGGCTTTATTCAGCCTAGTACTTCACCTTGGGGAGCTCCTATCCTTTTCGTAAAGAAGAAAGACGGTTCGATGCGAATGTGCATCGACTACCGGGAGCTAAACAAGCTAACAATTAAGAATAGATATCCTCTGCCCAGGATCGATGATTTATTCGACCAACTCCAAGGGGCTAGTTACTTTTCTAAGATAGATTTAAGATCGGGATATCATCAACTGAAGGTTAAGAGTGAAGATGTTCCCAAAACAACCTTCAGGACCCGCTATGGTCACTTCGAATTTTTGGTGATGCCTTTTGGGCTTACAAATGCACCTGCAGCATTCATGGATCTCATAAATAGAGTCTGCAAACCGTATTTGGATAAGTTTGTCATTGTCTTCATAGACGGCATACTTATCTATTCTCGTAATCAAGATGATCACGAGAAACATCTTCGGTGCATCCTAGAATTATTAAGGCAGGAGAAACTTTATGCAAAGTTCTCAAAATGCGAATTTTGGCTTAGAGAAGTCCAATTCCTTGGTCATGTTGTAAGTGAGCGTGGTATTCAAGTGGATTCCGCAAAAATTGAAGCCATCATGAATTGGGAAGTGCCCAAGACCCCAACAGAGGTTCGTAGTTTCTTAGGATTGGCTGGATACTATAGGAGGTTCATTGAGAACTTTTCAAGAATAGCCACTCCTTTAACTTCCTTAACCCGTAGGAATGTTAAGTACAACTGGGGTCCAAAGCAACAAGAATCTTTTGAGATTCTTAAACGCAAGTTGAGCAACGCTCCTGTGTTATCTCTACCTGAGGGTATTGAGAATTTTGTTGTCTATTGTGATGCATCACACACCGGTATGGGTTGTGTGCTAATGCAAAATGGTAAGGTAATTGCCTATGCATCACGACAACTTGAGATTCCCACTTGGAAATGGGAAATCGTAACAATGGACTTGATTACCAAGTTACCTAAGACCAAAAGTGGTAATGACACTATTTGGGTCATAGTGGATAGGCTAACCAAGTCAGCACACTTCTTGCCAATAAAAGAAACGTATAATTCAGATTAATTGGCTAAGTTGTATGTGGACAAGATAGTGTCCCTACACGGTGTGCCAGTATCTATTGTATCCGATAGAGATACTAGATACACATCTCACTTTTGGAAAAGTTTTCAACAATCCTTAGGCACACGATTAAACTTCAGTACGGCTTATCATCCGTAGAGTGATGGTCAAAGTGAGCGTACTATCCAGACACTGGAAGACATGCTTAGGGCATGTGTGATTGATTTAGGTGGAAGTTGGGATGACCACTTACCCCTAATAGAATTCTCTTACAATAATAGCTATCATACTAGCATCAAGGCTGCTCCTTTTGAGGCCTTGTATAGGAGAAAATGTAGAACGCTCGTATGCTGGGCAGAAGTTGGGGAGGCCCAACTATCAGGATCAGGGATTGTCCTGGAGACCACGGAAAAGATTATGCAAATCCGTGATCGTCTCAAAGCTGCCAGGGATAGGCAGAAAAGTTATGCTGATAAGAGGCGTAAACCTCTTCAGTTCCAAATAGGGGACAAAGTCATGCTGAAAGTATCACCCTGGAAAGGTGTGATGTGTTTTGGAAAGAATGGCAAGTTGAGCCCAAGATATATAGGACCCTTCAAAATAATCGAATGTGTCGGCACTGTAGTTTATAAGCTCAGGTTACCAGAGGAGCTTAGTGGAATTCATGATGTATTCCACATATCTAACCTTAGGAAATGCCTAGCCGATGAGTCGCTAGCAATGTCACACGAAGATGTGCAAATAGATGAAAACCTGAGGTTCCTTGAGAAACCAATTTCGATCGAGGATCGACAGGTTAAGAAGCTCCGAAGAAAAATGATACCTATAGTAAAGGTTAAGTGGGACGCTTTTAGAGGTCCTGAGTATACATGGGAGGTTGAGTCCACTATGCGACAAAAGTACCCCCATCTTTTTGAATAAAATCTCGAGGTCGAGATTTCTTTTAAGGGGGTGAGGATGTAACACCCTGTAAATCGTGTCCAATAATATAGTGACACATGTTGTATTTTTAAATATAGTCTGTTAAAGACCAATAAGGACTAAATGCGTCAACATGCTCAATCTGAGCCTCTGAGTGATGATCTGATGTCAACATGCTTAAATTATTAGCCTCTGAGTGATTGATATGTCAAAATGCTTAAATCATTAGCCTCTGAGTGACTGATATGTCAACATGCTTGAACTTTGGCCTCTGAGTGACTGATATGTCAACATGCTTGAAATTGGCCTCTATGTGACTGATATGTCAACATGCCCAGCCTCTGAGTGACATCGGGATCAACAAGCTTATCATAAGCCTCTGAGTGATCCTTTGTGAAGTCCTAAACTCTCATACGTGCCATTTGTTGGACGAAAGAGTTCAATTTTGTAAATATGTGAAAGTTGGATAATGGAGGGATTAAAAGTGTCAACATGTTAGTTTATACCTCTGAGTGACCTTCTAACGAACCGAGAGCTCGACAGTGTCCGGGCATAATCCCGGGTATGCCAAGTATTGGCTACGGAGGGCTAAAAGTGCCAAAAAGGTGTTTAAAAAGGTTTTTAGAAGCTTTTTAAAGTTTAGGGGCTAAAGTGTCAAACTTTGACACTGGCCGTGGGGCGGTCACGGGCCGCGAGAGACCAGGTCTAGGTCTCTCGCGGGGCGCGAGAATAGACCTGCAGCAGAAATTTTTATTTGGTGACCATGCAAAACTCTAAAACCATTAATTCGAAACCATGGCTTCTCTAAACTGCTATGCCACGTTTTGGGACACTTGTAAGCTCCTTCTTACACCACTAAAAACCTGGCTTCACATACTTTGAGTTCTCCAACTATAAATAGGTGTTCAAGTGTTCATTCCAACTTGCACCTCTCTAAAACATAACTCTTGTCCCTCCTCTGGAAGTTCCTAGCTGAAAGGAGCATCCAACTTAGTTCTCTTGCATTGTAGGAACCTCTTGTAAGTGTTCCTTGCTCTTGCATTTTCGTTTATAGGCTTTTATAGCCAAAAGTCAAGCGTTTCCGTAAAACGCTTTGACTTTCGGTTAAGACCATTATGGTCCAGCCATTGTTCGAAATGAACATGGCTAAGTGATCGTAATAAGGTAGGTGTTAGTCCCTATAAAGGGCACCTCCTGAAGATCACGTTTGCTAGACCAATTGACGGGTCAAAGTTATGATATTAAAAAGTCAAACAGGCTATTTTTCGAAAAAATCATAAATTGATCTTATATATGTTATGAAACCTGTTTTGACACTTAAACAAGTTGGTAATAATTATTAGAACATGTAAGAACATGTTTGGCTCGTCAATTTCAGTTCTAGAGTCGGTTCACAACCGAAAGTCGCGAAGTTTGACTTCTGCTTTGACTTTCGATTCTGACCCGATTTAGATTAGTTACCTAATGATCTAAAGTTGCATTATGATCGTAATGTAATGTAGCATAACCCTCTGAGGTTATATTACATGATCATAATCAGAATCCAAGTTTATGCACAAGTTCCATAATTATGCCATCTTAGACCAAAATGTCATTTTTGCATAAAACAAGGTTTTAAATGGTAATGAACTTGAAAATGAGTTTCTACTGATGTAATATTATAAGTAGGATTATTTGGGATGTTAAACCAAGTTATAAACTGAGTTTTTAAGCAAGTCCTTAAACTATGTCGATAAATGACGGTTTTAGCCTCTGTGGCTTATAAAATAGTTTTAATCAAATCTTTTCAAGGTAAATCATTTACCTACTGATATGTTATACTAAATAACATATTCAGTTTTCATAAACATCTCTTAAAGACGTCATATTAAGACATAAGCGTCATTTCGGTGCATAGTATGGTTTTAAACCATATTAATGGACCAAGACTTGTTACCTACTGATTTTAAACTTATTTTAAACATATTTACAGTAGGTACATGTTATAAACTCAGAATCCCAAATAATTTATAAACTATGTGTAAAATGACCAAAATGCCCCTTTGGTGCATAGTTTGGTCATAAAAGATAATTTACACATATAATTGATATCCTACTGATATTATATCATAAATAAAATATTTTTCCAGAATACTCATGATTATAAATTTAAAATATGTTCAAGTTCCTTTTATACGGTATATAATTACCGAAATGCCCTTATGAGGCATAATTTCGTTTTGAGACCATAACGGACATATAAGTTGATATCCTACTTATATTTCAACTTATTTAAAATATAATGGCATATAGAACTTGTCCGTGACTTATCCGATTACCCGATATCGCTAATATGCGCATAGTTACGTATATGTAACTATTTTACAGAAATTAACCGAAACGGGTTTAACCTTGTCATTTAAGTCTCAAAATCCAGAATGTTAATAGTTTACCTATATTAAACAAGTCAAGGTATTTGTTGGGATAAAACTACATTCTATCCAATCATCATTTAATCTAGCGTCATACGTTTTACTCAAGCACGCTAGTCGGTCTAAGTCTATGACTTAAATAAGACCGTTAGTATTTAATTGGTTAGTTTATGCCATATTCCAGACTAGAGACTTGCCGGTAAATGCTATCTGCACTTAGTCCTTTTTGTGTACGGCTGAGTTATTAAAAATTAAAGAAGACTAGCTCAGGTAAATACTCTCGACTTATTTCCCCTATACGGGCTTGGGTTACGGTAAATTATTATCGCTTGGTCGGAAATGGGATTAATCGAACACAAGTTTGGAATAGAAATCCGCATATTCTGTTTTAATCAGTTTTGTTTGATAAATTAAACATAGGGGGTTAACTACCGTGTCCTGGATATCCTCGGTTCATTACAATCGAAATGACCACGACCTTAGGGCGGGTGTAGGCGTACACCCGATAGACGCTCAATTATGCATTCCCACAAGGTTGGGAGGAATTGACTCCTTCGTGAGTTCAAAGTGGTGTGTACGTTAATTGTGTCTCGGTTTTCGTGCCGAGCCCCGTATGTATGACAAACATGTAAATCTGTTAACAAGGTTGGACGGTCAATTAACCCAAGTTATAAAAAGATTTTTGTGCTGATACGCACTTAAAACATTTTCGAAATGTTTTCAGAATGAGTTAGTTGGGCGTATTTACAGGGAAAGCTGACGTATTTTCAAAAGACTAATCTGCAGGTACAATACGAAAATAGGCCGGAAGTGCTCGGTAGTGATAGAGGATCTTGCAAATCCTAAATTTGTCCAAAGTTTGTTTTGTATTCTTTCCATGTACATTTTATGATCCGCCTGTGGATCTTCTATTACAAGCTTGTATATTATTTTGTATTTTGAACATTCGGTTTGTAATAGTAATTTTACTCTAAGACTTCCGCTGTGCTGTGTCTAATTGACTATCATCAACTGACGTCACGAGATTCCCCACCCGGGCCCACCGCTGTATGGATTTCGGGTTGAAAATCCGGGGTGTGACATTATCTCTCTTCAATCATCAACATGTCGAGGCACGCAACTAAGAGGATTCTAGGTGTCGGTTTGCAACTCAAATGAATTCGGAGATCTATACACCAATGTCCCTCACTTTTTTCTTCGTCACCGTAATTCTAATCCGAAGATTCTCAGTTTACTCAAGGTGGCGACCAAGAACTATGTTGTTTCAAGGTGGCGTTATTTTTTTTAAGTAGACATGTTTTAACCATTGTTATTAAAAGCCATCGTCTCTTGCGCCTAGGCCCAATTTCCAGGCGAGACAAGTGCACCTTAAGTCAAGGCAGTTGCACTTTAATTCTTCGGGTGATGGTTCAGGCGCAAATTCCGACGAGACTCCTAGATCCAGAGAGTTTTCAGCCAAATTCTCTAAATTCGGACAAAATTCCAGCTAGATTATTATTTTTAACTAACGAAAACCACATTTCTACACTAACATACCAATATTTTATAACTTTTAGTACTAAGTAGATGATAGTAAATAATATATAATAGCTTTGGTTTGTTTTATTTGAAGAATAATATTAATTTTCTAATACATAAAATATTTTTAATTTTTTTTCATTGTACGCTTTATTTTTCTTAGGCGCTCGCTTTTTTTACACCTTGCGCCTAGGCCCCATGAGAGACCTATGCGCCTTGAGTGCGCCTAGCGCCTTTAATAACTATGCTTTAACACCTTCTTAAACTCACATTTTCAAGTAGATATGATTAATTGCCAGAATTTACATGTTTCGTTCAAAAATCTGGCCGGAGTTTGGTTGAAATCGCTAGAATCCACTGATTTTTGCCAATTATAATTATATTTGACCATTGTTGGTTGTCTACTAATTAAATGGCTTGTTAAAAAAAATTCCTCGATGAAACTCTGCTAGCGATTAATCGGAAACTAGTCGGTATTTTTACAATCATGATTAAAAGTATTAAAACTTGTAACATAGTGTTAAATGTAAATGAAAAATGATAGTTGAAGCAAACCTTGAAGAAACACCGGTTGGACCTAGGGATATCCAGGAAAATATAAGTTACAACCAGGGTGTATCTGCATAGAGCGTTGTCTTTTCACTTCACTCTTTGGGTGTGAGCTCACTCAAGCTAATCTGCAAAACCAGAAGCGTCGTTAGTCTCGCCACGGGAAAATGATAGTTTTCTCCGTGACCACACTCCAGCGTGAGAATAAGTATTTTGGAGTAAGTTATAAGTGATTGTGGATGTATGTATGTTTTGTGAGCGTGTCTTTACCTGGAGATCCGATACTTATTTATAGCCGAAAAAAATATGTTCAGGAGAAGTGCTGGTGGGCCTTGGGCCCGACCCATACAGCCAGAGACATCCTTTTTGTCCCTCTGCGTCAGACATTAAATGCTCCCTGCAGGAGAATTAATGTCCTCTGTCAGGAGGTGTGCTTTGTCGGATGATGAGTGGTGCCACGTGTAAAGGCAGTCGTCTCTGGTGTCAAGCTTGCTGTCAGCCGAAAGTGGAGAATGTGGAACAGTCACTGGCAGAGATGTGGTTGGTGTATGGTCTAACGTCTGCATCACTGGTCATGGATACTGTCACACGCAACCTGTCGAGCAACCCTTGGTCACAGTTCTGCCACTTTGTACCCTTGAGTATGGTCAACACCTCTTAGTGCTTACCCCTCCTGCGAGGCTGTCAGGGTATTTTCCCGCCAGCAAGGGGTGTCAGGGGGTATATCCTTTTGTCCCAAGACTATGAGGCGCTGCTTATGTGTGTCTTGTCCTTCTAAGGTTTTAGGATTCGCAGCTCAGAGGGATGTTGTTCTGCGCAGGGTCTAGTGTCCTATGCGCGTAAGTCTAACTTACCGTTATGCCAAGTACACAAGGCTCGTTGTGTGACTTGTTTTGTTTTGGTCTAATTCACCGTTGCGCTGAGTGCGCAAGGCTCATTGTATGACCTGTTAGTATTGAAGAATACGCATCATTGCATATTGCATGTAAGGTTATCCTTGTAAAATGTGGTCAATGGTATGATCATTTAGGACCATACCTCCTCAAACCACATAGAAAACTGAAGTTTACTCTAAACCATACCTCCTCAAACCACATAGAAAACTGAAGTTTACTCTAAAAAGCGTGAAATTAATCGTATACTAAACATTACAAACATTAAATAAATCGACTACATTCATGTGCCACATTATAACGAGTCAAAATTTTAAACCTGACCGACCTATATTTTGAGACAACCTAGCCTAGTCATGCACATGATTATTATCAATTAAGCACCGCCTACTAACGCCACGAAGCATACTATGACAACAGTTATTTTATTAATATTTTTAAAGAATACAAACACTAATAGATGAAATAAAGAAATTCCAATACTGAAAGAATGCTACAGGAGACCAATAGATATATTAACCTGATTTATATGCATCAACAAAACTATTTCGTACATTATTGATGATTATTATTACTATTACTAGGCCGTAAATCAGATTTAATGGGAGGCTTGTTGTGTTTTACGTGACGTCTTGGTATAAATTCCGTTTTTGTATGATTTTTTTCTTGGTTTGGTTTATCATTGAGCATGATTTTCCGATCCCTGCCCGCAACACGGGTTAAACACCGGTTATGTAAACATAGAAAAAGGATGAGGCGGTTGCACCCCTTAACCTTCAATAGATGCGTGTATCGTCCTCCCTATATATCCAATCCTTCATCTCGGCCCCTGTTAGCCCTACCTGCAAATCTCCAAGGGTACTTGAGAAAATATATCCACTTTCGTACTTCCACAATCCATTCAAGGTACTCCCTTCTTTCACCCTTTTTCTTCAATCATTTAATTCCCCACAACTATATAAACGGACCCTGTTTCACATATTCAATCGTTACCCACCCCCATTCATAATGACTCGATTAAACTCACAATTAGTTCCAATCCTTTTTGTTTTTCAACGATTAATGCCGTTTCCCATTTGGGTTTTGTTTCGCATCACAGATTTGTAGGGTTTGAGTTTTTCTTGATTTTGCTGTTGCTTTTGGGGTTCTTTGATCTTTAGTGGTGGTTTTTTTGTTTGTTTGATGCTGTAATTAGTGAATGTGACGTGAAGTTTTTAGTTATTAATTGGTGGGTTTGGGTTATTTTGTTAATTTAGTTTGTTATGTTTATGGGATTTTGATTCTAATCCTTTATAATGGCACCCAAAAAGTATATGAGTTGTGTAAGTATATACGAGTTATACATATACCACTTGTATATCTTTTTTACATGAACTATATAACTCGTATACAAATATACAAGTCGTATATCTTATGTTTACATGAACTACACGACTCGTATACAATATGTAGACACCTCACCCAACAAAGCATATATGACTTGTATACGCATACATGAGTCGTATATTGGGTGTACATATATTAGGACCCTCAAGAATTGTCTTATAATTGGTTGAATTTTTGTTTACAGAGATGGCGATTGTGCCATCGAAGAAGATGATTGCTATTTGCCACTACAGAGGGGAGTTTGAAACGTATGAAGATGGGTTAATGTCGTATAGTGGTGGGGAAGCTTACGCTGTTGATCTTGAAGTTGATATGCAGTTGAGTGGTTTCAAGCAAGAAGTAGCTGAAACTATTGATTCAACTGTGGATGGGATGTTAGTGAAGTATTTTTTTCCTGGAAATAAGAAGAATCTGATTACGGTTCTAAAGATAAAGATTTTCATCGGATGGTGAATTACTATAAAGAATCTGACCAGTTTGAGGTGTTTATATTGAAAGAATCTCCACCTGCTAAGAAGAAGCCTGTTCGTAGGTAATCTCCATCAGTGGCGGAACAAGAACATTAACTCAGGGGTATCCCAAAAAAAATCACCGTGCAATCATACAATATTAAAAAAACGACAATAAATAAATAAAGTAAACAAATACCTAATAGATTTGTCCTCTTCTTTTTTTTCATAGCTTGAAATCGTTCCATCACATTGTCGTCTTTTAATTTTTAGGTGCCATGTATGAGCTCGAAAAATGTGCCCCTTAATCCTAACTAATCAATAAAATCTCTAACAAATTAACGCCTAAATAATCGATAATTAATGCCAAATAACACCTAAATAATCAAAAATTAACACCAAATAACAAGCAGATAGTCAACAATCATACGCTAGATTACCCGCAAATAATCGATAATAATTTGCAAATTTAAAATAAGGGATTATATAATTTATAAAAGTACTTGTATTACTAATGATGTTTGATTTTTATAACTTATATTAATGTATATATATATATACACACACAAGTTCATAAAAAGATAAACCTTACAGATTTCTTAAGCTTTTAAACTTATTTCTATAACTTATCAAAGGTCAGATACCATCCTTGCAATACACTTCTTGAAGGTTAATATGTTATACAAGTTTCCTCCCCATTTTAAACACTTTGCAAACTTCAGGGGCTAAACTGCAGTTTTTAAAAAAAATTTAAACTCACATCCAGAACTGCCGTTTTCCGGTCATCTTCTCCGGTATTTTCAGAAACTCCGGCTGTCCAGCTTTGTCGGATTTGACCCTCAGGGCCAGCCCTGTCAGCGGTATCCTTCTGCTCCTATTCGACGTTTGGTATTCCTTCTGTTATGCCGCGCATACAAACTTCAAAGGGATTACACTACCGGAACACAGTTGAGCCGTAGCCCGTGCTACGGCTGGTTATAAACCAGGTCCGCCCCTGATCTCCATTGTGTGGCCTTTTTAAAACTTTCATATGTATGCTCTTGTTTGTATATGAATATGTGTAGTTCATTTAGATGATTGTTTTGTACTTTTTTATATATGATCATTGCTAGTGGAGAATCACAACAATGGGTCAAAAGTTTTTTGATAAAGTGATTATGATTCTATAGATTTTTAAGGTCAAAATGTCACAAGAAAACTGATTATGGATATAAATATCGGTTTACCTTATATCTATAGCTTGGGCTGCAAACGAATTGAATGTTCACTGAACAGTTCGTGAACTGTTCAGTGGGAATATTGTTTGTGTTCGTTCGTTAATAACGAACAAGAAATTTTGTTTGTTTAGTTAAATGAATGAATATGAACAGAGGTTGTGTTCGTTCATTTAAGTTCCTGAACGTTCAGTAATGTGTTCGTTTATGCTCGTTTGCGTTCGATCGTTCATTAGTGTTTATAATTTTAATATTGTTTTTAAATACTTCAAAATTCCGATAAATAATATATTTAATAAGTATTAGTGTATTATATATTCCGTTCATGAACACCTGTTTATGTTCGTTTATGTTGACGAACGTACGTTTGCGTTCGTTACCTAAAATTAACAAATGAACACGAACATAAAATCTCGTTCGGTAAGTGTTCAAACACCCCTTGCATCTTTGAGTTTCTTTTGGTCACAATAATAATTTTCAAATACACATCCATATTCCATACACCCCTTGCATCTATGAGTTTCCTTTGGTTGTTCGGTCTCTTTATAGGGAAATTGAACGCTTATAAACTTTTAAGGATCATTCTATTGGTTTTCTATTTTGTTTTTGTTATTTTATACACATAGACCGCAAAAAAGACCAGCAGAGACACAAGTGGTGGCCGTTTTACCGCCTGCTGAGCTGGGCCCCGCAAATGTAATCCCGCTTAACGAAGTTATGGACAACGAAACCGCCAATTCGATCACTCCAATTCCCGACCCAGTTCCCATCGATCCTTTTCATATGCCTATAACCAATCACGAGCAACCCATAGCCGCAAAACAATGGGAGAATCTTATAACAGGTGTCGGTCAGATAGCTGAATTCCGGGAGGCGTTAAGAAAATATTCAATTGCTCACGGGTATAACTACATGTACAAGAAAAATGAAAATCAACGGGTGACTGTAAAATGCAAATCGGACAAGTGTCCATGGCGTATTCACGCATCGAGATTATCGACAACACGCAGTTAGTTTGTATTAAAACGATGAGACCGACTCATACGTGTCAAGGTGGTTCGATAAAACCTGCTTTTCGAGCGACAAGAAGTTGGGTTGGAAATTTGATAAAAGAAAAGGTTAAAGATTCTCCAAAGATTAAGCCAAAAGACATCGCTAATGGTCTTAAACGTGATTATGGAATCGAGCTTAATTACTCATAAGCAAGGCGTGCTAAAGAGTATGCACGAGAACAGCTTTTAGGTTCTTATAAAGACGCGTATAGCGAATTAACGTATTTTTGTGAAAAAATAATGGAAACGAATCCGGGAAGCCTCGCTAAGTTTAGTACGCATGAGGATTTAAGTTTTCATCGTCTTTTCGTCTGTTTCCATGCCTCGATTTCCGGTTTCATACAAGGTTGTCGGCCTCTGCTTTTTCTCGATAGCACGCCTTTGAATTCGAGATACCAAGGAATGTTGTTGACCGCCACGGCAGCAGATGGTAATGACGGGGCGTTCCCGGTGGTGTTTGCGGTTGTTGATGAGGAAACTGATGAGAACTGGCACTGGTTTTTAAGCGAATTAAAAAAACTTGGTTTTAGGACACGGGCCAATTACGTTTGTTTCCGACTTTCAAAAGGGTTTACGAGAATCGTTACCGGAAATATTTGGCGGGGAATGCTATCACGCTTATTGTTTAGGTTATTTAGCGGAGAAATTGAATAAAGATTTAACGGGCCATTTTTCACATGATGCAAGAAGACTTATGGTTGAGGATCTGTATGCGGCGGCTCATGAACCGAAACTCAAGGGTTTTGAAAAATATACGGAAGATATAAAAGCGATTTCATCGGAAGCGTATAATTGGATTATACGAAGCGAGCCTGATCATTGGGCTAATGCGTTTTTCGGAGGTTTAATGTACAATCATATGACTTCCAATTTCGGTCATTATTTTTACTCGTGGGTATCTGAAGCAAACGAATTGCCAATAACTCAAATGGTTGATGAATTAAGGAGTAAGTTGGTGCAATTGATATACGCACGTAGAGTTGAATCGAGTCAGTGGTTGACCCGATTAACACCATCTATGGAGGAAAAGTTAAAAACCGAGATCTTAAAAGTAAGTTCGGTTCAAGTGTTAAGGACACACGGAAGTAAATTCGAGGTTCAGTTTGGTGGCATTAACGATACCGCTGACATTGAAAATTGGGATTGTAGTTGTAAAGTGTGGTTGCTGACCGGACTGCCTTGCTGTCATGCTATCGCGGTTTTGGAAAATTACGGTAGGAGCCCGTATGATCATTTGTTGATGTTGAAATGTACCAGTTGGCATATGCGGATTCTATTAACCCTATACCGAATATAGAAAGATTAATGGATATTGAATTGGATGATGGTACGATTCTTGTTACTACTCCACCCACTGCTCGGACACCTGGCAGAACAAAGATAAGGAAGGTTGCACCGGGTCGGGTTGGGCCCGCTGACTTTCTTAAGCGTCAACTTCAATGTGGAAAGTGCAAAGGCCTTGGTCACAATAAGAGATCGTGCAAGTGCGCTTTTCTTTCTTGATTTTTACAGTTTTTTCTTTATACCATAGATTGTATTCACATAAATACGGTTACATAATAGTCGGAATCTTGATTGGTTTTTCAAACAAACAATGTGAAACTGAGTAGTCAACAATAATAGGAGCCTAGACAAAATAAGGTAAGATTTTGAATACACAAATTGTATGCTGTTAATTGTTACTCGTTTATTTTAACTATTAAATATAACAATAATTTTATAGTACATAAAAACAATGCATGTTATAACAGGAGCCTAGGCTTAGGGGTGTTTGCATATGTTGCACACGCAGTTTACTGACCGGTGTTGTATAAGCAGTTAATTGTGATTATTGAAGTCACAGTAATTGATGCTGGCTTTTGAAGTGACAATAATTACTTTGAAAATGCACATAGAAACACCTCCTTAGAATGACAATATTAAAAAAGTTTTCAAGTAGATATATTTTGGTTGGTGGAAAATATGATCCATCTACTTCAGATGTGTTATATTTGGTCTCAAGACCGTTAAAACATCATAAATGTAGCTAAAAATGAAACAATTCAAACGAGTCAAAAGACCCAAAGTGCATAAAAAAATAATGCATTGCAACCTTATAAATTGCTGGATTAATATCTCAGCATTCTAGTTTTTCAACTGTTTCTTTTTTTCATTATATATGTTTTTTAAAAACTATAACCTGTTTTTCGTGGTTAACGGGTTGGTTTTGTTTCCAGAGAGGTTCATGAGCAGTATGCAACAACTTCTTGAAGGGGATAAGTGCTTGGAAATGATGATTTTGGTGGATCCTAATCGCTCTTTTTGGGTCAAAATTAATAACTTCATTTTGAATTTCTTGGTGATTAGATGTAAATGTTGATAGTAGTTTCATAGGCAGGTTTTTTGAGGTTAATTTTCTGGTATAAGCTATTGATGAGCACAGGGTTGGTTATTTTTGGCCTCTATGAAGTAGTTGATAAAGAGGCATTTTTTTGTTAAACAATAGCATTGTACTCTTGGTAACCAAGATATACTTTCACCTTTTAAATGGTTTTTTATTCTTCTCTTAATTTTTTAAATAATATAAACCTGAAATATTTCTTTTCCAAGTTAAACATGGGGTTTGGAACGTAATTATCAGAATTTGTTGGAACCATGGATTTATTTATTGATGTAATTGGAGGATAATTTAAGTATTGTTTACGCCCGTTAATTCATTTATTATAACGCTTCAACATGTTTATTTATGATCCATTAAAAAAACTATATATGTATGATTGATTTGTTGTTACAAAGTCATGAATATGATTGGACAAATTTTAAAAAGTAGGGAAATTATAGAGTATTTAGCTGTGATACATGTCATTAAAAAATAACGAAAATCATAAACATATTAACAAAACAAACATGACTTTTTAAAATTACTGATCTACCAAAGTGCGAAAAATGTCTTTTTTCACAGCATATTGGATCCTTTGATGTAACATATTTAAAATGACACAACAAATTTGATCATTAGGCAAAAAAAAAATCATCTTGGAGGCACAGATTCATGCGAGACATTGCATATCCATACTTTTGTGCCAGATGTTCCACAAATCAATTAGAAAAAATGATTTCTTTAAACAAAACGCCACGAAGAAGATTCAAAAGTGACGTAGGAGATTTCACTCTCGAGCAATAGATTCAAAAGGATCAAATATGTCAGTGATTGGTGACATGTATCCTTATGTGATTGGTATCTATTGAAAATTGAAATAAGAAAAGGTCAAAGGGCTATTTTTATAATTTAAAAAGATTAAGTTTACTTTTGAAAATAGATATTTTTGTGATTCCCTCTTAGAAAAATATGCCACTTAGAAAAACAACATTGGAATTTTGAAACTAATGTATGTTTCCAACGAGGTGAAGAGAGTGTAGGTTTGATCTTAAAGAAAGAAACCCATGTGTATGTCATTGAGGTTATACTTTTAACTAACTTTTGCTCTATCTGCGGGCTTTTGAGACTTAGGGGTATCAAGATGTTGAAAAAGTTTTTTTTTTTTTTTTTTTAATATGGTTATGGTTCAATCGTGATGATGAGAAAATGTATAGTTTACTACCAGATCGAGTGCATGTGAGTTCTAATAAAATACTAGGTTTGTCTATGATGAAGTCAAAGTCAGCATTCACATTTCAAATGTTTTTAATTGGTTTCGTTTCGCTTTCAATAACCTATATTGTAATTTTTAAAGCAATTATTATTGTGTTGAGTTGTCAACCTACTTTCTCAAACATGCTTTTCTAATAATTTCCACACTTTCCACGTCTTTACCTTCAGCGGGCTATATATTATGTATATACACACCAATCCCTCCATCTTCTCAAACAAAAACAAACAATGGCTGCCGAGAGACAAGTCACCAATCATATTTCCGGCTGGCTGACCTTCTACGAAGACGGTTTCGTTGACCGCACATGGACCGGACTACCACAATTCAAGTTCATGTCCGATCATGTCCCACCACACGACCATTTTATCAACGGTGTTGCCACCCGTGACTTGTTGCTCGATGCAGTAAAACCCGACCTTCGTGTTCGGGTTTATCTGCCCGAGCAACCAGACACACGCAAACTGCCCATAATCCTCCACTTCCACGGTGAAGGATTTTGCATCAGCCAGCCAGACTGGCTCATGTACTATAACTTCTACACACGTCTCGCCTGAGAATCCAAAGCCATAATCGTCAGCACATACCTCCGCCTCGCCCCAGAGCACCACCTCCCTGCAGCCATCGAGGACGGGTATTCAACCCTTCTCTGGCTCAGAGACGTGGCAAATGATGGAACGTACGATTCACAGTTCTCCATTAAGGGAGACTTCAACCGTGTTTTCCTCATTGGAGACAGCACCGGTGGGAACATAGCCCACCAACTTGCGAAACACTTAAACCTCCACCCACTGAGGCTCGCGGGAGCAATCCTGATCCACCCGGGGTTTGTTCGGTTGGTTAGAAGCAAGTCGGAGTTGGAAAAACGGCAATCTCCAATGCTAACTCTTGACATGTTGGATAAGTTTTTGAGCATGGGGCTGCCGGAAGGTAGCACGAAAGACCACCCGATAACGTGTCCGATGGGGGAGCCGGTGGACGGCGTATCTGCTGTGTGTGGCGGAGGAGGACCTGATGGTTGCGACGGAGATGGAGTTTTACGATTGGATGAAGAAGAATGAGAAGGAGATTGAGTTGTTGGTGAGTGATGGTGTTGGACACAGCTTTTATCTTAACAAAATAGCTGTTGATGTTGATCCTAATACCTCGGAGCAGACTCAGAAATTGGTTCAGCGGATCTCCCAGTTTGTTGGAAAGTACAAAATAAGTTGTAAAAATTATGTATCTTTTCATGAAGATGAATCTGATTAATGTATTTGAATAAAGAATCATTTCGTAATCGTTGAATCTGATTAATGTATTTGATTAATGTATCCACAGTAAATATGTCACAATTAGTTATGAGGTTTGTTAGAGCAAGGGATATTGTTCTTTCACAAAAACATATATGTGAATGTGATTAGTATATGTTTACATCCTATAATTATTGTTGTCTAAGATTCGCTCGGATCACTATTCAACCAATTCAATCATGTGACATTTTAGTTAATCACGGATCAAGTGATCGAGGAACTAGATAAAGTTTAAAGAGAGATCTTTAAATTAATTTTCTGCATATCCACTTACCAATAACTAAACTCTTTTGAAGGTTCACAAACCAGTAACTAAACTCTTTGGAAGGTTTACAAAGAATTAGACACTACTGAAACACCAGAATTACGGTATGTTTGACAAAAGTAGCTGGTAGCTGTAGTTTTTTAGATATAATTAGGTGTTAGCAGAGTAGCTGTAGCTTTTAATAAAATGTATAAAATAACCAAAATGGACATTAAAAAGTTGGTGCATTAAAAAATTCATTATCGTGAAGTGGCTTACATTAATTTTCGGGACGAAAATTCTTTCAACATGAGGATAATGTAACAACCTGAACAATCAGGTTAGTGCTTGCTCATGACTTCCACGCTAGTTTTGTCACGAGACGTTTGACGACTTTGTTTATATATATGAGATAAAAAAATAAAAAAAATAAATAATTAGTAAATAAAAATACACAACAAACCATCAACTTGGAGACCAAGTAACAAGCCCAGTTGCATGTGTATGTATTGTATATTTGTATGCACGTAGTATAAAAAAAGAAGAAGAAGAAGATATATATAACTAACACTCCAAATCTTGCGGCCATTCCCAAGTAACCGCCTCCACCTTTTGATCCATATAGATATGGCTCCGTACACACATCATACGCATACATGATAAAAAAACTAACCTAACACAACCCATCACCATCACTGTTACCCGCGACGAAACCCCCCACCATCGCAACTTTCATCTCACCGACTCGCTCTCAGGCCTGACTCTTTCCTCTCTTATCCGTCATCTCCATCGGTGAGTAAGCTCCGTCGTTTTGTATAATATGTTTGGTTACTTGGCTGCGTTTTTTTTATATATAAAATTTGATATATGATGTTTTGAGTCACTAGAATTATGTATGGAGATGATAATAGGAGCTGTTTGCGATTTTACCATAAGCCCTTGCATTTTGTGGGTTGTAAACCCTTGAAACTTGGCTGTGTTTTAATATTGTTAGCATGCCTAGTCGAGTTTAAATGCTACATGAATTGTTAGGTTGTTAGAAATCTTGTAGTTATAGCTAAGGTGGGTTGTGGGTTCAGTTAACTTGTTTGAGTTTGGATTGGTGTGGGTTAGTTTATGATATTGTGTCAATAATAGTCAATGTTACATGATCTAAGTTACGATAGAAACCTGCGATGAATGACGAATTTAAGTTGTTGGGGTCGTTAGAAAACTGTTTGGGGAATTCGGGTAACAAAACTGTAAGTTGTCAAATGGTTGCAGCCGACTTTAGTTGGCTGTAACTAGGTCGAAACGTAACGAAAATACGATTTTCAAAAGTCTAAAATGAACCTCTTCGAAGTACCATTCAAACCACGTTGGTTTCGTAATTTTTGGACTTTGTTTGGTCAGTGAAAACATTTAATTCGTTTCAGTGGTCATAGCTGTGAATTTTCTGCAGAAATTGTGTTGTATGTTTTTTGTCATATCTGGGTGAATAGTTGAAGTTAGCTTATGGAATTTATACAGTGGCAGGTTCTAAGTGTTTATACGAATCTCCCACCAGAATCGACTCGTTTCGATACTCTGAGATTTTTAAATAAAATATTTAGTGGACAGGGGCAGAATCGTCAAAATTCAGAACACTGTCCATTGAATGATTTTTATGCAAAATCTGTAAGGAATTAGGCTTTACAAATTTTACACAAGCACGTAGGAACCTTTTAACACATCGTGTAATTTTTGGTAATTTTTAGTGACCTGTAACTATTTTATAAAAATCCCTAAACATAGCTGAATATTTGGGAAAAACTAACTGATGTGTGTAAAAGATGAACTTGTGCATGAAATCAACTTAATTGCTCGTGACTTTGTGAATGTTTGCTTGCTATGTGTTTGCAACTTGTATGACATGTCATTAATATATTCTTAAAAATGTGCTAAGTGTTATTGTGTGCAATAAACGTGCATCAACATTAAAACTAATCAAAAGGGTAATCGTTCTAGGAAGCGATTGACCGGATACAACACTTGCTTTCGAATTCTTACCGAGCAAACAAAGGTGAGTTCCGGCCCCTACTTTTAAATGGTTTTAAACACAGGGGGAGAAAACATGTGCTCGCTACGGTATAGTAGCGTTATTTCGATAAACTTACGACAACGTGTTACGGTTTAGTAACATGCATATATTTTTTAAATTGATATGAGTTATGTTATACGGTTTTGGTCACAAAGTAGCATATCACTTTAAGTCCCCTCTTAACTTTACGAGCCGTTAGTAATGGATTTTTAGCGAGGAAGTTTATGGTAGTACTACTGGACCCAACAAGCCCCACCTGAGCTAGTCGCGCTAGCAAGACCGGTAAAGGTCTAACGGTGTTGAATTTGCCTAACATAGTCATGGTTGGTGATAGCCTGACACCTTCAGGGGCAACAACGTCAGCTACCTACAAATATAACATGAACTTGATAATCAATTTGGGGTTCTTGATACGGGATTGGATCAAGGGTAACTTATACATTTCTGATTTGGGATAGAATCAGGGGGGAAACATTTATTACACCCTGGTTCGGGTTTGAACCAGTGGCCGTTTGAGAAATAACCAAAACAAACTAAAACCTGTGAACTTACTCATCAATTATGTTAACACTTGTTTCTTTGGCTAAAACCCTGTTTGAACCCGAAAACTCTCACCCATTCCTCACCTGTTTCTTTTATGGATACTTCCAAAGCTTCCCAACGGCCCTCACAAAGACCATCTTACCAAATTCATCGTTCTTATCGAAATTTGTAATCATCGACTCATACATATATCTATTACACACTCTCACACCAGCTTCAAACATTGCTCCACATTCCCCTGATCGGAGAGGTATGTCACGTCACTCACTCGCTTCCTAATACTTACATTCATCAGTATACTTCCATTCCCTTGTGTTCTTCATTCGAGCTATCAATCAATTCATCTTACTTTATTTTGTTTGTTATTCTTACGTTGATCTACTTTTGCCTTTTATTGAGCTAGAAAATGCAGATTTAGTTATAATTTTTTCATATGTATTTGCAATTTATGTATAGATGATATTTACTTGATGAACATCTGATTCTGTTCATTATATTTACTTTTTTTTTTTTAAATTAAAAGTTTATTGAATCTATGTGTTTCATCTTTATGATTAAGATGTTTATCATAGGGTTTAGTGTTTCTTAAATTTAGTATTGTATTGTATTGAGTAGATTCAAATTTAGGGAAAATAAAGATGATGATTTATGTCAAACAAAGTAAATGTAGAATAGAGAATGACCCATGTGATCATGAAATTTGAAGAAATTAATTTCATTTCTTTAATTAAAAAAGTTGCAGGCTTGATTGTAAAACTCAAATTTGTAAATGATAGGTACATATGAGATTTATGCAAATTGTTATGATTCTTGATGAATATGCAGGTTTAGGATTGGATTATTGAAATGACAACAAATATTACTAATATGCATCTTGCTATTGCAAAAGCCTCTGCCTTTTCTTCTCATCAAGTGTCAAAGTCAAGCATTGCAGTTTTCAGTGGTGGTGTGAAAGGGGTATCGTGTGCAAAGCTTAATAGCTTATGTCACATTGCTTCTACACAATTATCATCTCAGAATGTTAAATTTAGTGCTTCGAGATTTGAAAGGGTGATCACAAAAGCCGTGTCAGCTTCCAGTGACACAAAACCCCTTCCGGGCCTGCCTGTTGATCTAAGAGGTTAATTTCATGGACCATTGTGGATAATGTATTTAAGCTTTGATATTTAAGATATGATTTAATAAACTTGTGGGCTATTTTTATAGGGAAGAGGGCATTCATTGCTGGTATAGCTGATGATAATGGATATGGTTGGGCAATAGCCAAATCTCTAGCGGCTGCTGGTGCTGAGATTCTTGTTGGCACATGGGTCCCGGTATGTTACCGATACTTACCGTAGATTAGAGGTGGCAAGATGGTGTTTGGGCAACGGGTCATTTTTAACACTGGTCGAAATAGGCCGGGTTGACCAGCTGTCATAGTTTTGTTCATCTTAAATATTTTTATATATAGCTAATGCGCTTATTTCTAAATTATAATAATAAAAGTAGTATTACTACAAGAATTATCTGAATCTTCTAATAAATTGATTTTGGAGGTTGTGTGCATAAAAAATTAGGCCAAGTGACTTTAACCTTGTGACCTGTTCGATCCATTTGAACGAGTCCCCTTTTATCTTAAATTTTTGTTTGACCCATTTCTGTTCAAACACGACCCAATTGACCCATTCACAAGTAAATGGATCGAAATTGCTAGCTCTGCTATATATCTTCTTGCTATTGAAAATGTATTTTGTTGTTGATGAGTATTTACCCTTTTTAGGCACTCAACATATTTGAGACAAGTCTTCGAAGAGGAAAGTTTGACGAATCACGTGTGTAAGTGTATATATCCACCTATTTTTCACTTATTATAAGATAATATTATGATTGGTCAACGAATCAGTAAGTTCCATTTGTCATGTTAGGTTGCCTGATGGTTCGTTGATGGAAATTAATAAAGTGTACCCTTAGATGCCGTTTATGATACTCCTGAAGATGTTCCTGAGGATGTAAGTCCACACTCTTTATAAACACTAAAAGTTATGAAATCTCGTTTATCACATAACCGCCATGCTGATTATGCAGGTAAAAACAAACAAGCGTTATGCGGGGTCCTCAAAGTGGACTGTTAAGGTAGCCATTTCATGAATCATGTTTTGAGTCATTCTCTACGCATAGTCAAAAACATTCCTGAAAAATCCAAAATTTATGTTTTGCAGGAAGTAGCCGAATCTGTCAAAGAAGATTTTGGAAGCATTGACATTCTTGTGCATTCATTAGCCAATGGACCTGAGGTATGCTTTGGACGTTGTTCCTTTTTCATACTGATGCCAGTGTTAACATATTTGCAGCATGGGTCATGCTTATTGGTTAACCCATGCATGTGATTTGTTTTCTCATTATTCGTATTAAAGATTCTACGTAAGCATGGTATGCAGCAGAGGCGACCAAATGGGCGGGCGGGTCAGAGCAGGTTGGGTAATGAGTCAAAATGGTAGTGTGTATGGGTCAAAACGGTTTGGGTTGATCCAGTACCCTTTTTGTCTAAACTTATTATAAATAATTTGTGTGCCGAATATGACCACAAAAAAACTATATTATGTCATTAATGTTTTGTGTCGAATACGACTACAAAAAAGCTATATTATGTCATTAATGTTTTAATGGTCTATGCATTAAATATATATTTTATACCCTTTAAACTTGTTTGACTCGTTCAACCCATTTGACCCGTTTACCTGTTAGCTCAATTGGTTTGATTTGGCTCATAAGTAAACAGGTCAGAACTGACACTTGTATTTTGCAGGTTAGCAAACCTCTCTTAGAAACATCAAGGTATGGGTATCTTGCTGCCATATCAGCGTCAAGCTATTCTTATGTATCCTTGCTCCAGCATTTTTCCCCAATAATGAACCCAGGTATGATTCGATGTTCGCCTTTTGACTGGTTAAAGTCAAAATATCAATCGTCAAAGTTGAGCTTAGTTATTATAACGCAGGTGGTGCTTCAATTTCTCTGACCTACATTGCTTCTGAAAGGATCATACCGGGGTATCTTATTTAACTTTACCTTTAGTATTCCAATTGGAGATTTTCTTTAATTTTCTCAAATTATCTTAGAAACCATCGTTAATTGCGGCATTGTAAATGTAGATATGGTGGAGGTATGAGTTCAGCCAAAGCTGGACTGGAGAGTGACACACAAGTTAGTTCCTCTATACCGATTTTTTCTTCATGGTTGTGTCTAGTTGGCTTCCAATAATTATAATTATGAATTAATAAACACAGGTTTTGGCATTTGAAGCTGGAAGAAAATATGGAATCAGAGTGAACACAATATCTGCTGGTACTACAACAATTTTGCTGCTTCTCTCTCTCTCTCTACATATATCTAGGGGAGAATGGGGAACACTAAAAAAGTGGGGAACCGGGGAACCGTGCATTTAACATGTTAAAAATCAATTTTGTATTTAATTTCTTTTGGAGTTTTTGTATATAAATACATGTAGAAGCCTTTTTAATATAAAAATTCTTAAAAAACAGTAAAAAAAGGTAATTATTTTTTTTCAAAAATGATTTTTTTTATTGGAATAGCTTCTACACATCTTTATATGCAAAATCTTCCAAAAAATAATTTTTAAGATATATTTAACATGTTATTACACTGTTCCCCGGTTCACCACTTTTTTCATGTTCCCTGTTGAACCTCACACACTATATATATATGTGTGTGTGTGTGTTTATAATAACGAAACTTAAATGTTACAAATTCAGTTATGATGTATTGACTTTTTAGTAAAAATATACCAGGACCACTAAGAAGTCGTGCTGCCAAGGCTATCGGTTTTATCGATATGATGATTGATTATTCATTAGAGAATGCACCACTGCAAAAGGAATTATCAGCAGGTCAGTGTGAATCTCATTAAGCAACTCGAATATCATGAATGTCAGGTGACACTTTATCTAATCTTTTTCTTTTAAAATGGTGGAAATTAATTTATTGAAACAGAGGAAGTGGGAAATGCTGCTGCTTTTCTGGCATCACCATTGGCTTCAGCAATCACAGGCGCGGTGTTGTATGTAGACAACGGGTTGAATGCAATGGGAGTTGGAGTCGACAGCCCGGTATTTAAGGATCTTGACATTCCAAGAGACAACAAACATTAAGGTAGTGAGCAAGCACAATGTTTCTTCGGTTTTTCAAATAAAGTTGGTTGATTTTGACATTGTTGATTGTATTGGTCATGAATTGTTGACATTTCTAGAGCTTGGTGGAACAAAAAAACAAAAGAAATTCAATGGTTGTGATCCATTTTCACTTCTAATGGCGTAAGCTCATATGGTTTATTATGGATGAGAATTATAAAGATATGTGTTTTGTATCACACCATGATGGCTGAATTATATATGTTCTTCAATACGTACTATGATAAATGAAAGGAATAATTAATAATAAATGGAACTAGTTTTATACCTGTCCTAGTACGGTAGCACAATGAAATAATACAAGAACTTGTGAACAAAATTGAATTTTCTTTTGGTCTACTACGTTCATAATAGACGTTTGTATATGAAAAATTATATACAACTATCCAACGGTATTATCTCTTCCTAGCGGCAGACCCAAATTTTTTTTCCTAGGGGCAGTCGTTTGACGTAACCAAGCTTTTAAGGGGGCGATAGGATTTTACTTACAAAATTAAAAAGATAAATATATTTTAAACAACAAATAATTAACATAGGGCAAGAAATTGTCAACTAGGGGATTCAGGAGGCCAAAAATAAAAGTTAAGGGGTTTAACGTGGAGATTCATGTAAACCACATAGACTCAATTTGCAGTTTACTTGATAACAACCATACATATGGGTTCTAGAGTAGACAATTTTGATTCATTTACTATCAAATGGGTTGATTTGAGTGGAGTTATGTCTAATATTCAAACCGGTTGAGACTTGAGAGTTACCCGAAGGGTATTTTTTATGTTGACAACTGCCCCATCTAATTTGCTACTTCTAATAAATACTCAACACAAGTGAATATTCCCAACCTTTTCAACCATAATCACGTATTGAGTTGATAATCAAAACACAAACCGGAAAGGGTGTGATGATGACGAACTTTACCTCTATCTCAAGAGATAGAGAGGCGGCTCTTACTTAGACCATCGACTCTAATTTTTTTTTTAAATGAAAAATGATAATCTAGATAACATAAAAGGTAGTCAAGACTTCTCAAAGACTGAAAAGGGTTCCATTGAAGCTCCGACTTGTATGGCTACAAGATTTGCATATGGATGGGACAAACCTACACAATGGAATACACAAACAAACATATGTGAAGTGATTAAAGCCAAGGATACCTAAATAAATGCACACTTGCATCATTATTATGTTTTCTTACGGCATATTTGTATATGTTTTTCGATACTTTTTACCTTAGATAATTAAAAATATTGGATTTATTTTTTTAACAATATTGTTGAGATACAAATGATACATTTTTAAAATTAAATGGCAATATTCTTAAAATTTGTTCGCTTTTATGATACAACCCCCATTCGATTCCGTATATATATTATGAATATTGGATTTAATAATCTCAACTATTCATTGTTGGCCGTCAACAGTCCCAACTTTAAAAATAACCACTGGTAGTCCTTTAAGGGGGTAGATTTGTAACACCCAAAAATGCGCATACGTGACTATTTTAATTTTTATAGTATGTCCTAGTAAGAAAATAACATAACTAAACAATTACATGTAGTTTTTATAAAAGATAAATATGTTTAATGAAATTTAAATATGGGTCAAACATGAATGGCCAATTGTGGCAAAATGGAAAGTTGAGGTTAAAGATGAATAAGTGCAGAATTTAGTTTGTGTTCTGTACGTGCTCTAGAGAGAGAAGGGGAAGAACACCATCAAGAACAAAAACTCAAAATTCAGCAAATTAGAAGGGAAATTGATGGTTAATCTCTTGCATGAGCCTTAATACATGATTACCTAAGCTCGTTTAACAAGTGGTAAGTTGTAATTTTCGATTTGAATGATTTTGATATGATGAGTATGAATGAAATTGACAAATTGCTTAAGTATGTTAGTGATATAGTGTTAGATAATAAAGAATACATGATTAGAATCCATTGTGAATGCTAATTCGTATGCAATTGATGGGTTTAAGTAACTTATAGAAAATCACCATGAATCATGAAGTGGGTTTTGGATTATGATCATAAATTATGAAGAAATAGATAAGATTTATGTTAACAAATCATCATATTTATAGATTTAATGATTATTTTTGAAGGTTCTTATGATAATGAATATAAGTAAGATGTTGTATAGGAAGAAAACAGTACATAATAACATACGAATCGTAGATTCTAAGCATTTTAAGATCGATGCACACCAAGTGCTCGATGAAATGCATTAGTTGGGAAATGTGTGAATTATGATAAATATTGATTATGTTTAAGATTTGAATGTGAAAACATTCTATGAGATGATATGGAGTCATTAGAACTAAAGAATGAATGTGATCTATGTAGGCTTGAAAGAAGAAGGTTCAAGCAATCGGAACCCTCAAAGCTCGCAAGATCGAGGTACGTTACTTGTATGTTGTATTTTCACTTGTATATTATGTTTAGTTGTAACGAATTATCTAGCATCATCGTGAAGGATTATAGTTGTTTTTGTTTCGACTAGAGAATTGCCAAAAGAATGGTTTCGTGTTGACTCATGTTGAATGGGTCAACTAGACAAGAAATAAGAAAGCAAAAAAATGGTTTCGCATTAACTCATGTTGAACGGGTCATCTGGACAAGAAATTAAGAAAGTACAAGTATGGTTTCGCGTTGACTCATGTTGAACGGGTCATCTGGACAATAAATAAGAAAGTAAAGGTATGGTTTCGCGTTGACTCATGTTGAACGGGTCAACCAGACAAGAAATAAAAAAGTAAAAGTATGGTTTCGCGTTGACGCGTGTTGAATGGGTCAACCGAGTAAGAATAAGAATGTAAAGGTATGAATTTGTGTTGCATTGTATTAAGCGATCAATCGAATAAGAATGTGAAAGTTAGATGATGATTTTGTGTAGAGCTAATATAAATGAGTCTATAAGTTCATGTTGTTCATGTCAATAAAAGACTTTTATAAAAGTCAAAGAATGTGATAATAGAATAACTATTGAAATTGTTATAAATTATTACATGACAAGTAGAACGAACTCTGTGATGTTGAAGTAAAACTTCCACTTGACGCTGCGCCTCGCTTAGAACGAACACACTTCTTGCCCTCTTTACGCTTCCAGATAAGATAATGACAAGCAGGTCAAAATACTTTTGGTTATGTAAATGATAAATTTTGCTTCCAGATTGACTTTTGTAAGAAGATGAATCAACTTCAGTACATAGTAGGTTGAATTCATGTTGTCGAAATATTTTTGTGGCTGCGTTTGTCGTATTAAAACTTAAGGGTATAATGGGAATTTTTATGCTATGTTTTTAAAAAATTCGAAATTTATAGTTTCTAGTCGTAAAAATTGGTTGGTCGTTAAAAGTTGGTATCAGAGCCCAAGTTTGAAGGATTCAAGCATGAGTTGAAGTGCTTGAACTCAAACCGAAAGCTCGTGCACATGTGTGTTCATTTCGAGGCGTCAATCAAGTAAGTGTCCTTTATTATGAGTCATAAACATGTAACGGATTGATGTATGGATGACTACGGAGTGTTATGGGATGTTGCGGAAATATAGGGCAGTTCGGATTGAATCGGGGCTGTGAACGGGTTCCATGAGCTGAAAAACGAAAAAATTGCGTCTGCAGCACAGATGGGGCGTCGCCAACCGCCACGTATGGCGCCGCCGACGCTACCTCTTATCTCCGACGGCCAAATCCCTTGTCTACGCAACCAAGCTCCGACGTAACATGTCGGGAACGTAACATGTCGAAACAAGGAGTAAGAATGTATAAAGGAATAAGTCTTACGAATTATTGAAAACAAGTGGATGATTCTTGACCATTTATACCATTTATGATCATTTTACAGAATGAACATTTCAAGTATGAAATATAATAACAATTGCTATGAGTGATCATGACAAAGCTAATGAATGAATATTCTAATGAAAGTAAAATATGCCTATGTAGATGGAAGATGAAAGAGACTTGAATGATAACGACTTGGCACGTCAAGAAAGTAATGAATGAGAAGATCTCAGAGGAAGTTGCAAAAGCTATGCAAGCCAGTCTGCCTCAACTAGCACCAGAGGTAGAAAGTCGTGTTTTAGAAACAGTAGAAGCTATTATGAGTAGCAAGATTGAAGAGCTGAAAGAATGGATGGGCGGAGTTCAAAACAAAAAGGGGACTCATAGATGCACATATAGGGACTCCAGGGCTTGTAACCCTACACCGTACGATGGTAAAATAGATCCTATCATATGCCAAAGTTTGATTTCCCACATGGAGGCCGTGTTTATCCGAAGCAGGTGTGAAAAAGAGGATCAAGTGATGTTTGCAACAGGCCAACTCCAACTCCAAGCAAAGGATTGGTGGGACGCCCATTGCAAGGATTTGGGAGAAGAGAAGCTTCGGGAACTTACATGGCAAGAGTTTAAGGAGCCTTTCTTAAAGTTCCACTGCCGGCAGTCTGCAGTCGATCGAATTCAAGAGGAGTTTTTACGCCTTCGGCAAGGCACAAAATCTATTGATGAGATCACAAATGTGTTTCTTGACAAATTAAAGTTTTGCCAAGACCTTATGAAGACAGAAAGAATGAAGATTAACCGTTATCATGACATGTTAAAGGCGGAATTTAGGGAGTTTATCACTCCCTTAAAGTGTGAGACTTTAAACGAACTAATCAACTAGGCAAGGGATCAAGAGATAGAGCTCAAACGTCAAATAGAGCGGGGGGAAAAGAGGACGATGGAAAGGAGTATTAACCCGACTCCGGCCAAGAAACAAAAAGTCTTTGATTACAATAAGAAGAATAATGTGAAGGGTGGCATTCCTTGATGCAAAACTTGTGGAAAGCTTCACTCAGGAGAATGTTTGTTGGGTAAGAAAGGATGCTACAATTGCGGACAAGAAGGGCACCCTTATAAATGCCCAAGTACAACCAGAACTTGTTTCAATTGTTTCTCATCGGGACATTTTAAGGCAGATTGCCCAAAGCTGAAAGAAAATGGGGTAAGGATGGGAAGAAAGATAATACCCTAAAAACTAAAGGAAGAATGTCCAAATCACCACCGAAGAAGCTAAGGCACTTCCGAATGTTGTGTCAGATATTTTCTTAATCAATTTAATACCTACAAATGTGTTGTTTGATTCTAGAAGTAGGTCATTTGTATCACGCGAACTTATAACCCATCCCTCCTTTAAAGCTGTACGAATGCCAATAGTTTTAGAGGTAGAAATAGCTGATAGCAAGAACTACTTATTAAACAAAGTACGTAAAGGATGTAAAATTGTTATAGCAGACGAGGAATTCGAAATAGATCTTGTGCCCATGGTACAGGGAGAGTTTAAAGTAATAGTAGGCATGGATTGGCTATCCCGATACCATGCAGGAATTCAATGTGAGACTAAGATCATACGAGTGCTATCTCCGAGTGGGAAATGGCTAAGCATCTACGGAGAAAGGAAAGTTGAGATGAAGCTATGCACCATTGTAGATGCAGTCAAATATGTATAAAATGAAGGCAATGCGTTCCTAGCTTACATAATAGATACCTCTAATGACGCGCCAAAATTTGATGATGTAGAAATTGTAAATGAATATCCGGATGTATTTCCGATGAATTACCGGGACTCCCTCCCTAGCGAGACGTGGAGTTTCGCATTGAACTAAACCCAGCTGCGATACCGGTGGCTAAGGCTCCCTATAGATCAGCTCCTACAGAAATGTGAGTTCATGACTCAGATACAAGAATTGCTGGATAAGGGCTTCATACACCCGAACATGTCACCTTGGGGAGCCCCCGTATTATTCGTGAAGAAGAAGGATGGATCGATATGCATCTGCATCGACTATCGCGAATTAAACAAATTAATGGTTAAGAATCGACATCCTTTACCCCGAATTGATGACCTTTTTGACCAATTGTAAGGGGCAAGTTGGTTCTCAAAGATCGACTTGCGCTCGGGATATCACCAATTGAGAGTACGCGAAGAAGATGTGGAAAAAACCTCGTTTAGAACTCGATATGGACATTATGAGTTTTTGGTAATGTCTTTTGGGTTAACAAACGCACCGGCTGCGTTTATGGACCTTATGAATTGAGTATGCCGACCCCTGCTAGATAAATCCGTAATAGTGTTTATAGATGACATCTTAGTGTATTCCCGGAGCAAGGCCGATCATGCAAACCATTTGCGTGAAGTATTAGAAATTCTTCGTAAGGAAAAGTTATATGCGAAGTTTTCTAAGTGTGCCTTTTGGCTCAGAGAGGCGTGGTGTTTTAGTGGATCCGTCAAAGGTAGAAGCAGTTATGAAATGGATCCCTCCGAAGAATCCAAATGAAGTAAGAAGTTTTCTGGGACTAGCGAGCTACTACCGAAGATTTCTTCAAGATTTCTCCAACTTAGCCCTACCCATGACCAAGTTGACAAAGAAAAGTGAGAGGTTCGTATGGGACCCGAACCAGAAAAAGCATTTCAAGTTTTGAAAGTGAGACTGTCTAATTCACCGGTGTTAACTCTGCAAGATGGAACGGAAGATTTAGTTGTGTACACGGACGCCTCGCGTCAGGGGTTAGGAGGTGTTTTAATGTAACGAGGTAAAGTTATAGCATACGCCTCAAGACAGCTCAAACCACATGAAGAAAATTACCTGGCGCATGATCTAGAATTGGCCGCTGTGGTGTTCGCCTTAAAACTATGGCGACATTGTTTATACAGAACAAAGTGCACCATATACTCGGATCATAGGAGTCTCAAATACTTCTTCGAACAAAAAGATCTCAACATGAGACAACGAAGGTGGTTAGAACTGATTGAGGATTACGATTGTGAAATCCTTTATCATCCGGGCAAAGCAAATGTAGTGGCGGATGCTCTTAGCCAAAAGGAACATCCACCCCCGATTTGGGTGAAGTCTATGAGAATGATTTTTACGCCTCATCTCCTTGAGATGATACGGGAAGCACAAATCAAGTCTAAATGCAGATGATCTTAAGAAAGAAAGAAAAAAAGGGATTGTGGATAAACTGGAGGAAAATGCTACTGGAATCAAAACTCGATTCGGGCGAATCTGGATTCCTTGGTTATGTGAAGTAAAGGCGATATTACTCGAAGTTGCTCATAAATCACGATACTCAATACATGCGAGAGCAACAAAATGTATCGAGATTTAAAAACGAATTACTGGTGGCCGAGAATGAAACGAGATATTGTCAAACATGTCGCTAAATGTTTAACATGTTCACAAGTGAAGGCGGAACATCAGAAGCCGTACGTAAAATTACAACCTTTCGAAATTCCAACGTGGAAATAGGAAATGTGACAATGGTTTTGGTGACTAAACTCCCCAAAACACGAAAAGGGCATGATGCCATATGGGTAGTTGTGGATCGACTTACCAAAAGTGCCCACTTTCTACCTGTCTGAGAGGCCTATTTGTCAGCAAGGATGACAAAATTTTTACAAATGAAATTGTAGCTCGTCATGGAGTACCCGTCTCCATTGTGTCGGATCGAGACACTAGATTTACATCATGTTTTTGGAAAAAGTTTCATGAACAAATGGGAACAAAACTTCATTTTAGTACCGCCTACCACCCACAAACGAATGGACAATCAAAGAGGACTACTCAAACACTTGTGGATATGTTGAGAGCATGTGTCTTAGATTTTGGGGGAAACTGGGACGACCATTTGCTATTAGTTGAGTTCGCATACAATAACAGCTACCATAATAGCATTCAAATGGCACCATACGAGATGTTGTATGGAAGAGACTGTAGAACCCCCGTATGTTGGAGAGAAGTAGGTCAAAGAGATATCGCGCCCAAAGACGTAGTAGCTAAGACTAATGAGAAGATCGATATCGTACGGGCCCGATTGAAGGCGGCACAAGACCGACAAAAAGCTTATGCAGATTGAAGAAGACGACCCATCGAGTTTCAAGTAGGGGATCATGTGCTGTTAAAGGTTTCACCATGGAAGGAAGTGATTCAGTTCCGTAAACGAGGAAAGCTCGGTCCTCGTTACATTGAGCCTTTTTAAAATTATAGCTCGGATTGGAAAGGTGGCGTACTAGCTGGATTTACCACCGGCATTAGATGGAATACATGACACATTTCATGCGTCACAACTAAGAAAATGTCTCGTGGATGAAACCGCTTATGTGCCCCTTGATGATATCGAGTTGGATAAAAAATGAGTTATATTGAAAAACTAGTGGCTATAAAAAATTTTAAATTTAACCACCTTCGAAACAAGGCCATTAGACAAGTCTTGGTCCAATGGCAACATCGAAAGGGATCAGATCTTACTTGGGAGACGGAAGATGAGATGCGCGAACACTACCCAAAATTATTTGGTAAAACCTCCTTTAAGGGGGTAGATTTGTAACACCCCAAAATGCGCATGCATGACTATTTTAATTTTTATAGTATATCCTAGTAAGAAAATAACATAATTAAATGATTACATGTAGTTTTTATAAAAGATAAAAATGTTTAATGAAATTTAAATATGGGTCAAACATGAAGGGCCAATTGTGGAAAAATTGGAAAATTGAGGTTAAAGATGAATAAGTGCAGAATTTAGTGTGTGTGTGTTCTGTACGTGCTCTAGAGAGAGAAGGGGAAGAACACCATCAAGAAAAAAAACTCAAAATTCAGCAAATTAGAAGGGAAATTGATGGTTAATCTCTTGCATGAGTGATATACATTAAATTATACATATTTAAGTCCCCCATTTTGCCCTTATTTTGTGCATTTTTGTCTAAAACTTCGTCGTTTAGGTACTTGATCGGTCACTTTTATATTTTCAGGTCCAAAACGGCGTGCCACAGACAAAGTTGGAGAAAAAGTGGGATTGAAGAACGTTCTATATGAATTCTGCAGAAACTGTTGAAGTTACAGCTCACGCTCGGCCGTGCAAATCATCGGCACGACCGTGCGCGACTTGCATTCTCGGGCGCACTAGCAGTGCCCAAGGCAGTTGTCGCAGCGGAATAAAAGTCGGGGCATGATTGAGTTATCACCAAAGCTCATGATACTTACTAATAAGTTTCATATTTATTAAATTGAAATTAACTTCAAATATGCAACACAAAATTCATACAAACACAAACAATAAACCAAAAGATTGTTCCAAACGAAATAACTTGTTTATTCTTCTAAGGCCATTCCTATGTGTTTCTTTCCTCAGCTTGTTCATCTGTATCATGCGTAAAAACAGAAAATTTGGGGTCAACAAAAGTTGGCGAGTGAACCTAGATAAAACATTTAAATAATTGAATTATATTGTTGTTTAAATAAAATTGTGTATGAATCATATGTGAACAGATGTATATATATAACCAATCACAAACCACATTATATGAACACGTGACATGATGAATGATGTATTTGAGATCAAGGCTCAATTAAACGGAGCCGATCTAATGAGGCACCTGATGCTCAACCCGTATCCTACGAGGATATGATGGGCCTAATGAAACGATTTCACTGAAATGATAAAATGTATCCATATATAAACTGCATATCAACTATACACATTTGATCACAAAATGATATTAGCACAAGTGTTAAATAAAATAAAAGAAATGGTACGAAACATGATACACCCCAAAACATGATTTAAAACGGGGAATTTGTAGAGATTCACTCACAGTGGGTGCATATTCTTGAGTGGAAATGAGAGCGCACGAGTTGCGAATTTAACCGACAAAGAAGTTCTAACCTAAAATACTAACGCGATAACTCGGTAAATAAATAAACCAATATTTTGGTTAAAAACCTTTGTTTAGATTTTTAAGTTAATTTTTGTGGGTTTTATTGATATTTTAAACCCCTTGAAAATGTATATTTTTAAACATTTTAATCGATTTTTCATTTAAATAAAAAGCAATAAAATCAATTATTAGAAAAATAAAAATAAGAATAATATATATTAAAATAAAAACATGTCAGACTGACAAGGCTGTCAGTTGGCCGGTTGGATGTTTTAAGCATGCGTGTGGTGAGGCTCGAACCCGTGACCTCTCGGTTGCGTGCACGCAGCTCTTCCAACTGAGCTACGTGTCTAACCCAAAAGAATCCGGATTTTAATTATTCTTATATACATTTTAGGTTTATCCAAATTTAATTAAATTTAAAAAGGTTATATTGGATCGAACCGGACGCGTACCACAAGTCTCGAACCCGAGACCTCAGCTGTGACTTGCACCCAGCTCAACCAACTGGTCTGGGTATCTAACCCGTCAATACTTGAAATTTAATTATATTTATATACTGAATAAGTTTATACAGAAGTGATAGATTAAAAAGGGCTTTAAATCAATCGAACCGGTGTGTGCGCGTGGAATCGAACCGACGATCCCGGTCTTGTTTGCACCCGGCCCAACCAGTAGGGCTGGGTGTTGACCCGGTTTTGATCCGTGCTATAATATATGTATATATATATATATATATATATAGATAACGCACTTCATCTTCTTCGTTTTGAATTGAACCAGATTTACACCCACCCGATATAATCTGATGTGCTTCAAAAAGCCATCTATACAATAAGTCAATTACATAGAACTCGAAAATAAAAGAACGAGAGTCTACCGATTAAACTGAGTCGGTGGTGACTTGCTTCCGGTACTTGCTGTATTCCGGCGAGGAGAGGATTCCGGCGAGGAGAGGATTCCGGCGACGGAGATAATTACGACTGAACAAAGGAGGTTTCAAGGTGCTTGAGCGAGTTGGGAGTGGGATTGAGGTTCAGTATTTATAGTTGAACAAGAGGAAGCTTCCATTTCGGCTTTTGGAAACTTGCTCGGAAAATTGAAGATGACAGCTATCTAAATTGAATTTTTGCCAAAAATACTCACAGGGTCAGTTGTCGGAGGATTCAAAAAGGAAAGGAGGAAGGCACGTGAAAGGGTGCTGCGGTGATTCCGGGTTGTTGCAGGTTTCCCCTTAGATTCAAATTAAGAGATTTAAGATTCTAAAATTTGCACAACTAGTGTGTGCAGTCCAGTGGTGTTTGTGGTGTGTGAAACCCGGGTTCGATCCCGGTTCACCCTTCTTTTGTGTTTTTATTTATTTTAACTTCTTAAGTTAATTCATTTATTAATTATAAATGTTAAATGTTAAAATGATTATTTAATTTTTTGTTTTATTAAGATTATTTTAAGCATTATTGTTATAAAAAAATTCTAATTTAATAAACAATAAACAAAAATTGTATAAATTATCCGACATAAATAAATACACTCGATTAATAAAAAGGGGCGGGTTTTCGAAACCCGATTTACACGAATGTTACAGCAGTACTGCTGACTACTCGGCACGCCCGACCGTGCGACCCAAGTGCACGCCCGTGCACTAGCTGATCATCGATCACAGGATATATGGAGACCATGCACGACCGTGCGATCCAAGTGCACGAACGTGCACATCTGAAGACTTTGCTGCCCAAACGTCCACTTGTCGACCCATACCTTGCAGGTGACGTCATGTTGATGGCTGCACAGGCGTGCACATAAAGTGCACGGCCGTCGGATATGAATTTCTCTATAAATCAGAACAGACGCTACTGATCGAAATGTTGGGTAATTTTCCAAGTTTCTGGGCGATTTATGAGGTCCGAGAGCTTCCTGGTTGGGACAATTTCAAGCCTCAAGGTTGAAAGAAGCTTATTCATCAGCCAATCCATCAAATCCTTGCTTGTTTATGGTTTGATTTCTTGTTCTTAACATACATTTTAAGCACATTTGCAAGCATTGAGCTGATTCTTATTATTATTATTATGAATGCTATTAAGATACTTGTTTTATGAACAATCTTTAGTTTGTAATCATGTGGGAATGAAGCTCAGGCAACTTGTTTATGTTTGAATCTTGATGATCATATGGAAAACTTGGTTCATTGATGTTTGATTTTTGATTGAGGTTGTTTATCTTGGATGATTAATAAATGGTTAGTTAGGATAAGTTGATAAAACCCCATAATTAATCATTTGTTAGTAAACTATTAACTTGTTAATGTGTTTACAACATGAAACTAGAAATGGGTATTGGTTTAATAAAAGATAAATATGATTTTGATCAAGAATGCTTTCTTACACGTAAGGGCTCTAGCGGGTTAGATGGTGTTATTGTGAGTTCTTGACATGATTCATAATCTTTGTTTAGTATTTTTGGTTAAAATACCCAACTTAGTAGATTTTAGGTGGTTAAAGTGTGTTTATCGCGTTAACTTTCCGAAGAATTATCATGTTATGATTTCTGAAAGAGATACTAATTGTCTTTATAATTGGAAGTTTGATCAAGTGCTTTTGTGACATTTCCGACTTAGTTAACATCTTAGTTTGTTTATAAAACAAGACAAAAGAAAAAAAAATCATATTTTTATATTTGGAGTCCTTTTGTTTTAAAATATATTTTTAGATAATTTTAGTTAAAAACCTTTTCACATATCTTTTTACCGGTAGATAAAGGACACTGGTTTAGTACATAAGCGCCTGTCCGCGTCCATGGATCGACATCTCGTACTTACCCATACTTTACTACATATACGATAGGGTACACTTGTCCTTTTGTGTGTGCTTTAATGTTAAGGTATAAATCATTTTTATAAATATTAAAACCGAGTTCGTGTGTAAACTTCATTGTAAAAATATGTATTTATACGCACACGTCAAGTTTTTGCCGCCGTTGCCGGGGAATGCGACGAGCTTTTGGAACGATCCGAGTCACTTCTTTACCAGTGTACATACTTGTTCATACGTGTTTATTTGTTCATTTATTGGTATATATATATATATATATATATTGCAAATTATTTATTAAACTATTCTTTTCGAATTCGAGTTAATTGATTGGCTATTTATTTGAATAAGAAAAATAATAATAGAAGTAATAATAGATATTCATTCTTCCATGTCTTGCAAAAAAATTATTTAATATTATATGATATTTATTTATTTTGGGACGTGTTTATCCCTTCCTTACAGGTTGATGTCCTTAACCCCCGCGGCCGCTGTTGCTGAGCCGTCTGACAATCAAGAACGTGACCTGAGGAGGAGTAGGAGACTTCGAGAAAGGTTCTGTGTTGCACAACTAATCTCAGTTGCGGTTGACGAGCCGGAGAAACCTACTGAGAGTGAGAGCTAAATGTGACCGGCCGTCCGGGAGGCGAAGGCCTGCAGCCTAGCATCACCCGTCCTACTGTGGTGGCACCAAATTTCGAGATCAAATCCAGCATCATGAACATGTTGCAAAATTCGGTGCAATTTGATGGAAAGGATCACGAGGACCCTGGTCGGCACATTGCTGCATTTCTCGAGGCGTGCTCTACTTTCAAGATACGAGACGTTTCTGACGACGCGACCCGGTTCGACTCTTCCCGTTCTCATTGTGAGACAAAGCCAGAGCTTGGCTTTTATCACTTCCCGCAGGATCCATTACCACTTGGAATGAGATGGCAGAGCTGTTTATTCAGAAGTACTTTCTGCCAGAAAAAACGGCCAAGTTAAAGAACCGTATCATGACATTCCGACAGGATGATGGAGGATCCTTTCACGCGGCTTGGGAAAGGTTTAGAGATCTTCTCATTGATGTCCCACATCATGGTTTGTCCAAACGACAGCTGCTATTAACATTATACTAAGGACTCAACTATGTTACGCAGAGCGTTTAGACGTGTTGGATTTCACACGAGCTAGGTGCGTGCGAGCAGGGTGTTATGTTTACATGCCACGAGGAGGTGGATTATCTGGGAAATCAAACTAGACCTAAAAATAACCCTTATAGTAACACGTATAATCCGGGATGGAAAACTTTGGGTGGAAGGGTGGTTCAGGTAACCAAAACCCACTCAGGTATGCTCAGCGCGCTCCCGCACCACAGCAATCCTACGGTCAGTCTTTTCAGTCTTAGAGTCACTCCTACCAGCTGCATTCGAATATGTACCATACTCAGGGTGCCGGGAGTAGTTCCCAGCAACAAGCCCCTCAGAATAACTCTAAGCTGGAGGAAATGTTGGCACATCTTTTAAGCAACCCTAACAATGCGAATCAGTTGGCTGAAAAGCGCTATTAGCAGCACGAGGAGCGTTTCATGGCCGAAGAAGGGGAGATGAGGAGTCAGAAGGCCTCCATTCAGGCCATTGAGAATCAGGTTGGCCGGTTGGCTAAGATGTTAGCTGAGCGGCCTCAGAGCGGTCTTCCGGGGGAGCAAAACCAAGAGGGCATGTTAATGCAGTGATGACGAGGAGTGGTAAAGCCATGGGACCTGACATATCAGACTCACCACCGATCACTAAGACGGTCCATACTGATGCCTCGAACGAGGTGCACGTTAGGCGAGTCCCAGCAAGTACAGCACAGCTCAAGAAGCCAGTTACAAATTATACTCCTCCAGATCCGTACCCGGGCAGGCTGACGAAGCAAAGGAACGAAGAACAATATGGTAAGTTTCTTGAGATGTTCAAGCAATTGCATATAAACTTACCATTTGTTGAAGCGTTGGCTCAAATGCCTAAGTACGCGAAGTTCTTGAAGGACATCCTCACAAACAAACAAATGCTCGAGGACATGTCTTGTGTGTTGATGAACGAAAACTGCTCAGCTATTATCCAAAACCGTTTACCTGAGAAGATGGGAGATCCAAGCAGTTTTACCCTTCCTTGTCTTATTGTCAGCCTGCCTGTCAGCCACACGTTGGCTGATTTAGGAGCAAGCATAAACCTTATGTCGTATAAGGTTTTTGCTAAGCTGGATCTGGGTGAGCGATCACCCACGAGGATGAGCATTCGACTTGCTGATCGTTCAATCAAATATCCCCGCGGGTTCGTTGAAAATATGCTTATTAAGATCGACAAATTCGTGTTTCCCGTGGATTTTGTTATTCTGGATATGGATGAAGACTCAAAAGTGCCTTTATACTCGGACGCCCATTTCTCAACACCGCGAGAACGATTGTTGATGTGGCCGCCGGCCAAATCACGCTCCAGGTTAATGACGAGCATGCGACCTTCGACATTAAACGGTCGATGCAGCATCTGCAAAGTCAGGATGATACGCTCTATTATGTCGACATTGTTGATACTTTTGTGAGCTCTCATTTCCAAGGCACGATTGAGAAGATTGATTCGGACACTCACGCACTGTGTGGGATCCCAGATGGCATTACGCAGGAGGGCCACGAAGTTGAGCAGCCGGTTTAATAAATCAGTGACGATGGTTCCCAGAGTCTGAATAGATTTGTGGAGATTGATCGTGAGGTTGAAGAAAAGTCGAAGCCTTCAGTTGAGGACCCACCATCATTGGAGTTGAAAGAGCTTCCACCGCATCTCGAGTATGCATTCCTAGACGAGGAGTGTCGCCTTCCGGTCATCATTTCATCATCCTTGGAGAAAGAGGAAAAGAGAAAACTTCTCGAGGTTCTAAAACTTCATAAAAAATCCATGGCGTGGAAGATTATGGATATCAAGGGCATCAATTCTTCCGTTTGTACTCACAAAATTCTAACGGAGGATGATTATAAGCCGTTTGCGCAGCATCAGAGGCGGCTGAACCAGAATATGCAAAACGTCGTGAAGAAGGAGGTAATTAAGTTGCTAGATGCAGGCTTAATATATCTTATCTCTGATTCAGTTTGGGTGAGCCTGTGCAAGTGGTGCCCAAGAAAGGAGGCATGACTGTAGTGTCAAACAATAGGAATGAGCTTATTCCGACCTCTACCGTCACCGATGGCGAGTTTGCATTGACTGCCGCAAACTTAATGACGCCACCCGAAAGGATCACTTCATCGATCAGATGTTGGAACGTCTGTCGGGGAAGTCGTTTTATTGTTTTCTGGACGGGTTCTCTGGCTACTTTCAAATTCTGATCGCTCATGAGGATCAGGAGAAGACTATTTTTACCTGCCCCTTCGGCACATTCGCCTACCGGCGTATGCCTTTTTGGTTATGCAATGCACCGATGACATTCTAGCGCTGCATGATTGCTATTTTTCATGACATGATTGAGGACTCCATGGAGGTGTTCATGGATGATTTTTCTGTTTTTGGGAGTTCCTTTGATCATTGTCTTAAAAATTTGAAAAAGATGTTAATAAGGTGTGAAGAGACAAATCTTGTGCTCAACTGGGATAAATGCCACTTCATGGCAAGAATTGCAAACTAAATTCTTAGCATGCTTATTACATGAGATAACTTTATTGGAAATAAGGAAATAAAAAACTGGAACACCGGGGTGACCTAAACGATCATGCCACGGTTATTGGGACGATGAAACAAAAACAGTAGGTTCATCGGGTGTTGTAACTAGATAAGTAAGCGGGTAGAGGCGACTTGGCTATTGTGGCGGGAGATGATCTTCCCACTCGGGTATTCCTTCATAGAGAAACCATAAGGATCAAAATCAACATAAACATAATTATCAACAATAAATTTGTGAACAGAGATGAGATTTTTTATAATTTTAGGTGTGTAGAGGATATTTTTAAGGTGGTCTCGGTTTTGAGTAGAAAGGGTGGAGTGCCCGATCCAAGGACTGGCATGCGCGCACCATTACCTACAGAAATCGAGCCAATAGAATAAGAAAGCATAGGATTAGTAATGTGACCTTGATCTCCAGTGAGGTGGTCAGTGGCTCCAGAATCCATGATGGGCATCTTCAGTATTCATGATCATAGCATACAGGGCTTCTCTAATTTGTGTGAGCTGAAGTGGATCAAAACCATTAACTTCGTTGACTTGGGCCTGATTAAATTCACCAAGATGGGCTTGGGGTGAAGGTTCATTTGGCTGTGAGAAACCAGGGGGTTTACTTGGGCCTGCTCCATGGTTAGATGGTTGTCCCCATGGTGTGGACTGGGCCGCTCATGGCTGGGCCCATCCTGACTGGGTAGGTAATGGGCATGGCAAAGGAGCCCAATAGGCCCAGTAGGGTGGGGTGTTGCAGTTGGCAGACCATGGTGCAGGTTGGGCTTGGGTTTGAGACTGATGATGTGTCTGGGCTTTGCATCGTGGCCCACTGGTTGTAGGCTGTTGAGTTGGGGTCGACGAGAGTTATTGAGCCTGGATCCTCTTCTCCTGCGGTTGGACTGATCGAACCTCTGCGGCTCAATTGTAAGAGCAGCAATTGCCGCCAGAGTGGACAAGTTTTCCCTTACAGTTTAACCTTGGTGTTCTAACTGAAGCATACTACAGGCTGTTTCCCAGGTGGGTAAGATTTGATTTATGTAAGCCCCAACAACATCATATTCCACCGGTACTCCTCTAACGAGTTGAAGAACAAGTCTCTGATCATTAACAGGGCAGTCACGTCATTAAGCTGACCCGCCAGATCTTTCGACGGCATGCTCTTGAGCGTGAGGTTGTTAAACTCGTGTTCAAGGGCAGCTGCTCTGGCCCCTTATTTTCAGAAAAATGGACTTGATGCGAGTCCAAGCAGCAAAGGCCGTTGAATCACTGTCCAAGACGCGAACCAAAAGGTCGTCCGACAAGGATCGGTAGATCCATTGAAGGACGATTGCGTCTATTTCAGACCATTGAGCATAGTCTGGATCTTCTTTACCTGGTGCCCTGGTGCCATCGATATGGCTCATTACTTTGTATCCCCTTGCGTGCAATTGTAACAGCTTGACCCACGATGAATACGAGACCTTCACACCGTCGAGAACCCGCACCTTTCATTGGATGTCGGTGAAAATATAGACTGGATGGAGAGGTTTTGGTGGGTTGGATCGTAATGGTGGAGATGGTATTTGCGATACAAAAGGACAAAGGAAAAAACAGGGCAGTGATTTTTGGCTACGGTTAGGCTCAGAACCTATGTCTTATAACCATGTAAAATGGTGAAAAGATTGATTGCCTTTTCATTAATAAAGAGTACCCATATATACACACGATACATACTGAGAAAAGGAAACTATCCTACCTATTCTAAAGGAAATATATTGACAGCTATTTTACAGCCTTAAACAAATATAATATAATAATATTGTCAGCTAATATTTACTAGTTTGATTTCCTTGTCTAAAATTGATTCTATAAAAAAATGAGCAGAAAATAACTTTAGTAAGCAAATTGTCTGGCCTTTTGTTCTAGAGTTTATGCATATGTGCAAGAAGCTGAAAGGCTTCATGGTTTTCTTACATGTTTGACTCTTAAAATCAAAAGTCAAACAACAGTTCCTATAACAACTGGCCACAGTCTCAAACGTCTGTCGTCTAGCTCACTTACCCTGTCAACCAACAGCTCTGAAGGATCCGCAATGCTTCTAGCTTTCGGAATCATTGGCTCAGTGCAACCACATTGTTCAGCTCGTTAATCGCTGACACAACACCCTATTTACAAAAATCATATGAAAAGAAGTTAATCGCTGAGGGGGCTGACCCAACCACCCTATTTTCAAGAGTACTTATTACTCATGCAGCCCCTGCTGTGATGGCCGTTGGTGCCGTAACTGCACTTAATCCAGATGCACACATTGCATGAATCTTAACAGCCTGTGAAATCGAATATGCTGCTGCCAGTTTTGTCATAATAACGAATAGTTGATCAGAAACTATGGCAATCATCCAAGCATATAACGTGTGTGTTGTTTCTTGTTTACCTTTTCAATTAAACCACTAACTCCGGGCTTTGAGCTGTTGAGGGGCTAGAGCCTTTTCCTGGGCCTATAGTCTAAATAATGTGGGCGAGAAAATGAACCAATAGGCTCACAAAATTGTAACACGTGACGGCGTGACGCAACCAATTAGTTATTTACTAGATTTTTTTAAACTACAACAATGAAGTTATCATCTAAAAACAAGCAGGTTCTGAGAACTTGGTCTAGTAGTAAAATGGCTTGCCCTCCCTAGTGGAGACGCATGTTCAATTCTCGCTTGAGTCATTTTCAAGGGACATTTGGGTGAAGAGATGAATCTGGGCTTTAATCCCGGGTTCGAACCTGACGGGAGCGAGGGTTTACGGATTCCATCCTATTCCCGCACATCCGGGGGGGGGGGGGAGCCTGGTCTCATGGCGGTCGATGAGTCGACCTTGGACATAGCCCCGAGTAATTGAAATCTAGAGCTTTGGTTGATGACCTTCTAATTGAAATCCTTCTCTGGCTCCCTGGTGCATCCATCCTTCGTTTCAAGGCTGTATGTAAACACTGGTGCTGCCTTTTGAGTGACAGACATTTCACCCTCCGGTATGATAACCTCTCAAAATCTCCTGGTCTTTTTGTTGAACATGTATATGTCCCATTTGATGTTGAAAACCCATGCGTTCTACCTTTTCATAGTCTTGATTCCTACTTTGATAGCCCGGGTGTTGAATCGTGCAATCTTGTAATGGGTTACTACTTTGCTCTACCGATTCTGAGCCAAAGGTGCTCTTAGGTACTATGTATTCAATCCCACCACCAAGCAGTTGGCACTCATCCCACCCATTTCCGGAAGTCGTCGTAAAATTATACGCTTTATGGGTCTGGCATTTCATCGAACAGACCGTGTTCGCTATAAAGTTGTTTGTTTTCTAAGTGTAGAGTCTGGTGGAGACGTGTTTCAGATTCAAATCTACTCGGCGGAGACAAAGAAATGGAAGATTTCTATCCAATCTTTCTCTGCATTTATACCCGGCTTCCGCCACGGGGTTTACTGGAATGGAGCTTTTTTGGGCTCCTAGTTATTTGGGGAGAAGTCATTTGTACTTTAAAATAGATGTTGAACAGCTGCAAACGTTGCCCTTGCCTGTTGGGTTGACGTCTTCTGAAACAATGGCAATGTACTTTGGAGAATCTAGGGGTCATCTACATTTAATACCATACAATTATTGCCAAGAAATTAGGTTACGCCTGAATGTGTATGAGATGTTGAGCGATCATTCTGGGTGGTTTGTCAAGTATCAAGTACAGCTTGATGCGCTTCCCGCTGCTTTCCCAGATATGATCTCTCAGTATGGTCCTCGTTATCAGTTCAAAGTCATAAATGGGTTAGAGGTGATGAAGAAGAAGATACGTTCCTTGTGCTGAAAGCTCCCGAAAAGATTATAACATACAATGTTCATGACGAGTTTTAAACAGATATTTAGTTGTACCAGATACTCGTACATAGGTATTTCAGTGTTTCATCGTTACACTGAAACCTTGTCTTCTTTCTAAAAGACATTTCAGAATGTTTATATCTGGTACTAAACTGATAATCAAACTGGAAGTTTTAGTAAAGTTTTGTGTTTGTTGAAAACTTTTATCAAGAAATGGAAATTCGTTTACTTGAATATATTATTTTTGCTGATTTGGACAAACTGGAAGGTTAAGTCAACCAATAGATCCCAAGTATTTCAGACAAATCTAAACAACTGTCCACAGTCTCAAACTTCCGTGTCAATGGACAGCCTAACGAATCAACAATGCTTCTAACTTCCGAAATTATTGCAAACACATTGTTCAGCTTGTTAATCACTGACCCGACACTCTATTTAAATCTAATACGTCTTACTACCCCTGAAGCCAATGCTATAACACTTCAAAAAAAAAATGATGATGAAATGCATAATAATTATACGAAGGGTTGAGTGTGTTAAAAGTAAAAAAAAAGTTCAAGGATCTAAGTTCACAACTTATATGGCCAGTTTGCTTCTTCGAAACCATCAAATACTGCCATGGTTTTTCACCTGACAATCACCAAAGCTCCATGCCACGTTTCACCTTCATATTCCACCATCTCTACTACCTACAATCCAGCTATCAGATCTATTTTTACCAGCTGTGATACTGAATCATGATGTAACATCTCTTTAAATCTGCACAACACTCCACTAGCAACATACACCAGAATAAAAAAATAACTATAATAAAATAAAATAAAATGAAAAACTTAGTATTTCCCTGGAAGATGTAGAAGTGAGAGGGAGAAATCAACATTGGAGCAATCATCTTCAAGCTTGGTAAGTAATCCTTTATCAAAATCTTGATTCTGAATTTTAGAAATCTCAAAAGATTGGGTGTATTCAAATCTTTCAACAGAAGATTAACAATCATTAAGGATTTATGTTCCATTTTTGAGAAAATGGTCAATATGCCTACTGATAATGATCTTTAATATTTTGGAGAAAAAGAAGAAAACTTCAGTTAAAACACCCTAGTTTGGTGCTTTGAGATTCGATTATTTATATTAAAATATGACCATTCATGAGAACTTGTTTGTACATATAAACTCAGTTGCATTATTTTAGATCTACTATTATAATTATTAAAATATTGTAAATATTTAAATGACATATAAAAACAAAGAAATGAAATTCTACACTACAGTATGTATTCATACACATGACATTTGAAGTTATTTTTAGTTAGGAATTATAAAGACTTTTCCGTATTATAATAACAGGAAAGGAACGTCAAGATTTTTATAATATTGATATATAATAACTTTTAGTTATTATTATAAAAATAAATAAAATAATAATAAAAATAAAAATTATGTATCAGTCATATATTTACTATATTAATCCAAGCTGTTTATAAACATGAAAGCAATTAATCATTTAAAAATATATAGGGAGAGGACGGGTATCGAGCTAGTGATTTTAAACACAAGTTACCAAGGTGAGTTCATGACAAATTCCCCTTTTTCTCTATAACTATTTTTGGGGTGAAATACATGCTGTACATATTTATCATATTAAATGCTTTTAAGAAGTTCTAAATATATTTTGCGAAATATATTATTCTTGTTTAAAGTGAACACATGCTTGTCATTAAGTTAAATAACTCGGAACATATATACGTATAGTCGGTACCGCTACTATATTCTAAAATACATTCTTGCGTAGGATGTTGTACGGTTATGTTACAGTGGCAATTAAATGGGTGTCGTGAACTGAACATAAAAGTATATATGTTAGCATACATTTCTGCGGAAATGAGAATTGAATTAATAGCATGATGTTTTCTTTATATACTTCACAAGATCATTGACTATATTGTTTAAAAAAAAATTATGAACTCACCAATATTTACTATTATTTTTGAGCATGTATTTCAGGGAAAACTTAAGTGAATCCACCTAAGGAGTGATCATGAGCAGTAGGAGTTCAATTTAAAGATGACGGAAGCGTTCTTTATTTTTATTAAGTAAAAGTTTGTAAAATATGTTCTTTTTCTTGTATTTGTTTATCATACTTTATGTTATAAATAAAGTCGTATTTCCGCTGCATACTTTGATATCAATCAGTCACTTCAAGTTCCGTTTAGACGGGGTGTGATAGATTGGTATCAGAGTCATATGTTTTAGCGAATTAGGTATAATACCTAAGTTTTAACCGATAATACTTAAAAAAAAGATTTCGATATAACCATTTCTTTGATCACAGGCACAAAAAAATGGCATGGAGTAGAAGAAGTAGGAAGAGTGATGAGTCTAGAAACAGTGATGCAACATTAGCAATCTATAGAGATTTGCCCAATATACCAGAACCTAATTTCCAACCACCAAATCCCTATGATCAAAACATGTTTCTCATAGATTCGTATAACCAACCTATAGAAGATGTAACTGACTCTTACCACCATGAAGTCCCTTTGTATCAGCCAATGGATCTAGATGAGAACAATTATCAAACTTATCCTGAAATGTTTCCCCTACAAGAAACTTTCCAAAATATTTTAGAAGATCCAAGATTTTGACAAATTTCAGAACCTTTACCGTATATTCAAGAACCTTTACCATATGTCCAGGAGCCTTTACCATATATCCAAGAACCTACCCCAATAGAACCTAAGGAAAGAGACATTTTAATCATAGAAAACGCAATTGTCTCACCAGACCATGCCATGGAAGCAAAGAAAGTAGGATTAAAACTTTACCCTACATCATCCGAACACTCCGGTCAAAGATCAGTAAATCAAAATGAACCTTCCAATGAATTAAGAAGGGTTGTTGATTCATGTAATCAAATAATCCCTACACCACTTATGGGTCTAGATGCTGGACCAAGTAGGCCCAACAGTCCAAAGCAACCAAGAATCTTTGATGAGAATGTTTGGGCTGAATTAGATTATCTATGAATCAAAAATCAGAAGTTGCTTGAAGAGAACCACATGTTAAAAGAAGAAAACCGAGAGTTAAAGAAAAGGCTCAATAGGATCGGAAGATGTATGGTAGGAAAGGAAGGAAGTAGTAGTAATAGTAGATAAATATCTATTATGTGTGTTTTCTTCTCTACTTTTCGTTGAATGGCATTTTATTTTATTTAGATTTTATTAATGAATGGTTAATTTTTTCTGTTTTATATAAACATGTGTAATTATATATGAAGTAAATATACTAAAACTTTATTATATTCCTTAGAAAATGACAAAGAGAAATACACAATTACCCCGTCACTTAACACAAGGAGATTATGAAATTTGAGAGTCTTCCAAGAAAACAAAAAATAAGAACAAAGAAAAAGAGAAGGGGGTCGTCAGTATTCCCGACAACACTAGTCATTCCAAGGAACCATCAAATCAAGATAGTGAAGGAACATAAACACAAGTTAATAGCTTGGAGAGAATAATAGCAGCAGGAATCGAAAAAGCAATACCAAGAATCATAAAGAGTCTTAAAGAAAACAAAGAAGGTGCAAGTCGGATCGAAGGAAGTTCCGCCTCCACTCCTACCAGAACTAATAAAAGCAACCATAGAAGCTACACAAGTAATACTCGCCATTATGATGACCATAATTTTCAATACAAGATTAGAGAAACGAAGAAGCGATGCAGTTACAACACATTTATGTCTTGCAACCCTACGAGTTTTGATGGGGAGAAAGAAGCTATGGAAGTTGTAAAATGGTTAGAAGAGATTGAAGCAGTCCTTGATATAAGTGATTGTGCAGAAGAAGACAAGGTGGGATTTGCTGCTCATTCTTTTAAATTAGAAGCTTTATTTTGGTGGAAAATAATTTTGCAAACCCAAGGAAAAGAAGTAGTATACAAAATGAGCTGGAATGATTTTAAGGAATTAGTATTGAAAAAGTTTTGTCCACCAAATGAAATAGAAAAGATAGAGGTTGAGTTTAAGAAATTACAAATGGTACGAATGGCTAGTAGAGCCTACACAACTAAGTTTGATCAAATGTCACGATTAGTTTCATATCTAGTAACCCCTGAAAGCAAACGAATAAGCCGTTATATATGGGGTCTTGCACCAGAAATTAGGGGTATGGTAAAATCTGCTAACCCCCAAAATTATCAAGCAGCAGTAGATCTTGGAGCTACACTGACAGACGAAATGATCAGGTTAGGGAAAGGAGACGACAACAAATTAAAAAGAAAATGGGAAGATGGAAGGAAATTTGAACAAAGCAAGAAAAGATCTGGGAATACTAGAACAAGGTGTAAGATATGCCACAAAGAGCATACAGGTATATGCCGACAACAAGAATGTTACAATTGTAACAAAACAGGTCATATGGCAAAAGACTGTAAGGCCCGCAAATGTTATGAATGCGGATATTTTGGACATATTGCCCCCAATGTCCAAAAATCAAGTTGGGACCATATGAACAAAAGAAGAATGAAAAATCTGGACGGGGAAATGCAAGAGCATTTGTCATGAATGCAAATCAGGCAAAAGAGGCTAGCGATGTAGTAACTGGTATGTTCCTCATCAATAACATCTATGCCACTGTATTATTTGATTCTGGTGCCTCTAAGAGTTTTATATTAATTTCATTTAGTCCTTTAATAAGTAAAAATATTCAAAGATTAGAAAATGTTGTAGAAGTAGAAACTGCTGATGGTAACCTAATTAAGATCTCTGAAATTATTGAAGATTGTACCATCAAATTAGAGGACTATGAATTTCCTTTAGAACTTTTACCTATGAAAATAAGAGGGTTTGACATAGTTCTAGGAATGGATTGGCTAGCTGCTAATAAGGCACACATTGGTTGTATGAGAAAACAGTAGTCATTCAAGCACCAGATGGGAAAATACTTAAGATATATGGGGATAGAGTAGAGCCTATGGTAGAAGTTATTTCAATGATGAAGGTAAATCAATTAGTAAAAAAGGGTTGTACTGCATTCCTAGCCTACGCCTCAAGTATTAAACCAGAAAAGAAAATAGAACATGTTCCAATAGTTTCAGACTATCCAGATGTATTTCCAGAAGATTTACCAGGAATTCCACCAGATAGGCAAGTAGACTTTAGAATTGAGTTAATTCCTGGTACAACACCAATAGCCAAAGCACCTTACCGTCTAGCCCCAACATAAATGCAAGAAATTAAAAAGCAATTGCAAGAGTTATTGGAGAAAGGCTTCATTCAACCAAGTTCATCACCATGGCGAGCTCCTATCCTATTTGTGAAAAAGAAGGATGGATCTATGCGTATGTGCATAGATTATAGAGATCTAAATAAGGTCACTATAAAGAATAAATATCCTTTACCTAGAATCGATGATCTATTTGATCAACTTCAAGGATCAAGTTATTTCTCGAAAATAGATCTTCGATCAGGATATCATCAGTTAAAAGTTCATAAAGATGACATACCAAAGATGGCAGAACTAGGTATGGTCATTATGAATTTCTTGTTATGCCTTTTGGTCTAACCAATGCGCCAGCAGCTTTCATGGACTTAATGAATCGTATCTGTAAATCATATTTAGATAAGTTTGTCATTGTATTCATAGATGACATACTCATCTATTCAAAGAATAAAGAAGACCATGAAAGTCATCTTCGCTCAATTCTAGAGTTATTAAGGAAAGAAAAGTTTTATGCTAAATTCTCTAAATGTGAATATGGGATGAGAGAAGTTCAATTCCTTGGTCATGTCATCAATGAACAAGGAATTCAGGTAGATCCAGCTAAAATAGAAGCAATAATGAAATGGGAGGTCCCAAAAACTCCTACTGAAATTCGCAGCTTCTTAGGACTACCCGAATATTATCGAAGATTCATACAAAATTTCTCAAAGATTGGTACACCTTTGACGATGTTAACTCGGAAATCAGCAAAATTTGTTTGGGGATCCAAGCAAGAGGAAGCCTTTAAAATTTTAAAACAAAAACCCAGTAGCTCTCCAATCTTAGCATTGCCAGAAGGAACTGAAGATTTCGTTGTTTACTGTGATGCCTCACATAATGGTCTTGGATGTGTTTTGATGCCAAAAGGAAAAGTTATAGCCTATGCATCTAGACAATTAAAGGTACACGAAAAGAATTATACTACACACGATTTAGAATTAGGTGTCGTAGTCTTCGCTCTGAAACTTTGGAGACATTACCTTTACGGCACTAAGTGTGTAATATATACTGATCACAAGAGTTTAAAACATATTTTTGATCAAAAAAATGTTAAATATGCGACAACGGAGATGGATGGAATTACTAAGTGATTACGATTACGACATTCGTTATCACCCAGGTAAAGCCAATGTTGTCGTAGATGCTCTAAGCAGAAAGGAAAGGTTTAAACCAATTAGAATCCGTGCTATGAGGTTAGATATTAAGGTAAATTTAATTGGTGAGATAAAAACTGCACAATAACAAGCAATGAATAATGATCACATCAAGGAAGATAAGATAAATAATGTAATCCAACAATTAGTACCAGGAAGAGATGGTATTTTAAGAATAAATAATAGAATTTGGATTCCTATGAGTTGGTGGATTACAAAGTAAAGTACTTGAAGAAGCTCAAAAATCCAAGTACATGATGCACCCTGGTAGTGATAAAATGTAACAAAATTTAAAGGACGATTACTGGTGGCCAGGGATGAAAAGATCAATTGCGGCTTATGTAAATAAATGTTTAACATGTTTGCAAGTTAAAGCAGAGCATCAAAAACCATCAGGGTATCTACAACAATTACAATTACCTATATGGAAATGGGAGGTAGTAACCATGGACTTTATTACTAAACTTCCTAGGACTAGTCGTGGGAATGACATGATTTGGGTGATAGTTGATAGATTAACCAAGTCTGCACATTTTTTTACCGATTAAAGAAAGCTATCATATGGAAAGATTAGCAAAAATTTATGTAGATGAAGTTGTTTCAAGACACGGTGTACCATTATCCATTGTGTCAGATCGAGATAGCCGTTTCACGTCTCGTTTCTGGCAGAGTTTTCAACAGGCAATGGGAACTCATTTAAATTTAAGTACTGCTTATCATCCACAGACTGATGGGCAGAGTGAACGAACCATCCAGACATTAGAAGATATGTTGAGGGCATGTGTGATAGATTTTGGTGGTAGTTGGGATAATCACTTACCATTGGTAGAATTTTCCTATAATAATAGTTATCACACAAGTATCAAAGCAGCCCCTTTTGAAGCTTTATACGACAGAAAACGTAGAACTCCTGTGTGTTGGTCTGAAGTGGGAGAAAGCCAATTATCAGGTCCAGAAATTGTACAAGAAACAACTGTACATCCGTCAAAAAACGGATTTTACCAAACCCGCTCCGTTTATTAACCGAACAATCAGTTAAAAATTTCGTTGCTTATTTAATGCCCAAAATAATTTTAAACGATACATAATTAATAAGTATTTTGGGTTATAAAAGTTTTATTTGAAAAAGTCTTAAAAATAGTGAAATAAAAATGAAAAGCTGCTGCTGCCGGGTTTCGAACCCGGGTCAGTCAGCCGGGTCAACAACAGACTTAACACTCAGCCGTTCAACCACTGCGCCACTAATGATTCTTGTTAAATATTGGAAACAATTAATACATAAAATAAATCCCAAATTCAAAGACGACGCGCCCAATTGCAGTCGTCGGAAATCCCGGCGATCTCGCGAGATTGGACGGTTACTTCAGTTATAACGTAAACCTTAAACACTGCATCGGTTATAACCGACGCCTGAGTCCGCGACACAAGCTATAACCGCCGGAGAATTTCAAACCGACGAATCAAGTCGGAAATCGGACCAAATTCATCGATGACCTGCCTTATAAATACCCCCTCAAACCTCTGCAAGCTTTTTCGCTCAAAACCGCACCTTTACCCGACGTAATTCCATTCGCCGAAAAACTTCTGCACATCGCCGGAAAACCGAACCTTTCACTTCTGAGCCTTACTGAACCCCCTGAGCTTATACCGAAGTCACCCACATCCTTTTCAAGCTTGCTGAAGACTCTCTGCCGCAAGACACACGACGCCGGAATCTTTTGCTGTCACCGGAGTTCTGCCGGAGAAACAGAGAAGTCCAGTCGGTATACCTTACGCTTAAATCTTTCATTCTTTTTATATATCTCACATGTAATTAACCACCAGACACTAACGAACATGATTAAAACTTCGAACCAGTCAGTCATCGTTTCTGGTCAAGACTGACGAAGAAGACGAAGTTTCGGTAACATATAAGTTTAATTTAAATCAAGTTATAACTCGAGTTAGACACACAGTCCAGCGGTGGACTGTGTGCACATTAAACACGTAAACGTCTCGAGTTCGAATCTTGTCCCACGCATGCTTGCCTTAATAAAAATGTCCTTTTTTTAACCGAACCGGAGTCACCGCTGATATATGTTAAGTTTATAAAAACCAGAATAATAACCAAGATAGACACACAGTCCAGCGGTGGACTGTGTGTATGTTTAATCACAGGACACGAGTTCGAGTCCGGGCTACCGCACCGGTCCGGATAATTATTAAACTTTTTATTTAAGACAGAAATGGAAATGTTTAGTTTGTATATAAGTATAATAAAAATCGGTTTATATAACAAGTTAAACACACAGTCCAGCGGTGGACTGTGTGTTAACCTAAACCACAGGTCCCGGGTTCGAGACCTGTGGAGCGCACCGAGTCACTGATTAAAATCTTTTTAGAAATAAGTTGATTTTCGGATTAATCTAATTAATATATAAATATAATTAAAAACAGAAATATTTCGGGTTAGACACGTAGCTCAGTTGGTAGAGCTGCGTGCACGCGTACGGGAGGTCTCGGGTTCGAGCCTCACTCAGCGCACACATACACGCATACGAACCGGTCAAAGTCAACAGTCAACGGTCAACGGTCAACGGTCAACGGTTAAAAATGTCAACTTTTTTTTATAATTTTTATTTATTTATTTTAATTAAAAAATCAATTAAAAATACTTAAAAATAACATTTTTAAGGTTAGAAATAGCCTTAAACTCACAAAAATACACCCAACAATCCTACTAAAATGGATTAATAAAATCCGTTTACTTACCGAACCATAATGCTATTTATCTAGGTTAATTTCACTCGTGGTTAAAACCACTTCGCGTGCATTCAACATCATCAACCGAACGCACCCACTGTGAGTGAATCTTACAACTCCCCCTTTTTAATTACACGTTTTGGGGGTGTGTCATGTGTCACAAAATAATTAACTCGTTTATTTAAACTTGTGCCATACCATATTGTGATCTAAACTTAGATTGTTTATATTGTTGTGGTTATGTATTTCATTTTGTCAACTTATATGAAAGTCATTCATTAAGGCCATCAGTTCCTCATGGGAGACGAGTTGAGCAACGCGTGCCTCAAAACAAATCCATTATTGTTCATGTGTGTATTATTGAGTTTATATTGTTTGTAGTTATGTATTTTATATTGTCAAGTTTATGCAATTCATTCATTAGGCCCATCAGTTCCTCGTGAGAGACGAGTTGAGCAACGCGTGCCTCTAAACGATCCATTATTGTTCATGTGTGTATTGTTTATTATTAAATTGATTGGTGAATAAGTTACATCTATTTTTACTCATGTGTGGTTGTGCACTTATTTTATAATCAATTAAATAAACTTGTTCAAATGTTTTCCATAGGATTCACTCGCCAACTTTTTGTTGATCCAAAAACCCTTTTACACATGATACAGGTGAACAGGATGAAGCAAGGAAAACATAGGAAATGCCTTAGAAGAAAACAATGAAGCCTAGATTGATATTTAGGACATGATGTAATATTGATTGTAATTTTCCATTAAAGTTTAATAATGAATATGAAACGTTAAAATAAATGTCATGAGCTTTGATGATAACCCAATCATGCCCCGATCACCTTTTCCGCTGCGGGTCGGGGTGTGACAGATTGGTATCAGAGCCATGACTATAGGGATATAAGATAGGTTATTAGACCCTTAGAGCCTATACTATAGTTTGCCTAAATTTTAATTGTTTAGGTGGTTACATACAAACTTATGATATTTATTTGTTTCATATTTGTTTATACTTACAGTCAAACATACATGCTTATATACATATTCATTATACATATATCAATGTTCATATATTCAATTCATTTTCATACTTTTGTTATTCAAAGATTTTATTGCAATTTTCAAATCTCATCAAAGTAAGTTCTGCGACGGGCATGTAGTAACTGGAAGGGTACAAGTACCGGTAGTCGGAACGTCCTGTCTAGGTTGGCATTCGTATAAATCCAATATAACGGACCAGTTTGCCTACCTGGGGACTAACGATGAGAGTATGAAGGACCTATTAGGCCAAAGCATGCCACACCAAACGTCGTTTGAACTAACCCCACTTTGAGGTGTCACCGTGTCTACACCTGGACACATTCCGAATCTCATACGTTATATACATATTTCTCGATTTTCTCCGGGTTTTAGTGTACGTAACCAGGCTAACACATGCGACCATATGAAAAACCCGGTATTCATGGGGGCCCACATGATTATGAAGGTGAAGTATGGCGGCATGTAGGGCCTAATGACGAGCAAAGCCCAAGACATCCTATGGATGTAGTAGATTTATTTTTCTATAATTATTTTATGAATGTTCATTCCTAGTGCGACCCATGATCCCAAAAGCATCCAACTCATACTCTTGACATGTATTCCTTGTAGATGTCTTCTAACCTCGCCCGTAGGAAGATGAGAGCAGGAAAAGCCCGCGAGCGCATGGCTGCCCTAATCGCTCAACAAATGGCTGCCGTAATACCCAACATTGTAATCCAAGTACAACAAGCACTTACCGCTAATCCTGCCAATCAAGAAAACCAAAACATTATCAACTCTCCCCCAACTACCACTAAATGCACCTACAAGCATTTCAAATCATGCGACCCTCCGAAATACAAAGGGACTGAAGGTGTCACTGCTCTCCTCCATTGGTTTGAAGAGATGGAGAACACTTTTCTAAATTGCGATTGCCCCGATGATCGCAAAGTGCGATATGCTACCGGTCGATTATATGGAATAGCACTTACTTGGTGGAATACAGAGAAGGCCAAACGAGGTGTGGAAGATGCTATGACCTTAACTTGGAACGAATTGAAGGAAATCATGACCAGACGATTTTGCCCAAGGAGCGAAATCAAGAAATTAGAAGATGAATTTTATTCGTTGAAGCAAAAGGAAGGAGACCACACCACATACAACAAAAGATTCCTCGAGTTACATCAGATGGTTCCCAACTTGTTCACTCCCCTCTACCGGTTGATCGAGCACTACATTCGAGGTCTTCCGTCAAAGATTCAAGACTCTGTAATAAGTACCACGCCTGCAACTTTGGAAGCAGCAATGGAGTTAGCTACAGAGCTCACCGAGAACCGAATCCGGAACAAAGACTTCAAGGAGGAGAAGAAGAAGGATAAAGCATCGACTGAAACTTCAAACTCCACCCAAACCGAATCCCCTTCTCAACCCACTTTTAAGAGAAAAAGAGACGGGCAACTTTTCGCTACTACCCAGCGAAATCAACCAATTTCACACCCCATACCCATCCAAGCTATCCCAATCACTCAAGTGGCACCCAACTCAACTTACCCAAATAAGAAACCATATCTTGGACCTCACCCTCGATGCAACACCTGTTTTTATCACCATCCCCTTACCTTACCTTGTCGACTATGTGCAACTTGTGGACGCTATGGTCATTTGAGCAAGGTTTGCCGCACCTTTCAAAACCAAATCTCTCCCCCTACTCAAAACATGATCCAAACCTATCAACAACCCCAATACCCCATGTTCCCATATGTTCGAGCTTGTTTCAATTGTGGCGACCCTACCCACTTTAGAAACACGTGCCCTCGATTGGTTAACATCATCAACACTCAAGCTCAGTCAAACCCAGTTAACCAAGTAAACCAAGAAAACCCAATCACTAGGCCACCAGCAAGAAGAAGAGTTTTCAACATCAACGCCAATCTTGTCGAAGATAATGACGGCCCAAACGAAGATACCCAACTAGTCCTCTTCACCAAAAATCCAGATTCAACTCCAATCGTTTAGTTTTATGTTTTTCTTTATCACATAGAACCAATCATAACTTAAGGATAAAGCCAATGAAACTTTGACAAGAATATGGTGGATACGCCGTTGGTACTTCCTATATATAAGTATTCTTGTCAAAGGATCAGAAGCATTATCTGGCGGTTATGAGAGGTTCCATGTGTAAACTGTTAGAGTAATTATTGTTTATTATTTTCAGTACATGCAATTTCATAGGCCGCCGCTCCCCATTACATTATGAGCGTTGAGCATGTTCCCCATTTCATTATGAGCGTGAACCCGGCGTGCCCACATACGATCGGCTCCGTTTGATTGAGCCTTGATCGCACAGACATTTTTCATTTTCAGTACATGCAATACGATCGGCTCCGTTTGATTGAGCCTTGATCGCACAGACATTTTCATTATCAGTATCTTGTGGTTGTTGTGTTTGTTGTAGAGTCACATAGAACTAATCATAACTTGCGGATAAAGTCAATGAGAATTTGACGAGAATATGGTGGATACGCCGCTGGTACTTCCTATATATAAGTATTCTTGTCAAAGGATCAGAGGCATTATCAAGCGGTTATGAGAGGTTCCATGTATAGGCTGTTTGTGTGATTATTGTTTAGATTAAATTTATTATTTTCAGTAGCCTTGATCGCACAGACATTTTCATTATCAGTATCTTGTGGTTGTAGTGTTTGTTGTAGAGTCACATAGAACTAATCATAACTTGTGGATAAAGTCAATGAAAATTTGACAAGAATATGGTGGATACGCCGCTGGTACTTCCTATATATAAGTATTCTTGTCAAAGGATCGGAGGCATTATCAGGCGGTTATGAGAGGTTCCATGTATAAGCTGTTTGTGTGATTGTTGTTTAGATTAAATTTATTATTTTCAGTACATGCAATACGATCGGCTCCGCTCGATTGAGCCTTGATCGCACAGACATTTTTATTTTCAATACATGCAATACGATCGGCTCCGTTTGATTGAGCCTTGATCGCACAGACATTTTTCATTTTCAGTATTTTGTGTTTGTCGTATTGGTTGTAGAGTCACATAGGACTAATCATAATTCACTGATAAAACCAATGAAAATTTGACGAGAATATGGTGGATACGCCGCTGGTACTTCCTATATATAAGTATTCTTGTCAAATGATCGGAGGCATTATCAGGCGGTTATGAGAGGTTCCATGTATAAGCTGTTTGTGTGATTGTTGTTTAGATTAAATTTATTATTTTCAGTACATGCAATACGATCGGCTCCGCTTGATTGAGCCTTGATCGCACAGACATTTTCATTTTCAGTATATGCAATACGATCGGCTCCGTTTGATTGAGCCTTGATCGCACAGACATTTTTTCATTTTCAGTATTTTGTGTTTGTTGTATTGGTTGTAGAGTCACATAGGACTAATCATAATTCACTGATAAAACCAATGAAAATTTGACGAGAATATGGTGGATACGTCGCTGGTACTTCCTATATATAAGTATTCTTGTCAAAGGATCAGAGGCATTGTCAGACGGTTATGAGAAGTTCTATGTAGGATTTAGTAGTTTCTTGGTAACTAATCATAACTTGCGGATAAAACCAACGAAAATTTGACAAGAATATGGTGGATACACCGCTGGTACTTCCTATATATAAGTATTCTTGCCAAAGGATCAGAGGCATTATCAGGCGGTTATGAGAAGTTCCATGTAGGATTTAGTATTGCCTTGGTTGAAATTTGTGTTACATTCATATCATCTCGCCATTTAAAGAAATTGGACTGTGTTCTATTTCTACATAAACTAGCCTCTCCATCATAACAAACGAGAGAGGAACTGTCACCATTCAAACATATATGCTATCAGAATGTGGATTCAAATATTGGTTGTTGTGTTATTTATGTTTTAGAGTTACATCATAGGACCAATCACAACTTACTGATAAAACCAATGAAAATTTGACAAGAATATGGTGGATACACCGCTGGTACTTCCTATATATAAGTATTCTTGTCAAAGGATCAGAGGTATTGTTAGATGGTTATGAGAAGTTCCATGTAGGTTGTAGTATTAGAAGTTTTGCCTTAGGATATAACCATATCCTTCCAAACATATCCAAACTCTTATGCATGATATCATATTTAGCGAATCAACTCTGCTTATCAATACTTTTACAGTAGGCAACGAAAAGCGATTCCTGTAATAGGGTACTTAACCCTTACAAGGGACGTTACCGCCTCAAACAAAAATTTAAACTCTTACTCTTCTTCTAAGTATGTAACTGTCAAACTAAACACCATCATTCTTTTAGTCAAATATATCACTACTTAAATTTCGGGACGAAATTTCTAAAAAGCAGGGGATACTGTAACATCCGTCAAAAAACGGATTTTACCAAATCCGCTCCGTTTACTAACCGAACAATCAGTTAAAAATTTCGTTGCTTATTTAATGCCCAAAATAATTTTAAACGATACAAAATTAATAAGTATTTTGGGTTATAAAAGTTTTATTTGAAAGTGTCTTAAAAATAGTGAAATAAAAATGAAAAGCTGCTGCCGGGTTTTGAACCCGGGTCAGTCAGCCGGGTCAACAACAGACTTAACACTCAGCCGTTCAACCACTGCGCCACTAATGATTCTTGTTAAATATTGGAAACAATTAATACATAAAATAAATCCCAAATTCAAATACGACGCGCCCAATTGCAGTCGTCGGAAATCTCGGCGATCTCGCGAGATTGGACGGTTACTTCAGTTATAACGTAAACCTTAAACACTGCATCAGTTATAACCGACGCCTGAGTCCGCGACACAAGCTATAACCGCCGGAGAATTTCTAACCGATGAATCAAGTCGGAAATCGGACCAAATTCATCAATGACCTGCCTTATATAACCCCCTCAAACCTCTGCAAGCTTTTTCGCTCAAAACCGCACCTTTACCCGACGTAATTCCATTCGCTGGAAAACTTCTGCACATCGCCGGAAGATCGAACCTTTCACTTCTGAGCCTTATTGAACCCCCTGAGCTTATACCGAAGTCACCCACATCCTTTTCAAGCTTGCTGAAGACTCTCTGCCGCAAGACACACGACGCCGGAATCTTTTGCTGTCACCGGAGTTCTGCCGGAGAAACAGAGAAGTCCAGTCGGTATACCTTACGCTTAAATCTTTCATTCTTTTTATATATCTCACATGTAATTAACCACCAGACACTAACGAACATGATTAAAACTTCGAACCAGTCAGTCATCGTTTCTGGTTAAGACTGACGAAGAAGACGAAGTTTCGGTAACATATAAGTTTAATTTAAATCAAGTTATAACTCGGGTTAGACACACAGTCCAGCGGTGGACTGTGTGCACATTAAACACGTAAACGTCTCGAGTTCGAATCTTGTCCCACGCATGCTTGCCTTAATAAAAATGTCCTTTTTTTAACCGAACCGGAGTCACCGCTGATATATCTTAAGTTTATAAAAACCAGAAAAATAACCAAGATAGACACACAGTCCAGCGGTGGACTGTGTGTATGTTTAATCACAGGACACGAGTTCGAGTCCGGGCTACCGCACCGGTCCGGATAATTATTAAACTTTTTATTTAAGACAGAAATGGAAATGTTTAGTTTGTATATAAGTATAATAAAAATCGGTTTATATAACAAGTTAAACACACAGTCCAGCGGTGGACTGTGTGTTAACCTAAACCACGGGTCCCGGGTTCGAGACTTGTGGAGCGCACCGAGTCACTGATTAAAATCTTTTTAGAAATAAGTTGATTTTCGGATTAATCTAATTAATATATAAATATAATTAAAAACAGAAATATTTTGGGTTAGACACGTAGCTCAGTTGGTAGAGCTGCGTGCACGCGTACGGGAGGTCTCGGGTTCGAGCCTCACTCAGCGCACACATACACGCATACGAACCGGTCAAAGTCAACAGTCAATGGTCAACGGTCAACGGTCTAAAAAGTCAACTTTTTTTATTATTTTTATTTATTTATTTTAATTAAAAAATCAATTTAAAATACTTAAAAATAACATTTTTAAGGTTAGAAAATAGCCTTAAACTCACAAAAATACACCCAACAATCCTACTAAAATGGATTAATAAAATCCGTTTACTTACCGAACCATAATGCTATTTATCTAGGTTAATTTCACTCGTGGTTAAAACCACTTCGCGTGCATTCAACATCATCAACCGAACGCACCCACTGTGAGTGAATCTTACAACTCCCCCTTTTTAATTACACGTTTTGGGGGTGTGTCATGTGTCACAAAATAATTAACTCGTTTATTTAAACTTGTGCCATACCATATTGTGATCTAAACTTAGATTGTTTATATTGTTGTGGTTATGTATTTCATTTTGTCAACTTATATGAAAGTCATTCATTAAGGCCATCAGTTCCTCGTGGGAGACGAGTTGAGCAACGCGTGCCTCAAAACAAATCCATTATTGTTCATGTGTGTATTATTGAGTTTTTATTGTTTGTAGTTATGTATTTTATATTGTCAGGTTTATGCAATTCATTCATTAGGCCCATCAGTTCCTCGTGAGAGACGAGTTGAGCAACACGTGCCTCTAAACGATCCATTATTGTTCATGTGTGTATTGTTTATTATTAAATTGATTGGTGAATAAGTTACATCTATTTTTACTCATGTGTGGTTGTGCACTTATTTTATAATCAATTAAATAAACTTGTTCAAATGTTTTCCATATGATTCACTCGCCAACTTTTTGTTGATCCAAAAACCATTTTTACACATGATACAGGTGAACAGGATGAAGCAAGGAAAACATAGGAAATGCCTTAGAAGAAAACAATGAAGCCTAGATTAATATTTAGGACATGATGTAATATTGATTGTAATTTTCCATTAAAGTGTAATAATGAATATGAAACGTTAAAATAAATGTCATGAGCTTTGATGATAACCCAATCATGCCCCGATCACCTTTTCCGCTGCGGGTCGGGGTGTGACAACAACTGATAAAATTTTGCAAATAAGAGAAAGATTAATAGCGGCCCGAGATAGACAGAAAAGTTATGCCGACAAAAGAAGAAAGCCTTTGGAATTTAGAGTCGGTGATAAAGTAATGTTAAAAGTATCACCATGGAAATGTGTGGTTAGATTCGTAAAAAGATATTGGTCCATTTGTAGTAACATCAAAAGTAGGAACTGTTGCATATCGGCTCAACTTACCAAAAGAGCTAAGTGGTAGTCATAATACGTTTCACGTATCAAACTTGAGAAAATGCTTATCCGACGAATCTTTAGCAATACCACTACATGACGTGCAAATTAATGAAAAGTTGCAATTTATTGAAGAACCATTACAAATAGTAGATAAACAAATAAAGAGATCGAGAAGGAAACGAATACCCTTGGTTAAAATTAAATGGAATTCTAGAAGGGGTCATGAATTCACATGGGAGCGGGAAAGTGATATGAAGGAAAAATACCCGCATCTGTTTGATACTCCATAAAATTTTGAGGAATAACAATGGGAGAATATAACACTTCAAAAAAATGATGATGAAATGCATAATAATTATATGAAGGGTTGAGTGTGTTAAAAGTAAAAAAAAAAAGTTCAAGGATCTAAGTTCACAACTTATATGGCCAGTTTGCTTCTTCGAAACCATCAAATACTGCCATGGTTTTTCACCTGACAATAACCAAAGCTCCATGCCACGTTTCACCTTCATATTCCACCACCTCTACTACCTACAATCCAGCTATCAGATCTATTTTTACCAGCTGTGATACTGAATCATAATGTAACATCTCTTTAAATCTGCACAACACTCCACTAGCAACATACACCAGAATAAAAAAAATAAAAAAATAAAATGAAAAACTTAGTATTTCCCTGGAAGATGTAGAAGTGAGAGAGAGAGAGAGAGAGAGAGAGGGAGAAATCAACATTAGGAGCAATCATCTTCAAGCTTGGTAAGTAATCCTTTATCAAAATCTTGATTCTAAATTTTAGAAATCTCAAAGAATTTGGTGTATTCAAATCTTTCAACAGAAGATTAACAATCATTCAGAATTTATGTTCCATTTTTGAGAAAATGGTCAATATGCCTACTGATAATGATCTTTAATCTTTTGGGGAATAAGAAGAAAAACTTCAGTTAAAACACCCTAGTTTAGTGCTTTGAGATTTGATTATTTATATTAAAATATGACCATTCATGAGAACTTGTTCGTACATATAAACTCAGTTGCATTATTTTAGATCTACCATTATAATTATTATAATATTGTAATTATTTAAATAACATATAAAAACAAAGAAATGAAATTCTACACTACAGTATGTATTCATACACATGACATTTGAAGTTATTTTTAATTAGGAATTATAAAGACTTTTCCATATTATAATAATAGGAAAGGAACGTCAAGATTTTTATAATATTGATATATAATAACTTTTAGTTATTATTATAAAAATAATAATAATAATAATAATAATAATAAAAATTATGTATCAGTCATATATTTACTATATTAATCCAAGCTGTTTATAAACATGAAAGCAATTAATCATTTAAAAATATACAGGGAGAGGACGGGTATCGAGCTAGTGATTTTAAACACAAGTTACCAAGGTGAGTTCATGTCAAATTCCCCTTTTTCTCTATAACTATTTTTGGGGTGAAATACATGCTGTACATATTTATCAAATTAAATGCTTTTAAGAAGTTTTAAATATATTTTTGCTAAATATATTATTCTTGTTTAAAGTGAACACATGCTTGTCATTAAGTTAAATAACTCGGGACATATATACGTATAGTCGGTACCGTTACTATATTCTAAAATACATTCTTGCGTAGGATGTTGTACGGTTATGTTACAGTGGCAATTAAATGGGTGTCGTGAACTGAACATAAAAGTATATATGTTAGCATACATTTATGCGGAAATGAGAATTGAATTAATAGCATGATGTTTTTTTTATATACTTCACAAGATCATTGACTATATTGTTAAAAAAAAATTTTATGAACTCACCAATATTGACATATTATTTTTGAGCATGTATCTCAGAGAAAACTTAAGTGAATCCACCTAAGGAGTGATCATGAGCAGTAGGAGTTCAATTTAAAGATGACGGAAGCATTCTTTATTTTTATTAAGTAAAAGTTTGTAAAATATGTTCTTTTTCTTGTATTTGTTTATCATACTTTATGTTATAAATAAAGTCGTATTTCCGCTGCATACTTTGATATCAATCAGTCACTTCAAGTTCCGTTTAGACGGGGTGTGACAATGCTGTAATCGCACTTAATCCAGATGCACACATCACTAGTTAACAGCCTGTGAAACTGAATAGGCTGCTGCAAATGTTAGACTTATCTAAGTTTTGCCATAACCTTAATCAGAAACCATATCATGTTTGGTTGTGTATTGATTGCATTAGATGTGTATTGTGGCTGTAGGTGTGGGTGTGAGTGAAAATCATAATGTATAGACAGGAGTTCAATTATAAGCCTTCATCAATGTGATTTCATAACAGGATGCTACTAACCTGCTCAGGTGAAAAAACTATGCCCGCGTTATAAAATGTATCACAATTCCCAATCGATCCACTCTGGCTCCACCATTGCTCATTTCACATCAATTAAATCTATGACCAGTTCCATGCACCAATGTAATGTCCGCCGCCTCTCCTAAACATGACAAAGCCCCAAAACAGGTAGTCATTAAGGGTATGGGTCTTGTTTCTTTATTTGGAAACAACGCCAACACATGGTAAGCTGATGGAAATAACCAGGGCTGGCCCTGAGAATTTATGTACCTTGTTCTAACTCGAAAAAACGTGCCCTTAGGCCTTAACGAAATTGGATATTGGATTCGCTAAAGATCTAAAGCTAATGCCAATGGGTTAATAACTAATCTAAACCATAAGAATAGTTTTGTAAGTGAACATATGTGGTGTTTGTATGTGTATACCCTATTAATTTATTTTTTACATATACATATCAGGTTTTTTTTTTAAATTTGCCCTTCGAAATATCGGGCTCTGGCCAGTGGTCCTCCCCGCCCACCCCAGGGCTACCCCTGGAAATAACGGCCAAGGAATCATAATGTGGTAGGGATTTTCAGTTAACCACTTATAACGACTAGCCAAGTGTTTTTTGTGCATAATTTCTTTTAATGAAATCAAGTATTGCTCAGAATAATATGAACGATATTATGTGTGTAGGGCATGTTACTTGATCATGGAGGCACCGTCACGGATACTGTCACCAATTGTAAAATTCTTTTTATCTCCATGGTTAAGTTTGGTATCTACCAAAAAAAAACAGAAGACTAGAGTTCAATTATTACTCAACTAAGCAGAATCAGATAGATAAAACGGGTTGTAGAAACTAGTGTTCGGGCATGCTTCTTTGCTGGTGACTAGCTTGACCAAGTGCTTGTCACAAACTATATGCACTTGAGTTGCTCCACCCTCTTAAGAACAGTTTATTATTAGAACAAACACAAACTCACCTTACAACCATGGTGGGAACTATTAGCAGCCCTGAACATGTGATGTGTTACCACTGGTTTTAACATATAAAGAGATCACCAAAATAGGTAAAAGATGCTACTTTATCAGCAACAGATGCAACATTATCAATGACTTAAACAATCAACCTTGAGTGCTCTTCTTTCATGGAAAGATTTCAAAACCATTTCTTTTGGGATTCAATTTATTGCACCAGCTATACTAATATACATATATTTACATAGATACAATAAATGTATTGTGAGTGGAGGTCAGGGACAGCCATGATCCACTCACTTAAAAGGTGACTGTCTACGTGGCAACACTTTTTTTTCACGTTTAACCTCACCATACCATATATAGTGATGATTGAATACACAGTTTTAAGCCAATTCTACTTCAGAGAATTCATGATTGATAGCTGTTATTTACTCTGAGCTTAATTTGATTTTTTATATTTTTCGATGATGATATAATCCAATTTTAAGAGGTACGTGGATCCAAGACCCTGTTTTACAGGGAGAACCACTTGGTTGAAGCTGTATTTCAAAATCACAAAATTGTTTCTTGTATTTTAACTTGTTTTGTTCTGTTTTGTCATATTTACGTGACATTATCTTGTTTATTTAACTCCCCTAAATGATTAATTGATGAGGAAAATATATATCTTTAATTTAAATTAACTATTTCAATTGGCAATGACGCGATTCGTTAATAAGAATTTAAAAGCTTTGTATTTCCTAATATGAGCTAATTTGTTTATTTTTTGTTAACCATTTTGCATTGACAATCTGATGCGTGCAGATTTAAGCCAGTACGCTATACGCAGATTATATAGCTTGTATTTAGGTGGATCTTGCTACTACTTGCTTCACTACTTGAGGATTATGTGTTTTAGTATCTTGTTTAGAGTGTAAACTGTACATGTTTCTACTATGTCTATAAATTTTCTAATTTTTATTGGATACATTAGTTATTTCACTTTGACATTTTATCGAACACTTGGTGTGCAAAAGTGCAACCTTAGATACTAGTCAATTTCAATGAAGCATATTCAATCCATTAATTTCATAACAATAAAAAAAATTACCAAATCAATGAAGCTTTAACAAATTTGATAAACATAATAGAAGACAACATTAATAAACAGAGTTGATGAACATACTCCAATATACAATACACCCAATGTGAAATCTTGATTCTACATTGAAATGGTGTGAATTTGGTATTAATTCGTCTGTTGAACTAAAATGGAAGCATAAAACTAACTATATCATGTGTAATTTGATCGCTGGTACATTGGAGTAAAAAATTGGATTATGTGGACATATAGAAATTCGGGGTCGGGATTTTGGGGGGAAACTGATAAACCCGATAGATAAAGGAACCGAAACCGATACTAGATTTAAGGGCACGTATCGTGTTCAGGTATTTTTAGGTTCGGGTATCGTTTTTTCGGGTCAGACCTAATTTTGCTCACCCCTAGGTTAGGTGAAGTTTTGTGTTTGTTGAAAACATTGTTTACCGAGGAATGGAAATTCATTTACTTGCTATTTTATATTTTGGCTTAACTGGATCGCGTATCTAGCAGCTGTTAGTTTGTGTTTGTGCATCTGCTCTGGGTATAGGAAGTTGGCTATCAGAATCTGTTATCGACTTATTAATTTTTTTATACAACTATATGCACTTCTTAATAACCAAAGTGTGTGGGTTTTTATTCTAGACTTCATAAAGGATGCCCGTACGATGAGCAAGAAGCTAAAATGCTTCATGGCTCTCTTCTTGAAATTCAGAAGTCAAACAACTGATCCTTGTATTTCAAACCAATCCAAACTGTCTACAATCTCAAACTGTTGATTTCTAGCTATCTTCACGTGTCAATCGACAGCCCCGATGAATCAGCAATGCTTCTTACTTCTGCAATCATTATTACCACATCACATCTTTCAGCAGTGCAGCCTGATTATCACTGACCCAAAACCCAATTTCAAAAATAAATATGCAATAAAGAGGAAGTTGTCGATATGAGGGATATACTGTGTGTTGAATGTTGTTTACCTTTTTGATTAAGCCCTAAATCCTGGGCTTTGATGAGTAGATCATTTTCCACCTTTAGTCTGAATGAGTCAGCATCTTCTTGTTCCAAAGCCCTGCCAGCTTGGCCTCTAAAAATTAGTTTCTATGGTTACGAACGATTTATAAAAACTGAATCTGATGTTTATAATGTGTGTAGGGCATGCTACTTGATCAGTGAGGCTTAACGCGTGAGGCAGAGTCACGGATAATGACATCAACGGAAGAATTCTCCATGTCTCCATCATTAAACATGAGACTAGAATTCAATTAAAAGCCTTTGACGGAAAGTTGTTTAGAGAAAACTAACAAACAATTGCTATGAATTTAAATACAGACATGCTTTGGCGAAAAAAACTATGCCCGATAATTCCTAATCTCCAACTATATACAACATTTATTTGATGTGAACCACAATCATAATGTAGTTATCAGTTTTGCAACAATAAGAAACAAGTGTACCCAATATAATTTCACCATAGTAGAGCTATTGTAGAGGATGGGGAGTGTGTGATGTGGACGAATCTTACCTCTATCCTGAGAGATAGAGAGTGGTTGCTTTCGTTGAGACCCTCGGATCTAAGAATACCTTTGTTTACGTGAAAAGTAATATTCCAATTAACATAAAATATAGCTAATAGAATCTTTTCGCAACAATGGACAAAGTTAAGTGAAAGTTGAGGCATTGAGGACCGAGGGGACGCTTTAGCGTGTGTCACACCCCGATTCCCGGTGGGCCCGGATGTGTCGTGACAATTGGATAACAGTATCACAAATAACAATGCAGTTGAGTATTGGAGTAAAAATATTTATCTCAATAAAAGCTTGAATATAAATATATAAGTTGTACAAGCGTTTCAGTATATGCCCATAGGCAGGATCTAATAAAAAGAACTTTAGACATTTTAGGTCTTAAACTTGAGGAGTTGTAAATTCATTAGCCTTCATTCTAGCCAACTCGGATTCCTAGCCTATAATAAGGTTCGGTACCTGCGGTTCAATCTTTTGAAAATACGTCAGCTTTCGTTGGTAAATACAATTAACTGACTCATTTTGAAAATAGTTTTTCAAAAATGATTTTATACATAGAGAAAACCCGTAGGTAAACATTTAATATATCTTGGGATTTTATCTTGTCACCAGATTTACATATTTGCCATACAATGGGAACCAGATATCAAAGCCGGTCATTTTCAGTGCTATAATGATTAAGGGTACACACCAAAGTTGAATAAAACGTGTCTTACAGTCGGTATGCCTACCCCAGCACGCTATTCCGTATGGCCATAATAGTTCATGAGTCAGGACGCCCGAACATGGTACCAATAACCCCCAATTGTTACAGTTATCATGTAAAACGGATTAAACCGAGTTCTTACATTTATGGGCAACATAGATGGCTCATTTATGTAATACCTGCTCCAAGTGGCGTATTCGCCATACCCCAAGTTTAAAAACTAAAATAAGTTAAGAGTATTTACCTTTTGCTAGCTTCCAATCAAATATGATTATAATTTAGCAAAAGCCGCAAGTAAAAGTATTATGGACCCAAGTCCGGTTATCTTGGGGTTCTATAGTCTGGAATGAACAGAATTATTTATCTGTTAGAATGTATACGGGTCAAAGGTTAGTTCCTTCAGACATGACCCGTTACTTAAGAATAGATTCGCTAGATTAAGCGTAGATCAGATAGAATGTGGTTACCTATCCGAGTGCAATGACTCATTGGAATAAGGTTATATAACTAAGCATTCTGATTTGGAGTGGTTTTGAAGTATCTAGATCCCTTACGCCTAAATTATACGAGCTGGGTTCGTATAACTAGTTATGCGCGTATAAGCGGGTTTGGAAGGTTAGATAGGTCTTATGACAAGTCTAAAGTGTTAAAACACTTTTCATAACATTATATATTCTGTTTAAAATTTAGAATATTGATTACTTTGGTTTGAAAACCATTTATTTAGTTTTTAGGACAAAAGTACATAATGTCATTTTTGAAATATAATTCTAGACTTGTCATATAACCTATCAAACAACACGACCAAGAAGTATAACTTCTAAGGGTTATACCTTATATTAATATGGTCGTAATATCAGTTCTAAACAAGTCCTAACGTTGATCAAAGTAGTCAGAATCGAAAGTAAAAGTAGAAAGTCAAACCGCTTGACTTTCGATATGGAATTGTGCTCTAAACAAGAAATGACGAGTTGCACATGTTTAGACATGTCCTAATATGTTTTATGAACTGATATGATGTTAAAACTTAAATTTTAATTGTTAGAAATTTAATTAGCGCAATTTGCAAAGTTTACGTTTTTGACCTTTTATTTAATATAAAGCTGAATCATCATTCGGCATACTTAATGTGATATTTAGAAGGTGTAATCCCAGGGGATTATTACCCTTATTATTAGGATCACGTAACCATGTTCGAATCGAACATTGGCTTAACTATAATGGTCATAACCGAAAGTCAAAGAGAAAGTCAAACTATTTGACTTTCGGCTGTTAACTAGCCTAATAAAATGAAATAGACTAAGGAGTTCACTTACTAGTGTTGAAGAACACTTTCAGAACTCTGTAGAAGACTTCCATGTACTGGAAACAAGCTCCAAAAATAAAGGAGGAAGAAAATGGAAAGGTGCAAGTTAAGAATGAAGATCTTATGGCTATTTATACTACTCAAAGTGTCACCAAATCATGCCAAGTGTCCCATGAGTCATCACAAGCTGATTAGTGTCTAGACACTTGGAAGATGGAGGTGGAATGGTGGCAAAATGGAGCAAGGTGGCAAGCTTGGCAGCCAAGGCAGCAAGTTGCCAGAAGCTGTCTCTGGCACACCCTTACAGATCGTAAGAGTGATGCCTTATCGTCCGTAAGGACCTTAGGCGCGCTGATTTAATCAATCACCCTTGCGGACAGTAAGGGCTAAGCCTTGTGGTCCGTATGGGACCTCTAGACACAATAACTTGAGATTTTTACATTTTAGTCCTTGGACTTTGATTCTTTTGCCATTTGGCATAACTAGTCCCTCTTCTTCCAAGAGTTGGGATTAGTCGGAGATACGGCACACGTTTTAATGAACGTACAGTATGGATCCTTCCTCCTCCCACATAGTCGGGATTAGCCGGAAGTTCCTTTCTCCACATAGTCGAGATTAGTCGAAGGATTGGACATGTATCGTTACATAGTTGAACGATAAATTCCCTTTCCTTAGTTGGAAATTTGGGACACGTGTCGTCGCACAATTGGATGAAAATTTACGGGTGTTACAGTGAGTATGGTAGCAAGAAAAGTCGATGGATGACACATAAATCTATCTACACAATAATATAGACAGAGATCAACATATGGAAGACCACATGGTGTGGGCGTGAAAATATGGTGTGGAAGCTCCTTCACGCTAGGCACACCACCTCATGTTTGGCGTGGAGGGCAGCGTTGTGGGTGGGGCTTGAGGATCTCCACCCGCATGAATGGCAATTTTGTTGGTGATGTGTGGTACCAGTTGATTGGTGATTTGTGGTAGGAGGTTTGTGATTGACGAGTTTTTTTTAAACAAAAGGTGTGACTCTTTCCACGCCCAATGCCACCCCGTAGTTTTTTTACTACGCTCTCTTGCTGATATAACTGCCACATTACGTTTTATACCTCCTCTTTATGCCCTCTCACACCATATGGTCTAAAATGATTAAAGTTATAGATGTCTAAATTTTACATATAGATCATCTTTAAAAAAGAAAAAACACACATAGTACTCCAAAACACCCGATGACTAAACAAAAAAAAGCCAAAAATATTGACACATCATTACCACTTTTTAAATTTTTAACTACTATCTTCTCCCTCTATAATTATATAAAAATGTTGCACATGAACTAGCCAGCGATTATAATCATTTAGTACGGCTACTCTTAGTTGTTTCTAGGGACCACACCCAAAACCCACCTCTAAAACTCAGCTCCACAATAAACAAAAATAAGTTTGTATTGCCACATAGGATCAAAATCCAGAAAAAAAAACCTTTTTTAGGGATGGTATTGTATTGGTATTCAGCTTTCTTATAGGTGATCTTTATATGCTACTCTTAATATGATAGTTTTTACCTTAAGATGGTTAAAAATTTGGATTAGATTTACCTTTTAATAGTATTATTGAAACACAAATGCTATATTTCTAAAATCAGAATGTGCAGGTTTGAAACAAGTATATAAATGTACAGTGTAAAGTATTTAAAATAACTAGTTAAAATCACACCTTTAATTAATTATATATCATCCACTATATATCCTTTTTTTAACAGCATCCACCTATATATCTCCTAGACTCAACCCATTACTAGTTTTAAATAGTAACCAAATCACACAAGATTCTATATCAAATAATTGCGTGGGTTGTCGACCAACCATCTCCATTATTCATACGTGGTAAATTAACCATCTACAACCTAGAAATGGATTGGTACAATGACAGCTTTATATACGTATATGATTTTGAATAGCATATTGCAAACTAGTATTAGGTTAATTAACTTGAAGACGGAACCAGATTTCAACCCAAGCGAAATGAATGTGAAACTTAATCGGTGGAAGCTGCTCCAGACTGGACCTGACCCATAGGGTTGAAATCATGTTGTAACCCCATTAAGATAAACCTGGTCAAGACCGACCCAGAACAGACAAAAAACGGTCTCAAACTCGAACTAGCTTCAAACGGAACAAATCCTAACCCCCACGAAAAATAATTCCAACTGAACCGACTTATTCAAAAACCGGTGTTGACCATCTTTAAAATCGAGGCCGAAGAGTTGCAAACATTGCCCTTGCCAGTGGAGATGACGTCTTCAAGAACATGGGTAATGTATTTTTGGGGATTCTAGAGGTCATCTACATTTAATATTATACGATTATCAGCATCATGGTAGTTTGTGCCTGAATGTGTATGAGATGTCGAGTGATCATTTGGGGTGGACTATCAAGTATCAAGTACAGACCCGTGAGCTTAGGCATGCTTTTTCGGAGATGATTCATTTGCCTTCTGATTGTGATGTCGTTGATATGGTTAGAGGTGAAAAAGAAGAAGATACATTCATGGTGCTGATAACACATAGGAAGGTGATAAGGTATAATTTTCATGACAAGAGTTTTAAGCAGATATTTGGAAGCATCAGCTGGATGGAAGGTCATCGTTATATTGAAACCTTGTCCTCTTTCTAGATATTTATCGTTATTAAGGCGAGTTTTGAAAGAATTAGTTGATACTGTTTTTTAAATGGGACAATTAGTGGTAATGTATCTATCGTTAAGTTAGCATCTACAAAAAACATGAGACTAGAGTTCAATTATTGCTCAACTAAGCAGAATCCGATAGATAAAACGGGTTGTAGAAACTAGTGTTTGGGCGTGCTCTTTTGCTGGTGACTAGCTTAACCAAATGCATTTCAGAAGTCTTAAGAACAGTTTATTAGAACAAACACAAAATCACCTTAAAACCACTGTGGGAACTGTTAGCAGTCCAGAACACGTGATGTCATGTGTTACCACTGTTTTTAGCTTATAAAAAGATCACCAAAATAGGGAATAGATGGCACCTTATTAGCAGCAGAAGCAACGTTAAGTGATTGCAAAATCAACAGGTCTGAGACCGTAGTTCAATTAAAAGCCTTCATCAATGTGAATTTCTAACCGGGTGCTACTAACCTGTTCGGGTAGAAAACTGCCCGCATCATAAGACGTATCACAGTTCCCAATCGATCCACTCCGGCTCCACCATCACTCATTTCACATGAATGTCAAATCTACAACAGGTAGTTTATTAAGGGTATGGGTCTTGTTTCCTTATTTGGAAACATATTAGCAGGGGAAAGCGGAATCAAAATGATTGACAGATTTGATGCATCAACAATTGCGACCCATTTTGGTGGTCAGATTGGTTAAGCGCTGGAAATATTGATGGGAGTAACTACCGGGGAATCATAACGTGGTAGGGATTTTCTGCTCGTAACCTGTCTTTTTTCACCAGGGGGTTTATTATCGCAATTACCTGTACTTTAAAATAGATATTGAGTAGCTGCAAACGTTACCCTTGCTTCTAGGGTTGATGTCTTCTGAAATAATGACAATGTACTTTGGAGAATCTAGAGGTCATCTACATTTAAGAAGCACAAATCTGTATCATGTGATGCCTTATCACTTAATCCTAAATCACTTTGTTGCCGTGTCAAAAGAGACCAATACAGCTGACAAATCTGCAATCTTTGTTTCACCATGTCGTCGTCTAGGGTTCTGATCGAATCATCATCTAGGAATCTTGACTGCGCGAATTATATCTGGTTTTGTTTTTATAAATGAAACAGTTCATGGGGTCGTGAAAGTTGAGGAGGGGAAAGTATTTGAAAATATGCTACTTGTGCTTAAAAGAGATAATACAAATAGAAAAATTTAGATTCTTCGTAATGACTGATGCCTTTCGTATTTTATTTGTTAGTCTCCGTTTATTATTTAGGTTGTGAAGCTAAGGAAAAATAAAGGGATGGTGTCATTGGATGTTGATTGTGCTGGTGCTGGTCATATCTTGATAAACCTGCAATAATGAAGGTACCTTTTATTCTTTTGTAAATTAGTGTAACAAGTTTATGTATTAATCTTTACCCTAACTTTGATTATTATCTGATCGTTACAGTTTTATCAGATTCTGTAAATCAGGCTGGCAAGGTTGATCATAAATTTTAAGTTGTTTCTGTTTCTGGCGAAGTTGATGGGCGTCAAAAGGGTAAGCAGATGAAATATTGAATGAAGAGTCTATAAAAGTCTATGTTCTCGCCTGTAATTCTGCTATTTTATTACTTATAATAATGCATTATTGTAGATGTGAGTGCTCCAAATGAGAGGTAAGTGTCTCCTAATAATTTCTACCGTGCAGCTTTATTGACAGGTTGTTTGCTGATATCATACTCAAAGCTCAAGGGAAACCATTGGAAAGGTATAAGTGATCCCACACTCTATATGTTTATTGGGGTTAATTTGTCTAGAGGTTACGTTATCCAAAGTGTTTACTAAAAACTTACCTTACCCAAAGGGTTTTTAAAGCTTAAACCTCTTAGATGTTAAAAAAAAAACCTCTTGAAGTGTTTTAAAAATTGAAAAAACGGACAAGAAACCCAATTGGTTTGAATTTGTATCAAATTTCGCCCCCTTTTTGACCCATTACTCATATTTGCCTGACACACTCATTTTAGCAATATAGTCTCAAGTTGGACGAATTCACTATTTACCAAAACATAAGTTGACCTTAGTGGCCTAAGGCCTTCCATAGCAATGCTTTTGATTGTAGCTTGGAATGATAATAGTGTGCTAATATGCTGGAGTAAAAAGATAAGTACAATACCTTAAAAAAACGAATACACCATAAATATAATCTAGATAAGTATATTATTCAGATTTTAAGTTTATGGAGCAATCTGCTATTTAATTGACTTGATTTTATGCATGTTTGAAAATTGATGCATGCTTATTGTGATTTTCATGGACCAAAGAGGTTCATAGATGTTTGTTGCTATTGTTATAGGCTCAACATCTTTTTCTTGTGCATATGTTTTATCTGTCTCATAAGGCTTGCTTTGTGCAGGTACTTTCCTACAGTCTCACAACAGTGGAGTTCAAATGACAGTATTAACGTTTATCTTCCCATAACTCTATGGAGGCACAAAATTCCCAAATTATAATCCAATATTCAACGGATAGAAAGTATTTGATTAATTGAAATATCATGATTACCAAATCAAAGTAGAATGAAGTTTTAGATTGATCATGTATGGAATATCAGTTGTGGTTGATAATCACAAATCATAATTGAATCTAATATCAGTCAGGACACATGTTGTAACACGCTAGCATTCCCACTAGTATTTAGTAATGTTTCATATCTCAATTCCATTTCCTTAATTTTGATTAATCATTTCTTGTGCTACTCAGATGAGACATGTATAAAACTGGTTTAATATTATTAACGAAAAGATTTAATTGGTGGAGATAACTTTGATTTTAATAGGTTTTCATCTTTTTAAAGTTCATTATGTGAAAATTTTCTTGATTTTTAAATATGCTATTGTGAAGTGCCTTTTTTATCTAAGTTCCGGTCACTTTTATTTTCTTAGAACCTTAATTTTTATAAAGACGTAACTTTTTCGTTATCTCAACAGCGTCGTATATTTTTCTATCTACGTTTTGATGTTCGAAACCAAATCTGCGTAGCGCGCGGTAGGCCTGTAAACAAAACGAACGTTCATTATGTGTTTGTGAATTGTTTTGCGAAAAGATCGTCTAGGCAAAATATTAGCTCATTTAACTACGTACATGAACTTACCTACGTTTTGTTTATTCATTTATGTTATTGAACGTTTGTTTACTTAAGTAGCTATATTTATATAAATACGTTAAATGGGATTTTAAGCTATTTATATAAAAATAACTAATTAGTCATTGTGTTTTCGAGTAATAAAATAAAGGCTTTGGCAATAAACTTATCGTAATTAATCACTAATTTATTTATATAAAAGAACAACTTTATGTCCGTTTGTGTATGGTCAGTTAATAGATTATGTTCGTATAAGTTTGTTTGTTTATATGTTCACGAACTTTTAGTTTAGGTTTTAAACTAATGAACATAGACGAAGACGAACAAGCTCGTTTGCTTAATGAACAAAATGAAAAAAAATGTGGTCGAATTATATGTTTGTGTTCGGTTAAAGTTAAGTGAATGAACACATACATGGCTACATTCTTGTTCCTTTGTTGTGTTCATTTCCTGGCATAGCGCGTAGATTCCACTATTTGATAACAAAATACAATTTTGCTAATTCGAAAAAGATACCTTAGTCCGGGTTTGTGCAATTACCTGAACACTATTTCTTGAAATAAAAAAATAAATCATATTTCTAGTAAGTGCCTGATTTAAAACATTTCTTCAAAACATCTTCATACAATTTACCATGAAGAGTCTTTATCATTGTTTTTCAGTTAGATCTCATATCTTTATTAAATTCGGGTATTGCTTGTATCTTGGTTATCAAGTGAGATGAAGTGATCTAGACCTTCAACTTCCAAGTTCTGTAATGCAATATGATGAGTTGAGTTGAGTTGAGCTAGACCTATTTCATCTTGGATGGAAGAAGTTGGCATCTAAACCTCTACAAACCAAGTTCCATACAGCACCAACAACTACCAACACACTTAATGCGGTGCCTAAACAACCAAGAGCAAGGTTAAACCACCACTTTGCGGATTTCATTGGAGGTCTCTTGATCACAATCCACATGAGACATGGGTAACCAAACGTCAAGTGTAAAGAAATCCCTCCGATAATTAGAGCTAAGCTTGGCAGAAATGGGAAGGCCACGGATATTAAGAAGGTCAAGCCTCCAAAGAAAATCCGGATACCCATACGGATTAACTTTGGGCATTCATGTTTTGCTCGGCTTGCGTATACGCGCTCCAAGTTGTCGTAGAAAACCATACTGTAGATTTGGAAAGCAGTGACACAACTTATGATGATCTGCATGTATATGATACCTAGCAATGGTGTAGACATGTGGTAGTTAAGGGTGGATGAGATTGCCGTTAGCACTCCTCCATTGATTGGAATCTGTAATCACTTATATAAGTATATTTAGTTCATAGATAAAATCAATTTACCTATGACGGTTGTTAAATAAAAGTTTCAGTTTTGCAAACCATGTTTCCAAATGCCCAATATCCAACAGTTGCTACAGGGAAGAAACACAATGCAATAATGAGATATGATGCTACCATCCCTTTCATCATGAAATTTGATGATGAGCGATTTGGGGCTGATGGCATAGTACCCTATAACATAACAAGGATGCTTAAACAGTTGATTTATCTTGAAATAATGTAGAAAAAATGTCTCTGGAATACGTAGGTAAAAACATGTTTCAGAAATGTGTAGGAAAAATATGTGTCGGAAATGTCTACGGATAATTTTTTATGGAAATGTGTAAAAAAGATATTTGTCTGAAAAAGTTACCCACAACCAGTGGCGGATCTCCTATAAATTATTTTCTAGGGGTATGAATAAAATGTTTAACTAAACTTTCAAGGGGTGCGATCATGATTTTTGCCTATAAAATACACAAAAAAAAATATATTTTAAGGGCGTCCGCCCACACCAAGGTTTGCCTTGGGTCCGCCCGCCCCTGCCCACAACAGATTTCCTACCAAATTTAGTTTTCTACGCATTTCTGATGAATATTGTTGTCCGAAACGATATTATTTTTTTATAAGTGTCTTGTAGCCTTACTAGATTTGGGATTGATATGATCATAACACGATATGTTACAGATGAAATGTACCTGTATCTCTAACACAATATTATGGCCTCTAAATGCAACTGCAATGATCCCAAGTGCATTGAAGATACTTCGAACATGACCTGATTCTGATGAGATGGCTTCCGATGAATCATACACAGCACCATCTACCTTTCCTTTTGCAACAAACACGGTCCATAATATCGTACAATATCCAACAGCCATGCTTGCTCCAAGGAATGACAATAAAGCTACCGAATGCAAGTTTGTACAAAACAAAGACAGAAGAATTGCCATAGTAATGAAAACCAACAACCATTCTGTTGTTGTGAAAGGGTATTTGGAGGAACAGTCCCCACACAAGAGTTGATAGAAAAGCTTCATGGTTCCACCTCCTGTGATTATGAACATCACACATGTGCCTCCTGAAAGATACATTATCGGGAAAATGGCTACAACTTTCCCCAATTTTACTCCTTCAAAAGTCATAAAAAAGTGGAAACATGTTAATTTGTTATGTAAATATCCTATTGTATGTTAATTACTATAAACCGGAGCTTATGTTCATACCAAAAGCAGCAATAGAAAGATGAAGGTATCTACTGAAGCGAGTACCAGGGACCGATTCATGAAGACTCACTAGCAATCCAATGGTGTAGAGCTGCCATACAAATGCCACAGACAAACACAGAATCCCCCAAAACCTGCAACACAAAAAAGATACATTTATTATACACTATCTCAATCCGGGTGTACCAACTAACGTGTATAATTGTGTGTATATATAATAATAAAAGACAATGAGTATAGCTTTTTTTGAACAACAAAGAATCTCACGTGTAAATTCACCCTAGTGCTATGTCAAAGGTCGACTTTTCGACCGCCATAAGACTGTATCCCCTAATGCGCAGGAACCGGATGGAATCCGTAAACCGTCGCCCCCGGTAAGATTCGAACCCGGGAATTAAAGTCCCGATTCTTTCCTTCACCTAAATTTCATTCACTAAGGAAGCCAGGTACCAATGAACCAAATTCTCAAGACCACATTGAGTATAGTCAAATAAACTATTTTCTTGTACGTGAACTAAAAGAATAGAAAGCTAGTTGGTGGAATTATTAATACTATTTTAATAATAGGTCTTGAAAAAGGGTTGTAAAAGTAGTATTATTTTTGTTCCAGTAATTAATTAAAAGTGTATAACTAGTTACAAACTCTGAAATCAATTGTCTTGAAATTGGGTTTAACTTAAGTTCTTATTTGCAAACCATGAATTTAATTTCTTTCATTTTTTTAATTTTTTTATTTAATATTTAATTTTAATATTTCAAACTCGTTATTTATTCCATATATCAATATAAATTTATTGAGTAAATGTAATTTAAACAAATAATTTATTATTTCGTAATCTCAAATATACTTTTTATTAAGAAAGGGTCAGTTTTGATAAAATGAAGCATAATAAAAAAGTTAAAACAAAATTTTGTATCTAGCTTTCTTTTAATACTAAAAACATATTAAAAAAAAACAAAAAAAGACATGTTAGATAAAAATTAGAAAAATATGAAGATGAATTCTGGATTTGCAACTCCAAACAGTATATATATATAAAAGTGGAAGCACGTAAATTAAAATAATAATGATTCTTTTATAAACTCATAATAACCATATAAATGTTCTCCATTTTTTTTTGTATTTCTCTTGTGAGTTTAAATATGCGGTTATACACTATTAATGAATTAGCATTTATCAAATACTTGTCAACTCAAATTTTGTATTCTTTTTATTTCTCTGGAAAATCTTTTTGAGTTAGAAGGTGAAAATCTTTTTATCAATGAAAACCCATGCTTGATATTATTGGTGTTTAAACATAAATCTAATTAGTAGGGTAAAAAATCATGAGATAATTACCAGCCAAGGTATAGGAAGGCGATTGGGAGTGAGAGTGTTTGGACTCCAATTCCAGAGGCAAGCAAATGGAATGTAGCAGTCCATGAATTCCCTCTTCTTGATTTGGTGATTGGAAGCCATTCGTCTGGTGGTTGGTACATCTCATTCCTGTCTTCTTTGGAATCAGATTGCTCTGAACGTGAATAATTAATCTCCTGCATGTGCTTGCTTATGATTTCGTCATCATCATTCACAACATGAATCCTGCTATCCAACACCTCACCCATATGTCCTGCTATCTAAACAACCAAATCTTACAAATGTTTATCGAGAGAGAGAGAGAGAGATGAAGAAGAAGAAGAAGTTTAATGGGCAAGTTTGTGTGAAAAATGAATGCAAAAGGAGACCATATATATTTACATCAACTACTGGAGCATGGTGACGTAGGTTTGCATACGCGTGACATAACTATGCATGTATCATGGTGACGTAAGTATGCATATGTATTAATTAGTAATTATGTTCCCTAAAAATACTTGATTGTGTTTATACGTATCAAAGATCTTTATTAACAAAGTTATTAGAGTGCAATTCGCCCTAATGTTAAAAGGTGTGGTCATTATCCTTATAATCACTATAATTCTTTACATAGATGCTATGTCACTCGCTTATAATTGTCATCCAAAACCACAACCCTATAAGTGTGGTCATGACTCAAACCACTATCCCCTTTATTATTTTAACATATATTTGTCTCAAAATCATCAAATAGTAGGACCATGGTAATTGTGGTTTAATCCACACCACCATCAATCAAGGAGGGGGGGAGTCGTGTATCCTTCCATTTACATTCCTATGTGAAAAATCATGTTCCAACCATAACCCCCAGACCCTCCAGCCTAAGAGACCAAGGCATCTACCAGGATGCGTCTTGGGTAGCCTATATCCGTTCGGCTACACTGCTACTAGACACGCGGGTAGGGATGGACATATAGGTGCTTCTGGTGATGTTTACCAAAGAAAGAAATGGTGGGAATGCATTTCAACATTCAATTGACGTTTAAATTAAAAAACAATTAAATAATTTTTTAGCAATTTAACAGTCCCTGTTATATCCAATTGTTTTCACTACATTTGTTCAACATGGGGGTTGTTATTTGTTTGTGACTGAACATTCACACCGTCGACGATCAACATGTCACCTTGTAAGCCTTGCACCTTCAAACCCACATCCTTCAAAGTTCAAACCCATCTCATTCAAACTGTCGACGTGAAAATCCTCAACCTTAAACTCACTGTCTTTAAAACCACTGCCTTCAAACCCACCCCTTTAGTTTTTGAAGTCTATCGTCCACAACATCCTAACGATTCGAGTGCGGAAGAGTTTAACTGGATATATGCTTATACCTTTAGTTAACTACAATTAGCAGGAACAAGAATTAGGGAGGGCATCATCTTCCAATGACGGACACTAATAAACTAACAAAACCTGATCCAACACAAAAGGTCCTAACTTGAGCCTAAGACTACGAAAGTAACCCCAGGGCGAAATAATGATATAAGCAAAACTACACATGTTTTTAGTATAAAATTAAACCCACATTTTATAGGTTTTGTTAAGAATATATTAGAAATAAAGTTATTCTAGTTTATTCATTATTTTCAGGAAAAAACGAACCCAATTCGAATAAAGAAAGCAAAACCGGGCAAAAATTGGAAGAATTGCTGAAGAAAGAACCACACATGCCCAATGTCTTCCAAACATTCCCCATGTCTCAACCCCGAAAGACAGATATCACCTTCTAAAAATCACCATGTGAAATCCAAAACAACAGAAGTGAGACATGTTGTTAGGATTTGAGTTTTTATACTTATGTGTTGAGTTGATGAGATGAAACAAATATATCGTTAAAAATGAATTGTAGCGGAATTGTATTAACACATAAGCTGGAAAAGATATTATAAACTGTTTTTCATTAATAATCAACAGATTACAATACACAGAAAGGACTATACTCTCTCCCCTCAGCCTGATCACTCACATATACTGTTCGTACAAAAGGAATGTTGTGAAGTGATGAATAGATCTCTAACATGTGAGATTTATTTATTGTGATTACAAAAGGCCTGTTTGCAATCAAGCTAACATCAACCTAATAATGACATCTAACAATTCTAACAGATTAGATACCACAGATGTTTACAAACATCTTTGGGAATCAAACAACTTATTTATTACGTTAAGCATACACTGTTATATTGATCTAACCACTGTTCTTTAAATCACTATTAACTTGTATCAAACATCTGTTTGGCCAGAACAGATGTTTGGTCTTCTATATCAGTGCTTGTCTTCAACAGGACTTTGACCATCAGACAGAGGTTTCTTATTCTTCAACAGATGTTCCAAGGCATTGAAGGCTTGAGCAGATCTTTGTAATTTTTCAAACAAATGTTCTGATTAAATGTTCAAGATTCCTATCTTTGGGAGGAGAGAATATCATTTGTTGTTTATTTCTTGATCTAATTAGCATGTTTTGGCTTTCAAAAATCATATGTTTTATTGTAGGTCCAACAATCTCCCCTTAAAATAAATGATGCCAAAACTTAGCTTTATTTGATCAATTTTTATTCCTCGTCAACTTCTCTCTGATCTAATCTTTGAATTGTAATTCAAAGTTTATTGAGAAGTTGTCGTCTGGGTCCCTTGTAACATCCGGAAAAAAATACGGATCTTAGTAACTCGGCTCCTTGAATGAAACAAAGTGTGCATAATCATATCATTATACAATTTGAAACCGTCGGTTCATTCATAAGTGAAAGATAAATGGACAATCATTTGAAGCAAGTTAATACAGATTACCGTTTTTTTCTAAACGCGTCACACATAGAAATCCAAACAACCACTTTTGTGGAACATCACATAATCATTCGATCAATCTCTGGGGTCTCCATCGTTTGTACCCCCCCTGGCTTCAACCGACTACGGGAAGTTGAAAGGCGAATTGTTCAACATCAACCCCACGAATTCATGACAGATGGCCTTGTCTCCATTGTTACGCAAGAGATGGCCATGTGTAGCATGTTTTGGAGTTGAATGACCCTTGGAGCGTTTCTATGTCATTACCGTTGCTACACCGTAGATCTTTGTATACACCGTAGATCTTTCATCACCGCTGTCACGAACAACACTGTGCTTTTGTGTTTTGTGTTGGACCAAGGTAAACAATCAGCATCTTGTTCTCTTTGTATACACAGTCACTTAACATAAGTATATCATATATCAGAAACTAACTTCAAAGAGAATCCCATTACACATTAACTACATCAGGCGATTTATAATCCTCTTCTTTTTTTTTTCGAGCACACTGACTAATAGTTCTCAATATTTGAAACAAATTTTCACAAATCTGAAAAGTCATGATCTTGTTATATTATAATCATTTTCTTTATAGATCGAACATATCCATTTGGGTTCAAAACATATTATTTTGGCTAAATGGTTATTTATATATTTTATGTTGAGAATATACATCTCTTGATTTCAGAAGGGGTAAAATTTTAAATGCAGGTTTGTGAAACGCATTCAAACATGTAAAAGTGTTTGATGGTTATTTTATAAAACGTCTATAAATATATGTAACGGATTTTTTTATGGTTATTTTATAAAACGTTTATAAATATGTGATCTAAAGGATATCACAGATTTAAAAGTTAAAAACATTTAGTTGACAATAATGTGATAAATTTATATTCATGGCCTATAATAAGGGGCTGTTTGTTTACCTCTTAATAGGGCTCTTAATGGTTCAGATTTATTACTGGTTCAGCACTTAGTGGTTCAGACTGTTTGTTTCGCAAGCAGATATCTGAATGGATCAGACATTTGTCTTTGAATGGTTAAGCATTATACTAAGTTTGAATGGTTAAGACCTCTAATTTGAATTAGTTAGACATTTGTCTCTGAACGGTTAAGCATTATACTGTTTCTTAATGGTTCAGATATCTTACTGATTCAACACTTAACAATTCAGATCTTTTACTGATTCAGCACTTAATCATTCAAAAGTTGTCAAACAGCCCATAAATTTATGAAATGAATTAATTCAATCCATCCACTTAAGGTTATGAATTCTATGTGGATACATATTCATATAATTTGATGCAAATAGTTTAATATTTTAATATGCTATCATATATATATATATTCACTAGCCTTTAGCCCCATGTTGTAGGGAGATAATGTAAAACCGTGCTACCAGCCGAGTAGCAACTGAATGACGATCAACATAATACAAAAATACGAATCTCTAATATAAAATGAATCACGTGACGCGAAACGTAGACAAAGTTGAATTTATACGGACACATATTAAAACTCGAGGGAGCAAAAAAACTTCAAGGATTGACCACTAAACACCGTGCTAAGTAGCAACCGAACAACGGTTATATCTGGGACAAAGAGCCTGAAACAAAAACTAATAAAAAACTAAACTCACTTAACTATGAGGAAAAAGAAAAACATTAAAGTTCACCAAAAGAAAAAGAAAAAAAACATAAACACAAAGGACAAACCCACAAAAGACAAAATAGACATTATTCTCAAAACCGATACATATTAAAAAGTCAAGGGGTAATAAACCTTGAGTGATCAAATATAACCACTAAACAACATGCTAAATAGCAACCGAACGACAACCATATTAAAAAAAAAGTCCAAAACAAAAAGTAATGAAAATCTAAACTCATTTAACTATGAAAAAATTATGAGAACCAAAGTTTTATAATAAAATAAATAACATTAAAGTTCACAAAAGAAAAAAAATTAGCATAAAAGACAACCCTATAAAAGATAAAATAGACACCATTTCTCAAATATTATGAATTAATATATATAGATGATATAATATCATATATTAATAGATAATAAATAATTGATATTGATATTGTGTTGATTTACCATTCATATATATTTTATTAATTATTGTAACGCCTCAAAAACGGGTTTAATGATCAAACCATGTTAATATTAAAAAAGTGGGTAAAAGACCGTTAGCAGTGAAGGTTAAACTATAAACAAAATGACTAGGAACAAATAAACCTAGTTAAAAACATGTATACAAGTAACCAAACAATGAGTTGTAATCTCATTCATAATCAAAACTAAACTTGAGGCACCAAAGCTGCCAAAAAGGGAACTTCTATTATAAATATAAAAAATTAAAAACACAAAACACATAGTGAATGTGTATGTGTGTGTGGGTTCTACGGCTGGAGAACACGGGGCAAACCCTTGTTCTTCCTAAATCATCAAATTAAAGGATGAATTGAGCTCGAATCGATGCATAACGCATATAAATGATCACCTAATCGAGGGGATCATAAGGTATGTCTCAAAACCTAGATTGGTGAAAAATCATAACTTGAGACAGGTTGAATACTTGTCATTAGATAGTTGGATTATGATCCAAAGATGATATTAAGTCTATATGTATGCTTAATTTCGTTAAATTTAAAGAAATTATGCACAATTAGGTGTAAGATTACTTGTTAGTAATTAACAAGTAGATTATGAAGTAGGTTTTGATTATATTATAAAATTGATGATATACAAGTGTTCATGATCATCATACTCGTATGTATGTGTAAGATATTCGAACAAATTAGAGGTTCGAATAAATGTTCATACATGACTTGAAATGTTTTGATGATAAGATGAGATTGATGTTAAAAACATGTTATTAGGTACTTAAAAATCATCATGTGAATATGAATGTTTGAAGTATTTGGTTAAGTTTAATGTTTGGGTAAATTCCATATATGATGCAATAGGTTGTTTCATAGTGATGAAACAATCCCAAGTTCTTGCATAAGAATGATAGATTATCATATGATTGTAGAAACTATGTTAATTTGATACTAGCAATCATGTGAACTTGGTCTGAGAAAACATAACTTAAATGGTGGCCTAAGAATAGTGCCTACCGGGTAATTAACGAAATGCGTAAATGAGTTGTTAAACTTGTTCGTAGGTTATTATGAGTAAATAGTCAGTTGACTTTTAAAAGTCAAACTAACTTATACTAAGATCGAATGATAAATTTGATATAAAATCCGTAAGGTGGAATAGTCGTGTTAGATGATGACTAACAAAACCATCTTACGAATGATAAATGATATTTGACAAGCTAGGCGGAGGCTTGGGAAGAAGCGGGTCAAATGGAACAAGTATGCGGAAAAGGGCATAATTGGATCTCAAGGTAAGTTAAGCTTACATTCTTATAATAGTAAATTTTACTTATGTTGTGAATATGAATAAGCATTTTGAATATTCGAAACGAGATTCCGAAATATTAAGTTCTGACACGGATGAACACGGGTTGGAACAAGCGACCTCATGATGGTAAAAAGGGTGAAACAATAATTTACTCATGTAATGATAAGTAAACATGGATTTCAGAAAAAGTTACCTTACGGTGTAAAACATAAGGAATATAAAGAGCAAATTGGTAATTTAGTCATGGGTTAACAAATAAATATTTAATCTTGAAATAGACACCCTATGGTGTATGCCATAACGGATCAAATAGATTAAGAAACGACCTAAAGTAATATGATCATAAAGTGCAAGCCGAAATGGACTAGATGGGTGAGATGGCAAATAATACCATCTCATAAAGATAAATGGTCACTTAGACCAAACGGGTCAAATGGTGATATTGCCACTATTTGGCGATGATGACTAATGGATACTTGTTGAGTTTTGTGCTCATAGGAAGAATGAGGATGACTTGTATTGTTATTAAATAGCAACTAATAGAGCAAGGTATTAAATTGAATCAGTGTTATGAGTCGGGCGAGGTACGTGTAACTGTCAAACTCTCAACAAGGACTTAAATGTCCGATGAGAGTTAAATGAGTCATAAATGAATAATGGATTACCTAAAGTAAGGTAAATCCAATAATCTGGTCTGTAAACATTATGTTCTTAAGAACATAATGATTTTACATAGATTATGGTTAAACGTTCATTTTGGTCAAAATATGATATTGTACGTCCTTCGTCGTAAAGAAGGGGCTAAGTTGACCAAAATGCCCTCGAATGATAAAATAAGCAAACGACTCTAATATAGTTTTAAAAATGAGTTTTATAATATAATAGACCATTTCGGTAACGTAAAAGCGAAAAACATAAACCTTTTTGGTTTAATGACTTATAAATGGTCTTTTCCGTAAAAGGTCGAACCAAAAGGGCAGAAATTGAACAAAATGAATTTACGATAATAAATCACCACAAATAAAGTTGTGGTGGGAAATAGATAGATATCTTAGTGTGGATACAATAAGATAGATAAGGTTTGGTTGAAATAAGCGTTAGATTACGCTAAAACAACCAAACGGGTCAAAATAGCAAATAAATAAAGGTCTAGTTGAATAAGGCGATGATTTTACTAAGGCAACTATGCAGGTAATAATGGACTGTTAATGCATACCGAATTGGATGCATAAATGTATAGTTTGGTCCAAAAAGGGGTTCAAGGGCAAAATGGGCAAAATCGGAAAATATGAGTATAAACCGGAAATAAATGCTTAAGTCATAGGAAATAAGTATCCGGGTCAAGGATTTCAGGTTAAATATGTAAGAAAACAATTTATGGACAATTAGAAACAAGTTTCAAGTGAAACGGATTAATATTGAATGAGTTACGGAAGTTTCCGTAACTAAACGACAAATAAGAGAAAATCTGCACCGTAAGCTACGGTGGTCTACCGTAGCTTACGGTAGGCAGCTGCTGTAATGGAACTGAAGGCGTGGACTGTAAAGCAGAAGGTCTGGACCGTAAAGCTGGACCGTAAGCTACGGTGGCCAGCCATAGCTTACGATGGAGGCTAAAACTAAAGTTTTATTTTTATTGTTTTAAGCCTTCGGGTTTATTCGGTTATGATATAATTTATTATAACTAACGTATTTCATAAAATATGAAATATAGGTGATGTTTGGGCACCGGAGGAGGATCAAGCTATGTGAAGAACCGACCACGATTAAATACGAAGCTTCCGCACTTGGTTTTGTTTACAACAAAACAAATCATTGATAACATGTTAAAATGTATAAATATGTTGAAAAAGTTTTTAATAAATTAAAATTTTAACTGACGCGTATTCCCAATTACATGTTTAAATGCGAAATTTCTAATAGAAATTCAATAAATTAAGATAGAGTTACAATCACAATGTTTTATATTATTTATTATAGTTTAAAATATCTTTAATTTATAAGAATTCATGTGTTGATTTATGTTATCATAATGGATGAATTATAAATAATTAAGAAACAAATGATGCTATGTTTATTGGATAATTAAGTAAATAGTAATAATAATAAGGATAATGATAATAAAATTATTTTTAATTAAATTAAGTTAAAATTGTGAGGTTGAGTAAGAGACTACCATGTGAAATTAATTGAACTCTTTTATTAATATTTAGATTAGATATATATTATAAAGAAATCAATATTATTTACTTCAGAATATAATAAGTCATGTTATTATAAGTACTATGGGATTATGATTCCTTTGGTATTATATCATGTAAATTTATCGAATAAACCATCATACTCTTTATAAAGTTAGCACTATTAATAACTTGTCGTAATTTTACCGTTCCATTTACTTGAAATATTTGTTATATCTATTCTCGGGTAATTCAGTTATTTGATTTACCTCGTATACTCATGTGGTAAATCTCGTGGAACGTTTCTTCGCAACCAGTGAGTAGATTCGACTATTTCCCTCTTTTTGTCATTAACTATTTTTTAGGTGTATCTCGTGCTTGATTTCAAATTTATTATTTAAACTGATAACATGCTATTCAATGTGTTTCTATATGTCACTTGTTGCTAATTTCTATTGTTTTTCTATACGTGCATCTATGTATTACTCGCTTTGTGTCACAGGTTTCGCATGGAACCACCTGGCTAACCGGTTCCCCACGGCCATGGGTCGAACTCGGTATCGCCATCATTGTTTCGCAGATTCACCCTTCGAGGCTTGAATCTCTATGTGTCTATGGTTACTAGTTGTTATAATTGTGTTGTTTATGATATATGTGTTGAATTCTTGTTATACTGAAAGACCTAATTTACATTTGAAAATGCGTGTTATATAATAAGGTTTTCTATTAATAAAACAAAAACGTTTAATAAAAACCGAATCTATTAATCAACATGTTTGTTGACCCAAAACTCTTTTACGCGTGATACAGGTACACAAGGGTGGGCGGATTTTGAGTTTAAGACAAGTAGGATTGCCTTAGTAATAAATCGGCTATGATATGTTGCTTTTATTTATTTGATTTTGTAACTTGGTATTAATATTTGAATTCTATGTTATGTGTTACAAAATTAATTTGGTGATTTTAAATATTAAACTTATAATAATGGCATAAGCTATAGGCAATCATCATGTCCTATACCATTCCGCTACAAATTAGGATGTGAATTATTGCAGATGAGTTAAGGGAAACTAGTTTTCCCAAAATTTGACAAAGCAGATCTTTGCATAGTCTTCCAAAGTATTCACTTTCCTGAATTCTTCAGACAAGATACGCCAAGCCTCTTTATCACTCTTTCCTTCACTCCTTTCTGCGGCAACCTTTTCAGTCTGTTTTAGCTTTATCTCCAAGTATTTGTAACATTGTCAAGCTTTGGATAGTGTTGAAGAGTCGGAAAGGTGAGTTGGCTTGGATTTGTTGTGAAGTAGAAAGACTGAATGTATTTTGAACAGTTGCTAGCTCCAAAGGATGTGCAAATGTAGTTATGGCTGTTGTGGTTGATGGTAGTGTTAATGGAAGTGATATGATGGTAGTCGGTGGTTTTGATGGGTGAGGCTTGGGGAGTTTCTTCAGCGTCTTCTTGAATAGTGAATTTTTTTCTTCTACCCCTTGTGTATTGTGTGGGTCCATTTGTTGGTGGTGAGAGGTTGTGAGTGAATGGTTTTCTCTTGAGAACCCTTATAGGGGTCTTTTGGTAAATTGGCATTGTAAGTGCTATTGTGGTGGTGGTAGTGGATATAAGATCTGTTGTCACTTTTGTAATGACAACAGATGTTTGAGCAATGGGAGCAGTGGTTTGGGTAACTGTGGTTGTTGTGGCAAATGTTGCTGTGGATGGAACAATGGTTGCTGAAATAGATGTTTGAGGTTTGCCTTGTAGTCTGCCTTCTTGTGAGGGCATTTGTAGAGGAGCCTAAGTTTTGTTCAATCCTTTTCTTTCTAGGATTCCTTAGACTGTTATAGCATTTTTAGCTTCTCTTATGTCTTTCCTTTTTTTTCTGGAGCATCTTCTTTAGCCTTTTTGGCTATAGAAGTGTTAGGCTTCTTTTGAGCTCTTTTAACATGAGGAGCAAGCTTGAGGAGGAAGCTTTCTCATGCTGTCATTCTCCCCCTTTTTGGCATCATCTTCTATGTAGTTGGGGAGATTCGGAGTAGTGCCAATAGTTTCGAGAAGATGACGTAAATGGCGTTAATCTCTGCTTGGGTATCTTGCATCAACCTGTTTCAGATAAGCTTCATGTGCAAGTTATGAGTTGCATCAGCAGATTGCTTTTGAAGTTGGAGTTACATTTGTGCATACATCCATACATCTTTTGCAATTTCTGCATTTGTTGGTGGAGTTCTTGAGTGTTGCACCAAGGTCTTCAGCATATCTTTAATTTCATCAACTGGTGACTCTATTTTAAGTACCCTCTCCGTCACATCCTGGTATCTTAACCCATCACCTAAGTTGATAGGATCATCTGAATTCCCACAAGAAGTGGTTGTACTTGGTTTAGAACCAAGTGCCCTTTGTTCTTGGTTCTAGGGACTTCCAACTGTTAAAGAGTGTACTATTGTAGACTCAACAATTATCGTCTTTAAGGAGGTCTTAGCTATGTAACTACTGTCCAACTATGAGACTGTTGTCTCTACAGTTTTAGTGGTTAACTCACTTCAAAAACCTTCAATAGTCACTTATAACACAAGAGGTGTACCCTCCTCTACTTGTGGGCTAGCAGTGACATGACTTGGCCCAGTTACTTGTTGTAGTATGCTCCCAGTGATAGGTGGTTGGGAGGAACTGGATATATCCAAGTTACTTTAGTCAATTGCATCAAGAAATAGTTTTATGGTAGAGAATATCGTGGAAATTGTATTTGAGGGTGGAAGAGTGAAAAAAGAATCAACACTGGGAGAAGGGCTTGAGAATAGATGTTCAAGTGAATCATCTAACTCTTGATTTGGTTCCCCTGTGGTGACAACACTATCTTTTTGTGAGGATATGTAAGTAGTTTGGATGGGTGGAGATGTTTGCATCTATTGTGATGAAGTAACAACAAATGTTGGTTGCTCTTATGTTGTAGCAGGCTTCTCTAGCATCTCAACCTATAGTTTCACTTTTTTCTTATTTTGTTTGGCTTTGAGGATGTTAGTGGCCTTTGTGAGAATTTCTGATATGGGTTCCACTGTGGTGGGTTGGACACTGTGGATGTCAGGAGCAGTGAGCTTAGTAACAATGGTTGTAACCTCTTTTACTTGGTTTTCTAAAACACTTTGTTCATCAGCATATCTTGACTTTTAGTTATCATGCGTGTAAATGTTTCATTAGAAAGATATTTCTTGCCAAATCTTTTGTAGATAAGGTTGAACGGCCTTTGTGACAAATATTTTTTTTATTTGTATTTTGAAGAGTTTGTTTGCCAACAACTGTTGCACTTAAGAAACCTTTGTTATAGGAGTGGAAACCACTCTTGTGGGTCAAACAGTGGCTGTAATTTGAGGAAAACAGATGTTAAGAGTACACAAGTTACTTTTAGGCAATAGTGTTAGTTTTGGACAAACAAATGTTAGGACCACTGAAATAGTGGTTTGTTCTATTGAAGAGAGTTTCTTTATTGAAACTACTTCTAAGTGTGTTGATATGTAAAACCTTAAAATAAAAGATTAGGTAAAAATATACTTTTATAAGAACTTTTACATTGTTTCTCAGTTCATCCTTTTTCTGGTTCTTGTTGAACCTCATACTACCTCAATGTTTGTAAGTGTATAAGTTCTATGTTTATAGAATAATAAACATAAAGTTTAATTGCTATAATGAATTTAGTTATTCTACAAAATACCAGCATCGTACGCTATCATCCCTTCATTACTCTCTTCGGTTCACATTCTGATTTAACATCGAAAATCAAAATATATATAGATTTAACAACGGATAGAGTTGGAGGTTGCCCTGCAATGAGATTTAATCAGTTTTAGAAATGCATAAATTATTTGATTTATTAATAATAATGATTATATTAAATAAATATTATTAAATTAATTATTATCATTCAATTTTGAATTCTAGTAGCTCCTTTCAATAACTTATTTAATACCAATTTAAATTCCTTCGTAAATTGTAATTACTGATTTTCTATTTCGATTTAAATATTTTATTGACCCTAATACGCATGTTGAAAATTTAATACTGATCTAGAACTAATAAATTTCATGGACACACAATCGGAGTGGTAAATATATATTGACCTTCGGTGTGTGGTGGGCGTTGGGGTGTGGCCGTGTGGGTGATAAATTTTAATTGATAGTTTCGATTATAAGAAGTATATCTAACATAATATTAAATATTTAAACGATGCGTATTTGTTTTTTTTTAACGGCAAAAAAAAACAATGCTTATTTGTTGGTAATTCATTTTAGGTCATACATGATGTGATAGAATTTTATTGGTTATACGTCAACTTCGACCATAGATGGAAATGATCAGTTCAGCAAATGATAGAAATTTTTTGTCATACGCCAACTTTGGTATTTATTGGTAGTTTATTTTAGGTGATACGTGATGTGATAGAATTTTTTTGTTATATGTCAACTTTGACCATAGATAGAAATCAGTTCAGCAAATGATAGAAATTTTTTGTTATACGTCAACTTTGAATTCAACGTTCATAGATGGTAAGTTCCTTTTCTAACACGGAATTAGTCTTAAGATAAGAAATGGTAGCATAAGAAATCAAATGGTATGAATAAATAGTTTTTTAATGACTAATAACTACTGAAAATGACAAAGGTATGAACAATTTTTTTCTTCAGTGATTAATACATGCTAAATATGACAAAAGTCAGCGAAACTTTTATATATAGATATAGAAACTGGGCCAGCAAAAACTAACTAGAACCCGAAAGATTACGAGATAATATCATGAATATTAAATTCTAACAATCTAGGCCAATTAATATTACAATACTTCGACGACCTACTCATAATTCAAATGAAAGAGTTTTCTTTATGATATCTATTGTTTTGTTAAAGTGGACATGAATGTCATTAAAGGTCTTCTCGTTTCGCGTCTTCCAAATATCCCACATCGTTACCATTATAACCGCCCCGACTATTGTCCTCCATTCTTTTGACCCCTTGTAATTAGCTACCAATCCAATTAATTGCGTGACCGATATATCGCTAGATGGAAAGGGGATTTTGAGCCAGACAAGGATCAACCACCGTATCGCTTTTGCTATCCAACAATTCCAACATTATATGATGAACCGTTTGATCCCTTAACCCGCATTGAGCACACGTTTGGTCCACCAAATTCACTCCTTTTAAAGCAAGGTTTGCCTTTGACGGAATACAGTTTAAAGACGCTGCCAAATGAAGACGTTCACTTTAGGGGAACCCAGTTGTTCCAAAATGGCCATGGAGCGCTATCGTTGACTTGGAAGCTTCATGAATATGCAACCTTATGCCTGCCACTATGAGATCTTTCTTGCCCGAGCCTTTCCAGATCCATTACACCACTTTTGACAACAACGTCACAAACAATTTGCTTGAATAAATCCAACTGTTGCTTTTCTACTTCATCCAAATTACCTCCATCACATCCAACACTTTGACATATTTTTGCTTTGCAATATTATAATGCTCTTTAAACGTGACTTTAAAAGGCCCCGTAATATGCCAATAATCTGTCCCAAAATCCAGCCTCTAACCCGAACCCACTGTGCCCATTAAATTTTCCCGCAAAGATACCTAGGGGCGAATTTAAGGTAAAGTTGCTTATTAATGACGTTAATTAGCCATAACATAAACGTTGAAGATGTGAGCTGTCCATTATGCAATGATGACGAAGAGACGGTCGATTATATTTTTACTGCTTGCAGAACGACGAGTATTATTTGGAATTTTATTAGCAACTGGTGTCGGGTGCCTAATTTTTTTGCTTTCTCCTTTAGAGACCTGATGGAGATTCATAATCATTCGGGTCTTAACAAGCTGGAAAAAAACGTTTTTCATGGCATTGTTATCATTTGTTGTTGGAGCATTTGGAGAGTTAGGAACGAGTTGAAGTTCGCAAACAAACCGGCTCGGGTCGAGAACATCATCAGTGAGATAAAGACGGCCGGGTTTCTATGGGTTATAGAAGTAGATCGAAGTTAAAAACCTTGACATCGGAAAATTGGTGTAGATTTGTAATTATGTAATTGTCTTGTGCCTGTTGCTTTTGGCCGCCGGCTTTTTGGGTTGACTAGTTTCTATAGAAGTTAGCGTTTCAAAAAAACAATTAGTCTTTAACAAATTAAATAAGGTCATAAATATATGATCACATTGGACAAACAAAGGTATGAAAAATATTTTTTTTCATTAATTAATACATGCTAAAAAATGACAAACGTAATGACGTTAATTAGTCTCTAACAAATTAAATAACCTAATAAATAATTGATCACATTGGACTAACTCACATGAAATTAGGTGTGAGATGCTTATAATGAGTGCTAACTGCTAAGGCTGTTACCAGCGATTTTTTGTCGGAAATACGTGTATAGGTAAGTAATCTTATTTAATACTATGAACGAAAATATTTGATTATTTGTATAACTATATGTTTTATGGGTCTGGCATTTCACCAAAGAGATTGTGTTCACTATAAAGTTGTCTGTATTCGTAGAGTAGAGCCTTATGGAGATTTGTTTTAGATTCAAATATACTCATCTAATACAAGGAAATGGATGATTTCTATAGAATCTTTTTATATGAATTGGTGGCCCCCCTTAGAGGGAGTTTACTGGAATGGAGCTATTCACTGGGCTTCCTCTTATCACAATCACTTGTACTTTAAAATTGAGGATGAACAGTTGCAAACGTTGCCCTTGCGGTGGGGATGACGTCTTCCGAAACAAGGAAAACGTACTTTGGGGAATCTAGAGGTCATATCTACATTTAACAATGGCTCTTGATTATGGTGCTAAGACCCTGAACGTGAATGAGATGATAAACGATCATTCGGGGAGGTTTGTCAAGTATCAAGTAGATCTCCTTGAACTTAGGAGTGCTTTTCCGGAGATGATCAATGCACGCTTTGATTTTGATGTGGTTGATGTGATTAGAGGTGAAAAAGAAGAAGATACATTTATGTTATTGCTTCTAATTCCCTTGAAGATGATAAGGTATAATGTTCATGACAAGAGTTTTGATGTGGTTGATGTTAGTTTGTGTTTATGCATGTATTGAATATTAGAACTGGTTGTGTGTTTATTGATTTTTATACAACAAAATGCACTATATAATTTTTTTTACTTATTCATCTAAAGTGTTATCTGATTGACTGATTGTTTACAAGTAAAATAAATAATATTTTATAGGCTTGTTCAAAACTGTTTGTGTTAAAATTAAACAGATAAATAACTTTAATACGCAAGTTGTCTAGTTTTTTTGTTCTAGAGACTAGCACCAACGTTGACCATATGAGCAAGGAGCTGAAAAAGCTTCTTGGTTTCTTTTACATATTTGACTCATCAAAGTCAAAACTCAAACAACAGATTCAGTTAATATCAAACCAAACTAAAAACCTGTCTTCAGTTTCAAACTTCTGGTTTCTACTTCACTTCGTGTGTCAATGGACAACCCTAATGAATCAGCAATCACTACAACCACGTCGTTCACCTTGTTAATTGTTGACTCAACACACAAGACTTACATGACATTTGTTTGTTACGTCCTTCACTTTGCAAGAATATTAACTGAGAACAAACTTTTAAAAAAACGAGAGTTTTGGGTTCTTGCCTTTAATCCCTTGTAGCTGTGTTTTACCTAATCCTATTAATTAGCACTTAGCACGGTATTACGGTTACCACAAAAATGAGTGGAAAACGAATGAAGCTCCAGCTTCTATAGCAGCATGAAAAGCATATGATTCTACAGAGGACACACAAAGCTGCACCATGAATGTACTTCAATGCTTGATGATCCGAAAACAAAATGAACTCCGGCGGTAGTAAATAATGCCACTAATACTCGAGGCTACGTATGATTGCATAGAATTCCTTATCGTACATACTACACTTTCGCCGAGCTTCATTTAATTTTTTGCTAAAGAAAGCAACTGGGCGACCCCCTTGGCTAAGGACCCCACCAATACCGATCCCCGAGGCGTCACACTCCACCTGAAAAACCACCCCAAAATTCGGTAAAACCAAAACCGGGTCCTTTGTCACCAGTAATTTTAATTCCTCAAAAGCCTCTTGTGCCGCGTTTGTCCATTGAAATTTATTTCCCTTCAAGCATTTAGTGATTGGTGCAACCAGTGTGCTAAAATTGCGTATAAAACATCGATAAAACGATGCCAATCCATGGAAGCTTCGGACATCATGTAATGACTTTGGTACAGGCCAGCTAATTATCGCCTCCACCTTGGAATTATCCATACGAATTCCTTTCTCTGACACTAAGTAACCTAAAAAAAAAACCTCCTCTGCCAAGAAGTGACATTTGAGGCAATTAGCATAAAGTTTTTGGCCACGTAAGACAATAAATACTTCACGAAGATGTTGCAAATGTTGTTGTTGGCCACGACTAAAAATCAAAATATCTTCGAAGTATACGACCATAAACCAGCCGATAAATGGTTTGAAAATGTGATTCATTAAGCATATAAATATGCTTGGCGCGTTAGATAACCCAAACGGCATAACCATCCATTCGTACAACCCATCTCGGGTTTTGAATGCCGTTTTCCACTCGTCTCCGAGATTCAAACGGATCTGGTGGTACTCACTTCGTAAGTCAATTTTGGAAAAAGCCGTAGCTCCGTGTAATTGATCAAGTAAATCATCCAAACGTGGAATGGGAAACCTGTACTTGACGGTAATTTTATTAACAGCTCGACTATCTATGCACATGCGATAAGACCCATTGTGCTTAGGCACTAGTAACGCTGGAACAACGCAAGGACTCATGCTTTCACGTATGAGACCCTTTTGCAGCAACTCCATTACATGCCAGTGCAATTCTTCGTATTCTTTTGGATTCATCCGATAGGCGGGCTTGTTAGGAATATAGCCCCAGGTAGAAAATCGATGCAATGCTGAATTCTCGTGTGAGTGGTAAGCCTGCTAGAATGTCATTGGGAAAAACATCAATAAACTCATGTCGTAAAGGTTGTACCTGTTGAGGGGCATCCGGGACTACGGGGTTAGTCTTGGTAACGACGAGAGTGAACATAAAACGTGAGGTAGTGAACTTGGAGTGGTCCAAGAACTCAGACTTGGTGAGGACAAGTGCTTCTGTTGCCGCATCGCGGGAATCTAGCGGAGCTAGTATTATATTAACATCGTCTTTCTTGAAACTATACGTATTCCGAAAACCGTCATGCTTGGTCCGCCGATTATATTGCCATGGTCGACCTAGAAGAATGTGGCATGCGTCCATTGGAATTACTTCACGCCACACCTCGTCCGTATACTTATTGCCAATTGAAAAACGAACTAGGCACCGCTGATTTACCTTGACGATGTTACCTTTCTTGAGCCATGTTAGCTGATACGGTTTAGGATGTTGCTCCATCGGTAATCCTGACTTTTCGACCATACTTGTTGCAACCATATTATCACAAGTTCCCCCGTCAATGATAACCGAAGAACATACCTTACCTTTAGTTGTACACTTTGTCCGAAAAATGTTGTTACGTAGCTAAAGGGTGTCATCCACGGTCTTTGCCATGGATGCACTAAGGGCCCTTTGAACGATCAACGTCTCTCCATGGTCTGGGTAAACAACTCACCCTCTTCATCGCTCACTTCCTTCTCGCCATCGGTGTCATACTGTGGTGGTGGCTCATCCACGAATGTGATTAATTGTTTGTTCAAACAATTCCGTGCAAAATGCCCTATCCCGTTGCACTTGTAACATCGTGAAACATGTGAACCCAATCCTGACGGCCCAACCGGAACTGCATTGGTCTTGATTGGTTCGGTTGCTGACCTTGTATTGGTCACAGGAGTGGCCCCGAGTCTGTGTACTCACCTAACTGGAACTGGTCCTTGGCTTGTGGCGAAGCTGTTTTTCGATCTTGATGGCCAAACGACACAAATCGGTAAATGAACAATACTGTTGGAGGTGAATTACATCAACTATTTCAGGCCGTGAGGCTACTAAAAATCGTGTAATAATCTACTCTTCGTCCTCATCGGCATAACATCTCATCTGTAATCTATCGAATTCAGCAAGAACTCTGTTGTCGTCAAACTTTGTTGGGTTAAGTTATGGTATTCCATGAACGCATCCTGTCGATAGTGAACAGGAAGAAACTTGGCTTTCATCAATTTTTTCATTTTGTCCCATGACTCTATTTTTGGTTTACCCATCTGTGCACGTTTCATCTTCACATGATCCCACCAAACACATGCATATTTCTTCAACTTGATTTCTACAAATTTAACTTTGATACAATCTGGAACATCTTTTAACTCAAAAATCTTTTCCACGGTACTCAACCATTTGATGAACTCGTCCGGTTGTGAGTTTCCCTCGAATTCTGGGATTTCAACCCATAAACCCAGACCTTTCAATGGATCAGACCGGTATTGTTCCCGAAATTCGTGGGGTGCGGCTCGACCAAAAGGATTCTCCTCCTCATAAACTTCGTCCCAAACGTTAGTCTCCGATTCGGTTTCCTCTAGTCATTCCTCGTGTTGTAGTTCTAGTTCTCGAACCCGCTGCTGAACCCGTTCGATCTCCTCATCCTTAGGGTCTCGTGGTTGACCACCTTGCCCGCGTCCCATACCTACTCCCCGAGTGGTGCTGCGGGTTTGTCTTGTGTGGCCAACCATGAGTATCAAGATCTGATACCACTTGATACGGATCTGCTGAGAAACGAAAAAGAGCGAAGAATAGAAAGAGAAAGACGTGAACTGAAAGTTCTTTGTTATCACAAATCAACCAACTCCAATGAAACAAGCCCTCTAGGTATTTAAAGTTCCTCCAGAGTACAAACGGATAAAGATAAACCATACAAATTCAAATACGAAATTCAAATAACGAAATAGATAAAATAGCGTTATCCAGCTGCATGATCTTCTCAATCCAAACCGTCTCCTTGCAACTGATTATTCGGATCCCCTGGTCACCATCCGATTCAATTGGGTAGAGTCCTGACCCGCGATCGGTATCAAAATGTGTTTCACAAACTATATGCACTTGATTTACTCCACCCCTTATGAATAGTTTATTAGAACAAACACAAAATTACCTTAAAACCATGGTGGGAACTATTAGCAGCCCAGAACACGTGATGTCATATGTTACCATTGGTTTTAACGTATAAAGAGATCACCAAAATAGGTAAAAGATGCTACTTTATCAGCAACAGATGCAACATTATCTTTGTTGAAATTATGCAGACCTAAAAACAATCTGCAAAACCAATAGAAACCATCAAAGTTAAAGTAAACAGTCAACCTTGAGTGCTCTTCTTTCATGGAAAGATTTCAAAATCGTTTCTTTTGGGATTCATTGCACCGGCTATGTGCATATAGACATATATGTAATGTGGGTATGAGTGAAAATACATTTACATAAATATAATAAATATATCATGTATATGATTTTCAATAGCATATTACGAGTTAATCTCAGGTCTAATTAATCATATTACTAGCATTATTAATCTACAGACATGCCTAAAGAACTAAGCTTCAAATTATTTTTCACTAGCTACTTAGAAACGAATTTGAATCTGGTCAAAACCGTTCCAAACCCATCAAGAAAGGGTTATAACAAACTTGAACCGATTCTATCACCCCTCAAAAATCATTTTCAACCCGAACGATCGGTAAAAACCAAAATTGACCATCTTTGACTCAATCCAACCTGGTTTGGACTCGGTTGAAGTTGTCAACCTCTATAGGATAATATTTTTTTTGAACAGCCAACATAAAATTTATTAAAAGAACTCGTAGATTCTAGCACCAACCTTACATACATACACCACTGTACAGAAACCAGACCAAAAAGAGCTGAAGCCAAACAGAGCCCAACATTCTCACCAAACCAAACTAAACTACAAGCTTCTCAAAATAAATCAAACTTCCCCCATTGATCCCATGTTAAATCTGCGGACTTTGACCTGTATTTAATCCAATTAAAGCTCATAGTGTTCACATCCTCTATAACCTTCGCGATAGATGTCGGGCAACCCGACTACACCATTTCGTTTCGTGTCCTCCAAATACTCCATATGGTAGTCAAACTAATAGCATGGAAAGCCTTACGTTTTTTGTTTGAGCTTCCGATATACTTGTGTTGTTACAGAATATCGCGGAGGCTGAACGCAATGAAAACTGGATGCTTACACCACTGATAAACAATCTGCCATACAGTTTGCGCAAAACCGGATGAAACAAAAATATGGTCACAAGTTTCGTCATACTCCCCACAGAACAAGCATTCTTTCCTTTGAACCGAGATACCGCGTTTCGAAAGAGCTTTTCTTGTTGGCAGCCTCTCTTTTTTGGCTCGCCAAGCTACTACGCCGATCTTTTTAGGGATCCAGTTATTCCATTCCACCATATAACTAGGAACTTCCCAATTCGCCACTTAGAGGATTTTCCTTATACTGCGAACAGAGAAACAACAGGAGGTATCGAGCTCCCATATCCATCGGTCTGCACTTGATGATAACCCTACACCCTGTAAAAGTGTATATAGCTAGTGCAGCTCCAGAAGTTCCTCAAGACTGGACACTGGGCGATTCCACATCCCATTCCCACCTGACCCGTTCACCCCGGCCCCAACCCGAGCAGCCACACATCGCTTTTGTTGTTCCAGTTGAAACAAATTAGGAAATAGAGCTGCAAGAGACTTAGTACTAGCCCAAACATCCGGCCAGAAGGAAACCTCAGCCCCGCCCAGCCCTGCTCCGCACCTCACCTTTTATAGCTTTGACCAAATCGAACCCCAAATTAGCTAGATACGAGGATATATTGAAATTTGCTTCCAAGGACCCGCAATAGAGATTTTAGCCGGAATGTATGACCATGACCTCGAACTACCATGGATGTCCCAAATAACTTTTTTCCAAAGCCCATTCTTTTTTATTTTGAACCGCCGCCACCACTTGGCGTGCATGGCGAAATTAATATCCCGTAGTGTTTCGAAACCCAACCCACCATACTCAACCGGAGCCACAACCTTGTCCCAAGCCATCCAACTCATTTTTACTCAACCTTCGATCCACCACAAAAGAAAACCCTCCTTAGACGTTCAAGCTCGTTCAAGACTAGAGAGGGAGCCTTATAGAGCGAGAAGAAGTATGTCGGCAATGAGCTCAAAACTGATTATAAAAGCGTAATCCTACTCCTGTATGATAATTTCCTCGCTTTCCAAATGGATAACCTATTCTTGAAAAGATCAACAATAGGTTTCCAATTTTTTATTAGGTTTATATTTGCCCCAACATATAAACCGAGATACTAAAATGGAAAAAATCCGGCCCTACACCGAAGCACATTTGCCATGTCAATAACTTCCGCCTCCCCAACCCCTACACCATAAAGACTACACTTTGCGAGATTTGCCTTGGGACCGGAAGTTAGATAGAAACACCTTAGAAGTCTTTTTAAATTTAGAGTGTTTGCTATAGACCAATCCCCAACAAATACCACATCATCCGCATATTAGAAATGAGTTAGAGACATACCCATATTACTACGCCGTATCCCATGAAATAGGCCCACCTTGGACACTTTCTTGATAACCCTGGACAAGGCTTCCATGGCAATAAGAAAGAGAAAAGGAGAATCCTAAATGCTAAGAAAATGAACCCGGTGACAAGTTTTGCAGGATTGCCCAACACCCCTGAGATTAGCTTAGACTCCTGAATGCTAAGTAAATTGAAAGCGAAACTGGAAGAATCGGTCAGCTTAGACACCTGAATGCTAAGAAAATGAACCCCATGATAAGTTCAGACCTCGAATCCACTCAAATTTGCGGGATTGCCTGACACCCCTGAGATTAGCTGATAAAATATTCATTGGAAACCAGTTTGGACATCTTCACTATCAATGAGATTCCTGCATCTTCCTCAAAACCCGCCAGATTGATACCAACTACAACGCCAACATCTAAAGTCGCCTCAACTTCCTTAGTAACCAGATCTATTTCCACTGAACCAGACGAGCCAGGAGGCCTTGGCCCTTCAAACCCGGATCCACGAAATTCTAGAGGACCTCGAACCTCCTGATGGCTTCCATGTTGAAATAGTCATGCAGAAGAAGATGAGAGCACTGCAGACGCGCCGGATTACTTAGGTCGAAAGGACCAAATTGATTATTCGTATCACCATGGCATGCTCTTGTTTGAGATCCTTGAATAAACCCAATGGAAGGCGGGCTTCTTAAGTCTCTGGGCCTTTTACCCAACGGTGGGGGTGGGTTTGGCCCAGGAGTATTTGTAAGCCCATGTGGCCCACCATCCAAAGGAGTTTCCTAATTGGCGGGGTCCGAGAGCTATTCCCTATGTCAGCCGCCACACTAACATCCCCATCATAATTCTGGTTTGGAAACCCAAATGTCCTCTCATACTCCCCATGCAAATCTTCCCCTGAATCATCACGACTGTTTAAAGAACAAATTACATTATTGAACTGTTTAAAAAGTTAAGTGTAGAAGAATATTTTGTTTTGGCCTTTTTGGCGGCGAGTTAAGCTGCTCACTAGCTTCACTAGATCCGGTTCCCAAGCTGTATCTACTTGAGTTGTACCATGCTAAGAACAAGTTTACTTATCGTTCGGGTTTACTTAGGGGCTCAAAACCTAATAATTACAAAAAACCACACAACTATTATTCATAAGAACAGTATGTCACAATATTTCCCAGTTATTTAGTAAAATAAACAACAATGCAACTTCAAGTCCGGATGTTGCAAGTGAGGTGACATCCTTACCAAGAATGTAAGGTTGCTTGGGGTTCTCAAGGATGTCATGGTTTGCTCGTTGTGTCGCAGTGATGCTTTAAACATAAGAGGTGACTCCCCCTACCCACAATCAATTTTAATTAGTGTAATTTTGAGTAAAATGTATATAGATATTTTAAGGACTGAAAGAGTGACATGACATTAACTGGTATTGCTTACATTTACACATGCTCATCGGAGCCTAGAACACACGACTCATTTTTTCTTCTACTTTACAAAGATAAGGCTACTCGAATATCAAAACAACTTTACAAGTCAATGAGTTTCTACATGGGGTATTATAAAACCTCCAAAACTAACCAAACCAAAGCAAGTCAGTTGATTAGGTCTAGTCTAAAACTTGAAACCCATTGTGTAAGATTTTAAAACATTAAATACAAAACTCATTAATTTTCACCTCAAAGGACGGCGTATGAAAAAGGTATTAATAGAAAGGACAAAACGTGTAATTTACCCTAATTTTAATCTATCTTTTTGAAATGTTTAATACAAACTGATAATTTTGAAAAACAAATATATAAATTGTCAAACTGGTCAGTTCGGTTCGTTGTTTTCTAAAGGACTAGTTAGTGTATATTACATAGCATTATAAAATACCTCTATTCTATAGTATTAGAAAAATGCATATATTTGGTTTGGTGTTGGTGGTCATTTATGACTAGCTGGCTACTTAGAGGTGCATAAACCGGGTTTTTGTTAATATATGGAACCGGTTTTGGATATGATCGGGTTTTTAGAAAACCGGCAGGATTCGGGTACGGGTATTGAGAAGAAAAACCATAACCTATGTGCCCGGTAGGGTATGATCGGGTTTTGGTATAATTGGGTATGGGTCCAGATATTAATTTTTTTCTCATTATTTTACACAAAAATAAATCCGTTTAAAAATTAAATTTGTTTTGTAATTTGTAAAACTAATTAACATAAATTATAATAAGATAAATTCACTCAAGTACAAATAATTTGCCTTATAATAGGCATTTTAAAAAAAATATAAATATAAAAGTTGTAAAGTAAACATAAGAATATACTTTAAAAATTCGGATATTTTATTGGGAATTTAAAAAACCGGGAACGGGTATAGGGTATAATCGGGTTTGGGTATAGGGTGTGACCGGTTCCGGGTATTTTCGTATATAAATCGGGTACGGTTTCGATTATAAGTATTAAGCTCAAAATGTATACCCTATTCATACTCAACCCTATAAATAGGGTCGAGTTCGATTACAAGAATATATTACCCCAATACAAAAATAACCAGATTTTTATATGGGTTTTTTATGCACCTCCCTAGGGCTACATACGAGTTTCTAGGCTTTTCAGCCCACGAATCCAATATCTGGCTTTTCACCACGTCCTTATTTGCGAAACCCTAACAGTGATGCAAGTTCCAGAGACTATTCTCAAAAACATGGTGAACACCAGACCCAAAAACAAGAAAACCCTTAAAACGCAAGCTTCCATTGAAGATTTTGATCATCAATCGACTCAACCTGGAGCTTTGATTGGTTCAAGTGATACCTTTTAACCGAAATTCTTCTCCGACTCCCAGCTGCCTCCGTCCTTTGATTCAAAGTTGTATCTAAACATTGGCATTTGCTTTTGAGTCACAAACATTTCACCCACCGGTTTGATAGCCTTTTCAAAACTCCTGGGTTTTTTACTGGCAAGAAGATTAAATATGTTCCGTTTGATGCTGAAAACGGGGGCACTTCTCCTTTTAATTGTCTGGGTTCACCCTTTGATCCTTCTGGTATCAGAATCGTGCAATCTTGTAACGGGTTACTACTTTGCCATAGAGATATAGGGACCAGAGCTGCTGATAAATATTATGTAGTTAATCCCACCACCATGCAATTTGCAATGATCCCATCGGTTCCCGGAAGCCATGATGTTGGTAAAACTATCCTGTTTATGGGTCTGGCATTTCATCAAACAGATTGTGTTCACTACAAAGTTATCTGTATTCGTCGTGTAAAGCCTGGTGTGGCGTTTCAGATCCAAATGTACTCATCTGATACAGGAAAGTGGAAGGTTTCTGTAGAATCTTTCTATACTAAATCACCTTTTTTTCAGCAGTGGAGTTTACTGGAATGGAGCTCTTTATTGGGCACCCACTCCTCGCAATCGCTTGTACTTTAAAATTGATGTGGAAAAGCTGCAAAGGATGCCTTTGCCGAAGGAGATGATGTCGTCTTCGGATACATACACAAGGTACTTTGGGGAATCTAGAGTTCATCTGCATTTAATAGTAAATTATCGTAATAGTTTCAGCGTGAATGTGTATGGGATGTTGAGCGATCACTCTGGGTGGTATGTCAAGTATCAATTAGACCTTGTGGACTTGTGGGTGCTTTTCCGGAGGTGGTCTATCTTTGGGATTATAAGTTCAATGTGTGTGATGTGATTAGAGGAGAAAAAGAAGATGATACTTTCTTGTTAGTGAGAATTCCTGGGAAGATGATAAAGTTCAATGTTCGTGACAAGAGTTTTAAGCATATCTTCAATTCCAACGTCCGGGACTCGTATTGGTTACCTCAACGTTATACCGAATACCTTGGCTTCTTTGTAAAAAGATAGTCGATACTGAAAAGCATCTTAAGCTATCTGGAGTATATTATATTTTGAATCTAGTTATCTGGAGTATATTACATTTTAAGATTAATATGTTTTGTTTGTACATATAAACATAGAGTTAGGTTCTGGTAACCGCCTCGTAACATCGAAACAGCATAAGTAAGTATAAGTAGTCTTAGCTTTGATTGATTAAAATGTCAAAATCAACCACACGTCAATTAAAAATTTATTTGGTTTTGGTAGACAAGCATGTTGTGTTTCCACGTGTTTTAGGCTTAATCAGATTGTCTAAAATCGCATGTTTTTTTTGTTCTTTTCGTATATCACCATAAGCACATTTAGCTCTTATAACATTTTCATGTCAGATTGTGATCACTAAAAAAATTGAATCAACCCTCTAGTCCTCGACTAACAACTCGTATAGGACTCGTGTAAGAGGTGAAATCCAGATCGTCAAGCTACTCGCTCATATGGTGGTCAAGTCAAACTGATCTAACAACGTATAAACATTTGTTTTGATATTCTCTGTCAAATCTTCCATCTCCCCAACCTGCTCGGTACACAGAGGCATGCGTATAATAGATTTTGGGTTTTTTAAACTAAACTGCTTATTGTTGGTCTATGACTTACGAGGAAATTGCAGCTACTATAAAACCAAACTTTTGATTCTTATCAAAACTTTAAACTTCATTTGGTCAAAATTGTTATTTATTAGATATGTTGACCGATTCAAGTCAACAACAAGAAGTTGTTGGCTAAAGGAAGGGTTTTAATATGCTTCCATGACAATCTTCCCTCCATAATAACACTCCTTACAGTTACGAAATCATTTAAATGGCTCAAGAATAATTAGTAACCAAAAGTTTCAAAAACACAGTTCTTTTTAATTAAAACTCAATCAAAAGTCTCTGACATAATAAAACCTAGATCCCCTTATATAGGTGAGGAATCATAACTCAAAAGGAAACTAAATCACAAAATACTAAGAAATTAAAACTCAAATAAATATAAAATAATATCCGTATATATTCCTGCATCATACTCTCCGTCTTCGAAAAAAACTCGTCCTCGAGTTCTATCTTCAAACCAAAGCCACCTGGATCAAAAGAAACATCAACCGAACTCTCACATATTATTATCATGATGACCCGCCTAAATAGCTTAACTTCACGGGTCATCTCACCAAGCTAAGAACGTATACCAGCTGGGTCGAATGGAGCATCAGACATCATCTCGTTCACTATGGATTTTACCAGCTCATAGAGTTCATGTGTCATATTCACAACTAAGAGACGTTCGGCTTTAAAACGTGACATCCCAAACGGCTCGTTACTCGTTTTACTTTTTAATATCTTGCTGTGTTCCAAATTATTACTTTGGGCTTAGAAAATACGCCTTGATTATGATTAACTGATCCATGTAGGTCTTAATTATTTGCTTCAAAAGAGACGTTTTCACCAATTTTGTGAGGCCCACCCTTAGGAATAATTAGTGACCTTGTTGGATGGTAATATTACTTACGTGGACATCCTTTATTTTCCTATGCAAGCTACTTGAATTGGCATGCCCACGTGTACAATTATCTTGCATGCATACCTCACTTCCATCAAAATTATCCTTATCTATAGTTATTTAATTCCAAGATCACCATCGATTTGAAATCCCAAGTTCGTAGGAGATGATATCTTGTGCACTTCAAAATTCAAAATTTCCTTAGTTGGTGGCTGAAATATTGGGACTTCTAAATCTGGCACATCACCAACTGTACTTACCATGCTTTGCAATTCACCACCACCAGCCATCTCTGATGAAACTTCGGTATACTCATATTCATTTCCGCCAGTTTCTTTCACGGGCACGTCCTCTTGACTAGTAAACCCGTTAAAAAGCGTTTGCAAAAACGAACATTCTTCTTCGTCGGGTTCAATACCATCTTCATCGAATCTTGGTTCTTCTTCAGAAAAACAATCCTAACCAGACGCTTCTAGGAACCGGGGGTGGGGATTGTTGGAAAATTAAAATAATGTGAATGGAAATCAATTTAGTAATAATTAATGAGACTTTTCATGGTGACAAACTCTTGAGTAGAGTTTTTTATGTCACTTTATTAGTTTTTATTAGAGTTTTTATATCTCTAATTAAATTACTAATTAAGTGAAACTTTTCACTACCCATAACTCTTGTAAAAATGGTAGGCTATATGCTTCATTAGTTTTATGAGAAAACTACAAGTGAAAGATAACATAGATGAAGAATTCTTGGAGAAGTTGTGAAGACTTGAACATCCATATGTTGAGAATTATAAAAAGATAAGTTTTCTCTACTCGATTCCATCCTTTCGTATCATTATTTTTTCCATAAGTTCGAACACTATAATTTTATCCGGTGTAAGCTCGGGCGTGTGGCCATTTCCGGCAGTACAGACTGCTCCGGCTGTTGTATCCTAGGAGACAGACGCATCATCTCTAGTAGAGGCGCGAAATCTGTTTTAAGGGAAGCGTGTTGAACACGTGCCTCAACCACAACCGTCAACATCGTTTGTTCTTTCTTGTAGCAAGGGATATTACAAGAAGGCCTTGTTCGAGCACAAAGTTGATTACTCTATCTTTTGAAGATCTTGCTAAGAAGACTACAAGAATACGTTACTAAAGATCAAGTTGAAGACTTTATCTTTTGAAGATAACGGTTTGAATCGATTTATTTAAATATGTTGTATTTCATATTTAATTTTGTATGATTTGTACACGGTACGAGTACTAAAATTTTCCAAAATTATGTAAAGAGAGTATCTTTAAAATTTTTATATTTATTGATACACTTTTTATTATAAAATTGTGATCCATGTCCTACAGGGATGGCAAAAAGGATGCTCCTCTTCCTCGTTCACATCGTCTCGGACGATAGTTCCTGATTCGGTTTCCTTGGCGCGCATCTCTCGTTGTAATTCAAGATCTCGGACTCATTGACGGAGGCGTCTAATCTCTTCAAGATCTTGGACTCATTGTTGGAGTCGTTTGATCTCTTCTAGATCTCGGACTCGTTGTCGGAGCCGTTTGATCTTCAGATCTCGTGGATCAGGATCGACTCCATCGCTGCCTCGATCGGCGAATCTACGAGTAGAGTGTTGACCTTCTACACGAGCATGTGAATAGAAAACACTTATGTTGTTGCCTCTGTCGGCGACTCTACGAGCAAGAAAGTATTCATCTCCACGTCGTGCCATTTGATAAACCATAGCTCTGATACCACCTGATGCAGTTACGGAAGCATTTAAATGGCTCAAGAACAATTAGTAATCAAAGACTGATAAAATGAATCAAAGGTTCCAAGAACACAGTTCTTATTAATTAAAACTCAATCAAAAACCCCTGAAATAATAAACCCTAGATCCCTTTATATAGATGAGGAATCATAACTCAAAAGGAAACTAAATCACAAAATATTAAGAAATTAAAACTCAAATAAATATAAAATAATATCGGTATATATTCCTGCATCACCTTAAATACTCATCTTCTTCAACACACCCAAAATCACTCCAAAAACGGTGAACACCAGTGCCAAGATCAAGAAAACCAATAACATCTGTAAAATATGTTTCTCGCACGCTTCCATCGAGGATTCTGACCATCAATCAACATCTTCGGGAGCTTTGATCAGTTCCAACGATGACCTTTTAACCGAAATCCTTCTCTGACTCCCTGTTACCTCCATCCTTTGTTTCAAATGTGTATCTAAACATTGGAGATCGCTTTTGAGTCACAAGCGTTTCACCTTCCTGTATGACAACCTTTACCTTTCAAAATCTCTTGATCTTTTTGTTCGCTATATCTATATTCCGTTGGATGTTTAAAACCAAAGCACCCCTCCTTTTCGTAGTCTCAATTTCTACTTTGATTGTTGTGGGATTAGAATCGTGCAATCTTGTAATGGGTTACTTCTTTGCTGTAGCAATCAAGGAAGGAAACAATGTTGTAAATATTATGTATTCAATCCCACCACCAAGCAATTTGCAAATATCCCATCAATCCCTGGAGGTCAGAATGCTCGTAGAACTATATGTTTTATGGGTCTGGCATTTCAACCAACAGAATGTGTTCCCTACAAAGTTGTTTGTATCCGTCGTGTAGAGCCAAATGGGGATTTGTTTCAGATTCAGATATATTCATCTGAAACAGGGAAATAGAAGATTTCTAGTGAATTTTTCGCTGCAAATTATTTCTTTAGTTATGGAGTTTACTGGATTAATGGAGCTATTCACTGGACTCCCTCTTATAGCAAACCCCTGTACTTTAAACTCGAGGTTGAACAGTTGCAAGCGTTGCCTTTGCCAGCAAACAACCATTATGGCGGAGAAATACCAATGTACTTTGGGGAATCTAGAGGTCATCTGCATTTAATAGAGACTGATAATGATGGAAATAGTTTACACCTGATTGTGTATGAGATGTTGAGCGATCATTCAGAGTGGTTTGTCAAGTGTCAAGTAGAGCTTGATGACCTTCTGGGGGGCTTTCCCAGAGATGATCCGTAACAATTATTATGAATTTGATGTCGTCGATGTTGTTAAAGGTGAAAACGAAGAAGACACATTCATGGTGGTGAAAGCTCCCAACATAATCGCACCATGATATTATCCGCTTTGGCAGCCAACACGCCCTCAGCGCATGCCCCTCACGGTTTTAAAACACGTCATGATGGTGAAGGTATCCAACCCCTTATAAGGAAGCCTTTGTTCCCCTTCACAACCGATGTGGGATGTCACAATCCACCCCCCTTAAGGGGTCCAGCGTCCTCGCTGGACCTGGCACCACCGATCTGGCCCTAGCTCTGATACCATCTGTAACAGCCCAACGTAACCGCACCATGATATTGTCCGCTTTGGCAGCCAGCACGCCCTCAGCGCCTGCCCCTCACTGTTTTAAACGCGTCATGATGGTGAAGGTATCAAACCCCTTATAAGGAAGCCTTTGTTCCCCTTCACAACTGATGTGGGATGTCACAATCCACCCCCTTAAGGGGTCCAGCGTCCTCGCAGGACCTGGCACCACCGGTCTGACCCTGGCTCTGATTGCCAAAGCGGACAATATCATAGTACGGTTACGCTGAGCTGTTACAACTTCTATGGACACTTATATGTTCATCGCTAAACCGAAACCATAACCTCTTTCTAAAACACAATTCTTTTTTTTTCGTTATTAAGTTGTTTGAAAGTGTTTTAGTTAATACTAAATAATTGAATAAGATATATGGTTGTAATATATATATATATATATATATATATATATATATATATATATATATATATATAGGGTGAGGTTATTGTAAGAAAATATAAAAGTGTGAGAAGGATAAGAAAGAACCTAAACCATTATATATTTAATCTAGTGGTTGAGATATTGATGACAATCTTGTAAATAGTGTTGACTATTAAACTATTAATCTTCTAAATTAAGGTATAAAGGTAAATTTAACATTTTTAAATTAAGAAACTAACATTAATGCACATGCAAGTTCCCCCCCCCCCTCTTTTTTAAGCGTCAATAACTTTTTATACGTAACTCTTTTTTTTAAATTACACCATAATAACGAGTGTTTATTTATCTTTAATATGAGTACCATATTGATATACTTATGTAGAGAAAAAAATTACGTCTAGCTTGGATGTTTTAGTCCATGGTGTTTTTTCTATGTTCATACAATGGTGTTTTAATTGTAGGGTGTTATTTCTGTTATATTTCTGTTCTTCGTAAGATGTATGCCTTCAATATACATGTTGTGGTATTTTTATGAGTTAGGGTGTTATTCCTGTTATATTTAATGTGAGGACAAAGGTCCTTGATTTATTAGGGTGTTATTTATGTTATATTCAATGTTAGGGTGTTCTTTATAAGATGTGTGCCTTCAATATACATGTTGTGGTGTTTTTATGAGTTAGGGTGTTGTTTATGTTATATTTCTATTCTTTATAAGATGTATGCCTTCAATATACATGTTGTGGTGTGTTTATGAGTTAGGGTGTTATTTCTTTATAAGATGTATCACTTCAAATTCGAAAATCTCTACAATAACTGCCAAAAATCAGTTACATATATTCATTCCATAATTAGATTTTATTAATTAAATTACACTTATACCCTTAAACTACCAAAATAAAAAGGGACACGTGTCACCTCCAAAATCTTTCTTATTTTTCTCACACTTTTATATTTTCTTACATGAACCTCTACCTATATATATATATATATATATATAATGTATAGTTTAAGTATGTCTGTGTGCGCCCTGAATATGAATAGTTTAGCTCTAATACTAGTGGGTATAGGGCGTGGGTTTTGGCGTTGAATGGGGTTTAATGCCGGCTACACCACCCCGGCTCGGCATTGGACTTGGCGTTGCCCGCTTGCCGTGGATATTCTGCCAGGTGTGGGGCGAGGGGCCGGGTGATGTGGTGGGCTGTGGTTGGCTAGTTCAAAGTAAAGAGTTTAAACAAAAAAAATTCACATGGCTGGCCACCCCCAGCTAAGCGAAGCCCCACCACACCCCTAGTTTTTGAGTATTAGCTTGTGGATCCCACTCTCGCCACATGTCGAGCAATACCCCCAACCCAAGCCCCTCCACACCCCATAATCTAACTAGTTCAAAGGCATACCCTACACTAGACAACGTAGGGTACGCCCAAACAAGGTTTTCGGGCGGTTCAATGGCTTTAAATGAGAATCAAAGCGGATTTTCAAGTCAATTCAGACACATGTCTCTATTAAAGGCCAGATAACGAGAGGCGAGTAAGGAAACTCTCTATTGAATAGCTGCAAATGATTCCTTTGCGGGTGGGGACGATGTCGTCATTGAAGACATATAGAACCTACTTTGGGGAATCTAGAGGTCATCTACATTTAATAGTTTACAATTATAATAGTTTGCGTCTGAATATGTATGAGATGTTGAGCGATCATTAGCGGTGGTTTGTCAAGTATCAAGTAGAGCTTGGTGGACTTGCGCGTGCTTTCCCGGATATGGTGTGTGAAAATGCATTCAAAGTTTCTGATGTGATTAGAGGAGAAAGAAAAAAGAAGATACATTTATGGTGTTGAGAATTAGTGGGAAGACGCTAAGGTACAATGTTTATGACAATAGTTTTAAGCAGATATGTGACCTGACCAACGCTACCTACGGAGTGATCAAAGGCATACCTGTTCATCGTTACACCGAAACCATAGTTTCTATCTAATGCCAGCTACGACAACAAATTCTGAAAGGCAACCTTATTAATTATTGATCGTTTTAAAAATATTGATCGCTTGATGTTCTTTCTTATGCTTAATGTTAATTATTATATGGAGTTGTTATGTTATGAGTTTGTATGGTTTGTTAAAATTAATGATATAGTTAGTGTTGTGTGAGTATTACCTCCCGGTCTATATTAATATATTTTACTAAACATAATCTCAGCCCATCCATTTTACTTGTCGTACCTGCAGGTTGTCATATATTCCCTTCATTTTACACTAAAAAGGCTCCATTTGAATTTATGTTTTCAAGGGTACGATAAAATTTTGAGAGGGCTACATTTAGCCAACCGCATTATTAATATGTTCGTGTCTATCTATAATTAAGATGACTAATTTTCCTCTCGTCTGTCGTATGGTTTGTGTTCTCCACATTTCCATGTGGTTTACGACCCATGCACAACTCTAAAATCTAGTTTAATATCCTCATTTAGATTTGTTTGTACACATAAAACCCGCATTGTAAATTGTTTAGTTTTAAGTGGTTTATAAATAAATAAAAACATACACAAATAACAAATCAAATATTTTTTCACTATAGCTTGGTGTTCTTAAGATACAACCCTTATTCGCTTATAAGCATCAAAGCAAGGGTTTTATCAAGTACAGTCATGACATTTTGCACGTGAATGTGTATGAGATGTTGAGCAATCATTCAGGGTGGTTTGTCAAGTATGGAGTATAGCTCCATGAAATATGTTATAATGGTTTCTGATGTGATTAGAGGTGAAAAAGAAGAAGATATTTCATGATGGTACTGAGAACTCCTAAGAAGATGATAACGTTCAATGTTCGTGACCAGAGTTTTAAGCATATGTTCAATTCCCTCATCATGGATTCGTACTGGGAAACTCGTCGTTATACCAAAACCTTGGCTTCTTTGTGAAAATATAGTCGATACTGAAAAGTATCTTAAGTTTGTTTCTGTATTTGAATTTAGTTATGTGGAATAAATTACATTCTGAGATTGTGTAGTAGTCTAACATTGTTATGAATGTATCCATTATGTAGTGACTTTCCACATACATAACCCCTATCTATGAATGCATCCATTATGTAGTGACCTTCCACATGTATAACTCATTTCTCTTATTTACTATTGTACTAATGTGAGTGCCTATATATAATGGCATTTGTATATGATGTTAGATGAATGAATAAGAATTCTCCATGTTCTATTCTCTATATGATTTCATAGTCTAGCTCTCATGTTTATATACATATATATTAGTTGCTAATAGACCGTTGTTTCACAACACGTTATCAGCACGAACGTGCTCTATGTGTTTTGCCACCCTTGATATCCCTTTTTCCTTGCCTTTGATGTGCATTATTTTCCAACTTAACTCAATCTCGCACGTTGAGAAAGCAACCCAATAATTATGCAACTATCTCTACTAATAAAGGTATGATTATTAGTATGATTATTAATATTATATTTGATGATGATACATCAATCTTACTGGTGACACTTATTAATATACATATATAAACTTAAACTGATCATTATGTAGTCTAATGATTGAACTCTTATCTATATATTTTTCCATTTCCTTTTAGAAGTTATTATATATATATATATATCTATATATATATATATATCTATATATATATATATATATCTATATATATATATATATATATATTAGCATGTTGGTATTCATAAGGATTTAGATGTTATATCATAAATTATGACGTTACAATTGATTAATTCATCTTTTTTCTAATACTCATTATTAATTGAATAACTATAGTTTTCGTTAACGACGACGATATCACGAATATTTATTTTATTTTTCTCTTTTACAAATGATCATTTCTATTATTCTAAATTGGCTGGATTATCATTTAATTAGTTAATTTAATATATGTTGTTTAAGACTCTTACAATCTAGTGATTCTCATCTACATATTCTTTGAGCCACCATAATCATATATTTATGCTTCTTTATTAACCTTGTTAAGTTGTAAATAAAATTGTTGAATTATTTTGATTTGAGAAAGTTAGTTTGCAATCTAGAGAATATTATATGTGCTTTTAGAATCCATGAACAACAATTAAATTCAATATTCAATATTAAAAAGTATGGAACTCAATATTTATGGACTAAACAATGCAATTGTATTAGGTATATATGCTTGTATTGGTGGTAATATATACATGATGTATGTACTAGATTTTCATTTTATATAGTTTATAATTCCAATGGATATGAATTTTGTAATTAATTGTTTTCATTAGTCATTGTTAATACATAGCATGCCAAAAGACTTTTACATAATTAGATATAAATGAGTTATGTGAGTAAACATCAATTGATTTAGTTTTAAATAAACTATACAACTTATAATGAAATATATTATTATTATTATTATTGTTATAACATGATTATGCAAATATCGTTTGGTACTTATACTAAGGTTAATGCTATAACAAATTTTGCATATAAGAAATTCATATAATAGATTAATATTGCTAGATATCATTAGTTGTTTTTAGAGAAACATTTTCTAGTGATGTTGGTACTTCTAATGCATTCATTATGCCATGTCATAATGTTTAACAATTTATTTGCATATTAACTATTACTATTGCTAGTATAAAATAGTGACTATTGCTATTGCTTCATATGTACAATGTATAGAATGCTTATATGTCACACTCCGGATTTCCAACCCCGAAATCCATACACCGGTGGGCCCGGGTGGGGAGTATCGTGACAACAGTTGATAACGTCATAGTCAATTAAACGTGGCACTGCGGAAGTCTTAGAGTAAAATTACTATTACAAACCGAATGTTTGAAAATACAAAATAATATACAAGCTTGTAATAGAAGATCCACAGGCGGATCATAGAATGTACAAGAAAGAATACAAAACAGACTTTAGGCAGATCTAAGGATTTACAAGAATCCTCTTATTCTCTACCGAGCAGCTTCCGGCTTAATTTCGTGTTGTACCTGCAGATTAGTCTTTGGAGGATACGTCAGCTTACGCTGGTAAATACACCCAACTGACTCATTTTGAAAATATTAAAAATGATTTCAAGTGCAAACGGCACAATATCTTTCATATCTTAGGAAGGTTAACCATGCAATAGACCATGCAATAATAATTTACCATATCCCAAGCCCTTATAGGGGAAATAAGTTGAGAGTATTTACCTGAGATTGCTTTCTTCTATTATTTTTAAATAACTCAGCCGTATACAAAAGTACCGAGTGCAGATAGCTTTTACCGAGAAGGCTCTAGTCTGGATTATGGCATAAACTAGCCAATTAAATACTAACGGTTGTATAAACCGAATAGTGCACATGATCATTACGTATAACGCTTGATTAAACGATGATCAGATATAATGTAGTTTAAACCCGACAAGTACTTGACTTGTATAATATGGGTAAACTATAAACATTCTGGATTTTGAACTTAAAATGATAAGGTTAAACCCGTTACGGTTGAATTCCGTAAAATAGTCACATATACGTAACTGTGCGCATAATAGCGATATCGGGTAACCGGATAAGTTATGGACAAGTTCTATATGCCATTATACTTTAAAAAGCTAATATATCAGTAGGATATCAACTTGTATGTCCGTTGAGGTTTTAAAACGAAATTATGCCTTATAGGGGCATTTCGGTAATTTCGTATCGTATAAAAAGAACTTAAATAAAATTTAAGTTTATGATCATGAGTATTCTGGAAAAATAATTTATTTATGATATAATATCAGTAGGATATCAAATATATGTGTATTTTACCTTTTATGACCAAGCTATGCATCGAAGGGGCATTTTGGTCATTTTACACATAGTTTATAAATTATTTGAATTCTGAGTTTATAATAAGTACCTACTGTAAATATGTTTAAAAAAAGTATTAAATTCAGTAGGTAACAAGTCTTGATCCACTAATATGGTTTAAAACCATACTATGCGCCGAAACGGCGTTTATGTCGTAAAGTGATGTCTTTAAGCGATGTTCATGAAAACTGATGTTTGGATCAGATTAAAATGTTTAAAATATGTTAATTAATATAACATATCGGTAAGTAAGTGGTTTATTTCGAAAAGATTTGATTTAAACTATTTTATAAGCCACAGGGGCTAAAATCGTCATTTATCGACATAGTTTAAAGACTTGTTTAAAAAACTCAGTTTATAACTTGATTTAATATCCCAAATAATCATACTTATGATATTACATTAGTAGAAATTTATTTTCAAGTTCATTACCATTTGAAACCTTGTTATATGCAAAAAGGGCATTTTGGTCAAAGATGGCATAATTATGGAACTTGTGCATAGACTTGGATTCTGATTATGATGATGTAATATAACCTCAGAGGGTTATGCTATATTATATTATGATCATAATGCAACTTTAGATCAGTGGGTAACTAATCTAAATCGGGTCAGAATCGAAAGTCAAAGCAGAAGTCAAACCTTGCGACTTTCGGTTGCGAACCGAGCCTAGAACTGAAATTGACGAGCCGAACATGTTCATACATGTTCTAATAATTATTACCAACTTGTTTAAGTGTCAAAACAGGTTTCATAACATATATAAGATCAATTTATGATTTTTCCGAAAAATGGCTTGTTTGACTTTTTAATATCATAACTTTGACCCGTCGATTGGTCAAGCAAACGTGATCTTCAGGAGGTGTCCTTTATAGGGACTAACACCTACCTTACTATGATCACTTAGCCATGTTCATTTTGAACAATGGCTAGACCATAATGGTCTTAACCGAAAGTCAAAGCGTTTTACGTAAAACACTTGACTTTAGGCAATAGAAGCCTATAAACGAAAATGCACAAGGAAGGAACACTTACCAGTGATTCCTAGATGCAAAAGAACTATGTTGGACTGCTACTTTAGTTAGGAACTTCTAGAGGAGAGAGAAGAGTGAATAAGAAAGGTGCAAGTTGAAATGGTGAACTTAAGCACCTTTTTATAGTTGGAGAGCTCAAAGGAGGTGAAGCCAGGTGTCTAGGGGTGTCAAAAGAAGCTTACAAGTGTCCCAAAACGTGGCATAGCTGATTAGGAAGGTCATGGTTTCGATTTAATGGTTTTGGAGCTTTGCTTGGGCTCCAAAACAAACTTTCTACTGCAGGTCTGTTCTCGCGGGGCGCGAGAGACACAGGCCGGGTCTTTCACGGCCCGCGACCGCCCCTATTTCAGTTTTAAAATTTGACACTTTGGCCCCTAAACTATATAAAGCTTATAAAAACGATTTTAAATACTATTTTGGCACTTTTAGCCCTCCGTAGCCAATACTTGGCATACACGGGATTATGCCCGGGCATTATTGAGCTCTCGGTTCGTTAAAAGGTCATTCAGAGGTATAAATTAACATGTTGACACTTTAAATCCCTCCAATATCCAACTTTCACATATTTACAGAATTGAACTCTCTCGTCCAACAAACGGTACGTATGAGAGTTAGGACTTCACAAAGGATCACTCAGAGGCTTATCACAAGCATGTTGATTCCGATGTCACTCAGAGGCTAGACATGTTGACATATTAGTCACCCAGAGGCCAAGTTTCAAGCATGTTGACATATCAGTCACTCAGAGGCTAATGATTTAAGCATGTTGACGTATCAGTCACTCAGAGGCTATTATTTATGCATGTTGACATTGGTTCGTCACTCAGAGGCTCAATCTTGAGCATGTTGACGCCTTTAGTCCTTATTGGTCTTTAACAGACAATTATATAAAATACAACACGTGTCACTATACTATTGGACACGATTTTACAGGGTGTTACATCCTCACCCCCTTAAAAGAAATCTCGACCTCGATATTTTATTCAAAAAGATGGGGGTATTTTTGTCGCATAGTGGACTCAACCTCCCATGTATACCCAGAACCTCTAAAAGCGTCCCACTTAACCTTTACTATAGGTATTATCTTTCTTCGGAGCTTCTTAACCTGTCAATCCTCGATCGAAATTGGTTTCTCAATGAACCTCAGGTTTTCATCAATTTGCACCTCATTGTGCGACATTACTAGCGACTCATCGGCTAGACATTTCTTAAGATTAGATATGAGGAATACATCATGGATTCCATTAAGCTCCTCTGGAAACCTGAGCTTATAAGCTACAATGCCGACACATTCGATTATCTCAAAGGGTCCTATATATCTATGGCTTAACTTGCCGTTCTTTCCAAAACGCATCACACCTTTCCAGGGTGATACTTTTAGCATGACCTTGTCCCCTACTTGGAACTTAAGAGGTTTATGCCTCTTGTCAGCATAGCTCTTCTGCCTATCCCTGGCAGCTTTGAGACGATCACGGATTTGCATAATCTTTTCCGTGGTCTCCAGCACAATCTCAGGTCCTGACAGTTGGGCCTCCCCAACTTCTGCCCAACATACGGGCGTTCTACATTTTCTCCGATACAAGGCCTCAAAAGGAGCAGCCTTGATGCTTGTATGATAGCTATTATTGTAGGAGAATTCTATTAGGGGTAAGTGGTCATCCCAACTTCCGCCTAAATCAATCACACATGCCCTGAGCATATCTTCCAGTGTTTGAATAGTACGCTCACTTTGACCATCAGTCTGCGGATGGTAAGCGGTACTAAAATTTAATCGTGTGCCTAACGATTGTTGGAAACTTTTCCAAAAGTGAGATGTGTATCTAGTATCTCTATCGGATACAATAGATACTGGCACACCGTGTAGTGACACTATCTTGTGCACATACAACTTAGCCAATTTATCTGAATTATATGTCTCTTTAATTGGCAAGAAGTGAGCTGACTTAGTCAGTCTATCCACTATGACCCAAATAGTGTCCTTACCACTTTTGGTCTTTGGTAACTTGGTAATCAAATCCATAGTTACCATTTCCCATTTCCAAGTGGGAATTTCAAGTTGTTGTAGAAGTCCTGACGGTTTCTGATGTTCGGCCTTAACCTGTGAACACGTCAGACACTTAGCTACATAAGTGGTTATGGATTTCTTCAAACCCATCCACCAATAATTTCTCTTCAAGTCTTGATACATCTTGTCACCACCCGGGTGAACAGAGTATCTTGAATTATGCGCTTCTTGGAGGATTAGATCTCTAAGTCCTCCAAAGATAGGAACCCAAATTCTATCATTAAATCTTAGGATTCCATCATTTCCAGACACTAATTGATCAACAGATCCGCCTAATCCCTCATTAGGAATATTAGCCTCTAAAAGGTCTTGCTTTTGCGCATCTAATAGCTTTTCATTTAAGCTATTCTTGAGCTCAATGCTTTTTTGCATTAATCCTAATAGGCTTAATTCCTTCCTTGCGACTTAAGGCGTCGGCAACGACATTTGCCTTGCCGGGATGGAAGCGAATCTCACAATCATAATCGTTAAGTGTTTCCATCCACCGACGTTGTCGCATGTTTAATTCTTTCTGATTGAACAGGTGTTGGAGACTCTTATGGTCTGTGTATATAACACACTTTGTGCCATACAAGTAATGTCTCCACAGTTTTAGTGCAAATACAACGGCACCCAATTCCAAATCGTGGGTGGTGTAATTCTTTTCATGCACCTTTAATTTTCGTGATGCATAGGCAATCACCTTGCCTTTTTGCATTAGCACACAGCCCATGCCAGTGTGCGATGCATCACAGTAGACTACAAATTCCTCAATACCCTCAGGTAGAGATAACACAGGAGCGTTGCTCAACTTGTGTTTAAGAACCTCAAAAGATTCTTATTGCTTTGGACCCCAATTATACTTAATATTCTTACGGGTCAAAGAAGTTAAAGGAGTGGCTATCCTTGAAAAGTTCTCAATGAACCTCCTATAGTAACCATCCAAACCTAAGAAACTACGAACTTCTGTTGGGGTCTTGGGCACTTCCCAATTTATTATAGCCTCAATTTTGGCGGGATCCACTTGGATACCACGCTCACTTACCATGTGTCCAAGAAATTGGACTTCTCTAAGCCAAAATTCGCATTTAGAGAACTTTGCATAAAGTTTCTCCTGCCTTAATAATTATAGGATGCACCGAAGATGTTTCTCGTGATCATCTTGATTACGAGAATAGATAAGTATGTCGTCTATGAAGACAATGACAAACGTATCCAAATATGGCTTGCAAACTCTATTCATGAGATCCATGAATGCTGATGGTGCATTTGTGAGCCCAAAAGGCATCACTAAGAATTCAAAATGACCATAGCGGATCCTAAAGGCTGTCTTAGGAACATCTTCACTTCTAACCTTCAGTTGATGATATCCTGATCTCAAATCTATTTTAGAAAAGTAACTAGCCCCTTGAAGTTGGTCGAATAAATCATCGATCCTGGGGAGAGAATATCTATTCTTAATGGTTAGCATGTTCAGCTCCCGATAGTCGATGCACATTCGCATCGAACCGTCTTTCTTCTTACAAACAGAATAGGAGCTCCCCAAGGTGAGGAACTAGGCTGAAGAAAGCCTTTTTCTAAAAGTTCATCTAATTGCGTCCTCAATTCCTTCATTTCCGTCGGTGCTAACCCATACGGAGCTCTAGCAACAGGTGCTGCTCCTAGTAGGATATCAGTCCTAAACTCCACTTGCCTATCTGGAGGTAGGCCTGGTAATTCTTCAGGGAAAACATTGGGATACTCTGAGATAACCGGTTGATCTTCAAGGTTCGGCTTTGGTTCATTTATGGTAAATTGTGCCATATAGATGACACAGCCTCTTCTCAAACACTTGGATGCCTTAAATAACGACACCTTGTCCGGCAATCCATAGTGTGAGTCTCCAGGGATGGTGATCATTTCACCAGATGGGGTTTTAATCTCGATGAGCTTTTTATCGCAGACAATACGGGCTTGGTTATGAGATAACCAATCCATGCCTAAAACAACATCAAACCCCGCCAATTTCATTGGCAAAAGAGAGATAGGGATGGAATGATTCTTAATGGATATGGAACATCCATTAAGAATAGATGAAGCAGTTTTTAAGGTTCCATCGGCGAGTTCTATCTCATAAATTTTATCTAGAGTTCTTATGGGTAAATTTAATAGTTTACTAAACTTATGATCAACAAATGATTTATCCGCACCCGAATTGAAAAGAACTCTAGCATAAATATCATTAATGGGGAAAGTACCTGTTATGACGTTATTGTCATTAACAGCTTCCTTAGCAGTTAGCCGAAAGACGCGTGCATTCCCCTTCTTGGCCTCTCCAGGCTTTGGATTATTATTCCTTGAATTCTTATGGCAGCTAGTTGCAACGTGCCCTTTTTCATTGCAAATATAACATACAGGATCCTTAAGATCCTTACAATCTAGGGTCTTATGCCCCCTTCTTTTACATATGCCACAAGGTCTAGCTTGTGGGTCAGGATTACACTGTCCCTAGTGTATTCGGTTGCAAGTCTTACAGAATGGCATCACAGCCGACTTGCTTTGGTTCCCTTTGAACCCGAACCTCCCTTTATTTTTCTTATTAAATCTATGGGAGTTGTCTTCCTCTCTCTTCCTTTTCAAGTCAGTTTCAGGCTTGACTGACTTCTGCCTCACTATATCAAGGGTGAGGGAGAGATATAGGTCAACAGCAGACCTATAGGTACTAGGCTGAGCAGCCTTTACCATGCCCTTAATCTCGGGCACTAATCCATTTATAAAACACGCAATGCGTTTGGATTCAGGGGTAATTAAATAGGAAACTAACCTAGATAGGGAATTGAAATCGGAAACATATTTCCGACAATCTAGGTTTTTCATGGAAAGAGACAAGAAGTATGTCTCTATTTTCTCCACCTCATGGGTTGGGCAGTAAGTTTCCTTTACAAGGTCCACAAACTTGGACCATCCCAGATTATACAGGTATACCTTACCTGTTGACTGAATCATGGCCTTCACCATGTTAGGGCATCGCCCTTAAAGGATTGTGATACATACTTGACCACATCCTTTTCAGCACAACTGCTGATGTCAACGATAGTCTCCATTTCGTCTAGCCACTTTAGAGCTTCTACAGCTCCTTTTTCCCCATTAAAGTCTCGGGGTTTACAGGAGACAAAGTATTTATAGGTACACCCGTCTTTAGTAGAACGGGACCTATCAGTAAAGTCTGCTATCCTTGGTTCACTCTTCGTATTTGAAGAGTGAACAGAGCTCTCTTTATGAGCTGAAGATGGTGGAATAGATAGGGGTCTAGAGCGAGTGGCACTTGGCTCTCTTAGCCTTTCTATGGCCTTACTCATGGCCCTTTCCACAGCCGCATCAATGCGAGCTTGGAAATCATTATCATTATTTATGGCTATATTTTCGGCGTCTTTGACGTTCTAATGGTTACTTTGTGCCCATTGGAATTAGCCATTCTTCAAAGCCTTGGTTCTATAAACCAAATAAAATTTCTCTTAGCCATGGTATAATAACCATATAGGCTTTTTAAACATTGGATATAAGAAAATCCATTGCCTATGCTAGTGTGAATAACATCACAACTCTTAGGCTTAGTATAACTATATTTGGCCTAGGTCTTAATAGGACCATCGTAGGCAAATTACAATCTGGACATAGTCCATATATTATAGACAGGGGACCACAAAGTCACAACTGTCATTGTCATATTTGACAATTACATATATAGCACGTAGGCTTGTCACTAAGGACATCTTAATATATGGCACATAGGCCTGTCACTAATGGACATAGAATATGGCACTTAGGCCTGTCACTAATGGACATATAATAGGGCACATAGGCACAATATTGCTAATGGATGTTTAATTATCATCGCACTGATGATAGTAGCCGGGATCAAATAAATCACATAGGCTTTATAGAATAGATCATAACCCGAAAGGGTAATACATCACTAATGGATGTCTAATCACTGCACTGATGATACTAGCGGGATCACACAGATCACAAAGGCTATATAACCGGGATCAAAGAAATCACAAAGGTTATATAAAATACATCTCTAATGGATGTTCAATCACCGTACTGGTGATATTAGCCGGGATCACACAGATCACAAGGGCTTTTTAGCCGGGATCAAATAGATCACAAAGGCTATATAACCGAGATCAAATAGATCACAAGGGTTATATAAAATACATCTCTAATGGATGTTTAATCACCGCACTGGTGATATTAGCCGGAATCAAACAGATCACAAGGGCTATATAACCGGGATCAAATAGATCACAAGGGTTATATAAAATACATCTCTAGTGGATGTTTAATCACCGCACTGGTGATATTAGCTGGGATCAAACAGATCACAAAGGCTATATAACCAGGATCAAATAGATCACAAAGGTTATATAAAATACATCTCTAATGGATGTTTAATCACCGCACTGGTGATATTAGCCGGGATCAAACAGATCACAAAGGCTATATAACTGGGATCAAATAGATCACAAGGGTTATATAAAATACATCTCTAATGGATGTTTAATCACCGCACTGGTGATATTAGCCGGGATCAAACAGATCACAAAGGCTATATAACTGGGATCAAATAGATCACAAAGGTTATATAAAATACATCTCTAATGGAGGTTTAATCACCGCACTAATGATATTAGCCGGGATCAAACAGATCACAAAGGCTATATATCCGGGATCAAATCACAACGGTTATATATAAGGTTAGGACATAGTCCATTACCTTGAATGTTAGTGTGATTCCTCAAGTCACACAACCAAGAGTATGCACATTATTTGAATGTTAACATAAGAGGATCTTAATGGTTGATTATAAGTCCCGGTCGCATTGACCTTAATGACTTGGAGGCTTGAACTTAGTCCACCACCTCTAGAACTGTCATATATTTGGCCAAATATGTGGTCTGTGCCACTTGGCAATAATGAAAACCATTAAGATCTTTTTGGAATTATATCGCAGAGCATAAATTTCGAATAAAATCGAGACGCTCATTTTCAAGAGGATGAATACACACACACACACACACACACACACACACACACACACATATATATATTATATATATATATATATATATATATTATATAATTCCAAAGTACTTCATTAAATTTTCATAAGAAATTATAATACTTGAAACAAATAAATGAAACTGATTGTCCATGTAAGGACTAAAAGAAACAAAATGTCCACGCAGGGACTAAAGAAATAATAATGTCCACGCAGAGACTACATATAATAGAAAAGACTTCACTCGTCTTTCTTTCCCTTGACTAGTTTGGAGAGTTTCTTGAAGAACTTATTTGTCTTCTTCTCCGTTTTCTCCGCCTGTTGCTGCATCTCTTTCATAATTTCTAAGGCATCATTAATGGCCTCTAGTGGTGGCGGAGGTTGTGGTTGAGGTTGTGGCATAACCGGATACTGGTACCCATAAGTTGGATATCCAGTCGGTGGATAAGTAGGTGGGAAAGGAGACGGGTAAAATGCATTGTGCATAACCGCCTGCATGTACGGGTCTTGCGACCACGCTTGATAGTCTACCGGCGTAGACGGATTAAATAAATCATATCCAGACGTGTCTGGGTACGTGGGAATTGGGTTAGTATAACCCGTTGGTGGTGGTTGAACAGCAGGTGTTGGTGTTGGTTCCACTATAGGTGGAATATTATAGGGTCCATCCATTTGTGGGTCCTCTTGAATGGTGGGGTAAGAATTGGGCAAAGGTGACAGCGATCCCGACCTTTGTCCGGCACGTACTGACATATGTGCTCCACGCTTCCTCCTTGGTGGCTCAGGTGGTTGTTGAGGTTGGTCCACGGGTTCCATGTGGACATCTTCTTGAACTAGGAGTGGTTGAGAGTGATGGCAAGGTGTGTGGGCAAAGGTGAATTGATTCCAGTATTAGTCCCACTCATTAGGACCTTGGTAGGGCGATCCGACATATGAGTTTGAATCGCTCGAAATTTCAATGGGATGCACATTTGATCCTGATGGTGGCATCTCCGGGTCGGAGTCCTCGTCCATAGGATATGGCTAGTTCAACTGATTTTGATCAGCTGGAGGTGTGTTTAAGTAATGGTTGGGGTTAAATTCTTCATGGTAGGAGTGATGAGAATGGTAATGGTGAGAATGATAGGAATGGTGTGAGTGGTAAGAATTTTGGGAATGTGAGGGCGAGTGTCTATTAGAGACGGAACGTCTCGTTGGTTGCCATGGAGACGAATCTCCTGATTCTTGATAATTATCTGAATTATGAGGTTGAGGGGGAATACACCCTGATGGTCCTCCTCTCATTGGACCTTTTCCTCGTCCACTTTGTCCTCTCACACGTGGCGGCATTTTCCTGTTAAAATCAATTCAAAAACATATTGTAACTTAATAATGAAATGAGTAATCCTAGGTCAATGCCTAGACTCGAAGTCTAAGGAATGTGCTCGTGTAAGTTTGAGACTAAACACAAAAGGCTAGTGTTTAATTCTCTCAAACGCTGGCTCTAATACCAACCCTGTCACACCCCGGATTTCCAACCCCGAAATCCATACACCGGTGGGCCCGGGTAGGGAGTATCGTGACAACAGTTAATAACGTCATAGTCAATTAAACGTGACACAGCGGAAGTCTTGGAGTAAAATTACTATTACAAACCGAATGTTCGAAAATACAAAATAATATACAAGCTTGTAATAGAAGATCCACAGGCGGATCATAGAATGTACAAGAAAGAATACAAAACAGACTTTAGGCAGATCTAAGGATTTACAAGAATCCTCTTATTCTCTACCGAGCAGCTTCCGGCTTAATTTCGTGTTGCACCTGCAGATTAGTCTTTGGAGGATACGTCAGCTTACGCTGGTAAATACACCCAACTGACTCATTTTGAAAATATTAAAAATGATTTCAAGTGCAAACGGCACAAAATCTTTTATTATCTTAGGAAGGTTAACCATGCAATGGACCATGCAATAATAATTTACCATATCCCAAGCCCTTATAAGGGAAATAAGTTGAGAGTATTTACCTGAGATTGTTTTCTTCTATTATTTTTAAATAACTTTGCCGTATACAAAAGTACTGAATGCAGATAGCTTTTACCGAGAAGGCTCTAGTCTGGATTATGGCATAAACTAGCCAACTAAATACTAACGGTTGTATAAACCGAATAGTGTACATGATCATTACGTATAACGCTTGATTAAATGATGATCAGATAGAATGTAGTTTAAACCCGACAAGTACTTGACTTGTATAATATGGGTAAACTATAAACATTCTGGATTTTGAACTTAAAATGATAAGGTTAAACCCGTTATGGTTGAATTCCGTAAAATAGTCACATATACGTAACTGTGCGCATAATAGCGATATCGGGTAACCGGATAAGTTATGGACAAGTTCTATATGCCATTATACTTTAAATAAGTTAATATATCAGTAGGATATCAACTTGTATGCCCGTTGAGGTTTTAAAACGAAATTATGCCTTACAGGGGCATTTCGGTAATTTCGTATCGTATAAAAAGAACTTAAATAAAATTTAAGTTTATGATCATGAGTATTCTGGAAAATAATTTATTTATGATATAATATCAGTAAGATATCAAATATATGTGTATTTTACCTTTTATGACCAAGCTATGCACCGAAGGGGCATTTTGGTCATTTTACACATAGTTTATAAATTATTTGGGATTCTGAGTTTATAATAAGTACCTACTGTAAATATGTTTAAAATAAGTTTTAAATTCAGTAGGCAACAAGTCTTGATCCACTAATATGGTTTAAAACCATACTATGCGCCGAAACGGCGTTTATGTCGTAAAGTGATGTCTTTAAGCGATGTTCATGAAAACTGATGTTTGGATCAGATTAAAATGTTTAAAATATGTTAATTAATATAACATATCGGTAAGTAAGTGGTTTATTTCGAAAAGATTTGATTAAAACTATTTTATAAGCCACAGGATCTAAAATCGTCATTTATCGACATAGTTTAAATACTTGTTTAAAAAACTCAGTTTATAACTTGGTTTAATATCCCAAATAATCCTACTTATGATATTACATTAGTAGAAATTCATTTTCAAGTTCATTATTTGAAACCTTGTTTTATGCAAAAAGGGCATTTTGGTCAAAGATGGCATAATTATGGAACTTTCGCATAGACTTGGATTCTGATTATGATCATGTAATATAACCTCAGAGGGTTATGGTATATTATATTATGATCATAATGCAATTTTAGATCAGTGGTTAACTAATCTAAATCGGGTCAGAATCGAAAGTCAAAGCAGAAGTCAAACCTTGCGACTTTCGGTTGCGAACCGAACCTAGAACTGAAATTGACGAGTCGAACATGTTCATACATGTTCTAATAATTATTACCAACTTGTTTAAGTGTCAAAACAGGTTTCATAACATATATAAGATCAATTTATGATTTTTCCAAAAATGGCCTGTTTGACTTTTTAATATCATAACTTTGACCCGTCAATTGGTCTAGCAAACGTGATCTTTAGGAGGTGTCCTTTATAGGGACTAACACCTACCTTACTATGATCACTTAGCCATGTTCATTTTGAACAATGGCTGGACCACAATGGTCTTAACCGAAAGTCAAAGCGTTTTACATAAAACGCTTGACTTTAGGCTATAGAAGCCTATAAACAAAAATGCACTAGGAAGGAACACTTACCAGTGATTCCTAGATGCAAAAGAACTATGTTGGACTGCTCCTTTTAGTTAGGAACTTCCAGAGGAGGAGAAAAGTGAATAAGAAAAGTGCAAGTTGAAATGGTGAACTTAAACACCTATTTATAGTTGGAGAGCTCAAAGGAGGTGAAGCCAGGTGTCTAGGGGTGTAAGAAGAAGCTTACAAGTTTCCCAAAACGTGGCATAGCTGATTAGGAAGGTCATGGTTTTGATTTAATGGTTTTGGATCTTTGCTTGGGCTCCAAAACAAACTTTCTGCTGCAGGTCTGTTCTCGCGGGGCGCGAGAGACACAGGCCGGGTCTCTCGCGGCCCGCGACCGCCTCTATTTCAGTTTTAAAATTTGAAACTTTGGCCCCTAAACTATATAAAGCTTATAAAAACGATTTTAAATACTATCTTGGCACTTTTAGCCCTCCGTAGCCAATACTTGGCATACCCGGGATTATGCCCGGGCATTATTGAGCTCTCGGTTCGTTAAAAGGTCACTCAGAGGTATAAATTAACATGTTGACACTTTAAATCCCTCCAATATCCAACTTTCACATATTTACAGAATTGAACTCTCTCGTCCAACAAACGGTACGTATGAGAGTTAGGACTTCACAAAGGATCACTCAGAGGCTTATCACAAGCATGTTGATTCCGATGTCACTCAGAGGCTAGGCATGTTGACGTATTAGTCACTCAGATGCCAAGTTTCAAGCATGTTGACATATCAGTCACTTAGAGGCTAATGATTTAAGCATGTTGACGTATCAGTCACTCAGAGGCTATTATTTACGCATGTTGACATCGGTTCGTCTGTTGACGCCTTTAGTCCTTATTGGTCTTTAACAAACAATTATATAAAATATAACATGTGTCACCATATTATTGAACACGATTTTACAGGGTGTTACATTATATGATGTCATCAATTGTTTAAATATCTATATTTGAGAAGAAAAAAAATAGTATGTTATGTAATTCATCAGTATTACAATTTTCAAATACGAGTAATAAATGATACGAGAACTTGAAAGAGATATATGTTTAAGTTTTAAAGTAAGTGTTCAAAATATATAAGATATTATGTTTGGTTATACCATAATAAGTTATTACATAAATTATATGCGTTTGCTTATTAGTGATAAAAATGTTTCTTATTTTATAAAGGCTCATTATAAGTTGTTTTTATATGATGACATGCTATAAGGTCATGTACTGTATGATTTGTTGCTATCTATACCTTGTATTCTATATGCTATCACTTCTTTGCATCGATAATACCAAATAGAACAACTAAACCAAAGTTGTGGTTTATTGTCATTCTCATGAAAAAGTAGAAATATGCTTCAATTTGACACCCAAAGTGTCATACTCCTTGTATCTCATTATCAAGTATAAAAGAAATATTATATGACTCGGACATATAATTACTTCTCAATTGACGTTATACGAATAGAAGTTTATTTATAAGGGAAATCGGATAAAACAAATTGTGTTTGTCAAACCTCAAATATACTCCTGAAGTAGCAATATCATTTAAAGGGTATAAACGGTTTGAAACGACTGTATATCTATATGTTCGAGAAAATAATGGAAAACCGTAAAAATTGTATGGTTTTACTCTGATGCATGAAGTGAATATATATTGATCATTGGCATCATTGAGAAAGTTGTAATCATGATCATATTAATAATGAGATTGACCATTAGAAGTGCAACAATCATCATGTTAATAAGAGATCAAACTATCAGAATTATAAGATAGTGAAGCTAATAATGAGATCGAATATCAGTATTATAATGATAGTCATGATGAGATCGACCACCAAAAGTGGTAAACTAGTGATTACATAACATGATGGTTTGAACTTTGAAGTTATAATACATTCTTTCATATCTTATGTTTTGTATTACATACGTGCAGGTAATACATATACAATATCATAAACCATAAGTTTATGGATCATGATTATTTACTTTATTGGTATGACCGGTTAGACCACACCGAGTCAATGATGATGTGAAAGATCATGAAGAACTTGAAGATTCTTCTAGTTGATAGCATATTATGTTTGCTCTTAAGGGAAATTATTTAATTTGCCAATTAATGGTATAAATCCCTAAAATATTATGGAATGAATGAAGGATGTATATATCCAAACATGATACCATTTAGTGTTTTTAAATCGATGCATCGTCTAAATGGTCATCAAATTTACAACTTGAAGTTGTGTGTAGCTTAGCTAATGAGATAGCAAGCATATTATTCCATATTATCATATTTATGGTGGTTATAACATTGAATTTAGTATCCATGTTACTAATGATTATTGGAATAAGTATTAAACTTTCTAAATGCTTAAGACACATATTGCTTTTGTTGAAGACGATGATCAAACGTCTACAAATTGATTGAAAAGCCAATAATCAAAAGAGCAAAAGTTCATTCTTGATCACATGTGATTTTATATGCAGTAACATTATTTCACATCAAGCCAACATGTTGTAATATTTTCTCCCATTATAGTTGGTTTTGGTCAGGAACCAAATATTTCCCATAAAACTTTTTATTGTGCAGTATACATTGGAAATGATCTACCACAATGCACAAAGATTGAAACTCAAGTAATGTTGGGAATTTATGTGGGATGAAAATACTATTTATGATTACATACTTAGAGCAATTAACGAGAGATTTATTTATGGCTCGTTAAATCTTACTTTAAGTAAATTAACATTTTCAACATTAGGGGGAGATTAATGGCAGATGAAAAAGGAATGGGTATGCATGAATTATCATTGATCCTCAAACGAAATTGTGTGAACAAGAAGTTCAAAAGATAATTCGTTACCTACATTAAAGAATCAATCACCAGACATGTTAACTGACCTAAATACAGTGACTAAATAAGTCACGTAGTCAACTGCTAATGCTCCAATTAAGTTAATTGTCTTAGTAGGGCAAACCATATATTAATGAGTCTATTGAACGCCTGAAGCGTGTAGACTAGTCGATTCCAAGAAAATAAAAATTCCTCGAAAAATTGGAGCAAGTAATGAAGAAGATGGTCAAGTCGAGGTTATAGTAAAAAAAGGTTTCTTGAAGAGACATTAGACATGATGGTTCTGGAAGAACCTCGGGTACCTGAAAATAAATAGCTCTTAGTAAATTATATCATGTCTAGGAGTGTATGGAATCGAAATAAAATCGACGTCGTTATACTTTTGTATATATAGCGCTTGAAAAAATGAAATGATAAGGATCAAGATTTAAAATCTGCCTATGAATAAATACAAAGAAATGATTGGCCAAAATGGAACGACGCAAATGAGGCAGAGTTGAATTCTCTATTGAAATGGAAAACTTACGGGCCAGTAGTTCATAAAAAGTTGTAAAATATATTTAATATAATTAGGTCTTTTATGTGGATCAACAATTGATGGCACAAGGATTTCGCAAAGACCTATGATTAATTGTGAGGAGACGTATTCTCCAGTGGTGGATGCAATAGCTTTCCAGTATTTAATTAGTCTGGTAATATAAAGAGAGAATTGATATGCGTCTTATAAATGTTATGTATCATTTAGATACTAAAGTTTACATGCAAGTCCTTGAAGGATTTAAATTATGTAATTCATGTAAAGTAAGTTCTCGAGAACAATATGATCGTTGTATACAGATTCATTTTTTAATACGATTGAAATCCTGATGAGTTTCTTAAAGCAATTGAGTTCTTTAAATGTGAATCAAAACATCTTAACGATGTAATTCTTGTGCACCAATAAACATACATTGAAAACTTGTACCCAGTGATTGTGATATCTCAACAAATAGTGTACACGCATGGTACAATATGGATTTTGTAGATAAAAGCAAGTGTTCATGATACTTTTACATGATGTAGATATCTATGTGTTAAGTGGGCAAATTTATATAGCAAAACTCCTGAAGAGTGAAAGCACATGCATATATGGATAAGATGGAACGAATTCCATCATGGATTGATAATGCGAAGCATTGATGTCAAAACCTCAAGAACATACTATATGAAGTTGACAGAATATGTGTGGACTAAAATAGTCGAGTCAAATATGATATAATTGACTCACCAGTGCGCTCGAAAACAAGAAATACATATTGTGAAGTTGGTCCATTTGTTTACATTAAAAGAACGATATGAGGTTTACAAGTATTGCAATATATGTTGATGATGTCATTGAATCTCCCGAAGAGAAAAAAGAGCTCAAATATTTAAACAAGAATTTGCAAATGAAATACAATATTGCAAATTTATGGCTCGATACGTAGGACATACGTTTATATTATAATCCATCAATTATAATACATCTAGAAAATATTAGACATTTTCATATGGACAAAGCTTTTGGTGTAAGTATATTTAATGATGTTCAAATATTTGATATAGATAAAAATGACTTTTATCATCTTCTATCAAAGAAGCAAAGATCATTGGTCATGAAGTACCATAATTCAATACAAATTGTATTAATATATCTTGCTAGCTATACACGAACATATACCATTAAATTCATTGGCAAGATTTAACTCGTGTACGACGAGGAGATAGTGTAATGAGTAAAACATTTATTTTCTATACCCTTAAGGTACGAAAGATATGGGTTCATATTTTACTAACCCATCAACAAGTTTGGTTAGTTTTGTAAATGCATGGATTATAACAAAATACATTCATGGATCTTATGGTATCTACTTACAAGAGGAGGTAATTAAAGTTTTACATGAAGATCATACATCAAGTTCATTAATAGATTACACATCAAGTGACAAATCACTCACTACAAAAGTTTTTCAACAACTTTCATAGAAGATTGGCACTTATTACTTGAAATGATACATATTATATTGAGGGGGAGATAATACGCGTTGCACTCTTTTTCCCTTAGCTGATGTTTTGTCCCATTGGGTTTTCCTAGCAAGGTTTTTAATGAGACAACATCATTAAGCGTATTAAAGAATAGTATTTCATCATGTGGATAGTCAAGGGGGAGTGTTATGAATGTATCCATTATGTAGTGATTTTCCACATTTATAACCCCTATCTATGAATGCATCCATTATGTAGTGACCTTCCACATGTATAACCTATTTCTCTTATTTACTATTGTACTAATGTGAGTGCCTATATATAATGGCATTTGTATATGATGTTAGATGAATGAATAAGAATTCTTTATGTTCTATTCTCTATATGATTTTATAGTCTAGTTCTCATGTTTATATACATATATATTATTTGCTAATAGACCTTTGTTTCACAACAAACATGATTTTGTTTGTACACCTAATAATATCTAAATAGCATATAAGTATAAATAATAATCTTAATTGATTAAAAAGTTAAAACCTACATACGAAATCAACTAAAAGATTCCCCATGGTTTTTTTACACTCCATTTATCATATATATATATATATATATATATATATATATATTGTGCGTGCAGCAATTTCAAATCTACCGTCTTCTGAGTTTTCTAAACTAAATTGTTTGTTTCTGTTTTTTAACTTGAAAGGAAATTGCAGCCCACTAAACTTTCTCTTATCAAAACATCAAACTTCTTTTGGTCAAAGTCAACAGCAAGAAAGTGTTGGCCAAAGCTTCCATGGCAATCTTGTTTCCATATGCTTCCATGACAATCTTTCCACTATGAAGAAAGCACTCCTTAAATTCTCAAGTACTCTCAAAATCACTCCAAAAAATGGTGAACACTAGAGCCAAAATCAAGAAAACCAATAAGACCAATAAAATATGCTTCTCACGGGCTTCCACCGAGGATTCCGACCATCAATCGACTCGATTTGGAGATTTGATCGGTTCCAATGATGACCTTTTAACTGAAATCCTCCTCCAACTTCCTGTTACCTCCATCCTTCGCTTCAAATCTGTATCCAAACGCTGGCAATGGCTTTTGAGTAACAAGCGTTTCATCCTCCTTTATGACAACCTTTCAAAATCTCCTGGCCTTTTTGTTCGCAATATGTTTTTTCCGTTTGACATTGAAAACCCAAGCACTCTTCCTTTTCGTACTCTTGATTTCTATTCTGATCTTTGTGGCATCAGAATCGTGCAATCTTGTAACGGATTACTGCTTTGTTGTAGTGACCGAGGAAGCGAACGCTCTCGTAAATATTACGTGTTTAATTCCACCACCAAGCAATTCGCAATCATCCCATCGGTCCCAGGAGGTCAGAATGTTCGTAAGACTATCTGTTTTATGGGTTTACATTTCATCAAACAAATTGTTTGCACTACAAAGTTGTTTGTATCCGTAGTGTGGAGCGTTACAGGGAGTTGTTTCAGATTCATATATATTCATCACACACACGAAAATGGAAGATTTCTAGTGAATCTTTTTCCTCGGGTTATTTTACGCCCTTTAGGTATGGCGTTTATTGTAATGGAGCTTTTCATTGGGCTCCCTCTTGTCGCAATCCGTTGTATTTTACAATCGAGGACGAACAGTTACAAACGTTGCCCGTGCCAACGAACTTGGCGTCTTCCAAAGGCTATTACGATGGAGCAATGCCAATGTACTTCGGGGAATCTAGAGGTCATTTGCATTTAGTTGACACCGTTAATGTTGAAAACCGTTTACAGCTAAATGTGTATTAGATGTTGAGCGATCATTCAGGGTGGTTTGTCAAGTATCAAGTAGAGCTTGATGGACTTACGGGTGTTTTCCTGGAGATGATCGATAGCAACCAACATCCATCGAGTCACGGTTATAATGATTTTGAAGTGTTTGATGTGGTTAGAGGTGAAAAAGAAGAAGATACATTTATGGTGGTGAGTATTCGTGGGAAGATAATAAGGTTCAATGTTCATGACAAGAGTTTTAAGAAGATATCCGACCTAACCACCGATATCTATGGAAGGATCGGAAGCTTACATGTTCATCGTTACACCGAAACCTTGGCTTCTTTTTAGCACCGGTAACGACTACAACTTCTGAAGGACAATTCGATTCGATTAGTGTGTATTTTCCAATAGAATATGAAATTTATGAATTTGCAAGAGTATTAAGTGTTTGAAATACATATAAACACAGACACATAACAAAACATGTATTTTTTTCTCTATAGCTTGGTGTTATTAAGATACACTCCTTATTCGATTAAGCAGCAAAGCAAGTCTTCATCAAATTTTATTTAAAGATTCATGGCTAATGGTTCCGATCACAAATTGTATTTTTCATTTTTTATTTTCTGAAAATAAGAGTGAAACTTTAGTAAACTTACTTAGACATTGAGTGGAAATGTGAAATTAAAAGGTTCCAGATCAAAAGATGACACGATACCTCTCCAGGATTTAAGACCCATCATCAATATAAGAACGTGGTACATCTATAGATACATAAGAACGTGGTGTGTGTTTGCTTTTCATCACTTGTTATTTGTATATATAGAAATGTACTTGTTCTTTGGACCAAAAGTGTAAATTCTCAATTCTCAATATATAAAAGTCCAACAATAGTTTTTTTCCATGTTCACTTTGCAACTTTTTAACACTTTGGCTCACCAACGTTTCAATTATTAACACTTTCAGTCTAATTCATAGTCTCTATTTGATTATTTTATTAATTCTTGTCAATTGATCAAAATAGTGACATAACTTGACCAAAAGTTCCGAGGGGAAAAATAATTGGAGGGATGATCCTATATAATTTTAAAATTTCAGATGAAAAATCAGAAATTTTACACTTCTAACCGAAACATTAGGGGGACAGATTACAACCCCCCCCCCCCACACACACACACACTTCACACTAGTCTACGCCCTTGGATCAAAATACTATTATTAAAATTTTCAAATTAATTTTAGGTTTTCTGTCATCGGCTAACCACACCAACCCCCACCCCCCTCCCCACACTCTCTCCCTCCCTCTCTCTCTCTCTCTGAATTATACCAGCCAGCCTAGACTCATTTTATCTTTTGATCTCTTCCACACCGAGGGTTGGTTTGGTGGTGTTCACTGGAGACCAAAGAGGAAGCGTCTATGTGATGATGGTGAAGATCAGGGGTTATCGGTAGTGGTGCTCCCTGTCGCCTCCCTTTACAAAATCGATTGTCGGAAACCGATTTAATCTCATCTTAACCCTAAATCACCACCCTCTTCGTGTTTTTTACCATCAAATATCACAGATATCCAGCGGGTCATCTGGTGATTTCAGGCGCACTCGTGTAACTATTTGAGGGCAAAATCTAGTATAAATAATGTAACTATATGATTTATAGGCTTTTTTTGTTATTTTATAACTTTTAATATATATATAATTTCTATATAAACTTTTTTGTTATTTTATAACTTTTAATATATAATATTTTACATAAACTTTATATATATTCTAACAAATAATTTATCACAAACTGAGTAGTCTAAATTCTAATAAAAGACTCACATAAATGCCACGTGTCAACACCTTCTACAATCCAATTTTTATTAAGAAGTTTATATATATATATATATATATATATATATATATTTGGTTTGTATATTTAAAATTTCCAAGATAACACTTATTTAAATCATTCAAATCTTATATTTTTATTAAATCATTCATATCTTATATTTTTAGTTGAGTATATAAAAAATAATAATCTTGAGGCTTACTAAACTATGTAATTTGCCGCATGTAGCTGTATTTTTTGTATTAAAAGGGATAACACACATATTTACATTATTATCATTCTTAACTTTTATCTATAACATCATGTTTTTAATTTATCTTTTATGCTATATAGATACGTTGATTCATTTAGAAAACTAATTCAACAAAACATATGAAATGACAAAAAAATATCTTCAAAAGTTTTGGAATGATAAAATATAATCTATAAAAAACAACGATTTAATTTTAATGTATACTAGGTTAATGATAATGTAAAACAAACATTATTTGAAAATGTAGCATGTTGTTTAGAAAGCCGAACTGTTACAATCGGTTCAGTTTATCATCGTATCATTTTACGATACTAAAATAAATACTTTATTTTTTAATATAAATTCGAATCGAGGGTAAAAATTAAACACAACTACGTATTTAATTTTTTAGAAAAAAAATTAACAAACATAAGTTATTAAAGAAATATCAAATTAATTGATAAAGTAAAGATGGTTTAAAAAAAAAGACAAACGAATTATTAAAAACAAAATAAATGATAAAGAAAATATGATTTTAGAAAAGGAAAAAATGAAAATACGTTAAAAGCTAAAAGAAAATAGAAAAATAAATTAAAATATGTTAAAAGTTAAAAGTAGATATTATAAATAATATATTGATATAATAAAATATTAAAAAGCTATATACTATTTTAAATTTGAAATTACTATTGATGGCCCTTCAAAAATAAAATAAATTTGAAATTACTATTTATGGCCCTTCGAAAATTATATACAAAATATTAAACTAGAGTTTTTTCTTTATCATTTTCTATTTTTCAAGTGCCTTACATATATTTGTGATCTTTAACCGTATCTACATCTATATCTATACCTAAATTCCAATAAACGATTCCAAATAATGACACGTGACATTTTCTCCTTTAAAATCATAATATTTATTTATATTTTAAAAAAAATAATTTATCATTTTTAATAAATTCTCCAATAAAATTGTAACTCTTATAAAATCTAAATAAATCTAAAAAAAATAAAACTTTCTCACCCTTGAATAATAATATTAAATAATAATTTTCTTAATTTAATGCTTACCTATAACTAATATAAATGTATCAAATAGTTATATGTCTAAGATAATTTTATTGAATAACTAATATAAATGTATCAAATAGTTACATATCTATGATAATTTTATTGATTATCTATAAAATAATTTTCATCCAATAAGATATACCAGAATCTTATATATTATACATCATATATTTAAATATACCAAAATCTTATTGGTAAACCACATTAGACATAATATAAAATTTAGTTATAATATATTTATAACTACAAACATAATTGAGTAACCTTTTTATATAACAGGGTCGGGGATGTTAACAAGTAATCTAAAAGATACCAAAATATTTCGTGGGCTGTCATGGTCCAATAAAAAAATTAATAAGTCAATTTGTAAGGTAAAATAATGTAAATGTGGGTTAATTCTATATTTATGTTATTTTACCCAACTAAAAAACCATTATGCCATGGGTTAATTCTAAATATGGGTTAATACTTCGTTGTTAATTTCAATACGGGCTAACTTAGTTGTTAGAGGTTATGTCTTTTATTAAATAGATCGTATGTTCAAACTTAGACAAGGATTTAATTTAGATTTATGAGTAACATTTTTTATTAAAAAAAAATCTTCTTCGTTAACCACACATAATCGCCTATTTTTTATGTTTCCCACAAAACAATAAATAATGTTAAATAATATTACATTAACACTACAAAATAATATTATTTTGAATAGAAAACATCTCAACCCTAAAATAAAAACCTTTTAAAAAGATAATTTGTACTAACAGAACATCAACACGACTATTAAAGTAAGCGGTTCTCTTGACCCTCAAGTTATAGTTATAATAACTTTAGTTCTATTTTTAATGCATATTTTATTTGTATTAGAATGATATTCATATCACATTTCATTATTTTTATTTCCTTATATAGTATTTATATCAAAGTATTTATTATATCATTAATATATATAGTAGAATTTAGTTAAAATTTATTTATTAAAACTCATAGCTTACAATTTATTTTTAATAACATTTGAAGTCTTATCGTTATTTTTTAGTGTTAGTGTTTTATAGCCGGAAACAATAAGATGGAGTATAGTGACCCAAAAGAGGTGAAATCACATAAATTTTTTTTGGATAGCTAAAAATATCATTTTTCAATTTGTTTCGCTCTTTTATGTAATAAGTCACATCATTAATAAAAATTATGTATAAATTTATCATTTACTTTTTTTCTATATTCAACGCGTATACACGGGTCTATAAACTAGTGTCTAATATAGTATTTTATATTAAATACATTCGAATTGTGATTATATCAAAATATACACAAAAATTTATATTAAATACATAAAGCACCAGAAAAATATATAGACAAATATGGGTTGTGGTCAACTAAAGGGTGAATATTACCGCCCAATTTTGTGTATACTGTATACACGTTTCTCTTGGTAAAAACAAAAAAATAAAAGATCTATGCTTGGAACAAAAAAAAAAAGTCATGCTTTGGGACATAAAATAAATGGCAAACTCTTATACAATAGATCATAATCTGTTATAAAAAATGGAAAATGTCTTAAAGAAATATGTTTAAAAAATGACCAGATTGAATGAGTCATGCCAAACTTGAGTCGTAAAACAGAGTTAAATACCATCTTAGTTTATGTGGTTTGTGTCATTTTTCTAGTTTATTTCAAATGTTTTATTTTGTTTGTGGGTCCAAAAAAGTTCTATCGTTGTCATTTTAGTCCACTGGGTTTACTTCATCCATTATTTTTGTTAATGAGAAGGGTAGTTCGGTCATTTTATATGTAATTTTGTTAACTAGAAGGTCATTTCGACCATATAAAATGACCGAATTGTCCTTCTCGTTAACAGAAAAAATGAATGAAGTTAACCAAGTGGACTAAAATGGCAACGGTGAAACCTTGTTGGACCCACAGACGAAAAATGAAACATTCTGACTAACCTGACAAATGGCATAAACCACATAGAATAAAATGGCATTTTAACTCTATAAAAATATTTGTTTAGAGTTTGTTGACAAAATAAATTATTTTTCATCAATTTTCATCAAAAGACAGGCTTTGGGATTCTTCTGAAATCTTATTTCAAACTTCTTTTGGCAAACATCTTTATTTATTAGAAATGTTGACTACTTCAAGTCAACAGCAAGATGCAAGAGGTTGTTGGCCAAACTCCAAAACTTCCATAGCAATCTTGTTTTCATATGCTTCCATGACAATCTCTCCCCTCTGGATACACTCCTTAAATACACAGTCTTAAACACACTCAAAATCACTCAAAAAAAAAATGGTGAACACCAGAGGCAAAATCAAGAAAGCCCAAAACATGCGTAAAATCTGCTTCTCGCATGCGTCCACAGAGGATTATGATTATCAATCGACTCGGTCTGGAGCTTTGATCGGTTCTGATGATGACCTCTTAATCAAAATCCTTCTTTGGCTCCCTGTTACCTCCATCCTTCGCTTCAAATCTGTTTCCAAACACTGGAAATGGCTTTTGAGTCACAGGCGTTTCACCCTACTTCACGATAACCTTTCAAAATCTCCTGGTCTTTTTGTTCGCAATATCTATATTCCGTTTGATGCTGAAAACCAAAGCACCCCTCCCTTTCGTAGTCTCGATTTCTACTTTGATCCTTGTGGTATCAGAATCATTCAATCTTGTAATGGGTTACTCCTTTGTTGCAGCGATCGAGGAAATGAACGTGCTCGTAAGTATTACGTATTCAATCCCACCACCAAGCAATTTTCAATCATCCCATCGGTCCCGGGAGGTCAGAAAGTTCGTAGAACTATCCGTTTTATGGGTCTGGCATTTCATCAAACAAATTGCGTTCACTACAAAGTTGTTTGTATTCGTGGCGTGGAGCCAATGGGAGAGTTGTGTCAGATTCAAATATATTCATCTGAAGTTGGAAAATGGAAGATTTCTAGTGAATCTTTCTCTACTAATTATTATACCCCCTTTAGGCATGCAGCTTACTGGAATGGAGCTATTCATTGGGCTCCCTCTTGTCGCAATCCCTTGTCCTTTAAAATTGATGGTGAACAGTTGCAAACATTGGCCTTACCAGCGAATGTGGCGTCTTCTGGAGGCTATTACGACGGAGCAATGCCAATGTACTTTGGGGAATCTAGAGGTCATCTGCATTTAGTAAAGACCGTGAATGGTGAAAACCGTTTACACCTGATTGTGTATGAGATGTTGAGCGATCATTCAGGGTGGTTTGTCAAGTTTCAAGTAGAGCTTGATGACCTTCCGGGGCTTTCCCAGAGATGATCAATAGCTACCTATATCCGTCGAGTCCCTATTGTTATCAATTTGATGTCTTTGATGTGGTTAGAGGTGAAAATGAAGAAGACACGTTCATGGTGGTGAGAATTCCTGGGAAGTTGCTAAGGTACAATGTTCATGACAAGGCTTTTAGGCCGATATTCAATCTCACCAACTACTTCTCTGAACCACACTCAAATGTTCATCGCTATACCGAAACCTTAACTTCTTTCTAAAACACAAGATTTGTTTGTATTCGTCATTATTAAGTTGTTTGAAAGTGTGTTTTGTAATACTAGTTGATACTAAATAATTATAGATGGATAACAATTGGTTGTAATAAAGAAAGATGTAGATTATGCTTGTATTTTTATATCTAAATCCAAAGGTTTAAAAGCTTGTATTTTTGTATCTAAATGCAAAGGTTTAAAAGAAGGGAATCGAATGTGTGCTCCCTTCGCCTCACTACGCGTAAGCGTCGAGGCGAATTGAGGAGAAATTAAATATTAAATATAAAAATTATGATATCTTAGAAAAAATAAAAATAACTGACACAGAAAGTCTAAAACTATCAAACGCACACAAAACCCAATGAGGTGCCCCTGAGGCGCACGTTTTCTTACCGCTTTGCCTTGAGACACACGCCTCAACCGTTTTTTAAAACGTTGTCTAAATATAACCAAACACCCTATAAATAAATAGTTTAGCTCTGACTAGTTCAAAAGCATAAATATAATAAGAGCTAAATGCCATTTTAAACCCTGTGATTCGGGTTATTTCACCAGTTTAGTCCAAAGGTGTTATTTTTTACCTGTGGAAACTACAGGGAAAAATGAAACTTTTAGAATAAACTGGCAAAATAGCTCAAACCACAAGAACTAAATGGCATTTAACTCATATAATAAATAAGTGAAAGGCGATCACATAATATATGATGACCATTACTTGTTATGATTCTCAAAGAAAAAATGCCAATCTCCATTTGAAACATCCAAAATCAGTAATTATCATGTAATTTCAAATTTAAAGGCAAAAACAGAAAGCACGGGTCAATGACTCAGACAAACAAATTGTGCCTTGAAGCCTTGTTTGTGGTCTTGAGCTTTCTTGATGGGGGTCTAACCTTCTTGAACACCAATGGGAACTTGATCTTTGAGTTGTGGAACTGCTTTTTAGACTCTCTCTTGCAAATCTTAGCTGGAATGGTGGCGGTTTTGATGACCTGGATGCAATGGTGGCGAACCCTGTGGCGAGATGCCATCTCAGTGTACATCTGCTCAATCGACCCGTTTAAGGTTGTGTCCCTGTACTCCTTGTACATGTTATGGTATCCGGTTCTTGATTGGTACCTTAGCCAAGATTCCATAGTTCTTAATGGTCGTCGGGTTTTTCTCAAAAATCTATACAACCAAAAATATAACATTAATCATCATGCAAGTTGTACATAACGAATATATAGGTATAAATTGTTTTGCTAGTTAATGAAAATCAACAACCCATATTTTGACTTGCAATAAAAAAATCTGCACAAGCATAAGCTTATCAAGTATCGTAGATCAAATGTATTCAAAGGTCCAATTCATTCTCAAAACCTAATGGTCACCAACCAGACCAAACAAACCAAAACAGACAGTCGGTTTCAGCGGTTTTAAGATACAAATATTTATGCTCACAGTTCGGCTTTGAACTTGGAACAAGCCAATTAACCGTTAAACCACCAAGCCAGTATACCAACCGGTAAGGCTGAACCCGGGAACAATAATTAGAGGTTCAACCTATATTTTATGTCAAAACAGGTTAATCTGGATAATAAACACCTAGGTTCAAATTAGGGATTAGCTTTTTTCCCGAATACCCATACCCAGACACGTATCAATTTTGGGTATTTGATACATGTATTGGTAACTAGTTTTATTGATTTTGGTATTTTGTATCCGTGCGAGTACCGGTAAAAATGGGTATTGGTACCGAATTTTATATAGAACTCTAAAAGTTTTTCTGTATTATGTTTTATTTCATATTATGGTATTTATGGTAACCGTATTATGTTGGTACCCGTGCCAATTTTACATATCTGGCTCAAAAAATAAAATAAAATAAAAATAGAGCGGTACAAAAAGGGTTCAGTACCGAAATACCAATACCAATATATTCGGTGCAGTATTTGATACTCAGTTTTGTTCAAATTCGGTGCTTAATAAGTCCAGGTTTTGTACCAATCTCATCCCAAGTTCAAATATGGGACTGAAAAAATAAAAGAATAATAATAAAAAAAACTCAAAATTTAAAATTTGAGCATACAATTCAAATAAAGTTTGAGAAATTTACTGTACGAGAAATAAATAATACACAAATGAGCAAACAACACAGAACAAAGGCCCTCAAAACAGCAGATGATACAACAAGTAAAATGAATATGCAGGATAATATTACCTCATTAATGGCAAGCATCTGACCATTGCTTTTCTTGACCTTCTTAAGCTTCCTCAAGTAGTACCAAAACTTGCTTTTAGCACGGACTTCATTGGTGGCCCAAAGCTTCATACGGTAGATCTTCGGCTGCTCCTCTGTCTCCGTCGGCAGCCCTCTCCCTACAACCTGAAACTGATGGTACTGCAAACAACAACAACAAACACAGCTAATCAATCCATAAATCAAGATTTAGAAAGACACCCATTTGCATCAACAACACCAACCTTGTAACTCATTTTCAGATCTGCTGAATCTTGATCATTCCTCCCTTGCACAATTACTGTGCGTGTTTGAGGCGTTGATAATATGAATGAGACTAGGGTTTTAGATTTGTTACGTGTACCGGTTAACAGGCTTTCATTCACGCTAATAATTGGGCCGGCCCAATTTGTATTTTTACAATTTTTTTAGTTGGTAAAATTCAAAGCATTTTTAGTGGGCATGGGAACAAATGAATTCAGCGAACAGTTCATATATGGTTGGAGCGAAATTTGTTCATTTAGCTAGATGAATGAATCTGAATAGGGATCGTCATTTATGTTCGTAAATATTTAATAACGTGTAAGTTTATGTTTGATAGGTTCATCAGTATTTTAAGTTTTTGGATTTTATTTAAATTCTTCAAAGTTCACACTAATAAAATATATATGAGCATTAGTTTTGTATATATTACATACCTTTTAACAATTTAAGATTCACAAACTTCGCAAATCGCAGCCTTCAGAATTTTCTTATCGCTACTTACACCGTCGACGTTGTCTTCTCGAGGGCCACCGGATTCGTCTTCTCAACCACCACATGCTCAACCTTCACCGGCTTCGTCTTCTCACTTATGTTTGACAAACTCAAGTACATAACATGTGTAATAAAGTGAGTATAACATGATGATTTTTAATTAAGTTTAACGACTGTGAGTTAATTTAGGGCGAATTAAGAAAGACTTCAAGTTTAATATGAAAATTTTGTTTTTTAAGACATTATTTTATGTTAATTATATTTATAGAAGAGAAGTAATTTCTAACTTATCTATTATATATATATATTCTCTCGTTATTGTGACCACCGAAATATATGATTAATATATATATATATATATATATATATATATATATATATATATATATATATATTTCGGTGGTCACAATAACGAGAGAAGAATTCTATTACCTTCCTTTACTTTACTTTTCTTTCTTTTTATTTCTTTTCAATTTGAAAAGATTAATTTTAGTCTGAAACCTCATCGTTTTCTCTTCTCTTCTTTGCTCGCTATACAATACTCCGGAACATAATTTTCTTTTACTTTCTTTAAAATCATTTATCTTCTCTCCTTAAATGAAACTCAACATAATTTTCTTTTACTTCCTTTAAAATCATTTATCTTCTCTCCTTAAATGAAACTCAAAAGCATAGCATAAGTGTCCTTTATGAGTTTATGCTCTCTTTACTGTTCGTATTTGGTAAGTCAATAAATTTTAATTGTGAATGGTAAAACATGAACTTATAGCAATCTCTGCCCTTAATTTTAATTATATTCAAAACATTTCTATTTATAATTTCAAAGCTGATAACAAAATAACTATTAAATTACTTGGATTATAATTTCAAAGCTAATAAGAAAATAACTATTAAAATTACTTGGATTAGAATATGAATAAATTGTAAATTAAATAACTGATAACTGGTATTTTCAAGTTAAGTTTAAATATTAAGAGAATGTTAATACTAAAAATTAACTTCCTAGCCGATTTGGAATTTAGTTGTTAAAATTGCTTCAAATATGTCAAAATCTTGAAATTTGTTTTTTCGATATTGTCGATTTGGATGTTTTCAATGTAAAACAATAAGATAAGGTCTTTTAATCATTATAAGTGTGGTAAACATTTGAAATATATCAAACAAAATAATAGTATATTGTTTTGTATCAACAAAGTTATAGTTTTTTGAAACATTTCAAGATGAATTAACAGCTGAAGCAGTAGTTGTGTTGTCGGAGATTAACCCAGGGGTTTTACATAGTACTTAGTATTTTTGTATTTGATCGTTTGTGAGAAGTGAGAGAATAGTATTGTTCATTGGTAGTTGTAACTTTCTAAAATTTTAGAAGATGGAACTAGTGGTCCATGAAATGAAACAAGAGAATTCTCATCTCTATTTTCTATAATGTATTTTGGTCTTGAAGCTTCGTATTCTTTTGAGTTTTCTGGGTAGATTTACAATCACAAAATAAATCAAATATTTATATTAAACAACTTTATAACAATCAAATAAACCGTCATTTACATTAACCAAAGTAATTACAACATAGTAATAGGTCAATGCCAAACTCAATGCGAAACGATAACGCTAGTAACGGGGTTGTTGGTTAGTAGAAGACTTCTGGTTCGAAACTTTGGGTCCGACATTTTTATCCGTAAGTTGTGATGCACACGTTTAGAAATTTTAGATCATCTAAACCAATTAACTTTTGCACCCCATAAGGCGTAAGAGTTCAAGTAAAATAGTACAACTAAATAAGCTTACCAGGCATATGATATCCACATGATTTACGTGTGAAATATAAACAAAACAAAATAAAGAACGAAAAATGATCAACTTTCATTTTATTTTCACCATGATATAAAGAAAGTAGACAATAATATGAAATTTCCCCTTACTCCAATAATCAAATTTTTTAATGTAAAACGCGTGAATCATGGATCTAACTAGTTCACACTTTTATTTACTTGTCAAGTTCATTTCTTATTGGATCGTTTTAAATTTCAAGACTTGACGTTTTCTTTTAAATATAGATTGAGCGAGATGGTGATGTTGTGCTCACCGCGAATATGCAAGACCAAAGGGGAGGTGGGTATGTTATGAGTCTTGAATATCCAAAAATAAAAAATAAAAACTTTATTCTTATATCTCAAAACCTTTGTTCCAATTTTTGTGATTGTGGTTTAGTATTGTGTCACGGCGCACGATTATTCATATGATTATACGAGCTCCATATTCAAATATTTAAAAATTTCCTAGAATTTTTTTAGTTTTCATTTCATTCCATTTGTTAATGTAAAAATGTGATTGTCTGATAACCACAAAGGATGTATGAAAATTATTAAGTTACATTTTAATCCGGTTTGGCCAAGATTTATTAGTAGTGTTGAAAATGATTAGAGTAAAAAAATATAATATTAAATGGTAGCAAAATTATAATTTTTTGGAAAATTTTAAATAAAATCATACATGCATATAACTGTTATTAAGAGAAATTGAGTCATTTTTCACTAGTCTCATATGTTTGATCAAATGTATAACCTCCCTATTTCTAGAAAACACCAATATGAACTAGTGAACTACACAACATAAACAACTTAATTTGTTATGTGATTTGAAATGCATATAAGAAGGAAATTTATTATAGTGTTGACACATTTATTCATGGAATCATAAGCTACTTGTTACACATGCAACAATTACTACACTTTTGGAAAATGTTAAGTACCACACATTTTCTTTTTATCGATATGTAATCATATATGCTTGCTATTCAAACATAAATGATGCTTCAAGTAACCAAGATGTGATCACAGCTTCTTCGCTTTGGCCCAATCCCTAGCGAGCCGCAGGAGGACCTGGGAAGCGGCCAAAGGGTGGAAGGCGTGGAAAGGGTGGAAGACGCGGAAAGGGGCTGCGGGAGGGTGGAAGGGACGGGGAGAGGACGATGGATGGAGGAGGGGGAGCGCGGCGGATCACAAAATCTGGCTCATATTGTCCATCTCTCACGGGTGCAGGAAGCGGGGAAAGGTTGATGGGTAGAGGAGGTGGTGTACCGCTAGGGCGAGGACGGGGCGGGGAGCGGTTGATGGGTAGAGGAGGTGGTGCACCACGAGGACGGGTGGGTAGAGGAGGCGGTGCTCCGCCACGAGGCGGTGTCCTTGGAGCCCCGTCGGCCTCTATTTCTACATTCAAACAAATTATAAAAGTTAGATATGAACTAACAATTAATACATGCATGCATGCATGATATAAGTTTGATTAAGCACCTGTGATGGCATGAACAAAAAGGAGCAGGGTTGTGAACAAAACAAATGAAGCTTTGGCCATATTTTCAAGCAACTCGTTATGAGTTGAGTGACTGGTAATCGAGATCATAGAAGTATTTATAGGACAAATTATAATACGAATTTAAAGCTTGAAGAAAATAAGTCAACAAAAGTATGTGATTAATGAACATGTTTTAAAATGAGGATTTAAATGTTTTTATCATACGAAATGGTCTTATGGTCATGTTTGTGAGGAAACATTATGTCTAAAAATATATACATATTTTAGTATTTTATTATGTAACGTTCTTAAGATCTGAAAAAAGTTAGAAGAAAATCCACCAGATGAAATAATCAGGAACAAAACAAGGAAAACATGATATAGTATTTACACATAGGTTTAGATTAAATAAAGATTCTTTCAAAAATAAGAAGTCTTACAAAGGTATTAAACGGACTCTGATTGACCTCATTCAAGCGGCATTGAAACCGTCTTATTGAATTCTACGACGTTAGATTTTAGATTTTCACTTTTGGGTTTATAGGTTTAGATTTTAAAATTTTTATTTATTATCATTATGTCTTTTATTTATTATTGTGTTTTTCTATATTTGTGTTATTGTTTCTTTTTTATGACTCATTATGTCTTTTTTCCTTAACATTGTGTTATATTTTTTCGTCATTGTGTTATATTTTGCTCGACTTTGTATCATCTTGTGCGATCCATTATGTCTTTGTACACCTTTTATTTTTATGAGCCTTTATAGAATAACTTAACCTCACAAAATCTTGAAAATTGTATATAGATATTTTACATTAGAACTGAAAACCTTTTTATAGAGTTGAAACAAACAAATATAATAATTTATAATCTAATTACATGATCAGTTCTAATCAGAGTGTTTGGTTATTAAACCCATGTTATACGAGTCCTTGCACTCGGAAAGGTATAAATTACATTCTATCCGGTTAACGCTTTTTGTTTTACTCTTTATCGTAATGGGTTGACCCAATTTTAGCAATCCAAGAAAATCAAGTTTTCGCGGGCGAATATTTACTCTTTCAATTTCTATTTTAGTTCTATCATTAGTTCATAACTTTTCCAAATAGATGAATTGTCTCTGGCCGGTTCCGCCATCCCGATCAATGAATCATTCGAATTCATTTTCACTAAAATCTTTTGAATTCATAGGTTCCATCGTTCCCATCGCTTCTTACTTAATGGTGAATGAATAGGCAGAGGGAATGAATAGTGTTTAATGATATTTTGCTTTTTCTTAGGGTTATTTTGGGTTTTTAATGTCTGCTGATTATTAACGTTTAGGCCACGTGTTGACTGGGCTTGTGGATTAAGCACGTATTGAGTGGGTTTTCTTCCTTGAAATCTAGCAAACTGAGCGTATCCATTAAGTTAACCGATCAAAGTCAAAGACTTATAAAAGACTTGTTAACATCCTAACGGATAATATTTCCGTTCATTCCAGACCAGAAGCCTCTAGTAAATTGCGTCTAAGTTTGAGTTGTTTGGAATTACAACTATGTTAAATTATTGATATTACTAAGACTAGCACAAGTAAATACTTTTAGCCTATTTTATTTTATAAAAGCTTGGGATATGGCATTAGCCACTTGGTCGGGTATTGCAAAAGGACGAATGATGTCATAGAAATGCAAATAACTCGTTTTAATTCATTTTGCTTGATAACTTAAACATTTGGGGTTAATTCGACTGTGTCCTGGACGTCCTGACTCATTTAATTGCAAATGGCCACGACTTAAGCGCGAGGTGTAGTCATAGACCTGACAGACATTAATACATGAAAAATGTGGCGTGTCTATTAATCATGTACCGGCATATGATTTCCGGTCACTGGCTATATTAATAAGCATGTAAAAATGGTAACAAGAGATATAGTTTGTCCAAGTTATTTCAAAATGATATACTAAATGATATCAAATAAATTTTGAAAAGATTTTCAAAAAGAGTCGGTTAATTGTATTTATCAGTGAAAACTGATGTATTTTCAAAAGACTAAGCACAGATTAATTGCAAATACAGAATAGGCTGGAGCGGGCTTGGTCTTAGATACTGGAATTTGCCACTCCACGAAAAAGACTCTATTAGTCTCAAGTGGCTTTTATTCTCGATCCGCTTGTGGATATTTACACGTACAACTTGTATAAATTTTTATTTATTAAATTCAAGCTTTTACATCTATTACTTAACTTTTATTCCATCTTCCGCTCTCTATTGTGATAACTGATATCAATCATCACGCATAAACCCCAAGTCCGGGTCACCAGGAAATCAGGGTGTGACATCGGGTTTGCCATAGTTTTGTGAATGTTAAAGATGGAAAAGGTTTTGTCAATGTGAATATAAAATGGTAGGAATTTTGTAGTTTGGTTATGTGGTATGGATGATTTTAAATAAAGAAAGGAATAAAGTATTTGAGTTGAATAATATATATATATATATATATATATATATATATATATATATATATGTATAGGGTGAGGTTATTGTGAGAAAATTTAAAACTGTGAGAAGGATAAGAAAGAATCTAAACCATTAGATATTTAATCTAATGGTTGAAATTATAGTGGCAGTTCTGTAAATAATGTTGACTATTAAACTAACTAATTTTCTAAATTAAGGCTATAAAGGTAAATTTAATATTTTTAAATTAAGAAAATAACATTAATACACATCTAAAGTTCTCCCCCCTTCTTTTTTAAACATCAATCTTTTTATACGTAACTTTTTTTAAAAAAAATTACACCATAATAACGAGTGTTTTTTTATCTTTAAAATGAGTACCATATTGATATACTTATGTAGAGTTATTTCTGTTTTTATATATTTATGTGTTATTTCTGTTTTAATTCTGATTAAAGTGTTGACTGGTGTTATATTAAGGTGTTATTTCTGTTATATTCAATGTTAAGGTGTTCTTTATAAGATGTGTACCTTCAATATAACTGCTGTGGTGTTTTTATGAGTTATGGTATTATTTTTGTTATATTTCTGTTCTTTATAAGATGTATACCTTCAATATACATGTTGCGGTGTTTTTATGAGTTAGGGTGTTTTTATGAGTTATATTTATGTTCTTTATAAGATGTATGCCTTCAATATACATGTTGTGGTGTTTTTATGAGTTAGGGTGTTATTTCAAATTCGAAAATCTCTACAATAACTGTCAAAAATCGGTTACATATATTCATTCCATAATTAGATTTTATTAGTTAAATTACACTTATACCCTTAAACTACCAAAATAAAAAGGAACACATGTCACCTCCATAATCTTTCTTATCCTTCTACTTTTAAATTTTCTCACATGAACCTCTACCTATATATATAATATATATATATATATATATATATATATGACCAAACGGTCAAAACAAGTGCTAACAGGCAAAAATCCCTCGATTAACGCAAATGTCAAGCAGGTTTGGGAGCTGGCCCCGCCAAGCCAACCCGCATGGGTGGCGATGGTGTGCTGGCCCGGGTTGCAACCCTTGAAAGGGTACCTGCAAGGTTCCCGGCCTCCCTGATGTCGAGTTTTCACCATTATCAAGGGATCCATATTTCTGTGTTGATATTGACAAATCATGGATATTTCAACTGGTAATTTTAATGTCGTATGACAAAAGATTCTACGTTTGACTTATATATAATAAAGATGTGTTTTTATTATTCAAAATGTAAAACATGCTTAAAGGTAAGATCAAAGTTCAGATCCTTAAATATGATTTGTAAGAACCTTCCTATCGAGTCATATGAGGATTTGCAGGTTGAGTTTTATAAATGTTTTTATATTTAAATTGTCGGGTTAGTTCGTATGTTTTGTGTTTGCCAAAATACAACATATGTCACGTTTAAACTTTTGTATGAACCTTATTATTGTGTTTACAAAATCCATGCACAAATATTTCTTACACCTCCTTACTTACACATACCTATAACGTCAAAACCTATTTATATCCCCAACTAGGTAGTTATTAATTACATTAAAAAAAACTAGTAGAAATAACTAGGTACCAGGAAAATAAGTAATGTGATTAAATTGTAAAGTTGACTTTAAAATTATGAGAGATGAATTATGAATTCTAATTAATTGTTATATATACATTTTCCATCTGAAATAAATAACAATTTCCATTTCCATCTGAAATAAATAGTATTTATAAGATACTTAATAGTATTTACAACATAGGTTTCCATCGGCGCATTGCAGTGGGTATGCGATAGGAATCTGACCGGCATCTGTTCTTTTGTTACGCTACCATCACACACTATAGTAAGCAAAGTAAAATAACCAAATAACAAAGTCGTAATACGACCATACACCTGTCTGTTCGTTGCAACGGGTTACATTATGCATAAGTAAATAGAAATTCATATTACCTAGCAGTTAGAACTTGTCAATGTCATATTCAGCTCATATTTATAAATTATGAAAAACTTATCCAAAGTAAACAAAAACTAAAACTGATATCACTGACCGTTCAACAGCTCAAGGGTCGGCTTCTCCATGACAACCGTTGCCTCTTCTTCAATCAGATCAACATCCGGCTAACACAGATCCGTAAAGTACACGGCGACTAACGAAATCGCTCAAGAAAACCAAATTTAACTATAGGCCCTGGTGGCGGTCGTAGTCGGTGGCCACAAAGTGGCAATGGGTTTAAGGTATAACTATACCTGTGGTCCACCTCTGCAGCAATTGTTACCATAAGCTTTCACATATGTCCCAGAACTACAATTCACATATTGTTGTAAAACAACAACCTATTAGCAACTAGTATACAAACTATATAAACACACGAACAAGGAGCATATGATTATAGAGAGAAACATAGAATGTAGAATTCTTATCATTGAGTTGTAAACATGCAATACAAAAAACCTCTATATATAGTATTCTTACATTAATACAAAAGACATGAAGAGACGAGAGTTAGAATGTTACATTAATATAAAAGACACGAAAAAACGGGAGTTAGAATGTGGATAGTCATCATAATATAGTTTATTTATAACACATATAACATCTTTTATAATTAAATGATTTTAAAAAACTTCTCATGCATAATGATAAATGATGGCATCTGCGTGCTAACCAGTGTTGAATAAATCTTCATGTTTTCAAAAGATCTTTAAGTAATTAATATATGGGTGATGCTAGAAAGATAAAACATACCATACCTGCAATGTCCAACAATATCAAACCTGCAACATCAAACCTGTACATGCAAAATCATATTTCTTGAGAAAAAGGAAAAAAAATACCTAAATTCCATCACCTATATTAACAAAGAGCTAGAAACATCTCATGTAGAGAACAAGTTCTTGGTTAGCAGGGAAACCCAACACATGCAAAGTTAGTTGTAAATTAGTTGCCGAGCGACGTATTAGTATGTCATATCATACATAAACCGATGCGCATGAATCCATTTACCTCAACACGTCAACGCTTTGTTGAACTATACACCTCGTGTAAAAACATAGCGAACTCCTTATACACGTTTGGATCACAAGTTTTATATATGTTTTCTATGCCTAAAGTGAATAAGATCAACTACCATTTAGTGAATAACAATTAGACAAGCTTTTAAACTATTTCGTTGTATGTCAAAAAATGAACTTTTACTTAATTCACGGTATGTTTAAAACCCACTGGTGACGGATGCATGCTACATTCATCAATTCGTATATGAAGAGGTCCATGTGTGTGTGATTATGCGAATAATAAGTAGTGTATTAGTGTGTCACATGTACGTATGACAAGAAGATCTAATTTAATTTAAATATACATTAATCATTAATTTGTTAATCATTAATTTGGAATAATAAATTAATACCACCTCAGTGGTTCCGTGCATCCACCTCCAAACCAACCTTTTTCCCCAGGCAGTGTAGCCAAAATTTTGTATTATAAATTTATAATAATATTCATTTCGAAGGTTGAAAATAAGAAGAGGCATAATTTATAATTTATTTGAAAAGTTTAAATAACCAACATTTTCAACCATGTGGCCATTGTTTCCCACTACGGAGGCACCCATCATTAATTTTAAAGTTAGCCACTCCTACAAATCGATATATGGACTAATAGGTATTTAAGAATTTCAGTAATTATATCATAAAACACTAAATAATTAAAAGACAAAATTAAACACTTTTTAACAAATTTATAAACCCTACAATTATAAGTGAAAAAAAAGGAAGTGGCCAACTGTTAGTTTTACTTCAATTTGTGTAATCTCTTTTAATACATGGGCCTAATTTCAAGTGTGATATCAATCAAAATTAGTTTCATAGTTGAACATTTAAACCTTTACCATGAACAATAGTTATTCTTAGGCTATACAGCGTTGATAGCAAATCTCTTGTTTAGTCATGTTCAAGAAAGAGAACAAATACCTTAAGAAAAAACAAATGCGAGAAAATTTAAAGTTTCTTATGAAAGATTTTTCGCATTGCTCGCTAAGAGATCAGACAATCTTGCTATGATGGAGCAAATTCAAGCAAATTATTTATAGTATGAGTTGTTTTTTTATCGGTTGTTTTAGTACTTTTAATGTCTTGTATTTTTTTCTAGTTTAATGGTAATTTTTTATTTCTTAATTATTTTTTTTCTAAATAAGGTTATTTTAATTTGAACTTATTATGTTTATGAATTGATACAAGAAAATTAAATTAAAAATAATAACTGAGTAATGATGACAAGGGCTTTACGAAGCTTTATACAATATTTAAAAAAAACAGTTTAAACCGGCTGGTTGAACCGGTCAAACCGGATGCCGGAAGCTTGGCCGGTATAAATCATACTGGTAAATTGAAAGAACGGCAAAGAAGTTATACCGCTGGCTAATTGGGTCTCTCGGTTTAAACAGGTATACCGGTACGGGCCGAAGGTTAAAATTTGGATTATAAATCTTTTGTGCACCAAAGAAGGTTAAAATCTAGCGTCCAAAAAGATGTCACCAGTGAATTTTGCATTATTTTTTCATTATGGATTAACTTTTGGAAATTTTTTGTTATGGAGTATTTTATTATGGAATGATGTAGTTTTTTTATTATTTTTTCGAGTAGAAATTATATTTTATGGATTTATAAGGTTAATTAGTCAACCCGGTTATACCGCCCAGTAAACCTGATTCAACCATTTATGAGCCTAACCCGATACGATATAAAACCGGTTTTTAAAACATTGGTTTTATGACTTTTATCCCACTGCAAATCAACTAACAATGGAGCTCTCTGTCCAGTTGGTGCTTAAGTGGCGTGATGAAACTCTTCGGGGCTTTATCCCGCACCATTTAGGCTGCATAGTATGAGATAAAGCCCCTATCAACTCAGCACCACCTAAGAGCCACCTCAAGAGGAAAACCTTACTCCCCCATTCCAATAACACCTATGTTATAAAATAAAGCCCCGTCAGTCATTACTTAATTTTTATGTTTTTTATATTTATAACATTTAAATGAATAAAAAACATAACACTAAAAAAATAACATTTAAATTTAAAGTAAATAAAAATAGCTTAACGTTTAAATAGTAAAACTAGAGGGTTGCAAACATAAACCACTAAAAGTTTTATTATTCAAACGAAATATACGAAATTTGAAGTTCTAAAGTCGGTCTCTCAAAATCCTCCAAGCCGCAACGTTATCAAACGACCTTTGGGAATGTGCTTGGAACTCGGTATGTGTTGTGACATGCGCTTCATCCTAGAACACACCCCCTTTGTGGTTCAATGCAGTGATGTAGCACCTCTAAAAACTTGTACACTTTATTCGTAGATGCATATATCTTCTTAAAATTTTATTTCTTTCACAAACGTGTTCACCCACACATTCATAGAATGTGGACCTAACCCTACTCCATCATTGAGACGAATATGCAGGCAATTCTAAATCAACCATATCTACCCAACTCGTGACCAAAGCAATATCTTCAGCCTCGGTCCAACAACATGCCACTTGAGAGTATAGAGAGGTTGAGAGTGAAATATGATAAGGGTGTTTGTGTGTATTTATATAGATGTAAAATAAAAAAAGTGCTTTTTTAAAGTTATCGTTGCAAACGGTCAAAAAAAAAAAGAAAACTCCCATCAAAATATGCTCGTTATCGCTCGCTATTGCATTCGCGAGGATTTAACAGGGCCCCACTAGTGTTCAGGAAATGAGTGGAGTGGGGGATCGAGGCAAAAAAAAGGTGACGTGGAGTGGGCAATGGTGCCTCTATCGTGAAGCCTAATGTCACACCCCAACTGATGGCGGAAATATCGGGATGAGACGAAAACGAGATTGCTCATTGCTCACAACGCTAATAAATGACAATATTTAATTTCCAAATTTTATTTCACAACATAGTCAAATACAACATGAAGCAATACAATAAGTTCATAAAACATAACAAAATTTGGTACAACATTTATAAATCTAACGTCTAAAATGTGTGTATCTAAGTCCTTGCTATTTTGATTCATAGCATCATCTCCTTCAACCTGTAACTTGTTTTAAAATAAAGTTTTAACATACGTATACGAATAAAGTTTTAACAATCCTCATGGCAACCGAATCTATACAAGAGCAATATCAAGGCATGCAATACTAATAATCAAACCCTTAACGCAATCACGATGTTTTAACATGACCTCACGAATAACACGATGGAGGTGGATGCGTGAATTCCTATAGCGCTAAGCATGTCAAACGAAGGCTAAAAATAGTTAATGACTAAAGCATAGCATAACGAATATCCAAGACAAGCATCAAGTATGAGATTCAAGTATTCATGTGTATAAGATTGTTTGTGTGTTTCATAAAGTTTAAGTGTTCATGATTTTTGTATATGTAAAACATGTTACACCCAAAAGTGTTATAAACAAAAGTGGGTCGAGTGTACTCACAATATTGCATATGCTTTCCGATTGGTGATTCCGTGAAGAGTTGGAGGTTGGAGCTTCAAAGCTTCTTTTAAAACACTTAATGTTTTCTTTTAGAACTCTTAGAGCTCTCTTCCTTGCTTGGAAGATTTGAGAGAAGTATAGAAGTTGAGAGAAGAATGGGTGGAACATTTAGTGTCCTTTTAATTCTTGATTTAGAGAGATTGAGAGTATTAGAGAGATTGAGAGAAGAATGGTGTGAAGAAAATGGTAGAATGGGGTTGGTATTTATAGGTAGAGAATTTGAAAAAGGGTGAAATATGATTGGTTAAAGAAGGTGGAAGAGGATTGAGAAGGTGATTGGTGGAGAAAAGAGGTGGAAAAGGGTGAAATATGATTGGTTAAAGAAAGTGAAAGAGGATGTGCGTATAAGTATTTATACGTATAAAAGTGTCGGTTTGCGTACAAATACGTATTTTAAATGATCGGTTGTGTGAATAGAATAAAAAAATATAAAATATGAATTTTATTATGATTAACGCCTCGAATTGTGAGATTGAAATTAAAATACGAATGTATGGTTTCTAAAATTAGAATACGAATACGAACATATTTTTAAAATAGAAATACAAAGATACGAGGCGTTATACCTAAGCCTAACAATGACGTTTTATAAATTAGAATCAAAAGGCATATATATAGAGAGAGAAAAAACAAAGAGATAAATGAATAGTCTTTCAAATTTCAAATTTATAGGACCCTTTATACCACATGGATAAAAACACAACATAAGTTCATTAATAGTTTTCCAACCATATGTTTGACAAAATGTGCATGCTATTACGACTTTTGAAACAATTTTTCAACATATGCTATACTTGTGTTGATCACTACCTTAAATGATTTTGAAACTTACTAAAACCGTCTAAAAAGAAATGATGCAACTTTCATTTGCTTCAATTTAGGTAATTTACTATACTATTTCAGATATATAAGGTTTGTTACAAGTCTATCTCAAGGATGAACTCACTGTAATGGGTTTGGCAGTAAACCTGCTGGGGTTTGTTTGGTGTATGTTTTTCTGTTTCTAGTTCCTTACTAGATGTACTGTACATATTGTTTGGCTGAGGAATAAAATTTTTACAGTAGTTTAAAAAAAGAAGTCCTTCACTAATCTCAAAACTAATATACACAACTTGAGATAATGTCACATCAAAGAAACATAGAACGCCTCATCAGCTGATGCGACTGTTACGAACTAAACCGTTATAAAATGATTCAAAAAAAAATATATAGAAGTTTAACAGAATATTTAGAGAGAATTAAACTAAATGAACATTTTAATTCATAATCTATTACTTAGAAGCATAAATGGCTTTATATAGCCTTTAAAATAAATAACCAATACTACCACTAACACCACTACCATAACTAAAAACAAGCAACATAAAGAAACAAAGTAATTGCAATGCAGATGCATGGACTTCGTGGGTTGACCGAATAAGGCACACATCAGCGACTCAATTCACACGTGGCATGTTTTTTAACTCATGCTTATTTTAGTATATGAACCCAAACAAAAATAAATAAAAAATGCACTACATTTAAACATGCCGCTATTAATCGATGTATTTGAAAAAACAACGATCAAACATCCGGTTTCAACCCAAAACTTATGAGTAATTTTCTCAATTGACCAATCTTTGACGTAAGAAGAAGTATTATTTTAATCGAAACAATCAATTTTAGAGAGACAGAGTAGAGAGCAATTTTTTTTAAGAATGATCTCATCTCAGTTTATACCGGATAGTGTTAGATGTCGCTTTCACTAAAGAAGGTGGTCTCTGTTGATTGTATGATCATCTCCAACAACAATAAGTTGAGTTTTAAATCCGAACTCGCTACATTATTTCAAACCTTAACTATTCTAAATCCATTTTTTTTCCTTTAACAACAAACCATTCAAAACCTCTACCTCATCACTTACTTTTCATTTTATTTAACCTATTAATAATTTATTTATTAAATCCAGAAGTAATTTGTTTATTATTTATTAATTATTTTATATTATTTTTACTGTTTCGTTATCTAATATATTTATTTAATAATAAATCAAAATAAAATACTAAAAAGAATATTTAATTTTTACAACTATTTTTTCAAGTTTCCTTTGCAATGACTATATTATCAACGGTTACTTTTTCGATGACTATATCTTTACTGACTATAAATTCAGTTCAATTCATATTTCAAGTTTCAATCTAAATTTACACTTCTCAATTCACAATTCACTGTAAAGACTCCTAAAAAATGTATGAAGACCTTGTATTGAAGATGAAGACATAGCTTTAGTCACCTCTTTGCTTAACATGTCAAAAAACATGCTACTAGAAATCGTGTCATTTAGAACAACCTTATTTCAAGAATTCCGTCAACGTGTAGGTGAAACCAATCACTTTTCGAACCAAGTTGTTTCAAGGTTTAGGACTATGTTCATAAAGGTTTGCACATTTAGTCGACTCTTCAACATCGTGATAGCTTGCGGTGCCGACAGAATAGAGGCGGAAGCTGTTGCCGAGACCCTTCTCGGATACCAGTTGCTCTGTAATAAAATATTTACTCACGTCTCGTCCTGCAATTACTAAGAAACCATCCTCGTATGCATCCAACTGTGCATCCGGATGCCAACTCCGACGGTTCGAGTGTTGATGATTAGTTTAATCATGTAGCTTGTTTAAGTTTAATTATCTAATTTGTTTAGGTTTAATCATGCAGTTTATGTAGTGTTTTTTAATTTTAATTTATGTATGTTTTTTTTAATTTTTTTCAATTTTACTCAGAAATTCATATATAAGCCAGAAAATTTGCCAAGTTACATCAAAACAGAAGGTAGCCGGGCAACAAGCTGCGCCGCCAATCCTTTCTGAATTGCAAACCCTAACCTTCCAAATACAAACCCTTGCCCCCTTGGGGTTGAACAATTGCTGTAGACGACCCGTTGAACCCTCGTCAAGAAGTGGATAGCTTCTGGCGCTAGGGAGCCAAAAGTATTAAAGGCAAAAGGGACAAAAACATGCGGGTTCTTTGCGTAAGCTTTAGCGTGCTTATCCACTTTCTTTGATTCTGCTTTTCTTGCTGCTTGTCCAGCTACAAACCCGTTTTCCCTTAAACCAACCAAAGGGGAAACCCCCGTGAGGTCTACACAAGCATGTTTCCCCCCCCCCCAGCCCAGCCAAAGACGAGCAGATCCGCTGGTCGCAGAGTAGATCTCTCTTTCATAGGGTCCATGAGGAAATTCACAGGGGCCTTTTTCTTAGCCGAAATCCCAGCTCTTCTTAAGATGTCCCACAAAGCATCACGCACCCAGTCGTGCCGATATTTGAACCCTGGGAGCTTTTTAAAGTTGATTTATAAATTTGTTTTTTGTTTCAACCTATTTGTGGTCGGTCTCCGCGCAAAAAGTGATGTCATTCCGCGTCTACCTTGGTCGGAGTTCGATTAAAAAGATTCGAAACCCAATCCAACTTTAACCGGATAAAACCATAGGAGAGGAGTTTAGCACAACCATTTTCGTTAATAAACTACAACTGTAATTTAATAAATAGTATAGGGACTAAAAATGTAAAATACTTAGAACAAAGAGAACTTCACGTAGCACTTGGTTGGCGGTTCAATTTACAGTCTGTTTCTCCCCGTGATATGATCGTGTCCCAGCATTCGTAGGGGCCCGAAAACATCACAACAAATAATATTATGACTCAATCAACACAAAAACATTAATCCTCCCTCTTTCTCCCTCATCATTTCCGATCACCCCAACAAAATTCACACTTCAATTGCATCATCAATATCTCATCTGCATGCACCGTAAGCCCAATTAATTCCAACAATCTCATATTCATATTCATGTTCGTTTACGTTAATATTCATATATTTAATTAAACCGGTTAATTAATATTCCGATGGAGAAAGAACCGCTTCTTCCGTCGTACCCGAAAGCACCCAGGTCACCGGCGCAGCTCGGTGTTTTACCGGAACAAAATGAGATCACAATTCCGGCAACTCTTACTCCGATGGAGTTTAAAGATATGCTCATATTTGGTTCTCCTAGAGAATCACCATCATCTGCTTCACTCATAGTTGATGCCCTAACCCTAAGTGTAAGTATCGATAATCCCAATGATTCACCCAAACCATCACTATCCGCTTCCTTTTCTGATTCGAACGTAGGTTCGCTATCGAAACAAAATTCTGTTGGGATTCCCGACATGCAGATTCCATGTCCCCAAAGTTACCAGGTTAGGAGAGCTTGTCTGCATCGGTCGAAAACCGCCCCTGCGATTTGTACTATTAATGATTTGGAACGGATTTCGAAGCCGAAACCGCCGCAGTTAGGGTCGCCGTCGATCGTCCGACAGTCGGCTGTGTTGTTGGTTACGTATTTGTCACTTGGTGTGGTTATATATTGGTATAATAATGAGCATTTTGTGGGTACTGAGACTTATGTGGTTGTTGATGCTTTGTATTTTTGCATTGTGACAATGTGTACAATTGGGTATGGTGATATACTTCCCAATAGTCCGGTGACTAAGCTGTTTTCGATCATGTTTGTGTTGGTTGGGTTCGGGTTTATTGACATCTTGCTTAGTTCGATGGTGAGTTATGTTCTTGATTTGCAAGAGAATTACTTGTTGAGTCATTTGACAAACGAGAAGAAACGATATCATCCTTCTTATATAATCGATTTCAAGAAAGGGAGGATGAGGATCAGGACGAAAGTCGGGTTGGCTTTAGGGGTGGTGGTTCTTTGTATCGGTTTGGGTGTTGGTGTTTTGCATTTTGTGGAGAATATTGGTTGGCTTGATTGTTTTTATCTTTCTGTTATGTCTGTGACTACTGTTGGATATGGTGATATGGCTTTTTCGTCAGCTGGTGGTCGGGTTTTTGCTTGTGTTTGGCTGCTTGTTTCTACACTTGCGGTTGCTCGGGCCTTTTTGTATTTGGCTGAAGCTCGGGTTGATAAGAGGCATCGGAGGATGGTCAAATGGGTTCTCGGTCAAGATCTTACTGTTGCACAGTTTCTTGCCGCTGATATTGATAACAATGGTTCTGTAAGGTAATTCCATAATTATCTGCTTATGCTTAATAAACACTTACAAAATTACGCTAATTACTTATTACAAATGTGATTTCAGTAAAGCTGAGTATGTGATATACAAGTTGAAGGAGATGGGAAAGGTTACAGATAAAGATATATTACAAATATGCACAATATTTTATCAGCTCGACACAGGGAACTCCGGAAAGATATCACTCGCCGACCTTATGCAGAGCCGAATCGATAGAGAAGGGGAACCACATACACATGCGCGGTAATTAACGTATCCCAGATCAACAAACATACATAATTTTTTAGGGTCAACTCATACATGCTTATGCGAGACGGTCAAGAGGCCTGGCTAACATGGCAGGATGAAGCTCCCCTGTTTTATTGGTGTATAAATTGCTTTACATCCATAATGACATAAAGATATTGGTTGAAATCTCATGAGAGAAATCGTTATAGTGGTTTCTTTTTTGTGACACGAGATGAAATGTAACATAACCAACCCATTTATAATAAAAATACAAGTGTTTATACTACCTGTGTGTTAAAATTGGTTCTCTATTGACCGTCATATTTTATGTTTATCTTATATCAATTTGAAAAAATAAAGGTAAATAAACACAAAATGTCCAAAATATATTACTAATTAATAATTCACAAACATTTTGACATCAATGAAGTTTCAAATCTCACACACTCAATTCAAGCTCACTTTCCGGGTACAAAGTTTGTAGCATACGACCAGGCGTTGTTTGCAACGGGATCAGCAAGGTGGTCAGCCAAGTTCTCCAACGGTCCCTTTCCGGTCACAATGGCTTGAACAAAGAACCCGAACATGGAAAACATGGCTAGTCTACCATTCTTAATCTCCTTCACCTTCAATTCAGCAAAAGCCTCTGGGTCATCAGCCAGGCCCAATGGGTCAAAGCTGCCACCAGGGTAAAGTGGGTCAACCACCTCACCTAATGGGCCACCAGCAATTCTGTAACCCTCAACCGCACCCATCAAGATAACTTGGGTAGCCCAGATGGCTAGAATGCTTTGTGCATGGATCAAACTTGGGTTCCCCAAGTAGTCAAGACCACCCTCACTAAAGATTTGGGCTCCAGCCTTGAACCATACAGCCTCACCGAACTTAACCCCGTTACGGGCCAAGAGCTCGGGGAACACGCACCCGAGGGCTCCGAGCATGGCCCATCTGCAGTGGATGACCTCGAGCTCACGGTTCTTAGCGAAGGTCTCTGGGTCAGCAGAGAGCCCAGCGGTGTCCCAACCGTAGTCACCAGGGAATTCTCCGGTGAGGTACGATGGGGCCTCACCGGAGAATGGGCCGAGGTACTTAACACGGTCAGGACCGTACCACGGGCTCCCTGATGGTGCAACCTTCTTGGGTGCTGCGGTTTTCCTCATGGAAACCCGACTGCTTCCGGTTATTTCGGAACCGGATGGTGCGGTTTTCACCGCTTGACCGACGAAAGATGAGGATAGAGCCATCGTGGAAGCTGCCATTGTTGTGTGTTTGGTTAGAAGATGTGGTTGTAGTAAGGTATGAGTTATGAATGTGGGTTGGGCTAGAAGTTGATTTATAATATGTTTTTGGGTTAGATTGGTGAACAAATGCTTATCTTGATACAATCTTTTACTAAAATGTGATTGGCTAGCAAGATATGCTTTATCTTCATACAATCTTTTACTCTGTTGTGATTGGCTAGCAAGATTCTGGTGTTATCTATTGAACCCACTAGAATATTAAGTTTGTGGTCCACCAGAGATATTTGTGATGCTTTGGTTACTGGCCACGCAAATTAAGTGGCCGTTGTTTATTTGATTTTGAGTGAATGAAAATAAATTTTACAGATAAAGATATATTACAAATACACAAAATATTTAATCGGCTCGACACAGGAAACTCTGTAAAGATATCACTTGCCGACCTGTGCAGAGCCGAATCGATACAGAAGGTGAACCACATACACATCTACGGTAATTAACAAATACTTGATCAATAAAAATAACAGATTTTTTGAGGGTAACTCTTACATGCTTATGCAAGATGTTGAAGAGGCCCAGTTTAGATGGCAGGATGAAGCTCTCCTGTTTCCATGGCTGTCTTAAAGGATGTGACAGGTCCAAAATTTTCGAGGGCCCATTTCTTTCATCATGTTTATATATAAAATATTTTCAGTTTCAACTTTCAAACGAACCATTAACATTGTTGTAGCTCTAATGGTTATATGCTTACCTATCAATATAGTTAGTTACACAGGGGCCTTTGGTTTGAGACTAGTGGCGGATCCAGAAACTTCTTTCGGTGGGTTCATTTTGATAGATTCTCACAATTTTTTTCCAAATCATACAAAGTTCTTACTAATTTTTTCTATTTTCTCCAAACCGAGTGAGTTCATATGAACCCACACACAGGACTGGATCCGCTACTGTTTGAGACATGGAAACATCATGTTTTCTCTAATATTTTTTGTTTCCATTTGTTCAAGTTTTGGGCATTAAAACCCATTATAAAGAAGAAGAAAATTGTCTGACCCAACACATATTAATATCACTTGTAAGTTTTCTGTTTTTTATTTGAATTGTTTTATTTATGTTAAAATGTTTATTTAAGTTAATATTTTTGTTTCTATAAAATTATTAATTGTTTGTTTATGTTAATTTTTATTATTTTTATTAAGGTTAACACTTAATCACTTAAAATAAAGAGGCTCATTGCTTCTATTCATATAAGGCCCTCAAGCTCTTAAGACAACCCTACCTTTTTCTTGGATTATTGGTGTATTAACTGCGTTATATTCCCCTAATGACATAAAGATCTTGGGTTACAATCTTATGAGAGAAATCATTATACTGGTTTTTTTAATAGCACGAACCTGTTTATAAAAAGCTACAAGTGTTTATACGGTCCTACTAGCATTTTAACTGGTTCAACATTTAATTTTGTGATCTATAATCTATTTAGTTAGGTAAATAGCAAACTATAAAGGCAAACAAGCCCAAAATCAAACCATACATTACTAAATAATTCACAAACATTTTTACATCAATCAAGTTTCATTGGAGATCATTATTGTAGGATGCCTTGGGGAACAAGGCACCGACAACTCACATAAGCGTCTAGACGTAGGTTATAACACAATAATATAACTAATTAATCACACTTATGATAAGACCAAATTATGCTTACACAAGTCACACACTCACTCATTTCAAGCTCACTTTCCAGGTGCGAAGTTTGTAGCATATGACCATGCATTGTTTGCCATAGGGTCAGCAAGGTGGTCAGCCAAGTTCTCAAGTGGCCCCTTTCCAGTCACAATGGCTTGAACAAAGAACCCAAACATGGAAAACATGGCTAGTCTACCATTCTTAATCTCCTTCACCTTCAAATGAGCAAAATCCTCTGGGTCTTTAACCAGGCCCAACGGGTCAAAGTGGCCACCAGGGTAAAGTGGGTCAACCACCTCACCTAATGGGCCACCACCAATTCTGTAACCCTCAACCGCACCCATCAAGATAACTTGGGTAGCCCATATGGCTAGAATGCTTTGTGCATGGACCAAACTTGGGTTCCCTAAGTAGTCAAGACCACCCTCACTAAAGATTTGGGCTCCAGCCTTGAACCATACAGCCTCACCGAATTTAACTCCGTTACGGGCCAATAGCTCAGGGAACACACACCCAAGGGCCCCAAGCATGGCCCATCTGCAATGAATGACCTCGAGCTCACGGTTCTTAACGAAGGTCTCTGGGTCAGCAGAGAGCCCAGCAGTGTCCCAACCGTAGTCACCCGGGAATTCCCCAGTGAGGTACGATGGGGTCTCACCAGAGAATGGGCTGAGGAACTTAACACGGTCGGGACCGTATTATTGTTTCCCTGATGGTGCATCCTTTCGGTGACCTCCTGATGGTGCAACCTTTCGGTGACCTTCTGCTGTTTTCCTCATGGAAACACGACCATTTCCGGTTATTTCTGAACCGGATGGTGCGGTTTTCACCGCTTGACCTACGAAAGAAGAGGATAGAACCATTGTGGAAGCTGCCATTGTTGTGTGTTTGGTTAGAAGTTGTTGTAGGAGGGTATGAGTTATGAATGTGGGTTGGGCTAGAAGTTGATTTATAACATGTGTTTTGGGTTAGATTGGTGATCAAATGCTTATCTTAATACGATCTTATACTCAATTGTGACTGGCTAGCAAGATTCTAGTTTTATATATGGAACCACTAGAGTATCAAGTTTGAGGTCCACCAGAGATATTTGTAATACTATGAATCTATGATAGTGGCTACGCATTAAGTGGCTGTTGTTTATTTGAGTGAATGAAAATGGTTTTTAAAATGCACCTGTTGGTGGTATCTGTTAATTATTTAAAAGTTTTAAATTGCTATACTTGAAAAATAATTATAGATCATTAATAAACTATAATACATTTATTTTAGGTATGATTTTTAAAGATAGTTAACACTTATTTTTTAGGTATGATTTTAATTTTTTAGATCATTAATAAACGAAAAATAATTATAGATCACTAATATTTTTTAGGTATGATTTTTAAAGATATTTAACACCTATTTAGAGCTGAAAAGGTGGTTTTATTTCGATTGAAATCTTAAACTCGTAACTATAAGTTTAGCTTTTATCTAAAGGTGAAACCGAATATGAAATAATATAGAGATTAATTGTTATAACTAGAAAACATTAGAGAATGTACATGATACCTTTGACTATGAAAGTTTGTATACCTTAATATGTTACAAGTTAACTCTCTAGACTCCTAGTGTGTCAAAACCTGCTTACATGGAGACATGATGATGTGAATAAAAGAAGCTGATGTAGCAGGTGCTGTTTATTAATATATAAATATCTAAAACTATTAGAAAATTATATATAAATGAGAAAACTAAAAAACTTTAAAAATATATCAATTTTTTTTACAATTTCTTTTATAAAAAATTGCTGCTTTATGTATAAAAAAACCTGTACTACACATGTGTATTATATGCCTAGATTAGCTTTTAGTGTTAGATTTTTTTTGGGGTTCAAGATTAGGGTTAGGTTTTTGGAGATGTGTGTGTGTGTGGTGGGGGGGGGGGGGGGGGGGGGTTAGGTTTTTTGAGGTGTGCGGGTGTGGGGGGGGGGGGGGGGGTTAGGTTTTTGAGGTGTGCGGGTGGGGGGTTTACGTTTAGGGTTTAATTTTAGGTTTTTTTGAGAGTAGGGTGGGGGATTTAGTTTTTTTTTTTTTTTGGGGGGGGGGGGGGGGGTTAGGATTTTGGTATGAGTGTGGATTTAGGTTTTTTGGGGGGTGGGGGTGGGTTAGGTGGTTTAGACTTTTTTATATTAATGTATATGTGCAGTATAACTTTTTTTTTGAATTTTTTTTATATATTATGTATGGCGATTTTTATAAAAAAATTCAAAAAAAAAACTTATATGTTTTTTAGGCTTTTTCAGTTAGTTTTTTGGTTTTCTCATTTAAACTAGTTTTCTCATGATTCATCCCCAAAACTTATAATACTAAAATTGATAGACTAGTTAATGATACCGATTAACAACTATGGCTACATGCGCAAATGTTTTTATGCCAAATCGGTATGAGGAGCGTTAAACACTATCTCCTCTAGTTATTGAGGGACGTCAATGACTAGAACCCCCTTTAGGTGTTAGCACGTTAACAATGAAGAGGCTCAAGTATGTGAGGCCACCACCTTCTCCACAACCAATCAATTTTTTCTATCTTTTGCGTTTATTTAATATTTTGTTAATTCACTACACCTAATTATTGTGCAGTTTTAGTTATTATCCACTGCTTAGGTGACAATGACATAACAACCTTTTAGTTTTTCCACCAATATTAATGAACGTCACACCCTCCTTTTTACATTTTTATACACTTTCTTTCACCGCTAAGGCAAAGTGCTATGAAACCGCATTATACACTATCTCCTCTAGTTACTGAGGGGCGTCAACGACTAGAAGCCCCTTTGGGGGTGTTAGCACGTTAACAGTGAAGAGGCTCAAGTATCTAAGGCCACCACCTTCTCCTAGCAATCAAATTTTTTCTATCTTAGTCGTTTATTTAATATTTTGTTAATTTACTACACTTGATTATTATGCGGTTTAGTTATTATCCACTACTTAGGTGACAATGACATAACAACCTTCTAGTTTTTCCACTAATATTAGTGAACGTCACACCCTCCTTTTTACATTTTTACACACTTCCTTTCACCGTTAAGGCAAAGTGCTATGAAACCACACTCACATATCAACTTGGATTTTAACCTTGTTTCAGATCCTCCACACCATGCCACCCTACTTTTTGGGGTGTGAAAGTGAATTAGCGTTAGTGGGCTAATGCACAAAGCAAAGGTACTCTCCCTCTTGACAGGAATTTTCCCACATTTTTCCTACGTATATTGTTTTTGTCACCTTTTTGTTGCTTTTTAGGTTTGTTGTCGGAATTTTGTGAAAAAATTGTCGGAATTTACGTTCGTTAGAAATGCATAGGAAATTTTTGTAAGAAACTTTAACAGTTTTCTAGTAGTGAGGGAATTAGTTGGTGTGGCCACTGAAAAAAAAAAACAAATGTCCTTTTCACCCGATCAAATGTTTACACCTCAATCATTTTCTTTTTAACTTTTTTTAATTTATATAATTCAATTATTATTTTAATAAGTAGTTGTTAGTGAAAAGAGAATGAGAAAAAAAAAAGTGAAAGCAGATGACTACGTGACATGAGATGAAATATACAAAACTCTAACACGTAGATTAGACAATCCCTTCCCCTATCTCTTTCTTATTGTTACATTTGCTACACTACTAGCAATACTAAAGTCATACAAGAATTAACTCGATGTTTGAAGCAACAAGATAAAAGCAAGTTTGTTAAAGAATAATTATCTTAGGGTGGAAGGGGCACCTTCGGTGACCTCTTCGGAAACCCTCTTTACCGAACGGCGAGAGTGCCGCCACCACCAAGCGACGATGCAGGGACTCCCCAAATCATTGAATATTCACCGAGCAAAAGTAGGAAGCGATCGTTAGATTATTGGACCATTGTATTCGAACGTTATATAAAAAAATTCTTTGAGAACAAGATTTACCTGCTAAAGATCTACCCTTCATGAAAGGTAGCACCTTGAAGTTAGGGGGAGATGGATCTTAGAAATGGGTTTGACCCGAAAGGAGAAGCTTCAAGGTTTGAAAGGCTGAAGTGGGTGAAAACGGGTCGGATGCTTTAGGGGTTTTGGATCTTATTGGGTTGCCTGCAAAGACCGGAGATTTGAGGGTTATGGACATTGTGGTGGAGAAGTAAACAGGGGTTCTTGAAACTAGGGGTTTTAGATATGTATTTTTATATTTTAATGTTTTGTTTAAAATATATTTTATTTATTAATGTATATTATCTAGAAATAAAAAATATATAAAAAAATCAAACACCCAATGTGTTTAAGCACCCCTAGTGATTGAGTGCAAAATGAAGAGTGAAGTGGTGAGTTGACATGGCATGATACAATTGGGTAAAAAAAAGTTTACCACTCCCCATTTGAGGAGTGCCCCTTCCTCCCTTATATATAAAACTAAACACGGTTCAATACTGATGATAGGCTAATGTGAGCTTTGGAGGTTTGCTAACTTGCATCTTTTTTAGTTTAGTTTTGAGGGTTTTTTGGGTTTTAGGTTTTCTTTGACAAACGTGTTGGTACTCTTTTGAATATATTTTAACTTTCTTTTCCTTTGTTATAATGAGTGCATCGAAACCGGCCGAGTTCTTATCGTCCTCTTTTTGGTTTACTTCATTTTTTACTTTATTGTTTATCTTTTCTTATTATTTTGATGTTCAGAACAAAACTACAACGCAAATAACATAACACATTTCGATATCATTTTTTTTAATTTTACGAATTTACTCATCGGTTGTTATGGTGTGCAATATGTACCGAATTCCAACCATGTCCCAGCTCAACACGTGGGTAAATACGAACCAAGTTTAAATAAAAATTATGTATAGCATTTTATTTGTCTGCAATTTAAATAAGGATGTTAATATTTACATAACATTCCCTCTATCTTTCTATATATACACAGATATATAGAGAAAGAGATAGACTGAAAATGATGTGAGAATAAAATTTTGAAGGTGTAGGAATAAGATGAGCCTTAAATAAACAATACGTATAACTTTTCATTTGAGGTTTTGACAAAAAAAAATTACATTGATGATCATAAAGAAATTCAGCGAATCAAATTATTGATATAAATCAAACGAAAAGATAAATAAATGAAGGAATTACGTTTTTGTAGTTTGAAATATAAATTGAAAGCCTATTACTCTAATACTTCTGCTAGTTGTAGCTTCGTAAAGTTAAACGGGGTTTAAACATTTATGCTTGTACCAGAAGATGAACGGCTGCCTACACAAAAAATACTTATTAACAAAAAAGTTTGTATATTAACAATTAGGGGTGATGGAATAGTTTAATAAGTAAGAAAATTTTACTTGAATCAACTTGATTTAATGGGCGTGAAACATTTATGTTTGTTATCAATCCATTGGATGATGCATCGTTGTCTATATTGAAACAATTACTTACATCACACAATCGTATATATAAAAATGAAGAAGGTTTATGTACAACTTGACGAACATTATATATAAATTACCTAAATTTACCTTAGATAAATGGGTCGAAACATTGATGTTTGTTAGAATGCCAACGGATGATGTGTTCAATATAAATGTTGTATTCGACTAATATTCTCTTTATTATGCATAGATGAATTGATATTATTGATTGCGCCGTGAGTTTGTGATGCAATGTTATTGAATCTTCTGTTATTCGAAAATATTTTTCTTGCTTTTCTTCTTTAAGCAGCCTCATTGGCTTGAGTATTGCGAATATAAACTAAAATGACATAGGGATTAGTTCAATAATTAAAGAAAAATTAGACTACATTCATGTATAAAGATTTCAACTTACCATTGGAGATATCAAAGGACCTCTTTAACAACCAATTATGTTAGGAATGTCCAGAGTTGATGATGAAGTAGTTTTTTGTCTTCGCGACATTTTTTTGAATAATGACAATATCTTGTGTCGAATATATCTATCGAACAACCACATTAAATCAAAGAGTTAATTACGATTTTGGTCCCTGTGGTTTTGTGCTTATTGCCATATTTAAAAAATCTAAAAGTTTTATAATTTACATAACAAGGTTTCTATATTGTTGCAATTTAAGTCCACATGACTAACTCCATCCATATTCATGTTATGAGTGGCATGTACGGGCTTGTTGGTAATTAACCATCTCAATTGAAAAAAATAAATATTATTTAAGACCAAATTCTTCCATTTGTACATTGTATTGAAAAAAATTCTACTTCTCTTAGTAAATACATACCAATAACTTGTCATCGGAAATTCAACAAACCCAACCCCTTTCCACGTTAAAATCGCCGGAATGGAAAACGGAATAACAAGGTGGGTCACTTACTTCTTCTGATTAGAGAGGCGCAACAGTGGCGATGGTGCACCCAATGACAAAAGGCGGCAAAGGATGGTGGCAAGTGACAGTCACGACTCACAGCGACCCACGGTGGTGTGGCGGGCGTGGCATTGAACAATAAACAAAACAGCAGTCGATGTGAGGGTTTAATGGAGGGATCGAAGGCTTAGAAAGAAATGGTGAACAAATCAATATTAGCAACTCAATTAGCGATGTGGTCAGACATGAAAATGAGAATGACATTAGCTAGAATTTGCAATATCATTCTATTTCTTTTTTACCCCAACATGCAGCAACATAGACCATAATACTTGCATTTTACTACCTGTTATTTGTATTTCTTTCAACAAATGAAATAAAAAGCTTCCTTTTGCAAACGAAGGAATTATATCTTACAAATCTATACTATATATACACATGCAATTAATATAAATTTGTCGAATTTACCATACAATTTAAAATAAAATCAAGATTTCATTTCACTATTATTATTAAAAGTTTCCGAATATTACATAAACCCTAGGGACTAAAGTCACCTTGGGGAGATAATTACCAAAATGTCCCGTGTGAATGGAGTTAGTCTAGTGAAATTAAATTACAATAAAAAAGAAATATTAGTATGTAAACTGCAAGAGTTTTGAATTTTGTAAAATATATCAATAAAGACTAAATTACGGCGACCAAAACCGTAATTTACTCTAAATTAAAATACTATTGATAAGCAACATATTTGTGTTTATGGTTGTTGTAGCCTTGGCTTTAGGAGTTTTTTAAAAAAATGGATTTTTCTTTCTAACTCTAAAGTTTCAATCTTTGGCAATTTAGCCCCTTTGATTAATTTGATTTTTCACTTCTAATTCAAAAGTTTTCATCTTTGCAATTTAACCCCTTTAGTTTTTTTTACTTTTAACCCAAGTTTTTCATCTTTTGCAATTTAACCCCGAGACTTTTTTAATTTCGGCTTTGGTCCCTTATACTTTTCATCTTTCACAAGTTTTCTATTTAATATTTCGTTCTAAATTTTCCGAGTTAACACGCCACAACGTACGTGTGGGGTTCAACGTTTTTTCATCTATTTTTTCCTGTTTGATAGACCTGTCGCAGCGCGTCTATTTTTCTCCGTTTGATAGGTTTGTCGCAACGTGCGGGTCAGAGATCGACTTAGTTATTTTTTTCTATATTTTACATACAGGCTCGCGGTCATGTAACAAACATTTGTCTTTCATCTAATATGATATATAACTAATGAATTCCCCACAGCATTATGGTGGGTGATGATTTCTAGTTAAAAACAAAAGTTAAGTAAAACATTATAGCCTTCTTACATGTAGACAAATTAAAAGTTCACATAATACCTAACAATGATATGGTATTATAGATAAAAATCAATCAAATGACAAGGTTTAAATTTAGACATACAGATAACTAATATACTTAAATAAATAGTGAATGAGTTTAATATTAAGTAATCACAAAACGTATAATGGTATAAGATACGTTTGTATAGAAATTAAAATGAAATATTGAAAATTAGGAAAATATTGATAATTTATATAATATAATAATAAACACTAATTATAATGTTAAGGTAGTAAAGTATTTAATTTTCGGCTTACAAAACTTTGATCGACTTCGTTGTATAATCTAACTTGAACATTGTAAATCATATATGCAGATGAAAAAACAGAAAAAAACTATATCATATGTGTTGGAATAATGTAGGGTATAAGAAAAAGCGTGAAACTTGAAATAAAAAAAAGGAAATATTATAATATATTATATTATTGAAATACCAACGTGCTTCATGACATGATAGTGTCCAGGAAAAAAAACCAACCAAGAAAATTCCAGTAGTCCAAAAATAAACACAATAGAAAACAAATAAACCCCACAAGACCAAATACTAAAAAACTATTTCTCTGTTTTGGAATCACCATCCTCTTCTTGTCATCACCGTTGACATCTTGACTTTCACTTGATTTATGCACCTTAGTTGCGGAATATCACAATGTTCTTCCACATCATACATGTCTAAGCTTCATATTTAGCTGAGACAATAGTAGGAGCGTCCATGTCAGCGAAACCAACTGGTGAAACCGTGGTGTCCATGTTAGAAACAGGAGTTGTGTTTTCACCTCCTTTTGCAAGACCATCTTACAAAAGGGTAATTGGTAAAGTTAAAATAGATCCGTACACTGTTTATATGCATTAACATATAAGGATAATAAATCATGAACACAAAAATTAACATTGGTATGGAAATGTAAAAAATAAAACCTTTAATTCATCTGTTGACTGAGACTGAAAATTAGAAATACTAACATTAAAGGAACAATTATCTGAACCATGCATAAGTTTAAAAAAATAAAATTTAAATATTTATAATTAAGGCAAATAGGATATTAAACCATGTAACTAATAAAATAATTAAAATATTTATAATTTAAAGGCAAAATGACAACATACACTTATCTGTGAAGAAGACTGTTTCTCTTGAAGTTGAGTTATAACATCAGGATCCACTGTGAGTTTGGTGATACTATTTATGGATGTTATACTTCAAGACGTACTTGGTTGCCTCTATTTTAAAAGCAACCTTCAGGTTAAATAAGAGATCTAGTTCAGCAGGAGGCTTCAAAGCATCGGAAGCTGATAAAAAATAGGATATGTATCACAACATATATAAATAAGTATAAATTAGAATACATCACATTACAAAATGTCAACATACAAACTCAGGGTTGGCATGAAGAATATTAATAACAGACTTTCCGAGCAACTTCCGTGCCTCACGATCAAACAGAGTGAGTGTAACAGAAGTAGAAGGATCTTGCACTCTAAGTTGAATCTTAAACCTGATAATTATAAAGGTTTATATGAAACATTAATTAACTGAATATGTCAATAAAAATGAAGATATGGTAGAGGAACTTACTTGGGAGAAGCAGTTATTACTTTATCGATGCAGCATTACGAAAGACATGTAAGAACCTCCTTCTCTACGTCTGCACCTGATTCTTTTGTTTCATCATTCAAAACATGTTGTTTGCTAATCTTTTTATTACATCTATTACAACCATCATAGAACCATCCTTCATTTTTATAAATTCCCATTATGGTTCCAAGAACAATAACTTTGTAAACCTGCACACATATTTATTAAGCTATCATGAAGATATTTATTGTAAGAAGGTAAATCTATCCTACCTAATTGTAACATCCGTCAAAAAACGGATTTTACCAAACCCGCTCCGTTTATTAACCGAACAATCAGTTTAAAATTTCGTGGCGTATTTAATGCCCAAATTAATTTTAAACGATACATAATTAATTATTATATTAGAATATATAATTTGTTTTTGAAAAATTGTTAAAAATAATGAAATAAAAATATAATGGCACTGCCGGGTTTCGAACCCGGGTCAGTCAGCCGGGTCAACGACTTAACACCCACACACTCAACCACTGCGCCACTTGTATTCCTTGTTAATTAATGGAAACAATTAATACATATTATAATTCTCGAATTCAAAATCGGGCGCGCCCAAATGCAGTCGTCGGAAATCCCGGCGATCTCGCGAGATTAGACGGTTACTTCAGTTATAACGTAAACCTTAAACACTGCATCGGTTATAACCGACGCCTGAACCTGCGACACAAGCTATAACCGCCGGAAAACGTAATGACTTTGAATTAAGCCTGAAATCCGACTCTATTCATCTCGATTCCTGCCCTATAAATACCTCCTCGAACCTCTGCAAGCTTTTTCGCTCAAAACCGCACCTTTACCCGACGTAATTCCATTCGCCGGAAAAATTCTGTGCATCGCCGGAAAACCGAACCCTTCACTTCTGAGCCTTACTGAACCCCCAGAGCTTATACCGAAGTCACCCACATCCATTTCAAGCTTGCTGAAGACTCTCTGCCGCAGGACACACGTCGCCGGAAGTTTCTGCTGTCACCGGAGTTTCGCCGGAGAAACAGAGGAGTCCAGTCGATATACCTTATGCTTAAATCTTTCATTCTTTTTATATATCTCACCTGTAATTAACCTCAAAACATTAAAGAACATGATTAAAACATCGAACCAGTCGGACTTCCGATTCTGGTTAAATTCAACGAAGAAGACGAAGTTTCTGTAGTGTTTAAGTTTATTATAAATCAAGATATAACTCGGGTTAGACACACAGTCCAGCGGTGGACTGTGTGCACATTAAACACGTAGACGTCTCGAGTTCGAATCTTGTTCCGCGCACCTTCGCCTTAATAAAAATGTCTTTTTTTTTAACCGAACCGGAGTCACCGCTGTACATGTTAAGTTTAATAAAAACCAGAATAATAACCAAGATAGACACACAGTCCAGCGGTGGACTGTGTGTATGTTTAATCACAGGACACGAGTTCGAGTCCGGGCTACCGCACCGGTGCGGACAATTATTAAACTTTTTAAATAAGGCAGAACTGAAATTATTTAATTGTATATAAGTATAATAAAAATCAGATTATATAACAAGTTAAACACACAGTCCAGCGGTGGACTGTGTGTTAACCTACCTGTGGAGCGCACCGAGTCACTGATTAAAATCTTTTTAGAAATAAGTTGATTTTCGGATTAATCTAATTAATATATAAATATAATTAAAAACAGAAATATTTCGGGTTAGACACGTAGCTCAGTTGGTAGAGCTGCGTGCACGCGTACGGGAGGTCTCGGGTTCGAGCCTCACCAAGCGCACACTTACACGCATACGAACCGGTCAAATAGTCAAGGTCAATGGTCAACGGTCAACGGTCAAAAAAGTCAACTTTTTTTATTATTTTTATTTATTTATTTTAATTAAAAATCAATTAAAAATACTTAAAAATAACATTTTTAAGGTTAGAAAATAGCCTTAAACTCACAAAAATACACCCAACAATCCTACTAAAATTGATTAATAAAATCCCATTAGTTACCAAACCATTATGCTATTCATCTAGGTTAGTTTCACTCGTGGTTAAAACCAACTTCGCGTGCATTCAACATCATCCACAGAACGCACCCACTGTGAGTGAATCTTACAACTCCCCCTTTTTAATTACACGTTTTGGGGTGTGTTATGTGTCACAAAATAATTAACTCGTTTATTTAAACTTGTGCCATACCATATTGTGATCTAAACTTAGATTGTTTATATTGTGGTGGTTATGTATTTCATTTTGTCAACTTATATGAAAGTCATTCATTAAGCCCATCAGTTCCTCATGGGAGACGAGTTGAGCAACGCGTGCCTCAAAACAAATCCATTATTGTTCATGTGTGTATTATTGAGTTTATATTGTTTGTAGTTATGTATTTCATATTGTCAAGTTTATGCAATTCATTCATTAGGCCCATCAGTTCCTCGTGAGAGACGAGTTGAGCAACGCGTGCCTCTAAACGATCCATTATTGTTCATGTTTGTATTGTTTAATATTAAATTGATTGGTGAATAAGTTTAAATCTATTTTTACTCATGTGTGGTTGTGCACTTATTTTATAATCAATTAAATAAACTTGTTCAATGTTTTCCAGAGGATTCACTCGCCAACTTTTTGTTGATCCAAAAACCCTTTTTACACATGATACAGGTGAACAGGATGAAGCAAGGAGAACATAGGAAATGCCTTAGAAGAAAACAATGAAGCCTTTATTGATATTTAGGACATGTTGTAATATTGATTGTAATTTTCCATTAAAGTGTATTAATGAATATGAAACGTTAAAATAAATGTCATGAGCTTTGATGATAACCCAATCATGCCCCGATCACCTTTTCCGTTGCGGGTCGGGGTGTGACAGATTGGTATCAGAGCCATGACTATAGGGATATAGGATAGGTTATTAGACCCTTAGAGCCTATACTATAGTTTGCCTAAAATTTTAATTGATTGGGTGGTTACATACAAACTTATGATATTTATTTGTTTCATATTTGTTTATACTTAATGTCAAACATACATACTTATATACACATTCATCATACATATATCAATGTTCATATATTCAATTCATCTTCATACCTTTGTTATTCAAAGATTTTGTTGCAATTTTCAAATCTCATCAAAGTAAGTTATGCGACGGGCATGTAGTAACTGGAAGGGTACAAGTACCGGTAGTCTGAACGTCCTGTCTAGGTTGGCATTCGTATAAATCCAATATAACGGACCCGTTTGCCTACCTGGGGACTAACGATGAGAGTACGAAGGACCTATTAGGCCAAAGCATGCCACACCAAACGTCGTTCGAACTAACCCCACTTTGAGGTGTCACCGTGTCTACACCTGGACACATTCCGAATATCACACGTTATATACATATTTCTCGATTTTCTCCGGGTTTTAGTGTACGTAACCAGGCTAATACATGCGAACCATATGAAAAACCGGTATTCATGGGGGCCCACATGATTACGAAGGTGAAGTATGGCGGCATGAAGAGCCTAATGACGAGCAAAGCCCAAGACATCCTATGGATGTAGTAGATTTATTTTTCTATAATTATTTTATGAATGTTCATTCCTAAGCACGACCCATGATCCCAAAAACATCCAACTCATACTCTTGACATGTATTCCTTGTAGATGTCTTCTAGCCTCGCTCGTTGGAAGATGAGAGCGGGAAAAGCTCGCGAGCGCATGGCTGCCCTAATCGCTCAACAAATGGCTGCCGTAATACCCAACATTGTAATCCAAGTCCAACAAGCACTTACCGCTAATCCAGTCAATCAAGAAGATCAACACATTATCAACCCTCCCCCAAATACCACTAAATGCACCTACAAGCATTTCAAATCATGCGACCCTCCAAAATACAAAGGGACTGAAGGTGTCACTGCTCTCCTCCATTGGTTTGAAGAGATGGAGAACACTTTTCTAAATTGCGATTGCCCGATGATCGCAAAGTGCGATATGCTACCGGTCGTTTATATGGAATAGCACTTACTTGGTGGAATACAGAGAAGGCCAAACGAGGGGTTGAAGATGCTATGACTTTAACTTGGGATGAATTGAAGGAAATCATGACCAGACGATTTTGCCCAAGGAGCGAAATCAAGAAATTAGAAGATGAATTTTATTCGTTGAAGCAAAAGGAAGGAGACCACACCACATACAACAAAAGATTCCTCGAGTTACATCAGATGGTTCCCAACTTGTTCACTCCCCTCTACCGGTTGATCGAGCACTACATTCAAGGTCTTCCGTCAAAGATTCAAGACTGTAATGAGTACCACGCCTGCAACTTTGGAAGCAGCAATGGAGCTAGCAACAGAGCTCACCGAGAACCGAATTCGGAACAAAGACTTCAAGGAGGAGAAGAAGAAGGATAAAGCATCGACTGAAACCTCCGACTACACCCAAACCGAATCCTCTTCTCAACCCAATTTTAAGAGACAAAGAGACGGGCAACTTTTCGCTGCTATCCAACGAAATCAACCAATTTCACACGCCATACCCATCCAAGCTATCCCAATCACTCAAGTGGCACCCAACTCAACTTACCCAAATAAGAAACCATATCTTGGACCTCACCCTCGATGCAACAACTGTTTTTATCACCATCCCCTTACTTTACCTTGTCGACTATGTGCAACTTGTGGACGCTATGGTCATTTGAGCAAGGTTTGCCGCACCTTTCAAAATCAAATCTCTCCCCCTACTCAAAACATGGTCCAAACCTATCAACAACCCCAATACCCCATGTTCCCATATGTTCGAGCTTGTTTCAATTGTGGCGACCCTACCCACTTTAGAAACACGTGCCCTCGATTGGTTAACATCATAAACGCTCAAGCCCAATCAAACCCAGTTAACCAAGTAAACCAAGAAAACCCAATCACTAGGCCACCAGCGAGAGGAAGAGTTTTCAACATCAACGCCAATCCTGTCGAAGATAATGACGGCCCAAACGAAGATACCCAACTAGCCCTCTTCACCGAAAATCCAGATTCAACTCCAATCGTTTAGTTTTATGTTTTTTCTTTATGTTTTAGAATCACATAGAACCAATCATAACTTAAGGATAAAGCCAATGAAACTTTGACGAGAATACGGTGGATACGCCGCTGGTACTTCCTATATATAAGTATTCTTGTCAAAGGATCAGAAGCATTATCTGGCGGTTATGAGAGGTTCCATGTGTAAACTGTTTGAGTAATTATTGTTTATTATTTTCAGTACATGCAATTTCATAGGCCGCCACTCCCCATTACATTATGAGCGTTGAGCATGTTCCCCATTTCATTATGAGCGTGAACCCGGCGTGCCCACATACGATCGGCTCCGTTTGATTGAGCCTTGATCGCACAGACATTTTTCATTTTCAGTACATGCAATACGATCGGCTCCGTTTGATTGAGCCTTGATCGCACAGACATTTTCATTATCAGTATCTTGTTGGTTTTTGTGTTTGTTGTAGAGTCACATAGAACTAACCATAACTTGCGGATAAAGTCAATGAGAATTTGACGAGAATATGGTGGATACGCCGCTGGTACTTCCTATATATAAGTATTCTTGTCAAAGGATCGGAGGCATTATCAGGCGGTTATGAGAGGTTCCATGTATAGGCTGTTTGTGTGATTATTGTTTAGATTAAATTTATTATTTTCAGTACATGCAATACGATCGGCTCCGTTTGATTGAGCCTTGATCGCACAGACATTTTCATTTTCAGTACATGCAATACGATCGGCTCCGTTTGATTGAGCCTTGATCGCACAGACATTTTCATTATCAGTATCTTGTGGTTGTTGTGTTTGTTGTAGAGTCACATAGAACTAATCATAACTTGCGGATAAAGGCAATGAGAATTTGACGAGAATATGGTGGATACGCCGCTGGTACTTCCTATATATAAGTATTCTTGTCAAATGATCGGAGGCATTATCAAGCGGTTATGAGAGGTTCCATGTATAAGCTGTTTGTGTGATTGTTGTTTAGATTAAGTTTATTATTTTCAGTACATGCAATACGATCGGCTCCGCTTGATTGAGCCTTGATCCCACAAACATTTTCATTTTCAGTACATGCAATACGATCGGCTCCGTTTGATTGAGCCTTGATCGCACAGACATTTTTCATTTTTAGTATTTTTGTGTTTGTTGTATTGGTTGTAGAGTCACATAGGACTAATCATAATTCACTGATAAAACCAATGAAAATTTGACGAGAATATGGTGGATACGCCGCTGGTACTTCCTATATATAAGTATTCTTGTCAAAGGATCAGAGGCATTGTCAGACGGTTATGAGAAGTTCTATGTAGGATTTAGTAGTTTCTTGGTAACTAATCATAACTTGCGGATAAAACCAACGAAAATTTGACAAGAATATGGTGGATACGCCGCTGGTACTTCCTATATATAAGTATTCTTGCCAAAGGATCAGAGGCATTATCACTCGGTTATGGTAAGTTCCATGTAGGATTTAGTATTGCCTTGGTTGAAATTTGTGTTACATTCATATCATCTCGCCATTTAAAGAAATTGGACTGTGTTCTATTTTTACATAAACTAACCTCTCCATCATAACAAACGAGAGAGGAACTGTCACCATTCAAACCTATATGCTATCAGAATGTGGATTCAAATATTGGTTGTTGTGTTATTTATGTTCTAGAGTTACATCATAGGACCAATCATAACTTACTGATAAAACCAATGAAAATTTGACAAGAATATGGTGGATACGCCGCTGGTACTTCCTATATATAAGTATTCTTGTCAAAGGATCAGAAGTATTGTTAGATGGTTATGAGAAGTTCCATGTAGGTTGTAGTATTAGAAGTTTTGCCTTAGGATATAACCATATCCTTCCAAACATATCCAAACTCTTATGCATGATATCATATTTAGCGAATCAACTCTGCTTATCAATACTTTTACAGTAGGCAACAAAAAGCGATTCCTGTAATAGGGTACTTAACCCTTACAAGGGACGTTATCGCCTCAAACAAAAATTTAAACTCTTACTTTTCTTCTAAGTATGTAACTGTCAAACTAAACACCATCATTCTTTTAGTCAAATATATCACTACTTAAATTTCGGGACGAAATTTCTAAAAAGCAGAGGATACTGTAACATCCGTCAAAAAACGGATTTTACCAAACCCGCTCCGTTTATTAACCGAACAATCAGTTTAAAATTTCGTGGCGTATTTAATGCCCAAATTAATTTTAAACGATACATAATTAATTATTATATTGGAATATATAATTTGTTTTTGAAAAATTGTTAAAAATAATGAAATAAAAATATAATGGCACTGCCGGGTTTTGAACCCGGGTCAGTCAGCCGGGTCAACGACTTAACACCCACACACTCAACCACTGCGCCACTTGTATTCCTTGTTAATTAATGGAAACAATTAATACATATTATAATTCTCGAATTCAAAATCGGCGCGCCCAAATGCTGTCGTCGGAAATCCTGGCGATCTCGCGAGATTGGACGGTTACTTCAGTTATAACGTAAACCTTAAACACTGCATCGGTTATAACCGACGCCTGAACCTGCGACACAAGCTATAACCGCCGGAAAACGTAATGACTTTGAATCAAGCTTGAAATCCGACTCTATTCATCTCGATTCCTGCCATATAAATACCTCCTCGAACCTCTGCAAGCTTTTTCGCTCAAAACCGCACCTTTACCCGATGTAATTCCATTTGCTGGAAAAATTCTGTGCATCGCCGGAAAACCGAACCCTTCACTTCTGAGCCTTACTGAACCCCCAGAGCTTATACCGAAGTCACCCACATCCATTTCAAGCTTGCTGAAGACTCTCTGCCACAGGACACACGTCGCCGGAAGTTTCTGCTGTCACCGGAGTTTCGCCGGAGAAACAGAGGAGTCCAGTCGGTATACCTTATGCTTAAATCTTTCATTCTTTTTATATATCTCACCTGTAATTAACCTCAAAACATTAAAGAACATGATTAAAACATCGAACCAGTCGGACTTCCGATTCTGGTTAAATTCAACGAAGAAGACGAAGTTTCTGTAGTGTTTAAGTTTATTATAAATCAAGATGTAACTCGGGTTAGACACACAGTCCAGCGGTGGACTGTGTGCACATTAAACACGTAGACGTCTCGAGTTCGAATCTTGTTCCGCACACCTTCGCCTTAATAAAAATGTCTTTTTTTTAACCGAACCGGAGTCACCGCTGTACATGTTAAGTTTAATAAAAACCAGAATAATAACCAAGATAGACACACAGTCCAGCGGTGGACTGTGTGTATGTTTAATCACAGGACACGAGTTCGAGTCCGGGCTACCGCACCGGTCCGGACAATTATTAAACTTTTTAAATAAGGCAGAACTGAAATTATTTAATTGTATATAAGTATAATAAAAATCAGATTATATAACAAGTTAAACACACAGTCCAGCGGTGGACTGTGTTAACCTAAACCACAGGTCCCGGGTTCGAGACCTGTGGAGCGCACCGAGTCACTGATTAAAATCTTTTTAGAAATAAGTTGATTTTCGGATTAATCTAATTAATATATAAATATAATTAAAAACAGAAATATTTCGGGTTAGACACGTAGCTCAGTTGGTAGAGCTGCGTGCACGCGTACGGGAGGTCTCGGGTTCGAGCCTCACCCAGCGCACACTTACACGCATACGAACCGGTCAAATAGTCAAGGTCAATGGTCAATGGTCAACGGTCAACGGTCAAAAAAGTCAACTTTTTTTATTATTTTTATTTATTTATTTTAATTAAAAATCAATTAAAAATACTTAAAAATAACATTTTTAAGGTTAGAAAATAGCCTTAAACTCACAAAAATACACCCAACAATCCTACTAAAATTGATTAATAAAATCCCATTATTTACCAAACCATTATGCTATTTATCTAGGTTAGTTTCACTCGTGGTTAAAACCAACTTCGCGTGCATTCAACATCATCAACCGAACGCACCCACTGTGAGTGAATCTTACAACTCCCCCTTTTAATTACACGTTTTGGGGTGTGTCATGTGTCACAAAATAATTAACTCGTTTATTTAAACTTGTGCCATACCATATTGTGATCTAAACTTAGATTGTTTATATTGTGGTGGTTATGTATTTCATTTTGTCAACTTATATGAAAGTCATTCATTAAGCCCATCAGTTCCTCGTGGGAGACGAGTTGAGCAACGCGTGCCTCAAAACAAATCCATTATTGTTCATGTGTGTATTATTGAGTTTATATTGTTTGTAGTTATGTATTTCATATTGTCAAGTTTATGCAATTCATTCATTAGGCCCATCAGTTCCTCGTGAGAGACGAGTTGAGCAACGCGTGCCTCTAAACGATCCATTATTGTTCATGTTTGTATTGTTTAATATTAAATTGATTGGTGAATAAGTTTACATCTATTTTTACTCATGTGTGGTTGTGCACTTATTTTATAATCAATTAAATAAACTTGTTCAAATGTTTTCCAGAGGATTCACTCGCCAACTTTTTGTTGATCCAAAAACCCTTTTTACACATGATACAGGTGAACAGGATGAAGCAAGGAGAACATAGGAAATGCCTTAGAAGAAAACAATGAAGCCTAGATTGATATTTAGGACATGTTGTAATATTGATTGTAATTTTCCATTAAAGTGTATTAATGAATATGAAACGTTAAAATAAATGTCATGAGCTTTGATGATAACTCAATCATGCCCCGATCACCTTTTCCGCTGCGGGTCGGGGTGTGACACTAATAAAGAACATACCTAGGGAACACATGACACTCATCTAGAGCCTCCATTTTAGTTTTTCTCGCCTAAACCACACTCACATTTGGTTTTCGGGTTTGGAGGACCCTTTTTGTAATATGGGTCAATAATTTGATTTCGTATGTATACATAAAATCCGTTTATATTCCTTATTTCTCACTTTTTCATTTAAAATTTAGGGTTTCTCAAAATTTTTCTTCTAGTTTTGACAATCTTCCTAAATCTTTCTTATAATCCATCCGATTAAAGCTTATACACTCCATCTTTGTGCTTAAACAACTTAATTTCATCATTCAATCTATAGATCTATCTTTATATGTGTGATTTTATTATTCAGTTTTTTCTAGGGTTCAACATGCAATGGTCTACATCAAGGTCTGATTTCTGTATCAGTTTCCGAATTTCTTCTTCCTTGAATAGATATTGTGTTTATATCATAAAAACATTTTATCATATTCTTATTTAGGTTTTTCAACATATTTGTTGTTTGAATAAATATGAGTATATAACTTTTTTCAACTGGTTATCTTTTCGAATGAGTGTACATGGTTGTTATTAATTGATTTGTATTTTGAACATGTTTGATCCTTTATGTGATTTGAAACGTATATACATGTTTAACATGTGTGATATTAGTATTCCGTGATAATAGATATGATTACCAGGTTTTATGTTTAACTGTTGTTTTTTTAGTAAGTTTACATTTTTTTCTATAATATTTTGAATTCTATGTTTGATCCTTTAGTCTTAACATTTTCATGTTATGTTAATTAATGTTTTTTTTTCTTTTGTTAATGGTTTTCATCATACCTTTATTTGGTTCAGTATAATATATCTTTTTTGGTGTAAACATATGACAAGAATTGATAAAATTATGTTGGCAAGTCAATATTTATTCTACAAGTTATTATACTTGTTATTATTTTTATACTTTATAACACTAAATCCCTGTTTTCGCTCTGTATACTAATATTTTTGACTTATTTGTACAAGGGTATTCATTATGATGTTGCTTATACTTTGTGGGGGACGGATCAAGCACCTACAAACGTTCTACCACAGAATGAGGATGGCCAATGTTATAGTGTTATTGTTAAAAAAAACAAAAGATCAACTTTTCTTTATTCATGGATGGACCAAAGTTGTTCGTGATTTAGGCTTAAAACAAGAGACTTTCTTAGTCTTCAACCTGTTGATGTTACTACTTTCAACATTTCATACTTCCTTGATGGAGTTTTAGGTAGTTTTTTTTGGACATGGCTAATATCTCCAGATCTTGAGTTTTGTATGTGTTTTTTATACATTCATTCGTATATTATCTTTCTTATATACATTATTTGTCTCAATCTGTTATATAATAACGATTACTTTGTGTTCATGATATAAACAGGCAATACCTGAAGCTATTATTGCAAAGCACTACGTTGATACAAAGACTAATGTCAATGTTGCTATATATATATATATATATTTTTTGCTAATAGAAGCTTTAATGTTAACATTCAAATGATTGGAGGGCAAGTTGGTTTCACAAAGGGATGGTCTGTAGTTGTAGGTCAATTCCTTTTGGAGGCTGGATGATACTTGGTTTTTAGAAAGCTTCATGGTGAATTTTATCAACTAAGAGTTTTTGGTAAAAATCGTGTAAAACTGATTTTCCCAGATGTAGAGGTTGTTTAATTGGACGATTCTGATGTTATGATGCGAAGCCTAAGTTGTTTGTTCAAGTACGTTATTAATAAATTTTCATATTTGGTTTAGATTTATATTATTATTTCAACGTAGTAACTGTTTTAACGTTTTACAATTATTATAATATATGTGAAGGTTCCTGTTGAAGATTTAAAGCAAAAAGGTTAAGTTTGTTGTGTACAAGTTGCACCTTCATTAGTAAGTTTTTTTTACTTTATAATAAATTAATTGTTTTTATTTTTACTTTATAAACCGTTTGTTTGGGATAACAAATCCTTATATAGAATTTCGATATCTTCATGTTTTATCATTTTAATATTATTATATTAAATGTGAAGGTTATTGTTGAAGATAAAAAGCAAAAGGGTAGAATTTGTTGTTCACAGGTTGCAGCTTCTTCAGTAAGTTTTTTTCCACTTATTTAAAAACATGTAGTTTGCACATATTCTCACAATTATTTTTTTCTGATATATTTTCAAAATTTAAATCGAAAACGTCATTTTTTGTTATTCAAACCATTAACGTTGTTATTGTTATCTAATAACTAATTTCTACATGTATCGTTGTAGGGTTTAGTTACAAACTTTAATTGCAAAGAGGATGCTGAAATTGGCCAACTTTTTAGTGGGGATGTGAGTGTAAATTTCATCATTATTTTTTATATTATTTAACTTAAAGGTCTTGTAATTCTTATTTCTCAGTGCTGAAATAGGGGGTTCTATGCTGTCAATCATACAAAATCTGCTGGTCAATCTTCTCATGTTGATGATAAAGTAACTACACATTGTTAGCTTTGTTTATATTCGAAAAGACAACTATACATTTTTCAATGCTGAAATAGGGGTTCAATGATAAAACAAGTATAATAAACTTTATATTCAATTTGCAGTCTGATGTTAAAGCTGTTCAGAATTCGCTGAAGTAGGTTCGGCTTCTGTAGCATCACCTGCTGCTGTTGAAGAAATTGTCCTAGTAGTGGAGCCAGTTGTTGTGGCGTTTATGGACCCACCTAATGCTCATCTTTATGAATTTGTTCGTATGGTGGATAACCATTTTGTAAGTTTCATTTTGCATTTACGATACATATATACACTACATCTAAATAAGTACCGTGAGATTCATTTTGTTATTGGTTTCTTATAAAAAATTACAGAGCCTTCCTGATGTTGTAGCAAAGATGGCTAAACTTGATTTATATCTAAAACTGATCATGATCCGAAACCTGCGGCATGAGCATGTTTTTTAGGTGTTAGGATTGAAAAAAATGGGGAAGTCTATCGGTATGCTTTAACCGGTTGGTTCGATTTCATGTACTTCAATGGCATCCTGACACAGTTTACTATACCTTTGATGAATTTGAGAAGGTGTTGATTGTTGATAGGGTTGTACGTCGCGCCAGGCGTCATAATTAGGTGGTTGACTGTTATGGTTAGTGGGTCGGACCTACCTTACAATAAGGGGTACCCTCCGCTACCCCTTAACGCTCTAGCGGTAGTGTAAATTTAGGGAAATTTTTGACGTTTTTTCGATACCCTTTTTTTGAAACGTTACCCCTATAATAATTTTCTAAATCTGCCACTAATGGTTAGGTAATGTTGTCTTTTGATGGTAAAAAAACTTAGTTGATGATGGTTATGTCTAGGGTATCATGGTTGTTAATGTTTTCTGGATAAACTTGCTACATATAAAAGTTTTGGTATAATAAGTTGGGTTTATGTTAAGACGATACAGTTTAATGACATATTATGGTTTGCATCTTAAATATCATATGAAACCTATAACGCTGATGACGATTTTGAAATGATTAATGTTATGTCGATATGGTTAATGACATAAAAAAATGTTAGTAACATATTTTAAGTGTTTGATGTCTGACAATAATCAAAGTTTATATGTAAAATCCGACATTTGTATTCGATCAACTTGATTTTATTATATCATTTTACTCTTAAATTAAAGTTAGCACTTAAAATTATTTTGCTTGCATTTCTTATTTCGCTAATAGGTGTCGCATACGTTAACAATTCATACACTGTTAGTAGGTTCTTTTGCAATCATGACTTGGACGATGTGAATGACTTCAAAACAAGGTTACTTAACAAAGCCACATATGTTATTAGTTATAAATATTAGTCAATACATTAAAGTTGAAATACTTTCTAATAATGTATTATTTGATCAACAGTTTGATTGCAAATTCTGCTGAGGTTAGTGAATCAAGTAGTCTTGGATTCATGACGAAATCAGTTGAAAGGAATTCTTGGAAAGCAAAGATTTTTTTAATATTTGTGATGTGTTTGCAGTTACTCACATATATTTTTAATTAATACTACTGGCTCACAAGGTATTAGCACTAGTATTGATTAAAGATATACCTATGTACTTGCAAATACATCACAAATGTTGTAAAAATCTTTGCTTTCCAAGAATTCCTCTTCAACAGATTTCGTAATGAATCCTAAGGTACTTGATTCACTAACCTCAACAGAGTTTGCAATCAAACTATTGATCAAATAATACACTATTATAAAGTATTCCAACTTTAATGTGTTGACTAATGTTTATAACTAATCACATATGTGGCTTTGTTAAGAAACCTTGTTTTTTTAAGTCGTTCACTTCGTCCAAGTGATGGTTGCAAAAAAGCCTACTTACCGTGTATGAATTGTTAACGTATGCGACACCTAATAGCAAAATAAAAAATTCAAGCAAAACAATTTAAATGTTAACTTTAATTTAAGAGTAAGATATAATAAAATCATACTGAATGAATACAGATGCAGGATTTTATACGTACACTTTGATTATTATTAGACATCAAACACATAAAATATGTTACTAACAATTTTTTCATATCATTAAGCATATCGACATAACATTAATTGTTTCATAATCATCATCAGTATTATAGGTTTCATACAATATTTAAGATGCAAACCATAATATATCATTAAACTATGTTGTCTTAACATAAACCCAACTTATTATACCAAAACTTTTAAGTGTCTATCATATGTAGCAAGTTTATCCACAAAACATTTAACAACCAGGATACCCTAGATATAATCAACTAAGTTTTATTTACCATCAAAAGGCGACATTACCTAACCATAACGTCAACTACTTAATTACGACCCCTGGCGCGACGTACAACCCTATCAACAATCAACACCTGCTCAAATTCATCAAAGGTATAGTAAACTGTGTCACCCACCTAGATGCCATTGAAGTACATGAAATTGGACTAACCGGTTAAAGCATACCGATAGAGCTCCCCACTTATTTAGATGTAGTATATAAGTATATATCGTAAATGCAAAATTAAACTTATAAAATGGTTATCAGCCATACGACCTCATAAAGATGAGCAGTAGGTGGGTCCATAAACGCCACAACAACTGGCTCCACTACTGGGACAACTTCTTCAACAACAGCAAGCGGTACTACTGAAGCCAGACCGACTTCAAGTGAATTTTGAGCAGCTTTAATATCAGACTGCAAATTGAATATGAAGTTTATTATACTTGTTTGTAAAAAGTTGGCCAATTTCAACATCCTCATTGCCATTAAAATTTGTAACTAAACCCTGCAACGATACATGTAGAAAATAGTTACTAGAGAACTATAACAACGTCAATGGTTTGAATAATAAAAATGACATTTTAGATTTAATTTTTAAAAACATATCAGAAAAAAGTTATTGTGAGAATATGTGCAAACTACACGTTTTTAAATAAGTGGAAAAACTTACTAATAAAGCTGCAACTTGTGAACAACAAAGTCTACCCTTTTGCTTTGTATCTTCAATAGTAAACTTTACATTTAATATAATATTAGTAAAACCATAAAACAGTTAGTACGTTTATGATGAAGATATCGAAATTCCATATAAAGATTTGCTATCCAAAACAAAAGGTTTATAAAGTAAAAATAAAAACAATCGACTTATTATATAGTAAAAAAAAACCTTACTGATGTAGGTGCAAATTGTAAACAACAAACTTTATGCTTTTGCTTTAAATCTTCAACAAAAACCTTCACATATAGTAGAATACTAGTAAAACGTTAAAAAGTTACTACATTAAAATAATGATACAAACCTAAACCCAATATGAAAATTAATTAGTAACAAACTTGAACAAACAACTTAGGCTTCGCATCATCAACATCAGAATCGTCCAATTCAACAACATCTACGTCCGATAAAATCAGTTCAACACGATTTTACCAAAAACTCTCAACCGATAAAATTCACCATTAAGCTTTGTAAAAACCAAGTAGCATCCAGCCTCCAAGAGGAACTGATCTACAACTATAGACCATCCCTTTGTAAAACCAACTTGCCCTTCAATCATTTGCATGTTAACATCAAATCTTCTATTAGCAATATATATAGCAACATCAACATCAGTCTTTGTATCAGCATAGTGCTTTGCAACAATAGCTTCATGCATAACCACTTTATATCATGAACACAAAGTAATCGTTATTATATAACAGACTGAGACAAATAATGTATACAAAAAAGATAATATACGAATGAATGTATAAAAAAACATACACAAAACTCAAGATCTGGAGATATTAGCCATGTCCAGAAAGAACTGCCAAAAACTTCATCAAGGAAGTATGAGATGTTGAAAGTAATAACATCAACAAGGTTGAAGATTAACAGAGTCTCTTGTTTTAAGCCTAAATCACGAACAACTTTGGTCCATCCATGAATAAAGACTACCATTGGCCATCCTAAGTCTTTAGTAGAACATTTGTAAGTGTCTGATCTGTACCCCACAATTTATAAGCAGCATCAAATGGAATACCCTTGTACAAATAAGTCTAAATTTAATTAAAGTATTACAGAGCAAAAAAAAAGGAATTAGTGTTATAAAGTATAAAAATATTATTAAGTTTAAGAACTTGTAGAATAAATATTGACTTATCGGTATAACCTCATCAATTCTTGTCATATGTTTACACCAAGAAAGATATATCATACTGAAACAAATCAAGGTATAATGAAAACCATTAACATAACAAAAAACATTAATTAACATAACATATTAAGAGTAACGGATCAAACATAGAATTTAAATATAATAGAAAAAATGTAAGCTTACTTAAAAAGACAATCAAACATATTAAACATGAACACACTGATTCAAATCACATAAACGATCAAAAATGTTCAAAATATGAATCAATCAATAGCAACCATGTACACTGATTCGAAAAGATAACGGTTGAAAAAATTATATACTTAGATTTATTCAAACGACAAATATGTTGAAAACCCTAAATACGAATCAACCGATAAAATGTTTTGACGATATAAGCACAACATCTATACAAGGAAGAAGAAATTCAAAAATTGATACAGAAATCATACCTTGATGTAGACCATTGCATGTTGAAACCATAGAAAAAACTTGAATATTAAAATCATATCAGAATAACATTTAAAGATAGATCTACAAATTGAATAATGAAATCAAGATGTTTAATCGCAAACATGAAGTATATAATCTTTAATAGGATGGATTATAAGAGAGATCTAGGAAGATTGTTAAAGAGCAAAAGGAAAGTTTTGAGAAACCCTAAATTCTAAATGAAAAAGTGAAGAAAGTGAGGAATTGAAACGGGTTATGTGTATTTATATGAAATCAAATTATTGACCCATATTAAAAAAAAGGTCCTCCAAACTCGAAAACCAAAGGGGAGTGTGATTTAGACGGGAAAAAACTAAAATTGAGGCTCTAGGTAAGTGTCATGTGTCCCATAAGTATGTTCTTTATTAGGTAGGATAGTGTAAGGCCCCCAAATTGGGCACCTTACCGTCGGGTCACATCACAGTATACTGTTTGAAAATAAGTCTTTTCTTAAAAATACGCAGCGGAAATTTTAATTAAAACAGTACATGATTAAATAAAAACTCAAAATGGTATTTAGTTTCTAAAAAACCGAATGCATTCCACCATATCACGAGTAATCCCATTTGCTAGCCAATACCAACACCGACTCGAATCACGCACCTGCAAACAATCTAACATACATACAAAAGTCATCTACGCTAAATGAGTTCTAACAGTTTAGTTGAAGCATTTTAAAATACATCCCAAATGCTTTATTTGAAAACCAAAACACCATCATTTTAAAACCACCATCGTTTATTAAAGTACGTTAACATCAATTTAAAGTTTAACGATTCCAACCCGTCACCCAAAACGACTCAAAACTCCACTCATATCCTAGTGCAATCATCCTACAGTAATCTTTTCCGATGTGGTCCATATTACTTAAACAACAAACGTTGACCCAAAATGCATCTTAATTCATAGGACAGCTAACCAAACCGCCTGTATCTGGGACATAATAATATTAATAGCCTAAAAACTCAATTGTAACTTAACCTCATCCGACAACTATACAATTTAACATCACTCAACAACTACATAATAAAACATCATTTGTCACCCGCATCATGTAACATCTTTCATCAACTACACAAATAATAACCATTTACCCACCATTTAACTAGCGTGAAACACATAAGCATATAAGAATGAACCTAATACATCAGTTGTTACCCGAAGGTTTCATCATTGCCCTCGTTAGGGTTTCGTCACCTTCAATTTCACCCCGAAGAGTCCGTCACCCACATATTAACCCCGGAAGGTCCGTCGTTGCCACTAGGGCTAATCATTTAAACACCTCAAGGGTGCTTCTCGTGACCTGTCGCCACCCCGAAGGTGACGACACCATCACAAGTAACCCGCATCTCGTGACCTGACGCTACCCCGAAGGTAACGCAGCCATCAGAAGTATATCGCATCTCATGACTTGACACCACCCCAAAGGTAAAGCAACCATCATGAGTAACCGACATCAAGCACCTCAAGGATGCTGATTCACATAAAGCACATAGATACACATACAATGTTAAAAGCACGTCAATTACTCGACAACTACTACCTTCACGTTCTCGCTATCACTAAGGTTCGACACCTATGATAGAATTATCAAATAAAATTAATCATGACACAAGTCGTGCTTTTCATATCGACACCTACCACGCCTCATACCTATACGACATCGACATCAATAAATAAAACATCATACGTCTACGCATGACTAATAAAGCCCGATTAATCACTACGCCGTAAAGAGTATTGTTCGTGGAAAACGATTATAAAATATTTTAGCCGCAAAACTCATTAATCTATAAAACTCGTAACACGTATAAAAACATGTGAAAGCATCTATAATAGCCCCAAAAATATTGAAGAAAAAAAAGGATTAGAAATCAACGTTTGGAAAGCTTCCGACTAATGAGCTAACATTCTTCAACTCGTCCTCAAGCACGAACCTATAACCGACTAGGTCATAGTTACTATCCAAAATCTATAAATCTCATGTCAGAGAATTGAGGTGTATGCATGCTTGTTTAATTAAATCATGAAGTTTTCATTCCTTAATTCACGTGGTGATTAAAGCACACATGCACCTTAAACAAGTTTCTACATGCACATCCATTTTCATACGCAACATTCCCTGTTACCTTACTGATTCAATTCCATAATAATTTTTTAATGTCATACCCTTCCATGCATGCATAATTTAGTTACTTCATGAATCGATTAAAACCCATTTCCCATCACCAAACCCAACAAGTTCTTCATCATTATTTATCCCAGTAGCCCTACCATAAAGAAAATCCTTCATAACCTTTTTCAACTAACAGAGCTTCATGCTCATACACCACATCATCTCCCCATTATTCTAACATCACCTGCTCGACAAAACACCATCTTCGCTAACACCATGCAACAATGAAATAATCAATCTTAATATATGGTAGACTTCGAACCTGTGCTAATGACAACCCAACCAAACGCTACACTGGCTAGGCATTCGACTCGCTCCCGGACCGCAACCAATTACCTCGGGACCACCATCCCGATCACCGCCATCACCACCACCATAATGAAGCCCATAACCAAATATTTCATCCGTGACCTAAGAAGGAACTATAACGACCGACAATCGACACTCGTTCCATCACACCGGCCATAATCATCACCGAACACTGTATTCCGCTAACCATCACCGCCCGCACGCACCAGCACTTACACTTACACTTCCGCGACCGAAACCCTAAGTCTACATCCCCCACCCACGTCCGTAACCTTAGCTGATCCCATGACTAACACAAACGACCACTTATTCATAGTCATCACCACACACCACCACTTCCACGAAAGACCAAACTGGTCCAAACAGCGCACTCCCCTAAACCAACAATTCCGCGTTTGAGGTTTCTAACATGAAGAATCGTCATAATCTAAGAACAAGGGTCGATCGGATGCTACCTTGGATAAGATGTAGAGTCTCAATGAAGTCGAGATAGGTCGGTTGCGTTTGACGATCCGTGGAGTGTGTGTTCTTTGTTAATGACGGCTGTTAGGGTTATTATGATGACGATGATCACCTTTTTACCATTTGGCCCCTTGATTATACACCATAGTTCATAAAGTTGTCATAACTACCCTTAGCCCTTTGAAGTTCATACATGTTGTATCTTATTCCCAAAGCAACAAAAACAACTTTCGTTACATCCTACCCCCTTCAAGTTCCATTAAGTTCAGGTAAACACGTCTAGACTATACCTTGTCTCGTGCTCGCAAGATCCGTTACTTACTCGGAGAAATAATATAGAGTAGAAAATTCGGGATGTTACATCTACACATATAAAGCTAGAGAGGGTTCAATAGAGATGATAGGCTAATGTGAGCTTTGGAGATTTGCAGAGTTGCGCCTTCTTTTTAGTTTAGTTATTTGAGGGTTTTTTTTGTTTGCTTTAGTTTTTTTTTCTTTGAACGCGACGATACCCTTTTGGACATATAGTTTCATTTTCTTTTTCTTGTTATAATCAGGGCATCAAAACCAACCGAGTTCTTATCGTTCTCTTTTTGGTTTACCTCTTTTTGACTTATTGTTTTACCTTTTCTTATTGTTGATGTTCAGAACGGAACTACAACGCAAATAACATAACACATTTAAATATCATTTTATTTAATTTATGAATTTACTCATCAGTTATGGTGTGTGATACGTACCAAATTCCAACCGTAAGCGTTGATAATTACGAACCTAGTTTAAATAAAAAATATGTACAGCTTTTTATGTGTCTGCAATTTTAATAAACATATGTATACTTTTTATTTTTCTGCAATTAGAGGCCTCATTAATTATAGACAAGCAACGGCTTGCCTGACTTTTAGACCCAAATTCATTCATCTTAAACCCGATTTTAACCTTGACGATTTCCCCTCGGTTTTTCATTTCACTTGATTTTGTTTCACTGTAAAAATATCTTTGCATCAAAAATATTTCCATTTATTTTGGGCATTCTTCATGGAGAGAACTTAATCATTGGTTGAAATCTGGCATTTACCTTTAGGGGCGACCTAGAGTGATAGAAAGGGTAACCTACGTTGCCCTTTAACACTCCGACGTTAGTGTAAATTTTAGAAAAATTTAATGTTTTTTCGATTTCGTTACCTCTTTTCACTGAAACGTTACCCCTATGCGAATTTTCTAGATCCGCCACTGTTTACCTTTAAACCATAATCGTAAGAATTTGTAGGCATGTTCATTTCAAATGTTTTTAAAACATACTTTATCACGACTACACATAATTATTTCATAAAAATCGTTCCTAAGAATTCACACCACCCAAAACATATAAAAATGTGTCATATAACTCACTTTTATGAGTGCTTAAACACTTCACTTGCTAAGAGATCCTGACGTCGGACACTAAGTCAATCTGGTCGAAGATTACATGAAATGGATCAACTTTTCATTCCCAAATTTTAACGGAATGTAAGACCTTTCATTGGGAAACATTTTATCCAATATGGAACTTTTTTTTCGAAATACATTTCGGTAACTAGACTTTTCGCCAGACAATAACTATTCGCTAGCTAACTTTTCTGTTAATTATTTCAATCAAATGTTACTTTTGTTGAGAAGGTTCATCGAAGTGTTACCTAAAACCTTAGAACGCTTCAATGGCAGTTGAGTTCAGATCTAGGCTCGTGCAATGTCAAGATCGTAGCATTTATGTTGGAAATCCACTAGAATCGGCCCATAACATCATTTCACACTTTAAGCATATAAACATGTAAACTTGTTCGTGATTCTCACATCTTCTTGCTGAGGAAACACGATGAAACATGTTGTCTTCAACCCCAGATGGAGAAATTGTCTGATATCTTGAATTCACAAGATGAAACATGCAACTTGGGAGATCTAAGGAGTGAATCATGGTTTTTCTCTCTAGGATGAAGATGTGTGTTGTGAGAATGAGGAGCTTAATCTTGTGTGCTCCCATATCAGGATTTCATATGTAGATTTTCCATTATGCCCTCCATGGCCTTGTCATAATCTTTCCTTTTTGGGCCCTCAATTATGTGTCTTATTTCCAAGCCCACACAACATCAATTAGTGAGCTTTGGGTGTTACAAGACTATCGATTTTATTAAAAAAAAATGTTGGTGATGATGGTGGTGCATGATGATTGATGGTTACGACTAACAATGGTAACTAGTTATGCTGATGGATAAAACCCACACACAACAAAAGAAACAAAAACAACTACAATGTTATATTGACACAAAGTCTTTTCTCATTAATCAAAAGCAAGATCAAAAGCAAGAATAGTAACCTAACAACTAACACTATTTATACTAAACATTAATTTAGATAACAATCCAACTCTAATACTTCTAGACTAATTAATGTTAACAAACTAATAACTATCTCTAAAATTAATTATAATATATATTTTATCTCTTATTAAACAAATCCAATGAATAGTATTTTTATTATTATAATATATATATAGTTTTTTAACACTTATATTATTTTAATAATTTATATTTTATAATAAATGAACCTAATAATATCTATTATATATATATATATATATATATATATATATATATATATATTATAATTGAAGAGTAGATATGAATAATATGTTTTAATAGTTTTTTTTCTTTTGAAATAATATTCATTTACATATTAAATTTAATTTTACTTTATATACATACAAATAGATAGTAAGCATGAATAGTACTTTGTCCAATAATAATTTTTGTGTTAATATTTTTTTCTATTCCAAATAATTGTTATTTTTATTACTTATCCGTCTAATAATTTGTGATAATTCAAATTTAAAAAAATCTAGATACGTGGTTGTATTCATTTTTTTACTCCACATTTTGGCATAATTTTGTGTGAACCGGTCCGTTGAATCATCGAACTGATTACAATGAACAACATAGGTACCAATAGCAGTATTAACAGAAATGGTACTGATATTCGATTTCATGGTTTCTGATCGATCTAAAACATGTGTTTATATATGCTGAGTATACCACAACTTGGTTTATTAGGTTTTTTTTATTGCTAAAAAAACTTTCTTTATTATTTATCCTTTAATAATATGTGTTTATTAGCTTAAAAATCTAGATACACGTATAGTTGATATTATAATAGATAATTATTATATTTACTTTTAACCTTAAAATATATTTCTTTAATTTTCAACTTTAATGAATTTCTTTTTTTAATATTACTAATATTGTCTGAACAAAATAGGTATAGTTCTTTTTATTATTAACGTTATCATGTGTCTATTATTATATACAACTAGATAAAAGTTCTACTCAAATGGGTCATATATAGTTGATTTTTTATTATCACAAACTAAACATATACCGATCAAACAACATCGGCATTTGAATGAGTCAAATATAGTTGATTTTATTTATCATCACAAACCAAACATATACCGAACAAACAACATCGGCATTCGAACGTGTCATATATAGTTGATTTTTTTATAATCACAAACCGAACATATGCCGACTAAACAATATCAGTAACGGTACCTTATTTGTTTTTATAAAATTCTCAACGTGTTGGTATAAATTAATTGAACACAAATTAATATTTTCAGTAAAGTATTTTTTGGTATCGTAAGCTATATCGAGTATCTGTACAATACTGGTATCGTAACGGACTGATACCGACCAAACAACACCAGTAGCGGTATGAGTATTCGTTTTTATGGGTTTTCAATCAATGTAAAAAACATGTCGATTGACAATAATTGCTATGCCGAGTGCAAATATTTGTACTGGTATTGTAATGAACCAGACCGATAATGACCAAATGCCCGTAATGAAACGCACGAGAATCCCAGTAGTATATATTAATTCATAATGTTTGAATGAAAAGTATCTTCTTTTCTTTTTAGTGGTTTTGTCATTTTTTTTAGTTTTTAGTGGTTGTCGTTCAATTGTTACTTATTATGGTATTTGTTGATCACATTTGTTCCATAATTTTTTTACTCCTCGGCTTTTTAATACGTGTCAATATAAATTTGACTTTGTCTATGTCTTATGTTACGTGAGTCATTTAATGTTGAAAATCATGATTCTGTTTTACATCATTTTCCAGTTTTTGTCATCGTTCGATTGCTACATAACACGATTTACGTCCCCTACCCCGCAACTCAAAGGCTAAATACTCGTATATATATTAATAAACGAAGCTAATGAATAGTTGCTTTTTATTATAATAATATATAGTAATTATTATTATTATTATTATTATTATTATTATTAACTTTGATAATTTTTTAATCACGGGTTGAGATAAATGCTACCCGATACCATTTGCTTATTCTTCATCCTGGTACCATACGAACAACAACGGTATCGTACAACTTTTTTTTATTTATTTTCTTCAAGTTTTAATGATTTTTTTTTAATTTTAGGGGTAGGGATGAGCTCGCTGCCAACCGATACCAAATCGGTACTGGTACTGAAAATACTGGTTAGAGTACCGGTATATGAAGTTAAAAAGCTTTTGATTCGGGAAATTTGGTACCAGTAACCAGTATCATTTGCTCATCTCTGACTATGAGTTTCATACGAACAAGATCATTACAATACAACATTTTTTTGTGATTTTCTTTCGGTTATATTTTAGTGTTTTTTTCCACATTTTTTTATTCTTGTCAGCGGTTTCGTGGTAACGCACTCGCAGTGATTTCAAAACACATGTAAACACAGAGTAAATAACCAAAGAATTTCATCGCAACGCGTTGACGACAATAAACCTAGTTACTGATAATTCACCTAGAATTACCATCAACTACCCTTCAACTTTAGCTTCGTTTACTTTTAACCCTTCTACTTTAGTTTCTTTCACACGTGATTAGGGGAGACGTTTAAAGATCTTCAGCGAGAAGTATTGATATACAAAATCACCAAGAAAATAGAAATTCAACATACATCGATGTTATAAAAAAAAAAAAAAAACCCTTAGATATTAATGCTAAAAACACATAAGTATCAATAATCCATGTGAATAATACAAATCTTACTTAACATTTACATGATTGATAAATTGTATTAATATAATATGTTAAATTTTAACGTTTCATTGATATACAAAATCATCAAGAAAGTAGAAATTTAACATAAAATGATATTAAAAAATGCTTAGATATTAATGCTAAAAACACATAAGTATTAAAAAATCGATGTGAATAATACAAATCTTACTTAACATTTGTATTAATATAATATGTTATATTTTAACGTTTCACCAATATTAACGAATGAACCAAAATGTCACTGGGTCTGAAATTGAAAATTGTGAGTAGGGTATTTCGATCATTTTATCGTTTTCTTTAAAGTATGATGTTGACCGAAAGTCATGACGTTGACTAGAAATGCCTATTTGGATGACTCATGGGTCTAGCAAACATGAATTTGGCGGCTTAAAGTCTTCAAGGGAATTACGCAACTCTTCTATTGATTATATGAATGTACACAATTTAAGGATCGAATCTTGATTAATTCAACGTACACATTTCTTTTTCAAATGACTCCATTATTGGAGCATCACTTTACCATTTCTATAAAAAGTCATGATTAGTTAACATCAAGTAAACGTCATAAACTTCAATCATACATAGACCAAAATATTAATTTTGTAAATCATGATCAACCAAACTATACAATGCATTTAAAACAAAACCTTGATCATTGATCGAAGGTAAATCAAAGATCAGGCTCTTATAATAAAAGGTACTAACGTACGACTTAAAAAAAAGCTATCAAGACCAGTATAGAGAGTATGATGGGAGTATCCCGTCCAACTGATCAAACATTTCAGAGCTAAAAACATCATCTAGTAAAGACTCCGAGCCATTGGACATAGTTTGTTGCGTAAACTCAACTGGTTTCGAGTCAACACGTTGCGCATCTAACGAACTACTAGAACCACCTTGTGTGCTAGTGGATGTAGTGGTTGGTGCCACTGGGTCAAAGTAACCCGCATTGTAGCGTGTAATATCCGAGTCACGACCAGTTAGCTCCTGGACAAGCGATCTAAACCTTGAGGCACTAGTCTTGACCTTCATAGGTGAAGATATATAAACAACCTTAAGGTGGTTGTTGTTGTTGTTGGTGTGTTTCTTTGTACGACAGTTTTTGGTAGGTTTAACGGCTAGCATGTCCATATTAGGTTGAGTTCGTTATGGAGGAAATGAAGGATGGATAATTGGGTATAAATAAAGATTGTACGAGAAAAGAATTGGTTAAATGGTTTGAAAAAGGTAACCTATGAATAGATGTTTGGAGAAGAGTAGAAGGTTCGGTTGACGATGATGAAGATGCTTGCATGACCCGTAAGTGGTGTAATCACGTGCGCAGACATCAATGACTGCCAAATATTCTTTGTTGTAACCATGGGCTGCAGGAACCAGGAACGATGGATAGCAAGTTATTATTAAAGATAATAAAGAATAAGTTACAAGCATCATCTTTCATATTAAACTAACACGTGTACGCTAGTTTATGTAAAAAATGAATAAAGGCCCCTCAAAAAATATCTAATTACTAAATCTGCAAATCAGACGAAAAACCATATATTTTAAATTTGTTGACAATAGCAACACATGCTTTCATTCAATGCCGCCTGAATACACATATTAGGGTTTGAATCTTCATTGAATTCACCAAAGCTAATCTTCATTGAATACCTAAATATATGGTTATGTTAAGAGATATCTAGTGTTCATTAAAAAAATGTTTAACATGGTAAATGTTTTGTTAGTGCGTGTCATGCTCTTTAAAAACTTTATGTTTTATCATATATAAAATATATAAAAAAAGATTGCTGTTGAGGAGTTATTATTATATGTGGTTATGATTCGGGTAAACGAGCCAAACCGCTTGTGAACTACTTGCACGAGATCGGCGCGCTAAACGCTTAAATTGTGTCGAGCTCAAACGAGCCATTATTTATACATTATAAAAAACTATGGCTTAAAAATAAGTAAATGATATCCTATTATATGTTATACAAAGAATTATATTATATATATGTGTTTAAGAAATAATTAATAAAAATAAAAAATAAACATGTCTGAGCACAAAATTTCGAAATAAAGCTCGAAACAATCTTTGTTAAAGCTCGAAGTCTTATAAATTAAAGGAGCCGAGTTTAAACTCGACTAGTCTTGTTTACATGCACAATGTTAATAGATATAATGCTTGAAAACGATGTATCTCCCACTAGTGCGAAATAAACGAAAAGGTAGAACTTGAATGTATTGTCCCTTTGTCCTCATTGATTCCTAAGACGGTAAATATAACATAATTGTTGTTACTTTGTTTTCAGAAATTATTAATTTCATATATTTATGGGATTTTAGTTATGTGCAATAGTAATATTCTTCAAGTCAATGAGTTCAATTGACACTAAAGAGGAAATGAAGATTTAGATAAAGACCAAAAGGTCTCTAGTTTGAATCCGTGCCTTTGAGCGGTAGATTTTCTCTAAAACTGGAGATAGTGGGTTTGGCTATTAAGTGTTGTCTGCGATCGAGGGTATATGAAGTCGTCTTTGCCATTGGATTACCCTAGGTAACCAGACTTTTATCTGTAGATTGTTAAAAAAAGTAACTATTCTTCGTGTAACGCAGGGGAAACATGTATATTATTTTATTACAAAAATGGGTCTTGTATATTTACACCTAAACACCAAGTATTGCTAAATATTTACAATGGAAATATTGATTATCCATCATTCAATTATTTTTTAAAATTTTTAAATACAAAATAAAAATATTCAGTAAGCACAAACGTCAAATACTATATATATATATATATATATATATATATATATCGGAATCACTAGTAATCGATGGTCAGCCATACGGCGGTGAATCCGTTCCCGGGCCTTGTACACACCGCCGGTCACACTATGTGGCGGAAAATGTCAATTGGGGGGCATTAACCATTACAAATAGTATTAACATGTCTTTATAGAATACATTAAAAAACTCAATAATATTATCTGGTCTTCATAAATCAATTACGATTTGAAATGTCTTAACTTAAATCAGCTACTCTGATCCATCTTTAACAATCAGACAGTTTAATCGGCGTATTTAGTGTACAAAATTTATTTTGGAGAAATTGACTCAAATAAAATTGGAATTTAAAGAAATTAATCTTGGAGTTAAACTTGTTAAAAAGGTTAAATATAAAAAAAGGCGTGGTGGAGACTTCAGTGGCAAGGTTGGCTAGGGGTTGCGACCACGGTGACAATAATGACACTAACGACAATGGTGAAGTCGTGAAGATCAGTGTCATGGGGTTGCAATGAGAAAGATGGTAGGGGTTGCAATGATGATGGTTTGGGTGGTGACGATCAACGGTCGTGGGTTTGCAACATGGACGGAAATAATTTCAAAAATTCGAGAGGAACATTGGATTTATTTAGATGAAGGAATTTGTATGGAAATAATTTCATTTCATGTCTAAACAAATTGTGAAATAGGAATTAGATTTTAATTCTATTGAATTTCAAAAAAGACTTTCTTTTTACTAAACGGACAACAAAAAAACTTTATTAATATACAGAACCAACAACGAGTTAGCCCAACATTACAGTCACCAAAATATACATTACATACTCATACAAGATAAATCAAACATACATCACTTATCCCATGTTTGCGATATTGCTTTCGCTCAACGCTTTAGCCACGGGAACCCAATATTGTTATCTCTTCGACCATTCTATCCGCCACTTGAAGCTTATTGTTAGTGCATATTATGTATGTCCGCCACTTCGACCACTGTAAGAGCGTGTGTTGAATATTTTATAGTTTTTTGAGAGAAATGAACTCATGACATTTTGGAGAGGACGAGACTCTACGGATGAGACTCATCCGCATGGATGAAGCTCATCCGCACAGACAAGCTTGGTCTGTTCCAAACCAATGTCTATATAAAGGTGTCATGTGTAAGAATTTGATAAGTTTTATGAGTTTGGATTAAGATGTGTGTTGATGCTCTCTCCAGCCTGTTAATAATATATACTCTTTCGGTATGAAATGCAACCTTTTATTTATGACTATTCTTACGAGATTTATAGTAAATTAGCACTATCCTATCCAAACTTCCTTCTAAACCATCCAAATCCGGAACTTTCAATTGGTATCAGAGCTACGGTACTGATTCAATCGATCTAACATTTGATTGAATCACCTACGCTCATGATTTATGGGTTTTTAGACGTAAAACATAAAATGAAGGGTCAATTCATGAAAAAAATAAAATTGAAACTATAGGATTGATCAATAATGAATTTCGCCCCAATCTATGAAAGAATCATCATTAAATTCAAAGAAATAAAGATTTTAGATCGAAAAATGTGAACAGCGACGTTTCGCACGAATGAGATAGTTTCGCGCACAGGAGTGCCACATTCGTGAGAAGGAATCATTCATCTGCACGAATGAAACCTTATCCGTTTGAAAAATCGTGTTAGTCCGCACGAACCAGTCCTTTATCCGCGCGAACCAACCTTCATCTGCACGGTCAAGCATTCATCCGAATGAACCAGCATCATTCGTTCAAAATCAATTTGTCATTTGCACGAATAAACATTTCTCTTCCGCGCGAATAAGTCCAAAATGCCTAAAAACATTTTTTTATCGTAGTGACAAGAAGAGTGTACAGAAAAATTTGGTAATTGAATTTTTTTTTTGAGATTTTAACGTCAAATACAGGTTGTTCGGGAACACCATCGGAGGCTTTAAAAAATAGATATGATGATGAGATCACGGAGTTTTGAAGATAGTGGGGTAGTCATTGATACCCATGCAGAATGTTTACCATTTGGTATAATGATTATTAATGGGCCAAAAAGAAAAATTCGCATTGATGAAAAACGCATATTTGTGGAGCTAAATGTCACATATTCCACATAGCTTAGTTTTTTCGAGAATAGAGAGGACTGAATTTGCTAAGTTTGAGGGGGAAATTCAGTGAAGAGTTTAGAGATGTCAGAATTAACCAAAAATGAAGGGGAATAAATTTCTTTCAAATGAACATTTTTGAAAATTCAGACATACAACAGTATTTAGGTGGTTCCGACTTCAGATTTTCCGGAGATGCATAAGATCTGGATTTGTTAGTTCATGATCATAGGAATTTCATATTCTTCAGATCATGGTCAGATTGATGTCTTAGGGTTTGAGTCCTGAGTCTTCGTACAAACCGGTTAGTAAGATTAGCGTTAGGATGATGCATCGGTATTATCGATACTTATATGATATCAGAGAGCTTTCAAGATATTAGATACACGACAACTCCATGATAGTATAAAGTGTCAGAATGGTTAATATTCGAACAGATGAGTTGTTTTCGGACTAACAGCTGGGGAATAAGGATGTTTGTAGATTAAGTTGATACCGAGACTAAAAGAGAAGACTATACATCTGTTATCGTGACTGAAGAGAAAGAATATGAATTTGATCGTGGAAGAATGTTTCTCATATCAGAGTGTGTTACCAGATGATTTGTATCCGATGAAAATTTGTTGATTGTGGAGACTACCGTTTACATGGACCAGTCATTCAAGAGTATGCATAACGATGGTTACGGAAGACGAGATTTCAGATTTTCGTGGGTATTCACAAACTTAAAGTTTACTGGTGTGTGGTGGTTCGAAGTTTATATCAATTGCTGGTTGGGTTTTTGAAGCTTAAGAAATTGAGCTAAAGTGGTAAATAAAAACCGAACATGGATGTGATTAAAGTCGAAATAGAGAAGCTGTATTGACTAGTTTCATGTTGTTGATTATTTGTGAAGATCGTAGTTAAGCAAATTAGAGGAGATCAGGAACCGTGTAAACAAAGACCTGAAGATTCATTTCCGGGGAAACGTATTAGAGATAATGAAAACCCGAATCATCAATAAATGGGGAATTAATTGAAGATATCAAATGCTTGATTGAAGTTGCAGAATATTTAAACACGGCTCTCATATTTGAGGATTAAGTTCGACAACGATAGTCAAAGGGGAATTTGTTAGTGCATATGTAAGACCCATCTTAATTTATCGAATTTCTATTAAAATTTCGTTCTTTGATGTGAGAATGTGAATACACGTCACTCGTATTTACGAGTTTATTAAAACTTTATTAACAATAACATTTTGATAAGTCGTTACTGATTAGTTCCATAGCTTGAAACCAAATGCGGAAGCTGAACTTTGATCGTGTTCGGTTCTCCATCGGCCTTGATTGTCGTCCGGAAGTGCTTGGGATTACCCTGAACTGGAAATTTGCAATTATTAGCACTGTAGCAAACCTCCGAATGGCAAAACATAATCAACTTGACAAAGAAATTAAATTAGAAAAACATAAAATTTTAAGTGGCGTCGGCGACGGCATATAGCCTCGTCGGCGATGCCCCATGGATAATTGTGTCGGGTCAAGACTACCGTAGACAGTCATTTAAGTTGTCGGATAAATTGTGTAGCGTCGGCGACGACCAATCAAGGCGTCGGCGACGCTTCCTTCTGCAACGAAAATGCTGCTGTGTTGTTTTATTTGTTCGTTCGACCCGTTTCGAAACCCGCGTTTCTAAGCACGACTCGGGGCTTAAAGTAACATGTCCGAAAACATTATTTCCTATTTTATTTAACGGTTGCTAACCGTAGACTATGGATGACCACCGTAGCTTAAAATGGTCGTCGTAAGAACTTTTCCATTTTTGTCGTTTTTATTACGAAAACTCTCGTAACTTATGACATCCTTCTCCGTTTTACCCGAAACTTGATTCTAAGTATCCATTGAATATTTTCTTACATATTTAACCCGAAATCCTTGACCCGGATTCTTATTTCATATAGCTTATGCATTTATCCCCGGTTTATGCTCCTATTTTCCGATTTTGCCCTTTAACACCATTTAAACTAAACTATTCATTTACGCATCCATTTCGGTATGCTTTAACACTCCATCATTACCCCTATAGTTTTCTTAGCGAAATACATCGCTTTATTTAACTAAACTTTTATTCATTTATTATTTTGACCCGTTTGGTTGTTTTAGCGTACCCCAACACTTATTTCAACCAAACCTTCTATCTTATCATTTCTACACTAGGATATCTATCTAATTCCCACCCAACATTTTTTGTGGTGGATTTATTATCAAAATTTATTTTATCGAATATCCATCCTTTGGTTCGACAGTTTACGGAAAAGACCATTTAAAAAGGCATTAAACCAAAAGGCTTATGCTTTTTCTCTTTTATGTTACTGAAAGGGTCTATTATTTTATAAAACTCACTTTTAAACTAATATTAGAGTCGTTTACTTATTTTCATCGCTGGAGGGCATTTTGGTCAACTTAGTCTCTTCTTTTACGACGAAGAATTTATCATAACATGTTTTGACCAAAATGAACATTTAACCATAATCTATGTAAAATCATTATGTTCTTAAGAAAATGATGTTTACGGATTAGATTATTAGATTTACCTTAACTTAGGTAATCCATTATTCATTTATGACTCATTTAACTCCTATCGGACCTTTAAGTCCTTGTTGAGAGTTTTGACCCGTTACACGTACCTGGCTCGGCTCATACAATGATTCGTCCAAATATAACGCTCTGTTCTTTCTAAGAACACAAAAATTTAACAAGCGATATTAGTCATCATTGTCAAATGGTGATACTATCACCATTTGAGCCATTCTGTATAAATAACTGTTGGTCATTATGAGATGGCACTTATTTGTCATCTCACCTATTTAACCCATTTCGTTTTACACTATATGATCATATTGCTTAAAAATTATCTCTTAATTCGCTTAACCCATTATGGCTTACGACATATGGTATCCTTTTCAAATCTCCTTATTTAGTCGTCATCACGTGACTAATTTACCGTTTTACTCTTTTTACCATAAATCATGGTTTAATTCCATATTCACTTGTTCCAACCCGTATCTATCCGTATTGGAACTTTTATATTTCGGAATTTCGTTCCAACTACCCAAAACGCTTTATTCAACTACATAAGTAATTTTACTATTTTAAAGATGTAAGTTTTACTTACCTTGAAGTCCGATTATGCCTTTTCTCGCGTACTCGATCCATTTGACTCGCTTCTCTCCAAGCTTCCTCCTAGCTTGTCAAGCGTCAAACTACCTTTTATCATTTCGCAAGATGGTTAGATTGTCATCATTTATCAAGACCATTCCACCTTACGGACTTTATATCAAAATCACTATTTGATCTTATTATAGGTAGGTTTGACTTTTGAAAGTCAACTACCTATTAACATACACGAATACGTAATTAAGTTTAACAACTCATTTAAACAACTTATCAGATTCCTGGTAGTCATTATTCGTAAGCTACCATTTTAACTACTTTTCTCAACTAAGTTATATCAATTTCTTTCACTTAAACAAGTTCGAGTAATTGTTACCATAAGGCTAACTTAGCTTTCGATTATCAATACTAATTTATCCATTCATTGTACTAGGACTAAGAGTTTTCATCTTTATGTAAAAACCCATTCCACCATTTTACTTAGATGTTCATCCTAATACCTAATATAATCAAGTTCTACTACACACTAGTAGACAACATGATCTAAAACACTCATTAACATTGATATAACATCAATTTCATCGTATCATACAAAACTCATTTCAAGTCATGTATGATTACTTACTCGAATCTCTAATTTGTTCGAGTATCTTACACATGCATACAAGTATGATGATCATAAACATTCCTACATTATCAATTTCATCATATAGTCAAGAACCCATTTCATTATTTACTTGTTAATCATTAACAAGAAATCTTACATCAAATTGTCCATGATTTCTTTAAGTTTAACAAAATCAATCATACACATACACTTAATATCATCTCTGGATCATAATCCAACTATCTAATTGCAAGTAATCAACATGTCTCAAGTTATGATTTTCACCAAATCTAAGTTTTGAGACATATCTTATGATCCCCTCGATTAGGTGATCGTTTATATGCGTTCATGCATCGATTCCCAGCTTAATTCATCCTTCAATTTGATGATTTAAGAAGAACAAGGGTTTGCCCCTTGTTCTCCAGCCGTAAAACACACACACATACACACTCACTATGTGTTTAATGTTTTTAATTTTTGATATTTATAATACAAGTTCCCTTTTTGGCCGTTTTGGTCCCTCAAGTTTAGTTTTGATTATGAATGAGACTATAACTCATTGTTTGGTTACTTGTTTACATGTTTTAACTAGGTTTATTTGTTCCTAGTTATTTTGTTCATAGTTTAACTTTCACCGCTAACGGTCCTTTACCCGCTCTTTAATATTAACGTGATTTGATTACCAAACCCGTTTTTGGGGTGTTACAGCGTATTATGTATGTCCGCCACTGTACGAATAAGCTAGATAGAGCATGTGTTGAATATTGTATAGTTTAGTGAGAGAAACGAACAAATGACATTTTAAGAGGACCAGACTCGTTCGTACGGATGAGACTCATCCGCACGGATCCGTACGAACAAGCTCATCCGCACGGACAAGCTTGGTACCAATGTCTATATAATGGTGTCATGTGTTAGAATTTGATAAGTTTTAGGAGTTTGGATGGAGAGATGTGTTGATGCTCTCTCCAGCCTGTCAATAATGTACACTCTTTCGGTATGAAATGAAACCTTCTACTTATGACTATTCTTACGAGATTTCTACTGAATTAACACTATCCTATCCAAACTTTCGTCTAAACCTACCTGATTCTAAACTTTCACTTATTGCCAAATACAGCCTCCTTTTGAAACTCTATATGCACCAAATCGTGGACTGAATTCCAGAAAGACTTTTAATCTTAATAAATATTTTATAATAACAAGATAGAAACTTACCGAACTTTTGACTGCTTAATTAGTGTAAGTTTTGTCCAAGTTCGATTAATGAAATTAGCAGCCGAACGGAGGGAGAGAGACAACCAATAAATAATATGCATATTTCATATTACTCACATGATCATTAAAAAATCAACCTTCATATTTTATTTGGATTTCACAATACCTATGTACATAAATTTTGACTATGATTTATTGATTTATAGTGCCCAAATAAATTAGCTTATCCAAGTTAGAATACTTCCTCGACTTATCTTTAGTTTTATATTCAAATCTTGAGTTTTGCTTGTAATTTTTTTTTCAAATTCGGGTTTAATATGTTTATTCTTTTATTGTTTTAGTTTATTTACACACACACTTACATATACAACTTTGTGTGTGTATTTATACATAGTTTTATAGTTAACATAATATACATGTTCAGCTATTTTTTTTTCTTTCATAGTTATACATTATAATATATGTTATGTGTGTTCACTTTATCAAAAGAAATAAAAAATATACATATAACATTTAGATAAATAACATGCTTGGTCTCTGTCTCTATGATGCATGCGTTCGGGCTTGATTAATAAACTAGCTTCAATTTAGAGTCGAGCCCGAGATCCAACTGTTTTTGCTAGAATCGATTCCAACTAATTAGCGAGTTGGTCTTAAATAGTTCACTAGTGGCCCAGCTCGTTCGCACCTCTAGTCTAAATTGATCCCCGTACACAACAATCCTCTTCTAGTATATCAAACTAGAGTTAATCTATAAAAATGTATGTTTCTAATATTAGTATGTTACATAAACTATCAATTTATGTGTTATCACAAACGCCTGATCTTTTGTTAATGAATTGAATTAATGGTCTTTTTTTAATAATTTTTTATGCATGATTTTGTCTTAGTGGTTGTTCATGTATTGGGTACAAGTAACCATTGTGAACCAGGCCTGTTAGTGAATTGGATCTTGATCCATATCCCATCCAGTTCATTTATATGATGATCTAATGGATGAAAAATGCATATCCATCAATTAATAAGTAATCCAACAGATTGATCCATTCAAACAAGTCAACATGGATCAATGGATTAATTATGATCTATTTACATTATGTCTCAAGTGTCTAACCCCATACACCCACCTAAAAAGCGTTTTATTTTTATTTTATATAATCTTGAAATGTAAAATTCACCGTGATAGAACCTTTGAGCGGGTTAGATTTCAAGAGCGATAGATAAGAAGAGATACTAGTTAAGACAATTTTCATATAATTTTTAAAAATGTCTCTTCTTATTGAATCAAACAATCTTTATAGGCTTACAGCTACAACGGACATTATATATATATATATAATACAATTATTAACTTATGTGAATAGTGATTTGACTTTTTCTTTTTTATTTTCTCTTTTTGTATTTTTTTTCCTTTTTTATTTTTTATATTTTTACCCTTCAAATTTTAGCATTCACACGCAAAACCCCTTAACTTTATAAAAACTTTGTAATCGAGTTTTACGTGTTTATTTTTATGTATATGTAGATATAAATTCAAGTTAATTTACGTTTAGAGATAATTTTTACGAAATGAGTCAGGTCAAATATAATACGTTTTCGTGCTTATTTTTATGTATATTTTCTGTTAGTCTACGTTTTACGTAAAAATTTTACGAAATGCCGCAACAACAAGCGGGGCAATTTACTAGTTATGAATAAAAAAGATTGAAAACATAGTACCCACTAACACACCACTCTATTTAATTGTGACTCTAAATAAAGGAAATGTTATACGTAATAATTGTTGTAATCAATGGATAATTGTTGTAATCAATGGGGGTGGTGCTCTCTTTGCAAAGCTAAAACTTTTAAATACTTTGAGATAGAGAGGTATTGTGTTCAAATCGACATAAAACAGTGAATAACCGGTAAAAGAAAATAATTGTTGTAAAATAGAAACAATATCAGCAAATAAGTATAAGAAATAACATCCACATATCAAATATGGTGTGTACTAAATAGCGCGATCCTTTTTACTTTATTTCCTGAAATAGTCTCCATAACCCATTGGCTCTCCATATCCTGAAATAGTCTTTCAATGGCCTTTTTTTACACAATTTCGGCTAACAATTGTAAACACCAATAACCATTTTTGTCTTTAAAATAAATCTTATCTTATCCTAAATCTTTTTTGTTAAACAACTTTTTGGCTAAAACCCGACATTCATCACCAAACCGCTTTACCAAGCATGCACGCCCTACTTTAACTTTGCTTGGCAATCCCTAAACATCGACATTCAAGCGGATGCGTATCAAACTTAGCTAGTGGAACGTACATTGCGTTAACTATCAAAAATTTTTGAAGAAACCGTTCTAGGTTTAATAGAAATTAGAGGCTTGTATTTGAATGGAAAAAAAGGTTTATGTCGATTTTCATATTATTCTTCTCTGTTAAGGGTTGTCGTTTATAACTTAGATAGTGTCCTAAAAACTTTCTTTGACATATATTTTTATGGGAACAAGCTTTGGAATACATGGTTTTATATACGTGGAGAGAAATAAAATCATCATTGTGGATATTGGGTTTATCGATGTTTTTGAGTATAAAAATAAATTGGCATCATATTGTTTCTTATGATTTTTGTTTTTTATTCACGATTTTGACACAATAAAATCTTAAAAAATTAAAACTTAATTTACTGATACAATAACATTTAAAAAAAACTAAACTCATTATGTTAATGTTTACAAGTTAAAGTGTAACAAATTGTTATTTACTCAATCGTTAACTTAACAATAAAAGTCATAATTAGTTTCTCTCACTTTATCAAGGTTTTATATAAAATGATACCAACCCGCAAGAAAAATATGTAAAAAGATTAAAAATAGAAAGACATAGATACGTTTTCATATCCGTTAGATGTCTTTATTGTCTTCTGTTTGGTTCTTGAACAATGACAATGAATATTGAATCTATGTCGTTTAGTACTTTTGTATTACAAACATGACCTTCCATGTGAGTGGTTCTTCCTTTATACAAGTATATCCCTTTAGCAAAAGCTTGTATAGTTCTGAAATCTATTTCAATGCATATCCTTTTCGTATGTACAAGCTAAAAGAAATTTTTTTTATTATACATGTAATCGATAACTTTTTAGAAGTCGGTTTTTTTTTGGCCAATGTTTTTTCTTTTAAGTGTTTAAAATTTAACATGGCACAAAAATATTAGAAAAAACAATAGTTTTAAATATCTAATGAGCTCAATGTCTATATATATATATATATATATATATATATATATATATATATATATATATATATATATATATATATATATATATATATATGTTTCGGGTATAGTATCATCACTCAAATAGTAAAAAAAAAGTTGCTTATCAAAATAATTATTTAATGAGTTTCTCAAATGTTAAAAGAGTTTGAAATGCCAAACAAAACAAACACATTTTGAAATTATAAACCCCTTGCTTAATATGTTGTAGAACTTGTTCTAAACAATGGTATGAAGATCAATCACACAAACACACAGAAATAGCAATAAAAACGGTGTCAAAATCTTATTATAGCCAACCTAAAGGTTTACCCCCCAAATACCAAATAGATATTACAAATTGTAAGATCAAACAAGCAATACAAGATACAAACAATATCCAAATGATCATCCACTGATGATCATCAATACCAGACTATCAATCTCTCTAAAAATACAGATGAGAGATTGTTGTAACAATCTTCAACAGATCAACAATAACAACCAAAAACACTAACAACTATGAGAGAACCAGAGAGTAAAAGTGAGAGAGGTGAATGAACGAATTCTCAGTCACAAGCCCTTATATATGAGAATCTTCAAAAGTTACATCCAGGTCCATAAGTTTGCTTGATGATGGTCGCAGTCCCTAATAACATACACAATGACCCCTCACACTTTAACCTGTTTTAATTCACAAGTCCATCAGTAACACCAATAATAAACTTATAAAGATAGGCCCAATCATATAACCACTAAGCCACATAAAAACATATTTGGAGCCCATGTAACCATATGAGTGATGAGAAGTAGCAGGCCCAAGGCATAATATTTCAACCCCCCCCCCCCCCCTTCATTCAAATGGTTCAAACAAGTCAACCAAGCCCAACTTTTACAAAAACTATCGTGTTGCGTAATACTAAACTCCTTAGTAAATAAATCAGCAAGTTGATCCTCTGAATCAACCTTTTTAGTAGTTATAAACCTAGTTGACACTTTTTCTCTAAAAAAATATAGATCAATTTCAAAATGCTTCGTCCTCTCATAAAAAAACTGGATTTGCTGATATGGATATAGCAGCACTACTATCACAGGACAAACGTATTTGTAATTTACAATTAACTTTAAACTTATTAAGCACATTCACAACCCAAACAAGCTCACAGGTGGCTTAGCACATAGCTCTATACTCAGCCTCTTCTGTTGACCTAGAAACAGTACCCTGTTTCTTACTTTTCCAGGAAACAAGATTTTCACCTAAGAAAATGCAAAACCCAGTGATAGATTTTCTAGTAACCAAACATTTTGCCCAATTAGAATCAGAAAAACAAGACAACTGAAAGCTACTACCTTTTTTGAACATTAGCCCTTTACCTGGACTCAGTTTAAGATATCTTAACAGTCTTAAAGCAATTTTAAAATGACTAGCAAAAGGTCTATGCATAATCTGACTAAAGTATTGCACAACATAATTAATATCTGGGCGAGTCAATGACAAGTAAATCAACTTACCAATTAATTTTTGATAACTTGTGATATCTACTAACTCATCTTTATCACTAACAGTTTTGTTATTAACCATATGACTTAGTTCTATAAGAGTATTTACTAGTTTACAACCAAGATAACCAAATTCAGCCAACAATTCCAAGCAATACTTTCGTTGGTTCAAACAAATACCAAATTTATCATACACAACTTCTAAACCAAGGAAATATTTAAGAACACCTAAATCCTTGATTTGAAAACTGTTACTAATTAACCTCTTTATCTTATCAATTTCTTTATCATTATTCTAGTTACCACAATCTCATCAACATACACAAATAGCACAATAAACACAGAAGACTTAGACAAAATATCTAAGGAATGATCACATGAAATCTGAACAAACCCTACACTAACCAAAACATCAGTCAGTTTTTCATTTCACTTCCTAGGAGCCTGTTTCAAGCCATATAAAGACTTTACAAGTTTACAAACCTTAGACTCATTTTTAGAATAATATTCCTCTGGAAGAGACATATAAACATCTTCAGATATTGAACCATACAAAAAAGCATTATTAACATCTAACTGATATATAAAGACCAACCACTTTGGACAGCAAGACTTAGAATACATCTATCAGTCACCATTTTTACAACTGGTGAGAAAGTTTCATCAAAATCCAAACCTTTTGCAACCAACCAGGCTTTATACCGCCCAATTTAACCATTAGCTTTATATTTAATCTTATATATCCATTTACAACCTATTGGTTTTCTACCGGTTGGTAAATCAACCAATTCCCAAGTTTTATTTATGTGTAATGCCTCCATTTCTAGATTCATAGCTTTAACCCACTTGGGGTCTTTTGAAGCTTCACTAAAAGTACTTGGTTCAACAGACTTATTCACGTTACTAATAAAACAAACATTATCAGCAGACGAACAAGCATAGCTAACAACTTTTCCTATGTCATATTTCACATTACCGTGTAGCACATAATCTTGGAATTTTTTAGGTATAAAGGTATTCCTAGAAGACCTTCTAAGACCTACTAGGGTTCCCTCAGATGGGTTGGTCTCATCACTTGACACTTTAATGTCCTCTTCCCACCCAGACTCCTCTCTGTCACTACTTTCTACACTAGACTCTAAGTTATGACCTCAATCAGTTGGTATAATGTAGAAGGAACTGGTTGCTGATCGTCACTGATGGTGTCATGAGATCCAGATATAGCCCCTTCATCATTGGGAATAGAAGAAACTTCAGGTGCACATGTCTCAGATTGATGAAAAGAATTTAATAGATTTAAATTTTTATCAAAAAATGCTTGGTCATTAATCTGATTAGACTTAAAAGGGTATACATGTTCATAGAACTTTACATCTCTTGAAAAGAAAACCTTTTTTTCATCTAAACTCCACAATTTATACCCATTTTCACATTTGAGGAACCATTCAAAACGCACTTATCAGTATGATAAGCAAATTTATCAGATTCATTTAACACAGTACTAAAACACAAACACCCAAAGTTTCTCAGATGAGACAAAGAGGGTTTAAAGCCAAACATAAGTTCATATGGACTCTTTCCAACTAACACAAAATATGGCAGCCTGTTAATTAAATAAAGTGCAGTTAGTACACAATCGCTCCAAAATCTTAGTGGCAGACCACCTTGAAACATCAAAGCTCTGGCTATGAATAAAGGATGCCTATGTTTCCTCTCGATAACCCCATTATGTTAGGGTGTATATGAGTAGGAAGTTTGATGAATAATACCTTTCATTTTACAAAACATATCCATTTGATTATTCACAAATTCTGTACCATTGTCACTTCTAAACATTTTAACTTTCCTTTTAAACTGAGTTAGGATTAACTCATAAAAAACTTTTGAGTTTTCAAAAACTTCCATTTTATTTCTGAGAAGGTAACACCAAACTGTTCTAGAAAAATCATCAACCACAGTTAAAAAATATTTATAACCTTCATAACTAGACACTTTGTAAGGACCCCATAAGTCTAGGTGAACCAAATCACCAACTTCCTTAGACTTATGTTCACTCAGTAGAAAAGAAACTTTAACTTGTTTAGACATATGACAAACCTCACATGGATCATTTTCAATTGAATTAACCCCTAAACTATCTTTCAAGATAGCCAGAACCTGATTTGAAGGATGGCCTAACCTACTATGCCACATATTAACCTTTAAAACACTGTTAAAACACAAATTCACAGAATTATGATATCTACCCAAAAAATACAATCTATTATATTTCCTATCAATCACCTAGATTTTCTTTGATTTCAAATCTCGTAACATACAATTATCCTCATTAAACAAGACAACAATATTATTATCCTTAGCTAACTTATGTACAGATAACAGATTAACACTATAACAAGGAACATAAAAAACATCTTTTAAAACAACATTGTTAATCAATTTTAACTCTCTAATCTTTAACACATTAACACTAGTCCCATTAGGATGACTCACTTTTAAACCACATTCAGAAACATCAACACAATTAATCCTATCCTTATCACTTTTAATCATGTGCTGATTTGCACCAGAATCAACAACCCAACTATAAATCATGATCAAAACTCACACTACTAGAACAACTAACAAAATTATACACACAAGATGACTCACCTCCCATATCGGACTTCACCTGATTTCTCCCAGGTTTATCACCAACCAGACTTATTAACTTTGATATCTGCTCAAGAGTAAATGGTAAAGCAGATACAACAGAACTAGAAGGACCAGATGAAACACTAGACTTATTACTATTTTCACTATTACTCCTATCAGACTGACCCACATTTCTTTTCTTCATGCTAGGAGGGTAAATGGAACACCTATCAGCTGTATGACCTAACATATTGCAATTAGTGCATTTTAAGTTTGGGTTAGGTCCCCTAAAATTTCTCATTCTAGGGTCAAATGATTGACTAGACTGATTAGACTTAGACACAAATGAAACAGACTGGCCTTTTGACCCACTACTTGAGAGTCTATGGGACTCTTCTCTAGAAATCAAAGCATAAGCAGCTTCAACTGAAGGAAATAGTTCTCTTGTCAACAAGTTTGTCCTTACAGGTTGATAAACATCATCAAGACCCATTAGAAACTGCATAAGTTTTATTAATGTTGACAAATCATGTAGTCTTTGGCTGCTTGATAAGAACATGAAGGCAGATGCACCATGGCATCAAATTGCTTTCACATTGTTGTCAACTGGTTATAATACTCAGCCACAAAACTACCATTTTGTGAGATATAGTTAATTTTTTTGTATAAATCATAGATAATAGAACCATCTACCTTATCAAATGTTTCTTGTAAGTCTGTCCAAACTTTAGAAGCAAGTTTGGAAAAGACATGTCCTAAAACAGTTCTTCAGACACATAATTTAACAGCCAGGTTAATACCATAGAGTTACATCTATCCCATTGGGCAACCAACATATTATTATCATCATCATCAGGTTTTTCACATTTACCATTAATAAAACCATACTTATTTTTAGCTTCTAATGCCAATTTCATTGCACTAGATCAGAACAACATAGTTTTCAGTACCTTTAAGTTTAATACTAACAATTGTCAAAGAACTCAAGTCACTAGGATGAAGGTATAGGGGGTTTCCTATATCGAGTTTACTAATAAGGGTAGCAGAAGGACCAATAGTATCACCCATATTAATCACAAACAAACAAGACAAAGATCCAAACAATATACAACCAACAATACCTCACAAGACAGAAACACCAGATAAACCCTAAGGCGAAGCTGAGTCAGGGACCAGATTCCAAGATCGTCACTCAGTGGTGCCTGGACAAGCCTTTACCCAGGAGCCAAAACACTAATAAATAATAAAGAACAAGGATAAGAACCACAACATTGCAACAACTAGCAAAGTGACTCGATCAAGTGTCGGTCTGACTACCCCGGTAACAGTATTGTCTAGACACAATGCAAGTGTAACAAGAAAATTTAACAAATAAGAGATAGAAAGATCTCACAAAATTGAATATAACTCCAAGCTAATCATATTGGTTAGTTTTCCCTGTAATCTTCAAGGATTACAGAGACCAACGCAATCTGAGCAAATAACCCCAGGAATATCAAACCCTAACTTAGGGTTTGTGTTTAACACCCAGATCTAAACAAAAGAACTCCACCAAAGGTTTCCAAGAGTAGAAACCCTAATCACAGACAACAAAGAAAGACAAATCAGATATAACAACACAACGAAAATCTAAAAGATCGATTAATAATAAGAATTGTATAGCTCTGATACCATGTTATAAAAGAACGGTATGAAGATCAATCACACAAACACACAGAAATAGTGAAAAAAGGGTGAAAAAAAATCTTAGTATAGCCAACTCAAAGATTTACCTTCCAAATACCAAATAGATTTTACAAACTCTAAGATTAAACGAGCAATACAAGATACAAACAATATCCAGATGATCATCCACTAATGATCATCAATACTAGACTATTAATCTCTCTAAAAATACTGATGAGAAATTGTTGTAACAATCTTCAACAGATCAACAATAACAACCAGAAACAATAACAACTATGAGAGAACCAGAGAGTAAAAGTGTGAAAGGTGATTAAACGAATTCTCAGTCACAAGCCCTTATATATGAGAATCTTCAAAAGTTACAACCAAGTCCACAAGTTTGCTTGATGATGATCACGGTCCCTAATAACATACACAATGACCCTCACACTTTAACCTATTTAACTCACAAGTCCATCAATAACACCAATAATAAACTTATTGTAACACCTCGTAAAATTGTGTCCAATAGTATGGTGACACGTGTTGTCTTTTAAACTTAGTCTATTAGAGACTAATAAGGACTAAAAGTGTCAACATGCTCAAACTGAGCCTTTGAGTGACTGGCCGATGTCAACATGCATAAATAACTGCTTCTGAGTGGCTGATATGTCAACATGCATAAAACTTGGGCTCTAAGTGACTGATATGCCAACATGCCCAGCCTCTGAGTGATATCGGAGTCAGCATGCTTATAATGAGTCTCTGAGTGATCCTTTACGAAGTCCTAACTCTCATACGTGCCATTTGATGGACGAAAGGGTTCAATTCTGTAAATATTTGAAAGTTGGATAATGGAGGGATTAAAAGTGTCACTATGTTAATTTCTCTGAGCGACCTTTTAACGAACCGAGAGCTTGACAATGTCCGGGCATAATCCCGGGTATGCCAAGTATTGGCTACGGAGGGCTAAATATGCCAAAGGGTGTTTTAAAAGGTCTTTGGAGGGTTTAAATAGTTGAGGTGCTAAATGTGACAAAATTGGAAATCTGACATGGGGCGCTCGCGGGGCGCGAGAGGCAAGGCTTGTGCCTCTCGCGGGGCGCGAGAGGCCTGTGTCTGCAGAAAGTTTCCTTGGCCTCCAAACAAAAATTCCAAAAAACCATTTTCTCGAAACCATGGCTTCCCAAACAGCTATGCCACGTTTTGGGACATTTGTAAGCTCCCTCTTACACACCTAAACACCTGGCATCACCTCATTTGAGTTTTCCAACTATAAATAGGTGCTCAAGTTCACCATTTCAACTTGCACCTTTCTCATTTTCAACTCTTCTCCCAAATCTAGAAGTTCCTAACTGAAAGGAGCATCCAACTTAGTTCTCTTGCATTCTAGAAACCTCTTGTAAGTGTTCCTTGCTCTTACATTTTCGTTTATAGGCTTTTATAGCCAAAAGTCAAGCATTTTACGGAAAACGCTTTGACTTTCGGTTAAGACCATTATGGTCAAGCCATTGTTCGAAATGAACATGGCTAAGTGATTGTAATAAGGTAGGTGTTAATCCCTATAAAGGGCACCTCCTGAAGATCACGTTTGCTAGACCAATTGACGGGTCAAAGTTATGATATTAAAAAGTCAAACAAGCTATTTTTCGGAAAAATCATAAATTGATCTTATAAATGTTATGAAACCTGTTTTGACACTTAAAAAAGTTGGTAATAATTATTAGAACATTTAAGAACATGTTCGGCTCGTCAATTTCAGTTCTAGGGTCGGTTCGCAACCGAAAGTCGCAAAGTTTGACTTCTGCTTTGACTTTCGATTCTGACCCGATGTAGATTATTTACCTACTGATCTAAAGTTGCATTATGATCATAATATAATGTGGCATAACCCTCTGAGGTTATATTACATGATCATAATCAGAATCTGAGTTTATGCGCAAGTTCCGTAATTATGTCATTTTTGACCAAAATGCCCTTTTTGCATGAAACAAGGTTTTAATGATAATGAACTTGAAAATAAGTTTAATACTGATGTAATATTATAAGTAGGATTATTTAGGATGTTAAACCAGATTATAAACTAAGTTTACAAGCAGGTCCTTGAATTATGTCGATAAATGACGATTTAGCCCTTGTTGCTCATAAAATGGTTTTAATCAAATCTTTTCAAGGTAAATCCTTTACCTACTGATATGCTATATTAAATAACATATCTAAGACATTTTAATATGACCTTAATATCAGTTTTCATAAAACATCGCATAAAACGTCATTTTACGACACATTTCGGCGCATAGTATGGTTTTAAACCATATTAATTGACCAAGACTTGTTACCTACTGATTTTAAAAAACATTTTAAATATTTTACAGTAGGTACATGTATTAAACTCAGAATCCCAAATAATTTATAAACCTTGTGTAAAATGACCAAAATGCCCATTCGGTGCATAGTATGATCATAAAAGATAAATTACACATAAAGTTAATATCCTACTGATATTTTATCATAAATAAATTTTTTTTCCAGAATATTTATAGTTATAACTTTAAATTACATTCAAGTTCATTTTATACGGTATGAAATTACCGAAACTCCCTTATGAGGTATAGTTTCATTTTAAAACGGGCATAAAAGTTGTCCATTAATGTAACATCCGTCAAAAAACGGATTTACCAAACCCGCTCCATTTATCAACCGAACAGTCAGTCAAAAATTTCGTTGCGAATTAAATGCCCAAAATAATTTTAAACGATACATAATCGATTATTATACGGGAATATATATTTAGTTTTTGAAAAACTGTTGTAAAACGCAAAATAAAAATACAATGTCTCTGCCGGGTTTCGAACCCGGGTCAGTGACCGGTCCGGAAACAGTCTTAACACATAACACGCAAACCACTGCGCCACTTGTTTTGTTTGTTATATATTGAAATCATTTAATTGATATCATGACGTACGAATTCAAAACCGGCGCCCAATAGTTCAGTCGTCGGAAATCCCGGAAATCTCGCGAGTCTTAACGTAAACCATTACTAAGACATCGGTTATAACCGACGTCTGAGTCCGCGACCAAAGTTATAACCGCCGGAGTTTTTATAATTTACGAATCCAGTCGGAAATCGGGCCAAATACATTGACGATTTGTTCTATAAATTCACCCACAACCCACCGCAAACTTTTTCGCTCAAAACCACACCTTTACCGGACGTAATTCCACTCGCCGGAATTAATCTGTTCGTCGCCGGAAAACCGGTTTCTCCATTTCCGAGCCTTATTGAACCTCCTAAGCTTATACCGAAGTCACCCACACCCTTTGCAAGTTTTCTGAAGTTTCTCTACTGCAAGACACCTGACGCCGGAGCTAATTTATGTCGCCGGAGTTCTGCCGGAAACCAGAGGAAAGCGAGTCGGTATACCTCACGCTTATTTTCTTTTCTTTATACTTATATCTCATCTATAATTAACCTAAAACACTAAAGAAAACGATTAAGACTTTGAACCAGTCGATTTTCGATTCTGGTTATAACTTGATGAAGAAGACGATGTATCCGGAACGTATAAGTATAATTAAAATCAACTTATTACTCGGGTTAGACACACAGTCCAGCGGTGGACTGTGTGCACATTAAACACAAACGTCTCGAGTTCGAATCCTGTTTCACACACGCTGCTTCAAATAAAAATCATTTTTTTGTTAAACTGAACCGGAGTCGCCACAGGTATATGTTAAGTATATTAATAATCGGAATAATAACCAAGTTAGACACACAGTCCAGCGGTGGACTGTGTGTATGTTTAAGTCGCACGTCACGAGTTCGAATCCGGTCTTCTGCATCGACCCGGACGATTATTAACCTTTTTAAATAAAGTCAGAAATGAAAACAGATAATTTGTATTTAAGTATAATAAAAGTTGGAATATATAACATGTTAAACACACAGTCCAGCGGTGGACTGTGTGTTAGTTTAAGCCACAGGTCCCGGGTTCGAGACCTGTGGAGCGCACCGTCCGAATTGATTTAAATCGTTTTTAAAAATAAAGGATTTCTGTTTAAACATAATTAATATATATATATATAATTAAAATCAGATATATAACGGGTTAGACACGTAGCTCAGTTGGTAGAGCTGCGTGCACGCGTACGGGAGGTCTCGGGTTCGAGCCTCACTCAGCGGAACTATATTCTGATTCGAACCGGTCAACGGTCAGGTCAACGGTCAGGTCAACGGTCAGTCAACGGTCAGAGAAAAAAATCAAATTTTTTTATTATTTTTATTTAATTATTTTAATTAAAAACCAATTAAAAATACTTAGAAATAACATTTTTAAGGTTAGAAAATAGCCCTAAACTCACAAAAATACACCCAACAATCCTACTAAAATAGATTAATAAAATCCGTTTACTTACCAAACCATAATGCGATTTATCTAGGTTAATCTCACTCGTGGTTAAAACCACTTCGCGTGCATTCAACGTCATCAACCGAACGCACCCACTGTGAGTGAATCTTACAACTTCCCCTTTTAAGTTACACGTTTTGGGGTGTGTCATGTGTTATAAAAATAATTAACTTGTTTATTTAAACTTGTGCCATACCACATCATGATCTAAACTTAGATTGATTATATTGTTATGATTACTTATTTCCTTTTGCCAAATCATATGAAACTCATTCATTAAGCCCATCAGTTCCTCGTGGGAGACGAGTTGAACAACGCGTGCTTCAAATCAAATTCATTATTGTTCATGTGTGTATCATTGAGTTTATATTGGTTGTAGTTGTGTCATTCATATTATCATGTTATGCAATTCATTCATTAGGCCCCTCAGTTCCTCGTGAGAGACGAGTTGAGCATCGCGTGCCTCTAAATGTTCCATTATTGATCATGTGTGTTTTATTTAATATCTTATGATTGTTGAATAAGTTTTACATCTATTTTTATTCATGTTTGGTTGTGCACATATTTCATAATCAATTTAAATAAACTTGTTCAAATGTTTTCCATAGGATTCACTCGCCAACTTTATGTTGATCCAAAAACCCTTTTACACATGATACAGGTGAACAGGTTGAAGCAAGGAAAACATAGGATATGCCTTAGAAGAGAACAAAGAAGCTTAGATTGATAGTTAGAACATGTTGTAACATTTATTGTAAATTTCCATTAAATTGTAATTAATGAATATGAAACGCATAATAAATGTCATGAGCTTTGATGATAACCCAATCATGCCCCGATCACCTTTTCCGCTGCGGGTCGGGGTGTGACAATTAATATGGTTGATATCCTACTGATATTACAACTTAATTAAAACATAATGGCATATAGAACTTGTCCATGACTTATCCGGTTACCCGATATCGCTGACATCGTACAGTTAAGTATATGTAACTAGTTTACGGAAATTAACCGAAACGGGTCTAACCTTGTCATTTAAAATCTCAAAATCCAGAATGTTTATAGTTTATCCATATTACACAAGTCAACGTACTTGTTGGGATTAAACTACATTCTACCCAATCATCGTTTAATCTAGCGTTATACGTTTTGATCAAGTACGCTAGTCGGTCTAAGTCTATGACTTAAATAAGACCGCTAGTATTTGATTGGTTAGCTTATGCCATAATCCAGACTAGAGACATTCCGGTAAATGCTATCTGCACTTAGCTCATTTTGAATACGGCTGGGTTATAATCTTGCATTTTAAACAAGGCTAATTCAGGTAAATACTCTTGACTTATTTTCCCTATACGGGCTTGGGATACGGTAAATTATTACCGCTTGGTCGGAAATGGGATCAATCGAATGCCGGATGTGGCTAGTAAATCCGCATATTCCGTTTTAATCATTTTTGTTTGATAGCTTAAACATCGGGGGTTAAATTAGAGTGTCCTGGATATCCTCGGCTCATTACATTAGATAATGTCCACGACCTTAGCGCGGGGTGTAGGCATACACCTGACAGATGCTCAAATGCAAATTATCCATGACGTTGGGGATAACTCCTTCGTGAGTTCTAAGTGGTGTGTATTTAATCATGTCTCAGTTTCTGTACTGGGCCCTGTATGTATGGACAAACATGTGAATCTGTTAACAAGGTTGCAACGCCAACTTTCCCAAGTTATAAAAGATTTTGTGCTGATGCGCACTTAAAACATATTTTAAAATGTTTTCAAAATAAGTCAGTTAAGTGTATTTACCAGCGAAAGCTGACGTGTTTTCAAAAGACTAAGTTTGCAGGTACAATACGAAAATAGGCTGGAAGTGCTCGGCAGTGATAAGAGGACCTTACAAATCCTAGATCTGCCCAAAGCCTGTTTTATATTCTTTCTTTGTACAATTTACGATCCGCCTATGGATCTTCTATTACTAGCCTGTATATTATTTTGCATTTCGAACATTTGGTCAGTAATAGTAATTTTACTCCAAGACTTCCGTTGTGCCGTGTTTAATTGACTATGATGATTATTAACTGACGTCACGATACTCCCCACCCGGCCCACCGGTGTATGGATTTGGGTTGGAAATCCGGGGTGTGACAGGTTGGTATCAGAGCCAAGGTTTGAGAGAATTAAACACTATCCTTTTTGTGTTTAATCTCAAACTTACACGAGCACATTCCTTAGACTTCCGAGTCTAGGCATTGACCTAGGATTACTTGTTTCATTATTAAGGTATTAATATTGTTTTTGAATTGATTTTTACAGGAAAATCCCGCAAAGAGTAAGAGGTAAAGTGGGAGAGGAAAAGGTCCAATGAGAGGAGGACCCATCGGGGCGCATCCCTTCTCAACCTCACAATTCAAATTCTTACCAAGAATCAGGAGATTCGTCTCCTTGGCAACCAGCGAGACACTTTGTCTCTCATAGACACTCGCCCTCACATTCCCAAAATTCTTACCACTCTCACCACTCCTACCACTCACACCATTCTCACCATTCTCATCATTCCCATTCACACTCTTATCATGAAGAATTTAACCCTAACTACTACTTTAACACGCCTCCAGCCAATCAAAATCAGTTACACCAACCAAATCCTATGGATGAAGACTCCAACCCGGAGATGCCGCCGTCAGGATCAAATACACATCCCATAGAAATTTCTAGCCACCTTTGTCGGTACGTATGTCGGTACGTGCAGGACAAAGGTCGGGATCGCGGCCACCTTTGCCCAACTCCTACCCCACAATTCAAGAGGACCCACAAATGGGTGGACCCTCTAATGTTTCACCTATAGTGGAACCAACACCAACACCTACGGTTCAACCACCACCATCGGGTTATAGTAACCCAATCTCCACATATCCAGATACGTCTGGATATGATCCTTTTAACCCATCTACACCAGTAGACTATCAAGCATGGTCGCAAGAATCCTATATGCAAGCAGTCATGCACAATGCACTTTACCCGTCTTCTTTCTCACCTGCTTATCCACCAACTGGATATCCAACTTATGGGTACCCGTATCCGGTTATGCCACAACCACAACCACAACCTCTGCCACCACTTGAGGCCATTAATGAAGCCTTAGAAAGAATGAAAGAAATGCAACAACAAGCGGAGAAACGGAGAAGAAGACGAACAAATTCTTCAAGAAACTCTCCAAATTGGTTAAGGGAAAGAAGGACGAGTGAAGTCTCTTCTAAGAAAAAATATATTAGTCCCTGCGAGGACATTGTTATTTCTTTAGTCCCTGCGTGGACATTTTGTTTCTGCAGTTCTTACATGGACAATTTATTGCGTTGTTTCTAGTATTGTAATTTCTATTTGAAATTTAATGAAGTATTTTTGGAATTATATATATGTATTCATCCTCTTCAAACGAGCGTCTTGATTTTACTTGAAATTTATGCTCTGCGATATAATTCCAAAAAGACCTTCATGGATTGATTATGCCAAGTGACACAGACCACATATTGGCCAAGAAAGGATAGTTAAGAATAAAAGGTCTTCTATTAGGGTAGTTAAGGGAAGTTATCCTTCTATCCAAAGGTGGTGAATTAAGTTCAAGCCTCCAAGGTCGTTAAGGTCCAACGTGACCGGGACCATTAATCAATCATTAAGGTAATCTATTGTAACATTAAGGAATGTTCATACTTTAGGTAGTGTGGCTTGAGGAACCACACTAACCGTCCAACGTGACAAGCTATATGCCACATGTATGTCCAACGTGGCAGGCTGATATGCCACATGTATGTCCAACGTGACAGACTGATATGCCACATGTATGTCCAACGAGACAGATATGCCATAAATTTACATCTGTTATGATGTAGGCTGATATGCCATGAATTACATCGTTGTAGGCTGATATGTTACATCTGTTATGATGTAGGCTGATATGCCATGAATTACATCTATTATGATGTAGGCTGATATGCCGTGAATTACATCTGTTATGATGTAGGCTGATATGCCGTGAATTACATTTGTTATGATGTAGGCTGATATGCCATGAATTACATCTGTTATGATGTAGGCTAATGTGCCCAATTATTGTGTCCATTAGTGTCACACCCCGTATTTCCAACCCAAATCCATACACCGGTGGGCCCGGGTGGGGAGTATCGTGACGTCAGTTGATAATCATCATAGTCAATTAAACACGGCACAGCGGAAGTCTTGGAGTATAATTACTATTACAAACCGAATGTTCGAAAATACAAAATAATATACAGGCTCGTAATAGAAGATCCACATGCGGATCATAAAATGTACAAGAAAGAATATAAAACAGACTTTTGGCAGATTTAGGATTTGCAAGATCCTCTATCACTACCGAGCAGCTTCCGGGCTATTTTGTATTGTACCTGCAGATTAGTCTTTGGACGATACGTCAGCTTTCGCTAGTAAATACACCCAACTGACTCATTTTGAAAACTTTAAAAATGTTTTTTAAGTGCAAAATGGCATAAAATCTTTTATTAACTTGGGAAAGTTGACCTTGCAACCTTGTATCAGATTCACATGTTTGTCAATACATACAGGGCCCGGGACAGAAACCGAGACATGATTAAATGCACCCCATTTATGAACTCACGAAGGAGTTATCCCCAACGTCTTGGGTAATTTGCATATAAGCATCTGACAGGTGTATGCCTACACCCCGTGCTAAGGTCGTGGCCAATAACTAATGTATTGAGCCGAGGATATCCAGGACACGGTAATTTAACCCCCGATGTTTAAGTTACTAAATAAAACTGATTAAAACAAAATATGGGGTTTACTAGCCACAAACGGGCATTCGATTGACCCTATTTTGGAACAAGCGGTAATAATTTCCCGTATCCCAAGCCCGTATAGGGAAAATACGTCGAGAGTATTTACCTGAGCTAGTCTTCTTCTTTTATTTATAAATAACTCAGCCGTATACAAAAGTACCAAGTGCAGATAGCATTTACCGGAAGGCTCTAGTCTGGATTATGGCATAAGCTAGCCAATTAAATACTAACGCTCTTATAAACCGAATAGTGTACATGATCATTACGTATAACGCTTGACTAAACGATGATTGGATAGAATGTAGTTTAATCCCGATAAGTACTTGGCTTGTATAATATGTGTAAACTATAAACATTCTGGATTTTGAAACTTAAATGACAAGGTTAAACCCGTTTCGGTTAAATTCTGTAAACTAGTTACGTAAAATTAACTGTATGCTTATAATCGATAATGGGTAACCGGATAAGTCATGGACAAGTTCTATATGCCATTATACTTTAAATAAGTTAAAATATCATTAGGATATTAACTTATATGCCCGATAAGGTTTTAAAACAAAACTATGCCTCATAAGGGCATTTCGGTAATTATATACCGTATAAAAGGAACTTGAACATATTTTAATTTAATAATCATGAGTATTCTGGAAAAATAATTTATTTATGATATAATATCATTAGGATATCAAACTTTGCGACTTTCGGTTGCGAACCGACCCTAGAACTGAAATTGACGAGCCGAACATGTTCTTACATGTTCTAATAATTATTACCAACTTGTTTTAGTGTCAAAACAGGTTTCATAACATTTATAAGATTAATTTATGATTTTTTTGAAAAATGGCCTGTTTGACTTTTTAATATCATAACTTTGACCCGTCAATTAGTCTAGCAAATGTGATCTTCAGGAGGTGCCCTTTATAGGGATTAACACCTACCTTATTACGATCACTTAGCCATGTTCATTTCGAACAATGTCTGGACCATAATGGTCTTAACCGAAAGTCAAATCTTTTTCCATAAAACGCTTGACTTTTGGCTATAAAAGCCTATAAACGAAAATGCACAAAGAAGGAACACTTACCAGAGATTCATAAGGTGCAAAAGAACTATGTTGGATGCTCCTTTTAGCTAGGAACTTCCAGAGGAGGGAGAAGAGTGAATTAATGAGAAAGGTGCAAGTTGGAATGAAGCACTTGAACACCTATTTATAGTTGGAGAACTCAAATGAGGTGAAGCCAGGTGTTTAGGGGTGTAAAAGGAAGCTTACAAGTGTCCCAAAACGTGGCATAACTGATTACAAGTCCATAGATTCGATCAAATGGTTTTTGGAGTTTTTTTGGAGACCAAGCAAAACTTTCTACAGCAGAGGCTCTCTCACGCCCCGCGAGAGACACATACCAAGTCTCTCGTGGCCCGCGACCGCTCCTAAGCCAGTTTCAAACTTTGATACTTTTAACCCCTTAACTTATAAAAGCTTATAAAAGCCTTCTAAAACACCTTTTTGGCATAATTAGCCAATACTTGGCATACCCGGGATTATGCCCGGACATTGTCGAGCTCTCGGTTCGTTAAAAGGTCACTCAGAGGTATAAATTAACATGTTGACACTTTTAATCCCTCCATTATCCAACTTTCATATAATAATGGGTTTAATCACTCTCGTCCAACATACAGGACATATGAGAGTTAGGACTACGTAAAGAATCACTCAGAGGCTCAGTATAAGCATGTTGACTCTGATGTCACTCAGAGGCTAGGCATGTTGACACAACGGTCACTCAGAGGCCAAGTTTAAGCATAACGACACTAATTGTCGTTCAGAGGCTTCGTTTTATGCATAACGACACTGATGGTCGTTCAGAGGCTATGTTGTTAGGCATGACGACACTAATGGTCGTTCAGAGGCTTGGTTTATGCATGTTGACATTAGAAAGTCATTCAGAGGCTCAGTTTGAGCATGTTGTCATTTTTAGTCCATATTAGTCTTTAATTGACTATATTAAAAATGCAACACGTGTCACTATATTATTGGACCCGATTTTATAGGGTGTTACATCCTCACCCCCTTAAAAGAAATCTCAACCTCGCGAGTTTATTCAAAAAGATCGGGGTAGTTTTGTCACATAGTGGACTCAACCTCCCATGTATACTCGGGACCTCAAAAAGCGTCCCACTTAACCTTTACTATAGGTATTATTTTTCTTCGGAGCTTATTAACCTGTCGATCCTCGATCGAAATTGGTTTCTCAATGAACCTCAGGTTTTCATCAATTTGCACATCCTTGTGCAATATTGATAGCGACTCACCGGCTAGACATTTCTTAAGGTTAGATATGTGGAATACATTATAAATTCCACTAAGCTCTTCTGGCAACCTGAGCTTATAAGCCACAGTGCCGACACGTTCGATTCTCTCAAAGGGTCCCATATATCTAGGGCTTAACTTGCTTTTCTTTCCAAAACGCATCACACCTTTCCAGGGTGATACTTTCAGCATGACTTTGTTTCCTACTTGGAACTGAAGAGGTTTACGCCTCTTGTCAGCATAGCTCTTCTGCCTATCTTTGGCAGCCTTGAGACGATCACGGATTTGCACAATCTTTTCCGTGGTCTCCAGGACAATCTCAGGTCCTGATAGTTGGGCTTCCCCAACTTCAGCCCAACACACGGGCGTTTTGCATTTTCTCCCATATAAGGCCTCAAAAAGAGCAGCCTTGATGCTTGTATGATAGCTATTATTGTAGGAGAATTCTATTAGGGGTAAGTGGTCATCCCAACTTCCACCTAAATCAATCACACATGCCCTAAGCATGTCTTCCAGTGTCTGGATAGTACGCTCACTTTGACCATCAGTCTGTGGGTGGTAAGCCGTACTAAAGTTTAATCGTGTGCCTTAAGATTGTTGGAAACTTTTTCAAAAGTGAGATGTGTATCTAGTATCTCTGTCAGATACAATAGATATTGGCACACCGTGTAGGGACACAATCTTGTCCACGTATAACTTAGCCAATTTATCTGAATTGTACGTTTCTTTGATTGGCAAGAAATGAGCTGACTTAGTCAGTCTATCCACAATGACCCAAATAGTGTCATTTCCACTTTTGGTCTTAGGTAACTTGGTAATCAAGTCCATAGTTACCATTTGCCATTTCCATGTGGGAATTTGGTTGTAGTAGTCCTGACGGTTTCTGATGTTCGGCCTTAACTTGCGAACACGTCAGACATTTAGCTACATACGTGGCTATGGATTTCTTCAAACCCATCCACCAATAATTCTTCTTCAAGTCTTGATACATCTTGTCACCTCCCGGGTGAACTGAGTATCTTGAACTGTGCGCTTGTTGGAGGATTAGATTTCTAAGTCCTCCAAAGATTGGAATCCAGATTCTTCCATGGAATCTAAAGATTCCATCCTTTCCAGGCGCTAACTGATCCACAGTTCCGCCTAATCCCTCATTAGGGATATTAGCCTCTAATAGGGCTTGTTTTTGCGTATCTAATAGCTTCTCACTTAAGCTATTTCTGAGCTCAATGCTCCTAGCGTTAATCCTTATAGGTTTAACTCGATCTTTGCGACTTAAGGCATCAGCAGCTACATTTGCCTTGCCCGGATGGTAGCGAATCTTGCAGTCATAATCATTAAGCGTTTCCATCCATCGACGTTGTCGCATGTTCAGTTCCTTCTTATTGAACAGGTGCTGGAGACTTTTATGGTCTGTGTATATAATACACTTTGTACCATACAAGTAATGTCTCCACAGTTTTAGTGCAAATACAAAGGCACCCAATTCCAAATCGTGGGTGGTGTAATTCCTTTTGTAGCACCTTTAACTGTCGTGATGCATAGGCAATTACTTTGCCATTTTGCATTAGCACACAGCCCATGCTAGTGTGTGATGCATCACAATAAACAACAAAATTCTCAATACCATCAGGTAGAGATAACACAAGAGCGTTGCTCAATTTGTGCTTAAGAATCTCAAAAGATTCTTGTTGCTTTGGACCCCATTTATACTTAACATTCTTACGGGTCAGGGTAGTCAAAGGAGTGGCTATTCTTGAGAAGTTCTCAATAAACCTTCTATAATAACCAGCCAGTCCTAAGAAACTATGAATTCAGATGGAGTTTCGGGTACTTCCCAATTCATGATGGCCTCAATTTTGGCAGGATCTACTTGGATACCACGCTCACTTACCATATGTCCAAGGAATTGGACTTCTCTAAGCCAAAATTCACATTTAGAGAACTTAGCATAAAGCTTCTCTTGCCTTAGCAGTTCTAGGATGCACCGAAGATATTTCTCGTGATCAGCTTGATTACGGGAATAAATAAGTATGTCGTCAATGAAAACAATGACAAACTTATCCAAATACGGTTTGCAGACTCTATTCATGAGATCCATGAATGCTACTGGTGCATTTGTGAGCCCAAAAGGCATTACTAAGAATTCGAAGTGACCATAGCGGGTCCTGAAGGCTGTCTTAGGAACATCTTCACTCCTAACCTTCAGTTGATGATATCCTGATCTCAAATCGATCTTGGAGAAGTAACTAGCCCCTTGAAGTTGGTCGAATAAATCATCAATCCTGGGTAGAGGATATCATTTCTTGATTGTTAACTTGTTTAGCTCTCGGTAGTCGATGCACATTCGCATCGAATCGTCTTTCTTCTTTACAAACAGAATAGGAGCTCCCCAAGGCGAGGAACTAGGCTGAATAAAGCCTTTCTCTAAGAGTTCGTCTAGCTGTGTCCTTAATTCCTTCATTTCCGTAGGTGCTAGCCTATATGGAGCTCTAGCTACGGGTGCTGCCCCTGGTATGATATCAATTCTGAACTCTACCTGCCTATCCAGAGGTAGCCTGGTAATTCTTCAGGGAAAACATCGGGATACTCCGAGATAACTGGTTGATCTTTAAGGTTCGGCTTACGTTCATTTATGGTGACTTATGCCATGTAGATGACACAACCTCTCCTCAAACACTTGGATGCCTTAAATAATGACACCTTGTCTGGCAGTCCATAGCGTGAGTCACCGAGGATGGTGATCATTTCATCGGATGGGGTTTTGATTTCGATGAGCTTTTTATCGTAGGCAATACAGGCTTGGTTATAAGATAACCAATGCATACCTAAGACAACATCGAACCCCGCCAATTTCATTGGCAAAGGATAAATAGGGATGGAGTGATTCTTAATGGATATAGAGCATCCATCAAGAATGGAAGAAGCAGTTTCTGAGGTTCCATCAGCAAGTTCTATCTCATAAGTTTTATCTAGAGTTCTTATGGGTAAATTTAATAGTTTACTAAACTTATGATCAACAAATGATTTATCCGCACCCAAATCAAAAAGAACTCTAGCATAAATATCATTAACGGGGAAAGTACATGTTATGACGTTATTGTCATTAACAGCTTCCTTAGCAGTCAGTCGAAAAGCGCGTGCATTCCCCTTCTTGGCCTCTCCAGGCTTTGGATTATTATTCTTTGAATTCTTAGGGCAGTTAGTCGCAATATGCCCTTTTCATTGCAGATATAGCACACGGCATCTTTAACATCCTTGCAATCTAGGGTCTTATGCCCTCTCCTTTTACAAATACCACAAGGTCTAGCTTGTGAATCAGAATTACACTATCCCCAGTGTCTGTGGTTGCAAGTCTTGCAAAATGGCATCACAACCGACTTGCCTTGGTTTCCTTTGTACCCGAATCTCCCGTTATTTTTCTTATTAAATCTTTGGGAGTTGTCTTCATCTCTCTTCCTTTTCCCGTCAGTTTCTGGCTTAACTGACTTTTGCCTTACAAGATCAAGGGTGAGAGAGAGAGATAGGTCTACAGCAGACCTATAGGTATTAGGCTGAGCAGCCTTTACCATGCCCTTAATCTCGGGCGCTAATTCATTGATAAAACGTGCAATGTGTTTGGATTCAGGGGTGGGATACTAACCTAGATAGGGAATTGAAATCGGAGACATACTTCCGACAATCTAGGTTTTTCATGGAAAGAGACAAGAAGTCTGTCTCTATTTTCTCCACCTCATGGGATGGGCAGTAGGTTTCCTTAATAAGGTCCATAAACTTAGACCATCCCAGATTATACAGGTATACTTTACCTGTGGACTGAATCATGGCTTTCCACCAAGTTAGGACATCGCCCTTGAAGGATTGTGATACATACTTGACCACATCCTTTTCAGCACAGTCGCTGATGTCTATGATGGTCTCCATCTCGTCCAACCACTTTAGGGCTTCTACAGCTCCTTTTTCCCCATTAAAGTCTCGGGGCTTGCAGGAGACGAAATACTTATAAGTACATCCGTCTTTAACAGAACGGGACCTTTCAGCAAAATATATTTTCTTTGGTTCACTCTTCGCATTTGAAGAGTGAACGGAGCTCTCCTTATGAGCTGAAGATGGTGGAATAGATAGGGGTCTAGAGCGAGTAGCACTCGACTCTCTAAGCCTTTCAATGGCCTTACCCATAGCCTTTTCCATAGCCGCATCAATGCATGCTTGGAATTCATTATTATCTAATGGCTACATTTTCGGCGTCCTTTGAGTTGACATTCCGATGACTACTTTGAGCCTCATTAGAATTAGCCATTATTCAAAGCTTTGGTTTTATATATCACATAAAATTTGCCTTAGCCATGGTATATCAACTATATTGGCTTTTAAAAATATTGGATATAAAAATCCATTGCCTATTCTAGTGTGAATAACATCACAACTCTTAGGCTTAACATATCTATATTTGGCCTAGGTCACAAAAGGACCATTAAAGGCAAATTACAATTTGGACTTAGTCCATGTATTATTGGACAGTGGATCGCATTGTCACAACTGTCATTGTCATACTTTGACAAATTTTATTTAGCCTTTAAGCTTGTCACGAAGGAGATAAAATATGGCACATAGGCATGTCACTAATGGATATAAAATATGGCACATAAGCCTGTCACTAATGGACATAAGATTGACACATAGGCATGTCACTAATGGACATAAGATATGGCACATAGGCCTGTCATTAATGGACATAAAATATGTCCAGTATGCACTACATCACTAATGGATGTTTTATTTATTTATCACCGCACTGGTGTTATTAGCCGGGATCAAAAAGATCACATAGGATATATAAAATAAATCATAACCCGAAAGGGTAATACATCACTAATGGATGTTTTATTCACCACCGCACTGGTGATATTTAGCCGGGATCAGATAGCTCACATGGGCTATATAAAATAAATCATAACCCAAAAGGGTAATACATTACTAATGGATGTCACCGCACTGGTGATATTTAGCCAGGATCAAATAGATCACATAGGCTATATAAAATAAATCATAACCCGAAAAGGGTAATACATCACTAATGGATGTTTTATTCATCACCGCACTGGTGATATTTAGCCGGGATCAAATAGATCACAAGGGCTATATAAAATAAATTATAACTCCAAAAAGGGTAATACATCACTAATGGATGTTTTATTCATCATCGCACTGGTGATATTTAGCCGGGATCAATTAGATCACAAGGGCTATATAAGGTTAGGACATAGTCCATTACCTTGAAGGTTAGTGTGATTCCTCAAGTCACACAACCATGAGTATGCACATTACTTGAATGTTAACATAAGAGGACCTTAATGGTTGATTATTAGTCCCGGTCGCATTGACCTTAATGACTTGGAGGCTTGAACTTAGTCCATCACCTCTAGATAGAAGGATAACTTCCCTTAACTATCATGATAGAAGACCCTTCCATTCTTAACTATATTTATATAAATTTTTGCCAAATGTGTGGTCTGTTCCACTCGGCTAAATCAAAACTGTTAAGATCTTTTTGGAATTATATAGCTGATCAAAAATTCGAGTAAAATCGAGACGATCGCTTGAAGATGATGAATACATATATATATAATTCCAAAAGTACCCCATTAAATTCCAATTTAGAAATTACAATACTTAAAAAAAGAAATAAAATATCCATGCAAGGACTTTTAAAGAAATAAAAATGTCCACGCAGGGACTAAAGAAATAACAATGTCCTCGCAGGGACTACATATTATTAGAAGAGACTTCACTCGTCCTTCTTTCCTTTGACCAATTTGGAGAGTTTCTTGAAGAACTTATTTGTCTTCTTCTCCGTTTTCTGCGCTTGCTGTTGCATCTCTTTCATCCTTTCTAAGGCCTCATTGATGGCCTCAAGTGGTGGCGGAGGTTGTGGTTGTGGCATAACCGGATGGTGGTACCCATAAGTTGGATATCCAGTCGGAGGATAAGTAGGTGGGAAAGGAGACGGGTAAAGTGCATTGTGCATAACCGCCTGCATGTAGGGGTCTTGTGACCATGCTTGAGAGTCTACCGATGTAGCCGGGTTAAAAGGATCATATCTAGACGTGTCTGGATATGTGGGGATTGGGTTAGTATAACCCGATGGTGGTGGTTGAACAACAGGTGTTGGTGTTGGTTCCACTATAGGTGAAACATTAGAGGGTTCACCCATTTGTGGGTCCTCTTGAATTGTGGGGTAGGATTTGGGCAAAGGTGGCAGCGATCCCGACCTTTGTCTGGCACGTACCGACATATGTGCTCCATGTTTTCTCCTTGGTGGTTCAAGTGGTGGTTGAGGTTGGTCCACCGGTTCCATGTGGGCATCTTCTTGAACAGGATGTGGTTGATGGGATGGTGTGTGGGTGATGGTGAATTGATTCCAATATTGGTAAACTCATTAGGACCTTGGTAGGGCGATCCGGCATAGGAGTTTTAATCGCTTGAAATTTCAATGGGATGCACGTTTGATCCCGACTGCGGCATCTCCGGGTAGGAGTCCTCGTCCATAAGGTTTGGCTGGTCCAACTGATTTTGATTGGCTGGAGGTGTGTTAAAGTAATGGTTAGGGTTAAATTCTTCATGGTATGAATGTGAATAGGAATGATGGGTATGGTGTGAATGATAGGAGTGGTGAGAGTGATAAGAATTTTGGGAATGTGAGGGCGAGTGTCTATTAGAGACAGAACGTCTCGCTGGTTGCCATGGAGACGAATCTCCTGATTCCTGGTAGGCATCTGAGTTGTGGGGTTGAGGGGGAATGCGCCCCGATGGTCCTCCCCTCATTGGACCTTTTCCTCTCCCACTCTGTCATCGTACACGTGGCGGCATTTTCCTTTTAAAAATCAATTAAAAACATACTAATAACTTAATAATGAAATGAGCAATCCTAGGTCAATGCCTAGACTCGGAAGTCTAAGAAATGTGCTCGTGTAAGTTTGAGATTAAACACAAGAAGGATAGTGTTTAATTCTCTCAAACCTGGCTCTGATACCAACCCTGTCACACCCCGGATTTCCAACCCAAATCCATACAACGGTGGGCCCGGGTAGGGAGTATCGTGACGTCAGTTGATAATCATCATAGTCAATTAAACACGGCACAGCGGAAGTCTTGGAGTAAAATTCCTAATACAAACCGAATGTTCGAAAATACAAAATAATATACAGGCTCGTAATAGAAGATCCATAGGCGGATCATAAAATGTACAAGAAAGAATATAAAACAGACTTTAGGCAGATTTAGGATTTGCAAGATCCTCTATCACTACCGAGCAGCTTCCGGCCTATTTTGTATTGTACCTGCAGATTAGTCTTTGGACGATACGTCAGCTTTCGCTGGTAAATACACCCAACTGACTCATTTTGAAAACTTTAAAAATGATTTTTAAGTGCAAAACGGCATAAAATCTTTATTTAAGTTAGGAAAGTTGACCTTGCAACCTTGTATTAGATTCACATGTTTGTCAATACATACATGGCCCGGGACAGAAACCGAGACATGATTAAATGCACACCACTTACGAACTCACAAAGGAGTTATCCCCAACGTCTTGGGTAATTTGCATATGAGCATCTGACAGGTGTATGCATATACCCCGTGCTAAGGTCATGGCCAATAACTAATGTATTGAGCTGAGGATATCCACGACACGCTAATTTAACCCCCGATATTTAAGTTACTTAAAAAACTGATGAAAACGAAATATGGGGTTTACTAGCCACAAACGGGCATTCGATTGACCCCATTTTGGACCAAGCGGTAATAATATACCGTATCCCAAGCCCGTATAGGAAAATAAGTCGAGAGTATTTACCTGAGCTAGTCTTCTTCTTTTATTTTTAAATAACTCAGCCGTATACAAAAGTACCAAGTGCAGATAGCATTTACTGGGAAGACTCTAGTCTGGATTATGGCATAAGCTAGCCAATTAAATACTAACGCTCTTATAAACCGAATAGTGTACATGATCATTACGTATAACGCTTGATTAAACGATGATTGGATAGAATGTAGTTTAATCCCGATAAGTACTTGACTTGTATAATATGGGTAAACTATAAACATTCTGGATTTTGAAACTTAAATGACAAGGTTAAACCCGTTTCGGTTAAATTCCGTAAACTAGTTACGTATAATTAACCGTATGCTTATAAGCGATAATGGGTAACCGGATAAGGCACGGACAAGTTCTATATGCCATTATACTTTAAATAAGTTAAAATATCAGTAGGATATTTACTTATATGCCCGTTAAGGTTTTAAAACAAAACTATGCCTCATAAGGGCATTTCGGTAATTATATACCGTATAAAAGGAACTTGAACATATTTTAAGTTTATAATCATGAGTATTCTGGAAAAATAATTTATTTATGATATAATATCATTAGGATATCAATTATGTGTGTAATTTATCTTTTTTATGACCAAACTAGGCACCGAATGGACATTTTGGTCATTTCACACATAGTTTATAAATTATTTGGAATTCTGAGTTCTTATCAATAACCTACTATAAAAATATTTAAAATAAGTTTTAATATCAGTAGGTAATAAGTCTTGGTTCATTAATATGGTTTAAAACCATACTATGCGCTGAAACGGCGCTTATGTCATAAAATGACGTCTTAAAGCGATGTTTACGAAAACTGATGTTAAGGTCGGATTAAAATGTTTAAAATATATAACATATCAGTAGGTAAATGATTTTCCTTGACAATATTTGATTTAAGCCGTTTTATAAGCCGCAAGGGCTAAAATTGTCATTTATCGACATAGTTTAAGGACCTGTTTGAAAACTCAGTTTATAACTTGGTTTAACATCCCAAATAATCCTACTTATAATATTACATCAGTAGGAAACTCATTTTCAAGTTCATTACCATTTAAAACCTTGTTTTATACAATAAGGGCATGTTAGTCAAGAATGGCGTAATTATGGAACTTGCGCATAAACTTGGATTCTGATTATGATCATGTAATATAACCTCAGAGGGTTATGCAATATTATATTATGATCATAATGTAACTATAGATCAGTAGATAACTAATCTAAATCGGGTCAGAATCGAAAGTCAAAGCAGAAGTCAAACTTTGCGACTTTCGGTTGCGAACCGACCCTAGAACTGAAATTGACGAGCCGAACATGTTCTTACATGTTCTAGTAATTATTACCAACTTGTTTAAGTGTCAAAACAGGTTTCATAGCATATATAAGATTAATTGATGATTTTTCCGAAAAATGGCATGTTTGACTTTTTAATATTATAACTTTGACCCGTCAATTGGTCTAGCAAACGTGATCTTCAGGAGGTGCCCTTTATAGGGACTAACTCCCACCTTATTACGATCACTTAGCCATGTTCATTTCGAACAATGGCTGGACCATAATGGTCTTAACAGAAAGTCAAAGCGTTTTCCGAAAAAACGCTTGACTTTTGGCTATAAAATCCTATAAACGAAAATGCACAAAGAAGGAACACTTACCAGTGATTCCTAAGGTGCAAAAGAACTATGTTGGGTGCTCCTTTTAGCTAGGAACTTCCAGAGGAGGGAGAAGAGTGAATTAATGAGAAAGGTGCAAGTTGGAATGGTGCACTTGAACACCTATTTATAGTTGGAAAACTCAAAGGAGGTGAAGCCAGGTGTTTAGGGGTGTAAGAGGAAGCTTACAAGTGTCCCAAAACATGGCATAGCTAATTACAAGTCCATAGATTCGATCAAATGGTTTTTGGAGTTTTGTTTGGAGACCATGCAAAACTTTCTACAGCAGAGGCTCTCTCGTGCCCTGCGAGAGACACATACCAAGTCTCTCGCGGCCCGCGACCGCTCCTAAGCCAGTTTCAAACTTTGACACTTTTAACCTCTTAACTTATAAAAGCTTATAAAAGCCTTCTAAAACACCTTTTTGGCATAATTAGCCCTCCGTAGCCAATACTTGGCATACCCGGGATTATGCCCGGACATTGTCGAGCTCTCGGTTCGTTAAAAGGTCACTCAGAGGTATAAATTAACATGTTGACACTTTTAATCCCTCCATTATCCAACTTTCATATAATAATGGATTTAATCACTCTCGTCCAACAAACAGGACATATGAGAGTTAAGACTACGTAAAGGATCACTTAGACGCTCAGTATAAGCATGTTGACTCCGATGTCACTCAGAGACTAGGCATGTTGACACAACGGTCACTCAGAGGCCGAGTTTAAGCATAACAACACTAATGGTCGTTCAGAGGCTACGTTTTATGCATAACGACACTGATGCTCGTTCAGAGGCTATGTTGTTAGGCATGCCAACACTAATGGTTGTTCAGAGGCTATGTTGTTAGGCATGACGACACTAATGGTCGTTCAGAGGCTTGGTTTCTGCATGTTGACATCAGAAAGTCATTCAAAGGCTCAGTTTGAGCATGTTGTCATTTTTAGTCCATATTAGTCTTTAATTGACTATATTAAAAAATACAACACGTGTCACTATATTATTGGACACGATTTTACAGGGTGTTACAATTTGTGACAAACCTATGAGCTATATAATTGTCAATTATGACAATGACAGTTGACAGTTGTGACAATGAGATCCACTGTCCAATAATATATGGACTATGTCCAAATTGTAATTTGCCTTTGATGGTCCTATTAAGACCTAGGCCAAATATAGATATGTTAAGCCTAAGAATTGTGATATTTTTCACACTAGTATTAGGCAATGGATTGTTATATCCAATGTTTAAAACCAATATGGTTGTCATACCATAGCTAAGTGAAGCTCTATTGGTGTATAGAACCAAAGCTTGAAGATGGCTAACTCGAATGAGGCACAAAGTAGCCACCGAGATATTGACACTAACAAATCCGAGAACAGAGATATTAATAATGATAATTTTCAAGCTCGCATTGATGCGGCTGTTGAGAAGACCATGGGAAAGGCCATAGAAAAGCTTAGAGAGTCGAGTGCTACTCGCTCTAGACCATTATCGATTACCCCATCCTCAGCTCATAAGTAGAGCTCCGTTCACTCTTCAAATGCGAAGAGTGAACCAAAGAGAATAGATTTTGCTGAAAGGTCCCGTTCTATTAAAGAAAGATGTACCTATAAGTATTTTGTCTTCTACAAACCCCGAGACTTTAATGGGGAGAAAGGAGTTGTGGAAGCGTTAAAGTGGCTGGATGAGATGGAAACAATCGTAGATATCAGCGGCTGTGCTGATAAGGATATAGTTAACTATGTATCACAGTCCTTTAAGGGCGATGCCCTAATCTGGTGGAAAGCCACGATTCAGTCTACAGGTAAAGTGCACCTGTATAATTTGGGATGGTCCAAGTTTGTGGACCTTGTTAAGGAAACTCACTGCCCACCTCATGAGGTGGAGAAATTAGAGACATAATTTTTGTCTCTTTCATTGAAAAACCTAGATTGTCGGAAATATGTTTCCGATTTCAACTCCCTATCTAGGTTAGTTTCCTATCTAATCACCCCTGAAACCAAACGCATTGCGCGTTTTATCAATGGGTTAGCTCCTGAGATTAAGGGCATGGTAAAGGCTGCTCAGCCTAGTACCTATAGGTCCGTCGTTGACCTGTCCCTGTCCCTTACCCTTGATCTAGTGAGACAAAAGTCAGTTAAGACTGAAACAGACCGGAAAAGGAAGAGAGAAAACGACAACTCCTAAAGGGTTAATAAGAAAAAAGGGAGATTCGGGTTCAAAAGGAACCAAGATAAGTCGGGTGTAACGCCGACATGTAAAAATTGCAACCGTAAGCATTGGGGACAGTGTAGTATCGATCCACAAACTAGACCATGTGGTATCTGTAAGAAAAGAGGACATAAAACCTTAGAATGTAAGGATCTTAAGAATGTTGTCTGCTACATCTGTAATGAAAGAGGGCATATTAAATTTAACTGCCCCAAGAACCCCAAAAGTAATGATAAAAAGCCTGGAGAGGCCAAGAAGGGGAATGCTCATGCCTTCTAGATGAATGCTAGGGAAGCCGTTAATGACAGCAACATCATAACAGGTACATTCCTCATTAAAAATATTTATGCTAGAGTTCTTTTTTATTCGGGTGCAGATAGATCTTTTGTTGATCATAAGTTTAGTAAACTATTAAACCTGCCCATAAGAACTCTAGATAAAACTTATGAGATAGAACTTGTTGATGGAAGTTTAAATTCAGCGTCTTCCATTCTTGATAGATGTTTTATATCCATTAAGAATCATTCTATCCCTATCTCATTACTACCAATGAAATTGGCGGGGTTCGATGTAGTTTTAGGCATAGATTGGTTATCTCATAACCAAGCCACCATTGCCTGCGATAAGAAACTCATAGAGATTAAAACCCCATCGGGTGAATCAATCACCATCCCTGGAGATTTACACTATGGATTGCCAGACAAGGTGTCGTTATTTAAGGCATCTAAGTGTTTTGGGAGAGGTTGTGTCATTTACATGGCACAAGTCACTATTAATGAGCCTAAGCCAAACATTGAAAACCTCCCAGTTATTTTGGAGTATTCGGATGTTTTCCCCGAGGAATTACCAGGCCTACCTCTGGATAGGCAAGTGGAGTTTAGAATTGATATCATACCTGGATCATCACCCATAGCTAGAGCTCCATACCGCTTAGCACCAACGTAAATGAAGGAGTTGAGGACTCAATTAGATTAACTCTTAGAGAAAGGTTTTATACAGCCTAGTTCCTCGCCTTGGGGAGCTCCTATCCTCTTCGTTAAGAAGAAGGACGGTTCAATGCGGATGTGCATCGACTACCGAGAGCTAAATAAGTTAACAATTAAGAACCGTTATCCTTTGCCCAAGATCGATGATTTATTCGACCAACTTCAAGGGGCTAGTTATTTTTCCAAGATTGATTTAAGATCTGGATATCATCAACTGAAGGTTAGAAGTGAAGATGTTCCTAAAACCGCCTTCAGGACCCGATATGGTCATTTTGAATTTTTGGTGATGCCTTTCGGGCTCACAAATGCACCTACAACATTCATTGATCTCATGAATAGAGTCTGCAAGCCACATCCGGATAAGTTTGTCATTGTCTTCATAGACGACATACTTATTTATTCTCGTAATCAAGTTAATCACGAGAAACATCTTCGGTGTATCTTAGAACTACTAAGGCAAGAGAAGCTTTATGCTAAATTCTCTAAATGTGAGTTTTAGCTTAGAGAAGTCCAATTTCTTGGACATGTTGTAAGTGAGCGTGGTATCCAAGTGGATCCCGCTAAAATTGAGGCCATAATGAATTGGGAAGTGCCCAAGACCCCATCAGAGATTCGTAGTTTCCAAGGATTGGCTGGATACTACAGGAGGTTCATTGAGAACTTTTCAAGAATAGCCACTCATTTGACTACCCTAACCCGTAAGAATGTTAAATTTATTTGGGGTCCGAAACAACAAGAATCCTTTGAGATTCTAAAACACAAGTTGAGCAATGCTCCTGTCTTATCTCTACCTGAAGGTATCGAGGATTTTGTAGTCTATTGTGATGTTTCACACACCGGTATAGGTTGTGTGCTAATGCAAAAAGGCAAAGTGATTGCCTATGCATCACGACAGTTAAAGGAGCACGAAAGGAATTACATCACCCACGATTTAGAATTGGGTTCCGTTGTATTTGCACTAAAGCTATGGAGACATTACTTGTATGGCAAAAAGTGTATCATATACACTAATCATAAGAGTCTCCAGCATTTGTTCAATCAGAAAGAATTGAACATGCGACAGCGCCGATGGATGGAAACGCTTAATGACTATGATTGCAAGATTCGCTACCATCCAGGCAAGGCAAATGTAGTTGCTGATGCCTTAAGTCGCAAAGAACGGGTTAAACCTATAAGGATTAACGCCAAGAGCATTAAGCTCATAAATAGCTTGAATGAGAAGCTATTAAATGCACAAAAGCAAGCTCTATTAGAAGTTAATGCTCCTAAGGAAGGATTAGGCGGAACTGTTTATCATTTAGCGCCTGGGAAAGATGGAATCCTTAGATTTAATGATAGAATTTGGGTTCCAATCTTTGGAGGACTTAGAGATCTAATCCTCCAAGAAGCACATAACTCAAGATACTCAGTTCACCCTGGTGGTGACAAGATGTATCAAGATCTGAAGAAGAATTATTGGTGGATGGGTTTGAAGAAACCCATAGCCACTTATATAGCTAAGTGTTTGACGTGTTCGCAAGTTAAAGCCGAACATCAAAAGCCGTCAGGACTTCTACAGCAATTGGAAATTCCCACATGGAAATGGGAAATGGTAACTATGGACTTGATTACCAAGTTACCTAAGACCAAAAGTGGAAATGACACTATTTGGGTCATTGTGGATAGGCTGACTAAGTCAGCACACTTCTTGCCAATAAAGGAAACGTATAATTCAGACAAATTGGCTAAGTTGTATGTGACAAGATTGTGTCCCTACACGGTGTGCCAGTATCTATTGTATCTGATAGAGATACTAGATACACATCTAACTTTTGGAAAAGTTTCCAACAATTGTTAGGCACATGATTAAACTTTAGTACGGCTTACCATCCAAAGACTGATGGTCAAAGTGAGCGTACTATCCAAACATTGGAAGACATGCTTAGAGCATGTGTGATCGATTTAGGTGGAAGTTGGGATGACCACTTACCCCTAATAGAATTCTCCTATAATAATAGTTATCATAAAAGCATCAAGGCTGGTCCTTTTGAGGCCTTGTATGGGAGAAAGTGCCGAACGCCCGTGTATTGGGCAGAAGTTGGAGAAGCCCAACTATCAGGACTAGAGATTGTCCTGGAGACCACGGAAAATATTGTGCAAATCCATGATCATCTCAAAACTGCCAGGGATAGGCAGAAGAGCTATGCTAACAAGAGGCGTAAACCTCTTAAGTTCCAAGTAGGGGACAAAGTCATGCTGAAGGTATCACCCTAGAAATGTGTGATGCGCTTCGGAAAGAAGGGCAAGTTAAGCCCAAGATACATCGGACCATTCGAGATAGTCAAATGTGTCGGCATTGTAGCTTATAAGCTCAGATTAGTGGAATCCATGATGTGTTCCATATCAGTAACCTTAAGAAATGTCTAGCCGATGAGTCGCTAGCAACGTCACATAAGGATGTGCAAATTGATGAAAACCTGAGGTTCATTGAGAAACCGATTTTTATCGATGATCGGCAGGTTAAGAAGCTCCGAAGGAAAATGATAACTATAGTATAGGTTAAGTGGGACGCCTTTAGAGGTCCCGAATATACATGGGATGTTGAGTCTACTATGCGACAAAAGTACCCCCATCTTTTTGAATAAAAATCTCGAGGTCGAGATTTCTTTTAAGGGGGTGAGGATGTAACACCTCGTAAAATCATATCCAATAGTATAGTGACACGTGTTATATTTTAAACTTAGTCTATTAAAGACTAATAAGGACTAAAGGTGTCAACATGCTCAAACTGAGCCTTTGAGTGACTGGCCGATGTCAACATGCATAAATAACAGCCTCTGAGTTGCTGATATGTCAACATGCTTAAATCATTAGCCTCTGAGTGACTGATATGTCAACATGCTTAAATAATTAGCCTCTGAGTGACTGATATGTCAACATGCTTAAAACTTGGCCTCTGAGTGACTGATATGTCAACATGCCCAGCCTCTGAGTGACATCGGAGTCAGCATGCTTATAATGAGCCTCTGAGTGATCCTTTACGATTAACTCTCATACGTGCCATTTGATGGACGAAAGGGTTCAATTCTGTAAATATGTTAAAGTTGGATAATGGAGGGATTAAAAGTGTCAACATATTAATTTATGCCTCTGAGTGACCTTTTAACGAACCGAGAGCTTGACAATGTCCGGGCATAATCCCGGGTATGCCAAGTATTGGCTACGGAGGGCTAAATATGCCAAAAGGGTGTTTTAAAAGGTCTTTGGAGGGTTTAAATAGTTGAGGTGCTAAAGGTGACAAAATTGGAAATCTGACATGGGGCACTCGCGGGGCGCGAGAGGCAAGGCTTGTGCCTCTCGCGGGGCGCGAGAGGCCTGTATCTGCAGAAAGTTTCCTTGGCCTCCAAACAAAATTCCAAAAAACCATTTTCTCGAAACCATAGCTTCCCAAACAGCTATGCCACATTTTAGGACACTTGTAAGCTCCCTCTTACACACCTAAACACCTGGCATCACTTCATTTGAGTTCTCCAACTATAAATAGGTGTTCAAGTTCACCATTTCAACTTGCACCTTTCTTATTTTCAACTCTTCTCCCTCCTCTGGAAGTTCCTAACTGAAAGGAGCATCCAACTTAGTTCTCTTGCATTCTAGAAACCTCTTGTAAGTGTTCTCTGCTCTTGCATTTTCGTTTATAGGCTTTTATAGCCTAAAGTCAAGCGTTTTACGGAAAACGATTTGACTTTCGGTTAAGACCATTATGGTCCAGCCATTGTTCGAAATGAACATGGCTAAGTGATCGTAATAAGGTAGGTGTTAATCCCTATAAAGGGCACCTCCTGAAGATCACATTTGCTAGACCAATTGACGAGTGAGAGTTATGATATTAAAAAGTCAAACAGGCAATTTTTTGGAAAAATCATAAATTGATCTTATAAATGTTATGAAACCTGTTTTGACACATTAAACAAGTTGGTAATAATTATTAGAACATGTAAGAACATGTTTGGCTCGTCAATTTCAGTTCTAGGGTCGGTTCGTAACAGAAAGTCGCAAAGTTTGACTTCTGCTTTGACTTTCGATTCTGACCCGATTTAGATTAGTTACATACTGATCTAAAGTTGAATTATGATCATAATATAATGTGGCATAACCCTCTGAGGTTATATTACATGATCATAATCAGAATCTGAGTTTATGCGCAAGTTCCGTAATTATGCCATTTTTGACCAAAATGTCCTTTTTGCATAAAACAAGGTTTTAATGATAATGAACTTGAAAATAAGTTTAATACTGATGTAATATTATAATTAGGATTATTTGGGATGTTAAACCAGATTATAAACTAAGTTTACAAGCAGGTCCTTGAATTATGTCGATAAATGACGATTTAGCCCTTGTTGCTCATAAAATGGTTTTAATCAAATATTTTCAAAGTAAATCCTTTACCTACTGATATGTTATATTAAATAATATATCTAAGACATTTTAATATGACCTTAATATCAGTTTTCATAAAACATCGCATAAAACGTCATTTTACAACACATTTCGGCGCATAGTATGGTTTTTAACCATATTGATTGACCAAGACTTGTTACCTACTGATTTTAAAACTTATTTTAAATATTTTTACAGTAGGTGCATGTATTAAACTCAGAATCCCAAATAATTTATAAACCTTGTGTAAAATGACCAAAATGCCCCTTCGATGCATAGTTTAATCATAAAAGATAAATTACACATAAAGTTAATATCCTACTGATATTATATCATAAATAAATTATTTTTTCAGAATATTTATAGGTATAACATTAAATTATATTCAAGTTCCTTTTATACGGTATGAAATTACCGAAACGCCCTTATGAGGCATAGTTTCATTTTAAAACCACAACGGGCATAAAAGTTGATATCCTACTGATATTACAACTTAATTAAAACATAATGGCATATAGAACTTGTCCATGACTTATCCGGTTACCCGATATCGCTGACATCGTACGGTTAAGTATATGTAACTAGTTTACGGAAATTAACCGAAACGGGTCTAACCTTGTCATTTAAAATCTCAAAATCTAGAATGTTTATAGTTTATCTATATTACACAAGTCAACGTACTTGTTGGGATTAAACTACATTATATCTAATCATCGTTTAGTCTAGCGTTATACGTTTTTATCAAGTACGCTAGTCGGTCGAAGTATATGACTTAAATAAGACCGTTAGTATTTAATTGGTTAGCTTATGTCATAATCCAGACTAGAGATATTCCGGTAAATGCTATCTGCACTTAGCTCATTTTGAATACGGCTGGGTTATAATCTTGCATTTTAAACAAGGCTAATTCAGGTAAATACTCTTGACTTATTTTCACTGTACGGGCTTGGGATACGGTAAATTATTACCGCTTGGTCGGAAATGGAATCAATCGAATGCCGGATTGTGGCTAGTAAATCCGCATATTCCGTTTTAATCAGTTTTGTTTGATAACTTAAACATCGGGGGTTAAATTACCTGTCCTGGATATTCTCGGCTCATTATATTAGATAATGGCCACGACCTTAGCGCGGGGTGTAGGCATACACCTGACAGACGCTCAAATGCAAATTACCCAAGACGTTTGGGATAACTCCTTCGTGAGTTCTAAGTGGTGTGTATTTAATCATGTCTCGGTTTCCGTACTGGGCCCTGTATGTATGGACAAACATGTGAATCTGTTAACAAGGTTGCAACGCCAACTTTTCCAAGTTATAAAAGATTTTGTGCTGATACGCACTTAAAACATATTTTAAAATGTTTTCAAAATGAGTCAGTTATGTGTATTTACCAGCGAAAGCTGGCGTATTTTAAAAGACTAAGTTTGCAGGTCCAATAAGAAAATAGGCTGGAAGTGTTCGGTAGTGATAAGAGGATCTTGCAAATCCTAGATCTGCCCAAAGTCTGTTTTATATTTCTTTGTACAACTTGTGATCCGCCTGCGGATCTTCTATTACGAGTCTGTATATTATTTTGCATTTCGAACATTTGGTTTGTAATAGTAATTTACTTCAAGACTTCCGCTGTGCCGTGTTTAATTGACTGTGATGATTATCAACTGACGTCACGATACTCCCCACCTGGGCCCACCGGTGTATGGATTTAGGTTGAAAATCCGGGGTATGACACTTATAAAGATAGGCCCAATGATATAACCACTGAGTCCACATAAAACATATCCGGAGCCCATATAACCATATGAATGATGAGAAGAAGCAGGCTCAAGGCATAACATCGCACTTTCTCATTGGAAGCTCGGTCCCATTAAGGCTAGACGGTCGTTCACTACAACAGAAACCACGCTGACACAAAAAGCGACATGACATTCAACTGGAAAAAAACTCCACTAAACCCCTAGCCAGTTGAGTGACTCCACCCAAATTGCTATAGGTGGAACTCGAACCAGAGGGGGTTTTCATTTTATACCTTATAATTTAACTAAAAATTACATTTTTTAAGTTTATCTCTAATTTTATAAAACCTCTCACATCTCATCCATCATTTTTGTCTTTATCTTACTGATAAATAATTATTTTATTATATTTCTCATTTATACACCCACAATTATTTGATAGAGGATGATTAATAGCTTTTCATATATAAAATGTCACTTCCCTATATGCATACATGCATGATTTACGTGTTGCGTGCTTTTACATGTGGGTTGGTCTAACCATGTGTACAGGCAATAAAGTGGCAAATGTTAGCAAGCAGACAATCGGGTGTGTACTTTGTAGATGTTCTCTGAACCAACAAACCCTTAAAAATCACTGAATTTAATGTTCATGTTCAAGTAATATATATCATTCTATAATTTTTAAGTTCAAGGATATAGGTTTGAAAGTGATATGTGTTATCCGATGGAGATGATGGATTTTCAAAAACTCATAAAAATTGGTTTAGAGAACGATCATGGTAAAAAAAATTTATCTCTCTTTTATTTTTTAATATGTAATTTAAAATTAAAACCAATGTTTTTTTAGAAAATATCAAGCATTAAACCGGTTGTCATATTGGACCACTGTTAAAACATAGCCGTATAACGTTATATCTAATTTAAAAATTATAAAATATGAAAAAGTACAACTTAATTTAGACCAACTTGTTGAAAGGCTTAAGCTTATAACTAAAGTGTTCATGGTTTTAAATCCCGCTAAGATGATTTATAATTGTATTTAATTTGTATTCGTCGTTTTGAATGTGTTAAAGAAGATGATTAATACACTTTTTAGTTTTTACAGTTTTTTTTAAACTTGATTTTGTATGAAAATCATTAACTTAACTGTGACCCTTTTAGCAATTACTTCCTTATTATTTAAATTGCATATTTTTAAGAAGATAAAAATGGCAAAGTTGGTTTCATATATTTTGTAGAAAGCTAATGATAATGCACCATCTCATCATTCCCACGTATTTGCCTGCCTTATCCGCTTCATAAAAGTGATAAAACTTAAAACATACCAAATTCCACTTTTGAGGCCAAATTACCTCTTTACATTTCAAGTCAAAGATGTCACACTCTATCTTCTTTTTTCTTTTCTTTTTCTATTTTTTTATATGCAATTTACAATTTTGTCACCTCTTGGTAAAATAGTCCAAATTACGTCAAAAGTAATACAAGTCAAAAAGTTTAAATGTCAAAACTGATGAATAAAACGAGCAGTTTGCCCTAAAAGCATCTTAATTGATAAAATTGGGTTAGATCGGATTAATTTGATATGCTTAACCTTAACCTTAGTTATATTTTGTCTAATATATTAATTAATATATGGTGCGTTTATATATCATGAAAAATAATATTAATTTATGTTGTGTTTAATAGTACGATATTTAATAGTAGTGTTTATAGTATCATGAATATAAAGATCTTTAATGGTAGTGCTTATAGTATCATGAATATAATATTACCGTCTCTTTTGGAATAAAATGATTTTAGAGAAGAATCAAACACTAAAACAAAAAAAACTTTATTAAAAGACTGTGAGCCAAGAACTTTTTTAAAAGCAAACCTAAGTTTTTAGTGCAAGTGAAACAAAAAAGGCATTCAAGAAGAAGAGCCTCTCCAAAAAAACCGCACTTTTAACACAAGTCAATTCGATTAGCCACCAAACTAATCACGACGAACTACACATAGAAAGTACATTTATCGGATTACATATCCAACTAGACCTTGACAATCCAACCTTTTTACAATGATCCAATTTTGTTCGATAGCGTAAAGGTGTTCATCGGTTTGATTTATTCGGTTCAAAGATATTCTAAATGGTTTTGGTCCGAAGCGAAAAGAAAATTCGAATCAGTTCGGCTTTTGGTTTAAACGGAAGTACCCAATAACCACTGTTTGTTAATTGTTATTGGATTGCGTTGTGCTAAATAAGATTGAGCTAAAATTGTAATTGGACTTTGTTAAATGACAAAACCTAAAAACCATTATTTTATTATGTGGTTCGAACATAATTCAGATTTTTGGAATGGAAAACCAACTTGGTTTTGGTTTAAAACTGGACCGAAATTAAAATATGTAATACGATTTGGTTTTTAATGGTTTTGGTTCGATTAAATTTAGTATATTTTGTAGCGGAATATCCAAAGATGTTGATTTTTTCCTGCTAAAGAGATAATATCAGTGTTTTAAAAACTAGTTCAAAGTGGCTAGTATTACTCGTTGAATCGGCTACCAGGGGCATCACCAGTAGAATAGAGCGTAATGATGATGTAAATAACATTTTTGGTGAGGAAGAGCATGAATCGCCTACTCAAACACAAGGATACGTGTTATATTTGCTACTTATCCTACAAATTCTAGCATATCATGTTTGTTGATAACTAAAATTTCTTATTTTGTATTGTAGGAAACGAAATCGTTATGTTTTTATTGATGAGGATGTCGATGATAGTTAATTTCGTCTTTTAAGCGATCGTTAACTTGATGCATTCAACACTCTAATGGCATAAACCTTTTGTAGGCTTTTATTTAAAAAAACTTTGTTAAAAATTTGACTTTTAGATATGGAATTATGTAGTTTTGGATATTTTTTTAGTTGAAGTTGGATATTTATCGAATAATAGGGTTAACTACTCAATCCAGTTGAACTATCCACTACAACTCGTTAACCATTTTCTAAGCCGGATACCGTATATAAACGATTTTTAAAACTTTGGATGTTATGACAATGTGGAATTTCTGCAAACTGAGTCAACATCCAGCTTCCTCCATATGGTCAGCCATGCGACGTTAATACCTGGATCTGCATCCCGCCATGTCATACAAATTTTCCTTTTACTTTTTTGACACGACAATGAATAAACTTTAGTTATTTATTAACATTTTTTTTCATAACTTCCAGAAATCATTAGATTTTCTTAATTTTTAAGATTTCGCAACAACGTTAAATAACACATAGATACATTATTTTTCATTATTTTTGCGCATATTTTGTGTTAATTTTTATTAAATAACAAATTGTTATATATATATATATATACATATATATATATACATATATATATATACATACATACATATATATATACATACATATATAGTGAGTTCATTGGCGAACACTAAAAAAGTGAGGAACCGGAGAACACTCTTAAAAATTTAACTTAACATGTTAAAAATCAATTTTTTGATGCTTTTCCTTATACATACTTGTACAAACATTTTTATTAAAAAAAGTCAAAAACTAAAAATATAAAAAAAAATAGTTAGAAAAAGGCTTAATATATTTTTTTTTTACAAAATGATTTTTTATTGGAATAGTTTCTATCCATTTTTATAAGGAAAAGTGCTGAAAAAAATTTTAAAAAATTGATTTTTAACATGTTAAGTTAATTGTATATGATATATTTTTTAACTGATTTTAAACATTTTTTTTATATTTTTTAATTTTTCTATTAAAAATATTTCTACATATATTTAAAAGGAAAAGCACCAAAAAAATTAGAAAAAAGTTGATTTTTAACCCTATCCTATATATAGGGAAATGATAAATCGAAAACCCACCTAAATTAAAGAAACTCAGAAAACTCCATTTCCATCATTAATATCATGTGATCAATGGTTGATATTAAAAAGTGTACAAAAAGATATTTTTTCAGAGAATGTTATAATTTGATAAAAAAAAGGTAACAATTTTACACTTTTCTCTCCTTTCTAATCTGACACAAAAAAGTGTGACAGCTGCAGTGCTACATAAAAATCCCGTCGTAACAAATGTAACATGTTTTTATGTATATTACAAAATAAAAACTTTGTAAATTAGAAGTTTTAAAATGTATACAATTCATATAGTCTAAAAAACTGCTGTAAAAAATGTCACAAGTGAGTTACAAAAGACGTGAACAACTGAAAAAACGTAACACATTCTCTCCTCTCTCTCTGCTGTTACGGAAAGTGTGTCAGTATTAGAAAATATTATAGGTGTCAGTTAAAATGTTGCAGCGAAAAAATATAACATGTGGCAGCATGATGTCCATCCATTTGGTTTTTAGAGTTTTTTTAATCACATGTGATTTCTCCCTATAATTCACCCTATATATATATATGATTAATAATTAAAAATTCTATTAGACTTTTTTTTAGCGGCAAACGAATTAAAAGTCCGGCTGCCCGAGGTAATCCAATGGTAAAACGTGACCACAGACAACGATGGGTAGCCCAAACCTAACATCTCCAATCCTAGGAAAAACCTACCATCGAATGCTCACTACGATAAAACCTGGTTATGATTGAATTCAAAATTGAGACCAATGACGTAAAACACAAACTTTACTTCCCTCTCCTCCGATGCCAATTATTAGCTTGAATATAAAATATAAGTACGTGACCCAAATATACATATACCATTGGTTGTAATTTTTTTTATTAAAAAGAATAATACTTATTTTCATTTTTTTATAATTAACTAAATAAGTTATTAAATTGTTCGTTAATTACGATTACTTTAATGCGAAGAAAGTGATGTTCACCCAAAGACTTCGGTCTCCTTGTGAAACAATAAAATATGTATTGATAAAAAGGGGGCTTCTCTTGTAGGACAACTACTTAAGAGGAAAGATAGTCCCCAGACTAACGCAACCTGTACGTTTGAACTTCTCATTACACTTCAATTTCTATTTTCTAACAAGCAAAGAAAAGAATTCTTACTGCAAAAAACCATATATACATATACATATACATATATATCACCTTCTTCTTCCTTCCTCTCTAAATCGTTCTTTCTCTCTTTTATTAATCATATGGAAATTTGTCTTAGAACAACTCTCACTGTGCAATGTGTTCTTGCCATCCTTCTATCTTTTTCAGGTTTGTTTGGTTAATAAACATGCATTTGGTTAGCATGTTGCAGTTAGACCTTCGCCAATAAAGCATTTCTGGTAGTTTGTGAGCCAATGGCTCGTCCACAAGAACAAGCTCAAACGGGCATATGAAATTTTAGTTTTAAAACTTAGCATTTTTAAATTTTATTTAATGAAAAATATTTAAATATTTTATTAAAATAAAAGTATGGTAATTGAAAATAAAGGTAAAAACTAATGATCCATATTACATTAATGTTTTTATGTGTTGGATGCTCCTATTGAGACGCATTTCATGTTGGATAATATTTTTTGACGAGACAACCAACAAGAAACAGTTTTAAGTATTTTTTTTTCTCCTTTTCTCTATAGCTGCTTTTTCATTTGTATTTATGATGGTATGCATGTTATTTGTGTTCATATAGGTTTTGGATTTGTTGAATCGCTTGGTATTAACTACGGTCAAGTTGGCAACAATTTGCCTCCGCCAGACAAAGTTCTCGTACTTCTGGAGTCACTAAGGGTCACCAAAACTCGAATCTACGATGCGAATCCCGATATCTTAACCGCATTTGCGGGTTCTGGTATTGAAATCATTGTAACAGTGGAGAACGACATGTTAGGGACGTTAATGGACCAACAACAAGCATTACAATGGGTGACTTCACGTATAAAACCATATGTTCCAGCCACAAAAATAACCGGTATAGCGGTTGGCAACGAGGTGTTCACCGGAGACGATATGACACTGGTGAATAACTTGGTTCCAGCAATGGTTAGTATCCAACGAGCTTTGAATCAATTAGGGTTGCAACAATATATTCAAGTGTCCACACCATCCTCATTAGCGGTTCTTGCTAATTCGTATCCGCCTTCTGAAGGGGCGTTTACGCCGAAGCTCACAACGATAATGACACAACTTTTACAGTTTCTTTCGGCTACAAAATCGCCGTTCTGGATCAATGCCTACCCTTATTTTGCATACAAAGATAGCCCTGATAAAATATCTATAGATTACGCACTTTTTAACCCAAATTCGGGAATGATTGATCCGCGAACTAATTTGCATTACGACAACATGTTATACGCTCAAGTAGACGCGGTTATATTTGCAATGGCGCGGTTAGGTTACGGTGGGATTGAGGTCAGGGTGTCCGAAACCGGGTGGCCATCAAAAGGTGACCCTAATGAAGTTGGTGCAACACCACAAAATGCGGCTATTTACAATAGGAATTTATTAAAAAGGCAATTAAGTGGTGAAGGGACACCATTGAGGCCTAAAATGAGACTCGAGATCTACTTGTTTGCTTTGTTTAATGAGGATATGAAGCCTGGCCCGACATCAGAGAGGAACTACGGGTTATATCAACCCGACGGTTCCATGGCTTATAATGTTGGGTTGACGGCTCTATCGACAAGCACTACATCCCCGTCAACATCGACACCAAAATCAACCCCTTCTTCTTCTATCACGCTTACTTCGATGGCTACCAAGGTTAGTATTAATTAATGTTATCGTGGTCCGGTAGATATAATATATATGAACACAAACTTTATATAAAAGTTACTCGTGGCAATTTATTGAGCAAAGAATATGCGAGTAAAGGTGGTGTATGTATTGAGTAAATTGTTTTACGAGATAACCGGCAGAAATAATATATTTCTATTTCTATTGTTTTTTGTTTTGTGTTTATGTTATTTCGTTTCTATAATTATATATTTTCTTTAAGAATATAATTTTGCCTGTGTTTTTCTTACAATCGTTAATATGCTTTTAAATTTACTTTTTACACTAATAATTTGTAATTAAATTTTTCTAAAACATCAAACCTTATGTTTATACTAAAACATAATTTATAAATATATTTGTTAAACTTTTTTTTTATGTAGATAGGCCCACATTCATCATAACGTCATCCTTTTCAATGGTGCATCGAAAAGGAGCAGTGGATCTCATGCAATTCTTATACAAGTATTACAAAATATAGAAATAATACTATTACAAAATATTATAATTCTAAAATAATGTATCATATGAGATTTGATATTATTAAGTTTTCTTTTATGTCCTGAATTATACTTTACACTTTGTGCTTTTCTTGGTGCTCTATAGAATCGATCTGATATGCATGTGAACGCATATGTGCACCTACTATGCAAATACATATGACATGTCATGGTTTCTAACTAAACTTTCTTTATAAAATGACACATCATGATTTTCCAATAAAATATGGTTGAGATATGTCGGTATTGTATGATTAAACATCTTAGATACATCTCTCATACGGTATAGTTTTATAATCAAATACATTTATTTCTACAGATAGAAAGAGTTGCGGATCATCATCTACGGCTGGTGTGTTGGATTTCCGTCTTCTTGTTGGCAATGGCCATTTAGATGTTGTCATTTTAACCGGTCCAAAAGTCACTTATGTACATACACGAAACGCGCTTTGGCCTTTTGAGCTTCAGTATCTTCCGCGACTTTGATAAGAGCCAGAAACGCGTTTGTGCTCCATCTGTTCTGACAGTCTCGATTCATTCTATACAAACTAATTATTTTTTCATGATGATCTCACGGTGTCAAAGAAAATTTAATTAATTGGTAGTTAGAGAAATTGTTACCAAGTTCGTTAGTCATAAGGATGATTAGTATGATTAATTAATGTATGTATTTTATTTTAATATATTATTATATTATATTCAATGGAAAAGTATTAGAAATATATTGAGAAGGTTATTGTGATTGGATTCAAAGAAAAGCCATTACTTTGGACGTGGAATCCATGACCGTTTGCATATAGAATATGTAAATCATAAAGGTTTATGGTCATAGAATTTCTTTAACCCAATAATATATATTATACATGTATTTGAGTTTTATTTAAAAACAAAAGCTTCTTGCATGCAGTCGCTAAGCTTTAGCTTTCAATGTCATCACTAAATTTTGAAGAAAACACCTTTTTTGCGACGGATAATTGTGTTTGTCGCAAATACTTTTCTGAAGCAGTGGGTGACTCCCACGAATATATACAAGCGTCACCATTCATCACTGCCATCCTTTTCTCAGTGCACCTTTCAAATCTTGCTCTAGATTCAAACAATTAAACGCATGCATCTTTTCTGATAAAGAAGCCATACTAGATTAGAGAAAATGACGATGATATTTAATTCGTTTTTTAATTAAATTCTAAGCTTATATGTAGTTATACTTTTTAACTTACTAAAGCTTCAACGAAAAAAATTCTTTTGTGACAATGTCGTTTTTAAGTTATGTTATTTTTTTATTGTTAAAAAGCGATTTTAGTTATATTATATATCACTACTAGAAAACTGGACATTTGGAACCAATTTTCGACCGAGATTTCAAAATCATGTTTTACGACTGAAACATCTGTCACAAGGTTTAAACACTTGTATACATAAATACTTTGATTACGTCTATTATTTTGGTTGTTGCTGCTTTATAAAGATTTTGAATAATATCATAAAAATAACATATTTTCTCGTTTTATATAGATATATGTTTTAACATATTGATATCTCTACACTTCTTTCAAATGTGCAAATCTAAAAAATAAACAATAAAGTTCTACCACAATTATCATACATGTATGTTGAGATTATATATTTATGACTCATTGCTAACGTGGTTATTATATAGGCACTTTTACCAATTATGTAATTATCATATAAGTCTTACTTTTCTTAACAGACCGAAAAGTTATCTATATTATAAAACAAAACTAGCAAGACGCTAGCTAGAACATAGTTATACATAGTTTAATATATTTTCATTAAATTTAATTTTTTTAAAGAATTTAAGGTAATAAATTACAAATATTTTAATATAAATAATAAGTATAATTATTTTGAACATGTTATGAGATTCTAACTAATACTCCAAGTTTGGTTAATTAATACTTTATTCCATAAAATGAAGGAAAATATTAGGGTAGATATAGGCAATGAAGGATTTAGATTAGGCCTTGTGTGAGGTTATCAGTTCGATTCCCGAGCCTAACCGGTTTTCGTCCCACCGTGTGTTACGTCAGAGAGTTCTGCTCTTGTGGTGGCACAACGACTGTCAAGTGCCTGCCGGCGATATGGTTTCCCGCGGGAACGCCCAAAAAAGCCAAACTTTGAAGCTAGCGTGAGCCCGGTTAAGACAACAAAGCCTAGCCAAAGTGGGGCAATACGGAACTCTCTGATTTGAAAAGTATGATAACATTATACATGAAGTTCACCGTTAAAAAAATAGTTTTTGAAATTAGCATATCTATATGAGACAATTTATATGTATTAAGGAACAATTTACCGTAAATTACGGTGTCTTTAATAAGGTTATTAGAAAATTGCAAAAAATGGAAAAGAAGTTTACGCAAAGAAAAAGGTAAACCTATCCGAAATCCTAATGATATTTCCATTATAGATGTTACCTTATCACATAAATAAATTATCGATTATAATGTATTTACAGAACAAAAGTATATAGATATAAAGTGAAACGCCGAACACGTAAAATGTTTGAAACTTGAATGGTCAGGGAGTTTGTGAACATCATACTCAAGCAAAGGTGTTCACAACTTGTTCCACCAGAAGGTTCACTTTTCTTTATGTAAACATTTAAGGTAATATTTGTCCTTTAATAAGATGTAATATAATAAATTAAAAAAATGTTGATTTGTGATATAAAAAATAAATAAAATTAACAGGCCTACATATTTTATATTACACCACGTCTTAGAGGCTACTTGTTTACCTCTTAATAGAGATCTTAATGGTTCAGACTTTTTATAAGTTTACTACTTAATGGTTCAGGTATTTACCTCTGAATGGTTAAACATTATATTGGGTCTGAATGGTTAAGACCTATAATCTGAATTGATCAGACATTTGGCTCTGAACGGTTAAGCACTATACCGGCTCTTAATGGTTCAAATCTCTTACTGGTTTAGCAGTTAATGATTCAGACCTCTTACTGGTTCAACACTTAACCATTCAGAAGTTGCCAAACAGCCTTTTATATAAATACATATCGTTTTCGGTTTCAAAACCACATGACTCCAATGTGTATGGCCTTCAATTTTTCTATCATATAGGTTTTGAGTATCTAATCTATTTATAGGCATATTCAAACACGAACTATAAAGTACTCGAATCTTAATTTATCGTGTTTGTTCGTTACACTTTTAGTCAAGACTGAGTTTATTAATATTCAATTAGTATATTCGTCTTTAACTCAATTTTCTATATTTACTTTGTTTACTGTAAATATGTTAATCTCACCAGGTCTTTTTTCGGTGTATGTAGATTCTTTCACGAATTGTATATGTTTTGTAGAAAACTGATTTTTGAAATAGTAGTTTCATAAAACGTTTTAGTCCAGCAGTCTCAATTAAGTAAAGTGTGTATTCAAAGTGTTTTCTTTGACCTTTTCAAGTGGTTAAAAGTTATCGTCTTGTAATAGGCTATTTATATAACATTATCGATAATGGTTAATGTTTTTAAGGTGTATTTTTTGCCACATCATTATTATAATGCTTAATATAATGGTTAAAAATTTTTAATTTCTTTTCATTTATTAGTTTTTTTTGTTTTTCTTTCTTAATAAGTATTACTTTATAAATGCCTCACAGGGGATGGTGTAAGGGCATTATCAAAACCTTTCACGCCCCTATAAAGTTCCATTACGTGTGGCCTAAGGGGGTGGGGTGCTCCACTTTCCATCACTCACCACACTCAATTATGTTTCACCACCTCATCAAACTTGGTTTCATCACGATTTTAATGGGTGCCCATCACTCACCACACCCAATCACATCCAACAATTTCCCTCCTTCAACGGTAACATCCCAACAATTTCCCTCCTTCACGCGTCATAGCCAACACGCGTTATGACCATCACTCGTGATCATATTCAGTAGTGGCGGTGTTCCACGCGTGGAACTTCAACCACCACAAAGAACAACGGAGCACCCCACCCCCTAACAGTTTATAATGTGTGTATCTTTGTCGTTCTAATAACAAGAAGTTAAAAAAGATGTAGTTTCATGGTCATGTGTCTAGATTACAACTTTGATAACTAATGTAACATCTTGTAGTGGAACCAAAACCTTTTCATCAGGAATTCGTTATAAATTCTCTTGTATACCAGTTACAGTTAAATACTAACGAGTCAATTTTTTTCTTTAAAAAATAACCTTGGGCCTTATTTGTAATAGAAAATCGGATGAATTCAACAGACCCCCTCACCGGACATTTAGGGAAGTGTCCATAGTTAGGAACAAATAATATTTAACTAGTTCATCTTATTTATTATTCTCGTGAAATAAAATCGTAGTAAATTCACATTTTTATAACTTAAATGAATGTAGAGGTTGAAGAGGATGAACATCCTACGAAACAGTGACGGTTAACTTTCGGGCAGTTTGGTTGCTTTATTCGAACATGCTACTGCCGTAAATAGACCCAATTGAGGATCCATCACCATATGCACTTCCACATACTCTTTTAACTAATTCTTGTATTAAATAAATAAATGTCACTTTCTAAAAGACTTGAATCTAAAACATTTTTTCAGATAAACAAATAATAGCTCTTATTACTATGACTACAAAAGGTTAACAACATATATTTTTAGAGTTAAATGCTTGGTTGGTCCCTGTGGTTTGCAAAAATTTCAGATTTAGTCCTACTGGTTTACTAATTACACGCGTGGTACCAAAACTTATCAAAAATGAAATCGCTTGGTCCCCAGCCCTAACATCAGTTAAACATCTCTGTTAAAATTCCTCATGTACTTGGCATATGAGGGTAATTTGGTCATTTCAGTCCAGCCCATTATAAAAAATTATAAAAAGAGATAAATACCTTGTTGATCCCACCCCTCTTCTTCCCCAAACCACCACCACCATCTCATCTCCTCCATCACCACCACCATTGAACTCCCACTCAGGTGTTATAGTTGGCAGAAAATACTCAATATGAACACAGGCAGCAAGCTCACTTTTCTGGATTCGTTCAGCAATCGACATTCCTCTATGTTGAGAATTTTGCCAAGCATTAAACTGAGGCATAGGAGTAGTATATTGAGTAGTCGGGTTGTTCTCATAATCCCTACCTGCGTTTTCACCTACAATACCACTCCTATCGACATTAACTTCATCCGAACTCCTATCCCATGTACTGTAACATCCGCCGAAAAATGGGTTTTCAAAACCCGCTTCGTTTATTTAACGAATATCAAGTTATAAAATTTTGTTACGTATTTATAATTAATTTTAATTTTAAACAATACATAATTAATAAACAAATTAGGATTTAAAAACAAAAATTGTTAAAAAGTGAAAATAAGAAAATTAAAAATAAAACAAGGCTGCCGGGATTCGAAGCCGGGTCAGTCAAAGTCTTAACTCTCATTCACCAAACCACTCCGCCACTTGTATTCTTTAGTAATATATCAAAACAATTAATTCAAATATCAAATCTCGATTTCAAATCAGTCAACCGACGCGCCCAATTCGCAGTCGTCGGAAATCCCGACGATTTCGCCTTTTACTGTCGGTTTCTTGTGACTTAACGTATATAATAACTCTTACATCGGTTATAACCGATGTCCAGTCCGCGACATCAGTCATAACCGCCGGAGAATTTTTGACCAACGAATCAAGACGGTAATCAGATTCAATTCATCGATGTTCTTCCCTATAAATACACACTCTAGCATCTGATAATCTTTTCGCTCACAATCACACCAATTCTCGACGAAATTTCACTCGCTGGAATTTTTCTGTCATCACCGGACTTTCGCCGGAAAACCGAGACTCACATCAACACGGTAAATACCTCGACACTCTCTGTTTCATTCCATTGTTAGACCATTACTAACACAAATCCACCATCCAGAATCAATCCCAGACGATGTTGTCGGAATTTCTGCATTCGCCGGAAAACTTCTGAAATTTCCAGAATCACGCTGTGAGCCGGTATGATCATTTAAACCTACTGATAATCGTTGCTCAGTAGTTCAATTTCACATCTAATCCATCCAAAGTGTTAATTGATCCTAACAGCCGGAGTTCACAAAACAGAGCCGACGAATCCTTGCCGGAGTTCTGTGAAAGACACTGATCGGTACATCCTTTCCCCAAACTCTCTCCGTTCATTACCTTTCAATTGCTTATAATGCTTGTTAATCGAATTAGACATGAAACAGTTGAATTATCATTATCTGTGTTCTTGAGCAAAGAAGACGAAGTCCGGTTATGTTATAAGACTAATTAAAATCAGTATTATGAACGGGTTAGACACACAGTCCAGCGGTGGACTGTGTGCAAACAAATACATACACGCCGCGAGTTCGATTCCTGCCCCAACCTCACTCTCTTAAATAAAAATACTCTTTTAACCGAACCGGGATAACTCACAGAATCATGTTAAGTATAATAAAAACCGGATTATTAACCAGGTTAGACACACAGTCCAGCGGTGGACTGTGTGCAACACTAACTCATATGTCCCGGGTTCGAGACTGGTTTACGGCACCGGTTCAATGCAATTAAAATCCTTTTTAAAAATAAATGATTTTCGGATTAAGTTAAATAGTATATAAATATAATTAAAAACAGAAATATTTCGGGTTAGACACGTAGCTCAGTTGGTAGAGCTGCGTGCACGCGTACGGGAGGTCACGGGTTCGAGTCTCCCCCAGCGCACACATACAAACGACCGAACCGGTCAACGGTCAACAGTAACGGTCAACGGTCATGGTCAACGGTCAAAAGTCAACATTTTTTTATTATTTTTATTTATTTAATTTAAAAATCAATTAACAATACTTAGAAATAAACGTTTTTAAAGTTAGAAAATAGCCTTAAACTCACAAAAATATATCCAAAAATCCTATTAAAATTGATTAATAAAATCCGCTTATTTACCGAACCGTTATGTTATTATCTAGGTTAGTTTCTCTCGTGGTTAAATCCAAAATCGGGCGCATTCATCATCAATCCAAGAAACGCAACCACTGTGAGTGAATTCTTACAAACTCCCTTTTTATTCACGTTTTGGGGTGTATCATGTGTCGCTTAAACTAATTCGTTTTATTCAAACTCGTGCTATACCATATTATGATCTAAACTTAGAATGTAAATATTGTTTGTTGTTATGTATTATATATTGTCAAGTTGTATGCAAACTATTTGTTAGGCCCATCAGTTCCTCGTGGGAGACGAGTTGAACAACGCGTGCCTCAAAACGATCAATTGTTGTATGTGTGTGAAATATCTAATATTAAGTGTTTTGTGAATATATTTACATTTACATTTACTCATATGTGGTTATGCACTTTATTTAATAATCAATTCAATAAAATTGTTTAAATGTTTTTCATAGGATTCACTCGCCAACTTTTTGTAGACCCAAAAACCATTTTTACACATGATACAGGTGAACAGGATGAAGCAAGGAAAACATAGGAAATTGCCTTAGAAGAAAAATAATGAAGTTTAGAAGGATGTATAGAACATGTTGTATTTGTTTGATTTGATTGTATGATTCCTTTTAAATGGTAATAATAAATATGAAACATTATAATAAATGTCATGAGCTTTGATGTAAACCCAATCATGCCTCGATCACCTTTTCCGTTGCGGGTCGGGGTGTGACAGACTGGTATCAGAGCTTTTGAATATAGGGATATAGGATAGGTTTTAGACCCTTAGAGCCTATTCTATAGTTGATTAGATTTTAATTGTTTATGTGGTTATATGCAAACTCATGATGTTTATTTCTTTCATATTTATTACATACACAAATGCATGCAAACACTTCCAATATTACATTTTGTGATACATAGTGAATTATACTTACAGTCAAACATACATACTTACATACACATTCATCATACATATTTCAATGTTCACATATTCAAATCATCTCCATACTTCCGTTATTCAAGATTTTGTCGCATTTCTCATTTTTCAAATCTCATCAAAGTGAGTTCTACGACGGGCATGTAGTAACTGTAAAGGTACAAGTACCGGTAGTCGGAATGTCCTGTCTAGGTTGGCATTCGTATAAATCCAATATAACGGACCAGTTTGCCTACCTGGGGACTAACGATGATAGTACGAAGGACCTATTAGGCCAACGCATGCCACACCAAACGTCGTTCGAACTAACCCCACTTTGAGGTGTCACCGTGTCCACACTTGGATACATTCCGAATATCATACGTTACATACATATTTCTCGATTTTCTCCGGGTTTTAGTGTACGTAACCAGGCTAACACATGCGAACCATATGAAAAACCCGGTAATCATGGGGGCCCACATGATTACGAAGGTGAAGTATGGCGGCATGCGAGGCCCAATTACGAGCAAAGCCCAAGACATCCTATGGATGTAGTAGATTTATTATTCTATATTTATTTTATGAATGTTCATTCCTAAATACGACACATGATCCCTAAAACATCCAACTCATACTCTTGATGTGTATTCCTTGTAGATGTCTTCTAGTCTCGCTCGTAGGAAGATGAGATCAGGAAAAGCCCGCGAGCGCATGGCTGCCCAAATCGCTCAACAAATGGCTGCCGTAATACCCAACATTGTAGTTCAAGTCCAACAAGCCCTTACCGCTAATTCCGTCAATCAAGAAGTTCAAAACATTGTCAATCCTCCCCCAAATACCACTAAATGCACCTTCAAGCATTTCAAATCCTGCGACCCTCCAAAATACGAAGGGACTGAAGGTGTCACCGCTCTCCTCCATTGGTTTGAAGAAATGGAAAACCCTTTTCTAAATTGCGATTGTCCCAATGATCGCAAAGTGCGATATGCTACTGGTCGTTTACTTGGAATAGCACTTACATGGCGGAATACAGAGAAGGCCAAACGAGGTGTAGAAGATGCTATGACTTTGACTTGGGAAGAGTTGAAGGAAATCATGACAAGACGATTTTGCCCAAGAAGCGAAATCAAGAAATTGGAGGATGAGTTCTATTCTTTGAAACAAAAGGAAGGCGATCACACCACATACAACAAGAGGTTCCTCGAGTTAAATCAAATGATTCCCAACTTGTTCACTCCTCTTTACCGTTTGATCGAGCACTAAATTCGAGGTCTTCCTTCAAAAATTCAAGACTCTGTAATAAGTACCACACCTGCAACTTTGAAAGCAGCAATGGAATTAGCTACAGAGCTCACCGAAAACCGCATACGTAATAAAGACTTCAAGGAGGAGAAGAAGAAGGATAAAACATCAACTGAAATCTCAAACTCCACCCAAACCGAATCCCCTTCACGATCCATTTCTAAGAGAAAACGAGATGGGCAACTTTTCACTGTCACCTAACGCAATCAACGAGTCTCACAAGCCGTACCCCTCCAAGCTATCCCAATCACCCAAGTAGCACCCAACTCAACTTACCCAAATAAGAAACCTTACCTTGGACCTCACCCTCAATGCAACACCTGTTTTTATCACCATCCATCTACCTTACCTTGTCGACTATGTGCGAATTGTGGACGCTATGGTCATTTGAGCAAGGCTTGCCGCACCTCTCAAAACCAAACCTCACCCCCTACTCAAAACATGATTCAAACATATCAACAACCCCAATACCCCATGTTTCAATATGTTCGAGCTTGTTTTAATTGTGGCGGCCCTACCCACTTTAGAAACACGTGCCCTCGATTGGTTAACATCATACACGCCCAAGCTCAAGCAAACCCAGTTAACCAAGCAAATCAAGGAAACCTAATCACTAGGCCACCAGCAAGAGGAAGAGTTTACAACATCAACGCCAATCCTGCTGAAGATAATGACGGCCCAAACGAACCACCCAACTAGTTTCTTCATCCAAAATCAAGATTCAACTCCAACCGCTTAGTTTTTATGTTTTTGTTTATGTTATCTCAATTTTCACGTATTCCAGTTATAAATTGGAAATTTATCCAAGGATCTTAATGCGAATTACTATTCCAGTTTTGTTTTTATACTCATTGATTTAAAATTCATATCATCATACCTCACGACGTATCTCAGTGTCATCATTTAAAGAAGTTGAGCTGTGTCTTACTTCTACATAGACTAACCTCTCCATCATAATAAACGAGAGAGGTACTGTCATCATTCAAACATGTATACTATCAGAATTAAGACTAAAACTATGGTTGATTGTGTTTGTTTAAGTTTTAGAGTCACATAAAACTAATCATAACTTGCGGATAAAGCCAATGAAAATTTGACAAGAATATGGTGGATACGCCGCTGGTACTTCCTATATATAAGTATTCTTGCCAAAGGATCAGAGGCATTGTCAGGCGGTTATGAGCAGTTCCATGTAGAATTTAGTAATGTCTTGGTTGAAGTTTGTTTTATACTCACTGATTTAGCATTTACATCATCATACATCTCAACGTATTTCAATCTCATCATTTAAAGAAGTTGAGCTGTGTCTCACTTCCACATGGACTAACCTCTCCATCATAACAAACGAGAGAGGTACTGTCATCATTCAAACATGTATACTATCAGAATTAAGACTCAAGCTTTGGTTGTTGTGTTTGTTTATGTTTTAGAGTCACATAGAACTAATTATAACTTACGGATAAAGCCAATGAAAATTTGACAAGAATATGGTGGATACGCAGCTGTTACTTCCTATATATAAGTATTCTTGCAAAGGATCAGAGGCATTGTCAGGCGGTTATGAGAAGTTCCATGTAGGTTTTAGTAGTAGGAGTTTTGTTTTAGGATATAACCTTATCTTTCCAAACGTATCAAAACTCTTGTGCATAAAATCATACTTAGTCAATCAACTCTGTTTATCAATATTCTTTATCGTAGACAACAAAAAGCGATTCCTGTAGCAGGGTATTCAACCCTTACAAGGAACGTTAACGCCTCAAACAAAATTTAAATTCTTAGTCCTTTCTAAGTATGCAATTGTCAAATTAAAACACCATCCTTTTGAGACAAACATGTCACTACTTAAATTTCGGGACGAAATTTCTAAAAGTAGGGGATACTGTAACATACGCCGAAAAACGGGTTTTCAAAACCCGCTTCGTTTATTTAACGAATATCAAGTTATAAAATTTTGTTGCGTATTTATGATTAATTTTAATTTTAAACAATACATAATTAATAAACAAATTAGGATTTAAAAACAAAAATTGTTAAAAAGTGAAAATAAGAAAATTAAAAATAAAACAAGGCTGCCGGGATTCGAAGCCGGGTCAGCCAAAGTCTTAACTCTCATTCACCAAACCACTCCGCCACTTGTGTTCTTTAGTAATATATCAAAACAATTAATTCAAATATCAAATCTCAATTTCAAATCAGTCAACCGACGCGCCCAATTCGCAGTCGTCGGAAATCCCGACGATTTCGCCTTTTACTGTCGGTTTCTTGTGACTTAACGTATATAATAACTCTTACATCAGTTATAACCGATGTCCAGTCCGCGACATCAGTCATAACCGCCGGAGAATTTTTGACCAACAATCAAGACGGTAATCAGACTTAATTCATCGATGTTCTTCCCTATAAATACACACTCTAGCCTCTGATAATCTTTTCGCTCACAATCACACCAATTCTCGACGAAATTTCACTCGCCGGAATTTTTCTGTCATCACCGGACTTTCGCCGGAAAACCGAGACTCACATCAACACGGTAAATACCTCGACACTCTCTGTTTCATTCCATTGTTAGACCATTACTAACACAAATCCACCATCCAGAATCAATCCCAGACGACGTTGTCGGAATTTCTGCATTCGCCGGAAAACTTATGAAATTTCCAGAATCACGCTGTGAGCCGGTATGATCATTTAAACCTACTGATAATCGTTGCTCAGTAGTTCAATTTCACATCTAATCCAACCAAACTGTTAATTGATCCTAACAACAGGAGTTCACAAAACAGAGCCGACGAATCCTTGCCGGAGTTCTGTGAAAGACACTGATCGGTACATCCTTTCCGCAAACTCTCTCCGTTCATTACCTTTCAATTGCTTATAATGCTTGTTAATCGAATTAGACATGAAACAGTTGAATTATCATTATCTGTGTTCTTGAGCGAAGAAGACGAAGTCCGGTTATGTTATAAGACTAACTAAAATCAGTATTATGAACGGGTTAGACACACAGTCCAGCGGTGGACTGTGTGCAAACAAATACATACACGTCGTGAGTTCGATTCCTGCCCCAACCTCACTCTCTTAAATAAAAATGCTCTTTTTAACCGAACCGGGATAACTCACAGAATCATGTTAAGTATAATAAAAACCGGATTATTAACCAGGTTAGACACACAGTCCAGCGGTGGACTGTGTGCAACACTAACTCATATGTCCCGGGTTCGAGACTGGTTTACGGCACCGGTTCAATGCAATTAAAATCCTTTTTAAAAATAAATGATTTTCGGATTAAGTTAAATAGTATATAAATATAATTAAAAACAGAAATATTTCGGGTTAGACACGTAGCTCAGTTGGTAGAGCTGCGTGCACGCGTATGGGAGGTCACGGGTTCGAGTCTCCCCCAGCGCACACATACAAACGACCGAACCGGTCAACGGTCAACAGTAACGGTCAACGGTCATGGTCAACGGTCAAAAGTCAACATTTTTTTATTATTTTTATTTATTTAATTTAAAAATCAATTAACAATACTTAAAAATAAACGTTTTTAAAGTTAGAAAATAGCCTTAAACTCACAAAAATATATCCAAAAATCCTATTAAAATTGATTAATAAAATCTGCTTATTTACCGAACCGTTATGTTATTATCTAGGTTAGTTTCTCTCGTGGTTAAATCCAAAATCGTGTGCATTCATCATCAATCCAAGAAACGCAACCACTGTGAGTGAATTCTTACAAACTCCCCTTTTGATTCACGTTTTGGGGTGTATCATGTGTCGCTTAAACTAATTCGTTTTATTCAAACTCGTGCTATACCATATTATGATCTAAACTTAGAATGTAAATATTGTTTGTTGTTATGTATTATATATTGTCAAGTTGTATGCAAACTATTTGTTAGGCCCATCAGTTCCTCGTGGGAGACGAGTTGAACAACGCGTGCCTTAAAACACATTCATTAGGCCCATCAGTTCGTAGAACAACGCGCGCCTCAAAACTCATTCATTAGGCCCATCAGTTCCTCGTGGAAGACGAGTTGAACAACGCGTGCCTCAAAACGATCAATTGTTGTATGTGTGTGCAATATCTAATATTAAGTGTTTTGTGAATATATTTACATTTACATTTACTCATATGTGGTTATGCACTTTATTTAATAATCAATTCAATAAACTTGTTTAAATGTTTTTCATAGGATTCACTCGCCAACTTTTTGTTGACCCAAAAACCATTTTTACACATGATACAGGTGAACAGGATGAAGCAAAGAAAACATAGGAAATTGCCTTAGAAGAAAAATAATGAAGTTTAGAAGGATGTATAGAACATGTTGTATTTGTTTGATTTGATTGTATGATTCCTTTTAAATGGTAATAATAAATATGAAACATTATAATAAATGTCATGAGCTTTGATGAAAACCCAATCATGCCCCGATCACCTTTTCCGCTGCGGGTCGGGGTGTGACATGTACCCTTTTCCACTTGAACATAATGCTCATGTATTTTGGTCTGATTAACCTGTTTCAGCATCTACACTACCCTTAACTCCATTTTCCACATTCCCTTCCCCCATAATCTTCAGAACACATATCAAAATCCAGAACTTTAACTGGAGAGGGGACAACATAACACAAAGAATTCATCACACAGGGGGATTTTGATGAAGTAATTACCTGTTGGTTGGGCCCTTTCGGTTGATTAATTGAATAAACAACTTCATTGAATGAAATTGTCGCCGTCGGATCCAAGTTAGCACCCAAATCTGTCGTTCCACCTCTATCGATGAATCAGCATCACGATTTGGGGGTGTTATGTGCTGAGTTGGGGTCGTATCTTCACTTTGATGCAAAACTTCTGTTATAACTTGGCCAGCTTCACTCACCGTAGGGGTTACCTGAGGTACAGAGCCTTGGCGGGAAGGAGTTGAGGATTTTGGCGCCACTTCGTTGAAGATAAGATTGGAAAACGGCATTCTGTGTCGGTCATTCTTAGTGGGTTTTTGAACCCCTTTGCTGCTCAGATTTGACAAACCAGAGGTTGATTTGTTATGGTGGTGGAGGAGATGCGATGGTGGTGATGGTTTGGGGAAGAAGAAGTGGTGGAGTGGGGTGGGGTGGGACCAACAAGGTATTTATCTCTTTTTATAATGGGCTGGACTGAAATGACCAAATAACCCTCATATGCCAAGCACATGAGGACTGTTAACAGAGATATTTAACTGATGTTAGGGCTGGGGACCAAGCGAGTTCATTTTTGACAAGTTTTGGTACCACGCGTGTAATTAGTAAACCACTAGGACCAAATCTGAAATTTTTGCAAACCGCTGGGACCAACCAAGCATTTAACTCTATATTTTTACATTAGGCGCTTTTTTACCACTTGTTCATAGTTGTGGCAAATTAGCATGCAGTCGACTAAACTTGGTTTTTCTATCATTTTAGACTGGTAAAACAAGCTAAATCAAGCCGAGTCCAACTAATTTGAGTTTTTTAAATCATACTGAGATGAGTTGGCTCTAGTTTAAACAAAGCTAAGCTCAAGCTGAGCTTGTGCTCGTGAACAACCCTGGCGTAAAATTAAGTTATATGTTATATATCAAACTTAAAGAGTTATCTAATGTCTAGTCGTCTACTTTAGAAGTTTGTTATCATAATTATAAAAAAAATATCAAATACGTAAATTCCAATATTCTTTTACGATGTTATTACAATTGGACCTGATCATTGCCAGGACCGACTGGACAAGGAACCGCTTATACAACCAATATTTAGTTAGGTAAGCTAGAACGAACTTCATACGGACCAACCGCTTATGGTGCCGACCAGTTGAATCGGGGAATCGTCGCTACTGAAGGCAATATTGGCGACCTGTCGTCGCTATTGTGTCGCCACTAAAAATTGGTCGATTTTGGTCTTAAGTTGTCGCTAGAGGTTTTGTTTGGTTGGTCTTGTCGCTATAACGTTAGTATCAATAGCGACGACAAACAAAACTTTGTCGCTGCTAAAAGTTTTTTTTTTTTTTTTTTGCATTTACTCTAATTTCCATATTTAAAAAAAAACAACTTGCCAATTTCCAAATTTCTGCAACACACAAACAAACTGCCTAAACATTTAAATTATATAAACATCCTAAAAATACTTAAAACGTAAAAATCTACATCATATCATCATCACCATCATTGTCATCACTTTCATCATCATCTTCATCCGCAACATGCTTTCCCTTATAGTCGAAGCCATATATTGGTTGAGGTGATCCAAAAATGTCATGGTTTGGAACAAGCCCACAACAAATTCCTACAATAATATCAAGATTAACCAATTTAACATACTACCAACATATATATACAAAATTTACCAATCTTCAAACAAAACTACCGAGATATATATATACACACACACAAACACACATATATATACACACATACTATATTATAATGCATGAGTGACGGGCATTTTAAGATCCCCAAAAAAATAAAAACGGTTTCCCTCTTAATTTATAAATAAACCTCTAACATGAGGGTAAATTAGTCTTTTAAACACTAATTATATTTTAGTCCCCCATCTTATTATATTTAAACTATTATAACAAAATTATAGATAATTAGTTACACTTTTCTCCCTTCACAAAAGCTTATAATTCTTTTACGTATTCTTATCATATCTTATAAACTATACTGTTTTAAAAAAATCCAAAGGTGCCGTGATGATCTACTCATTTTTTCGACGTTTCGATAGTTGTCTTGGTCAGTATTGTTAGGCGTATGAAAATGTACAAATGGATAATGCATTAGTGTACCAATAATTAAAGCAAATATATCCTATCACATTTCAAATGCTCGAGACTCTCCATATTATTATCATTATTATCAATTTAATAATATTGTTTTGTAATATGATTCCCGGATAAGATGGCAAAACAATGGGAACAGTTTCCATCTTATTTTTTCTAGATTTAATAAAAGAATACAAGCATAAGAAAATAACTTCAAGTTCGGTCATAAAATCCAGTTACCAATTTTTACCACCTTTTTCAAGTTGTTTCCTACAATCATAACGACAAAAAAAAAACAAAACCAAAGAAAAAGCCTGCAACCAGATCAACAACAAATCCATAAGCAGAAAACCCAATCCGCCCAATTGTCATGAAGATAATTCGGCCTGATCTCCTAGCCCCTTGAAAAATCATGTTGTTTATTTACAAAAACAAGACAAAATCACTAATTATAAACATCATGAAATCCTACTTTTATATAAATATATTTGTTATAAACATATAATATTTCCTAAAGCATAACGGAAAAAAAAGAAACCAAAGAAAAAGCCTGCAACCAGATCAACAACAAACCATCCAGTTACAAATCTTCAGCAACCTTTTCAACGTGTTTCCTACAAGCATAACAACAAAAAAAATAAAGAAAAAGCCTGCAGCCAGATGAACAATAAACCCATGAACAAAAGACCCAATCTGTCCAGCTGCCATGAAGATAATTTCAGCCTGATCTCTTAGCCCGTTGAAAAATTCCATTGTTTATTTATAAACACAAGACAAAGTTACTGATTACAAACAATATAATAAAATCCCCTTTTATCTAAAAATATTTGTTATGAACATATAATATTTTAGATGCTTCGTATCTTACCGGGTTTTTTTTTGCAAAAAGTAATAGCTCGTAATCAATAATAATTTACAAGGTCCATAACTAGAAACTTAGCTAAAATAATTTATAATAATCCATCAGAAAGAGATAAGCATAATAATTTTTCCACATTTAAATTCGAGGGGTTTTCCAGACCTTTTCAACTGTAAGTTGTTCTATTCGATTAAAATCTAAGATATTTTAACAAACATAAGAATGTTAATCGACTTCATTTTTCTTCTTTCTTTTTTGTTATCCACACTAAACATGAGGCATCCAAAATTTGCTCAGAGATATCCCATACATAGATACAATGAAGAAAGAAAAAAACTTTTGTATTAATTTTGTATTTCGCTAATAAAATTAAAGGATAACATGTACACCCTTAAGTTACTCAACCCTTCTTAATTCCGCCCCTGCCTACACCTTTCTTGATTAGATATTTTTTTTTCGAACGGCACATTTCTTGGTTAGATGTTTGCAATTACATAAGGATATAGATATAAATGAGTGGTGCATGTCATAAATAATAAATACGCACATATATGCTTTTAAAGCCATTTATATGCAATAAAAAGGGAGAACCCACATGGATTTTGTGAGAAAAAGCACTAAACTACAAACATCTAATTATTTAAGAATAATCGAGAGAAATCATTAAACTTTTTCTAGTGACCATGACCACAAAATTGAAACACATGTTTGTATTTTTTTTCTAAATGTTTGAAGTCTTATATCACATCTTTAAATATAATCTGATTCTAATTTAGTATATATGTGTTGAAAATTAAACTAGACGGCTAAAGGAACACGTGAATTAAGTATAATCTATAAAAATGATAACAAGCAAAAACCATAAAGTTGGGATAAATTTTGAAGTCAAAATTGTAGCACCATGAGAAGGTTAGCTCCGATAGTTGGAAAAGCTACCTAGGGAGGTTTGCCAAGCGATCAACCTAATAAGTCATCTTTTACATATCTATGAGAATCGTAACTTCAAACGGATCAAAAGACCATGTCCATTTTATGTGGATACCCTTTTAGAGGAGCTTGCACTCTTAGATCAACTCTATCTCATTACGAACATGATACATATAGTTTTGTCGACTCTAGCTATGTCAGCGACGGATCTAGAAGAAAAGTCGATGGGTAACACGGGCTAAAAATAATTGTTCAGTGGTAGCCGATACATAAAATAAAGAAGAAATAAAAATATTACACTAAAAATGTAAATCGTCAAGAAAGTTAAGGGGTAGCACGGGATACCCTTCGGGGTATGCCAGATCCGCCCCTGAGCTATATCATTATGAGCATGACACACATAGCTTTGTCGACTCTAGATCTAACTCTATATCTCTACGAACATGATATGTATAGCTTTGTCGACTCGTGGAAGTTTTTTTCGTAAGCTTTCATGCATGAGTCATCCTAAAACTACTAAATTAGAATAATTGTACTTTAAACAAGATAAATTCTAGTCAAAAGGGGGTCCTCGATGATTTTTCTATTTTGGGAGTGTAAAATTTCACATATGCTTTCTATAAAATTATTTTTAAACATAGATAAACAGAAAATTTCGTATAATTACCCAAACAAACTAAAAAACATCATTAATCAAGACATGTGCTCTAGCACATGACCCTTTTTGTTGACTTAATCTACCTGTTTTTTATGAGAGCGATTGCTCATAATCAGAAATTTAGTCATTGTTGGAAAAGTTACAATTCGCCTTGGATACGTCTTTTAAGAAAGATTTGGTGAAAGTCACATTTATGACCAAAATCTTTGGTAATAGTTTAGGATAAGATAAGTTCGTACATGCTATATAAACTACTAAAAACAAGAAATTTCGTGTTCAAGTGTGTTGGAAGGTTTTAAGTTTTAAGGACAATCTTGAAAATATTAATGATCTATATGAATGTACGATATTAAACATTTTAAAATGAACTCCAAGGTTATAACAAAAATACACATGTATAGGAACACCCATCCTAATTAATTCTCACATTGTCGTGAAAATATGAGATGTTTGCCTGTCCTGTCTCAAATACTAGCAATGCGTCGCGGATCTAGAAAATCATTATAGAGGCAACGTTGAAAAAAATTCTAAAAAGTAACAAAATCGAGAAAACGTCAAATTTTTTCAAAATTTAAACTACTGCTGGAGCGTAAAGGAGCTACAGGGTAACCCCTGTTACACTCTATATATGCCCATGACGTGGTGAATGAGGGAAGATTCCAAGTAGCGTGTGTGAGTATGAGCCATCATTTACGAGGGAATAATGCATGATAGCTCCTGATAAATTTTCTTACGCACAGACAACAATTTCATAAGCTGATTTTGAGTAAAACATACAACATTAAATTTAGAGTAAATTGCACAAAACATCCTTTATGTTTCCTCAAACTTGCAGGTTCCAGCCTTAATGTTTAAAAGTTGCTAAAAACAGCCTTTAAGTTTAGTTTTGTTGCGGGTTCAATCCTTTACAGCTAACCACGTTATTTTCTTCAGTTAAGTTCCCTCACATGCATAACATGTGAGGGTATATTCGTCATTTTGGTTGATCTTCCACCCACTTCAATTATAAAAAAAAGAATATTTAAGTTTTAACCTAGTTTAAACAAAGTTTGGTAAAACGTACGGGACTACAGAGGAGCACGATTACCGTTTGGTAGTGTTTAAATCTAACTTGCGGCGTCCTAAGCGTCACCAGTTGCTGGATCCGACTACTGAACACGGTGTTACGAAGTTCTCTGATTTGACGGCATCGGAGTTCCGTGAGAGGTATCTAGGGTTGAAGAGTCGTTTCTCGTTTCCGTCTGATGCGAATAAGGCGCCGATTCTTCCAACTGATGATAATCCTGAAGAGTTTGATTGGCATGATCAAAGTCTGTGTTAATCTTTACAGCTTAGTGGGCTAGTTTAACAAGATTCATATCTTAATTCTGGGTTCGCCGGAATCCGGCGAAGTCGCCGGAGAAGAAGACCGGAAAAGAGGGTGTTTGGTTTTTAAAAGTTTGGTTTTATTGCACATTAGTCCATGCTGTTAGAATTTTTTTAAAATAGGTTAAACCTTAAATGTTCTTTTTTATTATAATTGACGTGGGTGGAAGATCAACCAAAATGACGAATATACCCTCACATGTTATGCATGTGAGGGAACTTAACTGAAGAAAATAATGTGGTTAGCTGTAAAGGATTGAACCCGCAACAAAAATAAACGTAAAGGCTGTTTTTAGCAACTTTTAAACATTAAGGCTAGAACCTGCAAGTTTGAGGAAACATAAAGGATATTTTGTGCAATTTACTCTTAAATTTATGAGTGGTTGGATTTTACATAATTGTACTAGAAAATAGTCATTTTCGTCAACCTTATGTGTTTATGTTTTTTTTTTCTAGAAACGTACATCGTTCTATTTAATCCTATTAGTGCACATCTCAATTATATAATCATACTATTGATACACTTATTCTTTCTTGGTCTCTTCGGCTACTTCTTTCTTGAAGAATTATTTCTTTTAAGGGGTGACATTTTCTAAGAAATGTATGTATGTGACATTGAATTTAAAGTTAATATATAAAAACAACGAAAAACGATGGAATGTAATTAAAGAAAAAAGAGAGTTATCCACTCGTGATAAAGGAGGCTATAGTGCTTAGCAGCCGTCAAATAACCATGCAAGAACGTCTTGTTTTATACGGCGTTGTTTATTATTATTATTATTATTATTATTATTATATTATTATTATTATTATTATTATTATTATTATTATTATTATTATTATTATTATTATTATTATTATTATTGTTATTATTATTATTATTATTATTATTTATTAATCTCCTTATCAACCAATTTATTAGTGTCCGTAAACGGACACATAAAATCAGCTTCACCAGAAAACAATTTCCTTTATTTCCAAAGATACAAAAATGAAACAACATTTTTCTTCTTGGTATGAAAAGTGAAATCAAATTCCCAATTTTGTCCTTGCTTCTTCTCGTAGGTTTATTTTCTCCTTTTCATTTCGATTCGATCTCTCTCCCTCGTTGCATTTTCTCGACGTCCACAACACACATACCAACGAGTTGAACATAACCCATTTGTGAGGGAAACAAAACAACCGTTGGTCAGATGAGGAGTACCACGATGGTCAACCCGCGGAAAGGGGGGGCACCCATTCACTTGCCCCATAAGATCGGTGAAGAAGATGAATAGTGTGATTTGGTAGATATACATTTAAAAAAAACAAATGGATAAAATGCTTATTCATAATTAAAGCTAACGCTTAACACAAACATCAATATTCATTTCAAAGAAAAGAATAACTAGTGAGTGAACAGCTATTTTAGCTTATAACAAGAATTATCACTATGAATTGATTTTTATATTAATTATTGTACTAAACATAAATTATATTTATTAAAATAATCATAGAATTTTACTAGATAAAATAAGTGTGAAATTACTCTTGAGTCTTGATAAAATAAAGAAAAGAGTGGTTTTTAGAGTGGGCGGAAAATCCAAATACTGCTTCATGCCTAAGACCCAGTTGTGAAGCCCACTGTTTGACCCATAATTAATGGCCCAACTTGTTGATCTAAAAATATACGAAGTGTTTCACAATTAGATCATACCGAATTATTCCCCCCAAATTGATTTAGCTGCCGGTCTACCAACACCACTAATTCGATTCCAACAACTACCTGGCTTGCTCGATCTTCTATCTCGATCAAAACTTTGAGTTGGAAACTTGAATCCTAATACGGGCATTCGAGCCATTACCCGTCATAGTTACCAATTATTGTTCATAGGGGTGTTCAAAACCGATCCGAAATTTTCGGATACTAGATTTCACTATCCGAATCCGAATCCGAATCGGAAATTTCGGATATCCGATCGGATAGTGAATCGGATATCTGAATATCCAATCTTTTATTTAAATTTTATTTTTTTATTATTTTTTTAATATTCTGAACCAGATATTTTGGATATCCGATCGGATAGTGAATCAGATATCCGAATATCCAATCTTTTATTTAAATTTTATTTTTTTATTATTTTTTTAATATTCTGAACCGGATATTTCGGATATCCGAATATAAATTTTCGGATATTTTTCGGATACTTCGGATATCCAAAAAGAATAGAACTTAAATTTTCGGATATTTTAAATTTCCGAAAATTTCTAAAATCATTATCTGAATCCGAATCCTAAATTTCAAATCCGAATTTTCGGATATTTCGGATTCGGATATTTTGGATCGGATATTTCGGATGCGGATAATTTTGAACACCCCTAGTTCCAGAGACCCTGTCCGTAAACAAATAAATTTAAATATAAAACGATTTAAAAAATTGTTTTCTTTTAAAAATAAACACGTGATTGTTTTCCAGCCCATTTGACCCTTTTACCCTTTTCAATTTTATTTTATTTTATGTTTTTATGAAATAATTTCGGATCCGAATTTTATGTTTTTTATCTAGATGCTATTACAATTTACATAAAAGCCATTATAACCAACTTTCTTTTACATATTTTTACATCTAAATAAAACATAACCTTTCACTTGTAAGGACTTTAACTGACACCACTTTTGTGAGGACAAACACTATACTACTAGACCACCAAGACATTATCAACTACTGAATAACAACTGTTCAAGCCATATTTTTCTTTCAAGACTGACTATTGGATTTGGCGTTTCATGATGTTGATGGATGGTAGTAGAATTCAAGATCTTTGAATGAAGTTTATGATTTTTCAACAGTAAAAGCTTGGAATCCTTAAGAAAAGCCCTAATTTCATACATCTGGGTCATGTGATGAAGAAAAAGACAATTATATGGTCTTTTTCAGTCATGTAATTCAATGTATCTGTTAAAAAAATATGGGAAGATAACCCTTTAAACGATGAAACTTTTTGTAACACCATTATATAGTCACTTGAACATGTCAATCTCATGCAGACGGGCCCAAATACTTAACAGAGGTGTCATGTTACAATACGCTTATATAGTATTAGATACTAATTTTTATGTGTTATTTACCTATTCAATAGTCAAGAGACACAACGTCACCAAACATTTTCAAAAAATGACACTAGTAACTCTGCCACTATCATTATAAAACCTTTTTTTTGCATGATTTTCTTTGTTAAAATATGCTTATGTTTAGAAAATTTTTAAATAAACACTAGGATCTAAAACGAGTCTAAAATGTATGTCAAATCGAGTGCTAAAATGCAACTTTGAATGCCAAGGGACAAAATTGCAAACATTTGAAACTAATCTAATAATAAGGCATATAATTGAAGACAACAAAACATTTGTAATATGTGTTTGTTTGTGGTTAGGCTAGAACATGTTAGAAATATATCCAAATCCATGTCGTTGATGTGTTTAACCACTGATTGTACCAAAAGTCGTTCATATCTACATATGAAGCGGGATCCAAATAGGGGTGTGAATTTCTGACACGACCCGGAAACCCGACACGAACCTAACACGAAATTCGCGAGTTTAGGTTTCGTCTAAACGGGTTCCGGTCAGTTTCGGGTTGAACACGCGAACCCATTTAAGTTTACGGGTCAGGTTCGGGTCAACCTGGTCGGGTTGGCGGGTTGACCCGTTTAACACATTTATACTATATTATATTTTTTTACAATATATTTTATCTCATAAATTAAATGGGGCGTGTATTTTATGCCATGATTATAACTTAAAAGGAGAAATTAACATAGCTTTTATAATTTAAATATGATGTTATTATATACATTTGTGTTTTTTAAGTAATTTTTAATTTTAATATATTAGTTTTAGAAAAAAAATTAAATAATTCGGGTTAAACGGGTCGTGTTCGGGTCAACCCACAAAACTTCGGGTCGTGTTCGGGTTCATATATATGATACGATTTTCGGGTTCGGGTTCGTGTAAAATTTCCGGGTTCAGGTCGGGTTAAACACGCCAACCTGCGAACATGACTAGCACCCCTAGATCCAAAGTCCAACTTTGTTGAATTGTCGGGGCAAATAACAAATGATGCCAAAATTGGACTTGTTCATGATAAAATGAGGTTATTGTTCGAAACCTTATCTATACTATTTTGTGATAATGTATGTCCTTTATTATTTAAAGTTTATGGTAAATCTGATGAATTCGTGAGTTGGCTCGTTTTAAAAGCAATTTTAAAGGGTATTTTAAATCAGGATTGAAATTATTTGAGTATTTCTTATCAAAACTTTAATGATAAAAAGAAAATGATTGTCATATTCTTTAATTAGTTTAAGCTCACAAACAGAAATTAGTTTTATTGTTAGTAAATTTGTAAGATATAAAAATTGCTAGGTTAAACAAGTCGTGTTCGAGTTAACCTGTTAAGACACGAGCTGTGTTTAAATTCATGTCTTAACACAATTTTTTGGATCGTTTTGTATATGGGTTCATTTACATTTTCTATGTTTGTGTTGGATCCATCCATCCAACCGGTGAACAAACCTTGCTTGACGAGTTTCATAGGTTGAGTCATTCATTTTTTGTTCATTAATTGGGGAATAGTGGATTTAAATAATCTCAACTATTCGTCGTTGGCCGCCAACAGTCCTAACTTCGAAAATGACCACTTACAATCCCAACTATTAACATAATTGCCTCCAATGAACCCTAGCTAACAGAACCCTAACGTCGTTTGTGGCCGGAAAAACGTTTTTGCCCAGAAAAGTCAACTTTTTTCGTCCAAGACCTCTTTGTAACTTTATTACGGACCTTTAGAAACATTTTTCTATTGAAAAACCCCAATTATTGAGGTCGCCAGAAAACTCTTTTTTTGCCGGAAAACTTCATTTTAGCTGGAAAACTCAACATTTTCGTCCCAAACATTTAGAAACATTTTTCTGGCCAAAAAGTTTTTTCGGCAATCAGAGACTAGTGGTGTTAGGGTTCTGTTAGTTAGGGTCTATTGAAGACCAATATGTTAATAGTTGAGATTGTCCGTGATTATTTTTAAAGTTGACTGTTGATGGCTAACGGTGAATAGTTGGAATTGTTAAAATCTAACATTCCTTAAATTCGGGGTGGTTTACGTTAAAACAAAATTGATTTAAGTATTTTATATCAAACTTTAAAAGTTGAAAAAGGAATAGTTATCGTGTTCTTTAGTTAAAACAAAAATTATATAAGTATTTTATATCAAATTTTAAAAGTTGAAAAAGGAATAAGTATCGTGTTCTTTAGTTTAAATGCACAAATATAAATTTGTGCTTAGTTGGTAAATTCCTGTATGATTTTGTTTGTATAGGTTTACAATTCTAGAGTGCTAATATTCGTAACGAGTTTCTAATTTCGGTTCAAACATATTTTGTTAGTGACAACTCGTTAATACACGAGTTGTGTTTAGTTCATGTTTCTTACATTGTTCGTAAATGTTGTACAACCCGTTTATAATCTCTAAATTATATAATAAAAAACGAAAGTTACTGTCGTGGGAAAACCTACATAAAATAACGTAAGTAGCATAAATATTAATTGATTTAACATATTTTTAATGCATAAATAAAAGTTACCACAAAATAATGATGATTTGGTCATGCCATCTCCTCCACAATCCACTTGGAGAAGATTCCATTTTTGGGGTATCATTGGATCGGGAATCATTGTGTAATAACACGGCTTGATGTCCTTTGTATTTTTTTTTACTCGATCTCCTAGTTTCTAGCTAGTTTTTTTAATAAAGTTTAGCCATTCTAAAAGATCTATGAATTTTGGTAGTCTAAGACTCAAAAGTGAAGAAAACCTTTCCTCAACCTCAAGCAATTACGATAAATACAATTCATTTACTGAAAAATAAATGAACAGAAGTACATTTTCTATTATTCTTGTAGCTTTTAAAGTAAAAGTAGGGAAACTATAGCATGGGTGTTAGAAATAGTCTGAAGTTGTAAGAAATAATCTACATAGTTGTAACCAGATATATCCTTTTGACTATAATTACTAGGACGAAAACAACAATCGTACCCATTAATTTCTACTTATAGCAAAATTACAAAAAAATCCTATCTCAATTTATTGAAACTCTATAAAGATTTCGCATTTAAATGTGTAAATACGAATATACGTCCATACATATTTTTGAGTTTATTAAAAACTTCATAAAATAAGACCATTATACATAATATCGTTGATTAGTTTCGTAAACGAAACATCATAATGCGGAAGCTTGAACTTCGGTTGTGTTCGGTTCATCCATTATACTTGATCATCATCCGTAAGATCCTAGCTAACCCCTACACATCCATAAACAACTTAGATGTTAGTTTTATGGTGCGTAGTCATGATATAAAAGCCTGAATATATCAAACAAACAAGCAAAATCATTTTTGTGAGACCCACCATAGGCTACGGTTAGTGCAACGTAGCTTACGGCACACTTGTAAAATTTTGGGCAGAAGTTGTCAACCGTAACCTACGGTTGCCAACCGTAGGTTATGATTAAGCTGATCTGCAGCTTTATCCCAGTTTTGTCCTTATACTAAATTTTCCATATCTTTCCGTTTACTTATATGTTTCATACGAAACTTTTTCCTATGTGTTCGTAAAACATTTGCCCACATTTCTAACTTGTGAGTCCATGATCCGGACTCACAAAAATTTGTTTTACGCTAATGTTTCCAATATATATTTCAAATAATTGACTCGTTTGCATGTTTAAGGCAAACGATCTCACAGAAGTTACACCATTATGCAAGAACATTATTTTTGCTACTATACCTCATAACCCGGGGTATGATTCTTGCGTTTCATGGGACCATTATCCGGTTCGTGATTATGCCAATTGACCCGTTCGACTTTTCAAAGGTCGAACTTTGATTAATCCTTTTACTCTTTTTTAGGAATTCCAAACCTTTCAATCATGACTCTTTAACCGAGTCCGTTTATTTATAATTCACGTTCCCACTTATGATTTTTCATTTATATATCATCACAACTTAAAATGTGATGGATCGTGAATGGGAAAATCATTATATTCCCATTCTACCCTCAAGTTAGACATTTTTACGAAAATGACCCATATGTAGCTTCAAGCCCAAATGGTTTAAGCCTTCTATTTTATACTATCATAAGGATTGACCAAATTGTAAAACTCATATTTAAAACTACCCTTAATGGTCGTTTGCTTGTTTTATCATTCGAGAGCGTTTTGGTCAACTTTAGCCCCTTCTTTTAAGAAGAAGGACTTTTAATAACATGTTTTGACCAAATGTGAACATTTTAACCATAATCTATTTAAAATCATTATGTTCCTAAGAACATAATGTCTACGATTTAGATTATTAAATTTACCTTACTGTAGGTAATCCAATGTTCATTCATGACTCGTTTAACTCTCATCGAACCTTAAATCCTTAATGAGAGTTTGACCCATTACACATACCCGGCTCGGGTCATAGCATTGACCCATTAAATACCTTGCAGTATTAGTTACTAATTAATAGCGCCGCAAACCATACGCTATTTCCCTGTGAGCACAGGACTTGACAAGCGATCATTAGTTATTATTGTCAAATGGTGATGACCTCACCATTTGACCCGTTTGGCCTAAATGACCATTTTATCATTATGTGATGGTATTTATTTACCATCTCACCATTTAATCCGTTTCGATTTACACCATTGATCATATTACTTAAATTCGTTTCTCAATTCGTTCGATCTGTTATGGCATACGCCATAGGGTGTCTATTTCAAAATTTAATATTTATTTGTCAACTCGTGACAGAATTACCATTTTACCCTTACTCTTTATGGTTTACACGATAAGATAACTTTTCAGAATTCCTTTTTTATTTGCCATTACATGACTAAATTACTGTTTTACCTTTTTTTACCATCAATTATGGTTTATTACCATTTTCACTTGTTCCGACCCATATCGATTCACGTCGGTACCTTGTATCTCAAAATCTCATTCCGAATACCAAATCGCTTATTCTTAGTCAAATACATAAGTAGATGTATTATTTAAAGGATGTAAGCTTTACTTACTTTGCATCCGATTATGCCTTTCCTAAGTTCTTGATCCATTTGACCCGTTTTCTCCCAAGCTTCCACCTAGATTGTCAAGCGGCAAACTACCATTATCATTCGCAAGATGGTTAGATAGTCATCATTTATTACGACTACTCCACCTTACGGACTTTATGTCAAATTAATCATTTGATCATATTATAGGTCAGTTTGACTTTTAAAAGTCAACTGCCTATTAACATATGCAAATGCACAATTAGGTTTAACGAACTCACTTAGGCATTTCATTTAACTAAATTTTCCAACTAAGTTCATGCTATTGTTAACATCAAGTTAACATAATTTCAATCATTCATAAACACATGATGATATCTAACATCATTTAACATGAATATAACATCTATATTATCATATCATACTAAACCCATTCTATGGCAAGTGTGAACATGTACTCGAACTCATGAATTATTCACATATCTTGCTATTACTATCACGCATGATGATTCCAAACATAAGTATATCATCAACTCCATCATATTATCAAAACCCATTTAATTAGGTGTGGTAAATCATCCAAACACCCAAATCATAGTAATTTATTCAAAATTTCCACTTAGGGTTTGTTCCTAAGCAAGTATACAACTCTAATCTTACTTCAATTTCTAATATTCATACATGGATTGAAATCCATGAATTCTATCAACATTCACAATATCACCAAATTAAGATTTTGGACATACCTTATGATCCCCTAATTTAAGTGATCGTTAATATGAGTTCATGCACGGATTTGGTGTCCAATTTCCCTTTCAATTTGATGATTTTTTTAGATTAGGTAAAGATGGGATTCCCCCTCTTTATCTGCTCCTGATCGACACACACACACACTATGTGTGTGTATTGTGTTTTAATTTTCTTTTTAAATCACAATTTTCCCTTTTACCAACTTTGGTCCCTTTAGTTTGTTCCCTTTTTATTTAAAGGGCTACAACTCACTGTTTTATTACCATATCCATGTTACTAACTAGGTTAACTTTGTTCCTAGTTATTTTGTTTTAGGGTTAACTTTATCGCTAATGGTACTTTACCAGCTCTTTAATATTAGCGTGGTTTGATTATCAAAACCCATTTTCGGGGCGTTACATTACCGGTAGGGACTATGAAGTGTGAGATGTAGACAAACCTTATATCTATCTTTAGGGATAGAGAGTTTGCTTCCAGGTAGACTTTTAGCTCCATAGAAAAAAACAAACAAACATGATTAAATATATAGAGATAGGAAGCTACCAATAACAAAAGAAGTTGTAGAGTGTAACTCAGTAAAAACTTAAACATATATAACATTAGACAACAACATATAGGCATAGATATAGAAACACAATCACTTGCAAGTTCCCCTAAATGGTAGGAAACTCTACGCCACCATGAAACTGCTGTACCCTCCCCTAGAAGTTCTTAGCCTTGATTTCACACATCCATGAACTCATATGCTAGACCATGTCCTAAGAGAGGTGCAAATCTAATAAGTTCTGTCTAATTTGCTCATCCCAAGTCAATTTGGGTCCTCCTCTACTCCTCCGCCTATCTACAATGATGGTTTCTGTTACTTTAGCTAGTGTTGTCGTCCTCCTCCTATTAACATGCCTAAACCATCTTAATCTGTCCTTATTTATCTTATCTTCTATGCTAGTTACTCCTAACATTTCCCTAATAAACTCATTTCTTATATGGTTTACCCTCGTGTGCCCACACATCCACCTCCACATCCTCATCTCTACTACCTCCATCTTGGGCGCTGATACGTGGTCGAAAACTGATGTTTTCATTAAATCTTAAGTTAATGTTTTACGTAACTTTTAGTTTCGAATAACCTACTTTTGATTGGATTTGTGTTTTAAATGTTTACGGAGTTTAAGGAGCTATTCGGGAGCGTTTTGGAGCATCGGGATGGAAAACGGGTCAACCGGGAGTGCAAAATGGAAAAACATGAAAGCAGGATTTAGAGAGGCCGTCGGAGACGCCCCAGTGGGCCGTCGACGACGCCTCTCAGATAGTTCCGTCGGGCAAAAATGTTCGTAGACAGTGGATTAGAGCATCGGAGGAGAACCAGACAAACCGGGGGCCGTTGGCGGCGCCGCATTGTGCCGTCGGCAACGCCCTTCCTATTTCCTTGTCGCTGAGATTCAATTTTGGACAGGTATTAACTTGTGTTTTGACCATTTTGTGGGGAATTACGAGTTTGTGAGTTTGAAAACACCTATGGGGAGCCAAGAACACTATAACCTTCATCCACAACCAATTCCAATCCATCCAATCATCCAGTTGATCATCTTTGATCATAACCATAACCTATCATCATCATCTCCTTCATCTTTCATCCACTTTCACCTTTCATCCCAAACCCTAACCATCATCATCACTACCTTCGAAGCTTCAAGATGTTTGTGATCAAGCTCCAATCATCCGATGATCAAGTTCCGTTGGTCATGAGCGGTTAATTCTCGAGGGTTTCACCCCGGTGTAACTTTTGTGAGATTTAGGGTTGCTTTATGCTCTTAGTTGATTTGTGACAAATTGAATTGTATTTTGAATTGATTGATAATTGTCTAACATTTGAACTATATTTGCGAATTGTCGAATGATGATAAAATTTGACTTTGTGAAACAAGTTTGTGTATTTATGCCTTATCTTTCAAAAGGGATTATTTGTCCGAAGTAACAAAGTGCATTGTGGTCCCTCATATGCGTTATAGCAATTGGCATCTAAGCTTTGTGATATCAAAACCGTTAATGACAAATTCAATTGAATCAATCTAAAATCGTTTAGTAACCCTAAGTTGTGCAATTGTTGAACCGGGTGTGAACCTTGTTTTCAAATCATTGTTTTAATCAAGTAATTTAGTTTTCGTGCAATTGTTTAAGTTAGTAATTAAGTAGTCAAACCAATTTTGTTGGATCATTCCAACATTCTTTCAAACAAACAACCATTTAAACAATATAAATAGCAAGCTTCATAATTTGTGACAACAACCATTAAGAATCAAGTGCATCCATCGCAAACCACAAACTCTTCGTGGTTCGACCTCCTCTAACACTAAAACATGTATTGGTATTGGACTATAAATATTATCTTTGACCGGGGCGCGACACTACGATCAAATTTTGGCAGGGCGTTGCCTGGGAGTTCGTGTGCTTTGCGTTTGGGTTTAATTGATTTTGTGATTAACTGTTTAAAGTGCTTGTTTCTTTATACCGTCTTTGTCTTTGTCTTTGTGTTACGCGGGTGTGTAACTTGTGTAGGTTACAGGTAGTGCATGCATACACGGAATTCCAGGAGGACCTTGACGTTAGTGTTCGAACCGGAGATCGAGCGGGTCGTTAGAAGGAACCAGCCAACCGATTAGAGGCAACCCTTGTCTTTAATCCACCCAACACCGACTCACCACCTACACCATCTTTTGGACCCATTCCAATGGATCCCCAACACTCCAACCAACCCAACAACCAAAACCAATATCACGATTACCAACCCCAAAACCAAAACGTCCAAAACCATCAATCGGGGGGTGGTAACAACTCGAGACCACCAACACCACCATTCCAAACTCGTAGCCGAAACCAAAACAATCCCCAACGTACACCTACACCTCCTCCTCCTAACCAAAGCCGACAAAACCCATTACCACCCAACCTCAACAACCGACATGTTAACGCCAACCGTGGAGTTAACCAGAATCGTGGTTCCCACAAACGAAGCCCAATTTCTCAATCTTGATGATTTGAGAAACAATATTCCCGACGATGCAGCATATAGCGTCCCCGGTTATCAATCACCGGAACATATGAGTATTCATTCGGAATACTCGGATGATGGCGGGAATTATAATGAGCGATTTGAAGATGAAGCATGGGGAATGGTAATGAGGAGAACTTTTATCATGCTCGGGGTTTTGATTATGAAGATGTTGGCTATCAAAATGCCAACTATGTGGGGAATGATGAAGGTTATGGGTACGCATATGGTCGAAATGACGGTTACGAAAACAACCGTCAACCACGAAACAATTTAAGGAACTAGAATAACGAGAACTACAATAACAACCAAAATGTTAATCGTAACTGGATTCCACAATTCATGGGTGGTGATAATCAAGGAGGTGATAGGGGTGGTGATAGAAGAGGTAACCAAAGACCGGGGAATCAAGAGGTCAACGGTCCACGTCGTCAACCACAACAACAAGAACCCCGAGGAGTGAATGGTCGGTTTCGACTGGTGGTCACCGAAAATGATTCACCTATTGTGCCTACACCTCGAGGGAGGAGATCATTCGAATGCAAGCCAAACTACATCAACATCCTACCTCACTTTAATGGTAGGGCACATGACGAACCGTATACCCATTTGGCGGAATTTTCTGCCATTTGTAGTACTATTGGGGGCCACAACTTTGAGAATTGAAAAAGTGAAGTTGAGACTCTTTCAGTTTTAGTTGAAAGACAAAGCAAAACAGTGGTTCCTCACGCTTCCGGCAAATAGTATTCACACTTGGGTGGAGATGCAACAAGTGTTTTTGGATTAATATTACTCGATCGCGAAGACTGACGATGCGAGAGACGAAATTCGGTCGTTTCGATAGTTTTCGAGTGAATTGTTACATGAGGAACTTGCTCGATTCAAGGAGTTGGATCGAAAATGCCCTCACCATCAAATTCCTAGATGGGAATTGTTAAAGTGTTTCGTACGGGATTAGATGCGGAAGATCATAAGTACTTGCAATCGACAAGTAATGGTATGTTGTTGAACAACCACGAGGAAGATGATTGGGAATTCTTAGAGAGGATGAGTAAGAACTCCAAGGCCGTGGCTATGGCGGAGCGAACTAAAAAGCAACCAATCTCAAAGTCTTGGCCCGACCGCGATGCAAGTTCCAAGGACCGTATTGAAACATTAGAACGGGAGTTGGCTCGTATGAAGAAAAAAGAGGTGGGTGCGGTACAGTTTGCCGTGTGTGAAGAATGTGGTGACCTCGGTCACCGGGCTGAGAATTGTCAAGTTATTATGGCACACACTACCGAAGAGATGAGCTAAGTGTATGGAGATAGAAAACAATTTGATATGAACTCAAACACTTACCATCCGGGTTTGAGAAATTTATCACACCCCCGTGTTATCCGTTTCACATCAGAGCCGGGGCGTGAACTGAATGGCATCTTCATCGCACAACGGAAGCAGACGTGATGCCTAAGGCTTCTAGTAAATGATCACTACTCGAATCCTCATGGGTTCTCCTATTCCAACCATCCCATACTTGAATTTATAACCTGAGAAAGAACATGCGAAAAGTCAATATAAAGTTGGCGAGTTCATAGTTTGTCTGTTTTTGTTTTCAAATGAGTCATAAACATTTGAGCATTTTGCATTCGTAAACCGGTTTGTGGGATCATAGTATCCCAAAGCATTTGAAATGTCATGTCTGTATAACAGTATCGAAAGGTTTTCCATGTTGTTTGAAAATCCATACATATAACTGTTATGTTTATAAACCGCTGATAAAATGATTTCAATCGTATATGTAAATAAACCGGTATTGAAATGTTTTCTGTTATTTTTGTAAACCGGTGTTGAAATTACAGTATGTAGTTTTCCTATGGAATCTAAGGATCTGTCGGTGTGTAGCTAATACATTGGCCTATGTGCCATAAGTAAGTAACCAAACCGAGACTAATTTGACATCATTGGGATCACAAAAGCACTCCGAAGGGTATACCAACAAGGAGTGGAGCGGGTCTCAAACTCAATAGATCTACTTCTTTTGCACCTTGGTCACTAAGTGATTAATGGTTACTATTGTCATCATCCTACTTATGCACATTGATCTTGTTATAATCTAATCCCATAGCTACATACCAATTGTTATAATTCTGTTATCCGTGTTATTAGGCCTAGCCCATGTTTTCTTGTTATTGGGCCTAGCCCATGTTTTCTTGTCATTGGGCCTAACCCATGTTTTCTTGTCATTGGGCCTAGCCCATGTTTTAAATAAAATTGGGGCCTCGCCCCCTAGTTGTGACTATGACAATCCCGTTACTCGTCATAAAACTCATGCATGTTTCGAAAAGCTTTGTATAGCTGTGAAAACCGGTAAGTTTAGCATAAACCTTTCTTAAACCATTTGAGTTCATTGAAATCCGTTTGTAACATGGTTTAGAAATATGATTTTCGTTCATCGAAACATTGTATGTTTTTGCAAAACTTGCATGTCTTTCCACCCCCGAAAACATTTATAAAAATGTAAAACGATAGAAAGTGGAGGTTATGAACTCACCTGGATAATCCAGTGCAAAGCTAGCTTAATGTGATTTCCATAGTGTTGTCTCCACAACTTGACTTGCTAGCATGCAATCTAGTGTATTCCTAAAATGGAATAACTCATAAGTTTCTAAGAATGACGTAGCTATACTACGTGATACCGAGCTCTACCGAATCGTTACTCATACGATTCTATGAAATTATTATTGACTTAACTCGGTTAACCAACCTATGGTTTCCTTAGAATTGTCTTAGTTTTTGAACGACTTGAAATATATGTTTATATCTAAACATAACTATATTTCATGAAATCAAAACTACTTCGTGGTTTTCGTAAGACATGTTGTATATATATACTTGGAAATATATCTGTATAGATAGTACATTTCGTATTCGCGCAATAGTCTGGCGTATCAATTTAAAATAAATAACTGTGTCGTCGTACGCTTGTTACATTCTTGCGGTATCTTGTCGCATTTCGTTTAGCGTTGAAATCAAATATAAACAATATATATTATTGTTATAGAAATCCTTCGAAAGTATTCGTACGTGTTCGCGTCGTCGACGTTAGAAATAAATATAATTATATTTATTTTATAAAAGTATTCAACGCCACGACATTTGAATACATATAATATTCTTGTAATACGATTTCTGAATTCTGTCATTTGAAATAATACGCGCCTTGTATAAATGTTTCGGAAATAGTGGCGTTTCGAAATAAATATAATCAATATACTTATTTTTATACATCGCTCGGATAATTTATCGACATTAGAAATATAGTTTCCGAATTTGGCGTTTGAATTAAACATAAATAATTATTTTCGATTGTAACGGATCGCGGAAACTTGTTGCCTTGTAGTCGTGCGTTTTGAAAAGTTATCGGATCGATTTGTAGGCATCGTTAAAATAAATATATATGTTAATATTTATTTTATAACAATCGTTTGAAATCGGACGTTAAACCTTTGAAATAGGTCGCATTTTTGTATTGCGTATTTTACGAAAATCGGGCAGAATTTCCTCTGTTTTTGGACGATCCCGACAACATAAGTTGTCGATTTATTTATCAAAACACAACCTGCAAAATCGCAAACAAACAATACATATATGGTTTTTCGTCGTGATTGAAACGTGGTTATTGTCGAATACAAATCCGTTATATTTAACGCCGATTATAATTCCAATTTATATATTTAACTAACGCCGGTTCGATTTTAATTAATAATTATTCGAAGGTAGCGTACGTCGATTAAATTGTTTACTTTTAGCTGTGGCGATAATTAATCGTTTACGGGTCGGGTCCACCTCGGTTTGGCGATAATTAAATATTAATAATTATAAACTAATATAATTAACTTTCGCATCGTAATCCGAGTCGTGGGTTGACCCATTGACCGGGTTTGACCAGGTTTGACTTATGTTGACTGGGTTTGACCAGTTGACTTTCATTGACCGACCGATCCGAACCAAACCGAGACTAAACCTGAAACAAACACGTATCAAAACTGAATTGAAGGCGAACCAAATAAAGAACAAATACTTGAATCGAACCAACCCGAAACCTAAACCGGGATCCTGAACCGGGTCGAACTGAGTCGACCTGAGTGAACCGAACCCGAACCTTGATTGAACCCGCGCCGATTTGTTGACTGGATTGACTCGAGACACGGAGCTGCAACCTGAACCAAATGAGACTCGAACCAAATCTGAGTCGGAGATCCTATGGACCCAAAACACTGCCGCCGCCATCACCGGCGAGCCGGAGAACCGGAGCCGCCGCGGTCGGCCGTCGCCGCTGCCGGCGGTTACCACCGTTCGAATCAAAGCCAAAAACACCCAACCCGACAAAACCCACCCCGAGAATAACCCATAGCCGCCGCTGTTAGCCGAAATTCCACAGCCGACCACCACTACCACCCTCGCCGCCGCCTGCGGCGTTTCCGATCGCCGCGTCTGTTGCCGCCGCTACGACTGTCGAAGAACCGGGAGGGGTGTCACGGCCGCGGCCAATGGAGTCCACTGCCGCACCATCGCCGCTGCTATGTGGCGGCTGCTGCCGCCACTCTCCCCTCTCTCACTAATCTCTATCTCTTATCGGTCTCTCTCTCAGTCTCATCTCTCTGTCTGTATACATGTGTGTGTGTATATGCGGGTGAGTGTGTGTGTGAGAGAACAGAGAAGAGAGGTGAGTGTGTGGTGTGTGTGTGTGCGTGACCGGAGAACCGACCTGAAACCGGAGGTTGCCGGAATCCAGTATCCTGTGACCGAATCGATCAGAGAGAGAAGGCAGGGGTTTTATGTGGTGTGCTAGGGTTTCAAGTTTTCAAATGAGGGATTTAGGGTTAATTTTTGTTTATATACTTAGGGTTTGTTATTAGGTTGGGTCCAAGGCCCGTTCATCGTGTATTCAAGCCCAAATGCGTATCTCAAGCCCGTTATCGAAACCCGAATATTGTAAAATTTTATTTGGAGCCTACACGTGTGAAATTCGAATCGCAAGTCGGTTACGACGCGTAAATCCGTCGATTGCGTAAAAATTGCGTATCTCGCTACGGTTACCGTTTATAGTCCGTTTTTCGATCCGAGTGTTGTTATTTATCGAAATTTATTCGTTTAGACTCGAAAACGTTTTAAATTATATCGGGGGTCGGGTTTTGACGTGTAATTCGTTCGTCGCGTTAAAGATTCGCGTAATTGCCCTGTTTGTCGTTTCTGATCCGTGTTTTGTTCTGGTTTCTTCCGTGAGAGTTAAATTTTGAAAACGAAGCCTAATATATCATAATATATTAATATTTAGACGTATCTCTAGTCCGTGGCTTCCGTTTCGTTGTCGGTGCGTCGCGATTTCCGCGTATCTTCCGCGTTGTGCTTTGCGACGTTCAACGATCCAATTTATCATGTAATTATATCTGTATGATAAATACAAGTATAAAATTCGTGTTTTCAGACGTTGTGAGTATTTTTCGGCATCAGTTCGCTTAACATTTAATTTCGCGTTTAGTGTCTTTGATGTTCGCCAATCGCGTAACGTGAAGCAAGTAGACGTTCTTAGGCTTTCCAAAGGCCTGATCGAGTTAGTTTACGTCTATTTACGCTAGTTATAATGGTATTAGTGTTCATTTTGCGCTTAATTACAACCGGAAAGTGCCGGCTGTCACAAAATCATCCCAATTTTCGGTATGGTAATGCTTCGAATCAGATGAACCCGAATTTCCAGTCGAGAAATCAAGGTGGTGGTCAAGGAGGACCGACATACCAAAACCGCCAAAGTGTTAATTCGGGCGGTTATCAAAAAATTACAACTAAGGAGGTGGACAAGGGTACAACAATCGTGAAAGTAATTATCAAAGGGGCTACAACCAATGCGGTAGTGAGGGTGGTAATTCTAATTCTCAATCAGGTGGTGATGAACCGTTAAACTCTAAACTTGACGCGATCATGGAAAAGCAAGTTGGTCAACTTACAGAAGAAATGGCTCAAATGAGAGGAAGTGGAGGAAGACTCCCAAGTAACACCACAATGAACCCGAAGCATCAAAGTTCAAGCACGAATAATGTGAGGAATGTGCACATTAACGCGGTAATTCTTCTTTCAAATGATGAGGTTTGTAGTGTTGAAAGTACTCCACCACCACACCTTGTTGACGGTGTAGTGGAAGATGTAGGTGATGAGTCGGGAATTGACAATGAGCAAGAAACGATTTCACAAATTAAAATCGAAAAAGTAACTAAAAATTCTTTTTGTGAAAGTTGTTTAAGTAACTTGCATGCTAGGGCAAATGATATGGGTGTGGAGTTTAATACCATCCCATACCCATTGGCTCTATTATAACCAATTAATGCATCAAAGTTTGAAAAACGAAGCCCACCAAAGGATGAGAGGTGGGAAAATTTTAAACAAGCAAAAATTAATTTGCCATTACTTGATGACATTAAAAAGGTCCCGGCTCATGTAGAGTGTTTAAAAGAATTGAGCACCGAGAAACGACACAATAAGATACCGAAACAATTTGACTTAATCTCACATGTTAGTGCCGTTTTATCGAGTGTCCTCCCCCAAAAAGCTCAAGATCCGGGAGACCCTTTGATTCCAATCCAAATTGGTAAGTTTAAAATTAAAAGGGCGCTCCTAGATCTTGGAGCTTGCATGAGCATCTTGCCTGCAAGTCTATATGACCAATATGATTTTGGTCCTTTGAAAAAGTTTGACGCCCCCGTAGTATTGGCCAATCAGACTCCCACGCACCCAAGGGGGTGGTGGAAGATGTGATAGTGTTGAAGATTGCTATCACCCAATTGACTTTTTGGTAGTTGACTATGTTGGGTGTGTTGAGGATACACAACCGATAGTCATACTGGGTAGACCGTTTCTTGCAACTGCTAGTACCATAATAAATTGTGCAACGGGAACGGTAAGCATGCAATTTGGGGATCGAGAACTAAATTTGAATATTTTTCCTAAATTTACTAACTCGATTGGTGAGGATAAGTGTCCTAAGGTGGACCTGAATCCGATCAAAAAGATATGTGCTATGGTTGGTAGGTTTGGAGAATCGAAGAAGAAACCGGTCAAGAAGAAGAAGGTGAAGAAGTCACCTCATGAGAAGAAGGCAGATGAAGAATTAAGGAGGTTTGGCCCGCTTGGAAATAAATGATATGAGTCACCGATCGGTGATGTGGAAGAGTTCGTGGGCGACAAACACTTCGTTCGACCATCATGAGGTGGTATGTTATTTGTTGTTGTATATTTTTGTGTAATTATTCATTTTGTGTTTCGTTTATTGTTAGTAGGTAAATGAACTTTGTGGGTGTGTTCTCTAGATAACCCTCACGAGACCTACTCGTCCTCCCGAGCTATTGGAAGGTTTAAAAGGGCTTGTTGCATGCGCTAAATGCAACCGTGATTCCTAAGAAAGTGAGTTTAGGTTGTTGTTGTAAATTCTTTTTCCACAAGAAAATCAAAGCTGAATAAAATTATATGAATTGGTAATTATTTTAATAAAAATGGTAGAACTAAGTAACTAACAAATTTTTAATGGTTGTGAGAAGCTTTCTTCTACACGGAGGTTGAAATTTGTAGGTAAACTGTGTTCGCAAGACAACCGTTTTTGTTGAAGATGAAGAGCACACGAAGAATGAGCGAAAAATCAGGTGCATACGTTTCCTTTAGCTTTGATTTGTTCTTTTTGTTTAATAAGTGGGCTGTATTGTGTATTTTATTTTCCGGTGTGAATTTCTGGGAAGGTTAGCCGTGTCATATCCCTTGTGCGTTTTAATGACTCTATTCTTACACATTGAGGACAATGTTGACTTCAAGTGTAGGGATAGGGAGAAGAAAAAGATTTTAATTTTGGCCCGTTTGTTTAAACACTACACATTGAGGACAACGTTGACCTCAAGTGTGGGGATGGGAAAATTTCAAAAATGTCTTTGTTTGAAACGGTTTAAAAAACATAAGTAACTAAGTTAATGAGGGATGGCACAACCCATGTGGTCTTTTGTCATGGTCAAGTTCAAATTAATATCATGACGGGTATTAACGGGTGATTATTTGGGAATAATCCGCCTAAGAAACTTGCACTTTATACATATCGCATACCATACCTTCTATACGTGAGATTTTGAGCCACTTTTACATATCATATATGCATATATTTCTTTGGTTGAGTGGACCATTAGTCATATATTGTAGAACTTGCAATTTTTGATACGTTTGAGACCATAGATCGAATATGAGCACAAGAATGATTAAGGCATTAGGTAAACCTTTTTACTTTACACCATTTATTTACCCTTACCCAAAATCAATCCCGTCGCCAATTTTGAGCCTAAACCCTTCGTTTGACCAACCCATTTAGCCCTTGACCGTTGAACCTTTTACTTTGAACCCGTTTGATGAAAACTTGATTTTAGGAATTGTGAAAAAAAAAACATAATATAATTGAGAAAAAAAAATAAAAATATATGTTTTGATAGTTTGTTGAATAAAAGGCGAAATACTTTTGCCTCTTAGTTATTGTTTCGTAGTCGGTTGTGTTAGAATAGTTGTTTTGTAATAAAAAATCGAGTTTTCATCACCTTAGCCACTTTCAAAATATCCTATTCCATGCCCTTAGCCTAGCCCCAATACAACCCGTTCAAGACCTTTTGAATCGTGTTTAATATTTGTGTTCAGTGGTAGAGAATGATTGAATTGCAAGCTTATGCGGGTATGTGTTCTAATCGGTTTGTGTATTTATATTAACAGTGCTAATGCATTAATTATTAGCCAAATTATAAGCCGAGTGGAGAGAACATTGTGAGCGGTGTGTATGAATTGTGAGTTTCAAGGGCGGGTTAATCTTGGATAACCATTTTTATGTGTTAATCATGTTAACGTTAAATATTTTGAAAATGATAAAAATTATGAATCAAGAATGACATTAGATCTTAACTCATGTCCCGAGAATGGGAAATGTGTTCCTAATTCGACCCACGTGAAAGTGAAAGACAGATTTGCTTGAGGGCAACCAAAAGACAAGTGTGGGGATGTGATACGTGGTCGAAAACTGATGTTTCTATTAATCTTAAGTTAATGTTTTACGTAACTTTTAGTTTTGAATAGCCTACTTTTGATTGGGTTTGTGTTTTCCATGTTTACGGAGTTTAAGGAGCTATTCGGGAGCGTTTTGGAGCATCGGGATGGAAAACGGGTCAACCGGGAGTGCAAAATGGAAAAATAGAAAAGCAGGATTTAGAGAGGCCGTCGGCGACGCCCCACTGGGCCGTCGGCAATTCCCCTCAGATAGTTCCATCGGCCAAAAATGTTCGTAGACAGTGGATTAGAGCGTCGAAGGAGAACCAGACAAACCGGGGGCCATCGGCGACGCCCCATTGGGCCGTCTGCGACGCCCTTCCTATTTCCTTATCGCTGAGATTTAATTTTGGATGGGTATTAACTTGTGTTTTGACCATTTTGTGGGGAGTTACGAGTTTGTGAGTTTGAAAACACCTATTGGGAGCCAAGAACACTATAACCTTCATCCACAACCAATTCCAATCCATCCAATCATCCAATTGATCATCTTTGATCATAACCCTAACCTATCATCGTCATGTCCATCATCTTCCATCCTCCTTCACCTTTCATCCCAAACCCTAACCATCATCATCACTACCTTCGAAGCTTCAAGATGTTTGTGATCAAGCTCCAATCATCCGGTGATCAAGTTCCGTTCGTCATGAGCGCTAATTCTCGAGGGTTTCACCCCAGTGTAAACTTTTGTAAGATTTAGGGTTTCTTTATGCTCTTAGTTGATTTGTGACAAATTGAATTGTATTTTGAATTGATTGATAATTGTCTTACATTTGAACTATATTAGTGAATTGTCAAATGATGATAAAATTTGACTTTGTGAAACAAGTTTGTGTATTTATGCCTTATCGTTCAAAAGGGATTATTTGTCCGAAGTAACAAAGTGCATTATGGTCCGTCATATGCATGATAGCAATTGGCATCTAAGTATTGTGATATCAAAACCGTTAATGACAAATTCAATTGAATCAATCTAAAATCGTTTAGTAACCCTAAGTTGTGCAATTGTTGAACCGGGTGTGAACCTTGTTTTCAAATCATTGTTTTAATCAAGTAATTTAGTTTTCGTGCAATTGTTTAAGTTGGTAATTAAGTAGTCAAACCAATTTTGTTGGATCATTCCGACATTCTTTCAAACAAACAACCATTTAAACAATATAAATAGCAAGCTTCATAATTTGTGACAACAACTATTAAGAATCAAGTGCATCCATCGCAAACCACAAACTCTTCGTGGTTCGACCCCTTGCTACCACTAACACATTGTTAAGGGTAATTTGGGACTATAAATATTATCTTCGACTGGGGCGCGACACTCCGATCAGGCGCTTATATCTTCTTATGACCCAACATTATGTCTCGTATAACATAGCAAATCTAATGCAACCCTATAAAAAATTCCATTTTAATTTAGTTTAAAGCCTCCTGTCACACAATATCCAAGTGATAACTCTCCACCTACACCAACCAAATTGGATATGGTGGCCTACGTCACTATCTATCTCCCTATCCTTTTATATAAACGATCCTGAATATTTAATCTTAGTTGCCTTAGTAACCATTTGACGCTTAATAGTCAGAGTGTCATCATCATTTTCTGCAACACCAAAATCACTATAAAGATACTCAATCTTAAAGTGACTAATCCTTAAACCCATGCTCTCTAAAGCTGCGCTTCAGTCCTCCAACTTAGTATCCAGACACTGTTTAGTCTCCGTGACTAACTATATATCATTTGCAAAAAGCATGCACCACTAAACTCTCCCTTAAATCGACTTGGACAACTCATCCAGGACGACCGAAAAAAAAATAAATGGACTCAATGCAAACCCTTACTGGAGTCCTACCTCCATAAGGAATTCGTATCCCCACAGACACTAGTTTTAGTCCTATTGTAAAAATCCCTAATTATGTTTCTATACTTCCTATGAACCCCTCTACCATTTAAACTATGCCAAATCAGTCTACATGACACGTTGTCATATGCCTTTTCAAGGTCAATAAACACCATACGTAGATCCTGCTTCTTCTCTTTATCATTTCTATCAATCTCCTTACAATGTGTATCGTTTTCATAGTTGACCACCCTAACATGAAACCAAATTGATTTACGTCACATGAATTTGTCTTCTAGTTCTAGTCTCATTTACCATCTCTCATAATTTTGTAGTAGGATCTAGTAGCTTAATCCCTTTGGAATTCCTATAACACTAGGTGTCCCTTTGTTCTTATATAGAAGTACTATGACACTACTCCTCGTCTCCCAAACAATTCCATGCCTCAATCAATATGTTGTTCAGATCAACTTCCTTAGCCCTTCTCTTTTTTCTAAGTGTTGTTTTCATCTATTCATGTGGATATGCTAGCAATAGCAATTAATCTGTTGTCACCGTCTTTCAGTAGTTGGGTTATCGCTTTCTTGCTGGTAAGCTCCTCGCCTTTGAAAAGGTTGTGGAAGTTGGTTTGTGATCTTAACTTAATGTCATGCTCAGCGACTAAAACATGTCCATCTTCATCCTTCATAAACTTCATTAATCCTATCATGTTTCCTACACTCCCTAGCTTTGGCAATCTTGAACACATCATGCTCCTCATCATTGTTTCCAGACATTTATGCATCTACTTATTAGCTGTGTTCTTTGCCTATGTCACTACCTTCTTTTCACTTCCATGTTGGCCTCTCTCTCTCTCTCTCTTACACTCTCTCTCGCTCGCTCCTAGTCTATGCACCTCAAAAGATCCTAAAACTCCACTGCTTATCCCTTATTTTGGCTTGTACTTCCTCACTCCACCATTAGGACTCCTTATGGCTAGGGGTGTTCTTCGGGTTTTCTGGGTCGGGTTGTCCGGGTTTGGGTTTTGCGGGTTCATGTTAGTTCAGGTCGGGTTGTTCGATTTTCAGGTTTAGATGTAAAATAAAAAAAATAATGTTTTTTTTTTTCACAACATATCATCAAATATATCATGTTATTAAACAAATATCATCACAATTCAAATATATTTTAACAGTATTGTATGATAATGTTCAAAAGTCCTAAAACTTAATATTACAATTACAAAAGATTTCAATCAACTCTCATCTATAAAAAACAATAAATGTTCGAGTTTTTATTCGGATTTGAGTTTCAGGTTTTTGGTTGGGAAAAAGCGACCCGATAACCGACTCATTTAAAGTTCAGGTTGGTCGGGTTTTGGTTATTCGGGTTCGGGTTTTTCGGTATTCTCTAATTCGAGTTTGGATGGCTTCGAATTTGAGTCGGGTATCGGGTTCCGGATAAAAAAGGATGGCCCTACTTATGGCCACTTTTCTTTATATGTTACCCTGTAGCCTTTTTCTAGTTATATTACCTAAACCATACCTTTAATCTTGACCTGATTTAGTAGATTAGGGCTCATTAATGTCAGTCCATTAGGTTTTGGCATCTTTAAACCCTATAAAAAGAAGTTGATTACTTAAGCTCCCCTTTGTAGGGGCGATTATTATTTGGTTATAATGTAATGATGTAGCTTCTTATATTAATTTTCAATAGTATATTTATTTATTTTTAAGTAAAGAATGATAGTACCTACCGTAATTTTTTAATAATTAATCAAACAAGAAGATTTATATAAAACTGTGCAAGACTCGTATGAAAACGAGTGTTCTACACTATTTCACATAGTAATACATATACCTATACATGCCTCTATAGTAACTTAAAGTACTGACTTGACTTATCATCTATACAAACTTGTTATATGACATTTAACTTGTTTATTAGATACAATCATGAACACATAAATCACCATTATTTTGTATTAACACATAATTTGAACACATACTTCCAATCTCATACTTGTAAACTAACCTTTAGGTTTTGAAATTTGGATCTTTAGTTATCAAGTTTTCATCTTTTATTTGTTGACTTCCTGGATTCAACCATATTTCCTTTTAACATTCTAGTTTTAAGCATATGTTCTCATTAATTAACATATTGACCAAACTATCTAATTTCTTACCAAGCTTTGTTTAACATGTGTAATGACAAACTATAATGACGGATCAAAGGCCATATTGGCGACGGGCCCACGACACAACTAGGTGTCAGGAATCATGATCGCGGTGGCAGGGCTACAACAGTGGGGACGATAAGAGTAACATAAATAAAATCTAACATACACATATGCATTATATCCCTTATGCGGGATGAGAGGAAGTAGAAGAGAAGGAAGATTGTTAACAAGGGGCGATGGAAGAAAGAGGGTCAACAATCAACCAAGATCTTTTGGCAAAAGCGATGAATATGGATAGGAACAAAGAGGAAAGAAAAAGGCAATAAGCTTCATGTTATGGTACTATATAGAATAATGAAAACTTGTATGATATTAATCAACAATATATTAGAATACAAGTATACATAAACAAAATCCATCAAATCATATCTGATAAATATCAAATCTTAACTTATGTAATTTTTATCTAATACTCTTGTGTCAGTGGCTTTGGTTAGTCTTGTGTGGTGATCGTTTGAAGATCTGAATGTCATTGAGAAAATTTTGAAGATTTGAAGCACACTCAAGTAATAAATGATTACAAATGATTTCTAAAATTCTTTAATCAATTTGAATAATTAACTTATAAATTGTTAAACATGAATAACGTGAAGATTGAAGATTTGAAGATAGATTTTCAAGAATGAAGAACATTTTCAAAAATTAAAATATGTTTAAAGAAATAATTTAATCCAAAATGTAATTAACTAAGCACACTCAAATAAATAAATGGGCTACATCTTGTGAACTGTGAAGTATTATCTTTTTCATTTTTAAAATCAAATTTATACTGTGAAGTATTTTCTTTTTCATTTTTAAAATCAAATTTATGAAATACGTTATCCTACTAAAGGTGTTTACTTGTAATATTATTATTACTACTTTTTATAATTATTATAATGAACTTCTAACCAAGTATCTCAACACTATGATTTAAATTCAACAGCCAAACCCCTTTTTTACGTAAACTCAGAACATGTCGAACAAATTCTCTCATGCCTTATGAGTGGTGTTTGAGATATCTTTATTAAAACTTAATACTGTACGTTTGCTATTTTTTTAAATAGTAACTAATTTCAAATTGACTGATGAAAACAATTCAATTACAACTTTAAGGAATTTTAAATAGGACTATTGTTTGAATATACTTATACTGGTCACGAGGGAATACATTTTGTGTATCTACTTTACCTTTTAAATAACCGAATACTTCGAAACATCAGTATCTTACTTTAGCTTTCATTTTTGTCAAATACTTATTTTAACCATCAAAATTTATTTGTAAGAGGTCAAAAATGCATGAATATAAAAAAAAATATGTGAGAATTTATTTTTTTGTTTCAAAATTATAAAAATAAAAATAAAATCTTATCTGATGAATAATTTAACATCACTGTATAATTATATAGGGGCAATGTAATGTACAAAGTACACTTAACGTACAAAGCGTAAAAAGTTATTACGCGTGAAGAAAATAAAAATTACCCATGAAGGATACAAATTACGCATGGGTAAATTTCATAATTACGCACAATTATAATTACGCTATGTTATTCGATCATAATTACGCAACCTATTGAAATCATTTTTACACTTTATACTTTAACAACCCTTTGTATTTAAACCTTACACTAAATTACATATTTTGGGTTAAGTTCACGTATAAAGTGTCTTATCTTACAAAACGTAAGAAAGGCATGAAAAAGCCAAAAAAACGCGGTGACATATTCGTTTTTATTTACTCTACAAGTGTATCAAAATTACTCTGCATCAAAATTACTCTACAAATGTATTTAAATTACCCTGCAAGTTTATCAAACAACATACAATTCAAAATTACTCTATAAAATCATTTGTAGAGTAATTATGACACTCTACAAAATTACTCTAAAAGATCAAAATTACCGTACAAGAACATTTTACAAAATTACTCTACAAGCAAAATTACCCTACAAGATCATTTGTAGAGTAATTTTGATAATTAGTCTACGAGTTAATAGTTATGAAAATGTCACTGCGTTTTTTTTTTACATTTTCACCCTATTCATACGTTTTGTATGACTAGTAGGGTGCCAGCGCGATGCGGCGAGGGCGACACTTAGCATCGTGGCACTCGTTTATGGTATTTTTTCTTATTTGTATAATATTTATGGTAGCATTATTATAGTGGATATATATCATAAGTGTTACATATGTCTAGTTTTTATTAAATTTAGAATTTAAATTATCAAGTACTTTAAGAAACCATTGATGCAATAAAGTAACAGACGATAAAAAATAAGTTTTAAACACAAATAAAAGTTATATAAAGTAGCACATGAATAAACAGTATCATTTTTCAACGGCTTAGAATATCATGTCGAAATTACTTCATGGCAGCTGGGTGGACTCGGTCTTCTGCTCGTGGATTTGTTATTGATTTGTTGCAGGCTTTTTTTTTGTTTTGTTTATTTTCGTTATGCTTGTAGGAAACACGTTGAAAAGCGTTGGAATGTCACAGTGTAAAATGAACAAATCCGAACAAGGTACCGTTGTACATTTTAATCTGCACAACACTTATGATTGCAATTAAATATTTATACGTAAAATGATATTATTTTATAGTGCTGACTTCTGTTTAACCTGCTTATTTTTTAAAATAAAATATTATGGACATATAACAATATCTTTTGCATACACATGTGGATCTTCGACTAAAAACGCAATGCAAATAACCTGCTAAAATCGACAAAAAGATTATTTCATTATTTAGGGCACACAATCTAATTTAAACAAGTGTGTTTTTAGCCTATGAAAGGTTTCTCTTTTTCATTGCGGCACATACGTTCATTAGGTTCAACATTATCCCAATGAAAAAAATAAGTTATTATTAATATAACATTAAAATCAATATTGTGAGAATTATATTGTAACCATTAATATACAAGCATTATTTTAATATAACCAATTAGAAAAAAAAAAGTGAGCTTGTTTGATTCAAATTTATTATCTGGTAACCAATTGTAATATGTATGCACACCAACCAATAATCACACATAAAGTATAGAATATTATTAAAGTATACATCAACCCGTATGCGCAAGGTTTCGAAAATTGTATCTAGTCGACTGAACAAATGGTGAATATTTATCAAACGAAAATCAAAGTGAAAAGGTTAGAATATCAATAATTGATAATAATGAAAACGTAGAGAGTCTGAGCATTTGAATGTGATAGGAACATTGCTTTAATCATGTACACTAATGTATATCTATTATAATTTTAATCGCACACAATATTGACAAGACAATATCAAAAGTCGAAAAAAATGAGTAATATATGGGACCTTTGGATTTATTATAACCATTATATTTTTAAAAATAAAGGAATAGTTAAAGAATATAGTATGTATAGAAAGAGAAAGTAACTAATATCATAATTGTTAAATAAAAGGATTTAGGTAATAATATAGGGGCTAATAAATTGTGCTTAAGACCAAGTTACCCTCATTTTAGGGGTGTTTTTATAAATTAAGAGGGAAGAAGTTCGTATTTTTTGAGTATCTTAAAATACTTCTCCTTCATGCATTATAATATAGTACAGATAAGGGTATTCGTATTTGATCTTTTGTCTACATATTTTTACTTTATCAAAGTTATTGTTTCATAGTTTTACTAGTGCTAATACTAGCGAACTTTGAGGTTTTAAAAAATGATATGTTTTTTATTGTTTGACAAAAAAATTTATGTTTATACTGATCATAAAGAAATTGTACGCATGAACATATTATGGAAATCTGAAGTTCACGATAAAAATACAACGAACCAACGTACTATAGATATAAAATAACCGAAAGGATAAGTAAATGAAAGAAATACGTTGTTGTGTTTTGAAATATAAATTGAAATCCTATTACTATAATACTTCTGCTTACTGGAGCCTCGTAACCAATAATCTCAAATTCTTTTTTTGACCAATTGAAAAAACATCATCACCTAATGAAATATGTTCGACTTGAACCATATCATCCCATCCAACAACACTGTACCTATTGTAAGCAAATTATATGCAAAAAAATATATTACTAATATATTGAAAAATGTTGTAAATAAGTAAAGAAAAGTAATCAATAATATGAGTAATGGATTGACAAACCTTGTTTGACCATCTCTCTCTACGAAGATTCTTCACCCAAGTATTTCTGTCAACAAATGTTACCTTTATTTCACAAACCTCATCTAAACCACCTTAGTTAGTAATTAATTTTGTAAGGATCAACTTAGACCTTTCTTTACGACGGTCTTAAAATATCATATTTTGACCAAAATGTATATTTAACCATAGTCTATATAGAATCATTATGTTCTTGAGAACATAATGTCTACGAACTAGAATACTAGATTTACCTTACCTTAGGTAATCTATTGTTCATTCCTGACTCTTTTATCTCTCAACGAACCGTAAGTCCTTTTGAGAGTTTGACCATTACACGTACCTAGCTCGGCTCATAGCATTGATCCGTTCTAATATCATGCTCTATTCTTTCTATGAACACAACATTTCAACAAGTGATATTAGTTATCGTTGTCAAATGGTGATAATATCACCATTCGACCCGTTCGGTCTAAATGACCATTTGTCATTATGAGATGACACTTATTTGTCATCTCATCTATTTAACCCTTTTTTTGTTTTACACTAAATGATTATCTTACTTTAAACATCGTTTCTTAATTCGCCTGACCCATTATGACTTAGGTCACATGGTAACTTTTTCAAAACTCCTTGTTTATCCGTATCGCATGACTAATTTACTGTTTTACCCCTTTTCATCATAATTCATGGTTTAATACCATATTTACTTGTTCCAACCCGTATCTATCCGTGTTGGAACTTTATATTTCGAATTCTCTTCCGAAATACCCAAAATGCTTGTTCAACTATGTAAGTGAATATACTATTTTAAGGATGTAAGATTTACTTACCTTGAATTCCAATTATGCCTTCTTCCGTGTACTTGTTCCGTTTGACCCGCTTCTTCCCAAGCCTCCACCTAGCTTGTCAAGCGTCAAACTATCATTTATCATTCACAAGATGGTTAGGTTAGTCATCATCTAACACGACTATTCCACCTTACGGATTTTATATCAAATTTATCATTCGATCTTAGTATAGGTCAGTTTGACTCTTAAAAGTCAACTGCCTATTTACTCACACTAACCCACAAACAAGTTTAACAATTCCTTTACGCATTTCGTTAATTACCCAGTAAGCATTATTCTTAGGCCACCAATTGAGTTATGTTTTCCAAACCCAGTTCACATGATTGCTAATAGTTTCTACAATCATATGCTAATTTATTAGTCTTATGCAAGAACTTGGGATTGTTTCATCACTATCAAACAACCCATTACATCTTATATATTGAATTTACCCAAACATTAAACTTAGCCAAATACTTTAAACATGTACATTCACATGATGATTTTAAGCATCTGTTAACATGTATTTAACATAAATATCTTATCATCAAAACCCATTTCAAGTCATGTATGAACATCTATTCGAACCTCTAATTTGTTCAAATATCTTATACATACATACAAGTATGATGATCATAAACACTTATATATCATCAATTTCATCATATAATCAAAACCTACTTTATAATCTACTTGTTAATCACTAACAAGTAATCTTACATCAAATTGTGCATAATCTCTTTAAATTTAACGAAACCAATCATACACATACACTTAAAATCATCTTTGGATCATAATCCAACTATCTAATTGCTAGTATTCAACTTGTCTCAAGTTATGATTTTTACCAATCTAGGTTTTGAGACATACCTTATGATCCCCTCGATTAGGTGATCGTTTATATGCGTTCATGCATCGAGTCCGAGCTCAATTCATCCTTTAATTTGATGATTTAGGAAGAACAAGGGTTTGCCCCTTGTTCTCCAGCCGTAGAACACACACACATACACATTCACTATGTGTTTTGTGTTTTTAATTTTTGATATTTATAATACAAGTTCCCTTTTTGGCAACTTTGGTCCCTCAAGTTTAGTTTTGATTATGAATGAGATTACAACCATTGTTTGGTTACTTGTATACATGTTTTTAACTAGCTTTATTTGTTCCTAGTCATTTTGTTTATAGTTTAACTTTCACCGCTAACGGTCTTTTACCACTTTTTAATATTAACATGGTTTGATCACCAAACCCGTTTTTGGGGTGTTACAAATCTACCCCCCTTAAAGAGGTTTCGCCCTCGAAACCTTTCTTACGTAGTTCCTTGGGTTCAACCCAATGGACTTGGTTTCGTTTTCACCTGAATATTGCTCATATTTTAATTATTCAAAAATTCTTACTAGGAAGGTATGGCAGTGCCTTTTAGGCTCCAAGGTGCATGCGCCCTTCATGTGTAAGGCCTCATATGCCATGTCTTTCATCTTGTATTCCTTTTTCTTTACTCAATCGAGTCGCCATTTGCGCACTCGGTCATATGTACCTGTCAACATACTTATTCCACGCAAATCTTATACTGATAAGCGCATTCAACAAGTTTTAAATTTAATTTTTGATCTTGACCGATCTTGTTGGTTAGACTTATGTCACTGGTCACCTTATACCTCATAATTTAGGTACCCTCATATTGCCTTCGCAAGGCTTTTACAAACTTTCGAGACCCTAGTTTCATAGCTCGTGTTACAAGGTGATCATATACCATGTTATATATATATATATATATATATCTATCTATCTATATATATATATATATATATATATATATATATATATATATATATATATACCGTGATTGCATCACGTCATGTTAAATATTATATCTGTCTTTTTCGTTTTCGAAAATTTTCTTTCCGAATTCATCGTCTTACACGTAATGGTGTCAAGACCTATTTCCTTTACTATTAATCATTTTCCAATTCATCTCATACCGTTTATTTTTATTAAAACGTTGTTTCTAACTAAAAACCGAATTTTAGTTTAACGTTTTTCTTTTCAACTTATGGCGATTACTCGCATCGAGAATTTGGTAATCTAGTATTTCTTCTTTTGACTGTTTTTAGTTCACGCGGGGAATCGTAAATAATTTTCTCACTTTATTTAAGAGGCCCGTAGGCCCTTTTTACTCAGCCTCCTAAGCCATTTCTTAAACTTTCTCCCTCTTCTTTTCTTTTACTTAGCCTCTTAAAGTGAGGTCTTTTAATGCATCATTCCTCTTGATTCGTGATCCCAATGTCATTTTGACCCTGTAGATCATTACATTATTCGTAAGCCGAAGGTCGTGGTGATCCTTTAGATCATCCTTTTACCCGTATCGTTCTCTAAATATATATTTGGTGTCAATGCACCTCTTTGTACTTGAAAGGAAAAATTAATTATGTTGTCCTTTCTTTATCGTCAAATCGGGGCTCCATTTTACCATGAAGGCTAAATTATTTTACTTCAATTATGGCCTTAAGACCTTGTTTGATCCAGTTTGTTAACAATTTTATTTTTCTATGACCACAAGTCTTTTACGAATCACATTCGCTCGTCGGATTCATTAGTCGTTTCATGATTACTTGCGTCTAAGCTTAGCGCAATATCAAATGGCGTTGACCACTCGTCACCACCAAGTTACAACTACCATCTTTAATGGCAACCACAACATTTTGTGTATGTTGTCCCAAACATTTATTCAGATCAGACACTGTCTGTTGATAGCCGTGCGCGTCTGCGCAATCTTAGTCCATGACTAGATCATTTTTCGTTCGAACAGTTCTTCCGAATCTATGACTTCATATGTCATTTATGTGTCGGTTTGTCTCACCTTTACCGTTATCCGGTTTAAGCCTATATCGCTTTACAATCCGTTATTCGAGTTCTTTTATCTTAACGTTCTCTTTATCCATTTTGCGTCTTCATTTATATTCATTCACGACCCATTTTATGGGTTCATTTCTATTTCACGCTCCCATTATTCGGTTTGTGTCTACAGTATATTTAATCACGTCCCCATTACCCGGGCTCATTATTCTTTTGCTTTAACGCTCATGTTACCCGGTTTGCGTTTACCTTTAAATTCAATCACTATGCTTCTCTTTGACTCGTTTGGCTTGCTCGTGTGAAATCCATCACTTATGAGCGATCGAATCTAATTCTTTATTTAACCCGTTTGATTCGTTCTTGTGAGATTCATCACTTATGAACTGTCAAACTTTAGTCATTATCTGACCCGTTTGACTTGTTCGTGTGAAATTCATCACTTTTGAACAATCAACTTTATCCTTCCGTTTGACTTGTTCATGTGAAATCCATCACTTTTGAACAGTCAACTTTATCCTTCAGTTTGACTTGTTCACGGAAATCCATCACTTTTGAACAGTCAAACTTTATCCTTTATCTGACCCGTTTGACTTGTTCATGTGAAATCCATCACTTCTGAACAATCAACTTTATCCTTCCGTTTGATTTGTTCATGTGAAATCCATCACTTCTGAACAGTCATTATTCTTTATCTGATCATCCTTTATGGCCTCACAGACCATGAATGATGATTATCATCATCATTTCTTTCTTTTCTCTTTTTCTCTTTTCTACGATCATAGTCATCAACTTGATCATTTCCTGTGTGGGCACTACCTCCGTTTCTATGACCTCACAGGTCATTTATACTTTGGTTTTACGTTACTTTTTTTAAACCATGGTTCTTTTGTCCATAATGACTCATTCCCATTCACCTCGTCTTTACCACATCGAATGTATATGTGTTTATTATAACAAGTTCATGATATCATGTGTTTATCATTTACTTGGCCAGAGTAAGCGATCAACACATGGTACACATGACCTTATTATAACTAACACATTACTTCCAATGTAAGTAAATCCTCGGTTCATGTCCATATTTCGGATTTATTTGGTAAAACTTCGTTTAGTTGTTATTTAACAATCATTAGTTTTTACCCTTCTCATCTCAAAACATATAAATGTTTTTCCTTTTTATAAGACTTTTTCGTAACCACGTTTATCTATGTGATCTTTACTTTTCCTCAATAAAATCTTATTGAAAATTTCTACTTGGATGGTCACCCCATCCAAGAGATTTTAGATCTGTACTCTTTTAGATTTTATTATTCACAATTTGTGAATAATGAGTATTACCCGCCCAATTTCTCTTGGGAACATCATCATGGATGGGTATCCCTTCCGGTTTGCCCATGATTTAGTCCCGTATACAACCGTTGTTCATTACGTATCTGTTGTATACTACAAGTTATACAATAATTTAAAGTGTGCACCTGTGCAATATTTCTTCATTGTCTTTCATTGCCGTTCCACCTTTATTTAATATCATCATTTAGTTTAGGTCCTTAACGAGTATGCTCTACTTGTCATACTTCAGACCATTTTGTCATCGCGTCAGCAGATCATTAGATTCCCGCCATCTTCAGATGCGAGCATCCTTTAACCAAAACGTTTACATTGATTAGTAGCATTGAAAATTAATAAGCGCCCTCAGTATAGTACAAGGCTATCTACAATACTTATTAACACAAGTAATTCACTAGCTGTATCAGTCTTTATCATTTTATTTGTAACATCCATCGAAAAACGGGTTTTCAAAACCCGCTTCGTTTATTAATCGAATAATCAGTTTCAAATTTTCGTTGCTCATTTAATGCTTATTTTAATTTTAAACAATACATAACTAATAAACATTTTGGAATATGGAAATTAAAATTGTTAAAAAATAAAAATAATGTAATTAAAAATGAAAATGGGCTGCCGGGTTTCGAACCCAGGTCAGCCGGAAGACACTAGCATAAAACACTTAACCACTCCGCCACTTGATTCGTTTGTGTAAACAAGGAAACAAATAATACTTAACTCTACCCGTGAAATCATCCGCTTGCGCCAAAAACGAAAACGCTCATCGGCTTTCAACGGTTCAGACTGGTGAGTGTTCGATATTACTGATTATAACCGATAAACCCACGTTCTTGATCAATTCAGTCTTTATTGAACTTGAATTCATATGATTTTCGGGTTTAATAACCGAAATCCTTTACTTCCTGATTTACTCTATCAATATCATTATCTCGCAACTCAAAAACACTCACAGACCCTCCAATTTCAATTGCGCTCTATTTTCTGTTCGTCGGAAACGCTTTCTGATATCGCCGGACTTTCGCCGGAAAACCGTGACGCTCATCAAATCGGTAAAGTTCTCAATTCTTTCACCTTCTATCTATTGTTAGACTTATACTAACTCAAAACCTTCAACCAGAATCGGTTCCAGGCGACGATACTGGATAATCTGCAACCGCCGAAAAATTTCTGAAAATTCCGAAATCACGCTGTGAATCGGTATGAGCATCTAAACTCTCTGATAACTCTCGTTTAGTCATTCAATTTCACAATTAGTTAATCAAACTGTTAATTGGTCCGCTCAGACGGAGTTCATAAAACAGAGCCGACGACTTTGCCGGAGTTCTGAGAAATATCATCTTTCCGGTACGTTCATTCCTAAAACCTTCCCTATCCATTTCATTTTAATCAATTATATGTCCGTCAATCGAATAAAACAAGAACAAAAGAATAAATTGTTATCTGTGTTGTTTTAACGAAGAAGATGAAGTTTAGACTGTGTATATATTTAATATAAATCGGGTTATATCTCAGGTTAGACACACAGTCCACCGGTGGACTGTGTGCATTTGAAACATAGAGATACCGAGTTCGAGTCCGCCCTTGTTCCGATTCGTCACAATATTCAGACATTTTATAAAACCCAAATACGGAAACTTCCAGTTAGTATATAAGTGAAATAAAAACAAGTATTTTAACCAGGTTAGACACACAGTCCAGCGGTGGACTGTGTGCAACGTTAAACAACAGGTACCGGGTTCGAGACCTGTTATGCACACCGGTTCGATATAATTAAAATCCTTTTTAAAATAAATGAATTTTGAATAAATTAAATAGTATATAAATATAATTAAAAACAGAAGTATTTCGGGTTAGACACGTATCTCAGTTGGTAGAGCTGCGTGCACGCGTACGGGAGGTCACAAGTTCGAACCTCACTCAGTGCAAACATATACAAGACCGAACCGGTCAACAGCCAAAGTCAATAGGTCAACGGTCAACGGTCAACCCCAAAAAGTCAACATTTTTTTTTATATTTTTATTTATTTATTTAATTTAAAAATCAATTAAAAATACTTAAAAATAATATTTTTAAAGTTAGAAAATGACCTTAAACTCACAAAAAAATATATCTAAAAATCCTATTAAAATTGTTAATAAAATCCACTTATTTACCGTACCTTTTCGTTATTATTTAGGTTAGTTATTCCTCGTCGATCAATCCTCTAAACTCGTGCGCATTCAACATCATCAAACGAACGCACCCAATGTGAGTGAATCTCTACAAATTCCCCGTTTTAATCACATTTTGGGGTGTATCATGTGTCTTATTATTTATTACATTTAAACATTTGTGCATCCATCATATCCATGATCAAATGTGTATTCAATATGTATCAACTGTTTGTGTGGTTAACGTTTAGATTAAATTTATCATTTTCAGTACATACATCATGATAGGCCGCCGTTCCCCATTACCTATGAGCGTGAACCGTTCCCCATTACCTATGAGCATGAACGAGGCGTTGCCAACATACGATCGGCTCCGTTTGACTGAGCCTTGATCGCACATACATCATCATAGGCCGTCCGTTCCCCATTACCAATGAGCGGAACACTTGAAGCTGCTATGGAACTAGCTACCGAGCTTACCGAGAATCGTATTCGCAACGGCAAATTTAAGGACGAGAAAAAGAAAGCCCCCATTGAGGGCCAAACTTCAAACCATTCCACCTACTCCTCAAAGTTTGCTAATAAGAGGAAACGAAACACCAGAAACTTTGCTGTCACACAAACAAATTTCCCCATCCCTGCTGCACCCATCACTCAAGTTGCCCCCTCACCTGCACCATATAAAAAGCCATACTCCGGCCCATACCCAAAATGCAACCGTTGCCAATACCATCACTTTCCTGATCATCCCTGCCAACATTGCACCGGCTGTGGCCGCGCAGGTCACACCATTCAAACCTGTCGCGTACTTCAGCGAACGAACCGCCATCAGCTCTCAACCCAAACCCACCATCAGATAGTGGGTCAAGCCCAACAACCTTTACTCCTACCACCTGCCCAACATGTAGCCCAATCCTACTACCAATCAAACTATCCCATGGTGCAACCTATGCGGGCTTGTTACAACTGTGGAGACCCGAACCATTTCAGCAACACCTGTCCACGCTTGGTGAACATTATCCATGCCCAAGCTCAAGCTAATCCAGTAAACCAGGCTAACCAAGCTCCTCCACCTGCAAGAGGAAGAGCTTTCAACATCAACGCAAATCAAGCTAGGGCTGACAACAATGTGGTTAACGGTACGTTTCTCATCAATGGTAGTTATGTATCCATGTTATTTGATACTGGCGCGGATAGGAGTTTTGTGTCCTTAGATTTTGAACCCATCCTCAACCAAACTCGTGATAAACTCGTGGAATCCATAACGGTAGAAGTTGCTGACGGAAAACCGGTCTCATTAAACTCTATTATACGCAATTGTACTCTCACCCTAAACGATCACGATTTTCCAGTTGACCTCATTCCTATGAAGTTGGGAAGTTTCGACATTATAATTGGTATGAACTGGCTCAGCCAACATCATGCTGAAGTTGTATGCCGCGAAAAGTTCATTCGCATTCCTCTTGCAAACGGTCAGACTCTACGAATCTTTGGAGAAACCACTTCGAAGGGACTCAAATTAATGTCCTGTCTTCAAGCCCGAAAATATCTCCGCAAGAATTATGTCGCATTCCTAACTCATGTCGTCAAAAAGGGAACCAAGGAGAAGAAAATTGAAGACATCCCAGTAGTAAAAGATTTTCCGCAAGTTTTTCCTGACGACATTTCAGGACTTCCTCCCGTGAGAGAAGTCGAATTCTGCATTGATCTTATACCTGGAGCTACACCAGTTGCAAAATCTCCTTATAGGTTAGCCCCATCCAAAATGCAAGAGCTAGCCAGTCAATTGCAAGAGCTGCCTGACAAAGGATTCATACGTCCTAGCTCATCGCCTTGGGGTGCACCTGTCCTTTTTGTGAAGAAGAAAGATGGAACGTTTCGCATGTGTATCGACTACAGAGAACTCAACAAGTTAACGGTTAAGAACCGCTACCCATTACCTCGCATCGATGATCTTCTTGACCAACTTCAAGGCGCCAGCTGTTTTTCAAAAATCGACATTCGTTCTGGTTATCATCAACTCAGAGTACATGAAGAAGACGTCCCAAAGACCGCCTTCCGAACTCGTTATGGTCATTATGAATTCATGGTCATGCCATTTGGTCTAACCAACGCTCCAGCTGTCTTCATGGATCTAATGAACAGAGTCTGCAAACCCTATCTCGATCGCTTTGTTATAGTCTTCATCGACGACATCCTCATTTACTCAAAGTCTAAGTCTGATCATGAACGACACCTTCGACTCATCCTTACACTCTTAGGGAATGAAAAGCTCTACGCCAAATTCTCCAAATGCAAATTCTGGTTAAAAGAGGTACAATTCCTTGGACATATCGTCAATGACAAGGGAATACATGTCGACCCCTCAAAGATCAAAGCAGTACAAGAATGGCAAGCGCCACGTACACCAACCGAAGTAAGATCATTCCTTAGTTTGGTTGGTTATTATCGCCGTTTCATTGCAAATTTCTCCCGCATCGCTGTACCACTCACGGCTTTAACACATAAAGGAAAACCCTTCATATGGGGACCCAAGCAAGAAGAAGCCTTCCAAACCCTTAAACAAAAACTCTGTGACGCACCTATCCTCACACTTCCTGAAGGTTGTGATGACTTCGTGGTTTATTGCGACGCGTCAGGGCAAGGACTAGGCTGTGTACTGATGCAAAGAGGAAAGTTGATAGCTTATGCTTCTAGATAACTCAAAACTCATGAGAAGAACTACACCACCCACGACCTAGAACTGGGAGCCGTTGTGTTCGCTCTTAAGATATGGAGACATTACCTCTACGGTACCAAGTGTGAAATATACACTGACCACAAGAGCCTCCAACATATCTTCAACCAAAAGGAGTTAAACATGAGGCAACGGAGATGGGTCGAACTTCTTAATGACTACGACTGTGAAATTCGGTATCATCCTGGCAAGGCAAACGTGGTGGCCTATGCGCTCAGTCGAAAGGGTTATGCGAACTCCATTCGTCTTCTATGTTCGCAAATCATAACAGACATCAAAGATCAAATCGGAGAAGCCCAGCATGTTTCAGTAATGGAAAAAGACGTACGCAAGGAGCTGTCTGGAGCTGAACTTAAAATCGAAACTAAATCCGACGGTATTCTGTACTATCTAGATCGCATATGGATTCCCGATCACAATAACCTTCGTGATTTCCTTATGAATGAGGCGCACAAAACACGGTACTCTGTACACCCAGGAGCCGACAAGATGTATCAAGACCTTCGATACACCTACTGGTGGCCTGGCATGAAGAAGGATATCACTGTTTTTGTTTCCAAGTGCCTTACATGTTCCAAAGTTAAAGCTGAACATCAAAGACCCTCAGGACTTCTAGTCCAACCTGAAATACCTGTATGGAAGTGGGAAAACATAACCATGGACTTCATCACCGGGTTACCTCGCACCTCCAGTGGGTATGACACTATATGGGTAATCATTGATCGTCTTACAAAATCAGCTCATTTCATCCCGATCCGCGAGGATTTCAAGAACGAGAAGTTAGCTCGTATCTACATCAGCGAGATCGTAAGCCGTCATGGTGTACCGTTAAGCATTATTTCAGATCGTGATGGTCGTTTCACTTCACGAACATGGCAAGCCGTACAAGCCGCTTTGGGTACACGATTAGACCTCAGTACCGCTTATCATCCTCAAACTGATGGACAATCTGAACGCACCATCCAAACGCTTGAAGACATGCTTCGAGCATGTGTCATAGACTTTAAGGGAAATTGGGAATCTCATTTACCATTAGTTGAATTTTCGTACAACAACAGCTATCATTCAAGTATCGGCATGGCACCTTTCGAAGCTTTATATGGTCGTAAGTGCCGATCTCCAGTATGTTGGCACGAAATTGGAGAAGCTCAAAACACCGGTCCAGAATTGATTCAAGAAACCACAGACAAGATCCATCAAATTCGAAACAATCTTCTAGCAGCACAAAGTCGTCAAAAGAGTTATGCAGACAAACGACGAAAGCCTTTGGAGTTTAACATTGGTGATCATGTACTTTTAAAAATATCACCGTGGAAGGGAGTAGTTCGTTTTGGTCAGAAGGGCAAGCTAGCACCACGCTACGTAGGACCTTTCAAGATACTCGAAAGAGTAGGACCTGTAGCATACAAGCTTGACCTACCAGAAGAACTCAACAGAATTCACCCCACATTCCACGTATCAAACTTGAAGAAGTGCCTCGCCGATGAAAACCTCCATATTCCTCTAGAAGATATTCAGATCGATGAATCTATGCACTTCATTGAAAGACCAGTAGAGATCATGGACTTCGGAGAAAAACGCTTAAGACGGAGTCGTATTCCAATTGTTAGGGTACGCTGGGAGTCGAAACGAGGACCTGAGTTTACTTGGGAACGTGAAGACTCAATGCGCGAAAAATACCCGCATCTTTTTCCTGTTACCACTACTACTTAAATTTCGGGACGAAATTTCTAAAAGTAGGGGATACTGTAACATCCGTCGAAAAACGGGTTTTCAAAACCCGCTTCGTTTATTAATCGAATAATCAGTTTCAAATTTTCGTTGCTCATTTAATGCTTATTTTAATTTTAAACAATACATAACTAATAAACATTTTGGAATATGGAAATTAAAATTGTTAAAAAATAAAAATAAAGTAATTAAAAATGAAAATGGGCTGCCGGGTTTCGAACCCGGGTCAGCCGGAAGACACTAGCATCAAACACTTAACCACTCCGCCACTTGATTCGTTTGTGTAAACAAGGAAACAAATAATACTTAACTCTACCCGTGAAATCATCCGCTTGCGCCAAAAACTGAAACCGCTCATCGGCTTTCAACGGTTCAGACTGTTGAGTGTTCGATATTACTGATTATAACCGATAAACCCACGTTCTTAATCAATTCAGTCTTTATTGAACTTGAATTCATATGATTTTCGGGTTTAATAACCGAAATCCTTTACTTCCTGATTTACTCTATCAATATCATTATCTCGCAACTCAAAAACACTCACAGACCCTCCAATTTCAATTGCGCTCTATTTTCTGTTCGTCGGAAACGCTTTCTGATATCGCCGGACTTTCGCCGGAAAACCGTGACACTCATCAAATCGGTAAAGTTCTCAATTCTTTCACCTTCTATCTATTGTTAGACTTATACTAACTCAAAACCTTCAACCAGAATCGGTTCCAGGCGACGATACCGGATAATCTGCAACCGCCGGAAAATTTCTGAAAATTCCGAAATCACGCTGTGAATCGGTATGAGCATCTAAACTCTCTGATAACTCTCGTTTAGTCATTCAATTTCACAATTAGTTAATCAAACTATTAATTGGTCCGCTCAGACGGAGTTCATAAAACAGAGCCGACGACTTTGCCGGAGTTCTGAGAAATATCATCTTTCCGGTACGTTCATTCCTAAAACCTTCCCTATCCATTTCATTTTAATCAATTATATGTCCGTCAATCGAATAAAACAAGAACAAAAGAATAAATTGTTATCTGTGTTGTTTTAACGAAGAAGATGAAGTTTAGACTGTGTATATATTTAATATAAATCGGGTTATATCTCAGGTTAGACACACAGTCCACCGGTGGACTGTGTGCATTTGAAACATAGAGATACCGAGTTCGAGTCCGCCCTTGTTCCGATTCGTCACAATATTCAGACATTTTATAAAACCCAAATACGGAAACTTCCAGTTAGTATATAAGTGAAATAAAAACAAGTATTTTAACCAGGTTAGACACACAGTCCAGCGGTGGACTGTGTGCAACGTTAAACAACAGGTACCGGGTTCGAGACCTGTTATGCACACCGGTTCGATATAATTAAAATCCTTTTTAAAATAAATGAATTTTGAATAAATTAAATAGTATATAAATATAATTAAAAACAGAAGTATTTCGGGTTAGACACGTATCTCAGTTGGTAGAGCTGCGTGCACGCGTACGGGAGGTCACAAGTTCGAACCTCACTCAGTGCAAACATATACAAGACCGAACCGGTCAACAGCCAAAGTCAATAGGTCAACGGTCAACGGTCAACCCCAAAAAGTCAACATTTTTTTTTATATTTTTATTTATTTATTTAATTTAAAAATCAATTAAAAATACCTAAAAATAATATTTTTAAAGTTAGAAAATGACCTTAAACTCACAAAAAATATATCTAAAAATCCTATTAAAATTGTTAATAAAATCCACTTATTTACCGTACCTTTTCGTTATTATTTAGGTTAGTTATTCCTCGTCGATCAATCCTCTAAACTCGTGCGCATTCAACATCATCAAACGAACGCACCCAATGTGAGTGAATCTCTACAAATTCCCCGTTTTAATCACATTTTGGGGTGTATCATGTGTCTTATTATTTATTACATTTAAACACTTGTGCATCCATCATATCCATGATCAAATGTGTATTCAATATGTATCAACTGTTTGTGTGGTTAACGTTTAGATTAAATTTATCATTTTCAGTACATACATCATGATAGGCCGCCCTTTCCCATTACCTATGAGCGTGAACCGTTCCCCATTACCTATGAGCGTGAACGAGGCGTTGCCAACATACGATCGGCTCCGTTTGACTGAGCCTTGATCGCACATACATCATCATAGGCCGTCCGTTCCCCATTACCAATGAGCGGAACGTGACGTTGCCAACATATACATTATCATTCATGTCATATATTCATGCAAGGTGGTTTGTTATTGTATGTTATTGTATGATTATTTACGTTTGATCACATATGATTATTGCATAATTTTTCCATATTAATTATAACAAGAAATCAATAATAAATGTTTTCTAACAAGGTTCACTCGCCAACTTTTGTTGACCTAAAAACCCCCATTTTTACACATGATACAGGTGATCCAGTTGCAGCAACAAACATATAGGATGGCTTAGAAGAATAAATCGGTTTAGACTTTGGATTGTTTATTTAGTTACTTTTCTTTGTAATTGTATGAACTTGTTTGGAATATTGAGGATGTAATTTTGAATTTAATAAATATGAAACATATTAGTAAACATCATGAGCTTTGGTGATAACCCAATTATGCCCCGACTCTTATTCCGCTGCGGGTCGGGGTGTGACATTATTTGGGGTAACGTGCGTTCACACGATAACCCTATGTGTTATTTACAACACTTTAACTATGTTAGACCGCTAAATTTATAATAACTTACTGGATCATGCGACCAAGCCTCGAACCGAACACATTTGATCATTAACCTTGAGCTCTGATTACCAACTTGTAAGACCCTATCTTTATATTACTGAATTTCTATTAAAGGTTTCGTATTTAAACATGCAATTGCGAAAAACACGTCATTCAAATTTTCAAGTTTATTAAAACTTTTTAAACATATTTAAACAATTTAACATATTATCAATGATTTGTTTTGTTATAATTCAAAACCAAGTGCGGAAGCTTCGTCTTTGATCGTGTTCGGTTCTTCATATAGCTTGATCCTCCTCCGGTGCTCCAAACATCACATATATTTCGTATTTTATGAAATATGTTAGTATTAATAAATTATAGCATAACCGAAATAAACCCGAAGGCTTAAACAATAAAACAAAACTTTAGTTTTAGGCTTCACCGTAATCTACGGCTGGCCACCGTAGCTTACGGTCCAGCCTTACGGTCCGGACCTTCTGTCTTACGGTCCAGACTTCCAGTTCCATTACAGCAGCTGCCCACCGTAAGCTACGGTAGGCCACCGAGCCTACGGTGGTGTGCTGCAAATCTTCTCTCGTTTGCTATTTTAGTTACGATACTTTCCGTAACTTACTCAACTCTTCTCCGTTTTACCCGAAACTTGTTTCTAAATATCCGTCGAATATTTTCTTACATATTTAACCCGAAATCCTTGACCCGAATTCTTATTTCATATAGTTTATGCTTCTATTTTCCGATTTTGCCCTTTAACCCCATTTAAACCAAAATATACATTTACGCATCCTTTTCGGTATGCATTAACACTCCATTATTACCCGTATAGTTGTCTTATTTAACTAAACCTTTATTTATTTATTATTTGACCCGTGTGGTTGTTTTCGCGTAATCCAACGCTTATTTCAAACAAACCTTATCTATCTTATTGTTCCCATACTTAGATATCTATCTACTTCCAATTGTCCGAAATTTGTTTATCTACGTAGTTAATCTGAAATCCTTATATCGAATTCTTAATTCTTATGAATTACGCATTCATTCATAGTTTATGCGTATATTCATTTTGACCCGCTAAGAGATTTAAGCGTATAAACTTAAATCTCACTTCCTCTTACTTTGTTTCTTGTTTTCATACAAAAAATATCTATTTACATCCCACCACAACTATACATTGTGGTGGATTGGTTATAGAATGCTATATTTTCAATTCTACCCTTCGGTTGACATTTTACGAAAAAGATCAATATGAGGCATTAAGTGAAAACGGTTTATGCCATTTGCTATTACACTACCGCAAGGGTAAACCTTCTTATAAAACCCCTTTTTAAACTACCCTCAATGTCATTTACTTGTTTTATTACTTGAGGGCATTTTGGTCAACTTAGACCTTTCTTTACGAGGGTCTTAAAATATCATATTTTGACCAAAATGTATATTTAACCATAGTCTATATAGAATCATTATGTTCTTGAGAACATAATGTCTACGAACTAGAATACTAGATTTACCTTACCTTAGGTAATCTATTGTTCATTCCTGACTCTTTTATCTCTCAACGAACCGTAAGTCATTTTGAGAGTTTGACCATTACACGTACCTAGCTCGGCTCATAGCATTGATCCGTTCTAATATCATGCTCTATTCTTTCTATGAACACAACATTTCAACAAGTGATATTAGTTATCGTTGTCAAATGGTGATAATATCACCATTCGACCCGTTCGGTCTAAATGACCATTTGTCATTATGAGATGACACTTATTTGTCATCTCATCTATTTAACCCTTTTTTGTTTTACACTAAATGATTATCTTACTTTAAACATCGTTTTTTAATTCGCCTGACCCATTATGACTTAGGTCATATGGTATCTTTTTCAAAACTCCTTTTTATTCGTCATCGCATGACTAATTTACTGTTTTACCCCTTTTCACCGTAGATTCATGGTTTAATACCATATTTACTTGTTCCAACCCGTATCTATCCATGTTGGAACTTTATATTTTGAATTCTCTTCCGAAATACCCAAAATGTTTGTTCAACTATGTAAGTAAATCTACTATCTTAAGTGTAATATTCTTTGTAAAACGGATCTCAAAACCCGCTTCATTGAATAATTCAAGTATTAAAGTTAAAGTCTAGATGCATATATTTTTTTCTTTTCTTTTTAATACAGTTATAAATATATAGCTATTAATATATATATTTACTAATTAATGATTATAAAATAAATTGGAAGAATTTAATAAATGATAATAATATAATAAGTAAACCTTAAAAAAATCAAACCAATTAACGTTTTAATGATTGAACGTCGGTTATAATCAGATTATAACCGAAAGCTTTAAACAATTAGTTGAAACCGCCAAGCAATCATGGGTTTTAAATTGAAAGATTCAAAACTGTTCTTGAGCATTTTAAATACCGAACCATCTCAATAGAACTCGCCACCCTCAAATCTTTACTCAAAACCTCATTTCAGTTTTCAAACCAAACCGCCGGAGATCGCTTGCACTCGCCGGAAACATCATCGGAAAACCAGAACTCTTCTTCTAGTTGGTAAAATCCTTTTAATCCCTTTTGATACCGATTATTTAGTGTGATATAAACCTTAAAACCGTACACCAAACTGATATCTTCGATTAACAGCCAGGAACGGGTTCTGAGAATTTTATTCACAAGAAGATGAAACCAGATTAGTGTTTTTGAATAATTAAAAATGGCGTTGTAATCAGGTTAGACACACAGGCGGATTGTGTGCAAACACAATACACACGTCCCTGGTTCGAATCACGCATGTGTCCGACTTTTCGAAATTAAAACCATTTTTTTTAAATCTATTAAGATCACTTTTTATTATGTGTATAAATGTAATATAGTTCAAGGTATATGCATGTTAAACACACAGCCCAACTGGTTGGGCTGTGTGCAAGTGAACCGAAGGTCTCGGGTTCGAGACGTGCTGTGGTAACCGGTTTTAATCATTGAAGAATCTTTTTCAATAAAACAGAAAATAATTAAACTAATTAGTATATATATATATATATATATAATAAAAGTAGAGATTATTTCGGGTTAGACACGTAGCTCATTTGGTAGAGTTGCGTGCACGTATACGGGAGGTCACGAGTTCGAACCTCACACACGCTACCAATTCCATACAAAAACCGGTCAGACCTTGTCAGGTCTGACAAGATCCAATTTTTTTTATATAATAATATTTTCTTTAATTTTTTTAACTAAAAATCAAATAAAAACACTTAAAAAACAAGACATTTTAGGTTTTAAAAACTCCATTAATACCACAAAAATAACCTAAAAATCTAATAAAAAGCATTAATTAATATTAACTTTTAATTATTTATTCAATTATTATGTTATTATTTAGGCTAGTTCGTGGTTAAATTCCAATCTCGTGCGCATTCGTTGTCAAATCAAGGAAACGCACCCACTATGAGTGAATCCTTACAAGTTCCCATTTTTATTCATGTTTTGGGGTGTATCATGTGTCGTTTCATATATTTTGTTTATTCAAACACTTGTGCTATTACCATTATATGATCTAACATGTGATGTAAATGTTATTTGTTGTATTGTGTGTTAACATTTTTGTCAGTTGCGTGCAATCATTCACATTATGCCCATCAGTTCCTTGTTGGAGACGAGTTGAGCATCATGTGCCTCATTAGATCGGCTCCGTTTGATTGAGTCTTGATCTCATTGTTCATCATTTGTCATGCTTGTGTGTACATTGATTGATAATATGTGGTTTGTGGTTATATGTACATATGCGTTTACTCATATTTGGTTTATGCATATTTTTTTATTTAAATAACCAATATAACTAATTCGTTCAAATGTTTAAATAAGATTCACTCGCCAACTTTTGTTGACCCAAACCCTATTTTTTTACACATGATACAGGTGGACAGGTTGAGGCAAGGAACACATAGGAAATTGCCTTAGAAGAAAAATAAAGAAGTCATGAATGTTGTGTTTAAAACATATTGTGCTTGTATGTATACGTGGTTGATGTAATTTATCCTTTTAATTGGAAGTAATAAATATGAAACTTCATTATAGTAAATGTCATGAGCTTTGATGAAAACCCAATCATGCCCCGACTACCATTTCCGCTGCGGGTCAGGGTGTGACAGATTGGTATCAGAACTTTTGACTATAGGGATATAGGATAGGTTATTAGACCCTTAGAGCCTATACTATAGTCGATTAGATTTTAATTGCTTATATTTTATTTGGTTACATGCAAACTCGTGATGTTTAATTGTTTCATATTTATTTCACACACAAATGCATGCAAGCACTTCCACTATCATTTTGTGTGATACTTAATGAGTTATACATATTGTCAAACATAACATGCTTACATATACATTCATCACGCACGTTTCAATTCTCACATATTTAAATCATCTCATATTTCTTTATTCAAGATTTGTGATGTTTTCTTTTTTTTTTCTCAATCTCATCAAAGTGAGTTCTACGACGGGCATGTAGTAACAGGAATGGTACAAGTACCGGTAGTCGAAACGTCCTGTCTAGGTTGGCATTCGTATAAATCCAATATAACGGAGTAGTTTGCTTACCTGGGGACTAACGATGAGAGTACGAAGGACCTATTAGGCCAAAGCATGCCACACCAAACGTCGTATGAACTAACTCCACTTTGAGTTGTCACTTTGTCTACACCTGGACACCCTCCGACCTCATACTTTGCAATCATGTTTTACGATTTTCATTCGGGTGGCGTGAGTGTTAACAGGCCAATACCAATGTGAATCCTACAAAGCCCAGTAGTCATGGGGGCCCACATGACTACCTAGGCCTAAGTATGGAAGACATATGGGGGGTCCAAACATGAGCAAAGCCCAAGACATCCTATGGATGTAGCAAATCTATTTTCTTCATTTGTTTTGTGGATGTTCATTTCTAAATACGACACATGACACCTATATGTCAAACTCATACCCTCGTTACGTATTCCTTGTAGATGTCTTCTAGTCATTCTCGTAGAGGTAGGAGATCAGGAAAATCCCGTGAGCGCACGGCTGCCCAAATCGCTCAACAAATGGCCGCCGTACTTCCCAACATCATAGTTCAAGTCCAACAAGCCCTTGCCACCAATCCCATCCACCCAATCAATCAAGAGGGTCAAATGTTGCTAATCCTCCCCCAAATACCACCAAGTGCACCTACAAGCACTTCAACTCATGTGACCCTCCAAAGTACGAAGGTATTGAGGGAGTCACTGCTCTCCTTCGATGGTTCGAGGAGATGGAGAGTACCTTCCTCAACTGTGATTGTCCCAATGACCGCAAAGTACGCTATGTTACTGGACGCTTGTATGGATTAGCCCTCACGTGGTGGAATGCTGAGAAGGGCAGACGAGGCACCGAAGCCGTTGTAGCCCTAACTTGGGAAGAATTGAGAGAGTTTATGACTAGACGCTTCTGTCCAAAGTGAAATTAAGAAACTAGAGGATGAGTTCTATTCCTTGAAGCAAAAAGAGGGAGATCACATAACCTATAACAAGAGTTTCCTCGAGTTGAATCAAATGGTTCCAAATTGTTTCACCCCTCTCTACCGTTTGATCGAGCACTACATTCGAGGTCTTCCTTCAAAGATTCAGGACCCTGTGATGAGTACTACACCTGCAACTTTGGAAGCAGCAATGGAGCTAGCTACAAAACTCACCAACAACCACATTAGGAATGGAGATTTCAAGGATGAGAGGAAGAAATATAAAACACCAACTGAAACCTCAAACTCAACCCAAACTGAATCCTCTTCCCAACTCACTACCAAGAGAAAGCGAGACGGACAAAATTTCGCTGTCACTCAAAGCAGTCAACTAGCTCCACAAGCCGTACCCCTCCAAGCTATCCCAATCACTCAAGTAGCACCCAACTCTGCTTACCCAAATAAGAAACCTAACATTGGTCCTCACCCTCAATGCAACACCTGCCATTATCACCATCATACCATGCCGATTGTGTGCTAATTGTGGACGTTATGGTCATCTGAGTAAAACTTGCCGTACTCCCCAAAACCAAGCTCTACCCCTTGCTCAAAACATGATCCAACCCTATCAACAACCCCAATACCCCATGGTTCCACCTGTTCGAGATTGCTTTAATTGTGGTGACCCTACTCATTTTAGAAACATGTGCCCTAGATTGGTTAACATCATTAACGCTCAAGCTCAAGTGAACCCAGTAACCAAGCAAATCAAGCAAACCCAGCACCCCCACCAGTGACAGGAAGAGCTTACAACATCAACGCCAATCCAGTTGAAGTCAATAACGGTGCAAACGAGCAACCTAACTAGCCTTCCATCACCAAGAGTCAAGACTCAACTCCAACCGTTTAGTTTTTAATGTTTTCTATAAATCTCAATCCTTGTATATCCCTGTTTCAATTTGGGAATTTATGTATCAAAGAATTTTAATGCTAATTGATATCATTGCTTTACTACATGTCTCTACTCTTTGATTAAAAATCCATGTCCTCATACATCACGACTCACCTCGTCTCATCATTCAAAGAAGTTGGGTCTTGTCTCACTTTTTCGTAGACTGGTCCCTTCATCATAACACACGAGAGAGGTACTGTTGTCATCCAGTCATGTATTCTTTCAGATTTGAGACTCAAGCTTTGGCTGTTATGTTTGTTATGTAGATTTAGGACGAGTCACGTAGAACTAATCATAATTTACTGACAAAGCCAATGAATATTTGACAAGAATATGGTGGATATGCCGCTGGTACTTCCTATATATAAGTATTATTGTCAAAGGATCAAAAGCATTTTCAGGCGGTTATGAGAAGTTCCACGTAGGTAGTGTAAATCTTAATTTGGATAATGATTTGGTTGAAGACTTCGTTTTGTGATATAACTTTATCTTTTCGACGCATCAATTTTCTCAAAACTCTTATGCATGAGATCATATCCAGTCAATCAACTCTGTGTATTAACGCTTCTCATCTTAGACATCAAAAAGCGATTCCTGTAGCAGGGTATTCAACCCTTACTAGGAACGTTACCGCCTCAATCAAAATTTAAAATTTCACACTCCTCTGGTTATGTAATCATCAAATCCAAACATCACCCCTCTTTTTCTGCTAAGAGATATTTAGAATTTAGTTAGCGTACGTTGAGAGTTAAAACAAGAACCTGAGTTTACGTGAGGGCTTAATGCATGAGAAATACCCGCATCTCTTACCAGTTATATCTATTACTTAAATTTCGGGACGAAATTTCTAAAAGTAGGGAATACTGTAATATTCGTTGTAAAACGTCTCAAAACCCGCTTCATTGAATAATTCAAGTATTAAATTTAAAGTCTTGATGCATATATTTTTTTTCTTTTCTTTTTAATACAAGTTATAAATATATAGCTATTAATATATTTAATTACTAATTAATGATTATAAAATAAATTGGAAGAATTTAATAAATGATAATAATATAATAAGTAAAGCCTTAAAAAAATTAATGATTGAACGTTGGTTATAATCAGATTATAATCGAAAGCTTTAAACAATTAGTTGAGACCGCCAAGCAATCATGGGTTTTAAATTGAAAGATTCAAAAGTGTTCTTGAGCATTATAAATACCGAACCATCTCAATAGAACTCGCCACCCTCAAATCTTTACTCAAAACCTCATTTCTGTTTTCAAACAAACCGCCGGAGATCGCTTGCACTCACCGGAAACATCACCGGAAAACCGGAACTCTTCTTCTAGTTGGTAAAATCCTTTTAATCCCTTTTGATACCGATTATTTAGTGTGATATAAACCTTAAAACCGTACACCAAACTGATATCTTCGATTAACAGCCGGGAACGGGTTCTGAGAATTTTATTCATAAAGAAGATGAAACCAAATTAGTGTTTTTGAATAATTAAAAATGGCATTGTAATCAGGTTAGACACACAGTCCGGTGGCGGAGTGTGTGCAAACACAAAACACACGTCCCTGGTTCGAATCACGCATGTGTCCGACTTTTCGAAATTAAAACCATTTCTTTTAAATCTATTCAGATCACTTTTTATTATGTGTATGAATGTAATATAGTTCAGGGTATATGCATGTTAGACACACAGCCCAACTGGTTAACACAGACAAGCTAAGATGTCATACTAGATCAAGATAGTAGGATATCTCGATCTATTCGACACGACCAAACCTATACAGACACTTGAGCAAAGACCGTACAATTACAACTGCAATTAAGAACAAGCGACAGACACAAAACTGTATCAACACAAACTATCATTTATCATTCGCAAGATGGTTAGGTTAGTCATCATCTAACACGACTATTCCACCTTTCGGATTTTGTATCAAATTTATCATTCGATCTTAGTCTAGGTCAGTTTGACTCTTAAAAGTCAACTACCTATTTACTCACACTAGCCCACAAACAAGTTTAACAACTCATTTACGCATTTCGTTAATTACCCAGTAAGCACTATTCTTAGGCCACCAATTGAGTTATGTTTTTCTAACCCGGTTCACATGATTGCTAATATCAATGAAGATAGTTTCTACAATCATATGCTAATATATTAGTCTTACGCAAGAACTTGGGATTGTTTCATCACTATGAAACAACCCATTAACATCTTATATATTGAATTTACCCAAACATTAAACTTAGCAAAATACTTTAAACATTAAATTCACATGATGATTTTAAGCATCTATTAACATGTGTTTATCATAAATCTCATCTTATCATTAAAACCCATTTCAAGTCATGTATGAACATCTATTCGAACCTCTAATTTGTTCAAATATCTTATACATACATACAAGTATGATGATCATAAACACTTATATATCATCAATTTCATCATATAATCAAAACCTACTTTATAATCTACTTGTTAATCACTAACAAGTAATCTTACATCAAATTGTGCATAATTTCTTAAATTTAACAAAATCAATCATACACATACACTTAATATCATCTTTGGATCATAATCAAACTATCTAATTGCAAGTATTCAACTTGTCTCAAGTTATGATTTTTACCAATCTAGATTTTAAGACATACCTTATGATTCCCTCGATTAGGTGATCGTTTATATGTGTTTATGCATCGATTCCGAGCTCAATTCATCCTTTAATTTGATGATTTAGGAAGAACAAGGGTTTGCCCCTTGTTCTCCAGCCGTAGAACACATACACATACACATTCACTATGTGTTTTGTGTTTTTAATTTTTGATATTTATAATACAAGTTCCCTTTTTGGCAGCTTTGGTCCCTCAAGTTTAGTTTTGATTATGAATGAGATTACAACTCATTGTTTGGTTACTTGTATACATGTTTTTAACTAGCTTTATTTGTTCCTAGTCATTTTTTTTATAGTTTAACTTTCACCGCTAACGGTCTTTTACCCACTTTTTAATATTAACGTGGTTTGATCACAAAACCCGTTTTTGGGGTGTTACAAAAAATATCAAATAAAAATTATGTAAATCAATACACTAAATGGGAAAAAACAATAAAGAGAAAAAAATAAGATATATGTATTGATAAAGAACATTACACGTTTATGATAATCATAACGAAATTCTCTTAACGAAATTATTATGAAACTCTCAGGTTCATAAAGTAAAAAAAACAACAAACGTATTATTGATATAAAAAATATTAGGAGATTTTAACTATAGATAGCAGATAAATGAGTGCCATATTTTTGTTTTGAGGCCCCACACGGTTAAAGACCTTACAACCTAATAAAGGAAGTAGCTTCACGGCCCTTAGTTATTGTTAATTGCACAATAATTTTTTTAATTTTATAAATTAGAATATAAAAATGACTTTCTAGTATAAAATGTTCTAAAAAGGTTGGTGGATGATTACATATTAACAAATGAATCTATTATGCATACTTCGAAAATGCAACAAATACATCCCAGCTAATGTTACCTTAGGAGATAGTGCCATAAAGGATCATTAAACACAATCCAATCCCTTATCGAAACACTGAAAGCTAAAAATAACATCAGTTCGGAAACGCAATCCAAACAACATCTAACCTTGACAATGTGACTAGCCAGACCATGATAGTTGTCTCTAGAATCTAATGATTCTAACCTGCATACGGGATGGTGACAAAAAAACTTGGCTGCTGAACCTGCTTCCGTTAAGAACACTATAGACTCTAGTTTGCGAATACCTTGCAATGAAAGGAAACATTTTTATGAAGGAAATTTTGATATTATTTGATACAAATACAAATAATTCCAAATAAAACACAGAGGATGAGTAAAAAAAGGAAAAGAAAAATAGAATAAAGATCAAATAATTAAATTTTTTACCTTTCTTAAATAATGATCAATGACCTGATGGCTCAGTTCTACCAATACTGATGATTCTACAGCAGCGGAGAAGTTAGGAGCTGCATGTGGAGCAAAAACCTATCATGCCCAGTGTGGAGTAGATCCCATACTCTTCTCTATTGTTTTTTCCCTGATTATGCTAGCATAAATGTACATATTTGGAGTTAATAAACCATTATACATTTATGAATACAAAAACAATTCGATGAAGTTACCTGGTAACATGATAAAAAATGAAAGCCACAACACCGCTTAGGTTGAGAGGGTGGGCCTGAGGTGTCTGAGTTCCCCATGCCATACGTGTGCAATGCTCAACCTGAATTGGTACAATGAAGATGGCTTAAGCCGGTAATCGAGCTCAGGTATGGAAAAATGATTATAAGTGTAATTTCTATTTTACCCTTGTTCTTGTATCATCAGAAGTGTTGCCTAAGAGACAATTAATTTGACGCAAGCACCTTAAAGTGTTTTCACATTATTACCTCCTGTTAAATGATCAATTTAAGTTTGAAAATGATAAAAGACCGGATAGAAAATTTGTGCTAACCTTGCAGCTTCTATTTCATTGTCAAACAATCTAAGATAGATGTACCTAATGCAAAACAATGTAATGCAAACAAAAATGTACACTGAATAATTTATATTTTCCAAAATAAGGGTTAATATTAGAAACTACATTCATCTCAGTCAAGTATTTTAATATACTTCATATTTAGTTATTATTATCAGCCAAAAATATTAAAAACACATTTTATTGATGCTTTTAAAAAATTAATATATTCTTAAAACATACTTCTAATAATTCAAATGATATTAGAAAACATATATCAATTCTAGCATCTTGAGGGACAGAATCATCTAAAATAGACTGAAAGCTTCAAAAATCAATTCCGTATTTATTATTTTATGATTTAAAGCATATATAATAACAACTAATAAATGTTTTTAAAATAATTGTTGAATAATTTGAATCTAATTAGTTATATAGAAAATAATAATTGTTGATTAGAGAGTATTAAAAATAACGACAATTAGCAATTATAAAAGATGAATGTAGTCAAATTTTATTTAGGTAACTTTATTTAAAAATAAGTCAAAGAGAACTAAATTTAAAATTACTATAGTATCCAGAAATAATTTAATCAAAAGTTATATATAAAATTTTAAATTTTAAACCATTAACATGTCTAGTTACATTGAACCCACCAAAAAAGGCAATCCAATTAATGTTATTAATTCCAAATCATTGAATTCCATATCATCCAAATCAAATTTTGAATTTAAAATCAAACCATTATCTTTCTCTAAATAAGGAAATAATAATTTTATAATAAACAGATGGATAGTACCAAACCACTATCATGATCCGAAATTCAAATGTCAGACATTAAGGATTAAACCATTAAACTTCAAGAACACATATGATATTCAACCAATCTTCAAACAAAACAATAGAAATATGGAGCAAAGATTTGACAACATATTGAAATAAAAAAACAACCAAACACTTCTAAATTTCCAAAAAATTATCTAAACTAACAAAAAATTACAAACACAACAATCATAATCCGATGATCAATCACAATATCAAATCCTTAAGCTTAAAAACAATCATGTATATTTCGATTACATAAAAATATCATATCGGTTGAATCTTTCTCTTCCAATCAAACAATCATGTATATTCCGATTTCCGATAGATTATAAATATATAACATATTGAAGATAAACTTTACTGAATCAGATAAGGAATAATAAATATTAAAATTAAGATTCAATCGAAAAAAAATAGAAAACATATTAAGATGTATTGAAAGAAGAAAGATCTGTAAAACAATAAGAAAGAATCAATGGATTGAAAACATACAACCCCTAAAAACGAAAAAATGGATACAAAATCTTGACCATAAGAACACGAATTCTACAGAATAACGAAAAAATAGGAAGATGATAAAAATAACATATATTGATGGAATTTTTTAGCATATTCAAAACCTACAAACACATATTACATTAAAATACCATATCAGATGATATATAAACATAGATCGACGAAAAGAATGATGAGATGAAGATGTTTATGACAAATAAATCGAAGAAGTTAACACGAAATTGGAATATTATTCGATGAACATATACCTTGGATCTTGGATTGTTTGATCGGAAAAGAAGGATGAAAACCCTAATCGCCGTTTGTGAGAATGTGAGGAATACGAAAGGAAATAGCCGGGTTATGTGTTTATATATGAAACGAATTTTGACCCGTTTTAGGATATGGATAGTCCATAGCAGATACATTAAAGGGAATTGTTCTGAGTTTTGGCGAAAAATAGTGAATTGAGGCTTTAGATGAGGGACATGTGTCCTCTAATTATTAACTTTATTAGGTATGATAGATTAAAACTAATCCCAAACACCACTAATTAAGTCATATTCTTGGTATCTTTACCTAACTACAGGATTTCTGATTCTGATTTATTAACGTGACTATATTTCAACCAAACAAAAATTGAATTTGTACTTTTGTTTTTAACCTTTTTCACGATTTTCTACTTTATCCCGAGATTCATGGTTTCACACTCCCCATCATTGTTACCTTAAAACATTACTAGCTGTCAAAACCTGCTACAAGTGGTCCTCCAAATTATCAACACTATATCATATATTTCTATATCTATAATAATCTATAAATAAATAAATAAAAACTCATACATTTAAGTAACTTTTTGGTTCATGTCTATTTGTGAATGTGTTTTACGCATGGCTTCTGGTCACTTATACCTTTTGAGTGTGTAAACAAGTCAGGTTGGACTCTTTTTCTTAAGTTTAACTCATCTCAAGTTAGACGTATAAGTAATATTTCAAACACAATCTTACCTCGTCCTAATTTTAAGCTCGTGTTAACTTCGGCTTAAGTAAACTTTAAATTTTTACAACATTACTTAAATTGTTTGTATGCATATATTTATATTATATTTATATTCATTACTCATATACTTAAATATCTATTATATTAAATAATATCCAGTACATTCACACAAATAATAAATTGGATAGGCTTGCGAGTTTAGTTAAGTTCAATTAGATCCACGAGCTTAGCTAAGTTTGATATGTATATGAAAATTGTGTCCGAGCTCGTTTACTAATGAACTCCAATTTAGTATCGAGTTCGACTCAGTTTGAGCTTTTAGTTAGCATATTATGAGCATCTCACAACCAAATTGGCATGTCTACCCTACTTTTAAGTGCACGAACGTTTAAGGGTGACATATGTGCCAAAAGTGTACACTTCTCGACACCACACTAGTCAGGAGTTGGGGTCATATACATGATGTGCAATGGTGATAGAAGCATAGATCTTAGAAGACGCATGTCTATGAGTTATGTTGTCGGGTGGGATCCTTATATTCCTATGCCAAATCAAATGACATGATGTGGTGTTAAGATACATGCTCTGCCCCCTCGAGAGAGTAACTAAATTTTTAGTCCTATGCAATGTTTACTTTGTAAGGGGTCAAGTTTATGACCCTTTAACCCATGGGCTGATGATGGTTTAAGCATAGAAGCTTTATATATATATATATGTGGGCTTTTGATATGCAACCCCTCCCTCCTTGAACCCACACCTTTTGTCTTTTTAAACCCTCTCATCATAACTTGCTTTAAGCGAAACTATTCAAACAAATTTTTAGTGTTATCGTGACATATTAGACCAAAGGATAGCACCATAACTCAAAACATTTCATAACAAGTCTCGCTATGATATTTAATCGCGATCAAAAACCCATTTTAACTTCTTCACATAACATCTCCATGACTTTAACACAATGTAAACCATATAAACTGAATATATATTTGATTAAATAAACTCAAATCAACATCAAAGCACAAAAACAACAATATGTACCACTAATAATGATACTATTAACCCTTGCATTTTCACCAACTACTAAACACAACATACTTACATGACATCTTATATCGAAAAACATACTACGCATAGAGAATTTGTGCGCTTGAAGGTGTGAGGTCCGAGCAGCTGTGTGGACCTTCCACAACTTGCCACCGGACCACAAAATCTAGCTTTCCGTCAGTTGAGTTACCATTCAACCGATGAATAAACCCAACCGCCACATAGAGATTCCTTCCAGTAACATAAATCCTATCGTCGCACCCATTCACCACAAACGGCTTACAAATCTGCTCCGGCAACGGAGCCCCATTAACCGTCTCCCACCTGTCATTACCCGAGTCATAAACCTTAAGCCTTGTCCTCTCATGTTCCGAAACCACAAACAAACGCCCAAACATCACCACACTCGACCCAGTCCACCCTTCCCTAAGACCCGTCGCCATACACTCCCACTTGTCCGTCTTCGGGTCATAAACTTGACCCTTGGCACAAAGTAAAAGGGCCAAGACCAACCTTCAGTCACAAACAACTTACCATCAACCACAGCTGCATCATAACAAGCCATACTCGCACCCATACTCGCAATCGGGCGCCACACACCCTCTTTCGGGTCCATAACCTCCCCAGAATCAAGCTTGAACCGGTCATTACCATTCCCTCCAGCAACATAAACCCTCCCACCAATCACCCCACTCGCGAAAAACACCCTCGGAGTAATCATCTTCTTCTTCAACACAATCCATCTATCCAAATCCACATCAAACCGCATCCCCAAATTAACCGGGCAATCGACTTCGGTCTCGACACCACCAAACACTAACAATGACCGGGAACCGGGGACCGACACACACCGGAACCCGTGTACACACAGTTTCTGATCATTCTCCATGCACGGCATTGCCGGAATCGTATGCCAAAAGTAATGAACAAGATCAAGAACATGCCATTGAACTTTTCTGGTACACTTATCAAAACAAAACACAAACAACCATGGGTCTTTAAACCCCATTTCTTTTCTTTTAGTAAAGAACCGGGTTTTGTTTCCAAAGAGGCTACACCACCGCCGGCAAACGGTCCGACCGGTTGAGTGAAACTCAAGCGGCAACCGGAGGAGACAGTTTAAAGCGATATCATCCGGTAGACCGGATATTAAGGGCTCAAAACAAGAGTCTGAATCCAAGAACCGGTCTAAGTGGTGTGATGACATTCGGACTCTTTGCATCTTTTGTTTTGTGTAGGGTGAAGAATGTTGATGAAATTAGTGAGAAAAATGTGGGGCGGTTGATGCGTGTCAAATAAATGCAATGCAGCTGACCCACCCGTGCAAACATGAGTGCTGATGACAGTAGACTTTACTTGGTCATTTATTCTAGTTTCAACTTAAGGATGTATACATACACATTAACCGCCAGCTTGGCCCACTCTTGTCCACCATTTTCCAGCAACTTCATTACAAGGAGCCGTGTGGGTCACTTTTTTTTATTTTTATTATATGCTTTGATTGCATGTAATAAAATAAACTAAGGGCTTCAAGCCGTACATCCTATTGTTAAATGGTGTATTGTATAATAATAAAAATATAATTCAAAGTTCAAATCTTTATTGCAGGTTATGATGTGTTATTTTTGAAAATTCAAAACTTTTTGTTGTTAACGATTGTAATAAATTATAAAATATGATTAAGTGGTTATTTTTTGTCAAATTTGGTAGTTTATTTATAGTTTTTCTAGTTGGGTTGCTTTGCCTTTCTAATAGTTTAATAAATAAATCATAAATCAAATTTAAGGTATAAATTGTTATAAGTTTTTTTTTTCCAATGATCTCTAGATCAAGTGGTAAAAAAATTTACTTTTTTTGGGATATAATAGGTTTAACTCCTAGTTGGTGCAGAGTGAGACACTCGTGAGCAATGATAGAACACCCAGGGAAACCTGGGTTCGATCCTTGAGACAAACGAGTTTTACTGTTAATTTTACCATTGTGCCTACGGACGGGTTGGTTATCGGGTTTTCCCAGAATTGGTGGTGGACTCGGGTTACACTCGGGGTACTCCATCTGGTCCAGTGGGTACCCTGAGAGTGCTCGGAATTGATTCTGTTGGCCGTTAAAAAAAACGTTATCAGTTTTTTTAAATGTAAAATGTACGCAAATCATAAATTTAAGTTACAATATTTATTTTTCAGTTTTTTTTAATGTAACGAAAATATAAATATAATTCTTTTTACACGTGTAAGTTCTTAAACGTGTAAGTTCTAGATTTTAAAATATTATATAGCTTTTTAATATTTTATTATATCAATATATTATTTTTAATAATTACTTTTAATATATTTTCATTTTTTATTTTTATTATTATATTTATTTTTAACTTTTAACGTGTTTTTATTTTTTTCTTTTTTAAAACCATATTTCCTTTCATTTATTTTTGTTTTAATAATTCTTTTTTCTTTTTCTAATTCATCTTTGCTTTCCCAATCAATTTGATATTTCTTTAGTAACTTATGTTCGTTATTTTTTTATAAGCTTAAGTACATGTGTTTAATTTTTACCCTTAATCAGTATAAGTTTTATTAAAAACGAATTTATATTCAAAATAAAGTATTTCTTTGGTATCGCAATATGGTACGATTATGTCCTCTGAACCAATTCTAACGATTAGGCTTTCTAAACAACATTCTACAATTTCAAATAACGTTTGTTTCACATTATTATTTGTTTCGTTTCGTCGCAAGGCGCGACGTAAAGAAAACCTAGTATCTTTTGTTAGTTTTAGGTTTTCTTTAATAAGATTAGTAGGGGGGAGATCTAGCGTTACTGTTGCTAGATGTATATCTAATAGCATTTAATTGCATTAATGAATAAGCTAAATATTATTTATAGCATGTCATGTGACATTTTGTTGATTTTAAGCTGTTTAATTATGATTACTCATTTAAATATTCTTCGTTGCAGTTTACGTGTTTTAATTATATATGTCTGTATGAGTGTTTAATTTATTAATCATATCATAGTCATAGTATATTAATAAAGATAAAATTGTAACCTATTAAAGTATATAATCGAACAATTTACTCCTTTTACACATATGCCATTCTTATTGTTTATAACACTTCAAAAAAAAATGATGAAATGCATAATAATTATATGAAGGGTTGAGTGTGTTAAAAGTAAAAAAAAGAGTTCAAGGATCTAAGTTCACAACTTATATGGCCAGTTTGCTTCTTCGAAACCATCAAATACTGCCATGGTTTTTTACCTGACAATCACCAAAGCTCCATGTCACGTTTCACCTTCATATTCCACCACCTCTACTACCTACAATCCAGCTATCAGATCTATTTTTACCAGCTGTGATACTGAATCATTATGTAACATCTCTTTAAATCTGCACAACACTCCACTAGCAATATACACCAGAATAAAAAAAATAAAATAAAATTAAATGAAAAAAACTTAGTATTTCCCTGGAAGATGTAGAAGTGAGAGAGAGAGAGAGAGGGAGAAATCAACATTAGGAGCAATCATCTTCAAGCTTGGTAAGTAATCCTATATCAAAATCTTGATTCTGAATTTTAGAAATCTCAAAGGATTGGGTGTATTCAAATCTTTCAACAGAAAATTAACAATCATTCAGAATTTATGTTCCATTTTTAAGAAAATGGTCAATATGCCTACTGAATCTTTTGGGGAAAAGAAGAAAAACTTCAGTTAAAACACCCTAGTTTGGTGCTTTGAGATTTGATTATTTATATTAAAATATGACCATTCATGAGAACTTGTTCGTACATATAAACTCAGTTGCATTATTTTTAGATCTACTATTATAATTATTATAATATTGTAAATATTTAAATAACATATAAAAACAAAGAAATGAAATTCTACACTATAGTATGTATTCATACACATGACATTTGAAGTTATTTTTAATTAGGAATTATAAAGACTTTTCCATATTATAATAATAGGAAAGGAACGTCATGATTTTTAGAATATTAATATATAATAACTTTTAGTTATTATTATAAAAATAAATAAAATAATAATAATAAAAATTATGTATCAGTCATATATTTACTATATTAATTCAAGCTCTTTATAAACATGAAAGCAATTAATCATTTAAAAATATATAGGGAGAGGACGGGTATCGAGCTATTGATTTTAAACACAGTTACCAAAGTGAGTTTATGACAAATTCCCCTTTTTCTCTATAACTATTTTTGGGGTGAAATACATGTTGTACATATTTATCATATTAAATGCTTTTAAGAAGTTTTAAATATATTTTGTGAAATATATTATTCGTGTTTAAAGTGGACACATGCTTGTCATTAAGTTAAATAACTCGGGACATATATACGTATAGTCGGTACCGTTACATATTCTAAAATACATTCTTGCGTAGGATGTTGTACGGTTATGTTAGAGTGGCAATTAAATGGGTGTCGTGAACTGAACATAAAAGGAAATATATGTTAGCATACATTTCTACGGAAATGAGAATTGAATTAATAGCATGATGTTTTTTTTTTTATACTTCACAAGATCATTGACTATATTGTTTTAAAAAAAATTTATGAACTCACCAATATTGACATATTATTTTTGAGCATGTATTTCATGGAAACTTAAGTGAATCCACCTAAGGAGTGATCACGAGCAGTAGGAGTTCAATTTAAAGATGTCGGAAGCGTTCTTTATTTTTATTAAAAAAAGTTTGTAAAATATGTTCTTTTTCTTGTATTTGCTTATCATACTTTATATTATAAATAAAGTTGTATTTCTGCTGCATACTTTGATATCAATCAGTCACTTCAAGTTCCATTTAGACGGGGTTTGACAGATTGGTATCAGAGTCATAGATTTTTACGAATTAGGTATAATACCTAAGCTTTAACCAATAATACTTCAAAAAAAAAGATTTCGATATAACCATTTCTTTGATCACAGGCAAAAAAAAAATGGCAGAGAGTAGAAGAAGTAGGAAGAGTGATGAGTCTAGAAACAGTGATGCAGCATCAGCAATCTATAGAGATTTGGCCAATATACCAGAACCTAATTTCCAACCACCAAATCCCTATGATCAAAACATGTTTCTCATAGATTCGTATAACCAACCTATAGAAGATGTAACTGACTCTTACCACCCTGAAATCCCTTTGTATCAGCCAATGGATCTAGATGAGAACAATTATCAAACTTATGCTGAAATGTTTCCCCTACAAGAAACATTCCAAAATATTTTAGAAGATCCAAGATTTTGGTAAATTTCAGAACCTTTACCATATATCCAAGAACCTACCCCAATAGAACCTAAGGAAAGAGACATTTTAATCATAGAAAACGCAACTGTCTCACCAGACCATGCCATGGAAGCAAAGAAAGTAGGATTAAAACTTTACCCTATATCATACGAACACTCTGGTCAAAGATCAGTAAATCAAAATGAACCTTCTAATGAATTAAGAAGGGTTGTTGATTCATGTAATCAAATAATCCCTACACCACTTATGGATCTAGATGCTGGACCAAGTAGGCCCAACAGTCCAAAGCAACCAAGAATCTTTGATGAGAATGTTTGGGCTGAATTAGATTATCTAAGAATCAAAAATCAGAAGTTGCTTGAAGAGAACCACATGTTAAAGGAAGAAAACCGAGAGTTAAAGAAAAGGCTCAATAGGATCGGAAGATGTATGGTAGGAAAGGAAGGAAGTAGTAGTAATAGTAGATAAATATCTATTATGTGTGTTTTCTTCTCTACTTTTCGTAGAATGACATTTTATTTTTATTTAATTTTATTAATGAATGTTAATTTTTCTGTTTTATATAAACATGTGTAATTATATGAAGTAAATATACTAAAACTTTATTATATTCCTTAGAAAATGACAAAGAAAATACACAATTACCCCGTCACTTAACACAAGGAGATTATGAAATCGGAGCCTTCCAAGAAAACAAGAAATAAGAACAAAGAAAAAGAGAAGGGGGTCGTCAGTATTCCCGACAACACTAGTCATTCCAAGGAACCATCAAATCAAGATAGTGAAGGAACAGAAATACAAGTTAATAGCTTGGAGAGAATGATAGCAGCAGGAATCGAAAAAGCAATACCAAGAATCATAAAGAGTCTTAAAGAAAACAAAGAAGGTGCAAGTCGGATCGAAGGAAGTTCCGCCTCCACTCCTACCAGAACTAATAAAAGCAACCATATAAGCTATACATGTAATACTCGCCATTATGACGACCATAATTTTCAATACAAGATTAGAGAAACGAAGAAGCGATGCAGTTACAACACATTTATGTCTTGTAACCTTACGAGTTTTGATGGGGAGAAAGAAGCTATGGAAGTTGTAAAATGGTTAGAAGAGATTGAAGCAGTCCTTGATATAAGTGATTGTGCAGAAGAAGACAATGTGAGATTTGCTGCTCATTCTTTTAAATCAGAAGCTTTATTTTGGTGGAAAATAATTTTGCAAACCCGAGGAAAAGAAGTAGTATACAAAATGAGCTGGAATGATTTTAAGGAATTAGTATTGAAAAAGTTTTGTCCACCAAATGAAATAGAAAAGATAGAGGTCGAGTTTACGAAATTACAAATGGTAGGAATGGCTAGTAGAGCCTACACAACTAAGTTTGATCAAATGTCACGATTAGTTCCATATCTAGTAACCCCTGAAAGCAAACGAATAAGCCGTTATATATGGGGTCTTGCACCAGAAATTAGGGGTATGGTAAAATCTGCTAACCCCCAAACTTATCAAGCAGCAGTAGATCTTGGAGCTACACTGATAGACGAAATGATCAGGTTAGGGAAAGGAGACGACAACAAATTAAAAAGAAAATGGGAAGATGGAAGGAAATTTGAACAAAGCAAGAAAAGATCTGGGGATACTAGAACAAGGTGTAAGATATGCCACAAAGAGCATACAGGTATATGCCGACAACAAAAATGTTACAATTGTGACAAAACAGGTCATATGGCAAAAGACTGTAAGGCCCGCAAATGTTATGAATGCGGAGATTTTGGACATATTCGCCCCCAATGTCCAAAAATCAAGTTAGGACCATCTGAACAAAAGAAGAATGAAAAATCTGGACGGGGAAATGCAAGAGCATTTGTCATGAATGCAAATCAGGCAAAAGAGGCTAGCGATGTAGCCACTGGTATGTTCCTCATCAATAACATCTATGCCAGTGTATTATTTGATTCTGGTGCCTCTAAGAGTTTTATATCAATTTCATTTAGTCCTTTAATAAGTAAAAGTATTCAAAGATTAGAAAATGTTGTAGAAGTAGAAACTGCTGATGGTAACCTAATTAAGATCTCTGAAATTATTAAAGATTGTACCATCAAATTAGAGGACTATGAATTTCCTTTAGAACTTTTACCTATGAAAATAAAAGGGTTTGACATAGTTCTAGGAATGGATTGGCTAGCTGCTAATAAGGCACACATTGGTTGTAATGAGAAAACAGTAGTCATTCAAGCACCAGATGGGAAAATACTTAAGATATATGGGGAAAGAGTAGAGCCTACGGTAGAAGTTATTTCAATGATGAAGGTAAATCAATTAGTAAAAAAGGGTTGTACTGCATTCCTAGCCTACGCCTCAAGTATTAAACCAGAAAAGAAAATAGAACATGTTCCAATAGTTTCAGACTATCCAGATGTATTTCCAGAAGATTTACCAGGAATTCCACCAGATAGGCAAGTAGACTTTAGAATTGAGTTACTTCCTGGTACAACACCAATAGCCAAAGCACCTTACCGTCTAGCCCCAACAGAAATGCAAGAACTTAAAAAGCAATTGCAAGAGTTATTGGAGAAAGGCTTCATTCAACCAAGTTCATCACCATGGGGAGCTCCTATCCTATTTGTGAAAAAGAAGGATGGATCTATGCGTATGTGCATAGATTATAGAGATCTAAATAAGGTCACTATAAAGAATAAATATCCTTTACCTAGAATCGATGATCTATTTGATCAACTTCAAGGATCAAGTTATTTCTCGAAAATAGATCTTCGATCAGGATATCATCAGTTAAAAGTTCATAAAGATGACATACCAAAGACGGCTTTCAGAACTAGGTATGGTCATTATGAATTTCTTGTTATGCCTTTTGGTCTAACCAATGCGCCAGCAGCTTTCATGGACTTAATGAATCGTATCTGTAAATCATATTTAGACAAGTTTGTCATTGTATTCATAGATGACATACTCATCTATTCAAAGAATAAAGAAGACCATGAAAGTCATCTTCGCTCAATTCTAGAGTTATTAAGGAAAGAAAAGCTTTACGCTAAATTCTCTAAATGTGAATTTTGGATGAGAGAAGTTCAATTCCTTGGTCATGTCATCAATGAACAAGGAATTCAGGTAGATCCAGCTAAAATAGAAGCAATAATGAAATGGGAGGTCCGAAAAACTCCTACTGAAATTCGCAGCTTCTTAGGACTACCTGGATATTATCGAAGATTCATACAAAATTTCTCAAAGATTGCTACACCTTTGACGATGTTAATTCGGAAATCAGCAAAATTTGTTTGGGGATCCAAGCAAGTGGAAGCCTTTAAAATTTTAAAACAAAAACTCAGTAGCACTCCAATCTTAGCATTGCCAGAAGGAACTGAAGATTTCGCTGTTTACTGTGATGCCTCACATAATGGTCTTGGATGTGTTTTGATGCAAAAAGGAAAAGTTATAGCCTATGCATCTAGACAATTAAAGGTACACGAAAAGAATTATATTACACACGATTTAGAATTAGGTGCCGTAGTCTTCGCTCTGAAACTTTGGAGACATTACCTTTACGGCACTAAGTGTGTAATATATACTAATCACAAGAGTTTAAAACATATTTTTGATCAAAAAATGTTAAATATGCAACAACGGAGATGGATGGAATTACTAAGTGATTACGATTGCGACATTTGTTATCACCCAGGTAAAGCCAATGTTGTCGCAGATGCTCTAAGCAGAAAGGAAAGGTTTAAACCAATTAGAATCCGCGCTATGAGGTTAGATATTATGGTAAATTTAATTGGTGAGATAAAAACTGCACAACAAGCAATGAATAATTATCACATCAAGGAAGAGAAGATAAATAATGTAATCCAACAATTAGTACCAGGAAAAGATGGTATTTTAAGAATAAATAATAGAATTTGGATTCCTATGATTGGTGGATTACAAAGTAAAGTACTTGAAGAAGCTCATAAATCCAAGTACATGATGCACCCTGGTAGTGATAAAATGTACCAAAATTTAAAGGACGGTTACCGGTGGCCAGGGATGAAAAGATCAATTGCGGCTTATGTAAATAAATGTTTAATATGTTTGCAAGTTAAAGCAGAGCATCAAAAACCATCAGGGTATCTACAACAACTACAATTACCTATATGGAAATGGGAGTTAGTAACCATGGACTTTACTACTAAACTTCCTATGACTAGTCGTGGGAATGACATGATTTGGGTGATAGTTGATAGATTAACCAAGTCTACACATTTTTTACCGATTAAAGAAAGTTATGATATGGAAAGATTAGCAAAAATTTATGTAGATGAAGTTGTTACAAGACATGGTGTACCATTATCCATTGTGTCAGATCGAGATAGTCGTTTCACGTCTCGTTTCTGGCAGAGTTTTCAACAGGCAATGAGAATTCGTTTAAATTTAAGTACTGCTTATCATCCACAGACTGATGGGCAGAGTGAACGAACCATCCAGACATTAGAAGATATGTTGTGGGCATGTGTGATAGATTTTGGTGGTAGTTGGGATAATCACTTACCATTGGTAGAATTTTCATATAATAATAGTTATCACACAAGTATCAAAGCAGCCCCTTTTGAAGCTTTATACGGCAGAAAATGTAGAACTCCTGTGTGTTGGTCTGAAGTGGGAGAAAGCCAATTATTAGGTCCAGAAATTGTACAAGAAACAACTGATAAAATTTTGCAAATAAGAGAAAGATTAATAGCGGCCCGGGATAGACAGAAAAGTTATGCCGACAAAAGAAGAAAGCCTTTGGAATTTAGAGTCGATGATAAAGTAATGTTAAAAGTATCACCATGGAAAGGTGCGGTTAGATTCGGAAAAAGAGGAAAGCTCAGTCCACGCTATATTGGTCCATTTGAAGTAACATCAAAAGTAGGAACTGTTGCATATCGACTCAACTTACCAAAAGAGCTAAGCGGTATTCATAATACGTTTCACGTATCAAACTTGAGAAAATGCTTATCCGACGAATCTTTAGCAATACCACTACATGACGTGCAAATTAATGAAAAGTTGCAATTTATTGAAGAACCATTACAAATAGTAGATAAACAAATAAAGAGATTGAGAAGGAAACGAATACCCTTGGTTAAAATTAAATGGAATTCTAGAAGGGGTCCTGAATTCACATGGGAGCAGGAAAGTTACATGAAGGAAAAATACCCGGCATCTATTTGATACTCCATAAAATTTCGAGGACGAAATTTTTATAACAAGGGGGAATATAACACTTCAAAAACAAAATGATGATGAAATGCATAATAATTATATGAAGGGTTGAGTGTGTTAAAAGTAAAAAAAAGAGTTCAAGGATCTAAGTTCACAACTTATATGGCCAGTTTGCTTCTTCGAAACCATCAAATATTGCCATGGTTTTTCACCTGACAATCACCAAAGCTCCATGCCACGTTTCACCTTCATATTCCACCACCTCTACTATCTACAATCCAGCTATCAAATCTATTTTTACCGGCTGTGATACTGAATCATGATGTAACATCTCTTTAAATCTGCATAACACTCCACTAGCAACATACACTAGAATAAAAAAAAATAAAATAAAATGAAAAAAAACTTAGTATTTCCCTGGAAGATGTAGAAGTGAGAGAGAGAGAGAGAGAGAGGGAGAAATCAACATTAGGAGCAATCATCTTCAAGCTTGGTAAGTAATCCTTTATCAAAATCTTGATTCTGAATTTTAGAATCTCAAAGGATTGGGTGTATTCAAATCTTTCAACAGAAGATTAACAATCATTCAGAATTTATGTTCCATTTTTGAGAAAATAGTCAATATGCCTACTGATAATGATCTTTAATCTTTTGGGGAAAAAGAAGAAAAACTTCAGTTAAAACACCCTAGTTTGGTGCTTTGAGATTTGATTATTTATATTAAAATATAACCATTCATGAGAACTTGTTCGTACATATAAACTCATTTGCATTATTTTATATCTACTATTATAATTATTATAATATTGTAAATATTTAAATAACATATAAAAACAAAGAAATGAAATTCTACACTACAGTATGTATTCATACAGATGACATTTGAAGTTATTTTTAATTAGGAATTATAAAGACTTTTCCATATTATAATAATAGGAAAGGAACGTCAAAATTTTTATAATATTGATATATAATAACTTTTAGTTAGTATTATAAAAATAAATATAATAATAATAAAAATTATGTATCAGTCATATATTTACTATATTAATCCAAGCTGTTTATAAACATGAAAGCAATTAATCATTTAAAAATATATAGGGAGAGGACGGGTATCGAGCTAGTGATTTTAAACACAAGTTTCCAAGGTGAGTTCATGACAAATTCCCCTTTTTCTTTATAACTATTTTTGGGGTGAAATACATGTTGTACATATTTATCATATAAAATGCTTTTAAGAAATTTTAAATATATTTTGCGAACTATATTATTCTTGTTTAAAGTGAACACATGCTTGTCATTAAGTTAAATAACTCGGGACATGTATACGTATAGTCGGTACCGTTACTATATTCTAAAATACATTCTTGCGTAGGATGTTGTATGGTTATGTTACAGTGGCAATTAAATGGGTGTCTGAACTGAACATAAAAGTATATATGTTAGCATACATTTCTGCGGAAATGAGAATTGAATTAATAGCATGATGTTTTTTTATATACTTCACAAGATCATTGACTATATTGTTTTAAAAAAAAATTAGGAACTCACCAATATTGACATATTATTTTTGAGCATGTATTTCAGGGAAAACTTAAGTGAATCCACCTAAGGGAGTGATCATGAGCAGTAGGAGTTCAATTTAAAGATGTCGGAAGCGTTCTTTATTTTTATTAAATAAAAGTTTGTAAAATATGTTCTTTTTCTTGTATTTGTTTACCATACTTTATATTATAAATAAAGTCGTATTTCCGCTGCATACTTTGATATCAATCAGTCACTTCAAGTTCCGTTTAGACGGGGTGTGACATTGTTATAAAGTTGGGAGCAAACATGTCTAATTTGTTTTATATTCTGATTTAAAGTCGTCATAATTTATTTAGTGTTACCTAGTAAAAACTTCTACAATAGAACAACGGATGCTAAAGGCCTAGTGTGAAACAGGTTTTGAATTTTAATCTCATACGTCATTCTAAAATCATTTCTTAAATTCTAATATCATAGCTGATTATAAAATCACGTCTTATATCAATGGGTATCAATCACTCCCTATCAGTTCGTTGGTATACACACAAATATCGGGTATACCCTTTTTATGGTTTTATGTGATTAAAAGTTAGTATATTCATTACTCAAAACCATATCTTAAACAAAAACTCACTAAAATATTCAAATACACTTCTAAAACTTTAATTTTAATAGTTCCAAATTTCTAATCTCAAAATACCATTTATTATACTTTTAAGATTATATAATATAATATATCAATCTGATGCGGGTAAGCGGACAGGTATCACCTACTAACACACTCGTCCCAAACCTAGAAAACTTTATAACTAATCCCATACCCGTCCAATTAGGTGCCACGGATGTTTCTGGTTTTCTGTTGGATTCGAGTTCCGTTTCACTCCCTAAACAGAAGTAGACAGTATTTGCATCATATCCCAAAATCTTCTTACTCAATTGACAGTACAGTACTGGCTTTAGTGCAACACGACTTATAATAAGGTGGCAACTACAAAATCCATAACACAAAAATAATGTTCTTCCCACACCCAGGTCCATAAACAACAATAACAAAGTTAAATAATTATCTGACAAAACAAAACTACAATAAATAGAAAACAAAAACACCATAAGTATAAAAAACAGTCAATTACAGCAGTTTAATATATAGGAGCAATGGTACCAGCATGAGAAGTCTTTCATTTGTTCCATAATCCATTAACCGCCTCCCTACCGGCAGAGCTGCTCGACTGCTGCCACAATCTGTGTCGGCTGAACCACGGTCCATTCCTCTAGAGTCCCTGCATATGGGGTCGGCACGTCCTGTGACGACAGACACATGATCGGTGCATCCAAATAATCATGAAAGTTTTCAGTAATGGCTGCTGTCAAACTCGCACCAATTCCACCGGTTCTCATGCACTCCTCAACAATAAGCACACGGTGAGTCTTCTTAATCGAGTTCCCGATCGTATACAAATCAAACGGTTTCAAAGACCTGATATCGATAACCTCCGGGTCATACCCCTTGTTGACCAAAGTCTTAGCAGCCTGCATTACATGATACCTCATCCGCGAATAAGTCAAGATCGTAACATGCTCACCGGGTCTCACCATCTCAGCTTCCTCTAAATTCAAAACATATTCTTCATCTGGAATTCTTTCCTTAAGATTATAAAGTAAAACATGTTCGAAAAGAATCACAGGGTTATCGCTTCGAATAGCTGCTTTCATCAACCCCTTCGCGTTATACGGGGTTGAACATGCTACCATTTGAATCCCGGGAATGGATTGGAAGTAAGACTCGAGACGTTGTGAATGCTCCGCCCCGAGCTGCCGCCCAACACCGCCTGGGCCTCGAATAACAACCGGGATTTTGAACTGACCGCCGGATGTGTAATGCAGCATACCGCAGTTGTTGGAGATTTGGTTGAAAGCGAGGAGGAGGAAACCCATGTTCATTCCCTCGATGATCGGTCGTAAACCCGTCATGGCAGCGCCGATTCCCATTCCGGTAAACGAGTTTTCGGCAATCGGGGTATCAAGGACCCTTAGGTCACCGTATTTTTCCGGAGTCCTTTGGTGACTTTGTATGAACCACCGTAATGACCCACATCTTCTCCCATGACGCATACGCGCGCATCTCTCTCCATTTCTTCTTCCAAACCTTCGCGTAGAGCTTCGAAGAGTAATAATTCGTGGCTATAGAAGAAACATTACCATTTTCATTGTCATTAGAGTAAACTGCCAATACTGTCCCTGAGGTTTGGGTACAATTGCCAGATCCATCCAAAAAATGTTTTTTTTCTCAAGTGGACCACTGAGATTTCAAAATCGTTGCCAGATTCATCCATTTCTGCTAACCTTGTTAAAAACTAATGTTAAATAAGGGGTATTTTGATTAATTTTTTTAACTCTTATTTGTGTTTGAAGCATAAATATATTTCAATTTAACAAAATTCAGCTTTCTCTCCGTTCAACTAATTAACTACGTATATTGGTTGTCTGTCTTCTTACATTTTAAATGTGTGGTGAATAGCAGCTTTACAATATATCTTCTATTAGATAAAATTAATCAATCACGTCAAGAAAAATATTAGAATCTGAGTAAGTTTATTTTTTAGGGGATCTTTCGTCTTATAATGTACGGCAACTTAGAAACTGTATTTGTGAGCCACTTACAAGCTGCAATTTTGGACAACTCCATTTTTATGGCTTGTATTTAAAAGACTCAGTTTTGGTCATTTTTGGGTAACCTTTTTTCATATATATTCTATGTGTTTTATTTATAAAGACCCAATAATCTTAAACCGTAAAATCAAACCGGAACCAAACCACTAGTAACGTTTTGGTTTGGTTTTCTTCGGTTTTATTTATCAATGGTTCGGTTTTGGGTTTCAACCTAAAACCTGTCAAAACCGGACCGTGAACGCCCCTATTTCAAACATATTTTTTTACTTTGATTATTTAATCCGGTCATTCTTGGAGTAAGGTTTTTTTTAAATGTATGAACATGCGTATGCAGCTATTTAAGAAGGAACGAAAGCCGGTTGCTCGTGAGTCGTCAGCATGGTTAGTTCTGGCCAACACATCTTCTTTGTTCACCACACATATAAAATGCAACAAGGCAGATAACCAAAATCATCACTAAATAAGCATCCTCCAAACACAAATAAGAGTTAAAAAAGAATTGACCAAAATACCCCTCATCTAACGTTACCTTTTAACATAGTTAGAAAAGTGGATGGATCTGGTAATGATTTTGAAACTTCAGTGGTCCAGTTAAGAAACATAAACTTTTTGGATGGACCTGGCAATTATATCCAAACTCCAGGGACAATTTTAACAGTTTACTCTTGTCATTATAACAAACGAAAGCAACCGAGTAACAAATTATAATAGGGTTGCAAGCAAAGTTTAGCGAGTAGTTCGTGAATCGTTCGGCGGGAAGTTCGTTTGTGTTTGTTCGTTTGTTAAACAAACGAATACGAACAAGAAATTTCGTTCGTTTAGTTAAATGAACGAACATGAGCAGAAGCCGCGTCGTTCATTTATGTTCGGGAACGTTCGGTAACGTGTTCGTTTATGTTCGATTGTGATAGTTTTTTAGTGTTTTTAGTTATATTTTTTACTTATATGCTTTAAAATCCCGACAAATATAATATTTAATAAGTATCAGTATATGATATATTTTATTCATGAACGCTTGTTTGTGTTCGTTTGTTTCCATTTGTGTTCATGGACATTAACTTGTGTTCATTTGTGTACATGAACGTCCGTTTGCATTCGTTGCCTATAATTAACAAACGAACACGAACACATTCATTTCCTTAACAAACGAACACAAACATGAAATCTCGTTCGGTATGTGTTCATGAACAATTCGTGAACACATATATTTCCTTAACAAACAAACACGAACAAGGTCTTGTTCGTTTGCAGCCCTAAATTATAACAAGCAAAGGAAATTCATATGCATATGAGATGAGATATAATTACCCAGGCTTAGATGCAGTTGATGCTGCTGGAGTATCAGCCTTTGTCTGCAACACATACATAAAACAATAGTTTATCAGATGGATCACATATAGACCTGCAGAAACGAAGATTGAGAGAGCTACTAACCGCCACAGCAGTCGTAACCAACTGGTCAGCTCTGCCACTAATTCGGTTCGAGCCACTGTCCATCTTGGCACCACCAGTTCTCATCACAACACAACTTGCTTTCCTCCCTGCAAATCGAGCCGTAAACTATACAAATTAGAGATAATTAACTGTGGTTCACTGAATGTTATCTAGATTAAAAATTATCTATACAAATTAGAGATAATTAACCATAGTTTACCGAACGTAATAGAGATTAACCATAAACTATACCAATTGAAACAACTTTCATCCAAATTTCTGATCCAGTTTAGAACTTATAGAACTTTAGAACTTTCAAGTTTTGGAATTACATTCGAATCTTCACTATTTTATAACTTATGGTATCAATTAGATGATATTATATGTTATATAATAGCTTTTGTTTATTTTATTTGAAGAATAGTATTATTCTAACACATAATAATTTTTTATTTTTCATTCAAGTGCATGTTTTTTGTTTCAGGCCCTCGCTTTTTTTGCGCCTTGTGCCTAGAGGCCTCAGGCAAGGCCTATGTGCCTTGAGTGCGCCAGGCGTCTTTGATAACTATGATATAAACTAGATATAATTAACAGTAACTCACTGAATGTTATCGAGATTAACCATAAACTATACAAACTAGAGATAACTAACTGTAATCCACCGTCTGTTATCGAGATTACCCATAAACTACACAAATTAAAGATAATTAACTGTAACTCACCATATCTTACCAAAATTAACCAGATCAAAACAACATTTCTAATTAAAACCCTAATATAAATCATAATCTCAAACAGGCAACACATGTCACATATCAAAACGAATTATACGAAACAGAAACAATTTAAATATAATTAAGCCACTAATAAACCGTAATATCAAACAATTAGCACATAAACAACAGAAAATGTTATTACAAATCTCAAAAAGCATGCAGCAACGAAATCAAACAACTGAGATAAAGTTTAACAAACCTGTAACCGATCTGAGAGAGCTGAGCTGGAATTTCTTCGTATCAAGTGACGTTGCAGCTCCGACTCCTTGAAAAATCGAAGCCATTTTCTTGCAGATTTGAAGATAAATTCAAATACAAATACAAATACAAAATGAACACACACTACACTGTGTAAATGTGGATAAATTGATGAAGGTCTATGGTTGTATGTATTGTGTGGGTGAGTGGGTCGATTTGATAGAGGAAAGGTATATTAGTGGCGAGTTGCAGGAGAATTGGGGCTTTGGATGTAACGCCTGTTCGGCTACAGCGGTAGTGCATGGTAAGATCTGTGTTGACCAATGTGTATGCAACACGTGTTACTGGATTACACTTGGTTGATGGATTGATGCCTACGTGGATGTGTTTGAGTGGTTGATGTGTGTAGCTCTCTGTCTTGAACAATCAGTGCCGTTGGTGTAGTGTATAGGGTTCAGTGTTGGTCACCAAATTTGGGCTTATTTTTGTTTCATCTACTTTAGAGTAATTTATTATTTTTATATATGTAATAACTTGATAAACCAACTGATTTATATATATATAAAAAGTTATTATATGTATAATGAGATTATATTTTATAGAATATTTTTGTCTTGTACATTTATGGTTAAATCTGTTTCGATTGCTAAATTCTAAAATTAAGGTTGTTTGATAAAAAAAATTGTTTTGCTTACAATACTATGTATATCAACATTATACAAGTGTGTAGAACAAGAATCCCCACATTCTCCCACCTGACAATTAGTCTTGCCATGCCCTACTAGTTTTATTGATAAAAATATTGAGAACAAATAACACGAAATCGATATAAACTCACAAGCAATGTTAAATTAAGAAGCTAGTTAATCATAAACGGCAGGGTGTCAAGTAAACTTATAATGAGACAAAGCAAGAGTAGTTCGAACAATTGACAATTTTTAAAATTGAAGAGTATCCACATTTGTATCACTAACTTATAAATATATAAAAGGCTCGTCCACGTAATCTAATTGTGCATTTTCAAAAACTTCAATCTCTTGTGTTAAATTAATCAAGTGAAACCTTATTAACAAATAACGTGTTGTTGCTTGTACTCAATGGATTATAATATTCAATAAATATAGTTTAACCTCCAAAAGCTAAACATCAATAAAACATATCATGAATTAGCTTAAACAAACACAAACCAAAACTCCTACCATACGAATGAGCTCCTAACCTTTTGGTTATGGAATGGATCATTTAACCACTAGATTTGAAGACACGTCAATGTTTATACAAGTATACCCTTAGATCCTTAGGTTATGTTTAATAGTTTCATTAAAAGTGATACCACGTCACTACTAGGCAAAATGGTTTCACTTTTCACATTTACTAAATATGTGTAATAGTTTCACTTGAACTTTATAAAAGAAACAAAAATGAGTGTGAAGTGTGTATGTTAAATACACTAAAATTTTTTTAATTGATGCAATCGAGTTTTTTGCCTTAGGCTGAGCAATTTACGATTATGAACTGCTAGAACCGGGGAACCGAACCAGAACCGTCGGATCCGAACTGTATTGTTGTATTTTGGGTCCGATTCCGGTTCTTAAGTTTGGGAGAAAACGGTTCTCGGTTCAGTTCCGATTATAACCAACGGTTCCATTTAAAGAACCGCTAGAACCGGTTTGGTTTAAGCCTTAAATAATATATTCAAAAACCCTATTAGTTTATTTAAGCTTTAAATATTATATTTTAAAAAATGTTTATAGTATTAAAGAATATAAAAATAGTTCTGAGATAATGTATGAATGAAGTTTTTGTGATGGTTAACTAAAAGGGTTTTTAGTTAACTTTTGTTTTTTATATTGTATATTTTCGTTTCATGGTTTAAAATATTTATTGTTGCTAGTTTTACTTTGATTTATTTGAATTTTGGATGTTGTAACTCTTAGTCATATGTCTTAAACGGTTTATTGTTTTAATTATTTTTATTTTTTTGTTAGTTTTAGGATTTAATTGACAACCGGTTCTGGCAACAAGCCGTTTACGCGAAAACCATTTAACTCGGTTCCGAACTGAACCGGAACCCGTTAGAATACGGTTCGGTTCCGGTTCTTATATTTAGTATTAAACGGTTCTGGTTCGGTCCCGATTCGGTTCGATTCTGTCCGGTTTTGAATCGTTGCACAACCCTATTTTTGCCTTAAAAATACATTAATTTTTTTTTTCAAATGGTTCACCCTCCAACCTACCTATCAAGGTAGGTCCGGCCCTATTCGTCAAAACATTTCAAGAATAATCAACCAATGGTCACCATTTGCACGCTCATGGCTTGCCCCATCTATCCGCCCATCAGGCCCCAAAACTGTCCATATGAGGCACTACTTAGGATTCAAAATAGGTGAAGTAACAAACAGGCATTAGCTTATTACACATAGTCTTAGTATGTTTTTGACAAAATCATACCAATCACTAGTAAGGTCTAAATTTAAGCTCTTTTCGTTTTATCAACAAAATCGTACCGGTCACTAGTAAGGTCTAAATTTAATAAATAATCGTTTTGACTAATTATTGAAAATAAAAATCCTTTTATATACCGAAAATTGTTAATGGTTGCAAAAATAAAAACCACAAAATGGAGCTACTTTATCTTCTATGCTCAATCATCTCCAACACTCTGACCTCCGTCACTCTCTCCCTCCTCTTACCCTTCCGTCGTCTCTTCCCACACTCCACCGATGCAACCAATTCCGTCGCACTTTACCAAGGCACCGTTTGGCACGAACGACGTCGTCCCGTTCACCATTCCTTCAAGTACTCCGTCCGTTACGCTTTCATTGACCTTGACCTCGCTCCTCATCCTCCACGCGATCATCTTTCATCTCAACAAGCTCGTCATATTGCACACACCAATGGCCCTGTGTAACTGCATAACCATCACTTGTTTCTACTTGATTTTAATTGTTTTGGTTGAATAGTTGACTTGATTTTTTTTTTTTTAATTTTGATGATAGCTTTAGATTAGTCTTTATTTAGTAGCCTATTTGAGTGGTTTAGGCATCTTGTTTTCCAAGATGTTTGGTTAGGTTGGGTGGGGTGGTTTAAGGCTATTGGGACGATGATCCGCCACGTAGACCTAGGATGTGGGGATGGGTCTCAATATATGTATGTATGTATGTGTGTGTGATAGCCCGGTCGCAGGCGGCAAGGAGAAGACAGAGGCGACGCTGACGGTCCCAAGGGGTGGTTGTGCTGGACCTAGCCGGATGTCGCCGGCTCGGGGACGAGCCCCACACTGCTCGGTCTAACATAACACCCTGCCACGTCAACTTAACGAGCTTTAACTAACCCACTCTTTAACTAGCCCGGGTGAGGTTTAACAAAAAATTTAGAAAAAAAAAACTAAAAAGAAATATGATTGGTTGCTTTTTGATGGCCCCCACCTTTGCAATGGTCAACACCCGTGAAGGGCATGGCGAATCCTTGTTTAGAGACCCCTTTAACTAGCCTGGGGCGTTAACAAGGTTATGTGCTAGGGGCATTAACCACACCATCTATGGTTTGAGTTATTGTAATTAGTGTGTTTTGTTTATAAAATAAAGAGTTGAGCGAGTTCGTTCAATCTCGTGTTTTGGTATTTCTGTTCTAACTGAAATGGGATTTTATTTAAGTTTAAGAATTCAGATAATAGGTTAGGAAATTGAATCAGAACAACTGTATTTCTATTGTTTTGAATTAACCTAGGTAAGGAGCTGTAACAGATCTGCTGATTATTAAGATCTATGTATTTTTTTGTCTAAAATCACAATAATCACTTTCGATAATCCATGGAGTGTTTAGATTTGCTTATTTGTAAGTGATTAATTTTAAGCTGATTATTTGCTTGAACTGCTAATAACTTTCATCATATTTTGAAAGGATCGAAATAGCATGAACCGTTGTGGGTTTTGTTGGTTTGAATGCTGCTGACTAACTTCTGAACCTTTGGTATAGTTTCCTGTTGACCATTCCTCCCAGTGTTGGATACGAACAAAATCCGTTGAGTTTGTACTACTGCTATGATGTAGAAGGATCCACCAAATGCTTAAAGCAATGCATTGCTCAGGTCCGCAATTTAGTTACATAAATAACTTCACATCATGCTAATAGCTTCTTTCTTTCTTCTTTCTGTTTTTAATGTTAATTACATTTACGATATTGTGCCTTAGGTTACCAATACACCATGGGGAGAAAGAGTACAGTTCCTTTTCAACCCAAATTCAGATGTAGTTGCTAAACCGCTTCATGTTAGCCCTTTCATGGTATGTATATGTGCATCTATTTAAATGTGTTTGTAAATGGATTGTTCTGATTTAGTTATCGGCTAATTATAGGATATGCTTGGGAACTGGAGCATAAAGACAAATGCACCCGGGGATAATCTTATCGTAAACATATCAGTTAACCATCCTAAGCTCGGTGACTATTTCACTGCCTCTTTAACTGCAAATAGGATATCTTCATCATCAGTTCAGCATGCTGTTTTTTTCTGGCTAATGCCTCACAAAGTTGCGATCTGGATCTATTGGCACGTAAGTTTTTTTCTGACTCGTTTTCCCTGTTGATATTGCTAAACGTTGTGTTTAAAATAGATGAACTTGTATGCAAAGGCGTCAATCTTGATCATTTATTGTATTAACATATGCCTATTCAGAGTGTGTTTTATCAACGTAAAAATGTTAGCAACTTAGGATAAGAAGAAATGGGTCGAATCTTTTTAGTCATTTCATTTAGAGTTAATTACGTCTTTCGTCCTTGTGGTTTGTTGAAAATAACCATTAACGTCCATTAGTTTAAAAATTGCCAAAACAGTACCAGTACTTTTTCTTTTGTAACAATTACAATCCACCTCCATTAACCCCGTCTAATTTACCATTAAGTTTTTGGTGAAAAGACTAAAATACCCCTCTTTTAAAAAACAATATATAAACAAAATGAGTTAATTACGTTTTTCGTCCTCATGGTCTGTTGGAAATAACCATTACAGTCCGTTAGTTTAAAAATTGTCAAAACAGTACCAGAGTAACTCTTTTATGCTAATAACTGGCATAACTCAGATCAACCTGACCCATACCAGAATGACTTTTTTATAACTCAAAACACATTTGTATGTTTTGATGATTCAGGCTCTGAAACTGTGGTGGAAGAACGTGGTGTTTATTCAGCATCCAAGATATGATAATCCATCGTACAAGAAAGATGCAAGCGCGCGTGACAGAAATCTTGGGTGTTGCCAGGCGTTTTCAGTGCAAACTGATGATCAGCCTCAAGTTGAACCGAATGATCGTTGGATTAGATGGAGAGATGCTAAATGGCCCTGGTGCTGAATGAATAGATCATACAAGTCATCCACTTTGTTGTCAAGTTATATTATCCCGATTCATTAACGTGTCACATTTGATGATTTGAATGTATTATATACGATGAAAAATTGTTGCTAATGAATTTGCAACAAATTTAGTCCAAAAATTATTGTATTTTTCGCATATTTCGTCCGAAATTTAGCGTAAGTATTGCGTCCGGCGCCGACTGAATTGAAAATTTACAGGTCCCTTGACTTTCAGCTCCGGCCGTTAAAAAATTCAAGTTCCGCCACTGTCTGTTTATACGAGAATACCATAAAGGGTGCCAATTCTTCAAGTTTTCTCAACTTGGAAGCCATGAAAATAATTATATCAAAATGTAATAATATCCTTCCACTAACAAAAACAATGATCATAACTCAAATTGACAAATTCATTTCATAAAACTTGAATCCTTATATTTCACACTTTGTAGCGCAACAAATTTGAGAGAAAAAAAAAAGTAACTAAAATAGAAATTAATCTCACTTAGACTCTAAAACCATATAACCCACCTTTACAACAATATCATCTTAGCCTGCCTTTTTTCTTCATATATTCTCTCTCAAGTGGCCCGACACCGTAGAAGCCTGGGGAACCGCGGTTTGCCGTATTCTCTCTCAGTTGGTGCAGTCAAAACCATGGCAGATGGAAAGCCATATAACAAGGACTAGTAGCAGAAGTATACCAAGAACAACTAGTTTTATTTTCATGTTCTGATACCACATCTTCCTTCGGATTTTTGTGCCTGCTTTCTTAAATTGTTGTGCCTGAAGAAATGCCAAAAAGTTGAGTAAAATACAGTTATAATGTTACATAAAATTTGAATTTTGATAGCGAAAATAAGAAATGAGCATACCGAATCACGCAGATTTTCAGCCTTGTCGTTTAAATTTGCAAGGTTCTCTCCTCTATCAATTGCCTGAAAAATGAAGCACACTTTTAAGGTCAAACATGCTTTAATTTCAATACAAAAAATTGAGATGGGTCATTTCTAAGTATGGGTCGAAGCAGGACAGGTCCGGTTGACCCACTAATAACTTTTTTCTCTGCTTTCTTAGTTGTTATATATATGAACTTTGGATCTGTAAATAAAACAACTTGGGAAATTGTATGTATTATATACCAAACTTTGGGTTAAAATGTTTGATGGTCCCCTTTTAAATAACGTATTTTCTTGACCCGTTTGTGATGAAATAAAGCCCTCGACTGAAAATGACTTCTTAACCAGTTTTTCCATGGATTTATTCCATAACTTGGAAGTTTCTTTTGTCTTGCTTCGGGATCAAATATTCCTTGTCTTTCAAAAGAATCCTTTAATTTATTCTTAAGATAAAAAAACCAGTTATACTGAAGAATAGATCTTTAACTTATCTAATTAATATCCTGCGTTTATGATAACTTTAAAATACCTATTTTTTGTGACATGCAAGATACCCACAAGTAAATGGGCCAAAATTGCCACCTTTGTAAGAACTAACAAACGGCACAAGTGTTATCAACTTATCATAATAAATAAAATAATTAAACAAGTTTCAGTTTTGTAACCAAAGTTTAGATCTTGAAGGTCAATGAATTCCTTTAGTTTTAATGAACATGATGCAAACACATTAAAATAAAAGACTAATGTTTGAGTATCAAATTTAATTAGTGCTACCATAAAAAAACTAATTATATATAATTATAATATATGCACGAGTATTAAAACTTTAAAAAGTGATTATCTTATGTTAATTTCTTAAAGTAACAAAAAATATCTCGAAAACGCAAATCCAAACACTCTCCAAGTCCAATTCCAACGGTCAGGACATACCTTATCTATGTTATCCAACATGATACTCTTAACTTCTGAAACTTGTGCTTTCACTTTTATCAGTTTTTCAATCTCGTCCGCATGCTCTATAATGTACTGCATGTGCTCTTTCATTACCGGACTGCAAAATCATCTTTATGTCAATTCAATACAAAACGTATATGGTTATTAAAAAGAATCATTTATCTAAACATACCCAAAGTCCTTGTTAAGACTTTTAGCAACTGCTGTATCCGCTTTACCACCACCATATCGTTTCTTGAAATCTGCTCGCACTCGTTCTAGAAATGCAATAGATATTTGCTTCCCAACCGATTCTTTCGCAACCACACAATATGCTGCAAATTTAAATAGAATATCACAACTCATACAACTTCCCAAGATTAGCAGCTAATCGACAATCGCTAAATTAAGTATTTAAAAGACTTAAGGGCATATTGTATCAATCTAATTTTATCATCTTGTTTATTATATCATGCAAGTCTTAGCCTTTTAGGGGTGTTTGGCATTGTATTTTGACAGTGAAATTGCAATTAGCAAATAATAAGAATGTATGAATAAAACCCTAGACCCAATTACCATTTCAGACCAATCTAAATCACACAGGCAACCAAACACAAAAAAGCTTCCATCTTTTCATTACCCAAAACACACCCTACTTTTCTAAACCACTTTCTTCATTCAATCTATCAAATTTCAATCAAATCAAATCAAAACCCTACAATAATCCCACATCTAGATTACCCTTAATAACAAAAAAACCCTAAACCCCACAAAAAATATTCCCCAAACCCACCAACAGTTACACAAATCAAGATCAGATCCAACTAAAAACAAAAATACCATCTCAAAAAAAAAAAAAAAAAAAAAAAACTTTTTACTTTACCATAACCATCTTGGACCAAGAAGTTAAAAGTATGGTGATCACAATTGTAGGTGAATTTGCCGTTGGTAGAGGGTAGTTTTTGGAGGCACTGAGTTGCAATAGCCGGAAAGTTGCCGGTGAACTCGGTGTACTCAGATAAAACCATGGTGCCTCTGGCTACAAAGCTGTAGATGAAAGATTCTTGACCCATCAAGATTGGATTTTGGTTTGAATTTTGTGATGGGGTGGTTAAATGATTAAGTGTTGGGGGAGAGAGAATCGGAAAGGAAACCCAATGAGCTCCTCTTCAAATGTTCTCCGACAGTCCTACATTCACATTTTAAGAAAAGAAGAAAAGCATTTTTGTTGCCATCATTTTCATTATTATATATATATATATATATATATATATATTATACTACTATAAAATTGCCATATGCTTTCTAGAAATTTCTTTTCTTTGCTATGTGATAATATTCATATATTTACATGTCATTTTCTCTGTCGGAAAAAAAAAATTAATTGTGATGTGTGTAGTATTTAATTATGCAAGTAGTAGTTGATGTGAGATCTTGGTGTTAAATGGTGAATCACAAATTGATAGTATATTTATTTTTTTAAAATAATAGGAATTGTAAAAAGTAGTTAATTATGTAATTTGTTTGGTAATTCTTTTAAAGGTGTTTTAAGAGATTGACATTGATTTACTTGTATTCTTCTATGTTTATATATAAAAAATCTCAATAAAAATAATAAAATAAACACATTTAAAAATTAGACAGGTTGCATAATAAATAAATAATATAGTTTATCAACAATACAACTTATAGACTTAAGAACATTTCTTTCAGAAGAGTTACTAGGACTTTCATTAGGTTCTATCGATTAGCTTTCCTTTTGTATCTTAAGGGAAAGTATGAATTCCAATCAAATTTCACTTCTTCCTCCACCACATTATGGCCACCTAAGAGAGAATAAAATTGAAGAGCATACGTAAGTCGTTCCCTCACTCTAATCAGTGAGAAAAGCATATTCGCAGCTTGCGAAGATGTACGCCTAGTCAGATTTCTTTGGCCCGTTTTGAATTATCTTTGATATAAACCTTATGGCCATGATTTATATATGATATAAAACTAACTTATGGTATTGCAATGCCTTGTATATGCATCATGGATAGATTTGGATTTGAATATCAAGTGCTTAGGACAGAACATGAATATTATGCCATAGATTTAAAGTAATATTATGTATAGCTCCTAATGGACGTTTGTTTAGTGATGATTCAAGAATGTAAAATATAAAATATTATATCTTTATTAAAGATAGTGTCGATGACATTTGTTGATGAAACTAAGTTTAAAATTTAAATCAATTTAACAAGTATTTTAAAATTTAGGATGTTACAACAAGGAAAGTGGCAATGGACTGTAGGTCATAGGTAGAGTGGACCAAACCACAATTAGTATATTAAAAGTATTTTCCAACTCATACACTTTCAGAAGTTTTTAAAGTACTTAAAGTTTCAAAGAAAGTTATACGATGTCAACAAACTTTCTATTATGTTTAAGGTATGTGATTTTAATTTCTTTATAAGTGTATACTACATATTTGTACAATGTATTTACATATTTATCTCAATATAGGTAATGGTGGTCCTATGGCGGCAACGGCCGGTAGAGATAGTTGTTCTAACTCGAAACAGAAGGAGAGCGGGCGACTACGACTAGCATTGCCAATGTCAGTTCTACATTGGACTAGAAACCATATCCATCAAAGATATAAAATTAGTTATTAGTGATTGTAATTCATGGTTGTATAAGGTTTGATCCTCCATCAAAATATTGACTACAATAAGTCAATAACCTAGGTCTTGAATTGGGTTTAACGTCTAGACCTGGCCTAGAGATGGGCATAATCGGGTTTTATTATTACCCGGAACCGGTTTCAACCCGGACCCGGTTCTGCTTGGATGTCATTGGAACCGGGTATGGTGTGGAACCGGGTCCAGTTCCTACCCGGGTTCACACCCAAGAATATGGAACCGTGTAGAACCGGGTACAGGTATTATGGAACCGGGTATGGTGTGGAACCGGGTATAGTGTGGAACCGGTTTCTGATAGTAAAACCTGACTTTTTTACTGTTCAGAACCGGTTCCTGACAGTAAAACCTGACTTTTTTACTGTTCAGAACCAGTTCCTGACAGTAAAACCTGACTTTTTTACTGTTCAGAACCGGTTCCTGACAGTAAAACCTGACTTTTTACTGTTCAGAACCGGTTCCTGACAGTAAACCTGACTTTTTTACTGTTCAGAACCGGTTCCTGACAGTCGAAAACCTGACTTTTACTGTTCAGAATCGGTTCCTGACAGTAAACCTGACTTTTTTACTGTTCAGAACCGGTTCCTGACAGTCGAAAACCTGACTTTTACTGTTCAGAACCGGTTCCTGATAAAAATGTTACCGTTAGAACCGGTTCCTGGTAAATGTTACCGTTGGAACCGGTTCCTGATTACAGAATCGGTTTTCTATATAAACCCCTTTACACTTTACACTTTACAGAATCGGTTTTTCTATATAAACTTAACACTTTAACAAGAGATAACGATGGCTTGCACGATGAGGTCGTGGTTGTTTTGGAAACTAAAAGAAACCCCGATATTTGGAAGCACTTTGACTTGTGCTTGATGTCGGATAACCATGAAATGGCTAGATGCAAGGGGTGCGGGAAGTTCATGAAGGCGGCGGCCAACTCGACGCTCAAGAAACACACCGACCGCCATTGTCCGGTGACAAAGGCGAAAAACAATGAAAAGGGTGAAGCATCCGGGACCGGGTCATCGAAAGTTTAGTTTGTTTATGTATTGTAAACCCATTTGTGTTTTATGATTAGTATGTTTAGTGTTTTATATGTTTTGTTTAACGTTTCTTGTTTAGGTTGTTTGTGTAACCGGGTCTGGAAGGTTACCGTAGGAACCGGGTATGATAAGAACCGGCTACGGGTACAACCCGGGTACGGGTTGGAACCGGTTCCGGAACTTATTTTTTTCCAAAAATGTGGAACCGGGTAGGAACCATCGGGTATTTTGAACCCGGAACCGGTTCTACTATATGTCGGGTAGGAACCGGAACCGGTCCTAGGTAGGTTCCACCGGGTCAGGTTTGGAACCGGTTATTATGCCCATCTCTAACCTGGCCTAGAGAAGGTTTGATCTATTGGGCCTGCTCCGGCCCACACCTCCGTACCTCGCTCAGTCACTCCTTACTCTCATGTATACATATCTTATACAAACATTGCACATACAATATGTCATTCTTGATACGATCATCCTAATAACAGGTTATTTATATGTTGTAATTCAGATTGCACTTGGGAAGAAAGCTAAAATCAGTCCAACCCGAACACAAGACTAGACCTGTTTGTTGGAGCAATAAGTTTGTTTCAAACCAGTAACCACACACGGGAGGGCATGAAAAAAAAAATTAGTGTTATTTATATGCTAAAATTCCGACAACCCCCATAAAGGTTTGGTTAAGCCCCTCATCGGCCCATGAAAAAATTCTTGGGTCCACCAGTGACCACACAACTCGGTCTAAAGGATTTTCAAATCAACCAATTCATCAAGCAAATTTATTCAAGTTATATTTATTACATACCATGTCTACCCAGAAACCCTTCCAATTGATTATTCAAGTTTTTTCCCCAACAATCAGTTCATTTGGACACAACCTTTCTAACATAAACTTAAATGTTTCTCAAATGATCCTAAAGCCTAGGAGCGACACGTGGCGGGTCCCATGGTGCCACGATATGGTTGCGGGATATCTCCGCTAGGGAGCGACACCCGCTTAACGCCATTGTAAGCTCAAGTTCATCATGCAACATTTGAAGAGTCTTTCGGACACCAGCCTCACCATCTACCGCCAATGAAAACACCACCGGTCGACCAATCTGAAAACCATCATAATAATCACCTTATGTAACAAATACTTAATGCCACTTATCAAGTAAGTTAACATATTTAATTTGAGCATAACCATGTTAGTTTACAGTTACACTTACAAATACACCAGATGCACCAAGAGCCAACGCTTTGAAGACATCTGTCCCACGCCGAATGCCTCCGTCAAGAAACACAGGAACCCTGTTTTGAGTGGCTTTGACAACCTGTAAAATGTTACCACCTTTTTTGTCAATCATACTGAATTTAGTAAACCATTGATGTTATATATGTTTAGAAAACCTATATTATTATCACTATTATATGACCTCTTCTAAAGCCATAATAGTTGCAGGAACATAATCCAGTTGCCGAGCCCCATGGTTTGACACAATAATTCCCGCTACTCCATATTGCACCGCGATCCTTGCTGAATTAAATTTTGGAAAACAAAAAAAATGACTAGATTTATAACCGAAACAATTAGTATATTTACAGAACTGTAGAATAAAAAAAGGTCGTTCAAATAATTTACCATCCTCAGCGGTTAATACTCCCTTTACTAGAATAGGTAACGGGTTATTGATTTGAGCCACTGCACATCCTGTCCCAAAAATAAATAAATAATTTATTTAACAATAACTGTATCTGATATCATTTGTGAAAATTCACATAAATACACATGAAAAAGAATATAAATATTTAAACAAAAAACTCACTTTCCAACTAAGAGACCTGTCAACTTGACCTGCAACATATGAAGCTAATCCAGAGTCATCTGTCTGCAAGTTGATCACACTTATTGATGTTATAATAAATTCATAATGGAAATGAAGAAAACTTGAAACCCGTAAATGTTTTGTTATAATAACCTTATCTAGCTTGCCGAGATTTAAGCCGTCAAAGTTCTTCAAGGAAAGGTTTGGTGGCAGAACAAATCTGTAAATGGACACATCCAAGAATATAACATATATATAATAATCATAATAATAATAATAATAATAATAATAATTGGCTAATAGTATTGTGTAATATACCTGTTTTTGATATCAGATTCCCTTCGGCCAAGTCTCGGGGTATCAACAGTGAGGACAATCGCCTTGAAACCAGCATTTTCGGCTCGTTTCACCAGCTGAGTTACCACATTCCTGTCTTTATACACCTGGCAAATCGCAGAAACATTTAGGGAACAATTAAGTTAAAATTTGTAAATCGTTATATGAAATAATTTGTGTGTATGTTTGAAAAGATAGGAGGGACTCACGTAGAGCTGAAAAAACCGAACACCAGGACCAGTTGAAGCAACCTCCTCGACACTAGAGGTACCCCACGAGGATAATGTCTGGAAAACAAAGGGCGTATAATGTAATGAACTGAAATTCAAAGGTAGAAAACGACAACATATGATAGACTTGAAGGTGAAAACAGTGGAAAATAAATGTAAAGAAAAGGGTTATTAAGGGACTAAACCATGATGGTTCCAGCAGCTGCTGATGCTCTTGCAGTTGCATACTCTCCTGCACCAAATTAATCTTGTTTTAAGTTATATGAGAATCATATAATCAACTATAATAAAAACAAGCATGTTTGGATGTTTTAAGAAGTTTTAATAATTAGATAATCAAATATTTAAATGTTTACAATGTTCAAAAAGGATTTTTTTTTGTTCTTTTTAATGAAAAAGAGAGAGTTGTTTTGTAAAATAGGAGAAGGTCTCAGATTAAGTTAAAAGAAGGGATAATATTGTAACTTTATCTTGTGTTCAAATTAAGGTTAATAAGTGAATATTAATATCAAATATGAACTGTATTGTGGTACTTTTGTAGTTTTGTTTTGTTGGGTCGACATTAATTGGTGAGTTGTTTTGAGATGAATGAAATGAACATACAAAGAAGTCATCTATATGTACCTTATAACTTGATATAAGTTCAACTTGGGTGGTTTAATCTGTGTGCATTTTGAAACTAATTATCTGAAGTCACGATAATCAGATTTTAATGTTTAGATTAACAGATTCTGATTAATTTTTCATACCAGCTTCAACAAAATTGATTGAAGGGTATATAAAGTTAAAAGAAGGGGTAATATGTAGCTTTATACAGCCTTTAATCGATTTTGTTAAAGCTGGTATGAAACTAACTATTCATCTAAATAATCAGAATCTGCTAAGCCAAACATTAAATCTGATTATCGTGACATCAGATTATCAGTCACAAAATGCAAATAAAAAAACACCCAAGTTGAAATTATATCAGTTTAAAAGGCACCTACAGTTGACTACTTTGTATCTTTTTTTTTCAATTATCTTGTAATAAGTCACCAACTAATATTGATCCCCCAAAAGTACCACAATACAGTTCATATTTAACACTAGTATTCACTTTTTTTAGCATATTTTGAACACACTTTTTAAATCCCTAAACATTTATATGCAATCCCAAAGATATGTTTTGAATGAAGTAACTTTATACAGGAGTCTTTACCATCAGGGTGAGCCATTTTCTGCATAGCCGTAGGTGCAACCATGATCGGCATAGAAATCTTGAAGCCCAAAACCGTTATGGTCATATCTATCTTGCTCACATCAACAAGTATACGCGGTCGAAATCTATAACCAAAGTTAAAAAATGTCATATTGAAGATCTCCCTATACTCATTGAATCAGAAAAAAAAATGTTACAAGATTCTCGAAAAAGCATATCGATTCTCTTTAAGAGTCCACTGATCTTCTGCACCCGACGCATAATAATCATAGATCATTTTGGGTAGCTTTTCCTTTGCAAGTGTCTCATACTCCATAACATTGGTAATCTCCATCTTTAACCAAAAAAAAAACAAATCAATTATGATCATACTTTTGCACTTGCATATATAACTTTATTTACAGCTTATTAAAAAATACAAAAAATAAACTAAGGTTACACTAAAGTTGATAGAACAGTAAACCACAATAATTTCATCATATCATAACTTTAGCAACAATTACATGATCATCCAAAACACAATTAATTAAACGAAAAAAGGGCAAAGAAAAAAAACACAAAATTGATAAACGAACAGACCTTGATCGAGTAATGATTAGTGAAAATAGTGTAAGGGAGGCTTTTGTGATAGATTTGCAGGTGGCGGAAATAGGTAGCGAGTAGAAGTTTCACGGTAGTAATACAAACAAAATGGTGGTGTAAGGGCTCACGTGATCATTGGTTTTATAATTGTCAAAATAATTGAATCCGTATTTTCAATTTCAAATAGTTGTCACAAAAAATCAGGATTACATCTAGGGATGGCGATAGATTCGGTCTGGGAAAGGTTTAGGTAATCTTAACCTCAAATCTAGGGACGGACCTATCTTATTGGTAGGGGTAGCCTTCGTTACTCCTTGGCGTTCCAACGGTAGTGTAAATTTTTAAAAAATTTGACATTTTCTTGATTATGTTACCCTTACGAAGATTTTCTGGATCCGCCACTGCTCAAACCCGATTAGATAAGCTTATCTTAAACTCATCAGGTTTCTAGCAGGTAAATATCCATTGGGTATCGGGTAAACCCATTAATTTAAAAGGCTTACCCGTTGGGTATACCCGACCTAAAACTCATCGGTATCTATCGGGTAACATTACTAATCGATTACATTTAGTATTATCACTATAAAATATATCAAATAACTACAATGTATACGGAATAAAATACCTATATGTATAAATTATGGATGTATCATATATATATATATATATATATATATATATGCGTATTTAATAATATTAAAGAAATTATATTAGGTAAAATCGGCTAAATGGGTACACTTTATCGGGTAACGGGTGTATCACCAAATCCCAAACCCGCGGAAAAAATAAAAATTATTCCCAAACCCGATTAACCGACCCCAAACCCGTCCCAAATGTGTCGGGTTTCGGGTTTACTCTTCAAGTTTACCCATCAGGTTCGGGTTCGATTGCCATCCCTAATTACATCAGATTATCATAACTTTAATTGTTAGATTAGATTGCAATATAAAATATCTGATTATTTAATTAAATGGTTTTTGTGTTTTTACAAAATTATATCGAAGTTTGAAATGTGTGTTTAAATCTTGCAACTCTGAAATTATATTACATAATTAAATGCTTTGGTCAGAGAATCCATTATGTATAATGCACAGATACATCACATTTGTTATCTTCTCGCGCTTAGGAGTCCAGGCGGATCATTGAATTATACCCCAATGTTGAAAGCTTGTTCCATAATTTTTCTTGCAACTTTTGCACCTTCTTGAACTTTATTTCCTTGGGGTTGGTTGGATGAGAACGCTTTTTACAAGTGTAGACGAAGTAGGGTAAATCCTATCGACAAGATAGTAGCCATGTTTGTATTATCTCCCCTTAACATGAAATGGACACCTCTGTGGGTTTCGAGCATCTCGTTAGTGAATAATGGAGAATAGTGGAAAACATTGATGTCGTTGTTGAACCAGCAGATCCAAAAAGTACACATGCCAAATCCGTAAATCACTTAACTTCACTGCTTCTAGCTCATTGGGTATTTGTGATCACCTCTCATATATTGGCCTCGCAAACTCGTCAGACACATTCTCCAAATGTAACGTGTACAGTCAATGCTATCGAGAATCCTCGGAAGGCTTTGTCTATCTTCATGTGAGTTGTATAAAAGTTCAATGTTGTGGCTATCGATCATCCCCGTATCTTCCTCTTCTAAGGCTTCCTCAAACACTATTATAATTGATGTGACACTTAACTCTTCAACAACTAATGGAATTTATATCATGCCTTCAATCATATTTAAAAATCCAACTTTGTATTTTATAAGGTCCATAACCTCTTCTATGACATCACCATTAACCATACCCGGTTCAATAATAAAGTCCTTAGTTTTTGAAAGATCTGGTGTGGGATTATTATCCATAGCCTTCAACACTACAACTTCCTTTGTTAGCTAACTAACTTGCTTCACCAATGCCTTAGGAATCTTGACTTCCTTGCATGCATCTCACGTGAACAGCTACTTAGTCCTCTTCACCCTAATGAATAAGCTGGAGAAGCTAGGTCTTACTTGATGAAACCAGTAAAGCAGTAAGCCTGAAAGCTTTCCCATGTAACTACCAAGACTGGATGAATTTAGTCCTTAATGTGTCTAGCATAACACCTTAGTAAACTCACTCGTTGTAACATCCGTCAAAAACCGGGTTAACCAAACCCGCTTCGTTTATTTACCGAACATCCAGTTAAAATTTTCGTTGCGTATTTAATGCTCAAATTAATTTTATACGATACATAATTAATAAATATATTAGAATTTAAAATCTATAATTGAAAATTTACAATAAATAATGAAATAAAAATAATATGCTGATGCCGGGTTTCGAACCCGGGTCAGCCTGGTGAACCTCAAAGACTTAACACGCAAACATTCAACCACTCTGCCACTCGACTCACTTGTGCTATCCAGTGAAACAAATAACATTTATAATAAACCTCGAAGTTGAATTCGGTCACTCAGCGCGCCCAAATCACTCTCGCCGGAAATCCCGACGAATTCGTCAATCATTGACGTTTTCTTTTGACATAACGGATGCAATTACATCAACGTCGGTTATAACTGAAAAACCTTAAAGTCACTCATTCAAATCATCAAACCATAACCGGATAATTTTGAATTCGAAACCGGAAATGCAATTAAATCTGAGTTATACTTTATTCATCAGTTGAGCTCGCGAGTTTATCAAACTTACACTCTCCAATTCGCTCAGAAAACCTCGCCGCAAGTCGCCGGAATCCTCTGCAAGTTAACCGGAAATTATCGCCGGAAAACCGAATTTATTCCATCCCTTCTGCTTACTCTAAAATAAGATTTTTAGAGCTCATACCGACATCACCCACACTCACCTTAAACTCCCTGAAGAATCTCTGTCGCAAGAAATACATCGCCGGAATTCTCTGCAAGTCGCCGGAAAACCGAGACTTTCATCAACACGGTAAATACCTCGACTCTTTCGGTTTCAATCCACTGTTAGACTATTACTAACATCAATCCATCACCCGGAATCAATCCCAGACGACGTTGTCGGATATTCTGCTTTCGCCGGAAAACTTCTGAAATTTCCAGAATCACGCTGTGAATCGGTATAATCACCTAAACCTTCTGCTAATCGTTGTTCAGTAATTCAATTTCACATCTAATCAATCAAAATTGTTAATTGATCCGAACAGACGGAGTTCACAAAACAGAGCCGACGAATCCTTGCCGGAGTTCTGAGAAAGACACCTGTTCGGTATATTCAGTTCCAAAACTCTCTCTATTTCATCGCATTACAATCGCTTATAAAGTTCGTTGATTGAATTTAACAAGAAACAGCTGATTAACCGCTGTCTGTGTTTTGAACGAAGAAGATGAATTCGAACTAGTGTATAAGATTAATTAAAATCAGTATAATAAACGGGTTAGACACACAGTCCAGCGGTGGACTGTGTGCACACAATGGACACACGTCTCGAGTTCGATCCCTGACCCAACCTCACTCTCTTAAATAAAAATGCCATTTTTAAAACCGAACCGGGATAAATCACAGAATGATGTTAAGTATAATAAAAACCAGAATATTAACCAGGTTAGACACACAGTCCAGCGGTGGACTGTGTGCAACACTAAACCACAGGTCCCGGGTTCGAGACCTGTTGACGGCACCGGTTCGATACCATTAAAAATCTTTTTAAAATAAATGAAAATTGATTAACTTAAATAGTGTATAAATATAATTAAAAACAGAAATATTTCGGGTTAGACACGTAGCTCAGTTGGTAGAGCTGCGTGCACGCGTACGGGAGGTCACCGGTTCGAGTCTCACCCAGCGCATACTTATACACGACCGAACCGGTCAACGGTCAACAGTCATGGTCAACGGTCAACGGTCAAAGTCAAAAAGTCAACATTTTTTAATATTTTTATTTATTTATTTTATTTAAAAATCAATTAAAAATACTTAAAAATAATATTTTTAAAGTTAGAAAATTTCCTTGAACTCACAAAAAAAACCGAACAATCCCACTAAAGAACACTAATTAAAAATACTAATCTCAAATAAGAGTTTATTTATTTATCGAACTATTATGTTATTATTTAAGTTAGTTCCCTTGTCGATTGAATCCGAATTCGAGCGCATTCATCATCAATCCAAGAAACGCACCCACTGTGAGTGAATTCTTACAAATTCCCCTTTTTATTCATGTTTTAGGGTGTATCATGTGTCGCTTAAACTAATTCGCTTATTCAAACTCGTGCTATACCATATTATGATCTAAACTTAGAATGTAAATATTGTTTGTTGTTATGTATTACATATTGTCAAGTTGTATGCAAACTATTTGTTAGGTCCATCAGTTCCTCGTGGGAGACGAGTTGAACAACGCGTGCTTAAAACTCATTCATTAGGCCCATCAGTTCGTAGAACAACGCGTGCCTCAAAACTCATTCATTAGGCCCATCAGTTCCTCGCGGGAGACGAGTTGAACAATGCGTGCCTCAAAACAATCAATTGTTGTATGTGTGTGCAATATTTAATATTAGGTGTATTGTGAATAAATTTACATCTACATTTACTCATATGTGGTTATGCACTTTATTTTATAATCAATTCAATAAACTTGTTTAAATGTTTTTCATAGGATTCACTCGCCAACTTTTTGTTGATTCAAAAACCATTTTTACACATGATACAGGTGAACAGGATGAAGCAAGGAAAACATAGGGAAAGTGCCTTAGAAGAAAAAATAATGAAGGATAGAAAGATGTATAGAACATGTTGTACTAGTATGATTTGATTGTATGATCTTCTTTAAAATTGTAATAATAAATATGAAACGTTATAATAAATGTCATGAGCTTTGATGAAAACCCAATCATGCCCCGATCACCTTTTCCGCTGTGGGTCGGGGTGTGATAGATTGGTATCAGAGCTTTTGACTATAGGGATATAGGATAGGTTATTAGACCCTTAGAGCCTATACTATAGTTGATTAGATTTTAAATGTTTATGTGGTTATATGCAAACTCATGATGTTTATTTCTTTCATATTTATTACATACATAGATGCATGCAAACACTCCCGATACTACATTTTGTGATACATAGTGAATTATACTTACAGTCAGACATACATAATTACATACACATTCATCATACATATTTCAAGGTTCACGTATTCAAATCATCTTCATACTTCCGTTATTCAAGATTTTGTCACATTTTTCATTTTTCAAATCTCATCAAAGTGAGTTCTGCGACGGGCATGTAGTAACTGTAAGGGTACAAGTACCGGTAGTCGGAACGTCCTGTCTAGGTTGGCATTCGTATAAATCCAATATAACGGACCAGTTTGCCTACCTGGGGACTAACGATGAGAGTACGAAGGACCTATTAGGCCAAAGCATGCCACACCAAACGTCATTCGAAGTAACCCCACTTTGAGGTGTCACCGTGTCCACACCTGGGTACATTCCGAATATCATACGTTACATACATATTTCTCGATTTTCTCAGGGTTTTAGTGTACGTAACCAGGCTAACACATGCGAACCATATGAAAAACCCGGTAATCATGGGGGCCCACATGATTACGAAGGTGAAGTATGGCGGCATGCAAGGCCCAATTACGAGCAAAGCCCAAGACATCCCATGGATGTAGTAGATTTATTATTCTATATTTATTTTATGAATGTTCATTCCTAAATACGACACATGATCCCTAAAACATCCAACTCATACTCTTGATATGTATTCCTTGTAGATGTCTTCTAGTCTCGCTCATAGGAATATGAGATCAGGAAAAGCCCGCGAGCGCATGGCTGCCAAAATCGCCCAACAAATGGCTGCCGTAATACCCAACATTGTAGTTCAAGTTCAACAAGCCCTTACCGCTAACTCCGTCAACCCAATCAACCAAGAAGATCAAAATGTTATCAACCTTTCCCCAAATACCACTAAATGCACCTTCAAGCATTTCAAATCCTGCGACCCTCCAAAATACGAAGGGACTGAAGGTGTCACCGCCCTCCTCCATTGGTTTGAAGAAATGGAAAACACTTTTCTAAATTGCGATTGCCCCAATGATCGCAAAGTGCGATATGCTACTGGTCGTTTACTTGGAATAGCACTCACATGGTGGAATACAGAGAAGGCCAAACGAGGTGTTGAAGATGCTATGACTTTGACTTGGGAAGAGTTGAAGGAAATCATGACAAGACGGTTTTGCCCAAGAAGCGAAATCAAGAAATTGGAGGATGAGTTCTATTCTTTGAAATAAAAGGAAGGCGACCACACCACATACAACAAGAGATTCCTCGAGCAAATGGTTCCCAACTTGTTCACTCCTCTTTACCGTTTGATCGAGCACTACATTCGAGGTCTTCCTTCAAAAATTCAAGACTCTGTAATAAGTACCACACCTGCAACTTTGGAAGCAGCAATGGAGTTAGCTACAGAGCTCACCGAGAACCGCATACGTAATAAAGACTTCACGGAGGAGAAGAAGAAGGATAAAACATCAACCGAAACCTCAAACTCCACCCGAACCGAATCCTCTTCACAGCCCATTTCTAAGAGAAAACGAGATGGGCAAATTTTTGCTGTCACCCAACACAATCAACCAACTTCACAAGCCGTACCCCTTCAAGCTATCCCGATCACTCAAGTAGCACCCAACTCAAATTTCCCAAATAAGAAACCTTACCTTGGACCTCACCCTCAATGTAACACCTGTTTTTATCACCATCCATCTACCTTACCTTGTCGACTATGTGCGAATTGTGGACGTTATGGTCATTTGAGCAAGGCTTGCCGCACCTCTCAAAACCAAACCTCACCCCCTACTCAAAACATGATCCAAACATATCAACAACCCCAATACCCCATGTTCCCATATGTTCGAGCTTGTTTCAATTGTGGCGACCCTACCCATTTTAGAAACACGTGCCCTCGATTGGTTAACATCATACACGCCCAAGCTCAAGCAAACCCAGTTAACCAAGCAAATCAAGGAAACCTAATCACTAGGCCACCAGCAAGAGGAAGAGTTTACAACATCAACGCCAATCCTTTTGAAGATAATGACGGCCCAAACGAACCACCCAACTAGTCTCCTCCACCAAAAAATCAGGATTCAACTCCAACCGCTTAGTTTTATGTTTTCTTTATGTTATCTCAATTTTCACGTATCTCAATTATAAATTGGAAATTTATCCAAGAATCTTAATGTGAATTACTATTTCAGTTTTGTTTTATACTCGTTGTTTTAACATTCGTATCATCATACCTCACGACGTATCTCAGTCACATCATTTAAAGAAGTTGGGTTGCGTCTCACTTCTACATAGACTAACCTCTCCATCATAACAAACGAGAGAGGTACTGTCATCATTCAAACATGTATACTATTAGAATTAGGACTCAGGATTTGGTTGTTGTGTTTGTTTATGTTTTAGAGTCACATAGGACTAATCATAACTTACTGATAAACCAATGAAAATTTGACAAGAATATGGTGGATACGCCGCTGGTACTTCCTATATATAAGTATTCTTGCCAAAGGATCAGAGGCATTGTCAGGCGGTTATGAGAAGTTCCATGAAGGTTTTAGTAGTAGAAGTTTTGTTTTAGGGTATAACCTTATCTTTCCAAACGTATCAAAACTCTAGTGCATAAAATCATACTTAGTCAATCAACTCTGTTTATCAATATTCTTTATCGTAGGCAACAAAAAGCGATTCCTGTAGCAGGGTATTCAACCCTTACAAGGAACGTTACCGCCTCAAACAAAATTTAAACTCTTACTCCCTTCTAAGTATGTAATTGTCAAATTAAAACACCATCCTTTTAAGACAAACATGCCACTACTTAAATTTCGGGACGAAATTTCTAAAAGTAGGGGATACTGTAACATCCATCAAAAACCGGGTTAACCAAACCCGCTTTGTTTATTTACCGAACATCCAGTTAAAATTTTCGTTGCGTATTTTATGCTCAAATGAATTTTATACGATACATAATTAATAAATATATTAGAATTTAAAATCTATAATTGAAAATTTATAATAAATAATGAAATAAAAATAATATGCTGATGCCGGGTTTCGAACCCGGGTCAGCCGGGTGAACCTCAAAGACTTAACACACAAACATTCAACCACTCCGCCACTTGACTCACTTGTGCTATCCAGTGAAACAAATAACATTTATAATAAACCTCGAAGTTGAATTCGGTCACTCAGCGCGCCCAAATCACTCTCGCCGGAAATCCCGACGAATTCGTCAATCATTGACGTTTTGTTTTGACATAACGGATGCAATTACATCAACGTCGGTTATAACTGAAAAACCTTAAAGTCACTCATTCAAATCATCAAACCATAACCGGATAATTTTGAATTCGAAACCGGAAATGCAATTAAATCTGAGTTATACTTTATTCATCAGTTGAGCTCGCGAGTTTATCAAACTTACACTCTCCAATTCGCTCAGAAAACATCGCCGCAAGTCGCCGGAATCCTCTGCAAGTTAACCGGAAATTATCGCCGGAAAACCGAATTTATTCCATCCCTTCTGCTTACTCTAAAATAAGATTTTTAGAGCTCATACCGACATCACCCACACTCACCTTAAACTCCCTGAAGAATCTCTGTCGCAAGAATTACATCGCCGGAATTCTCTGCAAGTCGCCGGAAAACCGAGACTTTCATCAACACGGTAAATACCTCGACTCTTTCGGTTTCAATCTACTGTTAGCCTATTACTAACATCAATCCATCACCCGGAATCAATCCCAGACGACGTTGTCGGATATTCTGCTTTCACCGAAAAACTTCTGAAATTTCCAGAATCACGCTGTGAATCGGTATAATCACCTAAACCTTCTGCTAATCGTTGTTCAGTAATTCAATTTCACATCTAATCAATCAAAATTGTTAATTGATCCGAACAACGGAGTTCACAAAACAGAGCCGACGAATCCTTGCCGGAGTTCTGAGAAAGACACCTGTTCGGTATATTCAGTTCCAAAACTCTCTTTATTTCATCGCATTACAATCGCTTATAAAGTTCGTTGATTGAATTTAACAAGAAACAGCTGATTAACCGCTGTCTGTGTTTTGAACGAAGAAGATGAATTAGAACTAGTGTATAAGATTAATTAAAATCAGTATAATAAACGGGTTAGACACACAGTCCAGCGGTGGACTGTGTGCACACAATGGACACACGTCTCGAGTTCGATCCCTGACCCAACCTCACTCTCTTAAAGAAAAATGCCCTTTTTAAAATCGAACCGGGATAACTCACAGAATGATGTTAAGTATAATAAAAACCAGAATATTAACCAGGTTAAACACACAGTCCAACGGTGGACTGTGTGCAACACTAAACCACAGGTCCCGGGTTCGAGACCTGTTGACGGCACCGGTTCGATACTATTAAAAATCTTTTTAAAATAAATGAATTCTGATTAACTTAAATAGTGTATAAATATAATTAAAAACAGAAATATTTCGGGTTAGACACGTAGCTCAGTTGGTAGAGCTGCGTGCACGCGTACGGGAGGTCACCGGTTCGAGTCTCACCCAGCGCATACTTATACACGACCGAACCGGTCAACGGTCAACAGTCATGGTCAACGGTCAACGGTCAAAGTCAAAAAGTCAACTTTTTTTTATATTTTTATTTATTTATTTTATTTAAAAATCAATTAAAAATACTTAAAAATAATATTTTTAAAGTTAGAAAAAATCCTTGAACTCACAAAAATAAACCGAACAATCACATTAAAGAACACTAATTAAAAATACTAATCTCAAATAAGAGTTTATTTATTTATCGAACTATTATGTTATTATTTAGGTTAATTCCCTTGTCGATTGAATCCGAATTCGTGCGCATTCATCATCAATCCAAGAAACGCACCCACTGTGAGTGGATTCTTACAAATTCCCCTTTTTATTCATGTTTTGGGGTGTATCATGTGTCGCTTAAACTAATTCGCTTATTCAAACTCGTGCTATACCATATTATGATCTAAACTTAGAATGTAAATATTGTTTGTTGTTATGAATTACATATTGTCAAGTTGTATGCAAACTATTTGTTAGGCCCATCAGTTCCTCGTGGGAGACGAGTTGAACAACGCGTGCCTTAAAACTCATTCATTAGGCCCATCAGTTCGTAGAACAACGCGTGCCTCAAAACTCATTCATTAGACCCATGAGTTCCTCGCGGGAGACGAGTTGAACATAGCGTGCCTCAAAACAATCAATTGTTGTATGTGTGTGCAATATTTAATATTATGTGTATTGTGAATAAATTTACATCTACATTTACTCATATGTGGTTATGCACTTTATTTTATAATCAATTCAATAAACTTGTTTAAATGTTTTTCATAGGATTCACTAGCCAACTTTTTGTTGATCCAAAAACCATTTTTACACATGATACAGGTCAACAGGATGAAGCAAGGAAAACATAGGGAAAGTGCCTTAGAAGAAAAAATAATGAAGGATAGAAAGATGTATAGAACATGTTGTACTAGTATGATTTGATTGTATGATCTTCTTTAAAATTGTAATAATAAATCTGAAATGTTATAATAAATGTCATGAGCTTTGATGAAAACCCAATCATGCCCCGATCACCTTTTCCGCTGCGGGTCGGGGTGTGACACTCGTGGCATATTGAATGAATTCGTTTTAGCCTCTCGTTTTAGTCTCCTTAACGATCGACCTTAGTCTCGCTCCTCAGCTCAACGGTTGTAGCACTTGTCCGAGAACAACGAACTAAGTCTAATAATATCATTCTAGGGCAATGTCACATCTGACGATCAATCTCTTTCTCAACCTGTTTACTTAACGGTTTGACCGTTCCACTCGTGTTTCTTGAAAGGATACAAATAGCTCGACTGTTAAGAAGAAGGAACACCGAGCAACACTCATTATGCCCGACCTTACTAACCCGTAAGTAACTTTATAATCAATGTATAAAATAATTTAGATTCAATTCGAGCTTTAGGTGTACATGTCTTGTGCTAAAGGGGGTTATGTGAGGCTCCCCTCTAACCTGTTATTAACTAGAGGAAGAGGGAAAATACGAATAATACCCTACTTTAGTGGGACTCTAGTAGATTCCCTCATCCATAAGGACATAGGACATACGAATCCCTAGGAAAATGGAAAACTTTATACCTTTCCTTCGAGTGTACATCATTAGACTATGTGCTGGGCTCTCTAGAAGGTAAAGTAGGAAAAGAGTAGCTTGCATCAACCATAAAGCCCACTCTATCGTGCTGCCCAGAAAGAGGAAAGAGGTCAAAATTAAGATACTATTTAGAATACCGTTATTTTTATTTTTATCCCACATATTTAGGCAGGGTTTTTGAGAATTTTATTTTGGAGTTTCTTGACTTTTTTTATTACTTTCATAAACTTAATAATAGCATCTAACTCTGAAATCGTTATATCATCACTACTGGATAATTCACTCTGGGAATGAATGGAAAGTGCAGGTTTATTTATGTTGATCTTTGAAGATTGACGATTGGAATGCAAGATCATACATGGAACGATAATTGAAAGGATTTCATGAATAGAAAGAATAGGGAGTGATTCATTTAATTATGAACGTTTAATACTATGTATATTGTATCAGATATTGATAATGTGAATGTATGTGGTGATTGCAGGTTGCACCGAGTTAACATAACTATGGAATGTAAAGGGTTGAAGATCGAGTCAAAGAGCAAGGATTGTACGGGAAGAGCAGTCTCATGTTTTGTATCCATGCATTACCTCTAAGAAGTTAATTAAGAATAAATGTTGTAAATCATTTCAGTAAAGTGTCCAACATTTTTACTAAAGGAACCTTCAAGTAGGTTATATAGACAAAAATTGGAAAGAATCTTTGAGTCAATATTTCCGCTGCGTTGTTTGGGTCAATATGCCTTTAGGGTGTTTCAAGTTGGTATCAGAGCCATGGTTTGAGTGAAATCAAGTACAAGAAGTTAAGTACTTGAACTCAAACCCGTGTGCTCTTGTGATAAAGGACCCGTACAATCCAAGACTCGATCAAGATTCAAATGTGTAAATGAATGTAAGCATGTATATATGTATTCATATAGAGAAACTAACTGAATTGCATATGCAAGGTAAGCTCAAAGGATTGAGGAGAATGATCCCAGAATGCGGTCTAGGATGAATGCCAAAGCATGTAATTAGACAGGGACCCCAGGTACACAATATTAATGTATATATGGGTGCCGGTTTTGAAGGAAAAAGGAAGAATCTCCTTAGGGAGGGTAAATGTTAAGCAAAAGACAATAATATTGTCTTGTTAAAGTTTTTTTAAAGATGTTGCATGAACTAATAACCCATTTCTTCGACATAAGGTGACGACTATCATGAGGGCACGAAACTAGCATGTGGATTGCGCACCTGGCCAGTACACAAGAAGCATATGACTTTCGTGAAAGCATGATAATCAACGCATGAATGTCCGATGGAGTTGGGAATAAGTTTGACGTGTGGGTAAAAAGAGTCGTTAGACTCACAAGAAATAGAAATCAATCTATAAGAATAAAAATGTTTGAATCCGTAAGTAAGTACGGATCAAACAAGTAAGAATGTATGATGAGAATGAAAATGTTTGAATCCGTAAGTAAGTACGGATCAAACAAGTAAGAATGTATGATGAGAATGAAAATGTTTGAATCCGTAAGTGAGTACGGATCAAACAAGTAAGAATGTATGATGAGAATGAAAATGTTTGAACCCGTAAGTGAGTACGGATCAAACAAGTAAGGATGTATGATGAGAATAAAAATGTTTGAATCCGTAAGTAAGTACGGATCAAACAAGTAAGAATGTATAATGAGAATGAAAATGTTCGAATCCGTAAGTAAGAATGGACCAACCAAGTAAGAGTAAATGTTGAATCTATATGATACTTGTTATATTCTAGTTTCACTTGTAGTAATGCTCATTGTTATAACTTGTGATTATAGTAATAATGTAATTAAGTATGTTAAAGAATTTATCCGTTATGAACGGGTCACAACGGATGGAAAAGTATGATAAGGAAGTTGACATGTTACGAACGCGTCAAACAATGGAAAATAATGATAAGTATAAATAATAGGTTTGAACCCACTAAATGGATTCAAACAAGTAAGAATGAAAAGTGTAAAAAGAAAGGTTTGAATCCGTGAGATGGATTCTAAACATAAGAAGAACGAATCACCTACATAAGAATGTGTTAACAATTTGACCTTGTTGGAGTTAAACAAGTCTTATAAGTAAGTATAAAGTAGATGGCGATAGATTTAGTATGGATGTGAGGAAAAGTTTTTTTGAGAAAAACGCTAAACTGATGAAATGACATTTCGTAAGTATGATCGAACTGAAGTTAATTACGAACGCACACTTTGATATATATATATATACATATATATATATATGCAAATATGTTTGTATATAAGAATGGTTAAAAGGACAAATTAATCATGCGAGTCAAACGGCGATCGCCATTTGAACCCGGTATTTAATGTTTTGTTTGTCAAGTTTATGCTTACAGGTAAGCGTAATGTATGGGCATGCATTGCCACAAATTGGAAAAAAAAAATAACCATCGCAAGGTATGGGTAACGAGTCAGTGGTTTTGGACTTAAGTCAGGTAGGTATAAAAAGGTTATGCTTTCGGTAGGAACTTATGGCTAGACTAGAGAGTGATGTGTCAGAATTGAGTAATAGAAAAACCCAGGTGAAATGCATCTAGTAATTTGGGTTAACGGTCATTCTGGTCTAATGTCTTACCGGAGGGTGAAAATTGAAATATAAAGATTTTCTAGCAAAAACCACCATAAAGGAAGATGTGTTGAAAGATGTTATGAAAATTTTGTTAAAAGTAGGATGCACGAGCTTGAATGCGAAGCGCCTCCTAACGGGTCAGTTGAGTAACTAATAAAACATATATAAGAATGTATTTACAGTTGGGCTTCCGAAAGGCCAAACGGAGTTAAGTTAATAATTATTAAGCAAGTAATAGTAAAATAGCATGACATAATTGATTCATTGAGTATAATCGATGAAAGCCATTGTAGTAACAAGAAACCTAGTTGAAAGAAATAAGTTTTGAATACATTACGTGAGAGTTATGTGAGTAATCGACTCATGCGAGTCAAAATGAATGATGGGCTAGGATTCGGATGAATGACTTATGAAATTTACAAGGAAAAGAAAACTTTCACAAGAAAAGCTAAACTAATGCCTTGTAAGTATGCTTGAATTGGGAAGAGTACAAACGTGTGCTTCAATACATATACAATAGGTAGAAGTGCTAGTTTGACCTTGGAAAAAGTCAAACGGCAAAAGGTAGGCGAAATAATTAGCAAAATGAAAGGATTGAATGAAAGAAATAGTATGTGTGATATGTAATAGCATACATGTAAGAAATTTATGAAAGAATGGTAGGTGCTTAAACACCGAGCAGAATAAGTATTTGAAGGGAATGCATTAATGGTAAGTACTGTTAGAAAATGCTAACTTTGATGTTGGGCTTGTTGGCCATGTTCATCTTAACAAGATATTGTTGAAAGGATGCGCGTAGGCGTAAGATCAATAAATGAATGGATGCGATCAATCCTGGCATTGCGAGAACTCACGAAGAAACGAGCCGATTCGGGTCACAAACCGTCGGGTTATGCAATAAAAGCAAGGTTAGTAGGATGTTTAGCTTGTGATTATGAGTAAGTATTAATATAATTAAATGTTTATAGTATGCTTATGATGATATGTTGACCCCTCATATGAATATGAAAGTAATTAGAGGAAACATTAGTAATGTGATGTTGAGGTTTCATGGTGAACAAACATGAAACATCATATATGATATATCCGTGAAATGGAATAAATCAATTTATTATGATTAATAAATGTATGAATGTATTATGTTTAATTAGGAAGGTATAAACAAACCGTAAATTTAGGTTTGTACGAAACCTCGAGTACGTTTTTGCATTAGTATGCATATTGAATGAATTCAATGAATGAATCGTTAGTGAGGATTTTTGCTAGGAATTAGTATCATACAATGAAAATGACACTAATAAGAGCTCTGGATTGGATTCCGACTTTTATGTGATTATGAAAGTGAATCGCTTTATCTAAGAAATTCGAGACAATGCACACGATTACGTTTATTCATGAATGAAACCTTTTGTTGAGATTCCAAATGTATTCATGTTGCGGTATACACTTTTAACGAGTACAATGATAAGGTAAGAATAAGAAAAAGAAGGTGAACGAAGATATTGTCTAGTGGGAATGAACAAGGTTTCGAGGACAAACCTCCTTTAAGGGGGGTAGATTTGTAACACCCCAAAATGCGTAAATGAAATTAATTCGTGTTATGTAATTAAAGAGATATAAGAGCACATTAGTATGGTTACCATATTAGATGAAGTTATACAATATTACTTTATAATTCGTTGTGAATTATTTATAAGGGAAAAATAATTTGCTGAGTATCAGCATATTGTAACGGAATGTATTTTAGGAATATATGTCGATAAATATGACGGGCTCGGTTCAGTGACTCGCCATAACTTGACGGGGCATTGTTGTAAAAAGCAAACATAAGGGGAGGATTATGTAAATATCCAAAAGTTCAATATATATAAAGCCCCTTATGGCTCATTTGGGTAGATTTTTCTCTCAAGTTAGAGAGAGAGAGAGAGAGAGAGAGAGTGAGAACTAGAGAAAGAGGGGTGGCCGACGGTGGCGGTTAGCGGCGATTCGCGGTGGCCGGTGGTGGCCGGAGGTGGTCGGAGTTGTGGGTTACAACCTGGAACCAATTATCGATGCTATGAATCTAATGTTAAGCTTCGATTTCTCTAAATCCTTGCTTAAAGTCATTAAAATCGTATAAATCAAATCTGTCCAGAATGTTATCTAATAACCCAGTTGCAAAGAACCGAACGATCCGCGAAATCCAACCGTTGAAATGTCTTGATTTTTTTACACATGGTTTACAACATATAGATGATCATTTTGAACGGTGGAAATAAGAAATAGAGCTGTTTAAGTGTGACTTTGAAACCCATTTTCATAGCAGTTCGTATTCCCGTTTTAGTTAAAGTACAACTTAGTATAATCGATTTTCCTGAAGATCTGACCGTTGGATTGAGCTGAGATTTTGATTGTAGCTTTCTGACATATGGATATTTAATACCTCCAAAGGAAATTCCGATTAGAGGTCGGGAACTAAAGTTTTGAAAACAAACAGTTTATAACAAATTTCTTGTACGAAAATTAGGAAGTTGATGGTGTTCTATAGATGATCTAATGGTATTGTATGTGCAATCTACGACTAGAAAAATGTTCATGATGCTTGATGTTGTGAACAAGGAAGGTAGGCATAAATTACTTGTACATTGTGCCTTAGATATGATCCGTACGCCAAGTGTTCGATAAAATGTCTAGTAGATGATTGTAAGTGAATTTGCATGTAACTACTTGACGAACATGAATGGAATGTAAGATATGATGTAATCTATGATTTTCATATGAAATTGGTTGAATATGTGCATTAAAAGCTTGTACTAGGAGCTTAGTACGTGGTATGTCCGCCATGTGTTTAAATGTATGCTTGATGTAATTCAATAAGTGAAATTGTGTTAGTTATGAGATACTCGAACTCACTAGCAAGCAATCATGTTAGAATATGTTGAAATGACAAGGTGAAAGTAATATGAATGTAATTTAGAATGTGGCTTGATTTGACCGAAAAGTAAATGGATATAGGATATGAATGTGAAATGAATGTAATTTAGAATATGTGTATATGTTAATAATATTGAAAGCATAATGACATGAAGGTATAGGATCATGTCAAGGTGGATAGAAGCATAGAAGGCTAACAGAAAGGATGCGAGGAAGCAAGTATGAAACGAACGCTTAAGGTAAGTGATTTCCGGAATCACTTCTTCTTTTGTAAACAAACATTGCTATGTTGAATTCAGGGGATTGTGTAAGGAATAACGGATAAGGGTAAGAATTAAGGCGCACATTGTTGTGATGAGTTATAGGATGTCGTTTACGTTCGAAATTCATAACAAAAGTGAACGGGTCAAAATGTAGAAAGAATGTTTAGGGTGTGAGTCTTGAATAATTATGGTAGGAGAGTTATGCAAGAATGTTTAAATAATCATGGTACTAAGGAAAATAATATATAGCGGGCCGTAATAATTAGTTATGTCGAACTTAACTCGAATTAATCAAACGGGTCAAAATCAAGAAAGAATGAGAAAAGCATAATTTTGATTTAAGTGGATATGTGGTTAAGTGTTAAAAGGAATACGGGAAGCTTGCGGAATGTTATGGGATGTTACGGGACATTATGAGTCAGTCCGGGTTGGAACGGGAATCGGAAACGGGTTACGTAAGCTTCAACAAGAAGGAACAGCGTCGGTAACACAGAGGGGGCGTCGCCGACGGCCACCCTAGCCGTCGCCGACGCTTGCCCCATTCTCCGACGCACTAACCTACTGCCTACGCGACATTAGTTCGACGCCATATTCTAGATGGCGTCGTCGACGCTATAGGAGGGCGTCGCCGACGCCTCCCACTTGATATGTTGTTTTTGTTGGTTATTCGTATTGTGAGTTCCATATCTCCTAAAATCTATTCCGTAACCCCAAATGAACCCCGAACGGTGAAAATAACCAATAGGGAGTTATGTGAACTTATTGAATTGTTTTAGTGATTACCTGATATGAATAAGTATGTAAGCATGTATGTGTGTGTGGTTAAATTACATGTTAGTATAATTTTATGGGTAAATAAGGGCCTGTATGTATGTACACGGCTTCAATACGTATGAGCATTAACGTTACTAATTATTGCTCTGAGAATGAATGGAAAGTGCAGGTTTATTTATGTTGATCTTTGAAGATTGACGATTGGAATGCAAGATCACACATGGAACGATAATTGAAAGGATTTCATGAATAGAGAGAATAGGGAGTGATTCATTTAATTATGAACGTTTTGTCATCGGATATTGATAACGTGAATGTATGTGGTGATTGTAGGTTGCACCGAGTTAACATAACTATGGAATGTAAAGGGTTGAAGATCGAGTCAAAGAGCAAGGATTGTACGGGAAGAGCAGTATCATGTTTTGTATCGATGCATTACCTCTAAGAAGTTAATTAAGAATAAATGTTGTAAATCATTTCAGGAAAGTGTCCAACATTTTTACTAAAGGAACCTTCAAGTAGGTTATATAGACAAAAATTGGAAAGAATTTTTGAGTCAATATTTCCGCTGCGTCATTTTGGGTCAATATGCATTTAGGGTGTTTCATACTGGCACCCTAATTCCTCTGATGAGGGCACATATTACGTTACGCCCTTGGAACGTAATGTACAACCCTTCCAGTTTTCTTCTCCTATTTTGTGTCTTGATTATACTTGTATCCTATTCTTGTTCCATCCCCTATATATCTTTCAAATAACATCCATTAAGCTCCATGCACCTGCAAATCAATCAAACTCAAAGTAAACATGTTTCATACGATTAAACGTTAAAAACCACATAACTAAACATGTTAAAACACAATTACATACCCTCATATCTAACATTCCCAAGGCCATGTCTATCTTCATTTGCGTTGTATAAAAGTACAATGTCGTGGCTACTTGGTGAACGTAAATACCGTATATCATATAAAATACTAAAATAATGATCGCTTTACAAAGGTATTCTAGGCTTTATCTTAAAGTCCTAAAAGACATAGCTACATATTCATGGTATGCATCAGGGACATGACATTACTGGTTGCGAGTTTCTTAATTACCGATGTGAATTTCTGTAATGCCATGAAACACTTTTTCATCCTCCCGTCTATTCCTTCCTTAACTATTCAAAGTTGGCATTTATATTCGCAAAAGTTTTTATAATTATCCCTTGGATATCCGAAATCTCGCTCGAAAATATCTCCATCGTGTTTTGAGCAAGTGATGAAGTAACTTCCATTAGAACCTCACAAGCCTTTTTAGAATCATGTGGCACATTTAGTTTACCATGGGGCGTCTTCACCTTCGGATGCAGTAGCGACAACTTTTGCAAGAAATTCGAGCCCAATAAGATTCAAATGGCTCGTACTCATCCAATGATGATGGTGGAAGAATAATAACACGTTTTATTGTGTTGAGTGTGTAGAGTAGAAAAAATAGGAGTATAGCAGTAGAAGAATTGGTAAAAAAAATTAGTAGAAAATTGTATATTTTTGTGTAAAAAAATGAGGAAATATAGGATCAAAAATTATTTATTTGTCTTTTTTTTAATTTAATGGCTATACAACCATTGGCAACGACTCTTTCTTAGGTAAAGTCCTCGGTTTCACAAAACAAACTTCTTTCCCAATTGGCAAACCCGAATTGTTTGCGGCGGTGTTCCCGATTTACCTGATGAAGTTTCCTAAGGGTGTCCCGTACACCCTAATGGGCTAATACGGATATGATGGTGGTGGTTTCTAGTGGTGTAATAGTTGTAGAAGTAGTAGCAGTAGCAGCAGCAACAAGGAGTAGTAATTGTGTTAGTAGTAGCAGTGTCAATGTCAATATTAATGAAATACTTGGTTCTAAGACTAACTTTCGTTAAACTTTTTTTTTGTTAAATTAATGTTAAATAACTATAAAACCCAACCCTCCTACTCTAGCCAGAAGTGATTTCTTCCCTAAATTCGCCGCTAATTTGCACCCCATCGCCATGCATCCTCACTCACGATACCACCTTCACCAAATTTATTGTTGCTTGATAGAATTGGAAACCTATTGCATCGTCTAATAAATTATCCATCAACCTCATAAGAATCAAATTAAGCATCCATGTCGTCATCAATATCAATCCAATTTTGATCTTTCAAATTACCAATGGTTTTACTTATTGAGGCAACAACCACTAAACCAACAAAAACATCATGTGCCTCGAATGGAAGTTACTAGTTTGTGTCTCCACCTCAGCGAGCTTGTAGCCCATGTCTATAATTCACCATAGGCCAACACCCTAATCTCCGATCTACCAAAAACCTATTTAATCCACTGCTCAACTTCGAGTTCTAATGTAAACATCGTGTATCTAACCCTAGGAAGAAAACCCACTTGAGTTGAAAAAACTAAAGAAACCTTTATAAAAACATCATGTAACATTTTTATTTTATTTTATTTTTCTAAAAAAAACAAGGAATGTAACATAAATATGTTTGAAGATTTTTGTAAAAAAAGGCACCGAGTAGTCTAAAAAAATGTTAAAAATTTCATATTACATAATATATAAGTCCAAAAAGATGTAATATACAGATTTTGAACATTTTAAAAAAACCTAGTCGGCGCTTTTTACATTTTATATATATCTAACTTATAATAAAATACTCCAAATAATGACACATGACATTCTCTCCTTCAACATCATAAATTTTATTTATATTTTCTTAATAAATTTCTTTTAATATCAATATTAATAACTTATATATAGATATCACTTATTTTTATCCTTATCTTTATCTAAAATTAATAAATAACTTCAATTTTGACCCTTTTTTTTACTTTTAACCCAAAGTTTTTCATCTTTTGCAACTTAATTCCAACTCTTTTTTATTTTCAATTTTGATCCACTATGATTTTAATCTTTCCCAAGTTTTTTGTTTCATTCTAAATATTGTGAGTTAATGCACCGTAGCGTGCGTGTGGGGTTCAACATTTTTCGTTCATTTTTCCCGTTTGACTGACCCGTCGCAACATATCTATTTTTCTCCGTTTGAAAAGTTCGTCCAACGCGCGGGTCCTAGATTGACTTAGTTATTTTTCTATGTTTCAGTTTAACTTTTCTGCAACGAGCGTGCGTCATTCAAAGATTTTACGTTTGCTTTTCGCTCAACATTATTTTTTTGTGTTTTTTATTTATTTTGTTTTACGAGCTTTTCCGGTGTTGGTGGTACTGCTTGACTCAATTTTACGTCAACCGATGCAACGCAAAGGCTTAATACTTGTGTTCAAATATATTTATGTTACATAGGGTTTTCTAGGGGTATTTTTTTGGATATTGGATTCAAATAACCCCAATTTTCATCAGTTGACCGATAATACTTCCAACTTTCAATTTGTACACCAGTACTCCCAACTTTTAACTTATTGGCCGATAACACTCCATAACTAACCAAACCCTAACACAGTTAGCCTATGTCAGCTGCCACGTCATCAAAAATGCCACGTTAGCTGCTACATCTGCTTCCACGTCATCAAAAAATGCCACATCAGCTGCTACGTCAGCAAAAATGGCCACATCAGCAAAAACTAACTGCGTTAGGGTTCAGTCAATAAGTTGAAAGTTGGGAGTGTTGGTGTACAAATCGAAAGTTGAGAGTGTTATCGGCTGATTGGTGAAAGTTGGGTTATTTAAATCAAATATCTTTTTTTTTTCAATTCAAGTGGATTTTTGTTTTATCATTCTCTCTCGTTTAACACCCCCCCTCTCCACACACACACCCTATTCCCCCCCAACGCAAAGGCTTAATACTTGTGTTCAAATATATTTATGTTACATAGGGTTTTCTAGGGGTATTTTTTTGGATATTGGATTCAAATAACCCCAATTTTCATCAGTTGACCGATAATACTTCCAACTTTCAATTTGTACACCAGTACTCCCAACTTTTAACTTATTGGCCGATAACACTCCATAACTAACCAAACCCTAACACAGTTAGCCTATGTCAGCTGCCACGTCATCAAAAATGCCACGTTAGCTGCTACATCTGCTTCCACGTCATCAAAAAAATGCCACATCAGCTGCTACGTCAGCAAAAATGGCCACATCAGCAAAAACTAACTGCGTTAGGGTTCAGTCAATAAGTTGAAAGTTGGGAGTGTTGGTGTACAAATCGAAAGTTGAGAGTGTTATCGGCTGATTGGTGAAAGTTGGGTTATTTAAATCAAATATCTTTTTTTTTTCAATTCAAGTGGATTTTTGTTTTATCATTCTCTCTCGTTTAACACCCCCCTCTCCACACACACACCCTAATCCCCCCCCCCCCGGTTCTTAACTGGGTAGTATGCCAATATTGGGTTTGAATTTATTTTCGCAGGCACGGGGTATACGTAACTCTAGTCAGATTGATAAATTAGAACCAACAACAAGACTTGGGCTGACTAGTCCTTCCCTTCACATGAGCCCCCATGGCACCATCGGTTTCTTCGGTTTACTTTTCTGGATTCGGCCCAATATCTCCCACCGGCCCAATAAATTCATTTTAAAACTCACGAGATTAGTTATTTGACCCAAGAAGATTAAAATGGAAAAAATAAATGTAGAGTTATTAACCTTTTTATTATTAAATAAAAAAAATTGAAATCACAAACGTGTATAACTTCGTACTATATTTATATTATTTTAAGCAGTACTTTAATTTTATTTAATTATTTAAGCATCAAAATATTGATTTATTATAATAAGTTAATTATTAAAGAAATTGATTTGGTAAAAACATCTTTATTTGGGTGGGCATGTAAGAACTTTAACCATGATCTTAACTTGAGGTTGTTCAATGGAGAAGGAAAGTGCTAACAAACAAGTATCGACTAGCCATCATTATTGTATGCAGGAATTATTTTATGGGATGCGAATGAAAAAAATCAATCAAACTTTTAAGGGTTGCGATTGGGGTTTTTCCCATAAAATACACTAATAATAATTTTTTGATAGGGGTGCCCGCCCACACAAATTTGTACTTGGGTCCGCCCCTGCTTGCGATACCTAACTTATGTGTAAGGATTAGATAATAATGAATTTTAACGTGCCAAAGTGAGAGGTGAAGAAATATTTTTTTCCCATCTACTCAAGCATGCTTTTTAGTTGAAAAAAAACTGTATAGTTATTGTACGTAATAGAGTGATTATATAATTATTTTTAGGTTTTAGGACTAAAATAAATGCTTGACCAGATGAAAAAAAATCCACACTTCTCGTGTTGAGATCCATTTATCCAGTAACCTTACCTTTAACTTATTCTAACAAAGAAATTATTTAGAATTTATTGTTGCTTTTAAAAAGTAATTATCGTGTTACATGTGATGCAACTTTAGATAAAAATATTGTTCAAAAGATCATTAAAGTTCGTAGATGAGAAGAAATGATGAGTGCGAACAAACCACTATTGACTAGAGTGTGATATCTAATGTATTCTAACAAAAAATAATAATCTAAAATTGATGTTGCTTTCAAAAATTAATGGCTGTGTTACATGTAATGCAACTGTAAATAAAAATACTATGCAAAGATCTTTAAAATTAGAAGATGGAGAAGGAAGTTGTTGTTGCTTTTAGAAACTAATGGTTGTGTTACATGTAATGCAACTTTAAATAAAAATATTGTGCAAAAGATCTTTAAATTTCGAAGATGGAGAATGAAGTTGCATTTAAAAACTAGTTGTCGTGTTACATGTGATTCAACTTTAAATAAAAAATATTGTGTAAAAGATTTTTAAAATTTGAAGATCGAAAAGGAAATGATGAGTACTAACAAAATACTATTGACTAACCTGTGATACCCAAGTTATTCTACCAAAGATTTTTTTTTTTAAATTGTTGTTGCTTTAAAAGCTAGTGGTTGTGTTTAGGATGTCAATCGTGTTGGGTTGGTGCTTGGTAGGTTACGGGTTGGTCGGTTGAAATGTACACAATCTAAACCCAACATATATTATTATTCGTATTAAATATCCCAAACCTATACACACATAAATTTGGGTTACTCAAACACGACATGTTTAATCCATTTTCTTCAAATGTGTCATTCATGTTGACGAGTTACAAGCGGTTTGTTGAGTTGTACAATGAGTAATATGAATAGTTTTTTAATATATATTACAAATCTTGAAAATGGATTGGAAAATGTAAGTGTATCTTCAAAAAAAAGTTATATTATTAAAATATTTAAACAAGTTAACGGGTCAATCCGAACCCGACCTTTTTTATAAAACAGAAAATCTTAAGAAACCCAAAAACTATTTTTTCCCTATTGAGTTCGGGTTAGATTTCAGATCATGTCAAAAATTGAAACCCCTAATTACGTTACGTTAATGCAGCGTGAAATTAAAAAAAATACTGTTAGAACTTATTTTTCTTATATAAATTACATTATCTATATCTATTTGTTTTTCTTGGAATAAAACTATTGTTGAAGCATTATCTCTTATTGAAAAATTGTGGAATTAGTTTTTCTTTTCTTTTCTTAACCATTTTTTTGAAAGCTTTATAGCTGTTGTCCATAATAATAACTTGGTGAATTTACTTTTGATCGTCTAATGTCATATGTTATTTGATCATGGTTTTCTTAGTTCCAGTAATTACTTTTAACTTATTCATTTCGACTTCTGCATTTTATCCTAGAATTATGCTCTTAAGTAAAGTGGTGTCAAACGATCACAAAAAATTAAGACCGGACCATAAAAGGTTCGGTTTAGGATGACGATGGAGCGGGTTTAGAATAGGTTTAGGTAATCTGAACTATATATCTGATTATAAAAGCTTGTCCTATACCCAATTTAAACCCATCTAGTAGGTATTCGGCATACCCATGGATTTTAGGTATACATGTTAGTTTATTAAAAAATACACGTTGGGTATATTCGACTCAAAACCAACCGGATATCTGTTAGGTAACTATTAATCAGTAACAATCTAGATGTTACCAAAAGATTACGAATAAAAAGTTTGCCAATCTTGAAGACCAATATGTAGTTTTTGGCAAATCATGACGACCAATCAGAAGATTTTGAAAGGTATTAAGGATATATCTTCGGAGAAGTACGGATATTAGGGTATTAGATGACGATTCAGTACCAAAAGGAAAAGAAAAGTATGTAATCTAAAGATATATCATATATATATATATATATATATATATATATATATATATATATATATATATATATATATATGACAACATCCAAAAAAATTAAAGGTATATAATCAGGTAAATGGGTATACGTTATCAGGTAATCGAGTAATCGGGTCGGGTAAATCGTAAACGAGTATATCATCAAATTCCATACCCGTGAAAAGTATAAAAATAAACCTATACCCGGTTTCATACCCAGTTACCCTACCTCATATCTATCTCAAATTAGAGATGGGCATAAAAACCGGTTCCGAACCCGAACCGGCAAATCCGAAATGGAACCGGTTCCAGTTCCTACCCGACATTAAGTAGAACCGGTTCCGGGTTCAAAATACCCGTTGGTTCCAACCCGGTTCCACAATTTTACCATTTGAATCGGGTAGTAACCGGTTCCTACCCGTACCCGGTTTCACTAGTACCCGGTTCCATCAGTACCCGGAAATGCAGTTCTAGAAGGAACCGGTTATACCGTTAAAATGTTACCTTTGGAACCGGTTATAGCCGAAAAAGTGGAGACTAACGATAGAAAGAAACAAAAAAATAACAAACACAATAAAAAGAAACATTACACAAACTTTATTAAAACACCAAACCAAACGGGTTACATCAAACATTTGAAGAACCGGTGCCGGAACCTTCTCCCGTCTCATTTTTCTTTGCCTTCGTCACTGGGCAATGCCGCTCAGTGTGTTTCTTAAGGGTTGAGTTGGCTGCGGCCTTCATAAATTTTCCGCAAGCTTTGCATCTAGCCATCTCATGGCTGTCGGACATTAAACAGAGATCAAAATTCTTCCATATAGCGGGGTTTCTTTTCGTCTCTAAGACAGTAACAACTTCTTCGTTGCATGCCATAGGTATTTTGCAAGATTTTTGAGAAGATGATTGAGTTTGTAAGTTGATGATGGTGAGTTTGTAAGTTGATGATAGTGAGTGTTAAGTTTTGAAATGGTAAGTAGGGAGGGGTTTATATAAAAAAAACCGATTTCGACTGCCAGGAACTGGTTCCCAACGGTAACATTTTTTATCAGGAACCGGTTCTACGGTAACATTTTTATCAGGAACTGGTTCCCAACGGTAACATTTTTTATCAGGAACCGGTTCTACGGTAACATTTTTATCAGGAACCGGTTCTAACGGTAACATTTTTATCAGGAACCGGTTCTGAACAGTAAAAGTCAGATTTTTCGACTGTCAGGAACCGGTTCTGAACAGTAAAAAGTCAGGGTTTACTGTCAGGAACCGGTTCTGAACAGTAAAAGTCAGGTTTTTTACTGTCAGAAACCGGTTCTGAACAGTAAAAAGTCGGGTTTTACTGTCAGGAACCGGTTCCACACCATACCCGGTTCCATAATACCCGTACCCGGTTCTACACGGTTCCATATTCTTGGGTGTGAACCCGGGTAGGAACTGGACCCGGTTCCACACCATACCCGGTTCCAATGACATCCAAGCAGAACCGGTTCCGGGTTGGAACCGGTTCCGGGTAATAATAAAACCCGATTATGCCCATCTCTATCTCAAATACGAAAGGTTTTGGGTTTGCCCATCGGGCTTGAATTCAATTGCAATCCCTAATTTGGTCGCTTCTAATTTCTACAGAGATATATTCATCACTCTTTTCACAGATGGGAGTTCTTTCAATACTTAATTCAATTATTTATTTACATTGTGAAGAACAACTGATTAGGATCATTTGTTGATCGTTGAAACATTAGTTCTTTACATCGTTCAACACTTTTATTAATCGCGGCTTTTATTCTTATTCAAAAGAAAACTTTATTATTTCTTTTGTGTATTTTATAAACTATCATATCCAATTCTCGGTATCTATCTATATTAAGTAAATTCTTAATACCTTTTTATTATTTTTTTTTCTTTTTCTTCCACTCGTAAAATTTATATGAAAAATAAACATAGGGATGAATTACTATTCACTCCTGTATTTTTTTTCAAATCAAATAAAATGAAAAAATTAATGAAAACTTTATATATTTTTTTAAATTATACGGACAAATATGATATAGAGATTCCATTATAAATGTTATTACAAATAACTATACATCCATACATTAATTTTTCTATGCTTAAGAGCCATAGTAGACAAAGAAAATATGAGTCCTCGTCAGTCACTCGTAGCAGTCTACATTAAGGTCTATAAAATCTATCGAGCATCATCTAAGCTAAATAACTAGTAGGATCTCCCCCTCACAATGTTGCCTGAGTTCGGCCGTTATCAGTTTGATTCATTATAGTACCGACACTCGTTATGTTTAGAAGGTATTGACATGTATTTTACATTGACCAAAAACCATAAAAACAAATATTGATAGTGCTCTTAATAATAGTTATATTTCCTTTAAAAAGCTAACAAACATAAGTTATCATAGATATATTAAATTAAATAAAAAATGAAATATTATGGAAACTGGAATCTATAAAATGTATGCCGATGCCAGTAAAAATGTATTAAGAAAATACTATTTTTTAAATACAATACGGTACTGGTCATACAATCGGTATCTGTTCCGTTCAATAATGGTACCGGTACTAGGTTTACTTTACAATAACAACATAATATTTATAAATAAAACCTCGGTTTCAATATAATTATATCAAAATGCCGCGAGAGAATAAATCAAACATAATTTCGTTATTAACTTATAAAGCGTTAACGAATGTATGTTATTAGCGAAAATCAAGTTAAATTTTAAATCAAGTATTATTAAAATACTAAATAGGTTAAGGTGTATAGGTTTAGGATCATTTGTGAACAATATCTTCATAGTGAATTGTGTGAACTAATCTTAGCCATTGATTTCCTTTTTATGTGTCAATGGTAGGATCATATATTTTCATATATCTTCATTTAAATCTTTTCTTTTTAATCATTTATTCAGTTACAAAATCCCTACATTTTAGGGATTTAACAATCTTTCTAATTATTTCGTAGATCACCAGTTGATTGATTATACGTATTTTCAGTTTTATCAGATCGAATTCGTTTGCTAATACACTGTTTTCGAAGATTTTGAACAGGGATTATTTTTTTTCAACTCTGCCTGGATCAAAGTTCGTATTTTTTAATTAATTCAAATATGGTGGATCCAGTTGTTACAATTCAGAACACATGTGTATAGTGCGTAGTATATGCATTATTACATATTAGGATACAGTTTTGTTGTAAACTTACAATTGATACCATTTAATACACATGTGTATACTGTTAAGATGATGAATTATTATATAAGGGGATGCAAAGTTGCTGTAAACTTCCAGTTGATACATGCAGTACACATGTGTATAATGTTAAGTTACTGCATTATTAAATGCGAATATTCAAGTTTGATGCAAACTTCCAGTTGATACCATACAACACACATGTGTATAATGTTAAGTTACTGCATTATTAAATGCGAGTATTCAAGTTTGATGCAAACTTCCAGTTGATACCATACAACACACATGTGTATAATGGTAAAGTTACTGCATTATTATAAATCGAGGATGCAGCTTTGCTGTAGAATTCTAGTTTATAATATACAGTACACATGTGTATTATAAGCGAATTTGGAGGAACGAGTAACTGGTGAAATATATGGCAACTTTTCATGTTTTCAGTTTTAAAAAATCGCCCCATTATGTAATTACATAATTACCTTTTTCAATTAAATTTAAAGGAAAAAACAACTCTCAATAATTGCAATCATGCCACTAATCAAAACTTTAGGATGATGGAAATCAATGGTCTATATTAGTTCACACAATTCACTCTTATAATGTTGTTCACTCTAGATCCTTACCCTATATATTATTTGTAGTATAAGAGGTGAAATTGAAACTTATAAATAAAAATATGGTGCTTCAACAACGTAAATGTTGTCAGCTGTACACTATCATATATAACCACGCCTTTTACTATCAATACTTGCCAAATTCCCCCGCACGATATGGCAGGAATTCAGTTTTGGTCAGTATCGATTCGGTTTTGTTGCCACACTCGCTATAGTAATTATAAGAGAAAAACAAAATTAATAAAGTTATATGCTCAAAAGGATATCAACACGTGTTTTATATCAATTGAAAACAATAAAAACGAATAAAGTCATAAAATGAATAAAGTCGCGATACATATACCCGAAATATGTTTTTTTAAGTTAACTTCAATATAAACCATCTGAACCCAAAAACCGGGCCAGAAACACAAACATTCACATAATTACAAATTTACACCAATCCGATCAAAGGATCGTCTTGAACTTAGATCTACTCCTAAACCAAAGATAACCTAAAGATCTAACTTCGCTGAAAATATCCTCGATCTTGACATGCTTACCATTAAACCCCTTCTCATTCCTAGCCTTCTACAAACTCAAACACGCCATCATGACAATACCTTGCAACGCCTCTCTCTTCCCCGGTTTTACCGCAATGCTTACAGATCTTGAGAAGATCTCTAAACGTGATAACCACCGTGATTAAGCCGCTCCCTAACCGAGCACCCTTTCGCCAGCTCATGATAGAACATGTTAGGAAAACACTCATGTTGATCGAAAACCATAAAAGCGAATATATGTATGAGATCTGATAATAGCCGATAACGGTACCAATGTCAGTATCTAATTGGTTCATGACGATAACGGAACTCACTATTGCTTAGGTTACAAAAAATAGTCTACTTTGAATGCCACTTCGTTTTCAACAAGTTTATACCGAAACATCAAGAGAAAAAGCTAAACATACTCACCTATTAAACTTTTTTTTAAATTTAACAAACACAAGTTAATAGAGAAAAGTCAAATTAAATGAGTTAAAGACGTATATTATTAGAACTAATTGTTTATAGCTCACTTGCCATGGCAAGTTTCTAATAGTATATTTAATATAATACAACTACTGGGATTCCCCGCATTGCTAGGAGAGCAAGTGATTGGTATGGGTTTAGTTCGTTATGTTACCAGCATTTGCTATAACAACTAAAAAAGAAAACCAAAAAGGTATAGTCGTTATATTCTCCAATGGATATCAACATGTATTTTACACTGATTGAAAACTATAAAAACAAATAGCGGTACCGGTTCCAATAATACAATATTAGTATCAATTTTGTTCGGTCAAAGTCTATTTAATTTGTCACGTATTGGCATTCAACTAGCTTAAGATACAAAATTAATACTTTATTTCGAATATAAATCTATACTTGAATGTCGAGAGAAAAAACAACTGCGTATTCAGTTGTTTTCTTTTAAATTGACGAACTGGAGTTATTATAATAAAATCAAATTTAATAAAAAAAAACTAACAACATATTTCTTTTGGTATTTTTCTTGTGTAATTGCCATGCTCAGAAACTCAATGATTAACAACATACTTTATTTTTATGTAATGTAAGAAACTCAATGAATAGTCAATAAAGAGGAAGTACTTTACATCCCTTTATGAAACTTTCGTATATATATAACTTAAAAGATGGTCTTTAACCAAATATTAAGAATAAACATTCTTATATATATATATATATATATATATATATATATATATATATCGGAAACGGTTGACAATGCATGATAGTAAGCATAAGACGGGGGTGCTTTCTCTTCTCTTCTCAATCATCTCAAACACTCTTACCACCTTCACTCTCTCCCTCCTCCTACCCTTCCGTCATCTCTTCCCACACTTGAGAGCACCAACACAACCGATTCGGTTGCACTCTACGAAGGTACCATTTGGCACGAGCGCCACCGTCCTATTCACCATTCTTTTAAGTACCCTGTCCGTTACGCTTTCATTGACCTTGATCTCATGCCTCATCCTCCACCAGACCATCTTTCCCCTCAACAAGCCCGCGATATCGCACAAACCAATGGCCCCATGTAAGTGTATAATCTAGTTTAACTATTTAAGAATCACACATGAACTTAATTGTTTATATGCTAAGTTCTATACCATTGGTGTGGTGTAGATTCCTACTTACAATTCCTCCTAGTGTTGGGTACCAACAAAACCCGTTGAGCGTCTACTATTGCTTGATGAGAAGGCTCAACCAAATGCTTAAAAAAATGCATTGCTGAGGTCAGTAATAACTTTACATCTTTGGTTTTTTTTTTGGTTATGAATGCTAATTAATTAGTTTACACTTACAATTGATATTGTGCCTTAGGCTACCAATACGCCGTGGGGAGAAAGACTACACTTCCTTTTCAACCCAAACTCAGATGAAGTTGCTAAATTACTTCATGTTAGCCCTTTCATGGTATGTATATGCACATATATTTAAATGGAAATCCACTAAAATACTCATTTTGGCCAATAAATATAACAACATGGCCTTAGGAAGTTGTTTAATCCATCTAGAAGCTTTCGTATGGCCAAGATTGAAATCTGTTGTGCTAAAAGACACTTGTCAAATACTAGTTGATTGAAAAATGTTAAAAGAAAAGGCTATTATGCCAAACTAATTGGTCAAGATGACTATTTTGTTGATTTGCCCTAACAAAAATGTGTTTATAGATGGACTGTTTTCGGCTGTTGGTTTTTAAACTGGTTAATTATAGGATATGCTTGGGAACTGGATCATAAAAACAAATGTACCGGGGGATTATCTCGTCGTAAATATTTCAGTTGACCATCCTAAGCTCGGCAATTATTTCACCGCTTCTTTAACTGCAAAAAGGGTATCTTCATCATCGGTTCAACATGCAGTTTTTTTCTGGCTAGTGCCTCACAAAGTTGTAATCTGGATCTATTGGCAGGTAAGTTTTTGTGTTTAAGAGGAAGCTGACCAAATCTTATGTTAAAGTAGTTTATTATTGAAATTAATCAATTATATTTACTTTCATTTTCATATTGGATGCACTAATCATCTATAAAAAAGGTTTATGAAAAATTGGGCAAAAAGTGATTTGGGTCAACCTGACACGAACCAAGATTACTTGTTTTGATCAAAAACCTGATTTTTATTTTTATGTTTTGATGATGCAGATTCTGAAACTGTGGTGGAAGAAGTTGGAGTTTTTTCAGCATCCAATGTATGAAAATCCATCATACAAGAAAGATGCAACGACATGTGACATAAATCTCGGGTGTTGCCCGCTCTCAGCAACGGAAATTAACAATCAGCAGAAAATTAAACAAAGTAACCAAACGGTCGTTGGATTAGATGAAGAGATGCTAAGTGGCATTGGTGATGAATCGATCAAGCAAGGCATCCACTTGTTCCGTTTTATCAATATGTGTCACATTTCAATGCATTATAGACTCGTTAAGTACTTTGTGTGTGTTGTTATTATGAATGTAGTTTTTAAAAGACTTAGTTATGTTATTAAAATGTCTTGCGGCGCAACTTGTTGTCCGTTTACCTTCTATTTCAGTGTATTAGATTGCAAATGGGATGTATGAAGTTGTTTCTAATAAATATGCAAGGAATTTATGTTTGTAATTGAAGCTATAGCAAAATGTGCTACTAGAGTCTTAGAGATTGTGTTTTGAGGTGTTCTTTAATTATGTGATACCTTTGTTTGATTTTCTTTTCATGGTTATTTGCTTGTTCTTGTACAATTAGAGAGACCTGAGTAGATTTTTTATAGATTAAAAGCTTTAAGGGTTCCAACATATGGCGAATTGAGGACGATGACTAGATCAAATGGCCTAATTTGCATAATGTGGGTCAAAGGTTAGTTCATGGATTATTTATTTATTTACCTACCATGTAAATTATTGCTCATTTGTTTGAGTGTTCTACAATAACAGTCCCTAGTGGCTTATTTTAGCGTCCATTTATTAAAAGAATGAAATTCCTGACGAACCCAAAACGTAAATGATGATTCGTGTAATTAACGAATATTTATTTTAATGTCCATCTATCAAAAGAACGGGATAGTTGACAACCCCTAAACATAAATTCGTGTCGAAAAAAGCTTAAGAGAAAAATAGTGATAAGGTTACTACACATGTCATGATTGAATAGAGTGGACATAGGTTTCCTAATGGAATAGAGTGGACAACACATTATATTACTAGTAAATTAGACTTAAAGCTAATCATGTGCTTCGTGACGGGTAGTGATTTTTCACGCAATACGGTGGTAATTCGATTGATATCGTTTCAATTCTTTACTGATCGGTGCATTTTAGGTTTATTCTAGTTCATATTAATTATAATAAAAATGTACCGATATTATTACAAAAGATACTACTTTGATCGGTTTTTATATTTTGTAGGTTGAATAATAAAACGAGCTAAAATCATCTCATTTATAGGATTATTATTTTGGATATTAATTAGTAAATATAAATGATTGTGAGATTAGAAAATGAATGAATAAGTAAATAAATAAATAAAGAAAAGGGAAAGAAAATAATTTTAGTTGAATGGTTTTTTTACATCACGCTAAACTGATCTAGTTTACTTGTGTGGTTTTATTTTAAGTTCAAGTGGAAGAAAAGAAATCCTATCAAGGGAGCCGAGCTGACGAATTGCTATTAGAAATTCTTGAAGGAAATTAATTGATTGAATTTAAGTGCATTAAAGATAAATGATGGAATGTGAATTCTACGTGAGATGTTTGGGATTTCTATTTTCTCATTGGGTTATTGATCATGTATTGGGTCAACAAAGAACATAAGTGTTGGGCTGCAGGAAGAATTAAATGAGCTTACAACAAACGTGTAATAGGGCTTTATCAAATGCAATTTTGAGGTCGGTAGGGATTTTTGATAAAAAGAGAGGTTGTTTTGGAGTTGAAACCACGTAATTTTTGAAGGCAGAAGGCAGACGGCAGCTTGGGACGCAAACGGGTTTTTTTAATAAACACACCATGCAAGGCTAGGCTCTCTGTGGTTTTCTCTAGGTGGACGGTTCAATTAGGTTTTTAGTTTTCTCAGTTTATACTCTGTTTGAATGTGTTTTTGACTTTGACAAAGTTGGATTAATACATTGATGTGTTTGTTTCTTTGAACTATTTGCATCTGCAAGGCCGGCTTGGGCTAGGTGCAGGTGGGCCATCGCACAAAGCGCACACTCTCAAGGGACCCATCCTTGGCTCTTATTTTTAATTCTCTTTATTTAAATGTCACCCACTCCTTTTAGTTTTCCCAATAGCTTTCTTTTATTTTCTTTTTCTTTTTTTATGGCTCTTATTTTTTATTTTCCTTTCGTAAATGTCATTAACTGTTTTTGGTTAATTATGTAAATGTTCTCTTTTAGATGTTTTATATAATTAGATTTGTAATATACTTTTAAGTTTTATGTATGCAATATTAGTTTAGTAACTTGTCTAAAAAGCATATTATAATACACTAAGATCTTATATATGTTTAATTTTGGTTTATTTAGGGGCCTATATATATTCTCATATTATTGATTTCTTATTTATATTTATAAATAGGGCCCCTTCTTTTCTACTCGCACATGGCCTTAGAAGACCATTGGATTCTCGGAGACGGCCCTGTGCATGTGTTTTGAGTTCTTGCTTTACAACTTGTTCTGTTAATGACAAAATCTAGTAGCTTGTTGGTTGACGTAGAGTAGGTTGATTCACACTAGTAAACAGAGTTAATTGAACTGTAAAAGATCTGATGACAAAGATCTATTTTTTATTTACCATCTTAATTAACCAACTTTCCAGCATCATGTCTATATGATGGCCAATTAACTGAGTAAACTAAGTTTTGTGAAACCTAGAACCTGAATTTTGGAGGAGGTTACGTTTTATAAATATGATATCTTTTCTTTTAATTAGTTTAAAGTTTTTCCTTCAAATCAATTAAAACCCCCAAATTAATATTAGTAGCTAGTTAACTAGATAATCTAGTTAAACACTAATCACAAATTCTCTGTGGATACGATACCCTACTTACGCTATCTACTTAGTTTAATTAGATTTTTGCATGACCCTTACGACAGTCATCAGTTACGCGTAAAAAATTCAATAGGAGCAGCTGTTTAAGAGGCTTCATCTAGCATTTAGCTGAAAGAACTCATTTTAATAAGTGAAAATTTAGCAAAGGTAAATTTCTTTTACAAAAAATATCATCTTATTTAAACGGATTCTACGTGAATTTTTTTTCTATTTCAAATGTTTTTTTATATATTTTTATATGTAAAACCAGTAGTTCCTCAATTCTTCACTTTCTTTAGTTCCCTATTCAACCTCGTTATTAAAAACAATATTATTCTCATTCATCAATGCAAAAGGTAATATGTGTTCGAATAAGTGAATCTAACTAATGCAACATGACAATCTCTTCTTCAACTTTATACATTTTTTTATATTCTATTTTAATATACTTTTAAAGTACTAATACGTTGATATCACTTATTATAAATGTAAAAATGGTTATTTCCTGGTTTATAATAATGAATAGATATCGTATTTTATGGTTTTGATATAATTTTAAATTTAAATTCACACCTATGTTCTCTCAAAATTAATTCTTGTTATTATCTATAGTTTTAGTTTTATGATTTAAAATCCTTCTATAATAATAGTTTAATATTTAATTTAATAACACTTTTAGATTATACAAAAAAAACATATAACTTAAAAAAATACAATTGAAAAAATCAATTAAAATAATTCAATAAATACATTTACTTTTTTATTTTACATTGTATCATTTATTCAACTCCATTCTATTACATGAGATCAAAAAAGACAGTTTTCTCTCGTTGTATATCTTGCGATGATAATAGATAAAATTAAAGGACAATCGTTATCCAGAGTTGTTTTCTTTTTAAAATAACCAGTGTTTTCACATGGTGTGTACATGGCTTTTTCCAGGGTAAAAACTATAGATAGACTTAAACGGTTAATTGTTGATAAAAATGATATTCTTCTGAGTCGGACATTCAATGTTGTTATCTACAATGAAGTTTTTAGAGATTTTTTATTTGTATTTTTATTAATAGGATTGTAAATGTAATATCATCAATGTGTTCACTTTCACAAAGATATAGACAAGAATATGCATATATAAGTTTAAAAAAAATGACAAATAACTAGAAGATATAGCCTGAACTGTCATTTATAGTTTAACAATATTCAATTTTACGTTTTTTAATGGCCCCATGAAACGTATATGATATGCCTACCTAGAAGTCTAGGTACCACATAATTCTTTCCCTTGGCGTTTGGTCATGTAAACTAAATAAGGGTGTGAAGAAAATATGTAAGAAACCCATGAGCTTCTGAAGTAGTGTTCTTAGAATGTTTTCCAACAATTGTTAGATCTTCTAGAAATACTATGTTCAAATAGAGGTGTACAAATTGTTTTTTTTTAAAAGTCGGTCCGATTTTTAACCAAACCGGTTTTTTTCTTCAAAAATAAAAACCGGTTTTTTATAACTGGTTTCGGTTACTAACTGGTTTTTCAACCCAAAAGAGTAACTGGTCCAACTGGTTCGGTTTATAACCGGTTTATGCCAAAAATAACCCGGTTTCGAAGATGAAGACCCCCAACCGATATGTAACCGGTGGTTCGGTTCGATTCTAAAACCGTGTTTTAAAAGACCAGTTAAAAAAACCAGTTAAAAAAACCGATGATTTCAGTTCTAAAACCGGATTTTTGTACACCTCTATGTCTATATGGCACAAAGCAACATGTGGGCTAATACTAAAAGTCCTAATGAACCCATTTTTAAGTGTTTGGGTAAAAAATTGCCACGTTTAGTCAAGTGGAACAAAAGCTGCCCAAAGTGTATCAAATATTTGAATTCTCTTAAATTGATTTTATGAGAAACACTATTTTATTGTTTTAATAGTCTTGTTTTCGTAATCAAAATTGATACTTGAGTATTTATGACTTTGTTTAAAAGAAGCCAAGAAGGGTAAAAATGTATTGATGGCCCAAACTAAGCCGACCCAACCCAGCCCAATTGGCTTTTTGACCAACAAAAGTGACGTGTGATGTGTATAATGTATAATAAATTAAATTTAATTGTTAGCCTTATTTTATTAAAGTTAAATTAAACTATTATATTATATTTAATATTAATTATTAAATTATTAACTCCTATTCGACATCACTTGCATATTAATATTGTATGTATATTAAAGGTAAATTAAATTATTATATTTAATATTAATTATTAAATTATTATCTACTATTCATCATCACTTACATAATAATTTAATAATTAATAATAAATAATAATTTAATTTAATTATTATTTACTATTCATTATTATATTATATTATATTATATTTATATTTATATTTATATTTATATTATGTTATATTATATTAGTATGTAAGTTTTGATGAATAGTAGATACTAACTTAATAATTAATATTAAATATAACACTTTAATTTAACTTTAATAATTTAAAATAATGCTAATAATTAAATTTAAATTATTATATTATACATCGTATACATTATTACATTATTAAAATTGAGTGATTTATATATATATATATATATATATATATATAAAGTAAGTAATAATGAATAGTAAATAATAATTAAATTAAATTAAATTATTAATATGTAAGTGATGATAAATAGTAGATAATAATTTAATAATTAATATTAAATATAACACTTTAATTTAACTTTAATAATTTAAATTTAAAATAATGCTAATAATTAAATTTAAATTATTATATTATACATCGTATACATTATTAAAAGTGAGTGATTATATATATATATATATATAATAGTAGATACTAACTTAATAATTAATATTAAATATAACACTTTAATTTAACTTTAATAATTTAAAATAATGCTAATAATTAAATTTAAATTATTATATTATACATCGTATACATTATTACATTATTAAAATTAAGTGATTATATATATTATATATATATATATATATATATATATATATATATATATATATATATATATATATAAAGTAAGTAATAATGAATAGTAAATAATAATTAAATTAAATTAAATTATTAATATGTAAGTGACGATAAATAGTAGATAATAATTTAATAATTAATATTAAATATAACACTTTAATTTAACTTTAATAATTTAAATTTAAAATAATGCTAATAATTAAATTTAAATTATTATATTATACATCGTATACATTATTAAAAGTGAGTGATTATATATATATATATATATATATATATTCCTCATCACTTACATATTAATATTAATATTAATTAAAAGTAAGTATTAAAAGTTACTATTCCTCATCACTTACATATTAATATTAATATTAATATTAATATTAATATTAATATTAACATTAACATTAATATTAATATTAATATTAACATTATTATTAACATTAATATTAATACATATTAATATTATTCATTATTACTTACTTTTAACATTAATAATTTAAAATAATGCTAATAAGTAATTTAAATTATTATATTATAAATCGTAAACATTATTAAAAATGAGTGATTATATATATATATATATATATATATATTATATATATATATATATATATATATTAATTAATATTAAATATAACACTTTAAATTTAATAATTTAAAATAATGCTAATAATTAATTTTAAATTATTATATTATAATTATAAATGGTATACATTATTAAAAGTGAGTGATTTTATTATATATATATATATATATATATATATTAAAAGTAAGTCATAATGATTAATATATTAATATTAATATGTAAGTGATGATGAATAGTAGATATTAATTTAATAATTAATATTAAATATAACACTTTAATTTAACTTTAATAATTTAAAATAATGCTAATAATTAAATTTAAATTATTATATTATAAATCGTAAACATTATTAAAAGTGAGTGATTATATTTATAGCAGTGATGGTATTTACCTTTCACAGTCCACGCATTGGTTTATCCTTTCTCTCAAAAACTCTGCATCTTCGACCTCTGCTACTTACCTTTCACAGTCAACCACATCAAAAGAAATTGAGCTGATGGAAAAGTCATATTTTGGCTAGAAGAAGAACAAAACAAAAATAAAGGTAAAATTATAAATTTAAACGATGTAAAATTATAATTTGGCTGGCCAATTGGATTCTGCATGACACTATTCATATCCATGTTGCTCATTGCAGTTGTACCACTAAATATGTAAGTGATGATAAATAGTAGCTAATAATTTAATAATTAATATTAAAATAACACTTTAATTTAACTTTAATAATTTAAAATAATGCTAATAATTAAATTTAAATTATTATATTATAAATCATAAACATTATAAAAAGTGAGTGATTATATATATATATATAATGTTTACGATTTATAATATAATAATCTAAATTTAGATATTAGCATTATTTTAAATTATTAAAGTTAAATTAAAGTGTAATATTTAATATTAATTATTAAATTATTAGCTACTATTCATCATCACTTACATAAATGTTTACGATTTATAATATAATAATCTAAATTTAGATATTAGCATTATTTTAAATTATTAAAGTTAAATTAAAGTGTAATATTTAATATTAATTATTAAATTATTAGCTACTATTCATCATCACTTACATAATAATATTAATATTAATATTAATATTAATATTAATATATATATATATAATCGCTCACTTTTAATAATGTTTACGATTCATAATATATATAATTTAAATTTAATTATTAGCATTATTTTAAATTATTAAAGTTAAATTAAAGTGTTATATTTAATATTAATTATTAAATTATTATCTACTATTCATAATCACTTACATATTAATATTAAATATTAAATATTAATATTAATATTAATATATTATTTATTATTACTTACTTTTAATATATATATATATATATATATATATAATCATTCACTTTTAATAATATATATGATTTATAATTATAATTTATAATATAATATTTAAATTTAATTATTAGCATTATTTTAAATTATTAAAGTTAAATTAAAGTGTTATATTTAATATTAATTATTAAATTAATATCTATTATTCATCATCACTTACATATTAATATTAATATTAAATATTAATATTAATATTAATATTAATATATTATTAATTATTCCTTGCTTTTATATATATATATATATATATATATATATATATATAATCATTAACATTTAATAATGTATACGATTTATAATTATATATATAATAATTTAAATTTAATTATTAGCTTTATTTTAAATTATTAAAGTTAATATGTATATTTAATATTAATTATTAACTTATTAGCTACTATTCATCATCAATTACATATTAATATTAATATTAATATTAATATTAATTACGATTTATAATTATAATATCATAATTTAAATTTTTATTATTAGCATTATTTTAAATTATTAAAGTTAAAGTGTTATATTTAATATTAATTATTAAATTATTAGCTATTATTCATCATCACTTACATATTTAATATTATATATATATATATATTATATATATATATATATATATAAATCACTCACTTTTAATAATGTTTACGACTTATAATATATTAATTTAATTTTAATTATTAGCATTATTTTAAATTATTAAAGTTAAATAAAAGTGTTATCTTTAATATTAATATTAATTATTATCTACTATTCATCATCACTTACATATTAATATTATATATATATATATATATATATATATATATATATATATATATATATAATCACTCACTTTTAATAATGTTTACGACTTATAATATATTAATTTAATTTTAATTATTAGCATTATTTTAAATTATTAAAGTTAAATAAAAGTGTTATCTTTAATATTAATATTAATTATTATCTACTATTCATCATCACTTACATATTAATATTAATATATATATTATTCATTATTACTTACTTTTAATATATATATATATATATATAAATCACTCACTTTTAATAATGTCTACGATTTATAATTATAATATAATAATAATTTAAATTTAATTATTATTATTATTTTAAATTATTAAAGTTATATATATATATATATATATATATATATATATATATATATATATATATATAAATTACTCACTTTTAATAATGTCTACGATTCATAATTATAATATAATAATAATTTAAATTTAATTATTAGCATTATTTTAAATTATTAAAGTTAAATTAAAGTGTTATATTTAATATTAATTACTAAATTATTAGATACTATTCATCATCACTTACATATTAATATTAAATATTAATATTAATATTAATATTAATATTAATATTAATATATATATATATATATATATATATATATATATATATTATATATATATATATATAAATTACTCACTTTTAATAATGTCTACGATTTATAATTATAATATAATAATAATTTAAATTTAATTATTAGCATTATTTTAAATTATTAAAGTTAAATTAAAGTGTTATAATTAATATTAATTACTAAATTATTAGCTACTATTCATCATCACTTACATATGAATATGAATATGAATATGAATATGAATATGAATATGAATATAAATATTAAATTAAATATTGATATTAACTATTAGCATTATTTTAAATTATTAAAGTTAAATTAAAATGTTATATTTAATATTAATTATTAAATTATTAGCTACTATTCATCATCACTTACATATTAATATTAATATATTATTCATTATTACTTACTTTTAATAATTATATATATATATATATATATATATATATATATATATATATATATATATATGTATAATCACTCACTTTTTAATAATGTATACGATTTATAATATAATAATTTAAATTTAATTATTAGTATTATTTTAAATTATTAAAGTTAAATTAAAGTGTTATATTTAATATTAATTATTAAATTATTATCTACTATTCATAATCACTTACATATTAATATTAATATTAAATATTAAATATTAATATTAATATATTATTTATTATTACTTACTTTTAATATATATATATATATATATATATATATATATATAATCATTCACTTTTAATAATATATATGATTTATAATTATAATTATAATATAATATTTTAAATTTAATTATTAGCATTATTTTAAATTATTAAAGTTAAATTAAAGTGTTATATTTAATATTAATTATTAAATTAATATCTATTATTCATCTATCACTTACATATCAACAAGTCAATTACATACCGGAAATATCGAGCAGTAAATGCTATACCGGAAATGCGATATCTAAAGTCAATCTCTGTGAATTCCATACCAAGCAGTCCAACCAAAACCTAACAGTATATCAGCGCCTAGCCGTTGAGAGCGTCTATTGTCTTTGTAGAGGAACAGTACGATCTTGGACTGGCCCCCTTCGCATGACCTAGAAAGGATGTATAACCAATTATAAGATCTTGTCTCCCTTTTTAACAGCCAACCAAATCATTTTATTAATGCATAACCAAGGTAGCAGGCCAGCAAGGAGCATACCGTTAAAAAAAGTGTGCATAGGAAAAACTTACTCTATAGATATGAGTACGAAGGGTTAACTTATTCTACAAAGGCTTCTAAAAATAAGAAGTGTATAAAGATGCAATGGATCATACAAGATGGCACAATTTCGGGCAAAATTTAACACAATGTCGAAAAATATAACACAATGTCGCGGAAAAAAGACACAATGAGTCGCAAAAAAGACAATGACGCAAATATAGAAAAGACACAATGATAATAAACAAAAGTTCGAAAATCTACAACCTATAAATCCAAAAGTAAAAATCCAAAATCTCACATCGTAGAATTCGATGAGACGATACCAATGCTGCTTGAGTGAGGTCAATCGGAGTCCATTTGATACCCTTTGTAGGACTTCTTATTTTTAGGACCCTTTTTATTTGTTCATAAACCTGAATATGAATATTAATATGGAATGCTATAACATTTTCATTTTAGCCAACCAGACTTTATATCAATATTTTTTTATCACCAAAATCAGTTTAGGCAATGCTTTAACTAGTGTTAAGCCCTCAACGTTGCTGTGCGGGACCGTAAAACTGTATTATCGGTGTTGCTGGAGGGGGTTTAAAAGCATGCTAAGTAACAACCGAACGACTACCAAAACCAGTAAAAAGAAACGTAAAATAAAAACACGAATTTCTAACACCAAATGATTAACGTGACATAAAACGTAGACGAAGTCGAATTTATACCAATACGTTTAAAAAAAATTCTAAACTCACTTAAGTTTTAAGGCAAATTTTATGATAAATTATAAAAAAACTAAGCTTTATTACTAAAATGGTAAACCCTAAAATTAGTATGACACAAAAAGAAAATATCACAAAAAGATAAAAGAGTTACTATTCATTGTTATATTATGAATTAGTATATAATATATAATTTACAATTTTCTCACAATCCAACGCAGATAGCAAAGTTCTAGTAGACTCGAGGAAAGAAACAACGAGCCCCCCAAACGACACAATTAATCACGCTAGGTGTGTTAATTTTCCCCTTGTTCATTTCAATCTTTAAAATCGGAAGCTGTTAAGATATGAAATTACATTGTTATCGTTTAATATTTATAGGCTAAAACTTTGCTGACACCGGTGTTAGAATAATCAATAATGGGCATGAGTGATATGTGGTTTTAAGCAGTTGACATATTGTTTTAGCATTTCAGGTACATGATTATGGATTTGCAGCCATTATCTTCATATCTGTATATACATTCAAGTGAGTTAGATATGATGTAACTTATTTGGATTCATATTCTCTGACCCAAAGGCATAAGTTTTGTGTTTTGTATTAGTGGTTTGAATCGGTAGTGAAAAATAATAATTTGTGTCTGGGAGAAGCTTTTGATTTGTCATCCCGCCAGAAGGCGGTGTTTGAGTGACTGAAAGGTCCCCATGCTCAGGAATTTTTGACCGTTATACCAATTGAGGGGTTGGGACAATGTATGTCTGCAGTAGAATATAGAGCCATTCTCAAATACCGGTTGATGATCCCTATGTACCCGGAAGATGAAACTTGCCCGATATGTCGTAAAGCTTGTATGGATATATACGGGGAGCATGCAGTTCACTGTAAAGAGCTCCCTGGGTTCAAATATCGGCACGACTGGGTGCGTTATGATTTGTGGGACATCTTAAGAAGAGCTGGGATTTCGGCTAAGAAAGAGGCCCCTGTGAATTTCCTCACGGACCCTATGGAAGGGAGATCTACTCTGCGACCAACGGATCTGCTCGTCTTTGGCTGGGCTGGGGGAAAACATGCTTGTGTAGACCTCACGGGGGTTTCCCCTTTGGTTGGTTTAAGGGAAAACGGGTTTGTAGCTGGACAAGCGGCAAGAAAGGCAAAATCAAAGAAAGTGGATAAGCACGCTAAAGCTTGCGCAAAGAACCAGCATGTCTTTGTCCCTTTTGCCTTTGATACTTTTGGCTCCCTAGCGCAAGAAGCTATCCACTTCTTGACGAGGGTTCAACGGGTCGTCTACAGCAATTGTTCAACCCCAAGGGGGCTAGGGTTTGTATTTGGAAGGTTAGGGTTTGCAATTCAGAAAGGATTGGTGGCGCAGCTTGTTGTCCGGCTACCTTCTGTTTTGATGTAACTTGGCAAGTTTTCTGGCTTATATATGAATTAAGATATTTAAATTAGTTTGTGATTATGTTTTTTTTCTTGTCTCTTTACATTATAATCGTCTGTTAATTTTTTTAGCAGTTTTCATTTTACCATGGTTTAAATGCGAGCACATTTTGTAGGAGCATGAAGAAAATTAACTCAATTATATATTATGGTGTATATATTTTAGAAATCAAGGAAGTATGGTATATTTCATTTTCAATGCAATGTAAAATTGTAAAATATTGTGAAAGCCCATACATGAAAAGGTTATGTATGTTTGGTGCTCGGCCCATTTGTTCTGGCCCATAATAAGAAATGCTATCTGTTGAGCCGAAGCCTGATATCACGACCTTTAGTGCACAATGTTTACGAATCAATTGTGATTTATTATTTAACGAATCTATATCTAATAATCAATTGTGATTTATTGTTTAACGAATCAAATAACCGGTTGTGTTATGTGTCATTATTTTGTAAGTCAGTATTTTTTCTGCCTTTACTAATTTCATCTGTTCATATTATATATTTTTTTATATTATTTAAGTTAATTTGTGTGATGCTCCGCGCTTCGCAGCGGATATTAGGTTGCTAGTAGTTTGATTTGGGACGGTGTTGCTATCGAAAGAGATAACAAAAATATCGTGATAAACTAATAATCATCAAAAACAGTAAATCAATTATGATTTTATATATCTAAAAATTAATTAGTTTTACGATGTTCAGTTTTTTTAGTTTTACGTATCCTAAATGACTAAATCTTAGTTTTTGGTTTTTGTAAGTTGTGAAATTGGCAGAATTTTTTAAGGTTAAAAGATAAAAAAAACATATACTTTATTTGTAACCTACATCTTCTTTCAAACTGTGAAAAAAAATAAGAAAGTAAGATTCTTTTGACTTTAATCACTTCCCTTTTATCTCACTTCTACCCCTATCCATAAACATTCAACACAAATTCCCTATCCATAAACATAACACAAATTCCCTATACAATGCATGATGGCATTCTGGTAAATGACATGAATTATAAGGGTGTCCGAGGCGTAAGCGGAGAAATAAGCAGGGTGTTGGTTTGCCGTGGGGGAACACTGCCGCCAACATATTTCACCCCGCGGGGTGCTTTGAATTCGGTTTGAGGGAGAGGGTGTAAAGGTGGGGCCCACTACTAGTATTCAACCAATCATGCCTCTTGTTTTTTTTAAATAGTTTGGGGGAAACCACCCCTTGTGTTTTTGGGCAAAATGAGAGAATAAGAAGGAAAATGACATGACATATTATAATTGTGTGGGTGAAATTTCTCCCCTCCCCCAACTCATAAGGGGTGCACTCCCTTCACCCTAAGGGCTTTGTCACTACCGTAGCTAAAAAGTTCTTTTATATATATAATAATTAAAAGATACTAGTAATAACATATCATTTTATAATTCCTAAATCTATGTTACAATACTAACTATTTTATATTTACTTTATTTAACTATTACACGAGTTTCTAACCTGATAAACAATAGAGTAATAATGGACAAACATAAATACCATCACAAAAGGAGACAAGGAACATAAGCAGCTTAAAAGTAACGATTTGATTTAAAAGAAAACCTTGTAATTATATGTGTTATCAATGATAAAAAAGGCAACTTGTAAGATTTTAGAGTCAAGCGATACAAAAGCAACTACAATTCACAACATGGGGAAGTTCAAAACGATAAATTTACACCACATCGCTCAATCCAAAGAGACGAGCTCTGCTCTATTTTTAATCCATGTAAACAAGTTTGTCTTGGTCTAACAATCTAACATCCGCTATCCCGTCAGCCGAACACGATTTGTTATTGAAGAAAACCTCATACATCATTTACATAATTTTTAAATAAGTCATGGTGTTAAAAAAAACGTAACTAATTACACTTAAGTATATCGTCGTAATAAATAGTAGATTGGGCATGGAAGTGAGCAATTGATGTTAAATTTCAACTTTTCTAGGGAGTTGGTGGAGGAGACAATCATCATTTTTACAAAGATATCAGTACACTTCCTAGTTTAAATTAGATCTAATTAGGGGTCAAGTTGTTACTTTTGGTTTAGGGTCATAACTCATAAGGTCTTTGAAGAGGTATGGTCCAAGATCCGACTCTAAAAGTCAATAAATATACCCAAAAAGGCTCAACATTAATCGAAAAAACGACTCATATAATTACTCAGTAATAATGGACCACTAAAAAGGTACAATCATGACAAAGGGAATACTCGGTATTCTTACTTCAATGAAACAAGTATTTACTCTCACGCTTAAGGGTGGTCATAGGAGGACATCTCTTCCTGTGGCGAGACTCACATTGTTCTGTTTTGCATGAATTCAAGCATTGATCGTTGTGAAGGAGTGAAATCTCGACATTGAAAATAGTATGCAATGATTTCCCTCTTCAATCTTTAAATTATTTTTTAATAAGGCTTGAATTAAGCTAATAAAGTTTAAACAAATAATTGTTCTAACCTTTATTACAAATTAAATAGTCATTTTCGAGATAATGGTAGATATGGTGTTTTAGATACTAAGTTAAAATATATATTAAAATTTTCACTAAAACAAGTAAGTTGAAAATGGTAGATATGGTGTTTTAGAGATGCACAATATAAAACCGGGTTCCGACGAAAAAAATCCAAAACCATCGAGTTCCATACATGACCCTATCCGCCGGTTCTATATCAGTTTCATACCTTATAATTTGAAATAGGTTCCAACCTTGATACAACCGACCCGAACCAGTCAAAACCCGATCACCTCCTCCCCAAACCCACCACAAGTATTGCCGTACCCAGTTTGTTAACCATACTCGTGTCCGATTTCAACCCAGAACCGGGCATGACCCAGTACCCGATAGGTGCACCACTATGGTGTAAACTGAGATTAATAGAAAATTACAAGTGGATCAGTGGGATCACTGCAAAACCCATCATCTACTTTGAATTAAACTAGTATTATTAGGACAATGCAAATGGTGGGGGGCATTGAGACACATAATTGCTTGTACGGACAAAGTAAGTTTCCCAATTGCAACCAACTTTAACTTTAACAATGCCATTTCCCTATGTATGCAAAACAACTACCCTCGCATGGATATAAAAATAAAAAAATGTAGCCACAGTTTGGCGATGTTGAATATAAAAACAAAAATATAGTTAAATTAGTTACAAGGATTTTATCATTAAGATTCAAGAAGTTGGTATGTCAATGAAACGTGCAATGGGAAGCCGTCCTCAGCCGGAACAAATTCCGTAGTGTGATAAAATTTTTATTGATTCATGGATGAGGAATGAGTATGGGGGTGTTAAAATAGTTGTGGATTGCCACCTTGCTAAAAATTAGTACGTGAAAAGATCGCTTAAGATCAGCTTGTTTAAAATGAGCAGAGCCGAGTCGACTCGTTTAATTTTTAAGCTTAGTGCGTTTCAGTTTTGAGCCGAGCTCAAGTCAAATTGTGCTTGCTTGTCGGGCTAGCTTAATATAAGTACGCTCATTAAGAAGCCCGGGTTTTCTAGGAAAGAATATACACTTATCTTTTTTTTTCTTTAACATATCTATTCATACTAGAAGGGTGTTCGCGTTATGCGGCGGGAAACACAAACATTGCAGGGATGTGCATGGTTTGATTCCTCAACCGAACCCGAAACCGAAGTAATCGATTAATTTATTTTATTAACCAATCTGTTTTCAGTTAATCATTTTAGTTTATTATATTAGATTGACGGTTTTTGGTTCATTTCGTTTAATTTTGGTTAGTAGTCAAAACGGAACTTAAGCTAAAACTGTTGTTTAGAAATAAATGAAATTGAGGTATAAATACATAAAATTAAGGTGTAAATACATGAAATAAATGTATAAATAAATGAAATGGAAGTATAAATATATGAAGTGAAGGAATAAAGTATGAGAAACAGGAATTAGAGGTATAAAAGCTAAAAATATATAGAAATATTAATTGTTCGGGTTGGACTAATGTACTCTCATTTAAGGGTTGAACTTTATGCATTTAACAAAAAAGTTTTTTTTTACTTTTGGGTGTTATAAAATATTACTTTATCAATAATATAGTATAGATATGTGGATAAGTTATTATTTTTTTTGTTTGTATATCTATTCATATGTGCAAAAAATACAAAACCATAAAAATAACTTCAAAATAAATGAGGTGGCTCGTGAGTCGGCCTCCAAATCAAATTTTTTGCTTCTTAAGAGTTTTTAGCCAACCAGAGTTAACTTCCACAACTTCGTTTCTGAGCTCGAACGGAAGTTGGCTCGCCTGGGGCCTGCTTGTTAACAAACACTAACTGTGATGGGTTGCCCCAAGCCACTGTTACTTGCCTTGATCTCTTGTAAATTAAAGAAAACCACATAAGCTATATTTACTACTAAGACCATTCACATCGTGAAGTTTGGAATTATAGTCCAAAAAACAGAAAAGCACTTCCAGACCACCCCTACGATGTAGGTGTTTGACTATGCTGTTGCAGTTTGTTCCACCAGACAAGTTTAGTTTTGTTTAGGTAGGTGGTTACCGGATACAAAAGTCTTTTTTTTAAGTGTCAAAAATAAGGTGTAATGTGGATGTTTAGAATGGTTTAATGTTAGAGTAAAAAGTGAGTTTTGGTTTGTGATTTGGAAGATGTGGCGGGTTTGGATTTTGAACTTTGACTGGCATCATGAATACTCTAACCAAACATATATGGTGATACAACAAGGATAATTACAAAGTAAACTTAAACAAATCATATCTTCTAATTATGATGGAGATAATTAGAATAAGCTCAAATTGATATATTTGATCTAATATGTATTTGATAATTACCAGACTTGATTACGATAAATCGTAACTAGTATATTGTATATAATTTATTTATTTATTTCTAACATACCCTCTTAAGCTAGGCGTCGTTTTTAATTTCATCTCTAGTTTGAAACAAATATTGTAAAATAAAATAAAATAAAAAAATAAAAAAAAAATATAAACACACTAGCATTGATTCTTTTTTTTTGAAGGGTGACTTTCTATGTACTGGACCTATTGGTCACCGGGTTCTTGTCAAAGACAATCCCCCGTCAGCCCCGCCTTGAGAACGCGATGTTCGATTGGGCCCCGGCCTCCGTGCAGACTGACCTTCGCCCGGAAACCATACTGCCCTCACACGAGAGACTCGCTGGGGTAACAGCTGGGTAAAACCGGGTTGCCCTTCGGATCGAACCGTGCCTCGGTAGGAGGTGATCCATCATTGGGACTTCCCCCCCACAAATGCCACAGCCGGGTGTCTAACCGGTGACCTCCCAAAGGAGGAACCGGCCCAACCCACCCCAAGGGAACCAACTGGGCTGGGAGAGGGGATTACTGGCATTGATTCTTGTTTCGTTTTTATAAAGTCTTCTATCTCTACTTTGATCTTCTTTTATATTTCTCATCTTTATTCTACATCTTTGCTATAATTTTTACTAACAATTTTAAAAGTAAGAATCAGTGTCTGAGTAGACCTGCTTCGGTTTTAAACTCAGTATCAAACTAATGATCGATGTCTAATTTGTAATTTGCTTCTTGGTGGCAAACAACAATCATGAATCTAAGGTCGGTGACATAGCTATGGTAACATGAGCTACGATTGCACAAAGCGGCAACAGGAGTTACGCCTATGGCGGCACAACAACAAGAAAAAGCTAAATTAAATCTAACCAACATAATAGTACAATACGTCCTCATGGCATGATGAGGGGGAGAAAAGGGAAAAGAAAGTTGTTAGACAAGGGGAGTGGTGAATGAAGAAAGCCGATGACCAACCAATATTTGGCAGTGGTAGCAACATATAGTGTTAGGTTAGTATAACAATGAGTCGGGTATTGGTAATCAAAGTTTGTACCCAATTATAAAATCGTATTCCCTGACCCAATACTCGACGGGTATCTGTTATGTGATTACTCATCAGGCATACTCATGAGTATAAAGTATACCCATTAGTTTTTTTTAAGTGATCGTTATTTTTAAGTATATATATATTTTTCTTCATTTCTAATTATAATATAATTTTATGTTTCTATCAACTATAGTACATAAAAATAGTATAAATTACATACATATATAAAAACTATAAAATTCATGAAATACACTAAATCTATAATGATACCAATATTTAAAGATAATATCTTATTTTGACGCATAAAAATATAAACAATAGAATCAAAATATATACAAGACAAGAAAGTTTATTATTCACTTAAAATAATAAAGCTAGTAAAATAATAAAGCTAGTAAAATGAATCGTTAATGGACAAGAGTTAAAAGAAAATAAAATATAAAATCCTGGTATATAGTTTAGATAAACGGTTATATCGTTTCGGGTATCAAGGAATCGCATACTCGCCTCATCTCGCAAAATATATTTGTTCCAATCCTATACCTGGTAGAATACTATTCTAGATGTTTTGGGTATTACTATCGAGCTTGCGTTTTTTGTCATCCCTAATGTTGGGAGGAGAGAAAATGAGAACGCAAAGACCCTAAGCTCTGATCCTATGTTAGATAATGAAATACCATGTAAGGTATTGTTTATTATTAATGATCTATATATACACTAAGGGTGGAGAGTATGTATATATGAACATCTCAGTCCATTCAAATCGCGCCACATAAGATTATATATAAACATTTCAGTCCATTCAAATCGCACCACATAAGATTTTCCCTGAATATTTAAAGAACATGATCTCTTTAAACATCCATTTCGTCTAATTAAAGAACATGGTCTCTTTAAACATCCATTTCGTCTAAGTAAAAATAAAACAGCATAAGTGAAGGGAGAGAAACAACCGGGAATTAGATTGGGAAGTAGCTACCGACTGAACATTTTGTTTTTTAACGGCAAATCAACTGGGTTTTCAGCTTACTTCAAAGGGTCAACATATGCTGTTTAAATCCCTCACCTCAAGTTCGAATCCATCACAAATGTGCTCTCCCACATTTACATAATCTGCACTTAGTAGGAATTAAACCTGAGACCTCCTCAGAAAGAAACCACTTAGTGGGGACCCCCCTAACCAACTGAGCTATACCATATTAGCACCGACTGAACATTTATTGTTGGTTTAACATTTAAAAACTTTTTATAAACGAAAACCCATAGATAATCATCAAATGTTTACACTACTAATTAAAAGAGATTGACCAGTGGTTAAACATAGGTATAAGATCAAGTTCACACGACTATATGTTCGGGTCATTCCACCTTAAGGGACACATATTGTTAAATAATATCATTCATATGTGTTGATCAGGTTGTTACAGTAGTTGTTATAACTTAATTACCAGTTGTTACTAATTTGTTACAAGTTTGTTATCCACAGGGACTTGGCAGTAATGTTGGTGAAAGATTAAGGGGCGTATTGTTCGTTTCTGTTGTCCAGAGTTGCGGATGTAATATTGTAGGGGCCTGGATGTAAGATTAAAATATCTTGCTATAAAAGGGCTTGTTGGTCACTGTGTACTTTACTTCGTTCACATCACCCAACTTTACTTCTCTTGTGGTCTCTGTACAACGATTAGGGTTTGTAATGTGTTGGTTGTATCATCTCTCATCTGTTAGAGAGATTGTAGTTCAGTGGTTGATGATTATCAATGGATAATCATCAACTGTGTGGTTGTATTATGTATTGTTTAATAAGAGTTTTCTCACGTTTTGTCGCTATTTCTGTGTTGATTTTGTACATACCATTGTTCTTTACATGGTATCAGAGCATTATGCTCTTGAGTTGATCTTTGGGGTTTTTCCGTTGTCGATCTGTGTTTTGATCTTGGTGTTCTCATGTTTAGACTTAGGGTTTTGATCTGTCGATCTTGATCTTTGGGGTTTGATCTTTTCTTGAAGTTTGTGCAAGAAACAGATCTGGTGCTATACAAACCCTAGTTAGGGTTTGTTGGTGGTTGAAAGGAAGCTGTAGAGGCTGTGTGTTGTTTCTTTGAAGACCTGTGTTAGTCTCTGAAACCCTAGAAGGTTCAAGGCAAACTAACTGGGATTGTTAGACTGTGCTTGGTCAGATCTTGTATGTTCTTGAAAACTACAGATCTGGTCATTCTTGGAAATAAATGCACCCACTGTAAGATCGTTCCTTGCTTTTTATTGTTCTTGCATTTTATTAGTTGATACCGGGGTAGTGAGGACCGGTCTATTTGATTTGTTGCCTATCTGGTTGCTATTTGTTTACATGTTGTTTGTCTGTCCTTGTTGTTCATTGTCCCTTGTGTTTAGACTTGGCTCTTGTATAAAGACTTGTCCAGGCACTATAAGTGATGAACCTGGAATCTGGACACTGATACAGTTTCGCCGGAGAACTAACGTTTATCTGTGTTGTTTTCTCTGTTCTGTCTTACTTTTTCTTTGTTGTGTGTTGACTGTTTGTCACAATGGCTGCTACTTCCACTTCTGCTACGTTGATTAGTAAACTTGATATAGGTGATCCATTGTTTTTACATCCCAGTGACTCTAGTGCATTAACAATTGTTAATATAAAATTAAAAGGTACTTTATGCAGTGTGGTCAAGTGCAATGAAACTTGCATTGGAAGCTAAAAATAAATATGGCTTTATTGATGGAAAATGTGTTAAATCAGAGGATGATGTGGTCTTAGCGAGTCAGTGGGATAGGTGTAATTCAGTTGTGCTTACTTGGTAGTAAACTCTATTTCTGAAGAATTGTTTTTGGGGCAAGTATTTTCCAAACTTGCCTCCGAAGTCTGGGCTGACCTAAAAGAAACCTATGACAAGGTTGATGGTTCAATGGTTTATGATCTACATAAGAAAATAAATAACATTTCTCAGAATGGTAGTACAATAACTGAATATTATAACAAGTTAACTACAATGTGGAAACAATTTGATGCAATGGTACAACTGCCTTCATGTTCATGTAAGGCAGCAACTGAATACAATGATTTTACTACTTTAATAAAACTCATGCAGTTTTTAATGGGTCTTGATGATATATATCAACCTGTGAGGTCAAATCTGTTAACCAGGGAACCATTTCCCACTGTCAAGGTTGCCTTTTCGGTTATTTCCAGAGAGGAGTCTCATAGAATGTCCCCATAGAATGTCCAGTAGTGGGTCAAAGGGTCAGAATGTTTCTTTTGTCACGAAAATTAATCAATCTTTTGATGCAAAAAGGAGAGTGTTTAAGAGTTCTAATCCTAATCTGAAATGTACTCACTGTAATATGTTAGGGCATACGGTTGATAGATGTTTTGAAATAATTGGTTATCCACCAGGGTTTAAGAAGAGAATTGGAAATTCAGGGTATAAGGGTAACAATAGTTTTAATAATGGAAAATCAAATGCGTCTTCTAGTACCACTGTTATGCCTTTTACTTCTGAACAGATTTCTAAACTTCTTAGCCTGGTGAACGAGAGAGATAAAACTGGTCTTGATCATTCTGTGTCCAATATGGGAGGTAAGTCTGTTAATATTGAAAATAATTCCATGTCCACAAATGTGTGTAGTAGTTACTTGAGTTGTTCAAGTACTGTTAATCATGAGTTTAACTGGTGCTAATCAGCATATGTTATGAATGATAGAGATATGTATGATTGTGTAGATGTATATGATTATGATCTTAAAGTTTCTCATCCAAATGGAACAAGTGCTAAAGTAACAAAAATAGGAAATATAAATCTTACTACTGGTGTTACTCTGTTTGATGTCTTTTATGTTCCTAACTATAATGTTAACTTAGTATCTGTTCATAAACTGGCAAGAGATAATAGAGTAACAGTATTGTTTAATGAAAGTAATTGTTGTATTCAGGATTCGAGGTCAAGGAGAGTCCTGGTGATTGGTAGACAACATAATGGTTTGTTCTTTGTTAATATAAATGGTAACTCGGCTAATATGTACTTTAGTACTGTAAGTAGTCTTAATCTTTGGCATGCTAGACTAGGGCATCCCTCAAAACAGATTCTAGCCATTTTAAAGGAAAGTCTTGATATTGATGTAATTGAGGATGTGTCTTGTGAGGTTTTCATAGAGCAAAACAAGTTAGGGTACCTTTTCCGTTGAGTGAACATAAAACTAAAAGTATTGGGGAATTAATTCACCTAGATGTTTGGGGGCCTTACAAGGTTGTGAGCAGAGAAGGTTTTAAATATTTTTTAACTATTGTTGATGACTACTCTAGAACTGTTTGGTGTTATATGTTAAAAAATAAAAGTGAAATGTTCGAGAATGTTACTACATTTTATGAATTGTTGTTAACACAATTTAAGAAAAAAATAAAGTCTTTTCGTTCTGATAATGGAACTGAGTTTGTTAATCTTCAAATGAACAATTTTTGTAAATAAAAGGGCATTTTACATCAAACCACGTGTACCTATACACCATAACAGAATGGTGTGGTGGAGAGGAAACATCGACATCTTCTAAATATGGTTAGATCGTTAATGTTTCAGGGAGGGTTGCCATTACGGTTCTGGTCTAATTGTGTATTAACCGCTGTTTATATAATCAACAGGATTCCCTCTTCTGTGCTTCTAGGAAAGAGTCCATATGAGTTAGTGCATGGCTTTAAACCTTCTCTTAGTCACCTAAGAACTTTTGGATGCTTATGTTTTGGTACAATTTTGACTGAATCTGATAAGTTTTCTTATAGAGCAAATAAGTGTGTTTTGATTGGTTATCCTAATATAAAGAAAGGGTATAAGTTGTGGACTTGGATAATAAAACTGAACTTTTTTCAAGAGATGTCAAATTTTATGAAAATGTATATCCCTTTAAATTCAAAGATGTAAATGAAAAAGAGTTGTCTGTTAATTCAGACCTAAATCAATTGAATTTTTTTGACTGTTATGAGACATTACCATCCAAAATGTTAGAAAGTGATAAAGAGTATGCTCCCAATGATGAAGAGAGGGATTTAGGTACTCATAAAGAGGTTTGTGATGATCAGCAGCCTGATCATTCTTCAACAGCTGCCACTTCTAGACAGGGCCAGACTTTAGAGTCTAGGATTGTGAGTAGTAGTGATGAGGATCATGGCAGGGTTGAGGACACTAACTCTTTAGCTGATGAGACCAACCCGTCTGAGGGAAATATACCTAGTGTTAGAAGGTCCTCTAGGATTATTTTTGTTCCAAAAATTTAGATGGGTTTATTTTGAATGGGAATGCTAAGTATGATATTAATAAATCTGTGAATTATTCTTGCTTGTCTGTTGAGAATATGTGTTATGTGACTAGTTTGAATAAATCTGTTGAACCAAATAACTTTAACGAGGCTGTCAAAGACCCTAAGTGGGTTGAGGCAATGAATCTTGAAATGGAAGCCTTGTTTAGGAAGAATAAAACATGGGATTTAGTTGATCTACCCCCTGGTAGAAAACCCATTGTGTCACACCCCGACTCGCAGCGGAAAAGGTGATCGGGGCATGATTGGGTTATCATCAAAGCTCATGACATTTATTATAACATTTCATATTCATTAATACAATTTAATGGGAAATTTACAATCATAATTACATCATGTCCTAAACAACTTTCTAGACTTCATTGTTTTCTTCTAAGGCATTTCCTATGATTTCCTTACTTCATCCTGTTCACCTGTATCATGTGTAAAAATGGTTTTTGGATCAACAAAAAGTTGGCGAGTGAATCCTATGAAAAACATTTGAACAAATTTATTGAATTGATTATAAAATAAAGTGCACAACCACACATGAGTAAAAATAGATATAAACTTATTCACCAATCATTTAATATCAAATAATGCACACACGAACAATAATGGATTTGTTTTGAGGCACGCGTTGCTCAACTCGTCTCCCACGAGGAACTGATGGGCCTAATGAATGAATTGCATATAACTTGACAAAATGAAATACATAACTACAAACAATATATACAATCTAAGTTTAGATCACAATATGGTATGGCACAAGTTTAAATAAACGAGTTAATTTTAGTGACACATGACACCCCAAAACGAGTATTTAAAAAGGGGAGTTGTAAGATTCACTCACATTGGGTGCGTTCGGTTGATGATGTTGAATGCGCACGAAGTGGGTTTTAACCACGAGTGAAACTAACCTAGATAATGGCATAATGGTTCGGTAAGTAAGCGGATTTTATTAATCAATTTTTGTAGGATTATTGGATATATTTTTGTGAGTTTAAGGCTATTTTCTAACCTTAAAAATGTTATTTTTAAGTATTTTTAATTGATTTTTAATTTAAATAAATAAATAAAAGAAATAAAAAATGTTGACTTTTGACAGTTGACCATAAGCGTTGACTGTTTGACCATAAGCATTGACTGTTTGACCGGTTTAATTGTGTGTAAGTATGCGCCGGGCAGGACTCGAACCCGAGACCTCCCGTACGCGTGCACGCAGCTCTACCAACTGAGCTACGTGTCTAACCCGAAATATTTCTGTTTTTAATTATATTTATATACTAATTAGATTAATCCGAAAATCATTTATTTAAAAACGATTTAATTGCATAACTCGGTGCTCGCCACAGGTCTCGAACCCGGGACCTGTGGTTTAGGTTAACACACAGTCCACCGCTGGACTGTGTGTCTAACTTGTTAAATAATCTGATTTTTATTATACTTATATACAAACTAAATAATTTCGTTTCTGCTTTAAATAAAAAGTTTGATAATTGTCCGGACCGGTGCGGTAGTCTGGACTCGAACTCGTGACATGTGGTTTAAACGTTCACACAGTCCACCACTGGACTGTGTGTCTATCTTGGTTATTATTCCGGTTTTTATTAAACTTAACATCTATCGCAGTGAATCCGGTTCGGTTAAAAAAAAGACATTTTTATTAAGGCGAGTGTGCGTGGAACAAGAATCGAACTCGGTACGTGAGCGTGTTTTATTTGCACACAGTCCACCGCTGGACTGTGTGTCTAACCCGAGATATATCTTGATTTTAATTAAACATATACACAACTGAAACTTCGTCTTCCTCGTCAGACTTAACCAGAATCGGAGTCTGACTGGTTCATCGATTTTAATCAAGTTCTTTTAGTGTGTTGCGCTTAATTACAGGTGAGATTAATAAAAGAACGAGAGATTAAGTGTAAGGTATACCGAACAGGGCTCCTCTGTTTCGTCGGCGAAACTCCGGTGACAGCAGATGATTCCGGCGACGTGTGTCCTGCGGCAGAGGGTCTTCAGGGAGCTTGAGATGAGTGTGGGTGGCTTCGGTATGAGCTCTGGGTGTTTAGTAAGGCTCAGAGGTGAAAGGCTCGGTTTTCCGGCGAGGGAAATTATGTCGGGAAAAAGTGTGATTGTGAGCGAAAAAGCTAGCAGAGGTTAGAGGGGGTATTTATAGGGCAGAACATCGACGTATTTAGTCCATTTTCCGTCTTGATTCGCCGATCAATAAGTTGTCCGGCGGTTATGACTTGTGTCGCGGGTTCAGACGTCGGTTATAACCGATGTAGTAGTTAAGGCTTCGGTTAAAACTGAAGAAACCGTCCAATCTCGGCGAAATCGTCGGGATTTCCGACGACTGCGATTGGGCGCGTCGGTTTTGAATTTGAGACTTATGTTATGAATTAATTGTTTCCATTAATGAACAAGAACACAAGTGGCGCAGTGGTTTAATGGATGAGTGTTAAGTCATTTGCTGAAATCGCTGGCTGACCCCACCCGGCAGCAGCCTTTTATTTTATTTTCTTATTTTAAATACTTTTTCAAATATAAATTATATATTCCAATATACTTATTAATTATGTATCGTTTAAAATTAATTTGGGCATTAAATACGCAACGAAATTTTTAACTGATTGTTCGGTTAATAAACGGAGCGGGTTTGGTAAATCCGGTTTTTGACGGATGTTACACATTGGGTGTAAATGGGTCTATAAAATAAAGTACAAGTCAAATGGTGAGATTGAAAGATATAAAGCTAGACTTGTTGTAAAAGGCTTCAATCAGAGAGAAGGTATTGACTTTACGGATACTTTCTCTCCTGTGGTTAAAATGGTAACAATTAGAGTTGTTATTAGTCTTGCGGTTGAAAAATAATTGGAGCTTGTTTCAGCTTGATATTAATAATGCTTTCTTGTACGGATCCATTACTGAGGATGTTTATATGTCGTTTCCTCAGGGATATTATTCGAAAAAAGAAACAAAGGTGTGTAAGCTTGTTAAGTCCCTTTATGGGTTAAAACAAACACCTCGAAAATGGAATGAAAAATTGACGAATGTGTTGTTAAGTATTAATTTTGTTCAAAGTGTTTGCGATCATTCTATGTTCATTCTTTCTAAGTCTGATGTGTTTATAGTGTTACTTGTTTATGTTGATGATATTGTTATAACAGGAAATAACAATGGAGAAATAAAGAAAATAAAAGAGTTCTTAAATAAGAGCTTTCAAATTAAAGACTTAGGTGTTTTGAGATATTTTCTGGGCATTGAAGTTTTGTATGATAAAGATATTATTTGTTTAAATAAGCGTAAATATTGCCTAGAACTTTTAAGTGAGTTTGGTTATATAGGATGCAAACCTGTTCAAACACCCATTAAACAAAGTCATATTATTACAACTAAGACTAATAATACGTGTGATAAGTTAGAGAATGTTACTGGATATCAAAAATTAATTGGGAATTAATCTACTTGTCGTTAACTAGACCTGATATCCTATGTTGTTCAATATTTGAGTCAGCTTATGCATGCTCCACTAGAAATGCATTTACAAATTGGTTTAAGGCTACTGAGGTACTTAAAATTATCTCCTGGAACAGGTTTAAGTTTAAAAAAAGGTGCATGTTTTGGGTTAAAATGTTATGAAGATTCAGATTGGGCAAAGTGCTTGGTCACGAGGAAGTCCGTGACTGGTTTTTGCATATTTTTAGGAGGTTCTTTAGTCTCTTGGAAAAGCAAGAAACAAAGTACAGTATCAAGGTCTACTGCTGAAGCTGAATACAGAGCCATGTGCTCTGTTACGTGTGAATTGTTGTGGATAATAAATGTTTTAAAAGAATTAAACATTGAAGTTGCTTTACTAGTTAAAGTATTTTGTGATGGTAAATCTGCTATTTCAATAACAGAAAATCCTGTTTTTCATGAACGAACTAAACATTTCGAGATTGATCTACATTTTTTGAGAGAAAAAGTTACAACAGGTGTGATTATACCTGAAAAGGTTGATACAGAACATCAGTTAGCTGATGTGTTCACAAAAAGGTTGAGTACTACTCAACATGGAAAATTTTGTGACGAATTGGGGCTTTTAACTAGTTTCACATTTGAATGATGGAGGGATGTTAAATAATATCATTCATATGTGTTGATCAGGTTGTTACAGTAGTTGTTATAACTTAACTACCAGTTGTTACTAATTTGTTACAAGTTTGTTATCTACAGGGACTTGGCAGTAATGTTGGTGAAAGATTAAGGGGCGTATTGTTCGTTTCTGTTGTCCAGAGTTGCGGATGTAATATTGTAGGGGCCTGGATGTAAGATTAAAATATCTTGCTATAAAAGGGCTTGTTGGTCACTGTGTAGTTCACTTCGTTCACATCACCCAACTTTACTTCTCTTGTGGTCTCTGTACAGCGATTAGGGTTTGTAATGTGTTGGTTGTATCATCTCTCATTTGTTAGAGAGATTGTAGTTCAGTGGTTGATGATTATCAGTGGATAATCATCAACTGTGTGGTTGTATTCTGTATTGTTTCGGAGATCTTATCATTTGTAAGATCTCAGGTATTGGGGGGTGTTTTTGGGTTGTTTAATAAGAGTTTTCTCACGTTTTGCCGCTATTTCTGTGTTGATTTTGTACATACCATTATTCTTTACACATATGCATATGTTTAGTGTCATTAGACTCATTACACACTTACAACCACAAAAAGAGTTGGCTATAAAAGATAATTTAAATTGATATTTTATAAGTAAATTGGTGAAATGAAAATAACATATTTAATTTTAACTTATTGTTATAAGTATTAATTAAAATTCAGATCACCGCTTAATAAAATAGCAATAGCTTTCAGTCAAATACTGGTTAACTTTAAAAATCAGTAGTATATAGTCTTAGGTGGTTACTTAAACATTGAATAAGATTGGTTTGAGAAACAAATTAGTTTAAGGTGAAATTTTAAAAGAAACTTTAGTAAACATATATCTCATGGTTAGCATGACGGTTGTACATCGTAAACCTCATATAGGTTTTCATCAAATTATGTACAACCTCATATAGGTTTTCATCCAAATTCAACAGAACTCTAAATTTCAAAGTGTTAAACACACATCATTAATATAGCTTGTATCATTTGAACCATTCACCTATTAGATCTATATCTATCCAACATAGTATATCCAGAGCCATTCCAACATTTTTAAAGGCCTAAACAAAATACAAAGTAGAGGCCTTGGATTTGTATAATTTCAAAAAAAAGAGCCCTCGTTCATAACAATATAGCAAATTAGCGATAACTTAGATACGCTGACAAACACGATGGGAATTGGAACGATAATGGCAGCTCTAGCTCTAATCAAGAGATTTTAGGGTGAATAACCAATTGTCGTTAGATGCAGTTATGCATATTAGGCTATTAGCTAGAGTGCTTTAATTCAAAAGTTAGTTTTTAGACTGGGCCTTTTTTTCCTAATAGAAAACTAATTGTGCTTTGTAATTAATATGTTAATTTTGGTCTTAACACACACTAAGTATTATAACTTATTAAAAATTAGAGGCTCTGGATTTTTGGTGGCCCTAACCCTGTGCTTAGGGTGAAAGGCCTTATGAGCCGGCCCTAAGCATATCCCTCGGGGACGCTAACTAGGTTAAATCAAATGCTAGTAACTATGTAATCTTCGAATTCGTCTTTCTTAAATTTACAAATATATCTTCAAAATAGTTGTATTTATATGTTTTTGTTAACTGTGCATAGGGCCAAAACAATAAAAAGAAGATATTCTTATACATTAAACAATATAGATACAAATACATATTTATTGTCATCCACAAACAATATCTGTTTATTTAAAATTTTAAATTAAAGGTTTTGTTGACCCGTCAATTTCTTTATAAGTCGATATGTATTTTGGAAAGGAGATAAAAAGCTAAGAGACTTATTTTTATATAATTAGTTAATTGTAACCGTGGTTTGTTTATAAATTAAGTATTGTCGTCATTTAATTGATGTTGGATGGGTTGGTTGCAAAAGAATAATGAATGAGATCTGATACCCATATATATATATATATATATATATATATATATATATATATATATATATATATATATATATATATATATATATATATATATCCTTATTCACACACCATGTAAAAAATTAATTCGTAAAGGATTTCAGAAAATTATATCAAAGACGCTTGAAAATGGATATATGTTAATATACACAATATATGAACTATATCATGTAATTCAAATATGTTGCAGATCCGAAGCTAACACCAACTCTCTTGAGACGTCAAACACAATCTTTCAAACTCTCTTAAAGTATCAAATGTTCTTATGACACATGTTATTCTAGTCTAGTAACCTCTGTATACGTCGTAAGAATAAACTATTTTTATGGTCATATGAATTGTAAAAAAAAATTATGATGACGTGATTGGTTTCAGCATTCACACTCACTAAGGTGTGTTATGATCATGTGAAATATTAAAAGAAATAGCATGTATATCTAACTGAATAGTTGAGCAAGAGTTAGAGGAAATTAAGAAAATGCTCAAAGCCCGAACGTACAACAACCTGCCCCCATGCCAGTTACCTCCACTACGAAAACACCATCCACGCCCCAGGCGGAGCGATGTTACACGCTAAACAATCTAATGTGGCAGTGTTCCAGGTCGCAAGGGCCAAATCACACCCATAACATAAAAATCACGTCTATAGCCATGACATGTACGACCCCAAGGTCGTGTTTCTACCTTATGCTCATGTACTACCATATTTTATTCCCATTAATGCATATTTAAATGCATGTTTTACACGACCAACACTCACGTAGCACCCCTTAACTTGTGCAACTTCACAAGAACTATACTAAAACATTCAATGTCTGTGTGACCTTGACTCATCGTGTTGTCCATTTTAATCGCATAATCGTATCATTAATGACAGCCCAACGCTTGGGATGTCATACACATTTAAGTGATATATCACAAAAAAAAATTGTTACATAAAGTCATCAAACAAAAAGACCATCCATCCATTAAAACTCGCAACAGAGAAAAATATATAAATATCTAAAGAGAATATGATGTTCGGATGTTTGTGAGATAGACCTCGAATTAATCAATATCGATGTTTGATGTTTTATAAGATCAATCTGTCATCCGTCACCAGGTTTATGACTCGTTTACAATACATTTACAGCCTGTCAAACCGCTTTACTCATTAAGACAAATAAGTTATATAAGACGTGCTCATGTTACACAATTTCAACAATATCCGTAGATGATATAGACATAGTTTAATATATAAAATGTACTTATATTCATCACATAACCTATCAAGCTAACACAAACAATCACATAATTTATGGAATATTACATAATGTATTCAACCATTTCTGTATAGTTAGTTTTACAAAGATGAGTGAGATAATTTTTTTTAATTAACCCTAGCTTTTTATTTTATGTTTATTTTTGTTGTTCATTTTTCCTTGTGTGTGCAGTGTGATGAAGTTGCAGACTTTGTTTTCTCAGAAAAATAAGCTTTAAACGGAGGAGCTTCACTCCTGACATCTTTCGTCCTCTTTCTGCATCTGCATATATACATACATACACACACTCTTGTATCTATATATGCGTGTACTGTGTCTGCATACTTGACTACAAAAGCCAAACCAGTCATCAATACAAAGGACAGTACTACTTCACACCCACCACACCTTCTCTCTCTCTCTCTCTCTCTCTCTAAATATATACCGTCACTTTCTCTCTCTAAAACCCCACTCCATTTCCATTTCTCTCTAGATAAGATATTTTGTACAAAAGAGAGAGAGTTTTCCGTGCTTCTGTTTAATTGATTTGATTTGATTTGATTCATGTGTTGGTATGAAATTAACTGAATATGGAGGTGGATGAAATTGAGATCCAAACACAAGTGTTCCAGAGGGTTCCTTCTAACGGTAGTACCACAACTACTGATAATTCCACTAATCCTCAGAGGATAGCATCCTATACACCCAATTTGGAGGAGCTACAACACCACGATAACCATATTAGTGTTGCGAGACTTTCCGGATGGCCGTCCTCACGGATCGTTAGGGTTTCAAGGGCGTCCGGAGGGAAAGACAGACACAGCAAGGTGTTGACATCCAAAGGACTCAGAGACCGCCGTGTACGACTGTCGGTGAACACAGCTATCCAGTTTTATGATCTGCAGGACCGATTAGGCTTCGATCAGCCGAGTAAGGCCGTGGATTGGCTCTTGAAAGCGGCTGCGACTTCGATCGATAAGCTTCCGTCGCTGGATCCACCATTTCTCGGCGCAATCTCCGGGAGAAGAAACCGGATACGGAGCAGGTGAAGTCGCCGGAGTGTAGTAGTACATCGAGTAAGGGTTCTGGTCTCTCGCTGTCTCGATCTGAGAATCGAGACAGAGCGAGAGAAATGACTTCTCATAAAAAGGAAAAGGAAAAGGAAAAGAAGAAGGAGATTGATTCTACAAGAGTTTTGGTTTTGAATAAGGCGAATGGTTTTCAAGAAACCTCATCCTTCACGGATCTTCTCGCCGGCGGGATTAACATTAATTCCCGATCTAATTTGGATTATATCTTCAACCGGTCTACACAATCTTCTCCCCAGTTAATCCAAATGCCACAATTCAACATCACCTCCGGAGAAAATAATATTAATAATAACCACCACCACCACCAGTTCTCTTTCCTGCAAGACAGCTTTGTACCGGCTACAACCGGTGGTGGAGAATGTTACAACTTAAATTTTGCAATGACGTCGTCATCTTCAGTAACCGGTGGTGTTATTGCTCCGGGTAGTTTCGGTAGGGGGACCCTTCAGTCCAATTTGCAGTCTTCTTCTCTTTTGCCACACCATCTCCAGAGGTTCCAATCGGATGGATCAACATCCACAAATCTTCCGTTTTTCATCGTTCCGAACACGGCGGTTGAGCATTACCCGGTCACTGCGGGTTACTACGGAGGAGATGGCGGTGGACGGCGGTCGGATCAGAAAGAAAAGTCGAAGAACTGAGAGTTGCATCAATGGGTTCTTCCCCATCTTAATCTCAGGTAAATGTTCTTGAAAATATTCCATTTTTTTATATAAGTATGTGTTCATTTTTGCATATGCATTTATTAAGCTTGCATCTAGATATGGAACTCTTTAGGCTTTCTTTAACTCTAACAAGTTACAATGTCATTTTTAGGTATAATCTACTTCATTTCCAAAAATTGCAACAAAATAACACATATATATGACCTAAATTTGAAGATGGGGCAAATCAAGTTTGGACACTACGAACATAAATATTAAAGTAAAGATAGTTAGATCTCTATAAATGTCCCTTGCTTTACTAATAATAAATATTCTAGAGGTATCTTAAATCCTAAATATATGTATGATGAGAATATTTTAACCTATAGTTTCTTGTTTCTAACCCAAAGGTTAATTACTTAGTTTTAAAAGTAGCATTTTAGAAAATAGTTTATCTAAGAAGAATCTGGTAATACAAACCTTTAAGCAGCTTGTTAAATCATTAATTTCCAAATTGACATTTGATGTTATGTTGTCAAAACAAAAACTTTTTAACAAATCAAAATAGCAAAATTATAAGGTTTTTTAAAACTAAAAGTGATTTTTATCAATCTTCTTTAGAACAAGTACACCTTTGTTGTAGATCTAAAAATATATGACACTTTAAAGTCAAGCCTAAACTCCCTTTTAAAACCAAAAGTGATTTTTATCAATCTTCTTTAGGTTCCACACTTGAGTTATTCTGTAAAAATACATTTTAATAATAAGCTAAATAAATATCACAATCAAGATATATGTGTTGTTGCATATCTAAATGACTATTAGAATTAACATTCTGAAACTAAACACAGTTTCTCTTTCTATGTGATAATCCATATCTTAATATTATGTTGAAAACATGCATGGATTAGTGTGGTATATAGTAGTTAATTAATATAAAGTTATGATGATAAGATAGCATAAAACAGGTGTTTGTTTGTTAGGGTTTAGGATTAATAGTTTGGTTTCCTTTGTATCAAGCATGTCTTAAAGGAAAGACAGGTGTTAACCTGCACTTTATTCTTCATAATCAACATCAACCCACTTCCATTAAAATTCCGACAGATTCCTTAAAAATGAGTTTTTTTAGTTGTATTTTTAATTGGCCAATGGCATTATGTTTCACTGAAACCGAAATTTATTTTTGTTGCCGGGCTGGGCCGGTTTCGAGCAATGGGAAGGGCACGCACCTCACCATTCTGCTTTAGGGTTTTCTTTTTCTTTTTATTATATGTGGGACCCATAGGGTTTGGCTTAAGTTTTAATCAATGCACGTACGGTTGCTTTCTGATTGGTGGAAAGTTAGAAACTATAGTCTAATCTAATAAAAATATTATTATTATTATTATTATTATTATTATTATTATTATTATTTGGTTTTATTGTTATTCATCAATGACTCGTTTTTTTAAGAAAAACTCATCAATGACTATGTTTTTTTATATGTTCTTTTAAAGACTCATTTTTGATGTGTTATTTAAAGTTGTCATATTTGTAATAAGTTTAGTTGAAGGATGTGAGATATAATATATATAGGCAATCTGAGTTTTTGAGCATAGAAATAAAGCAAGCTAATTAGAAGTTTTTTTTAACGGTCAACTAATCACCGGATAAGTTTTGTTGGATGCACTCAATCGAGCAAATGCATCCTCTCCTCCATAACGGTCAGAGTTGGATGTATACCCAAGCCATTAAGTCACTAGTTTCGGGAAAACCCGCCCGCCCAAAGGCCCACTGCGGTAAAACCTAGCTTGGCTTGGTTTCGAACTTGCGATTTCCAAAGAAGCCTAGCTCTAAACTTCATTGCCACCACCAATGTCCTTCAAAGTGATGCTAGTGAGAGTTAAACTTGGGCCTCAATGAGAGAAATCAAGTGACTAACCAATAGACTAACTTGTCGGGACATAATATATGAGTTTTAAAACAGTTTATTTCACTAAAAGAATTAGATAGCCAATTTTAAACACCTTTAAAACAACTTATTATGATATCAAAAATATGAAAATGATCATAATAATAAACAATACAAAACGCCCCCCATGGCCCTAACCTATTAATAAATAATCTGAGTTATTTTCTAAAATTCCTATGTGGATCTATGTAAACTTACCTATGGCATGTAAGGAAAGCAAATCCTATAAAAAAGATGAGGTTAAGTTTATGATAATTGAAAAACAACATTTAATAAACACTAAAAATTCCATTTTTATGGAGAATCTGCATCTTCACGTTTCTAGGTCCCTTGTACTGTTAGATTGGGTTTTGTTTTCTATTGTGTTTTTGTGATCTGTTATCTTGTTTTAAGTCCAGCCTCTGGTGCTTGTTTTGCTTCTTTATAAAAAAGGTATTTCATGATTACATTTTTCAGTAAATATGACTTTAGTTTGGACTTTTCTTCTTCTTTGTTTGTCATTCTTTTTCTTCTGTGGGGCTTTACTTTTGTATGATTATTGCTTAACTGGGTAGAATTATATCTATGACTTTTTAGTTGGATGTATGATTTTCATTGATAATTATTTGTTTTAAATTTAATTAGTTATTTTTTTTATCTGTAAACTCATACACTCTTCTAATTCTACTCTTAAACCTACATCTTTTGTTTATTGCGGGGCTTGAATTCTCAACCTCATAGGGACGGGACACCTTATCTCCACATTTTTATATTACTACGCTACATGCCATTTGGTTTTTATTAGCTAATTATATTAGGGTTCTTTATTATATATGGGAAGCGGTATTCATTCTCTATTGCGCGTGTCCTATTTATTATTATTATTATGCTTTTTTGGTATTGGACATGCACATTTTTTACATTTTGCCTTTTGTGTGTCTCGTGCTTTTTTTTAACGGTATGTTTCTTTTATTCTGTATCGTCTATGTGACTTGAACTCAAGACCTTTCCTTTTCAAAATGTTTAAATACTTTGTCTTTGCCATTTGACCACCACCCCATTGGTGTCTCTTGCTTTAATTACCTAGCTCTCGTGTCGATAATGGTGGTGGTGGTGACCATTTGTTGTTAGTGGCATGGTTGTTGAAAGCTGAAGGCTCTTGGTGGTAGTTATGAAGAACATATGAACACAATAAACAAAAACGTAAAGAATATAAAAATCATGTAGTTATTGATTAAAATATTTTAATAAAATGCTATTAAATAAATACAAAACAGCTTAACTTTTTTTAGTAGTAATCTTTTTTTTAATGAATAACAAAAGATTTCAACCTCAATTTCCATATTATTATCAACTGTATTGTTAGTTCTAAAAAATGAACCTTCCTTAGTTCTAAAAAAGGTTCTAAATGCTCTTTTAAGAGCTAAGGTTTTTGGTTATCACAAAGTCGGCTCTTGTTGAAACAATTTTATTTTCCATGAGGAACTTCTTGAAGCTAAAGATTTTATTTCTTTTAAAATTGAAAAGAGCCTTATTTGGATGTAAGCGTTATTTAAAGTGCTAAAAGCGCTTAAATGAAAAGCCACTTAAGACTAAGTAGCACAAAGGTGTTAGGTTAGGTGGTTGAATTTTTTAATTCGAACATGACTCCTATTATGAGGGTGTTTGGGTCCTTTAGGATTGAGTTTGAAAATGACTTATTAACTTATTGGGTTTTTCAAAAAACCAATAAGTTAAAAAACGCTTTTTATCTTGATTTTTTGAGAAGATGTAAACGTTGTTATCGAAAAGCCCTTGAAACCTGTCTTTTTAAATGACTTTTGGTTTTTTTAAATATAAAATTACAAATTTAATATCACCCTTTAAAATAGCAACTAAACATGAAAACTTATCATATTATTTTTGGTCATTTTACTATTTCTCACTATAAAAACTAATCCAAACAATTTTTTAAAAACTCATTTAAAAAAAATAATAAATTAATAAACATTTTTGATTAAAAATAACACTTTTAAAGTTATAAGCAAATCCCAAACACCATCTATATCTCATATGTGGTGTTTGGGCTCTGGCCCATTTAATGTGCTATTATGAATATGAGTAATGCCAATAACTTAGTAACAATTCAACCAACCGATTACTCCGGCTCAAAATGAAACTTTTTTATAATTAATTTTCTTTTAATTATTTTGGTTTTCTTATCTCTCATACTCATACTAAAATTATGTAATTGAGAGGTGACTAACATATCAAAATGGAAAAATAATTTCAGTTTTGAAATTAAATATTTAGAGGGAAAATTATAAATCAAAGTATTAAAACTTTGTAAATAACCCCCATAAACTATAAATAGAAACATTTTTAACACTCCTAAACGAGTTAATAACTTAACCCGTTTATTAAATGAGTAGTGTTTATGTTAACCCATTTATTAAACTAGTCCTGTTTAGGATGACGCGTTATGTTAGTCGACCCAGAATCTTATTATTTCCGTGTTGAGTTTCGGGTCATATCAGGATATGCCGCCCCTAATTACACAAGTGCACTTTTCATTCAGTTGGCCTCAATCAACTACCTTGTCCGGGTGTATGTTGTAAATACTGAATACTTTTTCATTCCGCACCCTACAAATGCACCACATCGATCCAACTACAAATGCACTTTTCATTCAGTTGGTCTACTATCTTTTGGTCTAAGGTGATGATAGGTTTTAAACCCAACTAACAAAAGGGAAAAGCCCTATCCCTGGCATCGCAACTAACTTCATAGTATTAACAAATTTAACCAAAACATTAAGAGATTAGAGAACTTTTAGTTGAAAACTTTAATCAACAGGTAAATATTATTGTTTTTGTTATCTTTAACTTTAAAAGACTGTTTAGAACTCCACTCTGTACTCTGATTCGCATATTATTCTTTTGTTAATAATGACAAGAGTTAACGGTCATCTGGTCCTTGTGGTTTGTCTAATTTTGTTAGTTCAGGCCAAATCTCAAATTTTTATCATTTTCGTTCCTGGCATTCTTGAAACATGCCAGTTCCATCCAATAAAACTAAGATTGAATCAAATAATTGGAAAAACCACAGGGACGAAAATGGCAGTTAACTTATGTTCTTTTGGGACGGAACTTACATGTTTCAAGAATTTCAGGGATGGAAATGGTACAAATTTGAAATTTGATCTGAACTAGCATAATTGGACAAACTAAAGGGACGAAAATGACAATTAACTCTAATGACAAACGTGGTGTTATTTAGTCCGGTTCAGTTTTTTTGTTGGAAACTGATAAATCTAATTAATAGTATGTGGAACCGATAAGAAGGTGTTTGGGGCCAGTCTTTGGTTCTTTAATATCAGTATTTTTGGGTTTCGGGTCGGTCCCTGGACTTTCCTCACTCCTGTGAAATATATCTATTTTTGTTTTAAATTGTTGAGTTTTATTGTTATTTTACAGGTAATAAAGATGGAGAATCAGATTTCAGGGTGTTAAAATGTGATAAAAAACTTTCTATCATAAGGAATTATTACACTGTGTGTAGGTGATGATAAGTTATTTGCAGTTGCGTTGGCAATGATTGTTCTGGGGGAAGCCAAACATTTTTCTTTCTTTTGTATTTTGAAACTTTTGATTGCCTGCAATGCAATGGTTTATTTGTGTGTTGTGTGATTATTTCTCTTAGTTTTTGCATTTTACGTATTTGGTCATTAATATAATGGTGTGAAGTCTAAATTTCATGTTTTATGTTATTTATTATTAATTAAAATACTAGTGGGGCATTAATAAATTAATGACAATTTTTACCCACTTTTATTTTAATATTTTTTTCTAACCTTCTAATAATATATAAATTACATAAAGTTAACTTGAATTACAACACTAAAGAAACGAAGTCACTTGGGAGTTGGGATGTAGTTGGTTCTTAAACTTGTATTTGTTCTTTTATAACTCTTAAGCATGTAGAATGTTATCCCGGACAGCTGGTTTTGGTGTTTTTTATGATACAACAAGTAATAAACCTTGTATTACACGGGTTGGGTAAATAAAATATTTTATTTAAGTAAAAGATGATAAATATGATATAAAAAATTTCTTAAAACTACTCATAATCAATAAAATGTAAATTTGTATAATATACTATATTATAGACCTGGTGTTTTTATAATTAGGTTATAGACCCAGATATTACACGAACATGATAAATAAAATATTTTACGTAAGTAAAAGATGATAATTATGATACAAAAATTTCTTAAAACCACTCATATAATCAATAAAATGTAATTTTTTCTTTGAAATTTAGAGAAAAATAGAACAATTTTGTAATAAATTTGCAAATATTAATAGACCAATATATCACCGATAGTTATACCTATTCATCATTAAATACATAAGTTAAAACTTACAATTTACTGAACTAGATTTGTAAATAATTTGAAATGGAAAGCTAACATGACTAATATGCTAGTACTACTAAATGTTAAAAATCAGTGTAACATTTGCAAGATTTCAAAGATTGTAAACTTTCGATCGTTTCCGCGTTTTATAAAGTTTTTTATTTATGTAATTATAGGATCAAGAAAAATGATGCTCACAACATTTTCGGAACAAAATCCAAGTTACACATGCCTTAGTACCGTTAATATAACCTAAACAATAAGTTAGAAGAGTTAAAAATGGCAAACAACTGATAATACAAGTCCAGGGACCAAAATTGTAAAAAATGAAAATTCTTTTTGTCAGAAGGCCTTGCGGACCTTAAGACCTAAAGCCTTGCAGTCCGTAAGGAGTGCCCAGATGCAAAATATTTGCTTGATCACCAAGTTTAGCCACCTATCTTCAACTTGTGACACCTAGCACAAATCTTGCCATCTTCAATCTGGTTATAACACACGTTAGGACATAAAGCAACAACAAAACACACTTGGCAACACCTTCTTGATCCAAAATCACTATAAATAGGTGTGTTCTTGAACCATTTTTCCTCACACCTTCATAATTCTCTTCTCTTCTCATTTGGAGCTTGCTTCTGCATTTGAGGTCTCCTTTGTTGAGTTCTAATCCTTCCCTTCTAACATTAGTAAGTGTTCCTCCTAGTCTATTTCATTTAATAGCTATTTATGAGCCAAAAGTCAAGCAAATTAACTTTTGTTTTGACTTTCGTTTCTAACCATTTTGGTCAAGTCAAAGTTCAAAATGACTTTGCTAGGTGATCGTAATAATGAAGGTGTTAATCCTTGCGATTACACCCTCTAATCATCACGTTTAGTAGACAAAATGACGAGTCAAACTTTTACGAAATAAAAGTCAAAACGCAGAAATTGCATTTTATGACGAATGAACTTTTAACTATTAAAACCAAAAGTTTTGACACCAAATAAAGTTTATATAATATTATAAGACATGTTTTATCATGTCTAACTAGTCATTTCTAGTTTAGAGCTCAATTCCTAGTCGAAAGTCAAACGGTTTGACTTCTGCTTTGACGTTCGAATCTGACCCATTTGGCCAACTTTAGGACCCTATCAAGCCCAACAATATGAACATAGTGTTATAGTGTTACACCTGCTCATAGCCGGAAGCGCAAGATGTGATCGTGATTAGTTCTCATTGCATACGATATAAGTAAACAAGCTATATGAATAAAATGCGTACGATGTTCATCCATTACATAGATATAAAAGAATTTACAAGTCACAAGTTGTTCATAAGAGACATAACAAAGTTGTATTGTTTTCCTTAAAGACTTGTTACAAAAATATAGTTTTAAACCAACAAGGCTTTGCATTCTATGTCTCGATCGAGGGCGAGATATATGAATCAAACCCTTCAAAATAGGATGACATCGCATTCTTGACCATCTTGACCTCTTGAAACCGTACCGTGCAAGGATCCACTTAATTGCCTAAAATGCATGTAAGTTGCAAGGTCAACATAATGTTGGTGAATTCAGGTGTCTGTTTTAGTATCAAAGAAATCTCAATAACATTTGAAAGTTCTTGTCTAGAAAACCGGTATGTAAAGCAAAATCGTTGATCATTAATCTTTTGTAAGGACATTAATATGTGTGCCGGCATAGGAAGAAATCCAACCTTTGACGATTTTGTGTCGATTAACCTCGACTGGGACACAAAAGCACTCTAACGGTCTCACGGACCAAGAGTGGGGCTCGCCAAAATCCAATAGATCTACCCTTTTGTTGGTGCATATTTTGTGACAATAGCTTAATAGTTTAAGTATTTAGTATTTGATAAATTGTATTGGGCTTAGCATTATTAGTTAGTGAGTTAATTGTTGTAATGGGCTTGGAGAATGGCCTGGCCCAATTAGAAGCCCAGTTCACAGACATATGGTATATAAACACGTTTCGTGATTAGGGTTAATAACAAGAGAAAGCCTTAGAGAAGATTTAGAGATTGTTGAGAAAAACTTAACTAAAGGCTAAAGAGAGAGAATGAAAATGTGAGAGAGAGAGATTGAAAACGTGTGAGAGAGAGAAAGATAAGCAAGATCACAGAGATGGGCTATGAGGTTATGTGATTGTGAGTCTTGAGTTGATTGTAAAACTGTGAGTTTGGATAATCAATAGAAGACTGTTTGAATATAATTCTGTTTCTACTGATTTCTGTAACAATCTAATATAGAGGATTCCGCACTCTAGATTAGATAGACAATTCTGTGAAAGATCCATAGGATTAAGGGACCTACATTTGGTATCAGAGCATTAGGCTCTTGATTGGCTCGATTCAGGATTGTTCGGTGCAGATAAATAGAAGATTTTCAGGAATTTTTGAAGTTGTTCGAATTTGTGCATGATTCTGCGTATTTGTGGTTGCAACTAGGGTTTTGGAAACTGAATTTTGGGTTGAAAAATGGCTGTTTGATCTTTCTGCGTTTTTAGTGTTTTTGTTGCGGGAAACTTGAAGATTTTGAAGAAAAACTTGAAGATTTGTTCTTCGTGTTCTTCATTTTGTTCTACAGTTTTTCTTGAAAATTGCTGATAATTTGTTGTGTTGATTTTTGCAGGAAAGTGAAAAGAGATCAGGATAAGATCATTTCAAATTTTGAAAAGATTTCATCAGATTTTGAGATAAAAATAAGAATTCCGGCGTATTTGCTGAAAAGTTAGCGTATTTGTTAATTACGCGGGTTGGCTGCGTATTTATTAATTACGTGGGTTGGTGATCAGAGTGTCGTCGCGCCCTGGTCAAAGATAATATTTATATACCTTAGCAACGTGTTAGTGACCTCGAGTTGTTACCACCCCCAGTTGGTTGTTTTGAATATTTTGGTTTTGGGGATGGTAGTCTTGGTATTGGCATTGGTGTTGGTATTGGTTGTTGGGTTGGTTGGAATGTTGGGGATACATTTGAATGGGCCCGAATGATGGTGTAGGTGGCGAGTTTGTGTTGGGTTAAGTAGAGACAAGTGTTGTCTCTAACCGATTAGCTAAATTCCTTCTAACGACCCGCTTGATCTCCGACTCAAACACCAACGGTGACGTTTTTCCAGAGTTTCATGTATGCATGCACTACCTGTAACCTGCACAAGTAACACACCCGTGTAACACAAAAGCAAAAACGATATAGAAATAAGCACTTAAACAGATATCACTAATCAAATAAAGTCTAAACACAAAGCGCACGAACTCCCCGGCAACAACGCCAAATTTGATCGAAGTGTCGCGCCCCGGTCAAAGATAATATTTATATACCCAAATTATTCTTAACAATGTCACACCCTGACCCGCAGCGGATGTGGTAGTCGGGGCATGATTGGGTTTTCATCAAAGCTCATGACATTTACTATAATAAAGTTTCATATTTATTATTTCCAATTAAAAGAAAAATTCCAACAAACAAGTAAACATACAAGCACAAAATGTTCTAAACACAACATTCATGAACTCTTTATTTTTCTTCTAAGGCCAATTCATATGTGTTCCTTGCTTCAACCTGTCCACCTGTATAATGTGTAAAAATAGAGTTTTGGGTCAACAAAAGTTGGCGAGTGAATCTCATTTAAACATTTGAAAGAAATAGTTATATTGATTATTTAAATAAAACTGTGCATAAACCAAATATGAGCATACGTATATGTAAATCTATCCACAACCACATAACATCAAGCAATGTACACATGAGCATGTTAAATGATGAACTGTGAGATCAAGGCTCAATCAAACGGAACCGATCTAATGAGGCACGCGATGCTTAACTCGTATCCAACAAGGAGCTGATGGGCCTAATGTGAAATGATTGCACTCAAATGAGAAAAATGTAACCACATAATACAACAAACAACATTACATAACACATTAGATCATATAATGGTAGTAGCACAAGTGTTTGAATAAACAAAATATGTAACGACATATGATACACCCCAAAACATGAATAAAGAGGGGAATTTGTAAGGATTCACTCACAGTGGATGCGTTTCCTTGGATTGACGACGAATGCGCACGAAGTTGGATTTAACTACGAGAGAAACTAACCTAAATAATAACGTAATAATTCGATAAATATATAATTTTTTTTAAAATTAATGTTTCTAATTAATACTTTTTATTAGATTTTTAGAGTTATTTTTGTGGTAATTATTACTATTTTTAAACTAGAACTCTTATTTTTTAGTATTTTAAATGATTTTTAAATAATGATAATAAAGAAAATGATTATATATATATATATATATATACACACACACCCTTATAGGGTTAACCGGTCGGATCGGTTTGACTTCAAAATTATTGGCATCGTGTGAGGATCGAACTTGTGACCTCCCGTATACGTGCACGCAGCTCTACCAACTGAGCTACGTGTCTAACCCAAAATAATCCGGATTTTTATTATATATATATATATATATATATATATATATATATATATACAAACTAGATTAAACTATATTTTGTTTTTATTTAAAAAGCTTTTTATAATTATCAAAACCGGTTACAAGAACCGGATCGAATCCGTGACCTGATGTTCGTGTGCACACAACCCAACCAGTTGGGCTGTGTGACTAACGCGGTGTATATGTGATTTTAATTAAATATATATACTATCTGCGTGGTTCTATATTTTAGTTATAAAAAAATTTGGTTTAATTAAGGAAGTCGGTAACGTATCTGAGACTCGAACCCGGGACCTTTTAGATAAAATGCACACAGTCCACCACTGGACTGTGTGTCTAACCCAGTTTAACACCAGTTTTGATTACATTTATATACTTTCTCAACTTCGTCTTCCTCATTTCTCAAAAACAGTTTGATAACCCGCCATGAATCTATCAATTTCCCAGCTACTGTTAAACGTAATTTGAACGGAAAGTTAAAAGATTGAAAAGATTTAAAGGAGATTATACCAAAAAACGACGATCTTCAATTTCTCTGCTAAGTTCTGGCGAGATTTAAGTTTTCCGGTGAAGCGCGGTTAGACGACTAGAGAGTTTGTAGAGTGTAATATGAGTGTGAACGAGTTCTACAAGGTTCTGGGATCACTATTTATAGGCGAAGACACTGATTTGAATTTAATTTTTGGTTGTGTCGGTTCCGGTCAAAACCTTGAATGGCAAATTTAATTGTATAACCGTTTTGATTTGACTCAATTATTGAGTTTATATGCATGATTAGAAACGGTTTTTGGTAGTTAATTGAAAGGAGAAACGACAATCTTGATTGATTGCCGAGATGAGTTCCCTGTTATCGGGCGGGACTCCAACCAGTTTTAAAGGTAACGAGCTTATAACAGATTATTTGGTTCAAATATGTCAGATGTTGTGCGTGTGTTGAAGCGGTGTGTAGTGTGTGTTGCTTGAGTGGAGACCCGGGTTCGATCCCGCGGTCCACTCTTTTTTTATAAGTATTATATTTATATATTTTATTTATTATTATTACTTTATTTACTTTATTATCATTTATTTTATTAACAACACCATATTTATTAATCGACTAACATAAAAGATTATAACATATATTTACAAAAACGGAGTGGGTTTTAGAACCTGTTTTATGACGAATGTTACAAACAATGTGTTAGTGGTAGTAAGGGGTCGAACCACGAAGAGTTTGTAGTTTGCGTATGGACGAGATTGATTATAAATGATGTCACAATTTTATGAAGCTTGCTAACTTGATTAAAGGTTTTTGTTTGTTTGTTGGAAAAGAGTGTCGGAATGTACTGACGATTTTAACGTAAACTACCAAATTATTATTACACAGAATTACATGAAGACTTGATTACTTGGTTAAAACAATAATTGGGAAAAGTTTCACACCTGGTTCGGTAATTGAAGACCTAGGGTTGTACACGTTTTAGATTTAACTCAATTGCATATATGATTAACGGATTTAGTGTCACGTGGCTTAGGTGCCAAGTGCTATCAGACGATGGACCGTAATGTACTTTGTTACCAAGAACATGTAAAGCCTACCAATTAATAAGGCATAATTGCACAAATTCATTCGCGAAGTCAAATTTTATTATCATTCGGCAATTCACAAATTCAATTCAAATACACGACAATTATCAAAAGTTTCAAATTCAAAATATAATATGTCGCGAATCAAATCTCAAAACAAATGTTTAAACCCTAGAATCTTACAAAAACCAACACCGGGGTGAAACCTGAGAGGATTAGCCGCTCATGATGAACGGAACACGATCAACAATTGGCAAGAGCTTGAACTTGAACATAATCTTCAACCTTAGAGAGTAGTGGAGTTCGGGTTTGGTGAGTGGTGATGGGCAGAGGTTTGGTAATTGATGATGAGATGATGATGATGATGAGATGATGATGATGATGATGATGATGATGATGATGATGATGATGAGATGATGATGATGATGATGTTGTTGTTGGTGGATTCGGGTTGTGATCGAAGATGATGAGGGTGGATGATTGGGATCGATTAGTAGAGCTGTAGAGGATGGTTATGGCTCCAAGAATGAAGGATAGTATTCAAAAACTCGTAACTCTCCAATAATCTAAAATCTTGTTTTAACTCGTCCAAAAACACTCTAACAAGTCAACATAGCATCGGAGACCAGGGAATGGTGTCGCCGACGGCCAAACCCTGCGTCACCGATGCCCCTTGTAGATTGCAAATGCTACCGACAACTTAATTGGCTATCTACGTCTAAACCTCATCGATGCATGGCGTCGCCGATGGCCCAAGAGGGTGTCGGCAACGCGGCTTGCAATGATGTTTTCCTGTTTTGACCGTTTTACGCCCTCGGTTGATCCCGTTCGCTCCCTAATGCTCCGTAAAGCGTTCGAATAGCTCCTTAAACTCCATTAGACATACAAAACACAATTCTGATCAAAAGTAGGCCATTCGAAATCAAAAGTTATGTAAAAACATTAACTTAAATACGATAAGACACCGATTTTTGACCACGTATCACATGCCCACAGTTGTCTTTTGCTTGCCCTTAAGCAAATCCGTTTTTCACTTTCACATGGGTCGAATAAAAGACACTTCCTATTCTCAAAACTCAATTTAAGGTTTAATGTCATACCAAGTTCACAATTTTCACATTTTACAGGTTATTAGTGATAAAACGAATTTCACATAAAATGGTTACTCAAGATTAACCCGCCTTTTAAACTAACACATCGTACATATCCTCACAATGTTCTCTCCACTTGGTTTAAAATTTAGCTAATAATGATGAATTAGCAATTCTCAAGTAAACACTCAAACCAATTAAAACACGTACCCGCATAAGCTTGCAACACAATCATTCTCCACTGCTGAACATAAATAATAAGCATAAGTCAAAAGGTCTTTAAGGTTGTAACGGGGCTAGACTAAGGGTTTGAAATATGATATTCTAAAAGTGGCTAAGGCGATGAAAACTCAATTTTTATTAAAAAACTACCAAACAAAACTAACTACGAACATCAAACTATGTGGCAAAATTTTTCGCCTTTTATTCAACAAACTATGAACGCACATGTTTGTGCTTTTTCACAATGATTTTCTCTTATTTTGTATACTATTTTCTGAATTTTCGCTTTTTTTATACTGAAATAAACCACAACTTTACAAAATAAACTAATCCTAAAATCTAATTTTCATGACACGGGTTAAAAATAAAAAGGGTTAACGGTTAAATGAAAGGTTTAGGCTCAAAGCTGGCGACTAAGGGATAGATCTTTGGGTAAGGATAAAATAAATGGTGTCAAATAAAAGGTTTACCTAATGCTTTAATCATTCTTGTGCTCGTATTTGGTCTATGGTCTCAAACGCATCAAAAGTTGCAAGTTCTACAATAGGCGACTAATAGCACACTCAAACAAAGAAATATTTCTATGATATGTATCAATGGCTCAAAATCTCACGTAAAAGGGGTATGATATGTGATATGCAAGACACATTAGTTTCTTAAGCAGATTATTCCCAAATTATAACACCTTGTAAAATCGTGTCCAATAGTATAGTGACACGTGTTGTATTTTTATTTTAGTCTATTAAAGACTAATAAGGACTAAAGGTGTCAACATGCTCAAACTAAGCCTCTGAGTGACTTTCTGATGTCAACATGCATAAACATTAGCCTCTGAGTGACTGATATGTCAACATGCTTAAACATTGCCTCTGAGTGACTGATATGTCAACATGCTCAAACTTGGCTGAGTGATAGATATGTCAACATGCCCAGCCTCTGAGTGACATCGGAGTCAACATGCTTATAGTGGGCCTCTGAGTGATCCTCTACGAAGTCCTAACTCTCACATGAGCTACTAGTTGGACTAGAGGAATTAAATTCCAAAAATACGCTAAAGTTGGACAATGGCGGGGTTATGTAATACCTCGTAAGAATTCATGTTCGGTAATATATCGACACGTATACATACCCTCAGATCATACCTCAATGAGCTGGCCACTCAATAATGTTCAAAAATATCAAAAATTCATAAAACTAACCGTAACCTACGGTCTAGGACCATAGGCTACGGTCTAAGGCTGTTGATTCATTTTTAAACTGACCGTAAGCTACGGTCTAGTGACCGTGGCCTATGGCGAGGCTTGAAAGCCTATGTTTTTCAATATTTTGACTTTCACAAAATTACCCAAAGGCCCCTAGACTTCGTTATTATCATATTCTTAATTTACTAAGCCACCTTTAGACCCGAACGTCTCTCGTTTGAAACGATATCTTTTTATTTACCATCCTTGAGCATTCCGCTCCATTACTGAACATTTAACCTTACTAGTTTGGGTAATTTAACCCGTGAAACCATAAGTATTCGTATCTTATACGTTTAAGCTAGTAAACACTTATTAGTCGTAAGAACACCTAGTGTGACACCCATTAACGTTCGGTTATTCATACTCTTCTTCAATACATCTCGTATTAAACGTAAAGACCAAGTTGTGCCATTATGTCATGGATTATAAGTCAAAGGACAATTCATGACATTTAACAAAACTATATTTGAGGGACCAAATGTATCAAAACCCCAAATCTTTGTGAGGATGCCACCTAGCCTGCAAATTGCCACACTTCTCCAGCTCTTGACACCTAATTGGACACTTGTGATGATCCTACAACACCCCTAACACTTGGCTCCATCTCCTTACACCTCTTGCACTATAAATAACCACTCAAACTCACTCATTTCCTTGCTCATTCACTCTTCTCCTCTCTTATTACACTCTTGGAAGATCCTGACTTTTTAGGAGCTTCCCTTTGAGTTCTAAGTTTCCCTTGGATCACTTGTAAGTGCTCCATCTCTGCTCTTTTCTTTTTATAGGCTTTTAATAGCCAAAAGTCAAGCATTTCGAAAAATGCCTTGACTTTCGGTTAAGACCATTATGGTCCAACCATTGTTCAAAATAAACATGGCTAAGTGATCGTAATTAGGAAGGTATTAACCCCTTAAAGGGGCACCTCCTAAAGATAAACGTTTAATAGGTCAATTGACGGGTCAAAGTTTATGTTTTAAAAAGTCAAACGGGTCAGATTTCATAAATATTATAATCTAAGTTTAATATATGTTATAAAAATGTTTTTGACACCTAAACAAGTTGGTAATAATTATTAGAACATGTGGGAACATGTTTGATCTGTCAATTTCAATCCTAGAGTCGGTTCGCAACCGAAAGTCGCGAAGTTTGACTTCTGCTTTGAGTTTCGATTCTGACCCGACTTAGATTAGTTAACTTCTGAATTAAGGTCAAATTATGATCGTAATACAATGTGGCATAACCCTCTGAGGTTATATTACATGATCATAATCATAATCTGAGTTTATGCACAAGTTCCGTAAAATGTCAAATTTTGACTAAAATGCCATTTTTACATAAAACAGGGTTTTAATCAACAATGAACTTGAAAATGAATTACCTACTGATATGTTATGTAATTAGCCTATTATGATGTTAATATTCTGATCATAAACTGATTTTAGTATAATATCGTAAACGATACTTTTAAATGACCAAAATGCCCTTTCGGTGCATAGTTTGGTCTTAAACAAAAAACCACACTTATGTGTGCTATCTTACTGATAACATATCACAAATTAAGTATTTTTACAGAATGTTTATGATCATTACATCAGAGTACATGCAAGTTCCTTTTATACGACATATAATTACCAAAACGCCCTTATGAGGCATAGTTTCGTTTTAAAACTTTAACGGGCATATAAGTTGATATCCTACTGATATTACAACTTATCTGAAGTATAATGACATATAGAACTTATTCATGACTCATCCGGTTACCCGATATCGCTTATATACATACGGTTAAGTATATGTAACTAGTTTACGAAAATTAACCGAAAGAGGTTTAACCTTATCACTTAAAGTCTCAAAACCAGAATGATTATGGTTTACCCATTTTATACAACTCATAGTACTTATTGGGTTTAACTACATTCTATCCGGTCATCGCTTAATCCAGCGTACCGTTTTTGATCCATTACGCTAGTCGGTCTAAGTCTATGACTTGAATAAGACCATTAGCATTTTAATTGGTTAGCTTATGCCATAATCCAGACTAGAGCCTTCCGGTAAATGCTATCTGCACTTAGTTCATTTTGAATACGGCTGAGATATAAATCTTGCATTTTAATTAAGACTAGCTCAGGTAAATACTCTTGACTTGTTTTCCCTATACGAGCTTGGGTTACGGTAAATTATTACCGCTTGGTTAGAAATGGGATCAATCGAATGCCGGATTGTGGCTAGTAAATCCACATATTCTGTTTTGATCAGTTTTGTTTGATAACTTAAACATTGGGGGTTAACGACCGTGTCCTGGATATCCTTGGCTCATTACATTAGTTAATGGCCACGACCAAAGCACGGGGTGTAGGCATACACCCGACATATGCGAATGCTAAACTATTTTTTACCCACAAGTTGGGGATAACTCCTTCGTGGGTTCATTAGTGGTGTGTACGTTAATCATGTCTCGGTCTCTGTACTGGGCCTCATATGTATTGACAAACATGTAAAGCTGTTAACAAGGTTACAACACTGACTTTCCCAAGTTATAAAAGATTTGTGCCCTGTGCACTTAAATCTAATTTTAAAAATGTTTTCAAAATGAGTCAGTCGGGTGTATTTACCAGCGAAAGTTGACTTATTTTCAAAAGACTAAGATGCAGATACAATACGAAATAGGCTGGAAGCTACTCGGTAGTGATATAAGAGGATCTTGCAAATCCTTAGATCTACCCAAAGTCTGTTATACATTTTTGTACATTTTACGATCCGCTTGTGGATCATTCATTACAAGCCGTCTGTATACTATTTTCCGTACTTTGAACATTTGGTTTGTAATAGTAATTTAAACTCCAAGACTTCCGCTGTGCTGTGTTTAATTGACTATGATGATATCAACTTATGTCACGATATTCCCCACCCGGGCCCACCGGTGTTTGGTTGAATACGTGGTGTGACAGGTTGGTATCAGAGCCAACGTTTGAGAGAACTAAACACTAGCCTTTTGTGTTTAATCTCAAACTAACACAATAGCACATTCCTTGGACTTCCGAGTCTAGACTTTGACCTAGGATTACTCATCTCATTATTAAGTTATTATTATTCTTTTAACTTAATTTTAACATGAAAATGCCGTCAAGAGTACGAGGAAGAGGTAAAGGACCAATGAGGGGAGGACCATCAGGACACATCCCTTCACAACCGCATCACTCGAATCCCTATGAGGATTCGGGAGATTCCTGGCCCCTATCAAGACATTCACCAACCCACACCCAAAGCTCGTACCACTCGTACCATTCACACCAATCACACCACTCTCATCATTCTCATCGTTCATATCATGATGAGTTTAACCCGAACCAATACTTTAACACACCCCAGATGATCAGAATCAGTTGGATCAACCCAATCCAATGGATGAGGACTCCTATCCAGAAATGCCGCCGTCGGGATCACACACACATCCCATGGAAATATCAAGTGATTCGAACTCTTACGCCGGATCGCCATACCAAGGTCCTAATGAGTGGGACCAATATTGGAACCAATTTACCTTTTCTAACACTCCTTCTCACCACTCCCCAACACCTCCTGTACAAGAAGATGTTCACATATAACCGGTGGAACAACCTCAACCGCCACCTGAGCCACCAAGGAGGAAACGTGGAGCGCGTATGTTGGTACGTGCTGGTCAACGGTCGGGATCGCTGCCACCTTTGCCCAAACCTTACCCAACCATTCAAGAGGATCCACAAATGGGTGGACCCTCCTATGCTTCACCTGTGGTGGAACCGACACCACCACCAGTGGTTCAACAACCACCATCGGGTTTTAAAAACCCTGTTTCTACATATCCAGATATATCTGGATATGATCCTTTTAACCCATCTACGCCAGTAGATTACCAAGCATTGTCGCATGACCCTTATATGCAAGCGGTTATGCATAACGCACTTTACCCGTCTCCTTTCCCACCCGTTTATCCACCTACTGGATATCCAAGTTATGGGTACCAGTATCTTGTTATGCCACAACCACAATATAACATCTGACGAAAAACAGGTTCTAAAACCCGCTCTGTTTTTGTAATTCAAATATACGAATGATGTTCGTTACGCATTTATGTTGAAAGTTTAATTTTTTTTAGATTGTTGGTAGTATTTAATAATAAACAAAATAATAAAGTTAAAATAATAATGTAATAGATAAAATATAAGTAATAAAAATAAATTGACAAAAAGTGTAGACCGCGGGTCTCGAACCCGGGTCTCCACACAAACAATACACCCAGCACACCGCTATACCACACACACATGGGTTATAACTTCAAAACAAACGCTATTTATAGCAAAATAATTCTTGAAATTCAATTTCAAAAGAACCCGCCTGTAACCTCCCAATCCATCAACAATTTCCGTTTCTGTTTTGAATTAAACTAAAGAACTGTTTTCCAATCATGTATTAAGATTCAATCATGGTCAAATCGGTTACATACAATAATTCGATCATCAATATCCTTACCGAAACCGATGAAACCGAAAATCAACTCAAATCAGTACCTTCACCTATAAATAGCGATCCTTGAACCTTGTAGAACTCGCTCACACTCACAAATAATCTCGCAAAACCTCTCTAAACGCTCTCTGTGTTCAAAACCCACTTCGGCGGAATATCAAAACTTGCCGGAATAATCACCGGAGCTTCATCATAACCTCAAGTCGGTATAACTCTTAGTTTTATTTCAATTCCCTCATGTCAATGATATCATGTGTAAACAAAAATAAGCAAAACCAGTTTTGGTTGAATTTGTCAGTTTACGTTTTTTGAAGAAAGAAGATGAAGTTGAAAGTGTGTATATATATAATTAAAACCGGTGTATATACTGGGTTAGACACACAGTCCAGTGGTGGACTGTGTGCATTTTAAATGAACAGACCCGGGTTCGAGTCTCACACACGGTTTCGATTTCCTTAAATAAACCAACCCTTTTTATAACTTAAATATAATCAGATTCAGTTTGTGTATAAATTTAATTAGCCACCCATATTCTCCGGGTTAGTCACACAACCCAATTGGTCGGGCTGTGTGCAACACAAAGCTTTGGTCGCGGGTTCGAGTCCGGTCAGTTACATGTTTATGAAATTATCAAACCTTTTTAAATAATATCAGAATATGGTTTTACTTAATATGTGTATATAGGTAATTAAAAACGGATATATTCCGGGCTAGACACGTAGCTCAGTTGGTAGAGTTGCGTGCATGTATACGAGAGGTCATGCGTTCGAGTCCCATACGATGCCAAAACCATCCGAATTAACCCGGTTCGACCCGCTGAAGGGTATTTTTTTAATTAACCTTTTCTTTATTTTTTTCTCAAAAACTATTAAAAAATATAACAAAATAAGTCCTTTTTAACCACAAAAATTAGTAATAAATACTATAAAATTATCTAAAAAGTCTAATAAAATTCATTAAATAAAAATACTAATTTTAAATAACAGAAATATATTTACCGAATTACTACGTGAAAATATAGGTTAGTTTTCTCGTCGGTTGGAATCTTTAAATCGTGCACGCTCGTTATCAAATCAAGAACGCACCCACTGTGAGTGAATTCCTACAAACTCCCTTTTTTATTCATGTTTTAGGGTGTATCATGTGTCCTTTTATTTATATCATTTATTCAACACTTGTGTTATTACCATTATATGAACTAACGTGCTATGTGATATTTGTTTTATTGTTATTTGTGGTTATACTTTCTCATTTCAGTTAAGCTCTCACATTAGGCCCACCAGTTCCCTATTTTATACGGGTAAAGCATCGCGTTGCCTAATTAGATCGGCTCCGTTTGATTGAGCCTTGATCTCACAGCACATCACTTATCATGCTCACATGTACATTGCTAGATGATTATGTGGTTTGTGGATAGTTCACATATACGTTTGCTCATATTTGGTTTATACACATTTTTATTAAATTAATCAACATATCATTTTTCTTAATGATTAAAGGGGATTCACTCGCCAACTTTGTTTACCAAAAACTCTATTTTTACACATGATACAGGTGAACAGGTTGAAGCAAGGAACACATAGGATTGGGCCTTAAAAGAAAAAAATAAAGCGTTACCTGAATGTCATGTTTAGAACATTTTGTGCTTGTATAGTTTATGTGTTTGTTGGAATTTTTCCTTTTAATTGGAAATAATAAATATGAAACTTTATTGTAGTAAATGTCATGAGTGTCACACCCCGACCCGCAGCGGAAAAGGTGATCGGGGCATGATTGGGTTATCATCAAAGCTCATGACATTTATTAAGCGTTTCATATTCATTAATACAAATTAAATGGAAATATACAATAAATGTTACAACATGATCTAACTAACAATCTAACTTCTTTGTTCTCTTCTAAGGCATATCCTATGTTTTCCTTGCTTCAACCTGTTCACCTGTATCATGTGTAAAAAGGTTTTTGGATCAACATAATGTTGGCGAGTGAATCCTATGGAAAACATTTGAACAAATTTATTTGAATTGATTATGAAATATGTGCACAACCAAACATGAGTAAAATTAGATGTATCTTAATCAACAATCATAAGATATTAAATGAAACACTCATGAACAATAATGGAACAATTAGAGGCACGCGATGCTCAACTCGTCTCTCACGAGGAACTGAGGGGCCTGATGAATGAATTGCATAAACATGATAATATGAATGACACAACTACAAACAATATAAACTCAATGATACACACATGAACAATAATGAATTTGATGTGAAGCACGCGATGTTCTACTCGTCTCCCACGAGGAACTTGTATGAGTTTCATATAATTTGATAAAAGGAAATAAGTAAATCACAACAATAAAAACAATCTAAGTTTAGGTCATGATATGGTATGGCACAAGTTTAAATAAATAAATTAATTATTTTCATAACACATGACACACCCCAAAACGTATAATTTAAAAGGGGGAGTTGTAAGATTCACTCACAGTGGGTGCGTTCGGTTGATGATGTTGAATGCACGCGAAGTGGTTTTAACCACGAGTGAGTTTAACCTAGAATAATCGCATTATGGTTTGGTAAGTAAACGGATTTTATTAATCTATTTTAGTAGGATTGTTGGGTGTATTTTTGTGAGTTTGAGGCTATTTTCTAACCTTAAAAATGTTATTTTTAAGTATTTTTAATTGATTTTTAATTAAAATAATTAAATAAAAAATAATAAAAAAAATTGATTTTTTTCTGACCGTTGACCGTTTGACTGACCGTTGACCTGACCGTTGACCGGTTCAATTCGGAATACAAGTGCGCTGAGTGAGGCTCGAACCCGAGACCTCCCGTACGCGTGCACGCAGCTCTACCAACTGAGCTACGTGTCTAACCCGTTATAAATCTGATTTTAATTATATATATATATTAATTAGTTTAAACCGAAAATCATTTTTATTTTAAAAACAGTTTAAGCGACTCGGACATGCACTCCACAGGTCTCGAACCCGGGACCTGTGGTTTAATCTAACACACAGTCCACCGCTGGACTGTGTGTTTAACATGTTATATATTTCCACTTTTATTATACTTAAATGCAAATTATCTGCTTTCATTTCTGACTCTATTTAAAAAGTTAATAATTGTCCGGGTCGATGTAGGAGACCGGACTCGAACTTGTGACGTGCGATTAAACATACACACAGTCCACCGCTGGACTGTGTGTTTAACTTGGTTATTATTCCGATTATTAATATACTTAACATATATCTAAGGCGACTCCGGTTCAGTAAACAAAAAAAATGGTTTTTATTAAGGCAGCATGTGTGAAACCGGAATCGAACTCGAGACGTTTGCGTTATATGTGCACACAGTCCACCGCTGGACTGTGTGTCTAACCCGATTAATAAGTTGATTTTAATTATACATATGATACGGAAATACATCGTCTTCTTCACTGAAATATAACCAGAGTTCGGAAATCGACTGGTTCAAAGTTTTTATCGGTTTATTAGTGTATTTCAGATCATTACGGTGAGATAAATGTGAAAAGGAAAAGAAATTGGGCGGAGAAGTATACCGACTGGACCCTCTGTTTTCCGGCAGAACTCCGGCGACAGCAAATCAACTCCGGCGTCAGGTGTCTTGCAGCAGCAAGTCTCCGGAAAGCTTGGAAAGAGTATGGGTATCTCCGGTATAAGCTTCAGGGGCTCAGTGAGGTTCAGAAATAAGGAAATCGGTTTTCCGGCGACGAACAGAAAAGTTCCGGCGAGTGGAATTACGCCGAGGAAAAGTGTGGTTTTGAGCGAAAAGGTTTGCAATGGGTTGAGGGTGAATTTATAGGGGAAAATGTCGAAGCACTTGGTCTGATTCCCGACTGGGTTCATTGATTTAAATTTTCCGGCGGTTATAATTTTGGTCGCGGACTTCAAACATCGGTTATAACCGATGTATTGTTAATGGTTTACGTTATAACTGAAAGTGGTGTTAAAAACTCGCGAGATTTCCGGGATTCCGACGACTGAACTGTTTGGGCGCCGGTTTTGAATTCGTAACGTCATTATATCAATTAAATGATTTCAATATATAACAAACAAAATCCGTGGCGCAGTGGTTTGTGTGTTGAGAGATAATTCTGTTTGTTGATTCAGTACAGACCCGGGTTCGAAACCCGGCAGAGTACTTTCATTTTTATTTTGCGATTTTCAACAGTTTTTCAAAAACTAAATATATTTTCCCGTATAATAATTGATTACGGATCGTTTAAAAATATTTTGGGCATTTAATTCGCAACGAAATTTTTGACTGACTGTTCGGTTGATAAACCGAGCGGGTTTGGTAAATCCGTTTTTGACGGATGTTACAGTATCCCCTGCTTTTTAGAAATTTCGTCCCGAAATTTAAATAATGATATATTTTGACTAAAAGGATGGTGATGTTTTGTTTGACAGTTGTATGCTCAGAAAAATGAGGGTTTAAGTTTTTTGTTCGAGGCGGTAACGTTCCTTGTAAGGGTTAAGTACTCTATTCAGGAATCGCTTTTTGTTGCCTACTGTATAAGTATTGATAAGCAGAAATGATTTGCTAAAAATGATATCATGCATAAGAATTTAGATACGTTTGGGAAAATATGGTTATATCCTAAGGCAAAACTTCTAACACTACAACCTATATGGAACATAAATAAAAACACAACAACTGATATTTGAACATAAGTAAACACAACAGCTAATATCCGAACATGAATAAACACATCAGCAAATATTTGAACATGAATAAACACAACAGCAAATATTTGAATCCACATTCTGATAGCATATATGTTTGAATGGTGGAAGTTCCTCTCTCGTTTGTTATGATGGAGAGGTTAGTTTATGTAGAAATGGAACACAATCCAATCTCTTTAAATAACATGATGATATAAATGTAACACAAATTCCAACCAAGGCAATACTAAATCCTACATGGAACTTCTCATAACCGCCTGATAATGCCTCTGATCCTTTGGCAAGAATACTTATATATAGGAAGTACCAGCGGCGTATCCACCATATTCTTGCCAAATTTTCATTAGTTTTATCCACAAGTTATGATTGGTTACCAAGAAACTAATAAATCCTACATAGAACTTCTCATAACCGCCTGATAATGCCTCTGATCCTTTGACAAGAATACTTATATATAGGAAGTACCAGCGGCGTATCCACCATATTCTTGTCAAATTTTCATTGGTTTTATCAGTGAATTATGATTAGTCCTATAACTCTACAATCAATACAACACACATAAAATACTGAAATGAAACATATCTGTGCGATCAAGGCTCAATCGAACGGAGCCGATCGTATTGCATGTACTGAAAATGAAATGGATGTGCGCTCAAGGCTCAATCAAACGGAGCCGAACGTATTGAATGTACTGAAATTGAAATTGTGTGCTCAAGGCTCAATCAAACGGAGCCGAACGTATTGAATGTACTGAAATTGAAATTGTGTGCTCAAGGCTCAATCAAACGGAGCCGAGCGTATTTCATGTACTGAATATGAATAACTTAACCACACAAAAAGCCTATGCATGGAACCTCTCATAACCGTCTGATAATGCCTCCGATCATTTGACAAGAATACTTATATATAGGAAGTACCATCGGCGTATCCACCATATCCTTGTCAAATTTTCATTGACTTTATCCGCAAGTTATGGTTAGTTCGATGCGACTCTACTAAAAACACCACAACCACAAGATACTGATAATGAAATTGTCTGTGCGCTCAAGGCTCAATCAAACGGAGCCGAACATATTGAATGAAATTGTATGTGCGCTCAAGGCTCAATCAAACGGAGCCGAACGTATTGAATGTACTGAAATTGAACAACTTAATCTAAACAACCATCACACAATCAGCCTATGCATGGAACCTCTCATAACCGCCTGATAATGCCTCCGATCATTTGACAAGAATACTTATATATAGGAAGTACCATCGGCGTATCCACCATATCCTTGTCAAATTTTCATTGACTTTATCCGCAAGTTATGGTTAGTTCGATGCGACTCTACTACAAACACCACAACCACAAGATACTGATAATGAAATTGTCTGTGCGCTCAAGGCTCAATCAAACGGAGCCGAACGTATTGCATGAACTGGAAATGTAAATTGAAATGTGCGCTCAAGGCTCAATCAAACGGAGCCGAACGTATTGCATGTATTGAAATGTAAAATGAAATAACCGATCAAGGCTCAAACAAACGGAGCCGATCGTGCGGGCACGCCCTGATCAACCGCATAATAAAATGGGGATCAAACTCAACCTCGATGGATGGGGAGCTGCGGCCTCAGCAAAAGCATATACTGAAAACAATATATAATATATAATATACCATAATTACTCTAACAGTCTACACAAGTGATAAAGAAACACATAAAACTAAACGATAGGAGTTGAATCTGGATCTTCGGCGAAGAGGACTAGCTGAGTATCTTCGTTTGGACCGTTAATATCTTCGACATGATTGGCGTTGATATTGAAGACTCTTCCTCTTGCTGGTGGCATAGTGGTTGGGTTTTCTTGGTTTACTTGGTTAACTGGGTTTGATTGGGCTTGAGTGTTGATAACGTTAACCAATTGAGGGCATGTGTTTCTAAAGTGGGTAGGGTCGCCACAATTGAAACAAGCTCGAGCATATGGGAACACGGGGTATTGGGGTTGATAATAAGTTTGGGTCATGTTTTGAGTAGAGGAAAAGGTTTGGTTTTGAAAGGTGCGACAAACATTGCTCAAATGACCATAGCGTCCACAAGTTGCACATAGTCGACAAGGTAGGGTATGGGGATGGTGATAAAAACAGTTGTTGCATTGAGGGTGAGGTCCAAGATATGGTTTCTTATTTGGGTAAGCTGAGTTGGGTGCCACTTGGGTGATTGGGATAGCTCGGATGGGTATAGCGTGTAAATCTGGTTGATTTCGTTGGGTAGCAGCGAAAAGTCGCCCGACTCTTCTTCTCTTGGGATTAGGTTGAGAAGGGGATTCGGTTTGAGTGAAGTCGGAGGTTTCAGTCGATTCTTTATCCTTCTTCTTCTCCTCCTTGAAGTCTTTGTTTCGGATTCGGTTCTCGGTGAGCTCTGTTGCTAGCTCCATTGCTGCTTCCAAAGTTGCAGGCTTGGTACTTATCACAGGGTCTTGAATCTTTGACGGAAGACCACGAATGTAGTGCTCGATCAAACGGTAGAGGGGAGTGAACATGTTGGGAACCATTTGATGTAACTCGAGGAATCTTTTGTTGTAGGTGATGTGGTCTCCTTCCACTTGCTTCAATGAGTAAAATTCATCTTCTAACTTCTTGATTTCGCTCCTTGGGCAAAATCGTCTGGTCATGATTTCCTTCAATTCGATCCAAGTTAAGGACATAGCATCTTCCACACCTCGTTTGGCCTTCTCTGTGTTCCACCAAGTAAGTGCTATCCCATATAATCGACCGGTAGAGTATCGCACTTTGCGATCGTCAGGGCAATCGCAATTTAGAAAAGTATTCTCCATTTCTTCAAACCAATGGAGGAGAGCGGTGACGCCTTCAGTCCCTTTGTATTTTGGAGGGTCGCATGATTTGAAATGCTTGTAGGTACATTTAGTGGTATTTGGGGAAGAGTTGATAATGTTTTGGTTTGCTTGATTGACAGGATTAGCGGTAAGTGCTTGTTGAACTTGGATTACAATGTTGGGTATTACGACAGCCATTTGTTGAGCGATTAAGGCAGCCATGCGCTCGCGGGCTTTTCTTGCTCTCGACTTCCTACGGGCGGGGTTAGAAGACATCTACAATGAATACATGACAAGAGTATGAGTTGGATGCTTTTGAGATCATGGGTCGCATTAGGAATGAACATTCATAAAATAATTATAGAAAAATACTACATCCATAGGATGTCTTGGGCTTTGCTCGCTGTTAGGCCCTTCATGCCGCCATACTTTACCTGTGTAACCATGTGGGCCCCCATGAATACCGGTTTTTCATATGGTTCGCACGGTTTCTGCCTGGTTGCGTACACAAAAACCCGGAGAAAATCGAGAAATATGTATACAACGTGTGATGTTCGGAATGTGTCCAGGTGTAGACACGGTGACACCTCAAAGTAGGTTTAGTTCGAACGACGTTTGGTGTGGCATGCTTTGGCCTAATAGGTCCTTCGTACTCTCATCGTTGGTCCCCAGGTAGGCAAACTGGTCCGTTATATTGGATTTATACGAATGCCAGCCTAGACAGGACGTTCTGACTACCGGTACTTGTACCCTTCCAGTTACTACATGCCCGTCGCAGAACTTACTTTGATGAGATTTGAAAATTGCACAAAGTCTTTGGATAATGAGAGTATGAAAATAAATGGAACACATGAACATCGATATATGTATAATGAATATGTATATATGTATAATGAATATGTATATAAGCATGTATATTTGACTGCAAATGTAAACAAATATGAAACAAATAAATATCACAAGTTTGTATGTAACCACCTAATCAATTAAAATTTAGGCAGACTATAGTATAGGCTCTAAGGGTCTAATAACCTATCCTATATCCCTATAGTCATGGCTCTGATACCAATCTGTCACACCCCGACCCGCAGCGGAAAAGGTGATCGGGGCATGATTGGGTTATCATCAAAGCTCATGACATTTATTAAGCGTTTCATATTCATTAATACAAATTAAATGGAAATATACAATAAATGTTACAACATGATCTAACTAACAATCTAACTTCTTTGTTCTCTTCTAAGGCATATCTTATGTTTTCCTTGCTTCAACCTGTTCACCTGTATCATGTGTAAAAAGGTTTTTGGATCAACATAATGTTGGCGAGTGAATCCTATGGAAAACATTTGAACAAATTTATTTGAATTGATTATGAAATATGTGCACAACCAAACATGAGTAAAATTAGATGTATCTTAATCAACAATCATAAGATATTAAATGAAACACTCATGAACAATAATGGAACAATTAGAGGCACGCGATGCTCAACTCGTCTCTCACGAGGAACTGAGGGGCCTGATGAATGAATTGCATAAACATGATAATATGAATGACACAACTACAAACAATATAAACTCAATGATACACACATGAACAATAATGAATTTGATGTGAAGCACGCGATGTTCTACTCGTCTCCCACGAGGAACTTGTATGAGTTTCATATAATTTGATAAAAGGAAATAAGTAAATCACAACAATAAAAACAATCTAAGTTTAGGTCATGATATGGTATGGCACAAGTTTAAATAAATAAATTAATTATTTTCATAACACATGACACACCCCAAAACGTATAATTTAAAAGGGGGAGTTGTAAGATTCACTCACAGTGGGTGCGTTCGGTTGATGATGTTGAATGCACGCGAAGTGGTTTTAACCACGAGTGAGTTTAACCTAGAATAATCGCATTATGGTTTGGTACGTAAACGGATTTTATTAATCTATTTTAGTAGGATTGTTGGGTGTATTTTTGTGAGTTTGAGGCTATTTTCTAACCTTAAAAATGTTATTTTTAAGTATTTTTAATTGATTTTTAATTAAAATAATTAAATAAAAAATAATAAAAAAAATTGATTTTTTTCTGACCGTTGACCGTTTGACTGACCGTTGACCTGACCGTTGACCGGTTCAATTCGGAATACAAGTGCGCTGAGTGAGGCTCGAACCCGAGACCTCCCGTACGCGTGCACGCAGCTCTACCAACTGAGCTACGTGTCAAACCCGTTATAAATCTGATTTTAATTATATATATATATTAATTAGTTTAAACCGAAAATCATTTTTATTTTAAAAACAGTTTAAGCGACTCGGACATGCACTCCACAGGTCTCGAACTCGGGACCTGTGGTTTAATCTAACACACAGTCCACCGCTGGACTGTGTGTTTAACATGTTATATATTTCCACTTTTATTATACTTAAATGCAAATTATCTGCTTTCATTTCTGACTCTATTTAAAAAGTTAATAATTGTCCGGGTCGATGTAGGAGACCGGACTCGAACTTGTGACGTGCGATTAAACATACACACAGTCCACCGCTGGACTGTGTGTTTAACTTGGTTATTATTCCGATTATTAATATACTTAACATATATCTAAGGCGACTCCGGTCCAGTAAACAAAAAAAAATGGTTTTTATTAAGGCAGTGTGTGTGAAACCGGAATCGAACTCGAGACGTTTGCGTTATATGTGCACACAGTCCACCGCTGGACTGTGTGTCTAACCCGATTAATAAGTTGATTTTAATTATACATATATGATACGGAAATACATCGTCTTCTTCACTGAAATATAACCAGAGTTCGGAAATCGACTGGTTCAAAGTTTTTATCGGTTTATTAGTGTATTTCAGATCATTACGGTGAGATAAATGTGAAAAGGAAAAGAAATTGGGCGGAGAAGTATACCGACTGGACCCTCTGTTTTCCGGCAGAACTCCGGCGACAGCAAATCAACTCCGGCGTCAGGTGTCTTGCAGCAGCAAGTCTTCGGAAAGCTTGGAAAGAGTATGGGTATCTCCGGTATAAGCTTCAGGGGCTCAGTGAGGTTCAGAAATAAGGAAATCGGTTTTCCGGCGACGAACAGAAAAGTTCAAGCGAGTGGAATTATGCCGAGGAAAAGTGTGGTTTTGAGCGAAAAGGTTTGCAATGGGTTGAGGGTGAATTTATAGGGGAAAACGTCGAAGCACTTGGTCTGATTCCCGACTCGGTTCATTGATTTAAATTTTCCGGCGGTTATAATTTTGGTCGCGGACTTCAAACATCTGTTATAACCGATGTATTGTTAATGGTTTACGTTATAACTGAAAGTGGTGTTAAAAACTCGCGAGATTTCCGGGATTCCGACGACTGAACTGTTTGGGCGCCGGTTTTGAATTCGTAACGTCATTATATCAATTAAATGATTTCAATATATAACAAACAAAATCCGTGGCGCAGTGGTTTGTGTGTTGAGAGATAATTCTGTTTGTTGATTCAGTACAGACCCGGGTTCGAAACCCGGCAGAGTACTTTCATTTTTATTTTGCGATTTTCAACAGTTTTTCAAAAACTAAATATATTTTCCCGTATAATAATTGATTACGGATCGTTTAAAAATATTTTGGGCATTTAATTCGCAACGAAATTTTTGACTGACTGTTCGGTTGATAAACGGAGCGGGTTTGGTAAATCCGTTTTTGACGGATGTTACAATGATCTTTGATGAAAACCCAATCATGCCCCGACTACCATATCCGCTGCGGGTTAGGGTGTGACAGATTGGTATAAGAGCTCTTGACTATAGGGATATATGATAGGTTATTAGATCCTTAGAGCCTATACTATAGTCAATTAGAATATAATTTTCTTACGTGTTAAGTTGGTTACATGCAAACTCATGATATTTACTTGTTTTACATTTTTATCACACACAAATACATGCAAGCACTTTCACCATTATATGATTATGTGTGATATTTAATGTGTTATACATACTGTTAAACATAATATGCTTACATATATACGCATCACGCATGTCTCAATTCTCACATATTTAAACATTTTCATGTTTCTTTTCTCAAAATTTTGTGTTGTTTTCATTTTTCAATCTCATCAAAGTGAGTTCTACGAGGGCATGTAGTAACTGGAAGGATACAAGTACCGGTAGTCGAAACGTCCTGTCTAGGATTGGCATTCGTATAAATCCAATATAACGGACCAGTTTGCCTACTCGGGGACTAACGATGAGAGTACGAAGGACCTATTAGGCCAAAGCATGCCACACCAAACGTCGTGTGAACTAACCCCACTTTGAGTCGTCACTATGTCTACACCAGGACACCTTCCGATTTTATATCTCCCAATCATGTTTTACGATTTTCATTCGGGTGATGCGAGTGTTAACAGGCCAAAACCAATGTGAACCCTACAAAGCCCAGTAGTCATGGGGGTCCATATCACTACCTAGGCCAAGTATGGGGGACATATGGGGGCCGAAACATGAGCAAGGCCCAAGACATCTTATGGATGCAGTAAATTTATTTTTCTCATTTGATTTTGTGGATGTTAATCACTAAATGCGACACATGGCACCTAAAATGTCAAACTCATAATATCATTACGTATTTCCTGTAGATGTCTTCTAGGCACTCTCGCGGAGGTAGGAGATCAGGAAGATCCGGCGAGCGCATGACTGCTCAAATAGCCCAAAAAATGGCCGCCGTAATTCCCGATATTGTAATTCAAGTCCAACAAGCCCTCACCGCTAATCCTGTCAACCCAACCAATCAAGAGGGTCAAAATGCTGTCAACCCTCCTGCAAACACCACCAAGTGCACCTACAAGCACTTCAACTCTTGTGACCCTCCAAAGTACGAGGGGACCGAAGGGGTCACTGCTCTCCTCCGATGGTTTGAAGAGATGGAGAGTACCTTCCTCAACTGTGATTGTCTCAACGACTGTAAGGTGCGTTATGCTGCAGGTCGTCTGTATGGGGTAGCACTCACGTGGTGGAATGCCGAGAAAGGTAGACAAGGTGCTGAAGCCGCGGTAGCCCTAACTTGGGAAGAATTGAGAGAACTCATGACCAGACGCTTTTGTCCAAGAAGTGAAATTTAGAAGTTAGAAGATGAGTTTTATTTCTTGAAACAGAAAGAGGGAGACCATATAACCTACAACAAGAGGTTTCTCGAGTTGAATCAAATGGTTCCAAATTTGTTCACTCCTCTCTACTGTTTGATCGAGCACTATATCCGGGGTCTTCCCTCAAAAATTCAAGACTCTGTAATGAGTACTACGCCTGCAACTTTGGAAGCAGCTATGGAGCTAGCTACTGTGCTCACTGAAAATCGAATCAGGAACGGGGATTTCAAAGACGAGAAGAAGAAAGATAAAACACCAACTGAAACCCCAAACCCAACCCAAACTGGATCCTTTTCTTGATTTACTGGTAAAAGAAAGCGAAACGGGAAGAACTTTGCTGTTACCCAAACCAACCACCCTATTGCCGCTGCCCCAATCACATAAGTTGCTCCTCCTACCGCACCATTCAAGAAACAGTATACCGGACCTCACCCAAAATGCAACCGATGTCAATATCACCACCCTCCCGAGAACCCATGTCTTCACTGCACCAGTTATGGTCGTGCAGGTCATACAATCCAAACCTGCCGCTCTCTTCAAAGACCAGCCCGCAACCAACCTCAAGCCTAACCAAACAACCAAGTGGTAGGCCAAGCCCCCTACCAACAACCTCTACTATTACCACCTGCTCAACCAGTGGCTCAACCTTTCTACCAACCCAACTACCATATGATGCAATCCGTCAGAGCTTGTTTCAATTGCGGTGATCCAACCCATTTTCAAAACATCTGCCCGCGTTTGGTGAACATCATAAATGCTCAAGCCCAAGCTAATCCGGTGAACCAAGCTAACCAAGTCAATCCGCCCGCTAGAGGAAGAGCTTTTGGTGAACATCATAAATGCTCAAGCCCAAGCTATGCATCTATTCTTTTTGACACTTGCGCGGATAAGAGTTTTATGTCCTTAGAGTTTGAATCTATTCTTGGTTTACCTCGCGTTAGTCTAGCCGAATCATTTGCAGTGGAAGTAGCCGACTGTGAACCTATTACGTTAGACTCTATCGTTCGCGATTGCACTCTTACTCTCAATGATCATGATTTTCCAATCGATCTTATTCCTATGAAATTGGGTAGTTTCGACGTCATCATTAGCATGGTCTGACTTAGTCAGCATCACACTGAAGTCGTTTGTTATGAAAAATTTATTCAAATTCCTCTCTCTGATGGTCAAACTATTCGTATTTTTGGTGAAACCCCATCCAAAGGACTCAAGTTGATGTCATGTCTTCAAGCTCGAAGATACCTTCGCAAGGACTACAGAGCATTCTTAGCGCACATTGTTAAGAAACTGGGCAAGGAGAAGAAACTCGAAGACATTCCGATTGTTAAAGAATTTTCTCAAGTTTTTCCCAAAGATGTTTCAGGACTCCCCCAGTGCGAGAAGACGTTTCGAATCGATCTTGTACCTGGTGCTACACTAGTTGCAAAATCTCCATATCGGTTAGCCCCATCTGAAATGCAAGAGTTAGCTAGTCAGCTGCAAGAGCTGATTGACAAGGGATTCATACGTCCTAGCTGATCACCTTGGGGTGCGCCGATTCTTTTCGTCAAGAAGAAGGATGGAACTTTTCGAATGTGTATTGACTATCGAGAGCTCAACAAGTTGACCATCAAGAACCGCTATCCTTTACCTCGCATCGATGACCTTCTAGATCAACTTCAAGGTGCCACCTGTTTCTCGAAAATCGATCTTCAATCTGGTTATCATCAGCTTAGAGTACGTGAAGAATACATTCCGAATACTACCTTTTGAACTCGCTACAGTCACTACGAATTCATGGTCATGCGTTTTGGTTAGACTAATGCTCCTGCCGTTTTCATGGATTTGATGAATAGGGTGTGCAAACCCTACCTCGATCGTTTCGTCATAGTCTTTATCGATGATATCCTTATTTATTCTAAGACCAAATCAGATCATGAACGACACCTTCGAATTATCCTAACACTTTTGGAAACCGAAAAGCTCTATGCTAAGTTTTCGAAATGTGAATTCTGGTTAAAAGAAGTTCAATTTCTTGGTCACGTCGTCAATGATAAGGGAATTCATGTCGACCCTTTAAAGATTAAAGCAGTGAAAGAATGGCAAATTCCACGCACTCCTACCGAAGTTAGATCGTTCCTTGTTTAGCTGGTTATTATCGATGTTTCATCGCCAATTTCTCTCATATTGCCTTACCACTCACAGCCTTGACTCATAAGGGAAAGCCCTTCATTTGGAGGCCCAAGCAGGAAGAGGCTTTTCAAACCTTGAAACAAAAACTTTGTGATGCACTTACTCTCACTCTCCCTGATGGTTGTGAAGACTTTGTGGTCTATTGTGACGCATCAGGGTAGGGGCTAGGGTGTGTCTTAGTGCAAAGAGGAAATGTGATAGCCTACGCCTCAAGGAAACTCAAAGTCAACGAGAAGAATTACACCACTCACGACCTGGAACTCAGAGCAGTCGTGTTCGCTCTAAAGATATGGAGACATTATCTCTATGGTACAAAGTGTGAGATTTACACTGACCATAAGAGCCTTCAACATATCTTCAATAAAAAAGAGTTAAACATGAGGCAACGAAGATGGGTCAAACTCTTGAACAATTATGATTGTGAAATCCGTTATCATCCTGGTAAAGCTAATGTTGTGGCTGATGCTCTTAGTCGAAAAGAGTATGCTAACTCCATTCATCTTTTGTGTTCTCAAATCATAACTGACCTTCAAAACCGCATTCGCGCAGCTCAACATACTTCTGTCACGAAAAATGATGTACAAGATGAATTGTCGTGTGGAGCTGAAACCAAATTAGAATCCAAATCCGATGGTATCCTTTACTACTTAAATCGTATTTGGGTACCTGATCGTTACAATCTTCGTACCTTTCTCATGAATGAGGCTCACAAAACACGATACTCTATACATCCAGGTGCTGATAAGATGTATCAAGATCTACGATACTCTTACTGGTGGCCTGGCATGAAGAAGCATATCGCCATTTTTGTCTCCAAATGCCTCACATGTTCGAAGATTATAGCCGTACATCAACGACCCTCAGGATTACTTGTTCGACCCGAAATACCCGTCTGGAAGTGGGAAAACATAACCATGGATTTCATTACCGGGTTATACCTCGCACCTCCAGTGGGCATGATATGATTTGGGTTATCGTCGATCATCTTACCAAGTCCGCTCATTTCATTCCAATCTGCGAAGACTATAAGAACGAGAAGCTAGCTCGTATTTACAACGATGAGATTGTAAGTCGACACGGTGTGCCTTTGAGTATCATCTCGGATAGATATGGACGTTTTACTTCATGAACATGGCAAGCCGTTCAATCAGCGTTAGGTACACGCTTAGATCTTAGCACCGCCTTTCACCCTCAAACTAATGGTCAATCCGAGCTCACCATATAGACTCTTGAAGACATGTTGCGAGCATGTGTCATCGACTTCAAGGGCAACTGGGATACTCATCTACCATTAGTTGAATTTTCATACAACAATAGCTATCATTCGAGCATCGGTATGGCTCCTTTTGAAGCATTATACAGTCGTAAGTGCCGATCTCCTGTATGCTGGCACGAAATCGGTGAAGCATAAATCACTGGACTTGAATTGATCCAAGAAACAACCGATAAGATTCTTCAAATCCGCAATAATCTTCTAGCAGCTTAGAGTCGTCAAAAGAGTTACGCTGATAAACGACGAAAGCCACTCGAGTTTTGTGTTGGCGATCAAGTACTTTTGAAAGTATCACCATGGAAGGGAGTTGTTCGGTATGGACAAAAAGGCAAGCTAGCACCTCACTATGTTGGACCATTCAAAATACTCGAGAGAGTTGGTCCGGTAGCCTACAAGCTTGACCTACTAGAAGAACTCAGCAAGATTCATCCCACATTCCATGTATCCAACTTGAAAAAGTGTATAGCCGACGAAAACCTTCATATACCGTTGGAAGATGTTCAGATTGATGAATCGATGCATTTCGTAGAGCAACCTGTAGAAATTATGGACTTCGGTGTGAAACGTTTAAGACGAAGTCTAATTTCAATAGTCAGGGTGCGTTGGAAGTCGAAACGAGGACCTGAGTTTACTTGGGAACTTGAAGACTCAATGCACGAAAAATACCCTGACCTCTTCCAAGTCCAACCTACCACTACTTCAATTTCGGGACAAAATTTCTAAAAGTAGGGGATACTATAACATCTGAAGAAAAACGAGTTCTAAAACCCGCTCCGTTTTTGTAATTCCAATATACGAATGATGTTCGTTACGCATTTATGTTGAAAGTTTTAAATTTTGTTATATTGTTGTTAGTATTCAATAATAAATAAAATAATAAAGTTAAAATAATAATGTAATAGATAAATATAAGTAATAAAAATAAATTGACAAAAAAGTGTAGACCGCGGGTATCGAACCCGGGTCTCCACACAAACAATACACCCAGCAAACCACTACACCACACACACACATTGGTTATAACTTTAAAACAAACGCTATTTATAGCAAAATAATTCTTGAAATTCAATTTCAAAAGAACCCGCCTGTAACGGCTGTAACCTCCCAATCCATCAACAATTTTCGTTTCTGTTTCAAATTAAACTAAAGAAATGTTTTCCAATCATGTATTAAGATTCAATCATGGTCAAATCGGTTACATACAATAATTCGATCATCAATATCCTTACCGAAACCGATAAAAACCGAAAATCAACTCAAATCAATACCTTCACCTATAAATAACGATCCTTGAATCTTGTAGAACTCGCTCACACTCACAAATAATCTCGCAAAACCTCTCTAAACGCCTCTGTGTTCAAAACCCACTTCGCCGGAATATCGAAACTTTCCGGAATAATCACCGGAGCTTCATCATAACCTCAAGTCGGTATAACTCTTAGTTTTATTTCAATTCCCTCATGTCAATGATATCATGTGTAAACAAAAATAAGCAAAACCAGTTTTGGTTTAATTTGTCAGTTTACGTTTTTTTAAAAAAGAAGATGAAGTTGAAAGTGTGTATATATATAATTAAAACCGGTGTATATACTGGGTTAGACACACAGTCCAGTGGTGGACTGTGTGCATTTTAAATGAACAAACCCGGGTTCGAGTCTCACACACGGTTTCGATTTCCTTAAATAAACCAACCCTTTTTATAACTTAAATATAATCAGATTCAGTTTGTGTATAAATTTAATTAACCACCCATATTCTCCGGGTTAGTCACACAACCCAATTGGTCGGGCTGTGTGCAACACAAAGCTTTGGTCGCGGGTTCGAGTCCGGTCAGTTACATGTTTATGAAATTATCAAACCTTTTTAAATAATATCAGAATATGGTTTAACTTAATATGTGTGTATATATAATTAAAAACGGATATATTCCGGGCTAGACACGTAGCTCAGTTGGTAGAGTTGTGTGCATGTATACGAGAGGTCATGCGTTCGAGTCCCATACGATGCCAAAACCATCCGAATTAACCCGGTTCGACCCGCTGAAGGGTATTTTTTTAATTAACCTTTATTTAATTTTTTCTCAAAAACTATTAAAAATATAACAAAATAAGTCCTTTTTAACCACAAAAATTAGTAATAAATACTATAAAATTATCTAAAAAGTCTAATAAAATTCATTAAATAAAAATACTAATTTTAAATGACAGAAATATATTTACCGAATTACTATGTGAAAATATAGGTTAGTTTTCTCGTCGGTTGGAATCTTTAAATCGTGCGCGCTCGTTATCAAATCAAGAACGCACCCACTGTGAGTGAATTCCTACAAACTCCCTTTTTTATTCATGTTTTAGGGTGTATCATGTGTCCTTTTATTTATATCATTTATTCAACACTTGTGTTATTACCATTATATGAACTAACGTGCTATGTGATATTTGTTTTATTGTTATTTGTGGTTATACTTTCTCATTTCAGTCAAGCTCTCACATTAGGCCCACCAGTTCCCTGTTTTATACGGGTAGAGCATCGCGTTGCCTAATTAGATCGGCTCCGTTTGATTGAGCCTTGATCTCACAGCACATCACTTATCATGCTCACATGTACATTGCTAGATGATTATGTGGTTTGTGGATAGTTTACATATACGTTTGCTCATATTTGGTTTATGCATATTTTTATTAAATTAATCAACATATCATTTTTCTTAATGATTAAAGGGGATTCACTCGCCAACTTTTGTTTACCCAAAACTCTATTTTTACACATGATATAGTTGAACAGGTTAAAGCAAGGAACACATAGGATTGGGCCTTAGAAGAAAAAAATGAAGTGTTACTTGAATGTCATGTTTAGAACATTTTGTGCTTGTATGGTTTATGTGTATGTCGGAATTTTTCCTTTTAATTTAAAATAATAAATATGAAACTTTATTATAGTAAATGTCATGAGTTTTGATGAAACCCAATCATGCCCCAACTACCATATCCGCTACGGGTCAGGGTGTGACACACAACCACAACCTCCGCCATCACTCGAGTCCATTAACGAGGCCTTGGAAGGAATGAAGGAAATGCAATAACAAGCGGAGAAGACGAAGAAGAAGACGAATAAGTTCTTCAAGAGCTCTCCAAGTTGGTTAATGGAAAGAAGGACGAGTGAAGTATTTTCTATTATTATATTTAGTCCTTACGTGGACATTGTTATTTCTTTAGTCCCTGCGTGGACAAGTTATTTCTTTTAGTCCTTGTATGGACAATTAGTTTTATTTATTTATTTCAAGTATTGTACTTTCTATTATCATTTAATGAAATATTTTGGAATTTTATATATATATATATATATATATTTATATGTACTCATCCTCTTCAAGCGATCATCTCGATTTTACTCAAAATTTATGATCAACTATATAATTGCAAAAGATATTAATGGATTTGATTAGCCAAATGGCAAAGTCCATATTAATTGGTCAAATTATAAATGATAGTTAAGGATGAATAGCCTTCTATCATGATTACTTAAGGAAGAATTATCCTTCTATCCAGAGCTAGCGGACTATGTTCAAGCCTCCAAGTCGTTAAGGTCAATGCGACCGTGAATATTAATCGACCATTAAGATACTCCTATGTTAACATTCAGGAATGTTCATACTCCTGGCAGTGTGACTTGAGGAACCACACTAACCGTCTAGGTTAATGGACTATGTCCTAACCTATTATATAGCCTATGTGCTCAAATTTGATCCCGGCTAATATCATCAATGCGATGATAATGATTAAACATCCATTAGTGATGTAGTGCCTACGAATCATGATTAAACATCCATTAGTGATGTAGTGCCCACGGACCATGACTAAACATCCATTAGTGATGTAGTGCCTACGGGCCATAACTAAACATCCATTAGTGATGTAGTGCCTACGAGCCATGATTAAACATCCATTAGTGATGTAATGTCGACGGACCAGAATTAAACATCCATTAGTGATGATTTGCCTTCGTGCAATATTATATTGTCAATTAAGACAGCGACAGTTGTAACCTTATGGTTCCCTGTCTAAGGTGGTGAGTCATACTCAAGCCTCATAGTCTATATAATCAATGAGATCATGACTAATATCATCAAGTATGATGATTATCTATCTTAACATCTAGTTGATGTTAATTGATTTGTTTACAGGACAATGTGTCGTATTTTAATGTCCATTAGTGACAGGCCAATGTGCCGCATTCTTATATGTCCTTAGTGACAAGCCAATATGCAATATTTTAATGTCCTTCGTGACAAGCCTATGAGCTATTTATAATTGTCTAATGACAATGACAGTTGTGACATTACGATCCACTGTCTAATAATATATGGACTATGTCCAAATTATAATTTTCTTTTGATGGGCCTTTTGAGACCTAGGCCAAATGTAGAAAACATTCATTTAAAAAAGTTAAGCCTGACAGTTGTGATTCCATGCACACTGGTTCAAATAGGCAATGGATTTATATATCCAAACTTTATAGCTTATATGGTTATTAATACCATGGCTAATGTAAAATTTAATTTGGTATATCGTACCCAAACATCAGAGATGGCTAACTCAGATGAGGCGCAAAGTAGTCGCCGTGATAATAGTACTGACAAAGCTGAAAATATAGCCATCAAGCTCGCATTGATGCAGCTGTCGAAAAAGCCATGGAAAAGGCCATGGAGAAATTTAAGGAAGTGAGCGCTACTCGCTTCAAACCGTTATCTATTCCACCATCATCAGCTCGAAAGGAAAGCTCTGTTCACTCTTCAAATGCGAAGAGTGAACCAAAAAAACTTGAATTCAATGATAGGTCACGTTCTTCTAAAGATGGATGTACCTATAAATACTTTGTCTCCTGCAAGCCCCAAGATTTTAATGGAGAAAGGGGAGCAGTAGAAGCCTTGAGATGGCTTGATGAGATGGAAACTATTGTAGATATCAGCAGATGTGCTGATAAGGATGTGGTGAAGTTTCTATCCCAATCCGTCATGGGCGATGCCCTAATATGGTGGAAGGCCATGGTCCTGTCAACAGGAAAAGTACACCTGTATAACTTGGGATGGACCAAGTTTGCGGACCTTGTTAAGGAAACATACTGCCCACCTCATGAGATGGAGAAGATAGAGTCAGATTTTCTGACTCTTACAATGAAAAATCTGGACTGTCGGAAGTATGTTACCGACTTTAATTTCTTATCCAGATTAGTATCTTATCTGATTTTGTAACACCCTGTAAAATCATGTCCAATATATAGCGACACGTGTCGTATTTTTTAGTCTATTAAAGACTATCAGGGACTAAAAGCGTCAACATGCTCAAACTAAGTCTCCGAGTGATCTTCTGATGTCAACATGCATAAACCAAGCCTCTGAGTGACCATTAGTGTCTACATGATTAAAAACATAGCCTCTGAGTGACCATTAGTGTCAACATGCTTAAACATAGCCTCTGAGTGACCATTAGTGTCAACCTGCTAAAACTTGGCCTCTGAGTGACCGTTATGTGAACATGCCCAGCCTCTGAGTGACATCGGAGTCAACATGCTTATAATGAGCCTCTGAGTGATCCTTTACGAAGTCCTAATTCTCATATGTCCCATTTGTTGGACGAGAGAGGTTAATTCTGTAAATATGTGAAAGTTGGATGATGGAGGGGTTAAAAGTGTCAACATGTTAATTTATACCTTTGAGTGACCTTTTAACAAACCGAGAGCTCGACAATGTCCGGGCATACTCCCGGGTATGCCAAATATTGGTTACGGAGGGCTAAAAATGCTAAAAAAGTGTTTTAAAAGGTTTTATAAGTTAAGGGGCTAAAAGAGTCAAATTTTGAAACCGGCCAGGAGGCGCTCGCGGGGCGCGAGAGGCCTGTGTCTGCAGAAAATATGTTTGGCCTCCACACAAATTGCCAAAAACCAATGTACTGGAAACCATGGTCTTCCAAACTGCTATGCCACGGTTTTAGGACACTTGTAAGCTTCCTCTTACAACCCTTAGCACCTGGCATCACCTCCTTCAAACTCTCCAACTATAAATAGGTGCCAAGGTTCACCATTTGAACTTGCACCTTTCTCATTCACAACTCTATCTCCCTCCTCTGGAAGTTCCTAACTGAAAGGAGCATCTAACTTAGTTCTATTGCATCCTAGGAACCACTTGTAAGTGTTCCTTCCTCTTGCATTTTCGTTTATAGACTTTTATAGTCAAAAGTCAAGCGTTTTACGGAAAACGCCTTGACTTTCGTCTAAGACCATTATGGTCCAGCCATTGTTTGTAACGAACATGGCTAAGTGATCGTAAGAAGATAGGTGTTAGTCCCTATAAAGGGCACCTCCTGAAGATCACGTTTGCTAGACCAATTGACGGGTCAAAGTTATTGTATTAAAAAGTCAAACAGACCATTTTTCGAAAATGTTCAAATCTGAGCTTATATATGTTATGAAACATGTTTTGACACTTAAACAAGTTGGTAATAATTATTAGAACATGTAAGAACATGTTCGGCTCGTCAATTTCAGTTCTAGGGTCGGTTCGTAACCGAAAGTCGCGAAGTTTGACTTCTGCTTTGACTTTCGATTCTGACCCGATTTAGATTAGTTAGCTACTGATCTAAAGTTGCATCATGATCGTAATATAATGTAGCATAACTCTCTGAGGTTATATTACATGATCATAATCAGAATTTGAGTTTATACACAAGTTCCGTAATTATGCCATTTTGACCAAAATGTCCTTTTTGCATAAAAAGAGATTTAAATGATATGGAACTTGAAAATGAGTTTCCTACTGATGTAATATTATAAGTAGGATTACTTGGGATGTCAAACCAGGTTATAAACTGAGTTAATGAACAAGTCCTTGTATTATGGTGATAAATGACGATATGGCCCTTGTGGCTTATAAAATGGTTTTAATCACATCTTTCCAAAGTAAATATTTTACCTACTGATATGTTATATTAAATAACATATCTAAGACATGTTAATCTGACCTAAACATCAGTTTTCTATAAACATCACACAAATCGTCATTTTACGACATAAGCGTCGTTTCGGCGCATAGTATGGTTTTAAACCATATTTACCAACCAAGACTTGTTACCTACTGATTTTAAAACTTATTTTAAGTACTTTTATAGTAGGTACAAGACATAAACTCAGAATCCCAAATAATTTATAAACTATGTGTAAAATGACCAAAATGCCCCTTTGGTGCATTGTTTGGTCATAAAAGATAAATTACACATATAATTAATATCCTACTGATACTATATCATAAAATAAGTACTTTTTTCAGAAAACTTATGATCATAACATTGAAATATATTCAAGTTCCTTTTATACGATATATAATTACCAAAATGCCCTTATGAGGCATAGTTTCATTTTAAAACCTTAACGGGCATATAAGTTGATATCCTACTGATATTACAACTTATTTTAGTGTAATGGTATATAGAACTTGTCCATGACTTACCCGGTTACCCGATATCGCTAATATGCATACGGTTAAGTAAATGTAACTAGTTTACGAAAATTAACCGAAACGTGTCTAACCTTGTCATTTAAGTTTCAAAATCCAGAATATTTATAGTTTACCCATATTATGAAAGTCAAAGTACTTGTCGGGTTTAAAATACATTCTATCCGATCATCGTTTAATCAAGCGTTATACGTTTTGATCAAGTATGCTAGTCGGTCTAAGTCTATGACTTAAATAAGACTGTTAGTATTTAATTGGTTAGCTTATGTCATAATCCAGACTAGAGACTTGCCGGTAAATGCTATCTGCACTTAGTACTTTGTGTACGGCTGAGTTATTAAATTAAAAGAAGACTAGCTCAGGTAAATACTCTCGACTTATTTTCCCTATACAGGCCTGGGATACGGTAAATTATTACCGCTTGGTCGGAAATGGGATCAATCGAATGCTGGATTGTGGCTAGTAAATCCGCATACTCCGTTTTAGTCAATTTTGTTTGATAACTTAAACATCGGGGGTTAACTAACGCCTCGCATTCCGTACTTTCCTTAATTAGAAAGTATAATCATATTTCTATTTATGGAAACTTGTATTCGTATCGCATTCGTATTTCATTTCCCAATTTTGTAATCCGAGACTTGAATCATAATGAAACTTATACTTGATACATACTTGTCTTTCATGCATTCAATCGTTTAATATGTGTTTACATACAAATTGATACTTGTTATACGTGCAAATACTCAAACATGCATACTCGATACCTAAAATATGCTTACACATACATTAAACACTTAAAAACATGCTAAATTATGAGTTTCTAGCATAAAATAATGGAATTATCAAACTCTAGGGATCAAACTAAAAATTTGGGAAAATTCTGTCGGGAAGCATGACCATGCTCACGATCCGTACAGTCATGCTTATGACCCGCACAACCATGCTCATGACTCGCATGATAGTGCTCATGACCACTCAGTGAAGATTCATGACCCGCACGACCATGCTCATGACTCGCACGATAGTGCTCATGACCACTCAGTGAAGATTCATGACCCGCATGACCATGCTCATGACTCGCACGATTGTGCTCATGACCACTCAGTGAAGATTCATGACCTGCACGACGATGCTCATGTCTCGCACGGTCATGCTCATGGCTCGCACGACCATGCTTATGATTGGCACGACCGTGCCAAATGATCTGGTCTGGCAGAATCTTTCAAAATGCGTGAATTTTGGCTCCATTTTCCTTCTTCCAACCCCCAACCACCACCAACTTCATTAATTACCTAAACCCTAATTCCACATTATAAATAGAAGCCTCCTCCTCCTCTCAATTTACACCTCAATCTTCTCATTCTTCTCTCTAAATCTCTAAGTGTTCTTTTCTTCTAGAGATTCAACGTTTCAAAAGTGAGTTCTAACTCACCTTTTCCCTCCTTTGAATCTTTTCTTCTTCTTCTTCACACTTGAAACACCTTTGGGAATACTTCCATAGGTTTTCCATGGAAAACCAACTAGGAATATCACCCTATTTAAGGTCCCAAGTGTAAGAACCTTCTTGATTTAATAGGGTTTTAACCCACAAGTGTTGTATCCTTCCAAGTTTATGCGTGAGTTGGTAGTGTGTGATCACTTGGAAGCCTTGGCTATCCTACCATCGATCCACCACCTCACTTGATGATTTTGTATATTTTTCCTCTTTACTTTATTGTTTAAACTTACTCATGACCATCCTTGTCGTCCTTGTGATGACTTGTGCATGGGTGATCTATACGAAAGAGGTTTTAAAAGGAAGGTTATCCTCCTACCTCCATGCATGACTTCTATGAACTTCCATGATGTTTATGATTTACTTATTACGTACGCTATATAATATATGTATATGTTCACTAACCGAACTCTTGATGGTAATCAAATGATTGTTCGTCATGGTACTAGGTTACATCACCTACGTACTTAATCTCTCGTTACGATTCTAATGGGTAACCTAACCCATTAAAACATTAACCCGAATGGGTCTAATAGTGTCAAAAATGAGTATTAAGTCTAGATGATATTTTCTCGTACAACATGCTTTAGTATATTTAAATTCCTAAATCCTCCGTTATCGTTCGAATGCTTACCAACCGATGTTCTCCTCATGTAGGATAACTCGGTGTTCCTCCAAAGTCTTCGCCGAAGTAACAAGTGGAAGCTAGCAAAACTGTGAGTACACTCGACCCACTTTTCGTTTACAACACTTTTGGGTGTAACATGTTTACTTATACCAAAACCACAACACTTAAACTTTATGAAATGCACAAACAATCCTATACACATGAATACTTGATACGCTTACGTGATGCTTATATCTTGGACATTCTTTATGTGATACTTTAGTCATTAACTTGTTTTAAGCCTTTGTTTGACATGTATAAGCGCTTTAGGAAGTAACACATCCCCCTCCAACGTGTAATCTTGAGGCCATGTTAAAACATCGTGATTGCGTTAAGGGTTTGACTAGTAGTATTGCATGCCTTGTATATGCTCTTGTATAACATAGTTGCCATGAGGATTTGTTTAAACTTTATTCGTATACGTATGCCATGTTTAAACTTGTGTATTCGCCTTTGCTTTTACATTGAATTGTACTTTAAAACATGTTACAGGTTGATGAAGAGGATGCTATGAAATCAAATAGCAAGGACTTAAATACACACATCTAGATGTTAGGTTAATGTTGTTGTATCAATTTTGTTGTATTGTGTTATTTAAATTTGTTAAGTTTAATTGTTGTATTTGTTTCAATGTTGTATTTTGACAATTATTCTTGAAATGAAATTTGACTTTAAATTATATATTGTCATTATTAGCGTTGTGAGCAATGAGCAATCTCGTTATTGTCTCACTCTGATGTTTCCGCCATCAGTTGGGGTGTGACAGATTGGTATCAGAGCCATAACTATAGGAAATTAGGTAGAATTGCCATGTTCAACCTAGTCTATAGTTCTAACTACCCGTTTTGACCACTCTTGTATATGCTTAAAACTTTATGCTTCCTACTTTGCTTCTCCTCTTTTCTTTTGGTCTTAATACATATACATGACCTCTTTCCTAAGACATTTTTACACAATACGCACTTTGAAGACTTGAAGACACTCGTAACACAAACAAGACGAGTTCACTAAAATAGGCGTGAAACCCACAATTTGGTGAACGACTCTCATTCCGCTATTCTTATTCTTTTTGCATGAAATTTCGTCATCAAGTTAGGAGTGAAATCCACATCTTGATGGAAAAATTTCCAATTCAAAACTTTAGTGGACCCTTACCAACAAATCGGAATTTGCTCTTCGTTTGGTAAGTACCAACCACACGTAGGGTACGAAATCATCAAGTAAGGGGTGAAACCCGCACCTTGTCGATTAAGTCCTATTCCTTGATTTTCGCTTTCGCCAAAGTTTCGATTTTTCCAATCGATTGGAGACGTGTAGTAACTGGAAGGGTAAAATGTTGTTAGTCGCTTCTCGATGAGAGCATTTTACCTATAGGCCAAAGCACGTTTCTCTAATTTGAAAATTCGATTCACTTTGGAATTGTCAACGTTTCTATACCCGAAACATTCCCACGTTTTATGAGCCTATTCTTTTTAAGTGATTCGATTTCTATGTGTTTTAATAATTGTTACCTCGTTCATTTCGAACCGTTAAACTATTTGCACATTTATCAGAATCCAAAACAATGTTAATCCTCGTGAACAAACTAAATTTATACTCTTTTATTCGCATTCATACGTGATTATACATGTTATATTTGTTAAACTCATACAACTTTTGTGAACTTATGTGAACCTTATACATACTTATGCTTGCAAAACTTGTTATTTTTTTACATTATGATCAAGTCTCATCCCTTGCTCTATTTTGAACCTCTCGATGTCTCCCCTAACTCTTCTAAGAAGTCAAAGAGGTCCAACAAGGGATCCAACAACCACAACGGTGACCCTATGTAAGAAGACCTCGTCGGTCTAGTGGCTGAGCAAATGGCCGACGAAATGGCCCGTCTTATCCCTGATATTGTTAGCCAACTCCAAACAATCCATACCGAAGGCACCCCTAAGTCCTCCGCCGATTCGAAAACCGATGCACCCAAAGCGTCTTGCCAGTTCAAGCACTTCATGGCTTGTAAACCCGTTGAGTTCACCGGCATGGACGGTGTAACAGCCATGATCAACTGGTTCGACGCAATGGAGCTTACCTTTCTTCAGGGCAGGGGCCCTGATGACCTTCGAACCCTCAACGCTACCGGGGTCTTTCGCCAGAGAGCCCTCGAGTGGTGGACTACCGAGCGCAACAAGCGTGGCAACAAAGCGGCTCACGCATTAACATGGGAAGAGCATAAGGAGCTCATGAAGGATCAATTTTGTCCTCCCCACGAGACCCAGAAGCTCGATAACGAATTCTGAAATCTTACCCAAAAGGGGAGCGACGCCGAAGGTTTGATCGCGCGCTTCAAACAATTAAGTATCATCTGCCCTAGACAGGTGGATACTGTTCCCAAGGCCATTGCCAAACTAATTCATTCGCTCTCGCCTATGATCATGAACCATGTAGCCGCCTGATGTATAATACATGCATTTATCGTGTAGAGTTTGTAAAGTTTTAACCTATTTTTGTTTCGGTTTGTCGAGAATTTATCTACTTTTAATCCAAATGCATTTTGCAGGTCTCTGTTCGTGAAAAGGGTTGGAAGGATGGGAAAATTAGCTAAAATGATAATTAGAACCAAGTCGGAACGTAATTGGAGCGCGGAAGAGGAAACAAATCGAAAATGGAGGTTTTTAAGCCTCTGGCGGCCTGCGGCCGCATCCCTTAACACCTCTCGCGCCCCACGAGAGGTTATAATTATCCTGGAATTCACCACTCAGTCACGGGGCACGACCGAGACTATATATCCCTCTCGCGGCCGGCGAGAGCGAGTTTTATCTAGAAAATTTCGTAGTTTCACCTGTTGCATGATTGTGGTGTTATAAGATTGAGTCATTATATGATTGAAACACATCTTGAGCATATTTGGGATGAACTCAGATCTTGTGGAGCAGATTTTCTGGATTGTTTGAGCTAAAAGAGAGTGTTCTAGGCTACAGGTTATAATTTCTTCGAAATTTTCGAGGGAGGAGAAGAAGCGTTTGATAGAGGTTCTTAAAGCCAATAAGGAGGCCATCGCTTGGAAATTGTCTGATATCAAGGGAATTAGCCCTACCTTCTATACTCATAGGATCCTTACGGAGGACGTCTTTAAGCCAGTAGTGAAGCCTTAGCGTCGTCTAAACCCGAATATGCAAGGAGTTGTGAAGAAAGAGGTGCTCAAGATGATGGAAGCCGGTCTCATCTACCCGATCTCCAATTTGGCATGGGTAAGTCCCACTCAGGTTGTTCCCAAGAAATGGGAAATGACAGTGGTCATGAACGAGAAAAAAGAGCTTATCCCATCACGTACAGTCACTGGCTGGCGGGTGTGCATTGATTATCGAAAATTAAATGACGCCACCTGCAAGGACCATTTCCCGCTCCTGTTTATCGATCAGATGTTGGAGCGACTCACAGGACAACAATTTTATTGTTTTCTTGACGGGTTCTCAGGTTACTTCCAGATCCCCATTGCTCCCGAGGATCAAGAGAAGACAACCTTCACATGTCCATACGGTACTTACGCGTATCACCCCATGTCGTTCGAGTTATGTAACGCTCTGGCTACTTTTCACCGATGCATGGTCGCTATCTTTCAAGACATGATTGAGACCTCGATGGAGGTTTTCATGGATGATTACTCTGTCTATGGAAACACATTTTATCAATGTTTTAGTCACCTTGATGCGATGATGAAACGATGTGTCGAGACGAGATTGATGCTGAACTGAGAGAATTGTCACTTTATGGTGATAGAGGGGATAGTTCTAGGGCATGATAGGGCGAAGATAGATACTATCATCAGACTCCCTTCACCGACTAGCGTCAAATATATCCGTAGTTTTCTCGGTCATGCGGGCTTCTACAGACGGTTCATTAGAGATCTCTCTAAAATTACATGCCCCATGACACGACTCCTTGAAAAGGATGTGCCCTTTGTCTTTGATGACGACTGCCTGAAAGCCTTCACGATCCTTAAAGAGAAGCTGGTGAGTGCTCCTATCCTCATCTCACCCGACTAGAGCTTGCCTTTTGAGCTCATGTGTGATGCGAGCGACTGTGCAGTCGGCACAGTTTTGGGTCAGCGACGCGATAAACATTTTCATCCTATCTACTACGCTAGTAAAACCCTTAATGACGCTCAGGAGAACTACACCACTACAGAGAAGGATCTTCTAGCAGTAGTATTCGCATTTGATAAGTTCCCCTCCTATCTTGTCCTTTCCAAAACCATAGTCTTTACTGATCATGTGGCTCTGCGCTTCCTCTTCCAAAGGAAGGACGCAAATCCTCGTCTCATTCGGTGGATTCTCTTGCTTTCTGAGTTCGACATAGAGATTAGAGATAAGAAGGGAGCAGAGAATGTGGCCGCCGACCATCTATCCCGATTAGAGGATCCAAGTAGAGAAGAAATCAGAGAGGAGGAGATCGGTGATAGATTCCCCCATGAGTCAGTGGAGTTTGTGGTGGCGGAAAAGGAGGGGATGCCGTGGTTCTCAGATTTTGCGAATTACCTCGCAAATGGAGTGGTACTAAAGGGTATGACCACTCGGCAGAAGAAGATATTCTTCCGCAATGTGAGGCGATACATCTGGGATGACCTGTTTCTTTTTCAAGTAGGGGGAGATAGGATTCTCAGGCGCTACGTGAGTAGAGACGAGGGGGCGGAGATTTTGAGGCACGTGCATGAGGGACTGACAGGAGGTCATCATGGTCCGCACATTACCGCACAAAAGGTTTTCGATTGTGGCTTTTATTGGCCCTCAGTAGTTAAGGATGCTCTAGAGTTTGTTAAGACTTGTGATCATTTCCAACACACCGGCAACATCTCATCCAAGGACGAGATGCCCCAACACCCGATCCAAATTCTTGAAGTCTTTGATGTATGGGGGATCGACTTCATGGGATCGTTTCCCGTCTCTAGCGGCAATCGGTACATCTTCGTGGCTATTGATTACGTTTCCAAGTGGGTTGAAGCTCAAGCTTTACCCACAAATGATGCCCGAGTAGTGGTGAGATTTTTGAAGAAGCTATTCACCCATTTCGGTACCCCACGAGCTATTATTAATGACTGTGACACACACTTCTGCAATGCCGTCATGGAAAAGGCATTGGCACGCTACGGTGTCACTGATCACCTCTCCACCGCTCATCATCCTCAGACGAGCGGCCAAGTGGAGAATGCGAACCGACGGGTGAAGCGGATCTTTGAGAAGACGGTAGGCAAAAGTAGGAAGGATTGGCATGATAAATTAGATGATGCTTTATGGGAGTTTAGAACCGCATACAAGACACCTCTAGGAAAAACGCCCTTCATGATCGTTTATGGTAAAGCCTGCCATCTCCCGGTTGAACTTGAGCATAGGGCGTTGTGGGCCTTGAAAACCATGAATTTGGACCTCACTGAAGCTGCCAAGAGACGATACTTTCACGTGTTGGAGGCACTTCGAGATGCGGCGTACGAGCGTTCATGGAGCATTAAGGAGAAAACTAAGGCGCTGCATGACAGGAGATTGAGAGGTGTGAAGGCCTTTCAGATCAACGATAGGGTGCTCTTATATAACTCAAGATTGAAACTATTCGCTGGGAAGTTGAAGTCTAAGTGGTCAAGCCCACATGTGGTAAATGAGGTATTCCCGTATGGAACGATCAAGCTGAAAGATGAAGCTGACGGAGGGACGTGGAAGGTCAATGGGCATCAATTGAAGCACTATTTAGGAGGACCGCTAGATCCCATTAAGAAGGAGGAAACTCCTCTCGACGTTCCGCCTCATACCGCATAGGCTCTTGAGTATCGGGGCAAGTGTAGAATTTGTACATTTCATATTTATTTGCATTACGTGTCTGTTTTAGTCCTAATTCTTTTTTTTTTCGTAGTTTGTGTTTTTGTTGTTTGTGGGTCGGTTTAGCTGTTTTTGCAGGTTATATCACGCCACCATCAATGAGGAGCTTGGATGTGTAGGTATGTTTAGTTAGTAGTCGGATGCAAGCGGGGTTTTCACTAAGTTTAAACAAAGTAAAGAAAGCTTTTAAAATGTTTCTAAGGCATCAAACAGGCAAAACTTTACAAACTTTCTGTGAAAACACCCCTCTCGCGGGGTGCGAGAGGCACAAGCCACCTCTGTCGCGGCCCACGAGAGACTTGCAACTCCAGAATATATACCTCGGTTGTGGGGCGCGAGAGAAATACTTCCTCTCTCGCGGCCCGTGAGAGACCATAACTGCAGAATTAAAACCCTAACAGCCACTTTCATCCTTTTCACCCCCATTTTCCTCCACTTTCCCACACGGCTCCTCCATTATTCTTCACCAAAATCCACCATTATTAACCCACATTCACCCAAATCTTCCTCTATTTCTTCCCTACATCCACCATAGCAAAGTTTTCAAGTGCATACTTGTGTTTTTCCCTTCAACCGAGCTTTTTAAACAGATTTTGCAACTGCTCCATTATTTGTTTAATATTTCTTACAGTTCCGTAGCACGGTATGTTTCTGGAAATCTTTATGCTTTTATCGTTATATTTTCTTCAGTTGCTGAATATATTTTGGTGCTTGGTCTATTGTAAGTTGCATGTTAGTTTACCTTGAGGGTTGGGGTGCACTTGGGTTGGTTTAAGTTTGATTATGGTGGCTGTTCATTTTTGTGGGCATATTGGGTGTTAACAGGGTATCTCCTGGTGGGTAGTTTGGTATGGTGAGGTTCAACATTGAGTGTGGGGATGCGGGTTGGTAAGTATTGGTCTAAAAATCGGATTTTTATAGAACTTTCAACCCGTTTTTCTGCTATGTTCATAAAGTTTCCATCTTTAGACTTAAACTCAATATTTGATGATTTTTGGTACATACGATTTAATTGTGGGCAATTAAAGTGCCGGAAAGGGGTAGTTGTAATGTTTAGATATATTTTAGGGGTTGGTAACATTTGGGCGTTCATGCGTATAAGATCTATCTCGTCCATACTCAATCTCAATTTGGGCGAGATTGGTTCTAATTGATTAATGTTGTTGCACATGTCACACCCCAACCAATGGCGGAAACATCGGAGTGAGACGAACTAGACTGCGTGAGACATCATAACACTATTTGCGACAATATTTAATTTAACAACCCATTTCATTTCATAGCATCAAAATTGTCAAAGTTACATCAAATATCCAAATACGAGTAGCAACAACAAAATAAATTCTATAATAACATAATGATCACCTTAGTATTCTACGCGTGTTTCTATGCCATTCCTACTAAGTTCCATCATAAAAACTTCATCAACCTACAACATATTAAATAGTATAGTTCAATAACAAAGTATTGGCGAGTACACAAGTTTAATATCATAGCATAGTATTAAAAACCGTTTAAACATATCCACATGAATAGCTAGCATACGAGATAAATGTAAACAAGGCATGTGAACTATAAGTCAATCCTCTAGTGTACCGTATAAAAGATTAATACTTAATATTGACCACAAGTATACGGGCGGTGCGTTACTCCTATAGCGCTATACATGTTAAGGGAGGCTTGATCGAAGTTAATGACATTTAGAACACATAAGAATATACCAAGCAACAATTCAAGTAGCATAAGACTAAAGCATGTTTGATGGATTGTTTGTGTGTAATCATAGAATAAAAGTGTGATTTAGTGTAGTTTAGTAAATTAACATATTACACCCCAAATAGTGGAAAGCATAAAAAGGGGTCGAGTGTACTCACGGTTTTGAAAGTAATTTCCGTGAAAGCGTTAGGTTGTTTTAGGGGAAAGAACACCAAGTTATCCTACACAAGGCAACGTAGGTGTGTGAGTATTAGATTAACGGTGGAGTTTGGCGAGTTTAGGAATTAAAGTATACAAAAAATATGTATAAACGAAAGTATTTATCTAGACGTTAACGCTCGTTTTTGACACTATAAGCCCCGAAGGGTGTTTGTGTTTTTATGGGTCATGCCCAGTAGAATCGTAACGATGGTTAGGTCTAAGATAAATAACCTACTTCTAGGACAAGTAACCATATGGTCATTGTCAAAGATTCGGTTATATTAAGTATTTACATATATAGTTATAATATTACTAATTTATCATAGAGTTCATGTATTTCATAGACATCATGTAAGTCATATAAGTCATGCATGGAGGTAGGAGGATAACCGTCCTAAAGCTCTTTCGTAAAATTCACCAATACACAAGATTGCCACAAGGACAATCCGGATGGTCAAGAATTATGGAAATCATCAAGTGAGGGGTGGATTGAATAGTTGAATGGCCAAGGCCTTCATGTAATCACACCTACACCAATACAAGCTTGTAAGCTTGGATGGCTCAACACTTGTGGGTTTGAAACCCTAGTAAAAACCACAAGTTTAGAGGCATGTTATGCCTCTTGATTGTGTGTGAACAAGTCTAGCTTAACACACTAACCATAGGCTTGGTTAGTGGCATAAGTAGCATAGATTTGTTATGTTAAAAATAAGTTTGAAAAAGTTTTATAAGTTATCTTCCAAATCAGAAAGTTTGGCCCCAAAAATGGTGTGATTCCACCTTGGTTTTCCATGGAAAACCTATGGTAACATACATAGGGCTTAGCAAACAATGTTGAGGAAGAAAACGAAGTGAAAACATTGAAAAACTTGAAGTTTGAAAGATAAAAAATTGGGCAGAAAGTTTGTACACTTTTGGACCTCAAAATGGTGTGGTTTCACCTTAGTTTGCCTAAGCAAACTTGTGAGAACCTTACTAGAGGTTATCCAAGAGTGTTAGAAGGAAAAACATGGTAAAAAGAAGAAGACAAGTGAGTCGAAACTCACTTGCAAGCTACTGTGTTTCAGCAGAGAATTTATGGAGTTTGGGGACTTGTTTGAGGAGTGTGGAGGCTTGTAAAAGTGAGAAATGGGTGAAGGAACATTGGTTTTTATAGGGGAAGGATTAGGGTTGTATTTAGTGCATTTTGGTTGGAGTTTTTATTAAAAAAAAGATTTTAAAACCTTACACAGCTTGCGGCCGCAAGCTGTGTGGTCTTTTTTTATTTGTTTTTGTTGTTTAATTATTTAGTTGATGTATCTTGGACTTTAGGTAATGCATATTATATGTGTGACATGTATGGGTCTTATAATGGTCTAATGTCATGTACAATATCGTTTTAAAACCCTAAAAAGAAGACTACTTGAAAGCATACATTAAACACAAGTTACGACAAGATTAATATGACAACGGAAGCTTGAATAATTTGCATTAAGCCTCTAGTTGCCTTGCTTGAATTTGGTGTTAGGATTTATAAACGTTAAACAAGCCTTTATAAGTCGTTTCGGATTGATTTATGAAGAAATAAAGTAACGCATGATCATAAGTTTATACATGGATAAAGTTTGCGAATTTCACATAATTGATCAATCTTGATTACAATCAAAGCTTTAGATTACAATAAATTGAAAAATAGAAATACGATTACAAGATTTGGACTTTCCAAAAATAGAAACACGAAGTGATCTTACTAAAAACTGAAAGTTACAAATGCGAAGCGTTACAACACACACCTAATAACATATATCTAGTCACATTTGGTAAGTGTTTATTTTCAGAACACGACCGCGAATGTAATGCTATACGGTCATTGTTCATACATGGTTGCCTCTTTCTGATGTTCTACTTGTCTTACCCGTGCTTTATGCAAATGTCTAGTGAAGGTAGTTCAAGCCGAGCAGGAGGAAAGAGGAGAGGGCCCACACCTCGACAGAGGGGTGACCCAGCCGAGACGCAACCATTACCTCCGAATTTCAGAGTGCGTCAGAGAGTTAGGTATAGGGGGACGGTATCCCCCATGGCGAGCACGCGTATAGTAGGCAGTCCCCTGCTTCAGTTCGATTTAGATTCTCGCGAGTGGGAAAGGCTTTCCAACCTGATCACTTATGATCTACCGCCGTACAGACGGATTGACTGGGAAATGATAGACCATCTGGGTCAAAGGGGCAGAATCGAGCAGTTGTTGGGGGATAAATTCAGATTGGTATTGGATTGTGGAGCTAGGCAGTATAAAGAAATTATCCTGGAATTTCACTCCATGTTTGAGTGCCAGCAAGGAAAATTTTCGGAGAGTGACGCTATTTCGTTTTCCTTGGGGAGGCACGTGTATGAAATGACGGTTCCGCAGTTTGCCGTGGCCACGCAGATGTACACACTAGAGGTGGTTCAGGCACTGGATTTCTCCTCCAGTTTACAAGGGGTTTTCAAGAGAAGACACCCCCATAGTGTTCAGACAGATGAACTAGCCAGGTTCTGGGGTACCATCTCTTCTGCACCATATTCTAACAATATGGTAGCAAGCGACATTATCGATCCGGTTTACCGGTTTATTCACAAGATTCTTGCTGCTACATTGGTTGGGCGAGGGCAGGGGATAACAAGGTAAATCAGGTGAGTTTATTCTGTTTGATGTGCATGGTGGAAGGAAGGCCGGCAAACCTTACGACTATATTTGCATGGTCAATGAAGCGGTTGTGGAGGGGAGGCCCAGGAGCAAGGGTATACTGTGGGCCCCTGATTACGTGCTTAGCAGAGAGTCTTGGGGTATTTGATAGATATCCCCAGGACAGGATGAGAGAGGGCCCAACCTCATGCTTCATGAGTATTCGTGACCTCCAGGCTTCCGGGATTTTGACTACACAGGAGCCTGTGAGCTGGGAGCCAGTTCGCAAGGGAACTCAGGTGCAGCCGCCTCCAGGATCTGAAGTTGCATCATCTATGCAGGCCGGTGTTCCTACTCGATATCAGCGACCGGTCACACGTCAAGAGCTGCCAGGAAGGCGGTATCCTCTCCGCCAGCCTCGCCCTAACCCACTTACTTTGGACTCTTTATATTACAGGATGGAGACTGGGTTTGGGGATATGCGTGTGTTTGTAGATCAGTAGTTCGACGATGTTCGTCAGGTCATGATGGAGAGCAGGTGTATGCACGAGGATAGCCAGCGAAGGCTGGAAGATGGGATGAGGTACATGATGCAAAATTTGAACATGGGGGTTCCATCCTACTTTCAACATCAAGGTGGTCAGCCGGGGTCGAGTCAATTTGCCGATATGGAGGACGTCCAGCCGTACCAAGTATTCGAGGCGTCGGAAGAATCGAAGGATGATGATTGAAGCAGCAGCAGTGGAGCTTTATCTTTATTATTTTTCTTTTATGCTGTTTTAATCTCATAATGGTTTGTACGTTAAACAATTTACTTTGTGGGAATGGTGGATGGTTTGGGTATGATGGTGAACACTTTTCAAGACACTTCATATTATTTGCTTTATTATATTATGTTTTTTGAAGTGTTATGTTGATAGGTCGATGTTATATGTTGCTTCCGTTCGCATGTGAGTTTTGAGAGTTGTACGCTGAGCGCGTTCGGATTGGAGGGCATGAGTGGACTGACTGGCACATTGACAGTCTTGCATTACCAGCTAAGTCGTTTCACTTTTACATTTTGCTTTTCTTTATTTATTATGTTCTTTATTTATTATTTTGAGTAGTAGGTTTCTTATCCTTACATTAGGGACAATGCAAAATTCAAGTGTGGGGATGAGATATTAGAGTAGAGTAAAGTTGTTGTTTTAATTTGAAAAAAAAATTAAAAAATCAAAAAAATGTCTTTTAAAAAAGAAGTTTGCATGAAATATAAATGGAAAATGATAGAAAAAATAAATTTTTATTCGGTTTCAAATAATAATAATATGAGAAATAAAAGGGTGAGTTTGTGTCTAACTTGGGATATGTGAGTAGGCTCGATTCGGTTCTTATGTTCTTTGAGATTAATATACCTCAATTGTCGGTCTACTAGTGGGTGCTCATCTAGGAAAAATGAAAAATTGAAACCGACAAAAATAGTATAAGGAATGTCGTTATAAGCTAAAATCTTTAGAATTTTTAATCATGTGATTGAGAAAAAAAAGAACAAGAAAAAGAAAAAAAATGAATGAGCTTGATTGAAAAGTAAACGAGGCCTATGGATTCGCCCTTGGGGATGGTGACTCTGATCGAGAATCCCTCTAGGATTAGTTGAAATTTTAAGTATCGAAGCCCACGTTGTCGCTCTCGGGAATGGGGACTCTGGTTGAGACAACATCTAGGTTAGATATGCAAAAGGAAATCAAATGCTCAAAAGAAGAAAAAGAAAAGAAAAATTACTTGGTTTTAAATTCTTTATTTTTGATATAAAACGGTTAGGAAATTGGTTAAATAATTCGTTCCTTTTGTTCCATAAGCTTGAGGTGGGATTAAGTGTACTGTGGATTCTAGTGTGAGACCTTAGGTAGATTGATCGCACTTAAACTAAATTCACATGATAAGAATTTGAACCGAATATTGAGTTTAAGTGGATACGAATACTTGCAATCACGGTTAACATAAATCTTATTCCTTAATAAAAATAACCTTAGTCTTTGAAGTCGAATAATTATTTGGTTATGATTTCGTTTGTGCACATTTCTTTTTCGAGGGTGAAAAAAGAGCAAGTGTGGGGATATTTGATGTATTGAATAATGCATGCATTTATCGTGTAGAGTTTGTAAAGTTTTGACCTATTTTCGTTTCAGTTTGTCGAGAATTTATCTACTTTTAATCCAAATGCATTTTGCAGGTCTTGGTTCGTGAAAACGGTTGGAAGGATGGGAAAAACGAGCTAAAATGATAACTAGAACCAAGCCGGAACGTAATTGGAGGGCAGAAGAGGAAACGAATAAAAAATGGAGGTTTTTAAGCCTCTGGCGGCCCGCGACCGCATCCCTTAACACCTCTCGCGCCCAACGAGAGGTTATAATTATCCTGGAATTCACCACTCGGTCGCGGGGCGCAACCGAGACTATATATCCCTCTCGCGGCCGGCGAGAGTGAGTTTTATACAGAAAGTTTCGTAGTTTCACCTGTTGCATGATTGTGGTGTTATAAGATTGTGTCATTATATGATTGAAACACATCTTGAGCATATTTGGGACGAACTCAGATCTTGTGGAGCAGATTTTCTGGATTGTTTGAGCTGAAAGAGAGTGTTATAGGCTAAGAGAATCGTCTAGGCTAGCAAGGAATTTCGAGGCAGGAGCACATACGGTTTTATGGCAATATCTTACTCTTTCTAAGTCTTTGTTTTTTAACCTTGTTATGAATTCTTGTTTAAACCTTGTTTGTTTGTTCTCTAAAAACATGATACTTGGCTAGATCTATTTTCGTTACCTAGGTTTGGATTATTTTATGAAAGTTTGGTTTTTTATTTTAGTTTAATTATGTTTGAATGATTGTTGGTAAAGTTCATAACTTTAATTTTCTAGTTTAGTGTATTTGTATGATTTAAGTTGATTTATGATTATTTGTTTGTTTTACGTGAATCTTGGTGGATGTCTTCCATAGAATAGGTTTGTGTTGTTTTTTCGATTCTTTAGGGGTTCGGGAACTATCGGGAAATTGGCCAAGAAAACCGGGAAAACAACTAAATAAAAATATAAACTCAGTTTTATCATTATACATAAATTAATTATTGAGAAATAATATTTAGTTGGCTGAATTGGTTAGAGAATTGTTAGGTTTAGGTTTTTGAGAAAATACCGGATCTAATTTCCTTATCATAATCGAGTCAGTTAAGCTAAACTAGAAGTTATTGTTGGTCTAAGTTAATTATTGAGAAGTAATCAACTAATTGGACACTTTGCTAAACTATAAGATAACTGAGAGGAAGTCTTTAAAACAGTGAACATAGAATAATTCTAGGGTATCATAGGCGTCTTCCCGAGAAGGGTCGGGGGTCCTGTTCGGTAAACCTAGGATTTAATATTTTAAGATCCCGGTTAATCCTTCAACCTAATTAATTTATTATCAAACCAAGTGAGTAGTAATATAAAATCCAACCTAGGTAACCAGTTCACTATTCTTGAATTAGTTTCCAATTTCTAAAAGTCCAAGGTTCAATTCGTTCTAGTTAGTTAATTTTAGTTTACTTTAATAATTTAGAATTGTTAGAAACCTCCCCCCCTTAAAATATACAAAGTTGTTTTAATTGAGTCTAAATTAAGTAGTCATTGTAATTAGAGAGTCTCGTGGGTTCGATAATCCGGACTTACTTAAACTATTCTACAATTGATCAGTTCACTTACCGGCTAGTAGTTTAGTATAATTTAGGAATCTAGAGTTTAATTTGAGTCTAGAATTAGGGTAATTTTATTTGTATTTAATTAACTACTTTTAGAACATCACCGCCGCCAACCCCAAGACCCTCGATGAAGCTTTTAGCCTAACCATTCAGCTTAACCACAACTGCATCCTTCAGGGGGCCTATGAAAATGTCTCTACGAAGCATGCGCACCAAGCCATCGCCGACACCACCACTACCGAAGCTCCTCCCTCCTAAGCCAAGAAAAACCAGAACCGAAACAAGAAGTGGAAGGCTTCCGTCCAAAACAAGGCGGTTGTTACTCTGCCTAACCCTACACCACTAAACGCCATCGCCACTACCCAAAGCACCGACCAGCTCAAACGTGGTTACACTGGTTCTCACCCTCAGTGTACTACCTACTTCTACCATCATCCCGTCGGTACTCCATGCCGAAAGTGCGCCGAATGTCAGAGGTCAGGCACTTGTCTAACCGTTGCCGAAGTTTTCCTCCACCCCAAAATCAGCAACCCTCAGGCATTACACCTAACCCTAACCCTCAAGCCCAAGCCACTCCCGTTCGGTCATGTTACAACTGTGGCGATCCTAACCATTTAGCCAATGTTTGCCCCAAGCGCACCAACAACCAGCAACAGCGACAACCTGAGCCTGCTAAAGGTCGAGCTTTCGTGCTCACCTCCGCGCAAGCCCAAAGCTCCAACAATGTTATTACTGGTACGTTCCTTGTGAACCATGTCTATGCTTCTTTTTTGTTTGATACTGGCGCAAATAGAAGTTTTGTATCTGTTGAATTTGAACCCTTGCTTAAGTGCGAACGATCTAAGCTGCCCGATCCTTTCGCTGTTGAAGTCGCTAACGGTAAGACCGTTCTTGTTAACGTTGTCCTCTCTCATTGTTCCTTGGATCTTAACGCTCATACGTTTTCGATTGATCTCATACCTATGAAAATGGGTAGTTTTGACGTCATAGTTGGCATCGACTGGCTTCGGCAAGTTCGTGCTGAAGTTGTTTGCTCAGAGAAATTCCTTCGCCTTCCTCTTCCTAGCGGTGATTCCTTACACGTCTAGGTGAGAAACCTTCCAAAGGTCTCAAGTTGATTTCGTGTATTCAGGCGAACAACTACTTACGCAAGGAATACTTTGCCTTTTTGGCCCACATTGTGGAAAAGAAAGATAAAGGTCCAAGCCTAAGTGATGTTACCATCGTTTGTGAATTCCCTGATGTCTTTCCGGATGACCTTCCTGGACTTCCTCCTCCTCGTGCTGTCGACTTTTGCATTGACCTCATTCCCGGCACAACTCCTGTTGCGAAGGCTCCGTATCGATTAGCACCTTCGGAGATGCGAGAGCTATCAAGCCAACTTCAAGAACTTCTTGATAAAGGCTTTATACACACTAGTACATCTCCTTGGGGCGCTCCCGTACTCTTCGTCAAGAAGAAAGATGGATCATTGCGCATGTGTGTTGACTATCGTGAGCTCAACAAGCTCACAGTCAAGAACCGCTATCCACTTCCTCGCATTGACGATCTCTTCCATCAATTACAAGGCGCGACGTGCTTTTCAAAGATTGATCTCCGCTCTGGTTATCATCAACTTCGAGTTCTCGAAGAAGATATACCCAAAACCGCATTCCACACACGTTATGGACATTACGAGTTCATTGTCATGCCTTTTGGTTTGACTAACGCGCCTGCCATGTTCATGGATTTAATGAACCGCATGTGTAAGTCGTTTCTTGATCGTTTTATTATTGTCTTCATCAACGATATTCTCATCTACTCCAAGACGAAAGAAGAACATGGGGGACATTTGCCTCTCATTCTTACACTTTTGCACACCGAACGTCTTTATGCCAAATTCTCCAAGTGTGAATTTTGGCTCAAAGAGGTTCACTTCTTGGGTCACACTGTCAATGAACTCGGTATTCATGTTGACCCCGCAAAGATAGAAGCTGTTAAGAATTGGGTTACACCTAAATCGCCTTCTGAGATTCGTTCGTTCCTTGGCCTAGCTTGGTATCATCACCGTTTCATTTCGAACTTCTCGAAGATTGCCGTTCCTTTGACCTCCTTAATGCAGAAAGATAAACCTTTTGTTTGGGGTCCCAAACAAGAAGAGTCCTTCCATACGTTCAAGGACATGCTTTGTAATGCTCCTATCCTTACTCTTCCCGACGGAAATGATGACTTAATCTTGTATTGCGATGCTTCTAACCATGGTCTTGGTTGCGTTCTCAAGCAATGGGACAAGGTTATCGCTTACGCGTCGAGACAACTCAAGATACATGAGAAAAACTATACTACGCACGACCTTGCACTTGGTGCAGTCGGTTTTTACGTTAAAGATTTGGCGACACTACCTTTATAGTACAAAGTGTACGATCTTCACCGATCATAAGAGCCTACAACATATATTTGACCAAAAAGACCTCAACATGCGGCAACGTCGTTGGGTGGAATTGTTAAACGACTACGACTGTGACATTCGCTACCATCCTGGCAAGGCGAATGTTGTGGCCGATGCACTTAGTCAGACTCATGTGAAGAGTGTTTGTTGTCACAAAACCGTGGAAAATTTCCACCATCTGATTCGAGATGCGCAATATTCGACCATTAACGAGGGCAACCTCGAAAGTGAGTTGAATACCAGTGACAAAACACCGCTTGATCAGAAGAACAATGGTATCCTATACTATCGTGGCCGTATGTGGATTCCTGACCGTGGTACTCTTCGAACCACTCTGTTGGATGAAGCTCATAAATCCCGATATTCCGTGCACCCGATATACTATCGTGGCCGTATATGGATTCCGCCGACAAGATGTACCGTGATCTTCGTACGTCTTATGGGTGGCTTGGAGTGAAAAGTGATATTGCTATTTACGTATCGAAGTGTCTGACCTGTTCTAAAGTCAAGGAAGAACATCAACGTCCCTCTGGCCTACTCGAACAACCTGAAATCCCTGTCTGGAAATGGGAGAGTATTGCCATGGATTTCATTACGAAATTGCCTCGTACTCCTTCGGGTCATGATAGCAATTGGGTTATCATCGATCGTCTGACCAAATCCGCTTACTTCCTTGCCATTCGTGAAGATTACAAAGTCGAGAAATTGGCTCGTATCTACACAAGTGAGATCATAAGTCGTCATGGTACGCCCATTGACATCATTTCCGATCGTATGCTCGTTTCACTTCCCGCCTTTGGCAAACTTTTCAATCTGCCCTTGGCACTCGTTTGAACCTTAGTACTGCTTTTCATCCTCAATCTGATGGTTAAACTGAGCGTACTATCCAAACTCTAGAGGATATGCTTCGATCATGCGTAATAGATTTTGGCGGCAACTGGGATTCGCACTTACCCATGGTAGAATTCTCGTACACCAACAGCTATCACGCAAGTATTCAAATGGCTCAATTTGAAGAATTGTATGGTCGTAAGTGTCGTTCGCCTATTTGTTGTCATGAGATCGGAGACGTACAACTCACTGGTCCCGAACTGATACAAGAGACGACGAACAAGATTCTACAAATACGTGATAATCTCCTTAAAGCTCAAAGTCGACAAAAATGTTACGATGATAAAAGACGCAAGCCTTTGGAATCCAGCGTAGGTGATCTTTTGCTTCTCAAGGTGTCCCCTTGGAACGGCGTTGTTCGTTTTGGTAAGAAAGGCAAAATCGCTCCTCGCTATGTGGGTCCTTTCAAGATTCTCGAAAGGATTGGCAAGGTAGCGTATAGACTGGATCTACCTCACGCACTCAGCAATGTTCATCCTGTATTTCACGTTTCAAACTTAAAGAAATGTCTAGCTGAAGAAGGACTTCAAGTCCCACTCGAAGATCTTCAAATCAATGAGACATTGCACTTCATCGAAAAACCGGTCGAGATCATGGATCGAGGAATCAAGCAACTAAGGCGCAGCCGAATTCACATAGTCAAGGTTCGATGGGAAGGAAAACGTGGTGCTGAATTTACTTGGGAACTCAAGAATGATATGAAGGCCAAGTATCCGCATCTATTCGTTGAGTCTTCCTAAATTTCGGGATGAAATTCCCTCAAGGAGGGGAGACTGTAACGCCTCGTGTTTCATACTATCCTTAATTAGAAAGTATAATCATATTTCTATTTATGGAAACTTATATTCGTATTGCATTCGTATTTCATTTCATAATTTTGTAATCCGAGACTTAAATCATAATGAAACTCATACTTGATACATACTTGTCTTCATGCATTCAATCGTTTAATATGTGTTTAAATACAAATCGATATTTGTTATACGTGCAAATACTCATACATGCATACTCGATACCTAAAATATACTTACACATACGTTAAACACTTAAAAACATGCTAAATTATGAGTTTCCAGCATAAAATAATGGAATTATTAAACTCTAGGGGTCAAACTAAAAATTTGGGAAAATTATGTCAGGAAACATGACCATGTTCACGATCCGCACGGCCATGCTCATGACGCGCACAACCATGCTCACGATCCGCACGGTCATGCTCATGACCCGCACGACCATGCTCATGGCTCGCACGATAGTGCTCATGACCACTCAGTGAAGATTCATGACCCGCACGACCATGCTCGTGACTCGCACGATAGTGCTCATGACCACTCAGTGAAGATTCATGACCCGCATGACCAATCTCATGTCTCGCACGGTCATGCTCATGGCTAGCATGGCCATGCATATGATTGGCACGACCGTGCCAAATGACCAGGTCTGGTAGAATCTTTCAAAATGTGCGAATTTTGGCTCCATTTCCCTTCTTTCAACCCTCAACCACCACCAACTTCATTAATTACCTATACCCTAATTCCCCATTATAAATAGAAGCCTCCTTCTCCTCTCAAATAACACCTCAATCTTCTCATTCGTCTCTCTAATGCTCTAAGAGATCTCTTCTTCTAGAGATTCAACGTTTCAAAAGTGAGTTCTAGCTAACCTTTTCCCTCCTTTGAATCTTTTCTTCTTCTTCTTCTTCACACTTGAAACACCTTTGGGAATACTTCCATAGGTTTTCCATGGAAAACCAACTAGGAATATCACCCTATGTAAGGTCCCAATTGTAAGAACCTTCTTGATTTAATAGGGTTTTAACCCACAAGTGTTGTATCCTTCCAAGTTTATGCTTGAGTTGGTAGTGTGTGATCACTTGGAAGCCTTGGCTATCCTACCATCGATCCACCACCTCACTTGATGATTTTGTTTATTTTTCCTCTTTACTTTATTGTTTAAACTTACTCATGACCATCCTTGTCGTCCTTGTGATGACTTGTGCATTGGTGAACTATACGAAAGAGGTTTTAAAAGGAAGGTTATCCTCCTACCTCCATGCATGACTTCTATGAACTTCCATGATGTTTATGATTTACTTATTACGTACGCTATATAATATATGTATATATTCACTAACCGAACTCTTGATGGTAATCAAATGATTGTCCATCATGGTACTAGGTTACATCACCTACGTACTTACTCTCTCGTTACGATTCTAATGGGTAACCTAACCCATGAAAACACATCAACCCGAATGGGTCTTATAGTGACAAAAATGAGTATTAAGTCTAGATGATTATTTTCTCGTATAACATGATTTAGTATATTTAAATTCCTAAATCCTCCGTTATCGTTCGAATACTTACCAAACTATGTTCTCCTCATGTAGGATAACTCGGTGTTCCTCCAAACCTTTCACGAAAGTAACAAATGGAAGCTAGCAAAACCGTGAGTACACTCGACCCACTTTTCGTTTACAACACTTTTGGGTGTAACATGTGTACTTATACCAAAACCACAACACTTAAACTTTATGAAATGCACAAACAATCCTATACACATGAATATTTGATACGCTTACGTGATGCTTATAACTTGGACATTCTTTATGTGATACTTTAGTCATTAACTTGTTTTAAGCCTTTGTTTGACATGTATAAGCGCTTTAGGAAGTAACGCATTCCCCTCCAACGTGTAATCTTGAGGCCATGTTAAAACATCGTGATTGCGTTAAGGGTTTGACTAGTAGTATTGCATGCCTTGTATATGCTCTTGTAGAATCATAGTTGCCATGAGGATTTGTTTAAAATTTATTCGTATATGTATGTTATGCTTAAACTTGTGTACTCGCCTTTGCTTTTGCATTGAATTGTACTTTAAAACATGTTACAGGTTGATGAAGAGGATGCTATGAAATCAAATAGCAAGGACTTAGATACACACATTTAGGCGTTAGGTTAATGTTGTTGTATCAATTTTGTTGTATTGTGTTATTTAAACTTGTTAAGTTTAATTGTTGTATTTGTTTCAATGTTGTATTTTGACAATTATTCTTGAAATGAAATTCGACTTTAAATTATATATTGTCATTACGTTGTGAGCAATGAGCTATCTCGTTATCGTCTCACTCCCATGCTTCCGCCATCGGTTGGGGTGTGACAGATTGGTATCAGAGCCATAACTATAGGGAATTAGGTAGAATTGCCATGTTCGACCTAGTCTATAGTTCTAAGTACCGGTTTTGACCACTCTTGTATATGCTTAAAACTTTATGCTTCCTACTTTGCTTCTCCTCTTTTCTTTTGGTCTTAATACATATACATGATGTCTTTCCTAAGACATTTTTACACAATACGCACTTTGAAGACTTGAAGACACTCGTAACACAAACAAGAAGAGTTCACTAAAATAGGCGTGAAACCCACAATTTGGTGAACGACTCTCATTCCGCTATTCTTATTCTTTTTGCACGAAATTTCGTCATCAAGTTAGGAGTGAAATCCACATCTTGATGGAAAAATTTCCAATTCAAAACTCTAGTGGACCCTAACAACGAATCGGAATTTGCTCTTCGTTTGGTAAGTACCAACCACACGTAGGGTACGAAATCGTCAAGTTAGGGGTGAAACCCGCACCTTGTCTATTAAGTCCTATTCCTTGATTTTTGCTCTCACCAAAGTTTTGATTTTTCCAATCGATTGGAGACGTGTAGTAACTGGAAGGGTAAAATGTTGTTAGTCGCTTCTCGATAAGAGCATTTTACCTATAGGCCAAAGCACGTTTCTCTAATTTGAAAAGAACTTCGATTCACTTTGGAATTGTCAACGTTTCTCTACCCGAAACATTCCCTCATTTTATGAGCCTATTCTTTTTATGTGATTCGATTTCTATGTGTTTTAATACTTGTTACCTCGTTCTTTCGAACTATTACACTATTCACAAGTTTATTGCAATCCAAAACAATGTTAATCCTCGTGAACAAACTAAATTTATACTCTTTTATTCGCATTCATACGTGATTATACATGTTATACTTGTTAAACTCATGCAACTTATGTAAACCTTATACATACTTATACATGCAAAACTTGTTATTTTTTTACATTATGATCAAGTCTCATCCCTTGCTCTATTTTGAACCTCTAGATGTCTTCCCCTAACTCTTCTAAGAAGTCAAAGAGGTCCAACAAGGGATCCAACAACCACAACGGTGACCCTATGTCAAAAGAAGACCTCTTCGGTCTAGTGGCTGAGCAAATGGCTGACCAAATGGCCCGTCTTATCCTTGATATTGTTAGCCAACTCCAAACCATCCATACCGAAGGCACCCCTAAGTCCTCCGCCGATTTGAAAACCGATGCACCCAAAACGTCTTGCCAGTTCAAGCACTTCATGGCTTGCAAACCCGTTGAGTTCACCAGCATGGATGGTGCAACAGCCATGATCAACTGGTTCGACACAATGGAGCTTACCTTTCTTCAGGGCAGGTGCCCTGATGACCTTCGAACCCTCAACGCTACCGGGGTCTTTCACCAGAGAGCCCTCGGTGGTGGACTACCGAGTGCAACAAGCGTGGCAACGAAGCGGCTCACGCATTAACTTGGGAAGAGCTTAAGGAGCTCATGAAGGATCAATTTTGTCCTCCCCACGAGACACAGAAGCTCAAAAATGAATTCTGGAATCTTACCTAACAGGGGAGCGGCACCGAAGGTTTGATCACGCTCTTCATACAATTAAGTATAATCTGTCCTGGATAGGTGGATACTGTTCCAAGGCAGTTGCCAAGCTAATTCGTTCGCTCTTGCCTATGGTCATGAACCATGTCGCTGCCTGATGTATTGAATAATACATGCATTTATTGTGTAGAGTTTTTAAAGTTTTAACCTATTTCCCTTTCGGTTTGTCGAGAATTTATCTACTTTTAATCCAAATGCGTTTTGCAGGTCTTGGTTCGTGAAAACGGTTGGAAGGATGGGAAAAAAGAGCTAAAATGATAATTAGAACCAAGCCAGAACGTAATTGGAGCGCGGAAGAGGAAACGAATCGAGAATGGAGGTTTTTAAGCCTCTGGCAGCCCGCGACCGCATCCTTAATACCTCTCGTGCCCCGCGAGAGGTTACATTTATCCTGGAATTCACCACTCGGTCGCGGGGCGCGACCGAGACCATATATCCCTTCCGCGGCCGGCGAGAGGGAGTTTTATCCAGAAAGTTTCATAGTTTCACCTGTTGCATGATTGTGGTGCTATAAGATTGAGTCATTATATGATTAAAACACATCTTGAGCATATTTGGGACGAACTCAGATCTTGTGGAGCAGATTTTCTGGATTGTTTGAGCTGAAAGAGAGTGTTCTAGGCTATGGGAATCGTCTAGGCTAGCAAGGAATTTCGAGGCAGGAGCATATACGGTTTTTTTGCAACATCTTACTCCTTCTAATTCTTTGTTTTTTTAACCTTGTTATGAATTCTTGTTTAAAGCTTGTTTGTTTGTTCTCTAAAAACATGATACTTGGCTAGATCTATTTTCGTTACCTGGGTTTGGATATTTTATGATAGTTTGGTTTTTTATTTTAGTTTAATTATGTTTGAATGATTGTTTGGTAAAGTTCATAACTTAACTTTCTAGTTTAGTGTATTTGCATGATTTAAGTTGATTTATGATTATTTGTTTATTTTACGTGAATCTTGGTGGATGTCTTCCATAGAATAGGTTTGTGTTGTTTTTTCGAGTCTTTAGGGGTTAGGGAAACTATCGGTAAATTGGCCAATAAAACCGGGAAAACAACTAAATAAAATATAAAATCAGTTTTATCATTATACCTAAATTATTTATTAAGAAATAATATTTAGTTGGCTGAATTGATTAGATGAATTGTTAGGTTTAGGTTTTTGAGAAAATACCGGATCTAATTTCCTTATCATAATCGAGTCAGTTAAGCTAAACTAGAAGTTATTGTTGGTCTAAGTTAATTATTGAGAAGTAATCAACTAATTGGACACTTTGCTAAACTATAAGATAACTGAGAGGAAGTCTTTAAAACAGTGAACATAGAATAATTCTAGGGTATCATAGGCGTCTTCCCGAGAAGGGTCGGGGGTCCTGTTCGGTAAACCTAGGATTTAATATTTTAAGATCCCGGTTAATCCTTCAACCTAATTAATTTATTATCAAACCAAGTGAGTAGTAATATAAAATCCAACCTAGGTAACCAGTTCACTATTCTTGAATTAGTTTCCAATTTCTAAAAGTCCAAGGTTCAATTCGTTCTAGTTAGTTAATTTTAGTTTACTTTAATAATTTAGAATTGTTAGAAACCTCCCCCCCTTAAAATATACAAAGTTGTTTTAATTGAGTCTAAATTAAGTAGTCATTGTAATTAGAGAGTCTCGTGGGTTCGATAATCCGGACTTACTTAAACTATTCTATAATTGATCGGTTCACTTGCCGGTTAGTAGTTTAGTATAATTCAGGAGTCTAGAGTTAAATTTGAGTCTAGAATTAGGGTAATTTTATTTGTTTTTAATTAACTACTTTTAGAACATCAAGTTTTTGGCGCCGTTGCCAGGGACTCTCTCGTTGGCAATTGCGTTGATTACTCAATTTAGACTTCATTATTGCTCTCGTGTTTAATTTTTATTTCGTTTGCGTCATAGGAGTCTAAATAATTTAGTTAGTTTAATATTTCATTTTGTTAATATAGTTTAATTGTTTTTGCTAAATTATTTTATTTATCTAGTTTCCGGTTTAGTGGATGCCCCATACGCGTTCGCAAGGACCTCCGCTTAAGCAGCCAACGGATACGCCTTTTTCTCCCGCACCAAAGGGTAGTACTTCCTCCTCCGCCTTTTCTAGTTCATCCCAGCCTTTCATACCACCAGATTTTGATTTTACACCAATGCCTTCATCACCTGGTTCCCCATCACCCCACGTAGTTCATAGAAACGTAAGCCCACCACCGCCACCACCAAATTTCCACATGGCCAATAATCAAACCGTCTACCAACAGGCCAGCACCGGTTTCACCGGTGCAAACTCGCCCATCACCCTTCCTCTGATGAATAACGATAAAGCTTGGCAAATCCCTTCTTATATCATGACCACTATCACCAACTCTTGCCAATTCCATGGTCGTGATGACGAGGATGAGCCTGCCCATATCAACCGCCTCACTCGTCTCTGTCACACTTTCAATATGGAAGGTGCGGGCAACGATGTCCGTTTCCTTCAAGTCTTTCCATTCTCACTTGGGGGTCGAGCCGCCATTTGGCTTGATTCTCAACCAGCCAGTACTTTCACCACTTGGGCCGCTCTAAGAGATGCTTTCCTAAAGAAATACTTTCCACCCACAAAAGCATCTCCCCTTCGTGATCAGATCCATTCGTTCCGAATGGAGCCTGACAAGCCCTATCATCTAGCTTGGGAGCGTTTCCAAACCCTAGTGTCCCGCTGATCTCAACACGGCTTGTCGGATTGGGCACTTACAGAGAAATTCTACAACGGTCTCACCCTTGAGATCCGCGCTCGTTTCGATACATCTGCTGGTGGACATCTAATGGGAAAGAAAACAGTTACCGAGTGTAACGACCTCTTCGAAAGCTTTGCACATTTCGATGTAGATTGTTGGTACATATTTTTGACAACAGCTTAGATTTGGTCTTTGGATATCTTGTAATTAGTAGAATGATAAACGGTTAGCGGGTTTAGTTTTGTAATAGTGAATTAGAAGTAATTGGGCTGAACTAGACATTATTTAGTGCATGGTAGGCGAATTGGGCTTTAAACCCACTAGCAGTCCATGTAGGAAACCCTAGCCCAGTTGCATAACCTATCTCTATATAAAGGGAGGTTTGCATTAGGGTTTAGGTTGCTGGTTTTATTGTTCAGTTGCTGAGAGAATTGCTTCAGAGAGATTGTGAGAGAGTCTTGAATTGATTGTAAACACTTTGTGTTAGATAATCAATAGAAGACAATTTGAAAGTGATTGATTGTGTTCGTGTCCGTGTTCTTGTTTTTTGTGAAATCTGATCTAGGGGATTCCGCACTCTAGATTAGATAGACGATTCTGTGAAGATCCATAAGGACTAGGGGACCTACAATTGGTATCAGAGCATTTGGCTCTTGATTTTTCTCGGTTTAGAACCGTAACAACAGAAAAATCTGCGTTTTTGGGCGTTTTGGAGGCTGTTTGGAGTTTGTGACGGCAGAATTAGGGCTTCGGCGGTTGAATTAGGGTTTCTGCAGTGATTTCGGATTAGCATCAGGCATTTCAGATTGAAGAACTGCATTCCAGATCAAAAAGCACAGTATTCCGGATTGAAGACTTGAATTTCGGATCAGAAATCTGCATTTCGGATCATCAGACTTGCATTTCAGATAAGAAAAGCCATTTCGGATTCCATTTCAGATTCCATTCGGATCAGAAATGTATTCCGGATTTCCATTTCGGATCAGAACAGTGCATTCCGGATTTCATCTCGGATCACTATTCCGGATTTCCATTTCGGACCAGAAAAGTGCATTCCGTATGTCATCTCGGGTTATTATTCCGGACATAGAATTTGTTCCATAAACATTCTTAATAAACAGGTTGCACGGTTAGGCTCGTGTGATTTTGACACAAAAATTCTAAAAATCATAATCGGACAATATATATCTTTAGAATCGTATCGTAGAGACGAGTCTAACAGTATAATTTGGTAACCATCGATTTCGGACAAGTTTTATTAACGTTTTTTATCGAGCCGGTTCGGTAAAAATGTCGAATATGTCTAACCTAAGTGAGCTGTTAAGGATGGAGCACGAGGATGGCACCACAAACAAACCTCCAAAGATGCTGAAGGTAGAGAACTATCTTACTTGGAAGGATAGATTTCAATCATTTATTGAATATCAGGATACACGGATGTGGATCTGTATTCAAGATGGGTATGCTAACCCAACGCATGATTTTGAGGGTAGACAACGTGTCACTGCCTATGTGAATATGTTAGAGGCTGAGAAGAGAATGTATGAGTCTGAGAAGAAGGCCTTAGCTGCTATAAAGATGTCGTTACCTGATGGCATCAAACATACATTCAAGCGTTATACAACATCGAAGGAGATGTGGGATGCCCTAGAGAAGAGGTATGAGGGCAATACCGATGTGAAGAAGAACAAGGTTGATCTGCTGAAGAAACAATTTGCTGTGTTCAAAGGAATGAGAAATGAATCCCTTGAAGATATTATCACGAGATATTTTCATCTGAAGTCAGAAATAGATAATTATGACATAGTGGGATACACTGATGTAGAGATAAACGACAAGTTGCTGGATGCTTTACCTGCAAAGTGGGATATCTATATTTTGATGATAAAAGGTGAAGCTGATTATGAAATGAAAGAGTTAGAAGAGGTTGTTGGGAAATTGGGAGCTTATGAGCTCAATATGAAGAAGAAGGAAACGGGTTATGATCAGGTTCAAGATCCGGGATTTACAAAGGACTTACACCTTCATCTTCCAACAATGCTTTTAGTGATACTGCAACTGCGTTTCTCTTTTGTGAGAATGAGCAGATCGTGACAAATGCTGAGGGTGAAGTTTGTTATGTTGCTGCTTCAGGAGGCTCGTCAGCGGCAAAAAGACAACAATCAAGTAATAGTAGCAGCAGTACTAGGTCTATGCCTCTGAGCGTCAAAAGTGCTGAAGATCACCTGGCATTGCTTGCTTCTTTTGTTGCTTCCTACGAGAACCATATTTAGGGAAAAATATCTGATCCTGCTACGTTTGATGAAGATTATGATCAGATCGACCTGATGACCTGGAGGAGATGGATTTGCAATGGTAGATGGCCCTGATCTCTAGATGGGTGAAGAGGTTCATGAACAGAATGGGAAGGAAGTTCGTGGAAAGAGTGTGGGCTTTGACAAGTCGAAAGTGAAGTGTTACAATTGTCACAACTATGGACATTTCGCTAGAGAGTGCAAAAGACCTAAGTCTGAATCTCGTTCTAGTTCATCCTTTCAAGATTCTCCTGGTCATGGTTCAAGCAACAGGAATGCGTCAAACAACACTGGATCAAAGGCCCTGATTTCTACTGCCAGACAGGGTTCTTATGATTGGAGTGTTTATCTGGAGAGTGGTAACAACGCATCACAGGCGTTTATGGCTGAGATAGCTCTAGTTGTTGATGAAGAAGTGAAAGCTGATGCTGAGGAGGAGCAACAGAAGGTGGCTGAAAAAGCTGATGGAGAACAGACTGCTACAGAGAAAAAGATGGCTGCTGATTTTGCTGCTTTCATGGCTGATCTAAGCAAATCGACAGGCGTGGTATGTTCTAACTCTGGTAGTTTTGTTTGTTTGAAGTGTCGTGAACTACAAAGTGAAGTTGACACATTAACAAAGCAAAACCAAAGTCTGGCTAATGAGCTCTCGAACCTAAAAGAATCAAACTTTTTCGTAAAACGAAATGAGTCATTATACTTGAAGAAAATTAAAGGTTATGAAGAAGAAATCAATATTTTAACCTGTAAACTTAATGAAAAACTTCAAGTTATTGACTTAGCTCATGATACGATGAGTGAGAAAACGAAAGAAATTTCTAAAAAATGCAAAGAGTTGTCTGAAGCACAACTTAAAATTTGTGAACTTGAAAAGAAACTAAATCAATTCAGAGATTCATCCTTCAATATGAAAAACATGATGAATGGCCTGAAGAAGAGTAATGACAAGACTTGAGTGGGATTCAAAGGTTTAAATGAAGTTCCACCACCTCTTGGTCATGACTATTCTTTCTTGCCAGATGAAGAAGAGCTTACAGACGTTGGGCCAACTACACTTGGCAGTTCCACGTCAGGTACTGTTGATGGTTTTGAAAATGCCAAGAAGGATAATAATATGGAACCAGTTTTGAAAACAAAGAATACACACCCTAAGAATTAAAAACATTTTTTTGTTAAAAAGGTTGATTTTGTTAAAGGGAGTGACATGAATGAAGAGGTCCCTGCTATTACTAAAGAGTCGAATGTGCAGTTTGCTAAAATAAAAATAATGAAAAATCAGAAGTTAAGCAAACTAAACAAGATCCTTATAAGGCATCATCTTCATCATCACCGTCACCTGATGATTCTAAGAAAGAGGCTTCAATAAAGAAGTCTTCGGCTAGAAAGTCGTGCTTTAAATGTCATGAAAAGGGACATGTAGCTAGCTGCTGTCCTAACAAAAGGAGTGAAGCACTGGTAAGTGAGAAGCAGAGAGACAAATCCCCAGAGAAAGTTGGTGATGGTGAGAGGAAGGTCAACTCACCAAAGATATCTGCTACCAGGCAAGAGAGTGTTGCTGTTGGTGTAGATAAGGCTGAAAAAGGAACTCACCAAGTTCCTTGCTTTCAAAGATATCAACAAAGATTTCAGCCTGCATCTACATCAGACAGATATGAAAGACCTAGAAGTAGTTCACCAAGAATGAATAACTTTAATGGTCCATCAAATAATTTCCGAAGTCAAGGTGCCAAGGAGAAATGACACTTATGTCATGGACATGGGTGCTAAGGATTCTTCCACTGTGGTGGCGTATTTACTATCAAAAGCATTTGAGGCTGAGTCATTCTTGTAGCACAGACACATGGCCCACATCCACTAATGAAAAATGAACTATATTATTAAAAATGGCTTAGTGGAAGGGGTGCCCGTGCAGAGGTTTCACGTGGAAGACAAATGTCTTCCATGTCAAAAGGGAAAACAACATAAGAAACCTCACAAGTCTAAAACAGTAAATTCCAGAGATGCCCCTTACGAATTACTTCATATGGATCTATTCGGTCTAGTGAATGTAAGGAGCATAGGTAGAAAGTACTATTGTTTGGTTGTCACTGATGATTACTCATGATATTCATGGGTTTTCTTTTTGGGTACAAAAGATGAGACAACGGAGATGCTGATTGATCTTTTTACAAAATTGGAAAATGTCCATGATGCACGGATCAAGAGGATAAGGAGTGATAATGGCACGGAGTTCAAGAACCAAGTTCTGGATCTCTATTGTCTTTGCAAAGGAATTGAACATCAATATTCATCTCCTTATACACCTCAACAGAATGGAGTCGCTGAGAGGAAAAACAGGACGTTGATTGAAGCCACAAGGACTATGCTATCTGATTCAAAGCTTCCAGTTCTTTTCTGGGGAGAAGCTGTGAACACAACTTGTTATGTCCTGAACAAAGTTTTGACGGTTAAACGGTTTAACAAAACCTGTCACGAACTATTGTTTAACCGAAAACCAAACTTAAAAGGCTTTGAACCATTTGGATTACCCTGCACCATTGTGCGAAACAAGGATAAGCAAAAATTCGGTGAGGTAGCCGATGAGGGTTACTTTCTAGACTATATGCCTGGAACACCGAATAAAAGGGTTTTTAATCTAAAAATTGGTAAACTTGAGGTTGTGTTTAACATGGAAATCACTAGTTATTCACCTCAACAATCAACAAGTGGTCCTCCTATATTATATGATTATGACAGTGTTTTTAACTCATTTAATATTCCTGAGTTTTCAAATGCAGATGAGGCTCAGGTGATCCATTCTGTGATCAGTGAAGATGGAGAGTGTGACTTCATGCCTAGATCGAGTATATCGATGACAGATGCTCCAAAAGCTTCTTCCAGTGCAGCTCCAAAGGACTTTAGTGATAGTGAGTTTGAACCTATTCATGGGGAGGACTTCACTAATCCATTTGCTAATATCCAGGAGGAGGTTGGATCTAATCTGGGAGATAATCTGGTTGTTGACACCGTTGCTACCACACGTGTAAATAGAGACATCTAGTTGAAAACATCATTGGTGATGCTGCTGCAGGTGTTCAGACAAGAAGAGGTGTGCTCGAAGGTTCCTGTTTGTTTACTTCGATTCAGAAGACAGGGTTGATTCATGAATGTTTGTATAACTGCTTTATTGCCCAAGAGGAGCTGAAGAATGTCCATATGGCTCTTAAAGACAATTGTTGGGTTGAAGCTATGCAAGAAGAACTTGCTCAGTTCAAGAAGTTGAAAGTTTGGGATCTAGTTGACATGCCTGAAGGAGAAAAGGAAATAGGCACTAAGTGGGTGTTCAAGTGCAAGAAAGACGACTGAGGGATCGTAATAAGAAATAAGGCTCGATTAGAAGTGAAAGGGTTCAATCAGCAAGAGGAGATTGATTACAATGAAGTGTTTGCACCAGTAGCAAGGTTGGAAGCAATTCGTTTGTTCCTAGCTTTTGCTTTATTCAAGGGCTTCAAGGTTTACCAACTTGATGTGAAGAGTGCGTTTCTTTATGGGAAAGTCCAAGAAGTGGTGTATGTCTCACAACCAGACGGGTTTACTGATCCAGACTATCCAGATCAAGTCTATCGACTTGATAAGGCACTATATGGATTACATCAGGCACCTAGGGCGTGGTATGAGACACTGTCAGCACATTTGCTAAAACATGGTTTCGAAAGAGGTCAGATTGACAGTACACTGTTCATTAAAAGGAAGAAGGAAGAGTTTCTACTGGTACAGGAATACGTAGATGACAGCATCTTTGGGTCATCTGATGAGAACATGTGTCATGATTCGAAGAGGTAATGAAGAGCAAGTTTGAGATGAGTGCGATGGGTGAATTATCCTACTTTTGGGTTTACAAGTTGAACAGAAGAAGGATGGGATGTTTATACATCAGATGAAGTATGTGTATGACATTTTGTCTCGTTTCAAAATGGAGGATTGCGCTACTTTCAATACACATATCTGTGAGAATCACAATCTTGGTCCAGATCATGAGAGTGTGGAGGATGTTGATCCAACTCAATATAGGGCAATGATTGGTTCTCTGATGTACTTGACTGCTTCAAGACCCGACATCATGTTCGCAGTATGTCTATGTGCCAGATATCTAGCGAATCCAAAGGAGTCCCACATGAAAGCGGTGAAGCGGATTCTTCGTTATGTGAAGGGGAAACCTAAAGTTGGGTTATGGTATCCAGCTGCTAGTGATTTGAAATTTGTTGCTTTTGCTAATTCAGACTTTGGAGGATTCAAATGAACAAGGAAGTCTACTACAGGTGGTTGTCAGTTCTTAGGAGGGAGGCTCGTGTCATGGCAATGCAAGAAGCAGTCTTGCATGTCTACCTCTACGTGTGAAGCTGAATATATTGCTGCGGGTAGCTGTTGCTCTCAGGTTCTCTGGATCCAACAACAGATGCATAATTACGGTTTGAATTTCACTCGTACTCCTATTATGATAGACAATAATGCCACTATATCAATCACCAACAATCCCGTAAAACACAGTCGCACAAAACATATTGACATTCATCATCATTTTATACAGGATTGTGCTGAAAAGAAATTAATTGAAGTGTATCGAGTCGACACACTAGATAACCTGGCAAGTCTTTTCACAAAAGCTTTTGACATGGCTCGTTTTGAACATTTAGTCGAACTCAACGGGATGAGGAATCCTGAATAACCATTTTTCCATAAAAATTGTTTGTAAATAATTTTATTGCTTTTCAAAAATCAAAAACATAAAAAATAGAAAATCAAAAATGAGTTTTTACTGTGTGAAAAAGAAGAAATGATAGTACATCAGCAAGTTAGACTGTCACACTCATATTTAAAAGTAAATTGCTTAAGTGTGATAGCAACTTCATCATATGATGTACCAGTAGGCAAAAAGCATGAAATAATCAACTTGCCTTTGTGATACAAATATATTAAACTGTGTATGAGTGGGTAACATATCAGTGGTGTATGGTTTTATAACCTTAAATATTGCATTGATAGATTGCCAAAATCTAAGGTTTTAGGTCTTTATATCGTTATTTCATTCGAGGTATCAAGGTTGTCCTTCTGCTACATCCAGATATATGCTGACCTAGGCACAACCAGGATATCTTAAAAGAGCTAAAATGCCAAATCCCAAAAATTGAAGAAGCTCTCCTAGAGAGTCATTCAAATGTGCAAATTGCATTATTCGTACCAAAATTTGGTATTTGTCTTAACCCTCGTTGGATATTAGTCTCTTTGCTGTACGGAAGTACTGACCTGATCACCAGTTATCTAACGTTGTAATTCAAAAGGATGAATTTCGGTATACTCACCTACTACGATGAATTGTTGTGCATACCTTGATCGTGGGGGTATGTCCTGAAGTGGAACACACTAGTATATCAGTATAAATTATCTAAACAGATCACGAGGTAATGGTACTTAAAATGTTCATGTATTTTGTTTAAGTGGATAAACAATACTGGTAATCATCTTGAACTATTTTCATGAATATTGCATATAGAATTATCAAATAGTGTGAAAACAGTTTGATATTGCTGATATGATCTTCTTAACGGTGATTCTCACAAAAACAGAATGTTTATTATTTCGTACTTTATTTGATGTTAGAAAATATAAAAATCCAAAAATATTTCATTTTCTTGTAAATTCTTATTGTACGGATACTGGTTGTTCGTGGAGGAGTTGTTACCGATAGGGGGAGACGATGTTAGATGCTGAGTTCAAAATTTTTATGATCTTGCAGTGGTTATGTGTGCTTAAATTTTGAGTATGTGATGTGAGTTGAGAAGTGCTTAATCTGTGATATAGTTTGACTATCTCTTGAATAATAATAATTTGTTTAACTTGTGTTGAAAAATTCTTACGGTTTCTCGAGATGCTTGTTTTAAAGTATACAGATTGTAGCAGTGTGTTGGTGAGAAGTTTGGTGAAGAGGAGTTTGCTTGGATGCATGGTAGAACCTCCTTTCTACATTGCAGACAAAGTTGAAGAGTTTTGAAGATTTCTATGCAAGGACTAAACTGGAGTTTACTCAAACGCTAACGATTTAGAAGATTTGGTGATTGGATACATCAGCTTAGGGGGAGTCTGTTGCTGACAGAAGCTGTTAAAGCTGAAGCTATCCGAAGACCAACGTTTTTCAAAGATGTTGAAGATTGCAAGAAGACTGAAGACTAAGTTCTTTTATGAAGCTATTGTCAAGGGGGAGTTTGTTGGTGCATATTTGTGACACCAACTTATATTTGGTCTTTAGATATCTTGTAATTAGTAGAATGATAAACGGTTAGCGGGTTTAGTTTTGTAAGAGTGAATTAGAAGTAATTGGGCTGAACTGGACATTATTTAGTGCATGGTAGGCGAATTGGGCGTTAAACCCATTAGCAGTCCATGTAGGAAACCCTAGCCCAGTTTCATAACCTATCTCCATATAAAGGGAGGTTTGCATTAGGGTTTAGGTTGCTGGTTCTATTGTTTAGTTGTTGAGAGAATTGTTTTAGATAGATTGTGAGAGAGTCTTGAATTGATTATAAACACCTTGTGTTAGATAATCAATAGAAGACAGTTTGAAAGTGATTGATTATGTTCATGTTCTTGTTTTATGTGAAATCTGATCTAGGGGATTCCGCACTATAGATTAGATAGACGATTCTGTGAAGATCCATAAGGACTAGGGGCCTACATAGACTACAGCACTGCCGACATGAATTCAATTCCTGTTTCTCATACCACCCCGGTTCACCGGGGTCTACACCAAGTTAGCTTGGAAACTACGGTTGGTGCTGCACTAGACAGCTTTAAGAGAGAGGTCACTAAGGAGATTCAGGAGCTGAGAAAGAAAGTAGATAGGTGTGAGGTTTATCGAGGGGGTCGTGATACGATAGAGTGTCCCACACTCACCGTTGATCAGGTCGAGTTCATTACTGGTCAAAGTAGAGGTCCTACGAACCCTTTCAATAATAATAATTCAAATTATAAGCCGAACTGGCGTAGTAATAATAATAATAACTTCCGATCTTCCGGTAACCCCCTGGTTTCCAATCAGGTTCATATCAAAATAGGGGGCAGGGTCACTACTCTAGTGGAGGGTCAGGTCATTCTAGTCAGTTTAGTGGTGGGGGTTCGAATCAGGAGGGTCAGACTAGGAGTGGAGGTTCAGGGAGCAGTCTAGATAGGATTGAGGAGTTGTTGTCTTAATTAGTGGTTAAGGATCAAGCTACCCAGAAAACTCTAGCGGAACACAATCTTCTCTTAAAAAACCAACAGCCTGCACTCTTAGATCTGCAGAGGTCGGTAGGTAGTATCGCTAAGCAGCCGCAAGAGCAGCCACGCAGCCAGTTCGCGAGTAATACCCAACCTAACCCGGCGAACCAACATGCGAAAGCGATCACTACACGTAGTGGTAGGAGTTTGAAAGAAGTGGGTAGAGAGGGGTAGAGGTAGAGGTAGAGGAGCAGGATGAGGAAGCGGATGAGGAGATAGAGATGGAGGCTCCACCTAGGGTGCACATTAGGCTAGACCTAGCAAGTACCGCACCAACCAGTGGAAGCCTTGGCAATCCTACCATCGATCCACCACCTCACTTGATGATTTTGTATATTTTTCGTCTTTACTTTATTGTTTAAACTTACTCATGACCATCCTTGTCGTCCTTGTGACGACTTGTGCATTGGTGAACTATACGAAAGAGGTTTTAAAAGGAAGGTTATCCTCCTACCTCCATGCATGACTTCTATGAACTTCCATGATGTTTATGATTTACTTATTATGTACGCTATATAATATATGTATATATTCACTAACCGAACTCTTGATGGTAATCAAATGATTGTCCGTCATGGTACTAGGTTACATCACCTACGTACTTAATCTCTCGTTACGATTCTAATGGGTAACCAAACCCATGAAAACACATCAACCCGAATGGGTCTTATAGTGTCAAAAACGAGTATTAAGTCTAGATGATTATTGTCTCGTATAACATGCTTTAGTATATTTAAATTCCTAAATCCTCCGTTATCGTTCGAATACTTACTTCTCCTCATGTAGGATAACTTGGTGTTCCTCCAAACCCTTCGCGGAAGTAACAAGTGGAAGCTAGCAAAGCCGTGAGTACACTCGACCCACTTTTCTTTTACAACACTTTTGGGTGTAACATTTTTACTTATACCAAAACCACAACACTTAAACTTTATGAAATGCACAAAACATCCTATACACATGAATACTTGATACGCTTACATGATGCTTATATCTTGGACATTCTTTATGTGATACTTTAGTCATTAACTTGTTTTAAGCCTTTGTTTGACATGTATAAGCGCTTTAGGAAGTAACGCATCCCCCTCCAACATGTAATCTTGAGGCTATGTTAAAACATCGTGATTGCGTTAAGGGTTTGACTAGTAGTATTGCATGCCTTGTATATGCTCTTGTAGAATCATAGTTGCCATGAGTATTTGTTTAAATTTTATTCATATACGTATGCTATGCTTAAACTTGTGTACTCGCCTTTGATTTTGCATTGAATTGTACTTTAAAACATGTTACAAGTTGATGAAGAGGATGCTATGAAATCAAATAGCAAGGACTTAGATACATACATTTAAATGTTAGGTTAATGTTGTTGTATCAATTTTGTTGTATTGTGTTATTTAAACTTGTTAAGTTTAATTGTTGTATTTGTTTCAATGTTGTATTTTGACAATTATTCTTGAAATGAAATTCGACTTTAAATTATATATTGTCATTATTAGCGTTGTGAGCAATGAGAAATCTCGTTATCGTCTCACTCTGATGTTTCCGCCATCGGTTGGGGTGTGACATGGATATTCTCGGCTCATTACATTAGATAATGGCCACGACCTTAGCGCGGGGTGTAGGCATACACCTGACAGACGTTCAAATGCAACTACCCACACTTGTTGGGGATAACTCCTTCGTGAGTTCATAAGTTGTGTGTACGTTAATCATGTCTCGGTTTTTGTACTGGGCCCTGTATGTATGGACAAACATGTGAATCTGTTAACAAGGTTGCAACGTCAACTTTCCCAAATTATAAAAGATTTTGTGTTGATATGTAGCAAAAAATTTCATTTAAATGTTTTCAAAATGAGTCAGTTGGGTGTATTTACCTGCGAAATCTGACGTATTTTCAAAAGACTAAGTTTGCAAGTACAATACGAAAATAGGCTGGAACTCGGTAGTGATAAGAGGATCTTACAAATCCTAGATCTGCCCAAAGTCTATTTTACATTATTTCTTTTGTACAATTTATGATCCGCCGTGGATCTTCTATTACGAGCCGTCTGTACGTTATTTTGTATTTTGAACAATTGGTTTGTAATAGTAAATTTTACTCCAAGACTTCCGTTGTGCTGTGTTTAATTGACTATGATGTTATCAACTTACGTCACAATACTCCCCACCCGGGCCCACCGGTAATCGTATTAGCTGTGGATAGCCGGGTGTGACAGGTTGGTATCAGAGCCAACGTTTGAGAGAATTAAACACTAGCCTTCTTGCATTTAATCTCAAACTTACACAAGCATATTCCTTAGATTTCCGAGTCTAGGCTTTGACCTAGGATTACTCATTTCATTATTAAGTTATTAGTATTGTTTTTGAATTGATTTTAACAGGAAAATGCTGCCATGTGTACGAGGAAGAGGTAAAGGACCAATGAGGGGAGGACCCTCAGGGCATATCCCTTCTCATCCCCATCACCGAACCCCTATGAAGGTTCGGGAGATTTATGGCCACTACGCAACATTCTCCCACCCATACCCAAAACTCGTACTATTCGTACCGTTCGCACCAATCACACCATTCCCATCACTCTCATCATTCATACCATGATGAGTTTAACCCCAACCAATACTTTAACACACCCCCATCTGATCAAAATTAGTTGGATCAGCCAAACCCAATGGACGAGGACTCCGACTCCGACTCCGACCTGGAGATGCCGCCGTCAGGTTCAAATGCGCATCCCATCGAGATTTCGAGTGATTCAAACTCTTATGCCGGATCACCATATCAAGGTCCTAATGAGTGGGACCAATATTGGAACCAATTCACCTTTGCCAACACTCCTTCCCATCACTCTCAACCACCTCCTATACAAAAAGTTTTTAACAGGGAACCAGTGGAACATCATCAGCCGCCACCTGAGCTACCGAGGAGGAAACGTGGAGCACGTATGTCGGTACGCGCAGGTCAACGGTCGGATTCGCTACCACCATTGCCTAAACCCTATCCCACATTCAAGAGGACCCACAAATGGGTGGACCCTCTAATACCTTACCTGTGGTGGAACCACCATCACCCGCAGTTCAACCACCACCGTCGGGTTATAATAACCCTATCCCAATATATCCAGATAATACTGGATATGATCCTTTTAACCCATTTACACCAGTTGATTACCAAGCATTGTCGCATGACCCGTCTCCTTTCCCACCTTTTTATCCACCTACTAGATATCCAAGTTATGGATACCAGTACCTGTTATAATACAACCACAACCTCCACCACCACTCGAGGCCATAAATGAGGCCTTGGAACGAATGAAAGAAATGCAACTACAAGAGGAGAAAATGGAGAAGAAGACGAACAAGTTCTTCAAGAAACTCTCCAAGTTGATTAAGGGAAAGAAGGACGAGTGAAGTCTCTTCTAAGTAATATATATTAGTCCCTACGAGGACTTTGTTATTTCTTTAAGTCCCTGTGTGGACATTTTTATTTGTTTAGTCCTTGCATGGACAATATTGTTTCATTTGTTTCTAGTATTGTAATTCTATTGGAATTTAATGAAGTATTTTGGAATTATATATATGTATTCATCCTCTTCAAAGAAAACGTCTCGATATTACTCGAAATTTGTGCTATGTGATATAATTCCAAAAAGATCTTAATTGTTTTGATTAGCTAAGTGGCACAAACCACATATTTGGCCAGCTTATAAATGATAGTTAAGGATGAAAGGGCCTTCTATCATGATAGTTAAGGGAAGTTATCCTTCTATCCAGAGGTGGTGGACTAAGTTCAAGCATCCAAGTCGTTAAGGTCAAATGTGACCGGGACTATTAATCAACCATTAAGGTACTCTTATGTTAACATTCAGGAATGTTCATACTCCTGGTAGTGTGACTTGAGGAACCACACTAGCCGTCTAGGTAAATGGAGTATGTCCTAAAACCTATTATATAGCCTATGTGATCAATGTGATCCCGGCTAATATCATCAATATGATGATAATAATTGACATCCATTAGAGATATAGGCCAATGTGCCATATCTTATGTCCATTAGTGACAGGCCAATGTGCCATATTTTATGTCCATTAGTGACAGGCCAATATGCCATATTTTATGTCCATTAGTGACATGCCAATGTGCCATGTTTTTGGTCCATTAGCGACAGGCCAACGTGTCATTTTTTTAATATCCTTCGTGGCAAGCCTATGAGCTAATTATAATTGCCTAATGGCAATGACATTTGTGATATTATGATCCACTGTCTAATAATATATGGACTACGTCCAAATTGTAATTTGCCTTTGATGGTCCTTTTGAGACCCAGGCCAACAATAGATATAATAAGCCTAAGGATTATGATGATATTCACACTAGTTTGATTAGGCAATGGATTGTCATATCCAATGTTTACAGCCATATGGTCGTTATACCATGGCTAAGAGAAATTTTGTTTAATATATAGAGCCAAAGCTTCAAAATGGTAAACTCGGACGAGGCACAGAGTAGCCACCGAGAGATTAGCTCTAACAAGGCTGAAAATATAGCCATTAATAATGATGATTTCCAAGCTCGCATAGATGCAGCTGTAGGAAAGGCCATGGAAAAGGCCATAGAGAAGCTTAGGGAGTCGAGTGCTACTCGCTCCAGACCATTATCGATCCCACCATCCTTAGTTCATAAGGAGAGCTCAATTCACTCTTCAAATGCGAAGAGTGAACCCAAGAAAATAGAATTTGCTGATAGGTCCCGTTCTTCTAAAGACGGATGTACCTACAAATATTCCATCTCCTACAAACCCCGAGACTTCAATGGGGAAAAGGAGAAGTCGAAGCCTTGAAGTGGCTTGGCTAAATAGAAACGATTGTGGATATCAGCGGATGTGCTGATAAGGATGTGGTAAAATATGTATCATAGTCCTTCAAGGGCGATGCCCTCATTTGGTGGAAGGCTATGATCCAATCTACAGGTAAAATACACCTGTATAATTTAGGATGGTCCAAGTTCATGGACCTTGTTAAGGAAACTTACTGCCCCCCCCCCCATGAGTGGAAAAGATAGAGTCAGAATTCTTGACTCTCACAATGAAGAACCTAGATTGCGTGAAGTATGTTTCCGATTTCAATCCCCTATCTAGTTTAGTTTCCTATTTGATTATCCCAAAACCCAAACGCATTGCGCGTTTTATTAATGGGTTAATGCCTGAGATAAAGGGCATGGTAAAGGCTGCTCAGCCTACTACCTATAGGTCTGTTGTTGACCTGTCTCTCTCCCTCACCTTGGATTTGGTAAGGCAAAAGTCAGTTAAGACCGAGACTGGCAGGAAAAGAAAACGGGAGGATGATAACTCCCAAAGGTTTAAGAAGAAAGGAAATTTTGGGTTCAAGAAGAACCAACATAGGTCTGACAATAGACCTCTATGCAAGACCTGTAGCCGCAAGCATTGGGGGCAATGCAATACCGACCCTCAGGTTAAACCCTGTGATATTTGCAAAAGAAAAGGGCATATGACCCATGAATGCAAAAATTTTAAAGATGCCGTCTGTGATGGCTATAATGAGAAAGGGCATATTAAGCCTAATTGCCCTAAGAACCCCTGAAATAATGATGCAAAGCCTGGAGAGGCTAAGAAAGAGAATGCTCGTACTTTCTAGATAAATGCCAGGGAGGCCGTTAATGACAACAACGTCATAAGAGGTACTTTCCTCATCAATGATATATATGCTAGAGTTCTTTTCGATTCGGGTGCAGATAAGTCTTTTGTAGACCATAAGTTTAGTAAACTATTAAACTTACCCATTAGAACTCTAGACAAAACTTATGAGATGGAACTTGCCGATGGAACTTTAGAAATAGCACCTTCCATCCTTGATGGATGCTCTATATTCATTAAGAATCATTTCGTTCCTATCTCTCTTTTGCCAATGAAATTGGCAGGATTCGATGTAGTGTTAGGCATGGATTGGTTATTCCATAACCAAGCCCGCATTGCCTGTGATAAGAAACTCATCGAAATTAAAACCTCATCTGGTGAAATGATCACCATCACTGGAGATTCACACTATGGATTTCTAGACAATGTGTCGTTATTTAAGGCATCCAAGTGTTTAAGGAAAGGTTGTGTCATTTACATGGCACAAGTCACTATCAACGAACCTAAGCCAAATATTCAAGACCTTCCAGTTATTTCAGAGTATTCCGATATCTTTCCCGAAGAAGTACCAGGTCTACCTCCAGATAGGCAAGTAGAGTTTAAGATTGAAATCCTACCTGGATCAGCACCCGTAACTAGAGCTCCATACCGATTAGCACCAACAGAAATGAAGGAGTTGAGCACGCAGTTAGATGAACTCTTAGAGAAAGGCTTTATTCAGCCAATTTCCTCGCCCTAGGGAGCTCTAATTCTCTTCATTAAGAAAAAGGACGGTTCAATGCGGATGTGCATTGACTACCTCGAACTGAACAAGATAACGATCAAGAATCGTTACCCATTACCCAGGATCGACAATTTATTCGACCAACTTCATGGGGCTAGTTATTTCTCCAAGATTAATTTAAGATCTGGATATCATCAGCTGAAGGTTAAGAACGAGGATGTTCCTAAGACTGCCTTCAGGACCCGATACAGTCATTTTGAATTTTTAGTAATGCCTTTTGGGCTCACAAATGCACCTGTAGCATTCATGGATCTCACGAATAGAGTCTTCAAACCATATTTGGATAAGTTTGTCATTGTCTCCATAGAAAACATACTTATCTACACTCGTAATCAAGTTGATCACGAGAAACATCTTCGGTGCATCTTAGAACTGCTAAGGCAAGAGAAGTTTTATGCTAAGTTCTCTAAGTGTGAGTTTTGGCTTAGAGAAGTCCAATTTCTTGGAGACATTGTAAGTGAGCGTGGTATCCAAGTGGATCCCGCCAAAATAGAAGTCATAATGAATTGGGAAGCGCCCAAAACTCCATCAGAGATTCGTAGCTTCTTAGGATTGGCTAGTTACTATAGAAGGTTCATTGAAAACTTTTCAAGGATAGCTACTCCTTTAACTATCTTGACCCGTAAAAATGTTAAGTTTATTTGGGGTCCAAAACAATAGGAATCTTTTGAGATTCTAAAACACAAGTTAAGCAATGCTCCTGTATTATCCCTACCCGAGGGTGTTGAAGACTTTGTTGTTTACTGTGATGCATCACACATTGGCATGGACTGTGTGCTAATGCAAAAAGGCAAAGTGATTGCCTATACATCACGACAATTAAAGGTGCACGAAAGGAATTACACCACAGCTGACTTAGAATTGGGTGCCGTTATATTTGCACTTAAGTTATGGAGACATTACTTGTATGGCACAAAGTGTATTATATACACTGACCATAAGATCATCCAACATTTGTTCAATCAGAAAGAATTGAACATGCGATAGCGTCGTTGGATGGAAACGCTTAATGATTATGATTGCGAAATTCGCTACCATCCGGGCAAGGAAATGTAGTTGCTGATGCCTTAAGTCGCAGGGAACGGGTTAAGCCTATAATGATTAAGGCCAAGAGCATTAAGCTCAGAAATAGCTTAAGTGAGAAGCTATTAGATGCGCAAAAGTAAGCTCTATTAGAGGCTAATATTCCTAATGAAGGATTAGGCGGAACTATTGATCAATTAACGCCTGGAAAGGATGAAATCCTTAGATTTAATGATAGGATATGGGTGGTTCCAATTTCTGGAGGACTTACAGATCTAATCCTCCAAGAAGCGCATAATACAAGATACTCAGTTCACCTGGGAGGTGAAAAGATGTATCAAGACTTGAAAAAGAATTATTGGTGGATGGGTTTGGAGAAATCCATAGCCACTTATGTAGCTAAGTGTCTGACATGTTGCAAGTTAAGGCTGAACATCAGAAATCATCAGGACTCCTACAACAACTAGAGATTCCTACTTGGAAATGGGAAATGGTAACAATGGACTTGATTACCAAGTTACCTAAGACCAAACGTGGTAATGACACGATTTAGATCATTGTGGATAGGCTGACTAAGTCAGCACATTTTTTGCAAATTAAAGAAACGTATAATTCAGACAAATTGGCTAAGTTATACGTGGACAAAATTGTATCCCTACATGGTGTGCCAGCATCCATTGTATCTGATAGAGATACTAGATATACATCTCATTTTTGGAAAAGTTTCCAACAATCTTTAGGCACAAGATTAAACTTTAGTACGACTTACCATCCGCAGACTGATGGTCAAAGTGAGCGTACTAACCAAACTTTGGAAGACATGCTTCGTGCATGTGTGATTGATTTAGGTGGGAGTTGGGATGACCACTTACCCCTAATAGAATTCTCCTACAATAATAGTTATCATACGAGCATTAAGGCTGCTCCTTTTGAGGGCTTGTACGGGAGAAAATGTAGAACGCCCGTGTGTTGGGAAGAAGTTGGGGATGCCCAACTATCAGGAACGGAGATTGTCCTGGAGACCATGGAAAAGATTGTGCAAATCCGTGATCGACTCAAAGCTGCCCGTGATAGGCAGAAGAGCTATGTAGACAATAGGCGTAAACCTCTTAAGTTCCAAGTAGGGGACAAAGTCATGCTAAAAGTATCACCTTGGAAAGGTGTAATGAGATTCGGAAAGAAGGGAAAGTTAAGCCCAAGATATATTGGATCATTCGAGATAGTTGAATGTGTCGGCACTGTAGCTTATAAACTTAAGCTGCCAGAGGAGCTTAGTGGAATTCACGATGTATTCCACATATCTAACCTTAAGAAATGTCTAGCGATGAGTCGCTAGCAACATCGCACAAAGATGTGCAAATAGATAAAAACCTGAGGTTCGTTGAGAAACCACTTTCGATCAAGGATCGACATGTTAAGAAGCTCCGAAGGAAATTAATACCTATAGTAAAGGTTAAGTGGGATGCCTTTAGAGGTCCCGAGTATACATGGGAGGTTGAGTCCACTATGCGAAAAAAAGTACCCCTAGGGACTAAAAGCGTCAACATGCTCAAAATAAGTCTCTGAGTGATCTTCTGATGTGAACATGCATAAACCAAGCCTCTGAGTAACCATTAGTTTCAACATGCTTAAAAACATAGCCTCTGAGTGACCATTAGTGTCAACATGCTTAAACATAGCCTCTGAGTGACCATTAGTGTCAACATGCTAAAACTTGGCCTCTGAGTGACCGTGGTGTCAACATGCCCAGTCTCTAAGTGACATCGGAGTCAACATGCTTATAATGAGCCTCTGACTGATCCTTTACGACGTGCTAACTCTCATATGTCCGGAGGTTAATTCTGTAAATATGTGAAAGTTGGATGATGGAGGGGTTAAAAGTGTCAACATATTAATTTATACCTTTGAGTGACCATTAGTGTCAACATGCTTAAACATAGCCTCTGAGTGACCATTAGTGTCAACATACTCAAACTTGGCATCTGAGTGACCGTTGTGTCAACATGCCCAGCCTCTAAGTGACATCGGAGTCAACATGCTTATAATGAGCCTCTAAGTGATCCTTTACGAAGTCCAAACTCTCATATGTCCCATTTGTTGGACGAGAGAGATTAATTCTGTAAATATGTGAAAGTTGGAAGATGGAGGGGTTAAAAGTGTCAACATGTTAATTTATACCTTTGAGTGACCATTTAACAAACCGAGAGCTCGACAATGTCCGGGCATACTTCCGGGTATGCTAAATATTGGTTACGGAGGGCTAAAAATGCTAAAAAAGTGTTTTAGAAGGTTTTATAAGTTAAGGGGCTAAAGTGTCAAATTTTGAAACTAGCCATAAGGCGCTCGCGGGGCACGAAAGACCAGACCTGGGTCTCTCGCGGGGCGCGAGAGGCCTGTGTCTGCAGAAAATATGTTTGGCCTCCACACAAATTGCCAAAAACCAATGTACTCGAAACCATGGTCTTCGAAACTTCTATGCCACGTTTTTAGGACACTTGTAAGCTTCCTCTTACACCCCTTAGCACCTGGCATCACCTCCTTCAAGCTCTCCAACTATAAATAGGTGCAAAGGTTCACCATTTGAACTTGCACATTTCTCATTCATAACTCTATCTCTCTCCTCTGGAAGTTCCTAACTGAAAGGAGCATCCAACTTAGTTCAATTGCATCCTAGGAACCACTTGCAAGTGTTCCTTCCTCTTGCATTTTCGTTTATAGACTTTTATAGCCAAAAGTCAAGCGTTTACGGAAAACGCCTTGAGTTTCGGCTAAGACCATTATGGTTCAGCCATTGTTCGTAACGAATATTGCTAAGTGATCGTAATAAGATAGGTGTTACTCCCTATAAAGGGCACCTCCTGAAGATCACGTTTGCTAGAGCAATTGACGGGTCAAAGTTATTGAATTAAAAAGTCAAACATGCCATTTTTCAGAAATGTTATAATCTGAACTTATATATGTTATGAAACATGTTTTGACACTCAAAAAAGTTGGTAATAATTATTAGAACATTTAAGAACATGTTCAGCTCGTCAATTTCAGTTCTAAGGTTGGTTCGCAACCGAAAGTCGTGAAGTTTGACTTCTACTTTGACTTTTGATTTTAACCCGATTTAGATTAGTTAGCTACTGATCTAAAGTTGCATTATGATTGTAATATAATGTAGCATAACCCTCTGATGTTATATTACATGATCATAATCAGAATCTGAGTTTATGCTCAAGTTCCGTAATTATGCCATTTTGACCAAAATGCTCTTTTTGCATAAAAGAGGTTTTAATGTTAATGAACTTGAAAATGAGTTTCCTACTGATGTAATACTATAAGTAGGATTATTTGGGGATGTCAAACCATATTATAAACTGAGTTTATGAACAAGTCCTTGTATTATGGCGATAAATGACGATAAGGCCCTTATGGCTTATAAAATGGTTTTAATCACATCTTTCCAAAGTTAATCTTTTACCTAATGATATGTTATATTAAATAACATATCTAAGACATGTTAATCTGACCTAAACATCAGTTTTCTATAAACATCACAGAAATCGTCATTTTACGACATAAGCGTCGTTTCGGCGCATAGTATGGTTTTAAACCATATTTACCAACCAAGACTTGTTACTTACTGATTTTAAAACTTATTTTAAATTTTTTTACAGTAGGTACAAGATATAAACTCAGAATCCCAAATAATTTATAAACTATGTGTAAAATGACCAAAATGCCCCTTTGGTGCATAGGTTGGTCATAAAAGATAAATTACACATAATTAATATCCTACTAATATTATATCATAAATTAATTATTTTTTCAGAATACTTATGATCATAACATTAAAATATATTCAAGTTCCTTTTATACAGTATATAATTACCAAAGTGCCCTTATGAGGCATAGTTTCATTTTAAAACCTTAACGAGCATATAAGTTGATATCCTATTGATATTACAACTTACTTATAGCGTAATGGCATATAGACCTTGTCCATGACTTATCCGGTTACCCGATATTACAAATATGCGTATGGTTAAGTATATGTAACTAGTTTACGGAAATTAACCGAAACGGGTCTAACCTTATCATTTAAGTTTCAAAATCCAGAATGTTTATAGTTTACCCATATTATGCAAGTCAAAGTACTTGTCGGTTTTAAACTACATTCTATCCGATCATCGTTTAATCAACCGTTATACGTTTTGATCAAGTACGCTAGTCGGTCTAAGTCTATGACTTAAATAAGACCGTTTGTATTTAATTGGTTAGCTTATGCCATAATCCAGACTAGAGACTTGCTGGTAAATGCTATCTGCACTTAGTACTTTTGTATACAGCTGAGTTATTAAATTAAAAGAAGACTAGCTCAAGTAAATACTCTCGACTTATTTTCCCTATACGGGCTTGGGATACGGTAAATTATTACCGCTTGGTCGGAAATGGGATCAATCGAATGCCGGATTGTGGCTAGTAAATCCGCATACTCCATTTTAATCAGTTTTGTTTGATAACTTAAACATCGGTGGTTAACTACTGTGTCCTAGATATCCTCGGCTTATTACATTAGATAATGCCCACGACCTTAGCGCGGGGTGTAGGCATACACCTGACAGATGCTCAATGCAACTACCCACACTTGTTGGGGATAACTTCGTCGTGAGTTCATAAGTGGTGTGTACATTAATCATGTCTCAGTTTTGTACTGGGCCCTTTATGTATAGACAAACATGTGAATCTGTTAACAAGGTTGCAACGTCAACTTTCCCAAGTTATAAAAGATTTTGTGCTGATATGCCCGCAAAACATTTTATTTAAATGTTTTCAAAATGAGTCAGTTGGATGTATTTACCAGCAAAATATGACGTATTTTCAAAAGACTAAGTTTGCGACGTACAATACGAAAATAGGCTGGAAGTGCTCGGTAGTGATAAGAGGAGCTTGCAAATCCTAGATCTGCCCAAAGTCTATTTTACATTCTTTCTTTTGTACAATTTATGATGCGCCTGTGGATCTTCTATTACGAGCCGTCTATATATTATTTTGTGTTTCGAACAATTGGTTTGTAATAGTAAATTTTACTCCAAGACTTCCGTTGTGCTGTGTTTAATTGACTATGATGTTATCTACTTACGTCACGATACTCCACACCCGGGCCCACCGGTGATCGTATTGGCTGTGGATAGCCGGGGTGTGACAGATTTCACCTGAACCCAAACGAATCGCGCGTTTTATAAATGGGTTAGCGCCTGAGATTAAAGGCATGGTGAAGGCTGCTCAGCCTACTACTTATAGGTCTGCTGTTAACCTATCTCTCTCTCACTTTAGATCTAGTGAGACAAAAGTCAGTTAAGACTGAGACTGGCAGGAATAGGAAGAGAGAGGATGGTAACTCCCAAAGATTTAATAAGATGAATAAGGGGATATTTGGGTTCAGAAGGAACCAAGATAAGTCAGGCGTGACGCCGACATGTAAGACCTGCAACCGCAAGCACTGGGACAGTGTAATTTTGATCCACAGGCTAAACCTTGTGGTATTTGTAAGAAAAGGGGCTTAAGACCCTAGAATGCAAGGATCTTAAGGATGCCATCTGCTACGGTTGTAATGAAAAAGGGCATATTAAGACTACCTACCCTAAGAATCTCAAGAGTAATAATGCGAAGGCTGGAGAGGCCAAGAAAGGAAATGCTCGTGCCTTTCAGATGAATGCTAGAGAGGCTGTTAATGAAAACAACGTTATAACAGGTACATTCCTCATTAATGACGTATATGCTAGAGTTCTTTTTGATTCGGGTGCGGATAAGTCATTTGTGGACTATAAGTTTAGCAAACTATTAAATTTACCCATAAGAACCCTAGACATAACTTACAAAGTAGAACTTGCTGACGGAACCTTAGAAACAACGTCTTCTATTCTTGATGGATGTTTTATATCCATTAAGAATCATTAAATTCCTATTTCTCTTCTGCCAATGAAATTGGTGGGGTTCGATGTAGTCTAAGGCATGGATTAGTTATCTCATAACCAAGCCTGCATTACCTGTGATAAGACACTCATCGAAATTAAAACCCCATCTGGTGAAATGCTCACCATCCTTGGAGATTCCCACTATGGATTGCCAGACAAAGTGTCATTGTTTAAGGCATCCAAGTGTCTAGGGAAAGGTTGTGTTATTTACATGGCACAAATCACTATCAACAAGTCTAAGCCGAATATTGAAGACCTTCCAGTTATTTTGGAGTATTTTGATGCCTTTCCTAAAGAATTACCAGGTCTACCTCGAGATAGATAAGTAGAGTTTAGGATTGACATCTTACCAGGAGTCGCACGTGTTGCTAGAGCTCCATATCGGCTAACACCGACAGAGATGAAGGATTAAGAATGCAATTAGATGAACTTTTAGAAAAATGATTTATTCAACCTAGTTCCTCACCATTAGGAGCTCCTATCATTTTCGTTAAGAAAAAGGACGGTTCAATGCGGATGTGCATTGATTATCATGAACTAAACAAGATAACGATCAAGAATCGTTATCCTCTGCCCAGGATCGATGACTTATTCGATCAACTTCAAGGGGCTAGTTACTTCTCTAAGATCGACTTAAGATCAGGATATCATCAATTGAAGGTTAGAAGTGAGGATGTTCCCAAGACTGCCTTCAGGACTCGTTATGGCCATTATGAATTTCTGGTGATGCATTTTGGGCTCACAAATGCACCTGCAGCATTCATAGATCTCATGAATAGAGTCTGCAAGCCGTACCTAGATAAGTTATTCATTGTCTTCATAGATGACATACTTATCTACTCTCGTAATCAAGATGATCATTAGAAACATCTTTGGTGTATTCTAGAATTACTAAGACAAGAGAAGCTTTATGCTAAGTTCTCTAAGTGCGAGTTTTGGCTTAGGGAAGTCCAATTTCGTGGACATGTTGTAAGTGAGCGTGGTATCCAAGTGGATCCCACTAAGATTGAAGCCATAATGAATTAGGAAGTCCCCAAAACTCCATCCGAGATTCGTAGTTTCTTAGGATTGGCCGGTTATTATAGGAGGTTCATTGCGAATTTTTCATGGATAGCCACTCCTTTAACTACCTTGACCCGTAAGAATGTCAAGTTTGACTGGGGTCCAAAACAACAAGAATCTTTTGAGATTCTGATAACACAGGTTGAGCGATGCTCCTGTGTTATCTCTACCTGAGGGTGTTGAGGATTTTGTCGTTTACTATAATGCCTCGCACACTAGCATGGGTTGTGTGCTAAAGCAAAAAGGCAAAGTGATTGCTTATGCATCACGAAAATTAAAGGTGCACGAAAGGAATTAAACCACCCATGATTTGGAATTGGTGTTGTTGTATTTGCACTTAAGTTATGGAGACATTACTTATATTGCACAAAGTGTATTATATACACTGACCATAAGAGCCTCTAACATCTGTTCAATCAGAAAACATGCGACAGCGGCGTTGGATGGAAACACTTAATGATTATGATTGTGAAATCGCTATCATCCCAGCAAGGCAAATGCCGTTGCTGATGCTTTGATCGCAAGGAAAGGGTTAAGCCCATTAGGATTAACGCCAAGAGCATTGAGCTCAAACATAGCTTGAATGAGAAGTTATTAGATGCGCAAAAGCAAGCTCTAGTAGAGGCTAATATTCCTAATAAGGGATTAGACGTGTCACACCCTAACCCGCAGCGAAAATAAAAGTCGGGAAATGATTGGGTTTTCATCAAAGCTCATGACATTTACTATAATTAAGTTTCATAGTTACTAATTCAAATTTAAAAGAGAATATCCAAACACATAAAAACATACAAACACAAGAAAAATGTTCTTGACAAGAAATTTTTTATTCTTCTTCTAAAGCTAAATCCTAAGTGTTCCTCTCCTCAGCCTGTCCACTTGTATCATGTGTAAAATAAAGATTTGGGTCAACAAAAGTTGGCGAGTGAATCCCATTTAAACATTTGAATGAATTAGTTATATTGATTAATTTAATAAAAGTGTGCATGAACCAAATATGAGCATCCGTATATGTAAATCTAACTACAAACCACATAACACCAAACAGTGTACACATGAGCATGATAAATGATGAACTGTGAGATCAAGGCTCAATCAAATGGAGCCGATCTAATGAGGCACGCGATCCTCAACTCGTATCCAACAAAGAACTGATGGGCCTTATGTGAATGATTGCACTGAAATGAGAAAATGTAACCACATATAACAACAAATATTACATACACGTTAGATCATATAATGTTAGTAGCACAAGTGTTTGAATAAACAAAACATGTAAACGACACATGATATACCAAAAAACATGAATTAAAAAGGGGAATTTGTAAGGATTCACTCACAGTGGGTGCGTTTCTTGGAATTGATGACGATTGTGCACGATTTAGGATTCAACCGACAAGGAGAACTAACCTAAAATAATTAGTAATAATTCGATAAATATATAAATTTTTATTTGAAATTAATATTTCTATTTAATGCTTTTTTATTAGAATTTTAGATCTATTTTTATGGTATTTATTACAATTTTTAAACTTAAAAATCTTATTTTTAAGTATTTTAAATGATTTTTAATTAAAATAATAAAGAAAAATAGTTATTAAAAAACATACCCTTTTATAGGGTTGACCGGTCGGACCGCTTTGACTTTTGCATTATAGGCATCGTGTGAGGTTCGAATTCGTGACCTCCCGTATACGTGCACGCAGCTCTACCAACTGAGCTACGTGTCTAACCCGAAATAATTCTGAATTTAATTATATATATATATATATATATATATATATATATATATATATATATATATATATATATATATACTAGTTAACTTAAACCTTATTTTGTTTTTATTAAAAAGGGCTTTATAATTTGCCAAAACCGATTTCAGTATCCAGAATCGAACTCGAGACCTTCAGTTCGTGTGCACATAGCCCAACCAGTTGGGCTGTGTGTCTAACCCGTTTATACACTGAATTATATTATATTTATATACATGTTAGGAGTTGATCTGATTAAGTGTTAAAAATGTTGGTTTTATTTCAGAAATCGAGAGATGTGCGATTCGAACCCGGAACGTGCTTGTTAACATTGCACAGAGTCCACCACTGGACTATATGTCTAACCCGTTTTTAATTATACATATACATTGTTTGAACTTCGTCCTTTTTTTTTCAAAATTGAAACCCAGAACATCAGATCAGTAGTTTGATCTGTTAAATCAAAATGTTTCTTATATGCTTTACTTCTGATTAACAAAATAGAAGATAGGAAAAGAATAATTTAGCGATCATACCGAGGGCCGTGATCTTGAATGTTTCCGGCGACTGAAAACGATTTCCGGCGAGGATTTTTAAAAGCAGAGAGTTGAGTAGAGAGGTTTTTTGTGGGTAATGATTGAGTGAATGAACGAGTTTAGAATGGTTTGAAGTTGGAATTTATAGGCAATGATAACCTTGTTTTCGGTTTCAAATTTTAATTTTAAATCATTGTTTTCAACGGTTTCTTAGCGAATTGAATGTTCCCTGTCACACCCCGACCCGCAGCGGAAAAGGTGATCGGGGCATGATTGGGTTATCATCAAAGCTCATGACATTTATTATGCGTTTCATATTCATTAAATACAATTTAATGGAAATTTACAATAAATGTTACAACATGTTCTAGCTATCAATCTAAGCATCTTTGTTCTCTTCTAAGGCATTTCCTATGTTTTCTTTGCTTCAACCTGTTCACCTGTATCATGTGTAAAAAGGTTTTGGATCAACATAAAGTTGGCGAGTGAATCCTATGGAAAACATTTGAATAAGTTTATTTAAATTGATTATGAAATATGTGCACTACCAAACATGAGTAAAAATAGATGTAAACTTATTCAACAATCATAAGATATTAAATAAAACACACATGAACAATAATGGAACATTTAGAGGCACGCGATGCTCAACTCGTCTCTCACGAGGAACTGAGGGGCCTAATGAATGAATTGCATAAACATGATAATATGAATGACACAACTACAAACAATATAAACTCAATGATACACACATGAACAATAATGAATTTGATTTGAGGCACGCGTTGTTCAACTCGTCTCCCACGAGGAACTGATGGGCTTAATGAATGAGTTTCATATAATTTGACAAAAGGAAATAAGTAATCACAACAATATAAACAATCTAAGTTTAGATCATGATATGGTATGGCACAAATTTAAATAAACGAGTTAATTATTTGAGAGACATGACACACCCCAAAACGTGTAATTAAAAAGGGGAGTTGTAAGATTCACTCACAGTGGGTGCGTTCGGTTGATGATGTTGAATGCACGCGAAGTGGTTTTAACCACGAGTGAGATTAACCTAGATAAATCGCATTATGGTTTGGTAAGTAAATGGATTTTATTAATCTATTTTAGTAGGATTGTTGGGTGCATTTTTGTGAGTTTAAGGCTATTTTCTAACCTTAAAAATGTTATTTTTAAGTATTTTTAATTGATTTTTAATTAAAATAATTAAATAAAAATAATAAAAAAATTTGACTTTTTCTGACCGTTGACTTTGACTTTGACCGTTGACTGACCGTTGACCGGTTCGAATGCGTATTGTTGTGCACTGAGTGAGGCTCGAACCCGAGACCTCCCGTACGCGTGCACGCAGCCCTACCAACTGAGCTACGTGTCTAACCCGTCATATATCTGATTTTAATTATATTTATACATTAATTAGTTTAAACAGAAAATCTTTTTATTTTAAAAACACTTTAATTGAATTAGACGGTGCGCTCCACAGGTCTCGAACCCGGGACCTGTGGCTTAAACTAACACACAGTCCACCGCTGGACTGTGTGTTTAACATGTTATATAATCCAATTTTTATTATACTTAAATACAAACTATTTGTTTTCATTTCTGACTTATTTAAAAAGGTAGAATAATTGTCCGGGTCGATGCAGAAGACCGGACTCGAACTCGTGACGTGCGACTTAAACATACACACAGTCCACCGCTGGACTGTGTGTCTAACTTGGTTATTATTCCGATTATTAATATACTTAACATACACCTGTGTGACTCCGGTTCAGTTTAACGAAAAAATCATTTTTATTAAGGCACCGTGTGTGGAACGGGATTCGAACTCGAGACCTTTCTGTGTTTAATGTGCACACAGTCCACGCTGAACTGTGTGTCTAACCCGAGTAATATCTTAATTTTAATTATTCTTATACGTTTACCGCACTTCATCTTCTTCGTCTGATTTTTAACCAGGATCGATAACTGACTGGTTAAATGTTTTAATCGGGTTCTTAGCGTGTTTCAGTTCATTACGATGAGATATAAGTGAAAAGAAAAAGAAATTAGGCGAAGAGGTATACCGACTATCTTCCTCTGTTTTCCGGCAGAACTCCGGCGACAGCAATCCCTTCCGGCGACGAGTGTCTTGCAGCAGCGAGTCTCCAGGAAGCTTACAAAGGGTGTGGGTATCTCCGGTATAAGCTCAGGGGGTTCAGTAAGGCTCAGGAATGGGGAAACCGGTTTTCCGGCGACGAACCGAAAAATTCCGGCGAGAGAGTTTTCGCCGAGAAAAGGTGTGGTTTTGAGCGAAAGTGTTTGCAGAGGTTCGAGGTGGTTTTTATAGGGCAAATCTTCGAAGAACTTGGTCTGATTTCCGACTGGATTCGTAAGTTATAAAAACTCCGGCGGTTATGACTTTGGTCGCGGACTCAGACGTCGGTTATAACCGATGTCTTAGTAATGTTTACGTTATAACAGAAGGATTCGTTAAATACTCGCGAGATTGCCGGGATTTCCGACGACTGAACTTTGGGCGCCGGTTTTGAATTCGGAAAGTCATGATATCAATTAAATGTTCTTAATGGTTAACAAAAGACATCCGTGGTGCAGTGGTTTGTGTGTTGTGTGTTAAGTCGCTGAACTGTACTGACTCGGCGACTGACCCGGGTTCGAAACCCGGCAGGGACTTTTTATTTTTATTTTGCGATTTTTAACAGTTTTTCAAAAACTAAATATATATTCTCGTATAATAATTGATTATGTATCGTTTAAAATTATTTTGGGCATTTAATTTGCAACGAAAATTTTAACTGACTGTTCGGTTGATAAACGGAGCGGGTTTGGTAAATCCGTTTTTGACGGATGTTACATTCCCTTGCGGTTATAGCTGATGTTCAAACATCAGTTACACTCGTTTTGTTTAACAAAATCGTTGATTGAGCTAGATTCATTTGATTTGCGATTTCGACAGTTACCAACGTTCAGATTTGCAGGTTAGCGTTTAGTTGAGTATAAGATTTAATGGTTTTGGTTTTAACACAAGTGATGTGTGTGGCTCAGTGGTGTTTTGGTGTGTGTGAGTTTGTTGGGGACCCTGGTTCGAAACCCGGTTGCCCCTTTATTTTTTTGTATTATTTAAAGTTTCATTTATTTAATATTATTATTTTACTTTTTATTTATTTCATATTTTATTATATATATTTTTAGTTATTAGACACAAAAATTAAATAATACGAGTTTGTACCATAAATAAATGCGTATGAAAACTTCGAATTAAATACTTGAATTATTTAAACGAATTGGGTTTTGGAACCCGTTTTACATGAATGTTACAGTATCCCCTACTTTTAGAAATTTCATCCCGAAATTTAAGTAGTAGATGTAACTGGAAAGAGATGCAGGTATTTTTCACGCATTGAGTCTTCGCGTTCCCAAGTAAACTCAGGTCTTTGTTTTGACTCCCAACGCACCCTGACTATTGGAATACGACTTCGTCTTAAACGTTTTTCACCGAAGTTCATGATTTCTGTTGGTGCATATTGGTGATAACAGCTTAATAGTTTGCTAGTTTAGTCTTTGGATATTTTGTATTGGGCTTAGTATTTCTGGTTAGCTTGTTTAGAGTTGTAATGGGCTTGGAGAATGGCCTAGCCCAGTATAAAGTCTAGTATGCAGACATGTAGTATATATACATGTTGTGCATTAGGGTTTTAGGGTTAGTCAGACAGAAGAGACAGAGAAGAGTGTGAGAAATCTACAAAGAGTGGCTGAGAGATTTCTTGCGAGTCTTGAATTGATTGTAAACACCTTGTGTTAGATAATCAATAGAAGACTGTTTAAAGGAATTTGTTCATGCTCTTGTTCTTGTTTCTGTGAAATCTGATCTAGGGGATTTCGCACTCTAGATTAGATAGACGATTCTGTGAAGATCCATAAGGACTAGGGGACCTACAATTGGTATCAGAGCATTCGGCTCTTGATTTTGCTCGGTTCAAAATCATAACAGCAGAAAAATCTGCGTCTTTGGGCGTTTTGGAGGCTGTTTTGGAGTTTGTGACGGTTGAATTAGGGTTTCGGCGGCTGTTTTTTAGGGTTTCTCTAGTGATTTCGGATTAACACTAGGAATTCAGATTGAAGAAAGGCATTCCGGATAAAAAAACAAGGTATTTCAGATTGAAGACTTGAATTTCGGATCAGATATCTGCATTTCGGATCATTGGACCTGCAATTCGGATCAGAAAAGCCATTTCAGATTCCATTTCGGATTCCATTTCGGATCAGAAGTGTATTCCGGATTCTATCTCGAATCAGAATAGTCTATTCCGGATTCCATCTCGGATCAGAATAGTCTATTCCGGATTTCATTTCGGACCTGAACAGTGCATTCTGGATTTCATCTCGGATCACTATTCCGGATTTCCATTTCGGATCAGAACAGTGCATTCCAGATTTTATTCGGATCACTATTTCGGATCACCATTTCGGATTATCAATTCGGATTACTGTTCCGGATTTGCATCTCGGATTGTCAATCCGAGTTACTGTTCCGGATTTGACACTGGTCCGAGTTAGGATTAAGAAGGTGGAAAGTTAATCAGCTGACGTAACCAAAGTTAAACGTTTTCGGACATAGAATTTGATCCATAAACATTCTTGATAAACAGGTTACACGGTTAGGCTCGTGTGATTTTTAGGCACAAAAATTCCTAAAATCATAATCGGACAATATACATAATTAGAATCGTAACATCGAGACGAGTCTAACAGTATAATTTGGTAACCATCCATTTCGGACAAGTTTTTAACGTTTTTATCGAGCCGGTTCGGTAAAAATGTAGAATAATGTCTAACCTAAATGAGCTGTTAAGAATGGAGCACGAGGCTAGCACCATAAACAAACCTCCAAAGTTGCTGAAGGTAGAGAACTATCTTACTTGGAAGGATAGGTTTCCATCCTTTATTGAATACCAGGACACATGGATGTGGATCTGTATTCAGGATGGGTATGCTAACCCAACGCATGATTTTGAGGGCAGACAACGTGTTATTGCTCATGTAAACATGTCTGAAGCTGAAAAAGGATGTATGAGTCTGAGAAGAAAGCCTTAGCTGCTATAAAGATGTCGTTACCTGATGGCATCAAACATACATTCAAGCGTTATACAACATCGAAGGAGATGTGGGATGCCCTAGAGAAGAGGTACGAAGGCAATCTTGATGTGAAGAAGAATAAGGTTGATCTGCTAAAGAAACAATTTGCTGTGTTCAAAGGAATGAGAAATGAATCCTTGAAGATATTATCACGAGATACTATCATCTGATGTCAGAAGTAGATAATTATGATATAGAGGGATACACGGATGTGGAGATAAACGACAAGTTGCTGGATGCTTTACCTGCAAAGTGGGATATCTATACTTTGATGATAAAAGGTGAAGCTGATTATGAAAAGAAAGAGTTAGAAGAGGTTGTTGGGATTAAGAGCTTATGAGCTCAATATGAAGAAGAAGGAAATGGGTTATGATCAGGTTCAAGATCCGGGGATTTATAAAGGTCTTACACCTTCATATTCCAACAATGCTTCAAGTGATAGTGCAACGGCGTTTCTCTCATATGAGAATGAGCAGATCGTGACAAATTATGATGGTGAAGTATGTTTTGTTGCTGCTTCACGAGGAACATCAGGGGCTAAGAGACACCAATCAAGTAATAGTAACAGTAGTTCTAAGTCTATGCCTCTAAGTGTCAAAAGTGCTGAAGATCACCTGGCATTGCTTGCTTCTTTTGTTGCTTCCTATGAGAACTACATTCAGGGAAAAATATCTGATCCTACTACATTTGATGAAGATTATGATCAGATCGACCCTGATGACTTAGAGGAGATGGATTTGCAATGGCAGATGGCCATGATCTCTAGAAGGGTGAAGAGGTTCATGAACAGAACGGGCAGGAAGTTCGTTGGAAAGAGTGTGGGCTTTGACAAGTCGAAAGTGAAGTGTTATAATTGTCACAACTACGGACATTTAGCTAGAGAGTGTCAAAGACCTAAGTCTGAATCTCGTTCTAGTTCATCCTTTCAAGAATCTCCTGGTCATGGTTCAAGCAACATGAATGCTTCAAACAACACTGGATCAAAGGCCCTGATTTCTACTGCTAGAGAGGGTTCCTATGATTGGAGTGTTCATCTGGAGAGTGATAACAATGCCTTATAGGCGTTCATGGCTGAGATAGCTCCAGTTGCTGATGAAGAAGTGAAAGCTGATGCTGAGGGAGAACAAGAGAAGGTAGCTCAAGAGAGGGTAGCTGAAAAAGTTGATGGAGAACAGAATGATACAGAGAAGAAGATGGCTGCTGATTTTGATGCTTTCATGGCTGATCTAAGCAAATCAACAGGCGAGGTATGTTCTAAATCTGGTAGTTATGTTTCCTTAAAATGTCGTGAACTGCAAAGTGAAGTTGACACATTAACAAAACAAAACCAAAGTCTGGCTAATGAGCTCTCAAACCTAAAAGAATCAAACTTTTTCGTAAAACGAAATGAGTCATTATACTTGAAGAAAATTAAAGGTTATGAAGAAGAAATCAATATTCTAACCTATAAGCTTAATGAAAAACTTCAAGTTATTGACTTAGCTCATGATACGATGAGTGAGAAAACAAAAGAGATTTCTGAAAAATGCAAAGAGTTGTCTGAAGCACATCTTAAAATTTGTGAGCTTGAGAAGAAATTAAATCAATTCAGAGATTCATATTTTGTCATGAAACACATGATGAATGGCCTGAAGAAGAATAATGACAAGACATGTGTGGGCTTCAAAGGTTGAATGAAGTTCCACCACCTCTTGGTCACGACTATTATTTCTTGCTAGATGAAGAAGAGCTTACAGACTTTGTGTCAACTACACTTGGTAGTTCCACATCAGAGGCTGTTGATGTGACTGAGAATGCCAAGAAGGATAATAACATAGACTCGGTTTTGAAAACAAAGAATACACACCCTAACAAACAAAAGCAAGTCTTTGTTAAAAAAAGTTGATTTTGTTAAGGGGAGTGATATGAATGAAGAGGTCCCTGTTATTACTAAAGAGTCTAATGCGTAGTTTGCTAAAAAAAAACAAAGAAAAATCAGAAGTTAAGCAAACTAAACAAGATCCTACGAAGGCATCGTCATCTTCATCATCACCGTCACCTGATGAATCTAAGCAAGAGGCTTCAATTAAGAAGTCTTCGACTAGAAAATCGTGCTTCAAATGTCACGAAAAGGGACATGTAGCTAGCTGCTGTCCTAACAAAAAGAGTGAAGCACAGGTAAGTGCGAGGCAGAGAGAAAAATCACCAGCAAAAAGTGGTGAAGGTGAGAAGAAGGTTAACTCACCTAAGGTATCTGCTACCAGGCAACAAAGTGTTGCTAAGGGTGTAGAGAAGGCTGAAAAAGAAACTCACCAAGTTCCTCGCTTTCAAAGAAATCAACAAAGATTTCAGCCTGCATCTACGGCAGATATGAAAAACCTAGAAGTAGTTCACCAAGAATGAATAACCTTAACGGTCAATCAAATAATTTCAGAAGTCAAGGTCAATATCAAAATCAATACCAGAATGTTGGTAGTCGAAATTTTTATAACGGTGGCTTTAGAAATTATCATCATCAATATTCATGGAACCAAAATCATAATTTCCAAAGGTCGCAAAGTCCAAACATATTTAGGAAACCTCAGGACCACAGACCTAGTGGAAATCAAAAACCATTTCCATCAACAGGTCTAAGATCCAAGACTCCTGTTAGGAGTGATGGATATTGGATGGATGTCCATGTGGTTGATGAATCTGGAAGACCCAAGACCATTAAGGCTTGGGTCCCCCAATCTAACTAACCTTGTTGGGTGGTGCAGGATCTGCTAAGAAGGATTAATAACATGCGGTATGTTGATAGTGGCTGCTCCAGGCACATGACGGGGGATGTGAGGTTGCTGACTGAGTTTGAGAATATAGATGGTGGTTATGTGAATTTTGCAGGAGCTGAAGGCGGGCACATTACCGGTCGAGGAAAAGTGACCAACGGGAAGATCACACTGGACAAAGTGAACTATGTGGAGCAGCTGAAGCACAATCTGATGAGCGTGTCCCAAGTCTGCGACAAGGGTCACTCGGTCCACTTTACAAAGTCTGAAGCTTTGGTGTTGAAACCTAGTTTGGTGATACCGGATGACTGGATAGTGATGAGAGCACCAAGGAGAAACGATACTTATGTCATGGACATGGGTGCCAAAGATTCTTCCACTATGGTGGCGTGTTTACTATCAAAATCATCTGAGGCTGAGTCATTGTTGTGGCACAGACGCATGGCCCACATCCACTACCAAAAAATGAATTATATTATTAAGAACTATTTAGTGGAAGGGTGCCAGTGCAGAGGTTTTACGTGGAAGATAAATGTCTTCCATGTCAAAAGGGAAAACAACATAAGAAACCTCACAAGTCTAAAACAGTAAATTCCATAGATGCCCCTTCTGAATTACTTCATATGGATCTATTCGGTCCAGTGAAAGTAAGGAGCATAGGTGGAAAGTACTATTGTTTAGTTATCACTGATGATTACTCACGATATTCGTGAGTTTTCTTTTTAGGTAGAAAAGATGAGACAGCGGAGATGCTGATAGATCTTTTTACAAAATTGGAAAATGTCCATGATACACGGATCAAGAGGATAAGGAGAGATAATGGCACGGAGTTCAAGAATCAGGTTCTGGATCTCTATTGTCATCGCAAGGGAATTGAACATCAATATTCTGCTCCTTATACACCTCAACAGAATGGAGTCGCTGAGAGGAAGAACAGGACGTTGTTTGAAGCCGCAAGGACTATGCTATTTGATTCAAAGCTTCCAGTTCTCTTCTGGGGAGAAGCTGTGAACACAGCGTGCTATGTCCTGAACAAAGTTTTGACTATTGTTTAACAAAACGTGTCATGAACTATTGTTTAACCGAAAACCAAACTTAAAAGGCTTTGAACCATTTGGATTACCCTGCACCATTGTGCGCAACAAAGATAAGCAAAAATTCGGTGAGGTAGCTGATGAGGGTTACTTTCTAGGCTATATGCCTGGAACACCGAATAAAAGGGTTTTCAATCTAAAAACTGGTAAAATTGAGGTGGTGTTTAACATGGAAATCACTAGTTATTCATCTCAAATCAACGAATGGTTTATGAAAGTGTTTTTAAATCAGTTAATATTCCTGATTTTTCAAATGCAGATGAGGCTCAGGTGGTCCATTCTGTGATCGGTGAAGATGGAGAGTGTGACTTCATGCCTAGATCGAGTATATCGATGACAGATGCTTTAGAAGCTTCTTCCAGTGCAGCTCCAGAGGACTCCAGTGATAGTGAGTCTGAACCTATTCAAGGGGAGCACTTCACTAATCCATTTGTTAATATCCAGGGGGAGGTTGGATCTAATCTGGGAGATGATCTGGTTGTTGACACCGTTGCTACCACACGTGTAAACAAAGATCTTCCAGTTGAAAATATCATTGGTGATGCTGCTGCTGCTGCAGGTGTTCAAACAAGAAGAGGTGTGCTCGAAGGTTCCTGTTTGTTTACTTCGATTCAGAAGACAGGATTGATTCATGAGTGTTTGTATAGTTGCTTTATCGCCCAAGAGGAGCCGAAGAATGTTCATATGGCTCTACAAGACAATTATTGGGTTGAAGCTATACAAGAGGAACTAGCTCAGTTCAAGAAGTTGAAAGTTTGGGAGCTAGTTGACTTGCCTGAAGGAGAGAAAGAAATAGGCACTAAGTGGGTATTTAAGTGCAAGAAAGACGACCGAGGGATTGTGATAAGAAATAAGGCTCGGTTGGTGGTAAAAGGGTTCAATTAGCAAGAGGGGATTGATTACAATCAAGTGTTTGCACCAGAAGCAAAGTTGGAAGCGATTCGGTTGTTCCTAGCTTTTGCTTCATTCAAAGGCTTCAAACTTTACCAACTTGACATGAAGAGTGCGTTTCTTTACGGGAAAGTCCAAGAAGTGGTGTATGTCTCACAACCAGACGGGTTTACTGATCCAGACTATCCAGATCGAGTCTATCGACTTGATAAGGCATCGTATGGATTGCATCAGGCACCCAGGGCGTGGTATGAGACACTGTCATCACATTTGTTAAAACATGGTTTGGAAAGAGGACAGATTGACAGTACATTGTTCATTAAAAGGAAGAAGGAAGACTTTCTGCTGGTACAGGTATACGTTGATGACATCATTTTTGGGTCATCTGATGAGAACATGTGTCATGATTTCGAAGAGGTAATGAAGAGCAAGTTTGAGATGAATGCGATAGGTGAATTATCCTACTTTTTGGGTTTACAAGTTGAACAGAAGAAGGATGGGATGTTCATACATCAGACGAAGTATGTGTATGACATTTTGTCTCGTTTCAAAATGGAAGACTTCGCTACTTTCAGTACACCTATCTGTGAGAAACACAATCTTGGTCCAGATCATGAGAGTGTGGAGGATGTTGATCCAACTCAATACAGGGAAATGATTGGTTCTCTAATGTACTTGACTGCTTCAAGACCCGACATCATGTTCGCAGTATGTCTTTGTGCTAGATATCAAGCGAATCCAAAGGAATCCCACATGAAAGCGGTGAAGCGGATTCTTCGTTACTTGAAGGGGAAACCTAAATTTGGGTTATGGTATCCAGCTGCTAGTGATTTGAAGTTTGTTGCTTTCACTGATTCGGACTTTGGAGGATGAAATCAACAAGGAAGTCTACCACAGGTGGTTGTCAGTTCTTAGGAGGGAGGCTCGTGTCGTGGCAATGCAAGAAGCAGTCTTGCGTGTCCACCTCGACGTGTGAAGCTGAATATATTGCTGCGGGTAGCTGTTGCTCTCAGGTTCTCTGGATCCAACAGCAGATGCGCGATTACGGTTTGAATTTCATTCGTACTCCTATTATGATAGACAATAATGCCACTATATCAATCACCAACAATCCCGTAAAACACAGTCGCACAAAAACATATTGACATTCGTCATCATTTTATACGGGATTGTGCTGAAAATAAATTAATTGAACTGCACCGAGTTGACACACTAGATAACCTGGCAGATCTTTACACAAAAGCTTTTGACAGGGCTCGTTTTGAACATTTAGTCGAACTCAACGGGATGAGGAATCCTGAATAACCATTTTTCCATAAAAATTGTTTGTAAATAATTTTACTGCTTTTCAAAAATCAAAAAAAAATTGAAAATCATAAATGAGTTTTCACTGTGTGAGAAAGAAGAAATGATAGTACATCAGCGAGTTAGACTGTCACACTAATATTTAAAACTAAATTGCTCAAGTGTGATAGCAGCTTCATCATACGATGTACCAGTAGGCAAAAGGCATGAAATAATCAACTTCCTTGGTGATACAAATATAATAAACTGTGTACAAGTGGGTAACAAATTAGTGGCATATGGTTTTATAACCTTAAATCTTGCGTTGATAGATTCCCAAAATCTGAGGTTTTTGGTCTTTATATCGTTTATTTCATCGGGGTATCAAGGTTGTCCTTCTGTTGCATCCAGATATATGCTGACCTAGGCACAACCAGGATATCTTAAAAGAGCTAAAATGCCAAATCCCAAAAATTGAAGAAGCTCTCCTAGAGAGTCATTCAAAAGTGCAAATTGCATTATTCGTACCAAAATTTGGTATTTTCCCTAACCCTCGTTGGATATTGGTCTCTTTGCTGTACGGAAGTACTGACCTGATCACCAATTATCTAATGTTGTAATTCAAAAGGATGAATTTCGGAATACTCACCTACTACAATGAACTTTTGTGTATACCTTGATCGCGGGGGTATGTCCTGAAGTGGGACACACTAGTATATCAATAAAAATTATCTAATCATATCACTAGGTAATGGTACTTGAAATGTTCATGTATTTTGTTTAAGTGGATAAACAATATTGGTAATCGTCTTGAACTGCTTTTCATGAATATTACATATAGAATTATCATATAGTGTGAAAACAGTTTGATGGTGCTGATATGATCTTCTTAACGGTGATTCTCACAAAAATAGAGTGTTTATTTCTTGTTAGTTATTTGTTTTCAGAAAATATAAAAAATACAAAAAGATTTTTTTAAAGTCTTCCATTTTGAACTGATAAGTTGTTTGTTTTTGCATGAGAAGAAAAAATATTGGTTTATCTTTAATGTAGAAAAGGACTAATGGTTTTTCGAGTTACTTGCTTGTGTTTCTAAACAGATTGATGCAGTTATCAAAATGAAGTGCAGAATTCAAGTAAAGTACATTTTAAGAATGGAGTGCAGAATGTGTGCAGATGCATGGTAGGATCCTTCTACTACATTGCAAAGGGAGATATAGATGAATTTGGTGATATGAGCTTAACCAGAGAATGCTAGCTCACTAAGCTACAAAGAATGGAAGATTTGGTGATTGGATACATCAGCTAAGGGGGAGTCCGTTAATGTTAGAATCTGTGTGTAGCTGAAGCTATTCAAAGACCAAAAGATCACAAGATGTTTGAAGACAAAATTACACTATGAGGCTATTGTCAAGGGGGAGTCTATTGGTGCATATTGGTGACAACAGCTTAATAGTTTGCTAGTTTAGTCTTTGGATATTTTGTAATGGGCTTAGTATTTGTGGTTAGCTTGTTTAGAGTGGTAATGAGCTTGGAGAATGGCCTAGCCCAGTATAAAGCCTAGTATGCAGACATGTAGTATATATACATGTTCTGCATTAGGGTTTTAGGGTTAGACAGACAGTAGAGACAGAGAAGAGTGTGAGAAATCTATAGAGAGTGGCTGAGAGATTTCTTTTGAGTCTTGAATTGATTGTAAACACCTTGTGTTAGATAATCAATAAAGACTATTTAAAGGAATTTGTTCGTGTTCTTGTTCTTGTTTATGTGAAATCTGATCTAGGGGATTCCACACTCTAGATTAGATAGACGATTATGTGAAGATCCATAAGAACTAGGGGACCTACAATTTCTACAGGTCTTTCAACGAAATGCATTGATTCATCAATCCGAATATCTTCTAATGGTATATGGAGATTTTGGTCGGCGAGACACTTTTTCAAGTTTGATACATGGAACGTTGGATGAATTATGTTGAGTTCTTCTGGTAAGTCAAGCTTGTATGCTACAGGACCAACTCTTTCGAGTATTTTGAATGGTCCCACATAGCGTGGTGCTAGCTTGCCTTTTTGACCAAAACGAACCACCCCATTCCATGGTGATACTTTCAAAAGTACTTGATCGCCAACACAAAACTCAAGTGGCTTTCGTCGTTTATCAGCGTAACTCTTTTTGACGACTTCGAGCTGCTAGAAGATTATTGTGGATCTGAAGAATTTTATCAGTCATTTCTTGAATCAACTCAGGTCCAGTGATTTGTGCTTCACCAATTTCGTGCCAACATACTGGAGATCGGTACTTACGACCATATAAGGCTTCAAAAGGAGCTATGCCGATGCTTGAATGATAGCTATTGTTGTACGAAAATTCAACTAACGGTAGGTGAGTATCCCAATTGCCCTTGAAGTCTATGACACATGCTCGCAACATGTCTTCAAGAGTTTGTATGGTGCACTCAGATTGACCATCAGTTTGAGGGTGAAAGGAAGTGCTGAGATGTAAACGTGTACCTAGCGTTGATTGTACGGCTCCCCATGTTCATGAAGTGAAATGGCCGTCTCAATCCGAAATGATACTTAAAGGCAAACCATGACGACTTACAATTTCATCAATATAGATACGAGCTAACTTCTCGTTCTTGTAATCTTCGAGGTTTGGAATGAAATGAGCTGATTTAGTGAGACTATCAATGATAACCCAAATTGTATCATACCCACTGGAGGTGCGAGGTAACCCGGTAATGAAGTCCATGGTTATGTTTTCCCAATTCCAAACGGGTATTTCAGGTCGGACGAGTAATCCTGAAGGTCTTTGATGTTTAGCTTTAACCTTAGAACATGTGAGGCGCTTGGAGACAAAAATGACGATATCTTTCTTCAGTCAGGCCACCAGTATGAGTATTTTAGGTCTTGATATATCTTATCAGCACCTGGATGTATAGAGTATCGTGTTTTGTGAGCCTCGTTCATGAGAAAAGCACGAAGATCATCACGATCAGGTACCCAAATACGATTTAAGTAGTAAAGGATACCATCGGACTTAGATTCTAAATTGCTTTCAGCTCCACAAGACAATTCATCTCGTACATCATTTTCCGAGACAGAAATATAATGACTGCTCGAATTCGGTTTGAAGATCAGTTACAATTTGAGAACACAAAAGGTGGATGGAGTTTGCATATTCTTTTCGACTAAGAGCATCAGCCACAACATTGGCTTTTCCAGGATGATAACGGATTTCACAATCGTAATCATTTAAGAGTTCGACCCATGTCGTTGCCTTATGTTCAACTCTTTTTGATTGAAGATATGTTGGAGGCTCTTGTGGTCCCTGTAAATCTCCCACTTGGACCATAAAAATAGTTGCCTTGAGGCGTAGGCTATCACTTTTCCTCTTTTCATTAGGACACAACCTAGTCCCAGCCCTAATGCGTCACAATAAACTACAAAGTCTTCACAACCATCAGGAAGAGTAAGAATAGGTGCATCATAAAGTTTCTGCTTCAGAGTTTGAAAAGCCTCTTCTTGCTTGGGCCCCCAAATGAAGGGTTTGCCCATATGAGTCAAGGCTGTGAGTGATACGACAATACGAGAAAAATTTGCGATGAAACGTCGATAATAACCAGCTCGACCAAGAAATGACCTACTTCGGTAGGAGTGCGTGGCGCTTGCCATTTTTGCACTGCTTTGATCTTTGCAGGGTCGACATGGATTCCTTTGTCGTTAATGACATGAACAAGAAATTGAACTTCTTTTAACCAGAATTCACATTTTGAAAACTTAGCATAAAGCCTTTCGGTTCTCAAAAGTGTTAGGATGAGTCGAAGATGTCGTTCAATATCATCAATGAAGACTATGACGAAACGATCGAGGTAGGGTTTACACACCCTGTTCATCAAATCCATGAAAACAGCAGGTGCATTGGTCAAACCAAAAGGCATAACCATGAATTCTTAGTGACCATATCGAGTTCGAAAAGCAGTCTTTGGAATGTCTTCTTCACGTACTCTAAGCTGGTGACAACCAGAATGAAGGTCGAATTTTGAGAAACAGGTGGCACCCTGAAGTTGATCTAGAAGATCATCGATACGAGGCAAAGGATAGCGGTTCTTGATAGTCAGCTTGATGAGCTCTCTATAGTCGATACACATTCGAAAGGTTCCATCTTTCTTCTTTACGAAAAGAACCGGTGCTCCCCAAGGTGATGAGCTAGGACGTATAAATCCCTTGTCAGTCAACTCTTGCAGCTGACTAGCTAGCTCTTGCATTTCTGTAAGTCCCGTAAATGGATCAAACAGGTATCACTAACCTAATCAGTAGCGGAAATTGTAACATCCGTCAAAAACGGATTTACCAAACCCGCTCCGTTTATCAACCGAACAGTCAGTTAAAATTTTCGTTGCGAATTAAATGCCCAAAATAATTTTAAACGATACATAATCAATTATTATACGGGAATATGTAATTAGTTTTTGAAAAACTGTTAAAAATCGCAAAATAAAAATGTTTTGGTTCTGCCGGGTTTCGAACCCGGGTCAGTACCAATTCAGCAAACAAACTTAACACACACACACAAACCACTGCGCCACTTGTATTGTTTGTTAAATATTGGAATCATTTAATTCATAAAGTGACTTTCCGAATTCAAAACCGGCGCCCAAAGTTCATTCGTCGGAAATCCCGGCAATCTCGCGAGTTTTTAACGACATCTTCCGTTATAACGTAAACATTTACTAAGACATCGGTTATAACCGACGTCTGGGTCCGCGACCAAAGTTATAACCGTCGGAGTTTTTATAACCGACGAATCCAGTCGGAAATCAGACCAAGTTCATCGATAATTTGCCCTATAAATACCCCCTCGAACCTCTGCAAACCTTTTCGCTCAAAACCGCACCTTTTCTCGGCGAAAACTCACTCGCTGGAATTATTCTGTTCGTCGCCGGAAAACCGGTTTCTCCATTTCCGAGCCTTATTGAACCCCCTAAGCTTATACCGAAGTCACCCATACCTTTTTCAAGCTTTCTGGAGACTCGCTGCTGCAAGACACTCGTCGCCGGAGCCTATTGCTATCGCCGGAGTTCTGCCGGAAAACAGAGGAAGACAGTCGGTATACCTCTTCGCCTAATTTCTTTTTCTTTTCACCTATATCTCACCGTAATGAACTGAAACACGCTAAGAAACCGATTAAAACATTGAACCCGTCAGTTATCGATTCTGGTTAAAACTCAACGAAGAAGATGAAGTTCGGTATCATATAAGTATAATTAAAATCAACTTATTAATCGGGTTAGACACACAGTCCAGCGGTGGACTGTGTGCACATTAAACGCAAAGGTCTCGAGTTCGAATCTTGTTTCCACACACGCTGCCTTAATAAAAATTTCTTTTTTTGTTAACTGAACCGGATTCATTTTATGTATATGTTAAGTATATTAATAGCAGGAATAATAACCAAGTTAGACACACAGTCCAGTGGTGGACTGTGTGTATGTTTAATCACGGGACGCGAGTTCGAGTCCGGTCTTCTGCACCGACTCGGACAATTATCTATCTTTTTATTTTAGGCAGAAAAAGAAATGTTCAATTTGTATTTAAGTATAATAAAAATCGGATTATATAACATGTTAAACACACAGTCCAGCGGTGGACTGTGTGTTAGTTTAAGCCACAGGTCCCGGGTTCGAGACCTGTGGAGCGCACCGTCCGAATCAAATTAAATCGTTTTTAAATAAAAGGATTTTCTGTTTAAATTAATTAATATATAAATATAATTAAAAACAGATATATGACGGGTTAGACACGTAGCTCAGTTGGTAGAGCTGCGTGCACGCGTACGGGAAGTCTCGGGTTCGAGCCTCACTCAGCGCACAACAATACGCATACGAATCGGTCAACGGCCAGTCAACGGTCAACCGGTCAAAGTCAACGGTCGCTGTAGCAGAAAAAGTCAAATTTTTTTCTTATTTTTATTTAATTATTTTAATTAAAATCAATTAAAAATACTTAAAAATAACATTTTTAAGGTTAGAAAATAGCCTTAAACTCACAAAAATACACCCAACAATCCTACTAAAATAGATTAATAAAATCCGTTTACTTACCAAACCATAATGCGATTTATCTAGGTTAATCTCACTCGTGGTTAAAACCACTTCGCGTGCATTCAACATCATCAACCGAACGCACTCACTGTGAGTGAATCTTACAACTCCCCCTTTTAATTACACGTTTTGGGGTGTGTCATGTGTCTCAATTAATTAACTCGTTTATTTAAATTTGTGCCATACCATATCATGACCTAAACTTAGATTGTTTATATTGTTGTGATTACTTAGTTCATTTTGTCAAATTATATGAAATTCATTCATTAAGCCCATCAGTTCCTCGCGGGAGACGAGTTGAACAACGCGTGCCTCAAAACCAATTCTTTATTGTTCATGTGTGTATCATTAAGTTTATATTGTTTGTAGTTGTGTCATTCATATATTCATGTTTATGCAATTCATTCATTAGGCCCATCAGTTCCTCGTGAGAGACGAGTAGAGCAACGCGTGCCTCTAAATGTTCCATTATTGTTCATGTATGATTTATTTAATATCTAGAGATTGTTGAATAAGTTTACATCTATTTTTACTCATGCTTGGTTATGCACATATTTCATAATCAATTTAATAAACTTGTTCAAATGTTTTTCCATAGGATTCACTCGCCAACTTTATGTTGATCCAAAACCTTTTTACACATGATACAGGTGAACAGGTTGAAGCAAAGAAAACATAGGAAATGCCTTAGAAGAGAACAAAGATGTTTAGATTGATAGCTAGAACATGTTGTAACATTTATTGTAAATTTCCATTAAATTGTATTTAATGAATATGAAACGCACAATAAATGTCATGAGCTTTGATGATAACCCAATCATGCCCCGATCACCTTTTCCGCTGCGGGTCGGGGTGTGACAGACTGGTATCAGAGCCATGACTATAGGGATATAGGATAGGTTATTAGACCCCTAGAGCCTATACTATAGTCTGCCTAAATTTTAATTAATTAGGTGGTTACATACAAACTTGTGATATTTATTTGTTTCATATTTGTTTACATTTACAGTCAAACATACATGCTTATAAACATATTCATTATACATATATCGATGTTCATGTATTCAATTTATTTTCATACTCTCATTATCCAAAGATTTTGTTGCAATTTTCAAATCTCATCAAAGTAAGTTCTGCGACGGGCATGTAGTAACTGGAAGGGTACAAGTACCGGTAGTCGGAACGTCCTGTCTAGGTTGGCATTCGTATAAATCCAATATAACGGACCAGTTTGCCTACCTGGGGACCAACGATGAGAGTACGAAGGACCTATTAGCCCAAAGCATGCCACACCAAACGTCGTTCGAACTAACCTACTTTGAGGTGTCACCGTGTCTACACCTGGACACATTCCGAATATCACACGTTGTATACATATTTCTCGATTTTCTCCGGGTTTTTGTGTACGCAACCTGGCAAACCCGTGCGAACCATATGAAAAACCGGTACTCATGGGGGCCCACATGATTACACAGGTAGAGTATGGCGGCATGTAGGGCCTAATGGCGAGCAAAGCCCAAGACATCCTATGGATGTAGTATATTTATTTTTCTATAATTATTTTATGAATGTTCATTCCTAGTGCGACCCATGATCCCAAATCGTTCAACAAATGGCTGCCGTAATACCCAACATTGTAATCCAAGTTCAACAAGCACTCACCGATAATCCTGTCAATCAAGCAAACCAAAACATTTTCAACTCTCCCTCAAATATCACTAAATGCACCTACAAGCATTTCAAATCATGCGACCCTCCGAAATACAAAGGGACTGAAGGCGTCACCGCCCTCCTCCATTGGTTTGAAGAAATGGAAAACACTTTTTCTAAATTGCGATTGCCCTGATGATCGCAAAGTGCGTTATGCTACCGGTCGACTATATGGGAAAGCACTTACTTGGTGGAATACAGAGAAGGCCAAACGAGGCGTCGACGATGCTATGACTTTAACTTGGAACGAATTGAAGGAAATCATGACCAGACGATTTTGCCCAAGGAGTGAAATCAAGAAATTAGAAGATGAATTTTATTCGTTGAAGCAAAAGGAAGGAGACCACACCACCTACAATAAAAGATTCCTCGAGTTACATCAAATGGTTCCCAACATGTTCACTCCCCTCTACCGTTTGATCGAGCACTACATTCGTGGCCTTCTGTCAAAGATTCAAGACCCTGTAATAAGTACCAAGCCTGCAACTTTGGAAGCAGCAATGGAGCTAGCAACAGAGCTCACCGAGAACCGAATCCGAAACAAAGACTTCAAGGAGGAGAAGAAGAAGGATAAAGAATCGACTGAAACCTCCGACTCCACCCAAACCGAATCCCCTTCTCAACCCAATCCTAAGAGAAAAAGAGACGGGCAACTTTTCGCTGCTATCCAACGAAACCAACCTATTTCACATGCCATACCCATCCAAGCTATCCCAATCACCCAAGTGGCACCCAACTCAACTTACCCAAATAAGAAGCCATATCTTGGACCTCACCCTCGATGCAACAACTGTTTTTATCACCATCCCCTTACCTTACCTTTTCGACTATGTACAACTTGTGGACGCTTTGGTCATTTGAGCAAGGTTTGTCGCACCCTCCAAAACCAAACCTCTTCCCCTACTCAAAACATGGCCCAAACTTATCATCAACCCCAATACCCCGTGTTTCCATATGCTCGAGCTTGTTTCAATTGTGGCGACCCTACCCACTTTAGAAACACATGCCCTCAATTGGTTAACGTCATCAACACTCAAGCCCAATCAAACCCAGTTAACCAAGTAAACCAAGAAAACCCAACCACTATGCCACCAGCAAGAGGAAGAGTCTTCAATATCAACGCCAATCCTGTCGAAGATAATGACGGCCCAAACGAAGATACCCAACTAGTCCTCTTCGCCGAAGATCCAGATTCAACTCCTATCGTTTAGTTTTATGTTTTTCTTTATCACATAGAACCAAACATAACTTAAGGATAAAGCTAATGAAACTTTGACGAGAATACGGTGGATACGCCGCTGGTACTTCCTATATATAAGTATTCTTGTCAAAGGATCAGGAGCATTATCTGGCGGTTATGAGAGGTTCCATGTGTAGACTATTAGAGTAATTATTGTTTATTGTTTTCAGTATATGCATTTGCCGAGGCCGCAGCTCCCCATCCATGAGGTTGAGCTTGATCCCCATTTTATTATGCGGTTGATCTGTGGCGTGCCCGCACGATCGGCTCCGTTTGATTGAGCCTTGATCGGTCATATTAGTTTGTTGCTGTTAAGTAGTTATTGTTGGATGCAAATTATTATTTCAGTACATGCATTTGCCGAGGCCGCAGCTCCCCATCCATGAGGTTGAGCTTGATCCCCATTTTATTATGCGGTTGATCTGTGGCGTGCCCGCACGATCGGCTCCGTTTGATTGAGCCTTGATCGGTCATTTCATTTTACATTTCAATACATGCAATACGATCGGCTCCGTTTGATTGAGCCTTGATCGCACAGTTCAATTTACATTTCCAGTTCATGCAATACGTTTGGCTCCGTTTGATTGAGCCTTGAGCGCACATACAATTTCATTTTCAGTACATGCAATACGTTCGGCTCCGTTTGATTGAGCCTTGAGCGCACAGACAATTTCATTATCAGTATCTTGTGGTTGTTGTGTTTGTTGTAGAGTCGCATAGAACTAATCATAACTTGCGGATAAAGTCAATGAGAATTTGACAAGAATATGGTGGATACGCCGCTGGTACGTCCTATATATAAGTATTCTTGTCAAATGATCGGAGGCATTATCAGGCGGTTATGAGAGGTTCCATGCATAGGCTGTTTGTGTGATTAAGTTATTCATTTTCAGTACATGCAATACGCTCGGCTCCGTTTGATTGAGCCTTGAGCACACAGACAATTTCATTTTCAGTACATTCAATACGTTCGGCTCCGTTTGATTGAGCCTTGAGCGCACAGATATTTCATTTTCAGTACATGCAATACGATCGGCTCCGTTTGATTGAGCCTTGATCGCACAGATATATTTCATTTCAGTAATTTATGTTTGTTGTATTGGTTGTAGAGTTATAGGACTAATCATAATTCACTGATAAAACCAATGAAAATTTGACAAAAATATGGTGGATACGCCGCTGGTACTTCCTATATATAAGTATTTTTGTCAAAGGATCAGAGGCATTGTCGGACGGTTATGAGAAGTTCTATGTAGGATTTATTAGTTTCTTGGTAACTAATCATAACTTGTGGATAAAACCAATGAAAATTTGGCAAGAATATGGTGGATACGCCGCTGGTACTTCCTATATATAAATATTCTTGCCAAAGGATCAGAGGCATTATCAGGCGGTTATGAGAAGTTCCATGTAAGATTTGGTATTGCCTTGGTTGAAATTATGTTACATTTATATCATCTTGCTATTTAGAGAAATTGGAATTCTGTTCCATTTCTACATAAACTAACCTCTCCATCATAACAAATGAGAGAGGAACTTCCACCATTCAAACATATATGCTATCAGAATGTGGATTCAAATATTTGCTGTTGTGCTTATTTATGTTCAAATATTAGCTGTTGTGTTTAATTATGTTCAAATATCAGCTGTTGTGTTTATTTATGTTCCGTGTAGGTTGTAGTGTTAGAAGTTTTGCCTTAGGATATAACCATACCTTTCCAAACATATCCAACCTCTTATGCATGATATCATAGTTAGCGAATCAAATCTGACTATCAATACTTTTACAGTAGGCAACAAAAAGCGATTCCTGTAATAGGGTACTTAACCTTTACAAGGAACGTTACCGCCTCAAACAAAAACTTAAACCCTTACTTTTTCTAAAGCAAGTAACTGACAAACTAAACACCATCATTCTTTTAGTCAAATATATCACTATTTAAATTTCGGGACGAAATTTCTAAAAAGCAGGGGATACTGTAACATCCGTCAAAAACGGATTTACCAAACCCGCTCCGTTTATCAACCGAACAGTCAGTTAAAATTTTCGTTGCGAATTAAATGCCCAAAATAATTTTAAACGATACATAATCAATTATTATACGGGAATATATAATTAGTTTTTGAAAAACTGTTAAAAATCGCAAAATAAAAATGTTTTGGTTCTGCCGGGTTTCGAACCCGGGTCAGTACCGATTCAGCAAACAAACTTAACACACACACACAAACCACTGCGCCACTTGTATTGTTTGTTAAATATTGGAATCATTTAATTCATAAAGTGACTTTCCGAATTCAAAACCGGCGCCCAAAGTTCAGTCGTCGGAAATCCCGGCAATCTCGCGAGTTTTTAACGACATCTTCCGTTATAACGTAAACATTTACTAAGACATCGGTTATAACCGACGTCTGGGTCCGTGACCAAAGTTATAACCGCCGGAGTTTTTATAACCGATGAATCCAGTCGGAAATCAGACCAAGTTCATCGATAATTTGCCCTATAAATACCCCCTCGAACCTCTGCAAACCTTTTCGCTCAAAACCGCACCTTTTCTCAGCGAAAACTCACTCGCCGGAATTATTCTGTTCGTCGCCGGAAAACCGGTTTCTCCATTTCCGAGCCTTAATGAACCCCCTAAGCTTATACCGAAGTCACCCATACCTTTTTCAAGCTTTCTGGAGACTCGCTGCTGCACGACACTCGTCGCCGGAGCCTATTGCTGTCGCCGGAGTTCTGCCGGAAAACAGAGGAAGACAGTCGGTATACCTCTTCGCCTAATTTCTTTTTCTTTTCACCTATATCTCACCGTAATGAACCGAAACACGCTAAGAAACCAATTAAAACATTGAACCCGTCAGTTATCGATTCTGGTTAAAACTCAATGAAGAAGATGAAGTTCGGTATCATATAAGTATAATTAAAATCAACTTATTAATCGGGTTAGACACACAGTCCAGCGGTGGACTGTGTGCACATTAAACGCAAAGGTCTCGAGTTCGAATCTTGTTTCCACACACGCTGCCTTAATAAAAATTTCTTTTTTGTTAACTGAACCGGATTCATTTTATGTATATGTTAAGTATATTAATAGCAGGAATAATAACCAAGTTAGACACACAGTCCAGTGGTGGACTGTGTGTATGTTTAATCACGGGACGCGAGTTCGAGTCCGGTCTTCTGCACCGACTCGGACAATTATCTATCTTTTTATTTTAGGCAGAAAAAGAAATGTTCAGTTTGTATTTAAGTATAATAAAAATCGGATTATATAACATGTTAAACACACAGTCCAGCGGTGGACTGTGTGTTAGTTTAAGCCACAGGTCCCGGGTTCGAGACCTGTGGAGCGCACCGTCCGAATCAAATTAAATCGTTTTTAAATAAAAGGATTTTCTGTTTAAATTAATTAATATATAAATATAATTAAAAACAGATATATGACGGGTTAGACACGTAGCTCAGTTGGTAGAGCTGCGTGCACGCGTACGGGAGGTCTCGGGTTCGAGCCTCACTCAGCGCACAACAATACGCATACGAACCGGTCAACGGTCAGTCAACAGTCAACCGGTTAAAGTCAACGGTCACTGTAGCAGAAAAAGTCAAATTTTTTTATTATTTTTATTTAATTATTTTAATTAAAATCAATTAAAATACTTAAAAATAACATTTTTAAGGTTAGAAAATAGCCTTAAACTCACAAAAATACACCCAACAATCCTACTAAAATAGATTAATAAAATCCGTTTACTTACCAAACCATAATGCGATTTATCTAGGTTAATCTCACTCGTGGTTAAAACCACTTCGCGTGCATTCAACATCATCAACCGAACGCACCCACTGTGAGTGAATCTTACAACTCCCCCTTTTAATTACACGTTTTGGGGTGTGTCATGTGTCTCAATTAATTAACTCGTTTATTTAAATTTGTGCCATACCATATCATGACCTAAACTTAGATTGTTTATATTGTTGTGATTATTTAGATCATTTTGTCAAATTATATGAAATTCATTCATTAAGCCCATTAGTTCCTCGCGGGAGACGAGTTGAACAACGCGTGCCTCAAAACCAATTCTTTATTGTTCATGTGTGTATCATTAAGTTTATATTGTTTGTAGTTGTGTCATTCATATATTCATGTTTATGCAATTCATTCATTAGGCCCATCAGTTCCTCGTGAGAGACGAGTAGAGCAACGCGTGCCTCTAAATGTTCCATTATTGTTCATGTGTGATTTATTTAATATCTAGAGATTGTTGAATAAGTTTACATCTATTTTTACTCATGCTTGGTTGTGCACATATTTCATAATCAATTTAATAAACTTGTTCAAATGTTTTTCCATAGGATTCACTCGCCAACTTTATGTTGATCCAAAACCTTTTTACACATGATACAGGTGAACAGGTTGAAGCAAAGAAAACATAGGAAATGCCTTAGAAGAGAACAAAGATGTTTAGATTGATAGCTAGAACATGTTGTAACATTTATTGTAAATTTCCATTAAATTGTATTTAATGAATATGAAACGCATAATAAATGTCATGAGCTTTGATGATAACCCAATCATGCCCCGATCACCTTTTCCGCTGCGGGTCGGGGTGTGACAGAAATAATGATTAGGAAGAAGAATATCTTAGAATAAATTCAACTTGCATACACCAAAAGATGTCTGATACAAGTTCTTTGATTACCACTCTCTAACCCCCTTTCATTAACCTAGCATCTCTATTTATAAGCACTACCAAGCCCACTATTTACAACCCTAGGCCCATAAGGCACTAGGAAGCCCACAAAACAAACCAAAGCCCAAAATAATCCCTAATGAGTAAACCTTTACCAATCTAAGCCCAACAATCTCCCCCTAGGTTTACTACATTAGTCCTTCGGTTGAGCGTCCACACCAAGCCTCCCAGCTATAATCCCTGCTACCACTACAGTCCAATCTTTCGTGCAAACTTCATACAGCTCTGCAGTTCTGATTTGATGAGACGCAAGAACCTACAAGTCTTCGTCATGAAAGCTCACTAAGTCTACCACATCGTTAACTCTGAATGCCTTCTCCTTTGTCACGATCGCAACGCTTCCAACTTTAGGGTCGTATAACCAAAAATTGAAATTCTTGAGAATCCCACGAGGATATGTAGGAGCAACTGGTATAACCAATTCTATGTCGGTCAGTGGCCACATCACGGATTTAAATCTCTTTCCAGTATGTGCATCACGAACTCCTTTAGCAGCTCTCAGATATGATTCGGCAGTCTTCATAGTTTTGAAACCACTTTTAACCTCACGTTCTAGCTTTTTGAAAAACCTCCATCTAGGTCCACGCTCGGTAGTATCATCGTAAGTATACGGAGCCCTCAACAGATCAGTCAAAGCAACCTTTGTCCATGTCTCGAATTGTGATTCCTTTGAATAATATTCACGTGTTCCATCCTGACGCACAATAATCTACATATTCTTGACGTGGTCATACATCCAGCTGAGCACCCTGGATTTATTTCCCACTTTGCTGTAATAGCTCGACCCTAGCTCCATCACATACCTTTCTGACTGATTCATCGGATCCTTGATCTAAAAGTTCTCATCAAGCGGATTTACATTGACATTCTTCATCAGAACCATTTGTTTCTTCTTCTGACCAGTGGCACGCTTTTGACTTGCAGTAAACTTCTTACGTAGGTTGCTCAGATAATCATCCAAACCAGCTTGGCGTTCAGCAGCCAACTGTTCAGCCACGAGTCTCTCTGCTTCAGTCTCCTCAGCCATTCTCTGTTGCGCTGCACGATGCCTGTGTTCAATGTTCATCGGGTCGTCTGTTGGATCACTGAATTCCCTTCAGATTTTATTCTCCAGCTTGGCCTTCAATTCAAATACCATAGTCATAAGCATAGTTACATCTCCCTGCAACTGATCAATAGTTTGATCTCTGACGTCCAAACGAGTCTGCAGTGAGGCAATTTGTGCATCCTTCAGAATAACTTCTTGTTCCAAGACGACCAACCTTATCTTTAGATCCACGACATCAACTTCCACATCATCATCACTATCCATTCCCCCGAATTCAAACGCCCGTTTCTCTGATCTACGCAAATAATCTTCAGAAACATCATCAGCACGACCAACTCCACTTACCCGCTTCAGAACCGCCAGCACCTGATGAGCTTCCCCAAACTCCATCATTTGAAGTACTGTGTCAGCTGGAATAGACACAACAGTAGACTGCATAATAATAGGAGTGGTTGTCTGTGTAGATAAAGCAGATATATCAGGTATCAAAGTATCAACAACAGATTCAGCAACTGTGGACTCAACACCGGTAGAAATTATCAACTCAGATTCTACAGCAGTGACAACAATAGGAGCTTCAGGATGACTTGATGGAATACTCTGCTCAGTTATTCTCCTTTTAATCAGTGGCACCTCATCTTCTTCATCTTCGTCATCTTCCTCAACCAGATCAGCCGGTGCAACAATAGGTGGAATATCAAGTAGAGGATCACCTTGCTTCTCCTGAATATCCTTCAAATGAGCAATCAATGCTTCTAAATTCTCTGATGATAACTCTGGTAAAACAGGAGTCAAATTAGCATTGCATTCTGTGAGATCATCAAGAAAAGCTTACCCAACATCAGCTTCGTCATCAGTAACCAAATTCTCTATCTCTATCTCCTTTTCTTTAGCAGGTATATCATGTTCTTCGGCTACTATTGCATTGACGGGAGGAGGAGGAGGTAGTGGAATATCCAAACCAACAACTTTCGCAAACTTCCCAAACTTCTTCAGAGCAAATCGACCCACAAACACCGTTTTAGATGTTGAACGGTTCTTCTTCATCGTACTAAAAATAGTTGGCCCCATCAGCTTCATGTTTAGCAAGTTGGCATCTGACGCATCCTTTGCCAAGTCTGGGTAGCGGGCATCTAGAATCAACTGGACAAAACGCGGGTACAAGAGAAACATTCGCTTCTTGGACTGTTCCAGAATTTTCTTCATGTTGTCGAAGATATAACCAGAGCAGTAATACTTCCAGTCCATAACCAATGATTCTATAGCATATGTCTGAGCTTGGTTCGGCTGATCAAGACCGCATTTGTTCTCCGAGACGCACTGCATGAACATATGAACAAGTAACCGCCAGTACGCTGGAAACATCTTCTTCAGTAACGGTGGATACGATCCTTCATATCCCATTTCCATCAACACAGGAAGCGCCTTCTCTTTGGCATATATCATTGGATCGCTAAAAGTATCGGCAATTTGCAGCACCTCTCTAACACACGCTTCGTTTACCAAAATATCTTTTCCCTGTATCTGCGAACGAATAAACGGTCTCCAATCTTCACCTCTTGGATGAAATCGTGCTCTTTTCCAGAACGAATGCACTATGTCTCTGTAGATAACCGGATTAGCTCGGAGAGCATATGCAATCTTACAAGCGTTTAGTCCCACAATCATGGATTGGAACTCCTGAAAGAACTCTGCTGGAGGGTCTGAAAGATATCCCGCTTGGTTGTGGAATTGCTCCTCAACCAGCATCACAGCATCGAAGGCTTCTTCAACCATATCTGTCAAGATAACAACCAAGTTAAATCCCAACTAACAGAAATTAACGGAGTTTACCAGGATGGCAGTTAAAACTAACTGGATAGTTCAATCAGATGTTAAGGTTCATAAATAAGAGTTCAAGTTAATTTTAGGGTCAACAGTTGAAAAGGTTCAAACCAGATGAAAGGTTCAAAAATAAGAGTTCAAGTTAATTTTAGGGTTCAACAGTTGAAAAGGTTCAAACCAGATAAAAAGGTTCAAAAACCTTAAATCCGGATTACTGACAGGTCAATTCAAATCTGGATGAACCCTTTCATCAATCCGGATTAGAAGGAGGTCAACTATATTTCGGACAAAGGTGCAATCTGGATTACCCATAGTATCTCGCATGAATTATCATTCCAGATGAAGATTGTCCAAGATCCAATCCGAGATGAAATCCGAGTTCATCAATTCGGATGAATACCCATCCGGAATGAAATCCGAAATGCCTAAGACTTTGACGATCTATCCGAGATACAATCCGGATTGCTTTAAACATTAATATTATCATCCGGAATACATGAATTTAAGCAACTTATTATACCTAATCCGGATGAATTTCCGAGATATACAGTTCAAACTAGAGAGAATTAGAGAAGAATTCGGATTTAGGAATTTTGTGGATAATCCGAAATGAAATTTTAGAGATGCATATATACTTTCCGAAATGGGCTTGGGCCTAGAATTTCGAATCCGGATTAGGCTTGTGACAGGCACAATCCAGAGTAACAGTCAGATGGGCCTGTCCAGAAAAGCAAACCAATTTGGGGCTTTTCGAAAAAGCCCAATCCGGAACAGTACCATTTGGGCCTAAAGAAGCCCAATCTGGAATAGTAATCTGAATTTTCAATTTTTTAAGACTTTTAACCATTTCTATTAGATTGGCCCAAATATCGAAGCACACTGGACCAGTCCAATATCTCTTGACAGAAACCATCTACATCAAGTAGACTAGATAAGCATCCACCCACCTTTTAACATTCTACAAAGAAAAACTAGTTAACACACACATAAATATTACCACAGCCTTGCTAAGGGATCAAATCGTTTCAAAGGTTAACTAAGGAACATTTTTCAGTATGAGCAGGTTCAATTGGTCCAAACGATTGTCAATATACTTGCCCATTTAAATCTATAACTCAACCCTTCCAGTTCAAGCATTATGATACGCTTAAGGTAGTATTATACTATGATACTCGTGTGTCCCATACCATGACATACCCCCACGATCAAGGTAAGCACAACAATTTATCGTAGCAGGTGAGTATATTGTGGTCATCCTTTTATTTACAACATCAGGCTATTGGTGAACAGGTCAGTACTTCCATACAGCAGAGAGACCAATAGTGACTGACGAGGGTTAAGCAAATATCTTATGTGGTACGTAAGAACTTATGAAGAAACTTCTATTCTCTTAGGTTTTGGCCTTTCCATTTTGTCTCTTTTACAAAGATATCCTGACTTTGCCTAGGTCTGCTTATATCAGGATGCAATAGAAGGGCAGCCAAGATATCCCCGGATGACTGAACAGCATAAAGACCCGAAACCTCAGATGTTGGCTATCTATCAACACAAGATTTAAGACCATGAAATCATACGCCTATAGTAAGTGACCCACTGAGTACATAGTTCGTTGTGTTTATATCATTTAACTTTCCCCATCCGGTTGAGTTTTAGACCTACCGGCACATCACTTTCGATCCAAATCTTTTCCCGCTTCGACACCTTACATGTGTTAGTCAAACATTTTATCACGAAAAAGTATTTCATTTCCCTATCCTTGCAAAAACTGTTTTTTTTGGAAAGATTTCTCCCCCTAAATTTGTGCATACACATGAACAAATTTACTAAGCAATGAAAATAAAATAAGAACAGTAAATAAAACACAAAAACAGAGGATGCCTAGGTAGAAAACCGAATCATTTTGAGAAGATCCACAAGCACTTGAAAACGTGCGTTGCTAACGGGTTTCGTGAACAAATCCGCCACATTTGCATCAGTGTGGATTTGCTCCAGCTTTACGAGACCCTTTTCATAGCAATCACGGACAAATGAACTTTAATATTTATGTGCTTGGTTTTTGAGTGAAAACAGGGTTTTTAACAATTTGGATAGCGGCATCATTAACACAGTAAATTGTTGTATTTAGATAAGTCAAACCGTAATCCGCAAGCTGGTGTTGCATCCATAAAACCAGGGAGCAGCAAGCAGAGGCTGCGACATATTCTGCTTCTGTACCTCCAGGATTACTGTCAGAGAAAGCAATCTCCTAGAAATTGGCAACCAGCTGAAGTTGAGCGATCTCCCTATCTGCACCTCCAAGATTACTATCAAAGAAAGCAAACAGTTCAAATTCATAATTTTTAGGATACCAGAGGCTCAGTGATGGAGCCCCTTTGAGGTACCTAAAGATTCGTTTAACAGCATGTAAATGAGAGAGTTTAGGAGTGGCCTGATAACGAGTACACTGGCAGACGACAAACATGATATTTGGCCGGCTAACAGTGAGATACATGAGTGATCCAATCATGGAGCGATACATAGTCGGATTAAAAGGCATTCTTTCAGCATCTTCATTTAGCAGAGGCCGTTCTGCTATAGGTGAAGCCATAGGCTTTGAATCTGTAAGCTTGAATTTAACAAGAACATCATGGACATATTTTCCTTGATGAATTAGGATACCCTGTGGGCTCTGACAAACTTGAAGTCCAAAAAACATGGTCATCTCCCCGAATGAGCTCATCTCAAATTTCTTCTTCATGATTTCTTCAAATTCGCGGCACAAACCATCATTGGTAGAACCAAAAATGATATCATCAACATAGATTTGAACAAGAATAATGTCCTTATCAACGCGTTTGATGAACAAGGTTTGATCAATGGTTCCCCGAGTGTATTCATGAGCAAGCAGATGCTCTGTAAGATTGGAATACCATGCGCGAGGCGCTTGATGCAACCCATACAAAGCTTTGTCTAGTTTGAAAGCATAGTCTGGCTTGTCAGGATCTATAAAGCCCGGTGGTTCTGCCACGTAGATTTTCTCTTTCGCCTTCCCGTATAGAAACGCAGTCTTGACATCCATTTGATAGACGGTGAAATCCATGTAAGATGCATAAGCCAAGAAAATGCGTATAGCCTCCAAACGCGCGACAGGTGTGTAGACCTCATCACAATCTAATCCTTCAATATTTGAAAACCCTGAACTGTAACATCCGTCAAAAACGGATTTACCAAACCCGCTCCGTTTATCAACCGAACAGTCAGTCAAAAATTTCGTTGCGAATTAAATGCCCAAAATATTTTTAAACGATACGTAATCAATTATTATACGGGAATATATATTTAGTTTTTGAAAAACTGTTGAAAATCGCAAAATAAAAATAAAAGTACTCTGCCGGGTTTCGAACCCGGGTCTGTACCGAACCAGCAAACAGAATTATCTCTCAACACACAAACCACTGCGCCGCGGATTTTGTTTGTTATATAATGAAATCATTTAAATCATAAAGTAACGTTACGAATTCAAAACCGGCGCCCAAACAGTTCAGTCGTCGGAATCCCGGAAATTTCGCGAGTCTTAACTACAATTTACGTTATAACGTAAACCATTAACCAGACATCGGTTATAACCGATGTTTGAAGTCCGCGACCAAACCTTAACCGCCGGAGTTTTTATGATTTCCGAATACAGTCGGAAATCAGACCAAGTGCATCTCGATTTTCCCCTATAAATTCACCCTCAACCCATTGAAGACCTTTTCGCTCAAAACCACACTCTTTCTCGGCGAAAACTCCCTCGGCGAAAACTCCCTCGCCGGAACTTTTCTGTTCGTCGCCGGAAAACCGATTTCCTTATTTCTGAACCTTACTGAACCTCCTAAGTTTATACCGAAGTCACCCTTACTTTTTCCAAGCTTTCCGGAGACTTGCTGCTGCAAGACACCTGACGCCGGAGTTGATTGCTGTCGCCGGAGTTCTGCCGGAAAACAGAGGGTCCAGTCGGTATACCTCCTTCGCTTATTTTCTTTATCTTTTCACCCTTATCTTACCTTAATGGACTGTAAAACACTAATAAACCGATAAAAACCTTGAACCAGTCAGTCGTCTTTACCTCTGGTTATATATCAGTGAAGAAGACGATGTATTCGTTATCATATAAGTTTAATATAAATCAAGAAATTAATCGGGTTAGACACACAGTCCAGCGGTGGACTGTGTGCACATATAACGCAAACGTCTCGAGTTCGATTCCGGTTTCACACACGCTGCCTTAATAAAAACCATTTTTTTTGTTTACTGAACCGGAGTCGCCTTAGATATATGTTAAGTATATTAATAATCGGAATAATAACCAAGTTATACACACAGTCCAGCGGTGGACTGTGTGTATGTTTAATCGCACGTCACAAGTTCGAGTCCGGTCTCCTACATCGACCCGGACAATTATTAACTTTTTAAATAGAGTCAGAAATGAAAGCAGATAATTTGTATTTAAGTATAATAAAAGTGGAAATGTGTGTTAGATTAAACCACAGGTCCCGGGTTCGAGACCTGTGGAGTGCATGTCCGATTTCGCTTAAACTGTTTTTAAAATAAAAATGATTTTCGGTTTAAACTAATTAATATATATATATAATTAAAATCAGATTTATAACGGGTTAGACACGTAGCTCAGTTGGTAGAGCTGCGTGCACGCGTACGAGAGGTCTCGGGTTCGAGCCTCACTCAGCGCACTTGTATACATGATCGAACCGGTCAACGGTCAAGTCAACGGTCAACGGTCAGAAAAAAATAAATTTTTTTATTATTTTTATTTAATTATTTTAATCAAAAATCAATTAAAAATACTTAAAAATAACATTTTTAAGGTTAGAAAATAGCCTCAAACTCACAAAAATACACCCAACAATCCTACTAAAATAGATTAATAAAACCCGTTTACTTACCAAACCATAATGCGATTTATCTAGGTTAAATCTCACTCGTGGTTAAAACCACTTCGCGTGCATTCAACGTCATCAACCGAACGCACCCACTGTGAGTGAATCTTACAACTTCCCCTTTTAAATTACACGTTTTGGGGTGTGTCATGTGTTATGAAAATAATTAATTTATTTATTTAAACTTGTGCCATACCACATCATGACTTAAACTTAGATTGTTTTATTGTTGTGATTTACTTATATTCCTTTTGTCAAATTATATGAAACTCAAACATTAAGCCCATCAGTTCCTCGTGGGAGACGAGTAGAACATCGCGTGCTTCAATTCAAATTCATTATTGTTCATGTGTGTATCATTGAGTTTATATTGTTTGTAGTTGTGTCATTCATATTATCATGTTTATGCAATTCATTCATCAGGCCCCTTAGTTCCTCGTGAGAGACGAGTTGAGCATCGCGTGCCTCTAATTATTCCATTATTGTTCATGAGTGTTTCATTTAATATCTTATGATTGTTGATTAAGTTACACCTAATTTTACTCATGTTTGGTTGTGCACATATTTCATAATCAATTTAAATAAATTTGTTCAAATGTTTTCCATAGGATTCACTCGCCAACATTATGTTGATCCAAAAACCTTTTTACACATGATACAGGTGAACAGGTTGAAGCAAGGAAAACATAGGATATGCCTTAGAAGAGAACAAAGAAGTTTAGATTGTTAGATAGATCATGTTGTAACATTTATTGTAGATTTCCATTTAATTTGTATTAATGAATATGAAACGCTTAATAAATGTCATGAGCTTTGATGATAACCCAATCATGCCCCGATCACCTTTTCCGCTGCGGGTCGGGGTGTGACAGATTGGTATCAGAGCCATGATTATAGGGATATAGGATAGGTTATTAGACCCTTAGAGCCTATACTATAGTCTGCCTAAATTTTTATTGATTAGATGGTTACATACAAACTTATGATATTTATTTGTTTCATATTTGTTTACATTTCAGTCAAACATACATGCTTATATACATATTCATTATACATATATACATATTCATTATACATATATCGATGTTCATGTATTCAATTTATTTTCATACTCTCATTATCCAAAGATTTTGTGCAATTTTCAAATCTCATCAAAGTAAGTTCTGCGACGGGCATGTAGTAACTGGAAGGGTACAAGTACCGGTAGTCGGAACGTCCTGTCTAGGCTTGCATTCGTATAAATCCAATATAACGGACCAGTTTGCCTACCTGGGGACCAACGATGAGAGTACGAAGGACCTATTAGGCCAAAGCATGCCACACCAAACGTCGTTCGAACTAACCCTACTTTGAGGTGTCACCGTGTCTACACCTGGACACATTCCGAACATCACACGTTGTATACATATTTCTCGATTTTCTCCGGGTTTTTGTGTACACAACCTGGCAGAGACCGTGCGAACCAAATGAAAAACCGGTATTCATGGGGGCCCACATGATTACACAGGTAAAGTATGGCGGCATGAAGGGCCTAACAACGAGCAAAGCCCAAGACATCCTATGGATGTAGTATTTTTTTTTATATAATTATTTTATGAATGTTCATTCCTAATGCGACCCATGATCCCAAAAGCATCCAACTCATACTCTTGTCATGTATTCCTTGTAGATGTCTTCTAACCTCGCCCGTAGGAAGACGAGAGCAAGAAAAGCCCGCGAGCGCATGGCTGCCTTAATCGCTCAACAAATGGCTGCCGTAATACCCAATATTGTAATCCAAGTTCAACAAGCACTTACCGATAATCCTGTCAATCAAGCAAACCAAAACATTTTCAACTCTCCCCCAAATACCACTAAATGCACCTACAAGCATTTCAAATCATGCGACCCTCCGAAATACAAAGGGACTGAAGGTGTCACTGCTCTCCTCCATTGGTTTGAAGAAATGGAGAACACATTTCTAAATTGCGATTGCCCTGACGATCGCAAAGTGCGATATGCTACCGGTCGATTATATGGGATAGCACTTACTTGGTGGAACACAGAGAAGGCCAAACGAGGTGTGGAAGATGCTATGTCCTTAACTTGGAACAAATTGAAGGAAATCATGACCAGACGATTTTGCCCAAGGAGCGAAATCAAGAAGTTAGAAGATGAATTTTACTCATTGAAGCAAGTGGAAGGAGACCACATCACCTACAACAAAAGATTCCTCGAGTTACATCAAATGGTTCCCAACAGTTCACTCCCCGCTACCGTTTGATCGAGCACTACATTCGTGGTCTTCCATCAAAGATTCAAGACCCTGTAATAAGTACCAAGCCTGCAACTTTGGAAGCAGCAATGGAGCTAGCAACAGAGCTCACCGAGAACCGAATCCGAAACAAAGACTTCAAGGAGGAGAAGAAGAAGGATAAAGAATCGACTGAAACCTCCGACTCCACTCAAACCGAATCCCTTTCTCAACCCAATCCCAAGAGAAGAAGAGTCGGGCGACTTTTCGCTGCTACCCAACGAAATCCACCAGTTTTACACGCCATACCCATCCGAGCTATCCCAATCACCCAAGTGGCACCCAACTCAGCTTACCCAAATAAGAAACCATATCTTGGACCTCACCCTCGATGCAACAACTGTTTTTATCACCATCCCCTTACTTTACCTTGCCGGCTATGTACAACTTGTGGACGCTATGGTCATTTGAGCAATGTTTGTCGCACCTTTCAAGACCAAACCTTTTCCCCTACTCAAAACATGGCCCAAACTTATCACCAACCCCAATACCCCATGTTCCCATATGCTCGAGCTTGTTTCAATTGTGGCGACCCTACCCACTTTAGAAACGCATGCCCCCAATTGGTTAATGTTATCAACACTCAAGCCCAATCAAACCCAGTTAACCAAGTAAACCAAGAAAACCCAACCACTATGCCACCAGCAAGAGGAAGAGTCTTCAATATCAACGCCAATCCTGTTGAAGATAATGACGGCCCAAACGGAGATACTCAGCTAGTCCTCTTCGCCGAAGATCCAGATTCAACTCCTATTGTTTAGTCTTATGTTTTTCTTTATCACATGTGTAGACTGTTAGAGTAATTATGGTATATTATATATTATATATTGTTTTCAGTATATGCTTTTGCCGAGGCCGCAGCTCCCCATCCATCGAGGTTGAGTTTGATCCCCATTTTATTATGCGGTTGATCAGGGCGTGCCCGCACGATCGGCTCCGTTTGTTTGAGCCTTGATCGGTTATTTCATTTTACATTTCAATACATGCAATACGTTCGGCTCCGTTTGATTGAGCCTTGAGCGCATATTTCAATTTACATTTCCAGTTCATGCAATACGTTCGGCTCCGTTTGATTGAGCCTAGAGCGCACATTTCAATTTACATTTCCAGTTCATGCAATACGTTCGGCTCCGTTTGATTGAGCCTTGAGCGCACAGACAATTTCATTATCAGTATCTTGTGGTTGTGGTGTTTGTAGTAGAGTCGCATCAAACTAACCATAACTTGCGGATAAAGTCAATGAAAATTTGACAAGGATATGGTGGATACGCCGATGGTACTTCCTATATATAAGTATTCTTGTCAAATGATCGGAGGCATTATCAGGCGGTTATGAGAGGTTCCATGCATAGGCGGATTGTGTGATGGTTGTTTAGATTAAGTTGTTCAATTTCAGTACATTCAATACGTTCGGCTCCGTTTGATTGAGCCTTGAGCGCACAAACAATTTCATTCAATACGTTCGGCTCCGTTTGATTGAGCCTTGAGCGCACAGACAATTTCATTATCAGTATCTTGTGGTTGTAGTGTTTGTAGTAGAGTCGCATCGAACTAACCATAACTTGCGGGTAAAGTCAATGAAAACTTGACAAGGATATGGTGGATACGCCGATGGTACTTCCTATATATAAGTATTCTTGTCAAATGATCGGAGGCATTATCAGGCGGTTATGAGAGGTTCCATGCATAGGCTGTTTGTGTGGTTAAGTTATTCATATTCAGTACATGCAATATGCTCGGCTCCGTTTAATTGAGCCTTGAGCACACAATTTCAATTTCAGTACATTCAATACGTTCGGCTCTGTTTGATTGAGCCTTGAGCGCACATCCATTTCATTTTCAGTACATGCAATACGATCGGCTCCGTTCGATTGAGCCTTGATCACACAGATATATTTCATTTCAGTAAGTTATGTTTGTTGTATTGATTGTAGAGTTATAGGACTAATCATAATTCACTGATAAAACCAATGAAAATTTGACAAGAATATGGTGGATACGCCGCTGGTACTTCCTATATATAAGTATTCTTGTCAAAGGATCAGAGGCATTATCGGACGGTTATGAGAAGTTCTATGTAGGATTTATTAGTACTTGGTAACCAATCATAACTTGTGGATAAAACTAATGAAAATTTGGCAAGAATATGGTGGATACGCCGCTGGTACTTCCTATATATAAGTATTCTTGCCAAAGGATCAGAGGCATTATCAGGCGGTTATGAGAAGTTCCATGTAGGATTTAGTATTGCCTTGGTTGGAATTTGTGTTACATTTATATCATCATGTTATTTAAAGAGATTGGATTGTGTTCCATTTCTACATAAACTAACCTCTCCATCATAACAAACGAGAGAGGAACTTCCACCATTCAAACATATATGCTATCAGAATGTGGATTCAAATATTTGCTGTTGTGTTTATTCATGTTCAAATATTCGCTGATGTGTCTATTCATGTTCGAATATTTGCTGTTGTGTTTATTCATGTTCAAATATTTGCTGATGTGTTTATTCATGTTTGAATATTAGCTGTTGTGCTTACTTATGTTCAAATATCAGCTGTTGTGTTTTTATTTATGTTCCATGTAGATTGTAGTGTTAGAAGTTTTGCCTTAGGATATAACCATATTCTCCCAAACGAATCTAAACTCGTATGCATGATATCATTTTTAGAAAATCATTTCTGCTTACCAATACTTATACAGTAGGCAACAAAAAGCGATTCCTGAAATAGGGTACTTAACCCTTACAAGGAACGTTACCGCCTCGACCAAAAACTTAAACCCTCATTTTTCTAAGCATACAATTGTCAAACTAAACATCATCATCCTTTAGTCAAAATATATCATTATTTAAATTTCGGGACGAAATTTCTAAAAAGCAGGGGATACTGTAACATCCGTCAAAAACGGATTTACCAAAGCCGCTCCGTTTATAAACCGAACAGTCAGTCAAAAATTTCGTTGCGAATTAAATGCCCAAAATATTTTTAAACGATACGTAATCAATTATTATACGGGAATATATATTTAGTTTTTGAAAAACTGTTGAAAATCGCAAAATAAAAATAAAAGTACTCTACCGGGTTTCGAACCCGGGTCTGTACCGAACCAGCAAACAGAATTATCTCTCAACACATAAACCACTGCGCCGCGGATTTTGTTTGTTATATAATGAAATCATTTAAATCATAAAGTAATGTTACGAATTCAAAACCGGCGCCCAAACAGTTCAGTCGTCGGAATCCTGGAAATTTCGCGAGTCTTAACTACAATTTACGTTATAACGTAAACCATTAACCAGACATCGGTTATAACCGATGTTTGAAGTCCGCGACCAAACCTTAACCGCCGGAGTTTTTATGATTTCCGAATACAGTCGGAAATCAGACCAAGTGCATCTCGATTTTCCCCTATAAATTCACCCTCAACCCATTGAAGACCTTTTCGCTCAAAACCACACTCTTTCTCGGCGAAAACTCCCTCGCCGGAACTTTTCTGTTCGTCGCCGGAAAACCGATTTCCTTATTTCTGAACCTTACTGAACCTCCTAAGTTTATACCGAAGTCACCCTTACTTTTTCCAAGCTTTCCGGAGACTTGCTGCTGCAAGACACCTGACGCCGGAGTTGATTGCTGTCGCCGGAGTTCTGCCGGAAAACAGAGGGTCCAGTCGGTATACCTCCTTCGCTTATTTTCTTTATCTTTTCACCCTTATCTTACCTTAATGGACTGTAAAACACTAATAAACCGATAAAAACCTTGAACCAGTCAGTCGTCTTTACCTCTGGTTATATATCAGTGAAGAAGACGATATATTCGTTATCATATAAGTTTAATATAAATCAAGAAATTAATCGGGTTAGACACACAGTCCAGCATTGGACTGTGTGCACATATAACGCAAACGTCTCGAGTTCGATTCCGGTTTCACACACGCTGCCTTAATAAAAACCATTTTTTTTGTTTACTTAACCGGAGTCGCCTTAGATATATGTTAAGTATATTAATAATCGGAATAATAACCAAGTTAAACACACAGTCCAGCGGTGGACTGTGTGTATGTTTAATCGCACGTCACAAGTTCGAGTCCGGTCTCCTACATCGACCCGGACAATTATTAACTTTTTAAATAGAGTCAGAAATGCAAGCAGATAATTTGTATTTAAGTATAATAAAAGTGGAAATATATAACATGTTAAACACACAGTCCAGCGGTGGACTGTGTGTTAGATTAAACCACAGGTCCCGGGTTCGAGACCTGTGGAGTGCATGTCCGATTTCGCTTAAACTGTTTTTAAAATAAAAATGATTTTCGGTTTAAACTAATTAATATATATATATAATTAAAATCAGATTTATAACGGGTTAGACACGTAGCTCAGTTGGTAGAGCTGCGTGCACGCGTACGAGAGGTCTCGGGTTCGAGCCTCACTCAGCGCACTTGTATACATGATCGAACCGGTCAACGGTCAAGTCAACGGTCAGGTCAACGGTCAACGGTCAGAAAAAAATAAATTTTTTTATTATTTTTATTTAATTATTTTAATCAAAAATCAATTAAAAATACTTAAAAATAACATTTTTAAGGTTAGAAAATAGCCTCAAACTCACAAAAATACACCCAACAATCCTACTAAAATAGATTAATAAAACCCGTTTACTTACCAAACCATAATGCGATTTATCTAGGTTAAATCTCACTCGTGGTTAAAACCACTTCACGTGCATTCAACGTCATCAACCGAACGCACCCACTGTGAGTGAATCTTACAACTTCCCCTTTTAAATTACACGTTTGGGGTGTGTCATGTGTTATGAAAATAATTAATTTATTTATTTAAACTTGTGCCATACCACATCATGACTTAAACTTAGATTGTTTTATTGTTGTGATTTACTTATATTCCTTTTGTCAAATTATATGAAACTCAAACATTAAGCCCATCAGTTCCTCGTGGGAGACGAGTAGAACATCGCGTGCTTCAATTCAAATTCATTATTGTTCATGTGTGTATCATTGAGTTTATATTGTTTGTAGTTGTGTCATTCATATTATCATGTTTATGCAATTCATTCATCAGGCCCCTCAGTTCCTCGTGAGAGACGAGTTGAGCATCGCGTGCCTCTAATTATTCCATTATTGTTCATGAGTGTTTCATTTAATATCTTATGATTGTTGATTAAGTTACATCTAATTTTACTCATGTTTGGTTGTGCACATATTTCATAATCAATTTAAATAAATTTGTTCAAATGTTTTCCATAGGATTCACTCGCCAACATTATGTTGATCCAAAAACCTTTTTACACATGATACAGGTGAACAGGTTGAAGCAAGGAAAACATAGGATATGCCTTAGAAGAGAACAAAGAAGTTTAGATTGTTAGATAGATCATGTTGTAACATTTATTGTAGATTTCCATTTAATTTGTATTAATGAATATGAAACGCTTAATAAATGTCATGAGCTTTGATGATAACCCAATCATGCCCCGATCACCTTTTCCGCTGCGGGTCGGGGTGTGACATGAACCACCAGTCGAGCTTTATTTCGAACGATAACTCCAGTGTCATCCTGCTTGTTACGGAAAACCCAACGAGTTCCGAGAGCACGTTTTCCTTAAGGCAGCTTCACCAATTTCCAGACACCAAGCTTCTCAAATTAACTGAGTTCTTCATGCATGGCATCCACCCAGCCTGGTTCCTACAAGGCAACATCAATACTTTTAGGTCTAATTTGTGAAATCAAGCAAGAGTAGAGACAAGTATTGATATCCCCAGATTGGCTGCGGGTTCGAACAGCAGCGTTAACAGGTCCAATAATATTTCAATGGGGTGATCACGCTGTAAACGCTATGGTATTGGTGTAGCGGGAACGAGAACATCTGTTTGTAGGTTGGTAACACTTGCTGAAGCTACTCCAGATGACTCCCCCTCAATAGATGCACAAGTAGAAGTAGTTGCTGAGGAATCAACCGAACAAACAAGTGGAGTACGCTCAGGGAACAGAGAAGAACCCAAGACAACGGGAGTAGGTCCTTCATGTGTCGTAGGAGGCTCTGGGTCAGAAACCGCAACTTCAGGAGGATCGGTCTGAGCAGGCGAATTGATAGCTGGTTCTTGAGAATGCGAAACGGTGGAGGAAGACGAGGCAGCGTCATTAAATCTAGGAGGATCCACACTCAGCTGCTTTAAAGTCTCATGTAGCTCGGCAGCGTCAGCATCGTCTTTAGATGAAATGGGCACCGTTGGAAGGGCAGATATTGAACTGTTACCTACAGCCACATTGGAAGACACATCAAAATGATTAAATAATGTGGAATAGTCATACAACCAGTCAGGACCAATGCGTGTGTCCTTGGGATTTTCCTCCAGCCAACCCACATTGTAGGTTTCTACTACCATCTTCTTGATCTTATTATAAACGCAGTATGAAGTATTTTTAGAATAGCCAACGAAGATGCAAGGATCCCCGCGTGATTCAAACTTCCTTTTAGCGTCCGAGCAGGAGAACACAAGGGCATCCGAACTTGTGGAAATACTTGACCGGAGGTTTGCGACCTTCAACCACTTCATATGGAGTTTTCATATGTCGTTTATTGATCTGGGCATGATTCTGAATATAACATGCAGTATTGATTGCTTCTACCCAGAAAATAAGAGGTAGCTCGGATTCAACCAGCATAGTACGTGCAGCTTCAATGAGTGTGCGATTTCTACGTTCTGCAACCCCATTTTGTTGTGGGGTTATGGCTGCACTAAACTGTCGGTCAATCCCCTTGGAGGAACAGAAAGAGTTTAAGGTAATATTCTTAAACTATGTCCCATTATCACACCGAATAGCCTTCACCGTAGAATCTGTCTGGTTTTCCATAAGCGTGACAAATTGTTTGACTAACTCAGCGGTTTCACTTTTATGTGTAAGAAAGAAAACACAGGTGAATTGAGAGTAGTCATCAATTATACCCAGACAGTAAGCCATCCCGCCAATGCTCAGTATGTCTGTTGGACCAAAAAGATCCAAATGTAGCAGTTCTAAGACTTGAGACATGGAAGGAATGGCTTTAGATTTGTGTGGTTGTCGATGTTGTTTCCCACGTGCACGTGATTCACACTTTTCGATTTGCATGAAGTCATGAACTGGTAGATCTCTTACTAAACCACTTTTTGCAAGATGACTTAAATTCTTCATGTTGGTGTGTCCCAGTCTGCAATGCCATAGCATCGCATCATGTTCGGCTGTAGATTAGAAGAGGCAAGTGAGCTTGTCAGAAGGAGCCTGGTTCATGACAATAACATATGCATTTCCTTTTCATGCAGCTTTAAGAAGAATCCAATCATCTGGAATAATTAGCCTTGGTTTCAGCACATAACACCCTTTCTTGGTGAACAAAACATCCAAATGATTGTCGCAGAGTTGAGACACACTCAACAGACTGTGCTTCAATTCTGGTACGTAATTAACATTCTTAAAGCTGAGGGCTCCCTTGCAAACAGTTCCTCTCATGGTAATCTTCCCTGTCTCTCCACCTACGAAGGAAACAAACCCGCCATCGAAAAAATGAATGTCATTCAACTGCGAGATGTCTCCGGTCATGTGCCTGGAACAGCCACTGTCAATGTACCATAGTCTAACAAGATTTTACCAGAGCTGTTCCTGCACATTTCAACAGGTTTTAGTTAGAGACTGTAACCCAGGCCATTGAAGATATGGGCTTGCCATTAGCATCAATATAAGTAACCTCACGAAAAATTAAGTTAGTTGAGGATGAGGTTGATGATGCTTTTGATTATTTGAAATTGGGGTAGAAGACTGAGTCTTGGCCACTGACTTAGGCCTCCAGGTTACCAAATCAGACTTCTGCACAATCCTTGGAGTGCTAGAAGGATTCTAGGAAACTGAAGGTCTCAAGGGTTTGAAAGATTGTTTCTTGGCCAAGTTCCAGTCTCGATCAGAAGACTTAGCTACAAATCGAGCCTAAGGTGGGCGATTAGGCATAGTCTTTTGATGTCTTGAATACAAAGTTTTGAATGAGGTAAAGGTCTTTTGACAATTGCAAGCAATGTGCCCGGGAGATCCACAATTGAAACAGGTCTGCCTCTTCTAGAAGAAAACAGTCCGTTCAGCTTGGGAAATTCTAGGCAACATGTCTGTTAGTTTCTTGCTTGCGGGTACTGACGGCTGATGCACGGTCTTGTTCTTGACGGTGTCCTGCACACAACCATCAGCACACTTGTTAGTTTTGTGATTTGAATTCTGGGTTTTTGAACATGGAGATTTAGACAAAATTTTAACTGATATATGTTCAGCTGGTTGCTTAACCGATTCAGTTTGCGACTGCTGAGTCAATTTCTCAGTTTGATGAGGAGACCCAGCAGTTGCCGTTTCAGTTTTCAAAGACGCCTATTTTGTTTTCTTCTTTTTCAATCGGCATGTTCTCTGCTTCTTAATCTTACTCTTCAAATCACATTTTGTGACAGATTATGTAGAAGACACGAGTGGCTCTACAGGGACGTCCTGTTCTGAGATTTCAGAAGATGAGCTTGAACTACGTGAATGTGGAATCTCGGGATTTTGAAAATTTTGAGACTCCGATTCAGAATCGGTTTTAAGATTTTCATTTGAATCATGAGAAAAAGTGTGTTCATCTGCTGTCGTTTCAGAATCAGTCCCTTGTGTTGAGTCACTCGAATCTTCTAGAATTATGTCACCATCAACGTTCACAGGATCGGTTGGTTGGTCGACTTTCACACTGTCAACCCTAGGATACGCATCAACAGACGAAGCCTCTGGAGAATAACTTTTGGTATCCTCAGCTGAAACTGATGAAACCGAATCATCTGTTGATGCAGAACCTGCAGCTAAATTCATTTTCTCATCACAAGAGTTATTACAGTTATTAGCATCATTCAAAACATCAGTATTTGATGGAAAACCAGAATTAAAACTGTCTAAATTCTCAACACAACCAACACTGTTTGAGCATGTAAATTGTTCAGCAAGAAATTGATTTAAAATGTCAAAAGCAGGCTTATAAAATGCATAATCAGCAGCCGAATTGTCTGAATTTGTATTCAGGCATTCCTCTTGATCACCCTCTGTGATATCCTCAACTAAATTTCTTCTGCACATGAGTTAGACACATTAGTATCGTTCACGAATTCAGTTTGAGTATCAGAAGATTCTTTTCCTTTAGATTATGTGGAGGATGTGGATTTTTCTGCCTCAGGCACTACTTTCTCCAAGCCATTTGTACTTCCAAAAGGATGATTACCAGTTTCATGTGAAAGTGGTGTAGAAGCAACAAAGACATCATCCCTCTTGAGTTCAGTGGGTTTGGAGAACTTTGGGTAATAGGGCGTCCATGGTTTGGATATATAATCTGAAGGTTTACCATAAATCATTTTTTCTGCATTTTCTACATCATCCTCAGATTCAGGCATTCTAGTATAATTATGATTATATGGTGGAGGCGCCCTATTATACCCAAGACCTTTGGTAAAATTCTTTTGGTAGTTAAGCTGGAGGTCATATAAGTCCTTGACAAGTTTACTGGAGGTTTCAAATTTTTTAATGTTTATTTCATTTTCGTGAAGCTTCCCTGTCAAGGAATTTAGCTTGGCTAAGGCTGCTTGAAGTTCTACATCCTTTTCAGCTAGTTTTAGCTTATAGTCGTAGACCCAACATTGTTGTTCGTTCAAGTCTAGCTTTAGCTGAGCTACATCTTGTTTCTGAGCTTCGACCTTCTCCATAAGAAGCTTGTTCTTATGTTTAAGGGCGATGTTCTGTAACACAGCTTGTTGGTATTTAGCTACTAGAGTTGAATTATGGGCGCGCATTTATGATAATTTAAAACGACAACTATAAGAACAGAGAATTCAATTTACCGTTTCCGAAAGATCGGGCGTCTCAGTTGTTTGCGCCATCATGCAGTGGTTGCTGCTCTTGGAGAGATTCAATGTTTCCATTTGAGCTGCAGCATCTGCCCAGTTGAAACCTTCATGCTGTTGGGCCACCAATGCTGTTGACTTCCCGCCCGAGCTGCTTGATGGACTCGTAGTGAACTTTAAGGGAGAGACGGGAACCAGCTGTCTGTCACTGCTCTGTATATCAGCGACCCTAGATGATACATACCCGGACGGTGGCTTCTTGTAATCTCTGGCAAAGTGTCCTGGTTCGTGACATCGATAGCATCTAAGTTTGTCCTTGGTGAGACCAGTCTTCAAATTTGACAAAGGTTGCCTTCCATACTTCTTCTGAAACTTGTTAACCCGAAAAGCAGCCATTTCTAGATTCCAAGAAACATCGATCTCGTCCAGGTCCTCCTCCATGATTTGATCAACTTCGGTTGGAAGAATGGATGGAGGAGTCAGATCACCTGCCAGGAAGGCGTTTAAGCTTTTGATCATTGACGCCTCAATAGCCAGTTTCTCTTCGTTTTCTTTAGTGAGAAACGTAGAGTTGGATGCAAGTTGAGCAGGTGCAGGCGCTGGTGCAGCAGTTTGAGGAGTGTTGCCTTGTTGCACTGTTTGAGGAATTGCAGGACTGAACACCATGTTGGGATACTGAGCATGGTACCGAGTGTGAACTTGAGCAGCCGAAAGCATCGTTGGATTCTGAGACTGAAGACCATACACATACTGGGTGTTCTGTGGTGTGGCTATAGGACTATACACCACGTTTGAACCACTCGGTGTATGCGAATTTCCTTGCAGAGGACTATAAATAAGATTTTGTGACATTAGAGCCTCATTTTGCCCTGTCATCCCTGCGGCCATCAAACTGCTTTGATGATTGATTTCTCTCTACTTGTTGTCAATCTCACATGATTTGATAGTAGCTATCATCTCAGTGAGAGTGACATCATTCAAGTTCTTGGTCTTTTTGATCATTCCCACATCTACATCCCAACTCTTGGGCAGTGAGTTTAATAACTGTCTGTTCATGGCACTGTTGGTGAGAGTAATCTCAGCTGAAATCATCTGGGAAACAAGCTTGACATAGCGACGAATTTGGTTTTCAATAGTTTCCCCATAGATGTGATTGAATGAGCTGAATTGCTGATTCACCCTGCTTGCTTTCATGTCTGCATTTCCCTCATAGAGATTTTGCAGTTCACTCCAAACTTTCTTTGCGGTCTTACAGTTTCTAACCACGATAGAGATATCAGGTCCAAGGGCCATGGTCAGAGTTGCCGAGGCCTTCTCGTCTTCCTCTATTATCTTGATATCCTCTGGAGTCCATAGGTGCATGGGCTTAGGAATTTTTGTGTCTGAATCTTGCTCTGTACTATAGACTATTGTTCTTGGACCATTCATGATGCATCTCCACACACCAGGCTCTTTAGCCTTGCAATACTGCTCAAAACGAAACTTCCATTTGTAATATTCGTCCCCATATAACAAACGTGACACTTTATTGGAAGTGCCAATTACTTGATCCAGCTCTTGATGGAGGGCCAGAGTTTGGGATTGCAGGGCAGCCGAAGTGGCATTCGTCAGGTCTTGTGCAGTCATGTATCCAGCCATCATAATTAAATTGATTAAAAATTTACCAAAACAATTTAAAATTAATATATTTTAAGTTTCTTAGATAAATAGTACGAAATCTAAAATTGGTTCGGAATGGTCAACTCTGAAGTCAATGATGGTCAAATCCGGAAATAGTATTCGAATTGATGATAATCCGGATAGATGAATCTGGATTGATGAGTCCGAATTGGAGAGTCCGACTTGAAAATGAAGAACCGGAAGCTGATGGATCCGAAATGAGAAGTCCGAATGACAAATCCGAAATAAAAATCTGAGATGTATGATCTGGAATAAACAATTCTGAAGGTGAATCCGGTCCAGAATGAAGAAATCCGGAATGCTTGTTCTATCTAATAAATCCAGAATCCTTATCCTTATCCGTAACAGTAATCCGCCTTTCTTGCAACAATATTCTGAAATCCAAGGAATCGATAACCGCAACAGTATCTCGGACTGTAATCCGGATTGAACAACAGCCCGGGATCAATCTGAGATGGTTGATCTCCTTCGTGTTCTTCGGAATCCGGAACAGTAGTTGATCCGAGATGTGAGAACCTTCTTCGTGTTCTTCGGAATCTGGAACAGTAACAGATCTGAAATCTTCAAATCTTCTTCGAGTTCTTCGGAACAGTAACACTTCAGACGATGAACAATGATCCAGTACAGAAACCAATCCGAGCAGCAACAACACACTTCAAAAAACTTCTTCAATCAGAAATACCCGGAGCCTGTATTTGAACAGCAAACAGGTATCAATTGTAAGTCCCGTAAACGGATCAAACAGGTATCACTAACCTAATCAATAGCAGAAATAATGATTAGGAAGAAGAACAGCTTAGAATAAATTCAACTTGCATACACCAAAAGATGTCTGATACAAGTTCTTTGATTACCACTCTCTAACCCCCTTTCATTAACCTAGCAACCCTATTTATAAGCACTACCAAGCCCACTATTTACGACCCTAGGCCCATAAGGAACTACGAAGCCCACAAAACAAACCAAAGCCCAAAATAATCCCTAATGAGTAAACCTTTACCAATCTAAGCCCAACAATTTCAGATGGGGCTAACCGATATGGAGATTTTGCAACGGGTGTAGCACCAGGTACAAGGTCGATTCGGAATTTGACTTCTCGCATAGGAGGAAGTCCTGAAACGTCATCGGGAAATACTTGAGGATTTTCTTTAACGATTGGAATGTCTTCGAGCTTCTTCTCCTTGCCTTCCTTTTTGACGATGTGAGCTAAAAATGCAATATAGTCTTTGCAAATGTATCTTCGAGCTTGAAGGCATAACATCAATTTGAGTCCTTTGGAGGGGGTTTCACCAAGAATACGTAAAGTTTGACCGTTAGCGAGAGGAATTCGAATAAACTTCTCATAGCAAACTACTTCAGCGTGATGTTGACTAAGCCAGTCCATACCAATGATGACATCGAAACTACCCAACTTCATAGGGATAAGATCAATTGGAAAGTCATGATCATTGAGAGTAAGAGTGCAATCACGAATAATTGAGTCTAACGTAATAGGTTCACCATCAGGTACTTCCACCGTGAATGATTCAGCTAGACTAACGCGAGGTAAATCAAGAATAGATTCGAACTCTAAGGACATGAAACTCATATCCGCACCAGTATCAAATAGAATGGATGCATAACTACTGTTAATGAGAAACGTATTGTTAACCACGTTATTATCCGCTCTGCTTGGTTGGCGTTGATGTTTAATGCTCTTCCTCTAGCGGGCGGATTGACTTGGTTGGCTTGGTTCACTGGATTAGCTTGGGCTTAGGCATTATGATGTTCACCAAACGTGGGCAGGTGTTTTGAAAATGGGTTGGATCACCACAATTGAAACAGGCTCTAAATGGTTGCATCATTGGGTAGTTAGGTTGGTCATAGGGTTGGGCAGGTGGTAGAAGTAAAGGTTGTTGGTATTGGGCTTGGCCTACCACTTGGTTGTTGGGTTGGGCTTAAGGTTGATTGCGGTTTGGTCTTTGAATGACGCGACAAGTTTGAATTGTATGATCTGCACGGCCACAACTTGTGTAGTGAAGACATGGGTTCTCAGGAGGGTGATGATATTGACATCGGTTGCATTTTGGATGAGATCCTGTGTACGGTTTCTTAAATGGGGCGGCAGGAGGAGAAACTTGTGTGATTGGGGCGGCAGTGATAGCTGATTGGTTTGGGTAACAGCGAAATTCTTTCCATTGCGCTTCCTTTTACCAGCAAACTTAGAAGATGATCCTGTTTGGGTTGGGGTTGGGGTTTCAACAGAAGTCTTGTCCTTCTTCTTCTCGTCTTTAAAATCACCATTTCTGATGCAATTTTCCGTGAGCTTAGTAGCTTGCTCCATCGCGACCTCGAGAGTTTCAGGTGTAGTACTCAACACAGAATCTTGAATTTTCGAGGGAAGACCTCAAATGTAGTGCTCAATTAAATGGTAGAGTTGAGTGAACAAGTTGGGGACCATCTGATTCAACTCGAGGAATCTCTTATTGTATGTTATGTGGTCTCCCTCCTTTTGTTTCAAAAAGTAGAACTCATCCTCTAATTTCTTGATTTCGCTTCTTGGACAGAAGCGTCTAGTCATGAGCTCCCTCAACTCTTCCCAAGTTAAGGCCACAGGGGCTTCAACACCTTGCCTTCCTTTCTCCGCGTTCCACCATGTAAGTGCTACCCCATACAAACGACCGGTAGCATATGGCACCTTGCGTTCATCGGGACAATCGCAGTTGAGAAAGGTGCTCTTCATCTCCTCAAACCAACGAAGGAGGGCGGTTACACCTTTAGTCCCCTCGTACTTTGGAGGGTCGCAGGAGTTGAAGTGCTTATAGGTGCACTTGGTGGTGTTGGTGGGAGGATTGCCAACATTTTAACCTTCTTGATTGATTGGGTTGATGGGATTGGTGGCAAGGGCTTGTTGGACTTGATCTACGATGTCGGGAAGTACGGCGGCCATCTGTTGAGCTATTTGAGCAGCCATGCGCTCGCCAGATCTTCCGGACCTTCTACCTCCTCGAGAGTGTCTAGCAGACATCTACAAGAAATACGTAGCGAGGTTATGAGTTGAACTTTTAGATGTCATGTGTCGTAAAAAGAAAAATCAACATTCACAAAATAAATGAGAAAATAAGTTTACTACATCCATAGGATGTCTTGGGCTTTGCTCATGTTTGGGCCCCCATATGTCTCCCGTACTTTGGCCTAGGTAGTCATGTGGGCCCCCGTGACTACTGGGCTTTGTAGGGTTCACATTGGTGTTGGCCTGCTTACACTCGCACCACCCGAATGAAAATTGTAAAACATGATCGCGAGATGTAAGGTCGGAGGGTGTCCAGGTGTAGACACAGTGACAACTCAAAGTGGGGTTAGTTCACACGACGTTGATGTGACATGATTTGGCCTAATAGGTCCTTCGTACTCTCATCGTTAGTCCCCAGGTAGGCAAACTAGTCCATTATGTTTGATTTATACGAATGCCAATCGTAGACAAGACGTTTCGACTAGCGGTACTCGTACCCTTCCAGTTACTACATGTCCATTGTAGAACTCACTTCGATGAGATTGAAAAACATGAAAACATCATAATATTCTTGAAAAGGAAATCATGATAAATTTTCAAATATGTGGTATTGAGACGTGTGCGTTTGCATAGGCATGATATGTTGATAATATGTATACCACAATAAATATCACACAATGACATTTAATAATGAGTGTGCTTGCATGCATTTGTGTGTGAAATAAATATGAAACAAATAAATATCATGAGTTTGCATATAACCAAATAACACATAAGCAATTAAAATCTAATAAACTATAGTATAGGCTCTAAGGGTCTAACTAATAACCTATCCTATATCCCTATAGTCAAGAGCTCGGATACCAATCTGTCACACCCTGACCCGCAGCGGAAATAAAAGTCGGGGCATGATTGGGTTTTCATCAAAGCTCATGACATTTACTATAATTAAGTTTCATATTTATTAATTCAAATTTAAAAGAGAATATCCAAACACATAAAAACATACAAACACAAGAAAAATGTTCAAGACAAGAAATGTTTTATTCTTCTTCTAAAGCCAAATCCTAAGTGTGCCTCTCCTCAGCCTGTCCACCTGTATCATATGTAAAATAAAGATTTTGGTCAACAAAAGTTGGCGAGTGAATCTCATTTACTGAAATGAGAAAATGTAACCACATATAACAACAACAAATATTACATACACGTTAGATCATATAATGGTAGTAGAACAAGTGTTTGAATAAACAAAATATGTAAACGACACATGATACACCCAAAAACATGAATTAAAAAGGGGAATTTGTAAGGATTCACTCACAGTGGGTGCGTTTCTTGGAATTGATGACGATTGCGCACGATTTAGGATTCAACCGACAAGGAAAACTAACCTAAAATAATCACGTAATAATTCAATAAATATATAAATTTTTATTTGAAATTAATATTTCTATTTAATGCTTTTTATTAGATTTTTAGATCTATTTTTTGTGGTACTTATTACAATTTTTAAACTTAAAAATCTTATTTTTAAGTATTTTAAATGATTTTTAATTAAAATAATAACGAAAAATAGTTATTAAAAAATATACCCTTTTATAGGGTTGACCGGTCGGCCCGCTTTGACTTTTGTATTATAGGCATCGTGTGAGGTTCGAACTCGTGACCTGCCGTATACGTGCACGCAGCTCTACCAACTGAGCTACGTGTCTAACCCGAAATAATTCTGATTTTAATTAAATATATATACTAGTTAACTCAAACCTTATTTTTTATTAAAAGGGGTTTTATAATTTGCCAAAACCGGTTCAGTATCCAGAATCGAACTCGAGACCTTCAGTTCGTGTGCACACAGCCCAACCAGTTGGGCTGTGTGTCTAACCCATTTATACACTGAATTATATTATATTTATATACATGTTAGGAGTTGATCTGATTAAGTGTGAAAAATATTGGTTTTATTTCATAAATCGGAGAGATGTGCGATTCGAACTCGGAATGTGCTTGTTAACATTGCACACAGTCCACTACTGGACTATGTGTCTAACCCGTTTTTAATTATACATATACATTGTTTGAACTTCATCTTTTTTTTCAAAATTAAAACCCAGAACATCAGATCAGTAGTTTGATCTGTTAAATCAAAATGTTTCTTACAAGCTTTACTTCTGATTAACAAAATAGAAGATTGGAAAAGAATAATTCATGCGATCATACCGAGGGCCGTGATCTTGAATGTTTCCGGTGACTGCAAACGATTTCCGGCGAGGATTTTTAAAAGCAAAGAGTTGAGCAGAGAGTTTTTTTTTGGGTAATGATTGACTGAATAAACGAGTTTAGAATGGTTTGAAGTTGGAATTTATAGGCAATGATAACCTTGTTTTCGGTTTCAAATTTTAATTTTAAATCATTGTTTTCAAACGGTTTCTTATCGAATTGAATGTTCCCTTACGGTTATAGCTGATGTTCAAACATTAGTTACACTCGTTTGTTTAACAAAATCGTTGATTGAGCTAGATTCATTTGATTTACGATTTCGGCAGTTACCAACGTTCAGATTTGCAGGTTAGCGTTTAGTTGAGTATAAGATTTAATGGTTTTGGTTTTAAACATAAGTGGTGTGTGTGGCTCAGTGGTGTTTTGGTCTGTGTGAGTTTGTTGGGGACCCGGGTTCGAAACCCAGTTGCCCCTTTATTTTTTTTGTATTATTTAAAGTTTCATTTATTTAATATTATTATTTTACTTTTTATTTATTTCATATTTTAACTATATGTTTTTAGTTATTAGACACAAAAATTAAATAATACAAGTTTGTACCATAAATAAATGCGTATTAAAACTTCGAATTAAATACTTGAATTATTTAAACGAATCGGGTTTTGGAACCCGTTTTACACGAATGTTACAAGGCGGAACTGTTGATCAGTTAACACCTAGAAAGGATGGAATCCTTAGCTTCAATGGAAGAATCTGGGTTCCAATCTTCGGAGGACGTAGAGAACTAATCCTCTAAGAAGCACATAATTCAAGATACTCAGTTCACCCAAATGGTGACAAAATGTATCAAGATTTGAAAAAGAACTATTGGTGGATGGGTTTGAAGAAATCCATAGCCACTTATGTAGCTAAATGTCTGACGTGTTCGCAAGTTAAAGCCGAACATCAGAAACCGTCAGGACTCCTACAACAGCTTGAGATTCCCACCTGGAAATGGGAAATGGTAACTATGTATTTGATTACCAAGTTACCTAAGACCAAACGTGGCAATGACATGATTTGGGCCATTGTGGACAAGCTGACTAAGTCAGCACATTTCTTGCCAATTAAAGAGACCTATAATTCTGATAAGTTGGCAAAGCTATATGTGGACAAGATTGTGTCCCTACATGGTGTGCTATTATCTATTGTATCTGAAAGAGATACTAGATATACATCTCACTTTTGGAAAAATTTCCAACAATCTTTAGGCACAAGATTGAACTTTAGTACGGCTTACCACCCACAGACGGATGGACAAAGTGAGCGTACAATACAAACTTTGGAAGACATGCTTAGAGCATGTGTGATTGATTTAGGTGGAAGTTGGGATGACCACTTACCCCTAATAGAATTCTCCTACAATAATAGTTATCATACAAGCATCAAGGCTGCTCCTTTTGAAGCCTTGTATGGGAGAAAATGTAGAACGCCTGTTTGTTGGGCTGAAGTTGGGGAAGCCCAACTGTCTGGACCTGAGATTATCCTAGAGATGACGGATAAGATAATACATGTCATACCCCGACCCGCAGCGGAATAAGAGTCGGGGCATAATTGGGTTATCACCAAAGCTCATGATATTTACTAATATGTTTCATATTTATTAAAGTCAAAATTACATTCTCAATAATCCAAACATGTCCATACAAATACAAAGAAAAATAACCAACTAAACAATCCAAGCTCTAAACTAGTTTATTCTTCTAGGCCAATCCTATGTGTTTCTTGCTGCAGCTAGTTCACCTGTATCATGTGTAAAAATGGGGGTTTTTGGGTCAACATAAGTTGGCGAGTGAACCTTGTTAGATAAACATTTATTATTGATTTTCTTGTTATTTTATCAAGGAAAATTTGTGCAATGATCATAAGTGAGCAAATGTAAATAATCAAACAGTAACAATAACAACCACAAACTATAACATACAATAACAAAAATGGGGAACGAACGGCCTATGATAAATGTATGTACTGAAAATGATAAATGTCTGTGCGATCAAGGCTCAATCAAACGGAGCCGATCGTATTGCATGTACTGAAAATGATAAATGTCTGTGCGATCAAGGCTCAATCAAACGGAGCCGATCGTATGTTGGCACGCCAGGTTCACACTCGTAATGTAATGGGGAACATGCTCAACGCTCATAATGTAATGGGGAGCGGCGGCCTATGAAATTGCATGTACTGAAAATAATAAATTAAATCTAAACAATAACCACACAACAGTTGAAACAAGCTGAATACACATTTGTTCATGATATGATGTATGCACAATGATTTAAATATAATAAATGGTAAGACACATGATACACCCCAAAAACGTGATTAAAACGGGGAATTTGTAAAGATTCACTCACATTGGGTGCGTTTGGTTGGAGATGATAAGATGCGCACGAGTTGGAAGGATTTAACAACGAGGATTGACTAACCTAAATAATAACGGAAGATATAGTAAATGAGTGGATTTTATTAATAATTTTAATAAGATTTTTAGATATATTTTTGTGAGTTTGAGGCTATTTCCTATCTTTAAAAAACATTATTTTTAAGTATTTTTAATTGATTTTTAAATTAAAATTAAATAAATAAAAATATAAAAATATGTTGACTTTTGCGTTGACCGTTGACCATTTGACTGTTTGACCGGTTTCATTGTGTAATTGTATGCGCCGGGTGAGGCTCGAACCTGAGACCTCCCATTCGCGTGCACGTAGCTCTACCAACTGAGCTACGTGTCTAACCTGAAATAATTATTTTTTTAATTATATTTATATACTAACTCAGTTTATTCAAAATTCTTTTATTTTCAAAAATATTTGAAATCGTCGAACCGGAGTCGTTAACAGGTCTCGAACCCGGGACCTGTGCTTTAACGTTACACACAGTCCACCGCTGGACTGTGTGTCTAACTTGATTAATATACAGATTTTTATTATACTTAACATCTAATGGCGAAAGGATCCGGTTCAGTTAGAAAAACAAAACATTTTTATTACAGAGCATACGTGTGTATATCAAGGATCGAACTCGCGGCATGTGATATGTCTGTGCACAGTCCACTGCTGGACTGTGTGTCTAACCCGAGATAATATCCAGATTTTATTAAACTTATAATCAAACTATCATCGTCTTCTTCGTTACGAAATTACAGTCTGCGATTACTCTATTGTTTCTTGTTTAATTCGATTGACAAACATTCAACAGACTAATATGAAATGGCAGAGACGATATTTAGAAGTAAACATACCGGAGAACGATTTATCTCAGAATTCCGGCAAGTCGTCGGCTCTGTTTTTATGAACTTCAACTGAGCGGACAAATTAACAGTTTTGATTAGCTAATTGTGGAATTGAAGTACTAAACAAGAGTTAACAGAAGGTTTGAATGTCTATACCGTTTTACAGTGGAAGATAAGAATTTTCAGAGGTTTTCCGGCGAGAGGGAATTATCTGATATCGACGTCTGAAATTGATTCCGAATGAAGGGTTTGAGTTAGCAATAGCTTAAAAACTGATAGGAAATGAAAGAATTGAGAGACTTACTGATTGGATGGAAAACACGGTTTTTCGGCGAAGATCCGGCGAGTCCAAATAGCTTCTCCGGCGAACTGAAAGTTGTGCGAAAATGCAATTGAAGGTTTGTAGAATGTTTCTGAGTCGCGAGAGGGGTGTTTGATTGAAGTAATTCAGAAAATGCAAGTTTTCGGTTATTAAAACCGATTCACTCTTGAATTCAAGTCCATTTAAAGTTCAATTGATTGAAGGCGTCGGTGTAGCGGTTATAATCGGTAAACCGCGTATAATCAAACGTTTTTGGATGTTTGGTGACCGATTTCGGTTACAGTTAGCCTAATCAGGTCGCTTCATTAATGACTATAAGATTTATTTGTTTCCTAGAGTTGACAGAAAACAACAAGTGGCGGAGTGGTTATGTGTGTGTGTGTTAAGTCTGGCGGAGTGGTTATGTGTGTGTGTGTTAAGTCTTTGGAGTTCTTTCCGGCTGACCCGGGTTCGAGTCCCGGCAGCCTCATTTTCTTTTTAATTATTTTATTTTTACTTTTTATCAATTATAACTTTTATAGTTTAGTTTGTTTATTAATTACGCATCATTAAAAAATTAAAATGGACATAAATACGCAACGAGTCATTTATAACTTGATATTCGATTACAAACGGAGCGGGTTTGGAAAACCCGTTTTTGACAAATGTTACAATACAAATCCGTGATTGTCTCAAAGCTGCCCGTGATAGGCAAAAAAGTTATGCAGACAAGAGGCGAAAACCTCTTAAGTTCCAAATAGGGGACAAAGTATTATTAAAGGTATCACTCTGGAAAGGTGTGATGCACTTCGTTAAAGAAGGGCAAGTTAAGCCCGAGATATATTGTACCATTTGAGGTTATCAAATGTGTCGGTTCTGTAGCTTATAAACTCAAGCTGCCAGAGGAGCTTAGTGGAATTCATGATGTATTCCACATATCTAACCTTAAGAAATGTCTAGCCGAGGAGTCGCTAGCAATGTTACACAAAGATGTGCAGATAGATGAAAACCGGAGGTTCATCGAGAAACCAATTTCGATCGAGGATCGACAGGTTAAGAAGCTCTGAAAGAAATTGATACCTATAGTTAAGGTTAAGTGGGACGCCCTTAGAGGTCCCAAGTATACATGGGAGGTTGAGTCCACTATGCGACAAAAGTACCCCCCATCTTTTCTAATAAAATCTCGAGGTCGAGATTTCTTTTAAGGGGGTGAGGATGTAACACCTCGTAAAATCGTGTCCAATAGTATTGTGACACGTGCTGTATTTTTATTTTAGTCTATTAAAGACTAATAAGGACTAAAGGTGTAAACATGCTCAAACTGAGCCTCTGAGTGACTGATATGTCAACATGCTTAAACATTGCCTCTGAGTGACTGATATGTCAACATGCTTAAACTTGGCCTCTGAGTGACTAATATGTCAACATGCCCAGCCTCTGAGTGACATTGGAGTCAACATGCTTATAGCGGGCCTCTGAGTGATCCTTTACGAAGTCCTAACTCTCACATGAGCCACTAGTTGGACGAGAGGAATTGAATTCCAAAAATACGCTAAAGTTGGACAATGGCAAGGTTATGTAATACCTCGTAATAATTCATGTTCGGTAATATATCGACACGTATACATACCCTCAGATCATACCTCAATGAGCTGGCCACTCAAACATGTTCAAAAATTCATAAAACTAATCGTAACCTATGGTCTAGGACCGGAGGCTACGGTCTAAGGCTGTTGATTCATTTTTAAACAGACCGTAAGCTACGGTCTAGTGACCGTAGCCTACGGCGAGGCTTGAAAGCCTATGTTTTTCAATATTTTGACTTTCACAAAATTACCCAAGGGCCCCTAGACTTCGTTATTATCATATTTCTTGATTTACTAAGCCCCCTTTAGACCCGAACGTCTCTCGTTTGAGAAGGTATCTTTTTATTTACCATCCTTGAGCATTCCGCTCGATTTCCGAACATTTAACCTTACTAGTTTGGGTAATTTAACCCATGAAACCATAAGTATTCATATCTTATGCGTTTAAGCTAGTAAACACTTATAAGTCGTAAGAACACCTAGTATGACACCCGTTAATGTTCGGTTATTCATACTCATCTTCAATATATCTCGTATTAAACGTAAAGACCAAGTTGTGCCATTATGTCATGGATTATAACTCAAGGGACAATTCATGGCATTTAACAAACTATATTTGAGGGACCAAATGTGTCAAAACCCAAATCTTTGTGAGGATGCCACCTAGCCTGCAAATTTCCACACTTCTCCAGCTCTTGACACCTAATTGGACACTTGTGATGATCCTACAACACCCCTAACACTTGGCTCCATCTCCTTACACATCTTGCACTATAAATAGCCACTCAAACTCACTCATTTCCTTGCTCATTCACTCTTCTCCTCTCTTATTACACTCTTGGAAGTTCCTGACCATTTAGGAGTTTCTCTTTGAGTTCTAAGTTTCCCTTGGATCACTTGTAAGTACTCCATCTCTGCTCTTTTCTTTTTATATGCTTTTAATAGCTAAAAGTCAAGCATTTTCGACAAATGCCTTGACTTTCGGTTAAGACCATTATGGTCCATCCATTGTTCGAAATGAACATGGCTAAGTGATCGTAATTAGGAAGGTATTAACCCCTTAAAGGGGCACCTCCTAAAGATCACATTTACTAGGTCAATTGACGGGTCAAAGTTTATGTTCTGAAAAGTCAAACGGGTCAGATTTCATAAATATTATAATCTGAGTTTATATATGTTATAAACATGTTTTTGACACTTAAACATTGGTAATAATTATTAGAACATGTGGGAACATGTTCGATCCGTCAATTTCAGTCCTAGAGTCAGTTCGCAACCGAAAGTCGTGAAGTTTGGCTTCTGCTTTGAGTTTCGATTCTGACCCGACTTAGATTAGTTAACTTCTAAATTAAGGTCCAATTATGATCGTAATACAATGTGGCATAACCCTCTGAGGTTATATTACATGATCATAATCATAATCATAATCTGAGTTTACACACAAGTTCTGTAAAATGTCAAACTTTGACTAAAATGCCCTTTTTACATAAAACATGGTTTTAATCAACAATGAACTTGCAAATGAATTACCTACTGATATGTTAATGTAATTAATATATTATGATGTTAATATTCTGATCATAAACTTATTTAGTATAATATCGTAAACTATACTTTTAAATGACCAAAATGCCATTTCGGTGCATAGTTTGGTCTTAAACAACAAACCACACTTATGTGTGCTATCACACTGATAATATATCACAAATTAAGAATTTCCAGAATGTTTATGATCAAAACATCAGAGTACATGCAAGTTCCTTTTATACGACATATAATTACCAAAACGCCCTTATGAGGCATAGTTTCGTTTTAAAACCTTAACGGGCATATAAGTTGATATCCTAATGATATTACAACTTATTTAAAGTATAATGGCATATAGAACTTGTTCATGACTCATCCGGTTACCCGATATCGCTTATATACATACGGTTAAGTATATGTAACTAGTTTACGAAAATTAACCGAAACGGGTTTAACCTTATCACTTAAAGTCCCAAAACTAGAATGATTATGGTTTACCCATTTTTTTACAACTCATAGTACTTGTTGGGTTTAAACTACATTCTTTCCGCTCATCGCTTAATCCAGCGTACCGTTTTTGATCCATTACGCTAGTCGGTCTAAGTCTATGACTTGAATAAGACCGTTAGCATTTTAATTGGTTAGCTTATGCCATAATCCAGACTAGAGCCTTCCGGTAAATGCTATCTGCATTTTGTTCATTTTGAATACAACTGAGATATAAATCTTGCATTTTAATCAAGACTAGCTCAGGAAAATACTCTTGACTTATTTTACGGGCTTAGGTTACGGTAAATTATTACCGCTTGGTCGGAAATAGGATCAATCAAATGCCGGATTGTGGCTAGTAAATCCGCATATTCCGTTTTGATCAGTTTTGTTTGACAACTTAAACAGTGGGGGTTAATGACCGTGTCCTGGATATCCCTGGCTCATTACATTAGTTAATGGCCACGACCAAATCACGGGGTGTAGGCATATAGACAGATGTGTCACACCCTCAATTTTCACTTGCGGAGTTTTACCGCGAGGCGTGTGAACAAACCAGAATCTGAGACACTAGTAACGTCGAACGACTCTATATGATTCATTAATACGTTTTCCAAAATCATTTGTTTAACCATTCATAGTTAATTTTAGATTGTCTTAGTTTGGTTTCAATGTTTAGCGGAAGCATTAGTTTTTAAAGTTGAGCGGAAGCATTAAAGTAAGGTAAAGAAACGGGCGCCAACACAAACGCCAAAACTAAAGAAAAACCCAAACAATATTCATAAATGAGACTCGACAAAAGATGTCTTGATCAATGCAAGTGAGTGCACCTAGAGCTCCTAGCGTCCTGAGAAACATGTAAAGAAACAAGTGTCAACATTAAAGAAGAGTGAGTTCACAGGTTTTCAAAAGTTCATTTGTTCGGTTATAAGTTTGTTTCCCCCGTTATTCCTTACCCGGGATAACGATTTAGTTCCATTATTCCCAACCCGGAATAATACTGATGGTTCCATTATTCCTTACCCGGAATAATAATGAGGTTCCATTATCCCTAACCCGGAATAATAAAGTTGTTGGTTCCATTATCCCTAACCCGGAATAATATTGTTGATTCGTAATTAAGTTCAATGTTAACATGTAGGTAGCGAGCCTAAAGTTATGTCACGTAAGTGTTAGCGATCGAAGCTGACTGTTGTGCCTCCGTGTTGCCAGGCCTATCACTGACCATGGCGAAGTTAGGCCAAATTATTCACCCGTTGACCATACCCGGTCGGCTAGCGCGACTAGCTCGGGTGGGGCTTGTCGGGCCCAGTAGTACTACTTATAATTTCCCCGCTATCTAACCCAATACTAACGATCCGAGAGTTTGTCGAGGACTTGTGTGATATAGCTGCTTAGTGACCATAACGTACATTAACATTAACTTAGTTACCGAATAGTTTAATGACGTTAATTTCGTATAACGTAAAGAGATAGAGTTGTAGAGTGTATACATGTTTCTCCCCCTGTTGTTTAAAACCGGATAAAATTAGGGGCCGTGAACTCACCTTTAGTTGCTCGGTTAGTGTAACACAGAAGTTGCAAATGATGGGACCGTTAATTGCGTCCTAACAAGTCAATTGATTTAAAGTTAGTGTGTGAACACACCAATACAAACCCTACACATAACTAACACACAATGCGGTACACACAATAACAAATCCTAACACTCAATCATGCATGCAAGTATCATCATACCAACATAGTGATCAAAACAATTTATCATGAACACAATCCAATCCATGCAACACTTTGGTACACACATTCGCAAGTTATCAAGTTTCAGCTTGTATACTCATAATTAGGCTGTTTTCGAGGATTTTTATAAAATAGTTCCAACGTTCCAAAAATTCCAATTATTTTACAGAAGGTGTAAACTATACTGAAGAATTTTATTTAAATTTTTCAAGTCCTAACACTTCACCAATTATTCATAAATATTAATATACTAGGCTGCAGTCAGATTCGTCGCTTTCTGACTGCAGTCCACGGGAGAATTTATTTAAAAATCACCGTTCGTCCAATTAACAAAATTCCAGTGGGAGTTTCCCGGAAATTTCCATCTCTAGTTACTGTACAAATTTCGTGATTCGACTCTCTACAGATTATTAGTTCCGACTCGATAAACAACTAACAAATTTTCAGAATTTTCACAGCTTCAGTTACTGAACTTAATTGGCCACTTAAAAATATCAAACGACTTCAGAAAAATATGAATCCAGCGCCATTAGAAGCGTTTTTCAAAAATCTACGTTTTAGACTTCAGAAAACCCGTTTTTCGATAAATAATAACCAAGTTACAGCCAGTTGAAGTTGGCTGTAAACACCATTCAGCATCCTGTTTTCAGCATTTTATCGCAATATAACACGCTTAAACAATCGATATGTTAAATATAAACGATCAAGAACAGATTTTCCAATCATATATCATCATATACATCATACCCATGCAAACCCTAATCATAATATATGGTCTTTATCACAAAACGCAGCCTAATGGTTCTTGATTCTAACTAATCATCATAGTCGCTAAACTTGCAATATCAATCGAACTAACATCATAACACTTTCTACCATTACATACAAGCATGATCCGTAGTTCATAAACCCTAGTATGACTTTGTAAACAATGATAAACTCTAACCTTTAACAATGAAGATCAATGATCCGAGAATTAGATGGGAGCCGAATCGGATGATGATGAAGGCCGCGACCGAGAAGGAGAATGGAGAGGGGCTGCCGCGATCAAGAGGAAGTGTAGGAAGGCTGTTTGCGACCGAGAGAATGAATGGAAGGGCTGCCGTCGGCTGCTTCTTGATTAGGGTTTGTGTGTGTTTTTGTTTTTGAAACATAACACATGCATGTATGTGTATATATAGTGCAAGAGGGCAAAGAAAAGGGGATGGGTTTGCGGTTGGGTGCTCGCGGCCGCAAGGGTTTGGGTGGGTCGGTTTGGGTCTAAAACTTGATCCTCAATTTTCGGTTAACTACTTGAGTCGCAAGGAAGTGAGGTCGACTCGTTTCGCGGCTCGGTTCGATTCATTTATCTATTTACTATATATATATTTTTATAACTAAAATCACGAAATCGAAACATAACATAATAACTCACCGAACTTATAAACGTTAATACACATAGCACGTAATTCACTTGATAAGTTCACGAAGTTATCGTAATTATTTCGAGCGTGCAATTGAAGTCTCCGAATCAATTTAACTTAGGGACGAATAACCATGAAGTAGTGCGTTTAAGATGTCTGAAAAACCGGGATGTCACAAGATGCGAATGCTAAATTATTTTTTTACCCACAAGCTGGGGATAACTCCTTCATGGATTCATAAGTGGTGTGTACGTTAATCATGTCTCGGTCTCTATATTGGGCCCCATATGTATTGACAAACATGTAAAGCTGTTAACAAGGTTACAACGCTGACTTTCCTAATTTATAAAAGATTTGTGCCATGTACACTTAAATCTAATTTTAAAAATGTTTTCAAAATGAGTGAGTCGGGTGTATTTACCAGCGAAAGCTGACGTATTTTCAAAAGACCTCACGAAATAGGTTGGAAGCTGCTCGGTAGTGATATAAGAGGATCTTGCAAATCCTTAGATCTGCCCAAAGTCTGTTATACATTTTTGTACATTGTACGATCCGCCTGTGGATCATTCATTACAAGCCGTCTGTATACTATTTTTCGTACTTTGAACATTTAGTTTGTGATAGTAATTTAAACTCCAAGACTTCCGATGTGCTGTGTTTAATTGACTATGATGATATCAACTTATGTTACGATATTCCCCACCCGGGTCCACCGGTGTTTGGTTGAAAATACGAGGTGTGACACAAATAACCACCCGTTAAATACCCGTCATGTTACTAATTAGAACTTGACGATGACAAAAGACCAAATGGTTTGTGTCATCCCTCATTAACTCAATTACTTATGCTTTTTATATTGCTCAAACAAGGACATTTTTGAAAACAAAATTTGAACTTTTCCCCCATCACTTGAGGTAAACATTGTCCTCAATGTATAGTGTTTAAATGAAGTGTCGAAATCGCAACTTTTTCTCCCCATCCCCACACTTGAGGTAAACATTATCCTCAATGTGTAGGAATGAGAAGTTATAAAATGCATAAGGGATGTGACACTACCAACCTCCCAAACTTCCCCCGGTCAAAATTATACACAATACACTCCACTTATTAACTAACTAATAATCAAAGCTAAAAAAACATATGCACTTGATTTTCGCGCATTCCCCATGTGCTCTTCATTCTTCAATGAAAATGGTCGTCCTCACGAACATAGATAACAATCGTGTAGAAGCATGCTTCTCACAATCATCAAAACCTATTAGTTAAACCATTTTAATAAAGAATTTACCAAGCCATGCTTTTATTCAACTTTGATTTTGTGGAAAAGAAATTTACAACAACAACAACAAACCTAACTCAATTTCGTAGGAATCACGGTTGCATTTAGCATATGCAACAAGCCCTTTTAAACCTTCCAATAGCTCGGAAGGACAAGTAGGTCTCGTGAGAGTTATATAGGGAACACACCCACAACGTTCATTTAACTACTAAACAGAGTACAAAAATAAAGAAAATACAAAAGAACTAAAATATAAGAAAACAAAATAACTAAAGATAATATACAACAACATACATACCTCGCCCTATCTTTGGTATCGCTTGTTTGGGTCAACTAGCATGTATGGTTGGTAGGGGTATCCGGTAAGGGTCGACATCATCTCGTTAAAATCATCAAGGGGCCCCCTTTGGCCGTTGCGGCATTGGCACCGAGATGAAACTAGAAGCGACTCCATGAGGCCAATGAGGAGTGGGTTGAGAAGCCATGGATGGTGATGGGAGGTTCGTATAATTCATCCACGGAGTGAACTGTTTAAATTCTCGACCTGTCTCATATTCCCGTTGATGGCGTTCTTGATCATGGAGAAGATGGGCGTTATTAACCGCCAATTGTTGGGCCATGTTCAACGTCCTCTAATGTAAGACGCTATCTTAAAATATTTAAATTTCTATTAAAAATTTTGCATTTAAATATATAAATGCGAATATGCGTCCCTAAAAATTTTCGAGTTCATTAAAATCTTCATAAACAATAAAACCAAGAGTGGAAGCTTGATCTTTGATCGTGTTCAGTTCTTCATTGAGCTTGATCGTCATTCGGAGGTGTTCACGATCACCCTAAAATGGAAATTTGCAAAATATTAGTATTATAGCAAATTTCCGAAAACATAACATAAAGACTTGTCAAAATATCAAAACAAAAAGAAATAGTTCCTGAGGTGGCGTTAGCGATGGCAAAAAGCCTCGTCGGCGACGCCTCTTTAAAACCTATGTTGGAGCTTTACTACCGTAGGCAGTTATTTAAGTCGTCGGTACAATAGAGTTGCGTCGGCGACGGCCAGTTGTACCGTCGGCGACGCTGCCTTCTGCAGCAGTTTTGTTGCACATTTGTTTAATTGTTCGTTCGACCCGTTTCAAGTCCCGAACATTTAAAACATGACTCGGGTCTTTCAGTGACATGTCCGTATAACACTATTTCCTGTTAGATGCCATCCGTAGGCTACGGCTGACCACTGTAGCTTAAGGTGGGTTGTCGCAAGATTTTCCGTATTGCCGTTTTTTGTTACGAAAACTTCCAATACTTGTTACATTTTCGTCTGTTTCCCATGAAACTTGTTTTCTAATTGTCCGTAAAATGATTTCTTACCTATTTAACCTGAAATCTTAACCCCGATTCTTATTTCTTATGAATTACGTATTCATTTCCGGTTTATGCTCATAGTTTACCAATTTTACCCTTTAACCCCATTTAAACCAAAATAAGTATTTACACATCCATTTCGGTATGCATTAACACTCCATTTTTTACCCGTATGGTTGCCTTAGCGAAATGTATTGCTCTATTCAACAAAACCTTTATTTATTTTAACCATTTTGACCCGTTTGGTTGCCTTAGCGAAATCCAACGCTTATTTCAACCAAACCTTATCTATCTTATTATATCCACACTAAGATATCATCTATTTTCCCCCACAACAATATTTGTGGTGGATTTTATCGTAAATTCATTTTATCCAATTTCTACCCTTCGGTTCGACAATTTACAGAAAAGACCATTTGAAAGGCATTATATCAATAAGGCTTATGCTTTTCACTTTTACACAATCGAAAGGTCTATTAAATTATAAAACTCACTTTAAAGCTACCCTTAGGGTCGTTTACTGATTTTACCACACAAGGGCATTTTGGTTAACTTAGGCCCTTCTTTTACGACGAAGGACTTTCAATATCATGTTTTGACCAAATATGAACATTTAACCATAATCTATTTAAAATCATTATGTTCCTAAGAACATAATGTCTATGATTTAGATTATTAGATTTACCTTACCTTAGGTAATCAATTGTTCATTCATGACTCATTTATCCCTCAACGGACCTTAAGTCCTCTTTGAGAGTTTGACCCATTACACGTACCTGGCTCGCTCATAGCATTAATTCGTTTTAATAACTTGCTCTATTAGTTGCTATATAATAGCGATGCAAGTCATACTCTGATCTTCTTATGAACACAAAACTCAACAAGCAACCATTAGTCATTATTGTCAAATGGTGATAATATCACCGTTTAACCCGTTTGGCCTACATGACCATTTATCATTATGAGATGACACTTGTTTTCCATCTCACCCATTTAGCTCGTTTCGTTTTACTCTGTGTGATCATATTACTTAAGAATCGTTTCTTAACTCGCTTGACCATTATGACTTACGCCATATGGTTTCTTTTTCAAAACTCTTTATTTATTCACCAACGCATGACTAATTTACCGTTTTACCCTTTTTACCATAAATCATGGTTTCATACCATTTTCACTTGTTCCAACCTGAATCACTTCGCATCGGAACATCATATTTCAAATACTAGTCTACCTTTTTCTTGACCAATACTACAATTATGTGTTCTACTTAAAAGACGTAAGCTTTACTTACCTTGAAATCCGATTATGTTTTCCACGCGTAATTGATCTGTTTGACCCGCTTCTCTCCAAGCTTCCGCCTAGCTTGTCAAGCGTCAAACTACCTTTTATCATTTCGCAAGATGGTTATATTAGTCATTATTTATCAAGACTATCGCACCTTACGAACTTTATATCAAAATTACCATTTGATCCTATTATAGGCCAGTTTAACTTTTAAAAGTCAACTGTCTATTAACATTTGCAAATGCACAGTTAAGTTCAACGAACTCATTTTGGCATTATCAATTACCCGGCATGCGATATTTTTAGGCTACCCTCTTATCTAAATTCCCAACCAAGTTCATGTCATTTCTTTCACTTAAACAAGTTCGTGCAGTTGTTAACATCAAGTTAACTTAACTTTCAATTATCAATGCTAATTTATCCATTCCTTGTACTAGAACTAAGGGTTTTCATCTTTATGTAACAACCCATTTCATCATATTATTAGACATTCATCCGAATACCTAATATAATCAAATTCTACACAGTAACTAGTAGACAACATGATCTCAAACACCTATTAACATTGACGTAGCATCAGTTTCATTATATCGTACCAAAGCTATTTCAAATCATGTATGATTACTTACTCGAATCTCTAATTTATTCAAGTATCTTACACATACATACAAGTATGATGATCATAAACACTCCTACATAATCAATTTCATCATATAATCAAAAACCCACTTTATAATCTACTTGTAAATCACTAACAAGTAATCTTACTTCAAATAGTGCATAATTTCTTTATGTCTAATGAAATCAAGTATACACATACCCCTAATTTCATCTTTGGATCACAATCCAACTATCTATTTGCAAGTATTCTACGTGTCTCAAGTTATGATTTTCACCAATCTAAATTTTGAGACATACCTTGTGATCCCCTAGTTTAGGTGATCGTTTATATGTGTTCATGCATCGATTCTGGGTTTGATTCGTCCTCCAATTTGATGATTCAAGATGAACAAGGGTTTGCTCCTTGTTCTCTAGCCGTAGTACACACACACACACACTATGTGTTTTATGTTTTAATTTTTGAGATTTTATAACACAAGTCCCCTTTTTGGCAGCTTTGGTCCCTCAAGTTTAGTTTTGATTATAAATGAGACTACAACTCATTGTCTAGTTACTTATATACATGTTATTAACTAGGATAATTTGTTCCTAGTTATTTTGTTTATGGTTTAACTTTCACCGCTAACAGTTCTTTACTTGTTCTTTAATATTGACATGGTTTGATTACCAAACCCGTTTTTGGGGTGTTACATCCAACGCCTCTCATCTCGAGTAATTTGCTCGATACGAAGGCGGTCTTGTTCTTCTTCCCATGCTCGCCTTTGAGCTAACACCTGCACCCTATGGGCCCTCTTGCTGCTCCCAATGATTCTGTTGAGCTGCCCAATACTCATCTTGTTGGGTTCTCCATTCTTCCTCGGAATTGAGTCGCTGCTCTTCCCTTTTTCTTGTTTCAGCCATGATCACGGACACGCTATCATACACACCCTGTTTCCCACGGTTCTAACTCCCACAGGCCGCTCTTCGCCTATTACTTATGATCTGTGCCACAATGTTCGACGCTTCATATGACACTGTGCAAACCTTTGCCTTGGGGCCCCTTGCCCCTCTTCTTCCGCCTCGTTTTCTTATCACCTTCCTCCATCTCTTCATCATCACCCTCTCCCGTATACTCATACTCGAACCCAGTATCCCGATCCACAATCTTGTACTTATTACCAACTGAATCCACATAAATGTGTGATCCCTTCCTCATCTTGGCGAAGTCAAAATCGTCTACAGGTTTGACCACCCACAATGAGTTTTCGGGGAGACGGTTTTGTTGCACAATCATGGCACTGATTAGTCGAACATATGGGATCATTTTTCTGTTGTATTGATTCCTCGTATCTCATATGTTCATCATGGTAATGTGTCGCCATGATAACTTTGGTTCCCCAAAGAGCAGTGCAGTTAAGACACGGAGATCCCAAACCCGGACCTTCCCCGGTCCCCCAATCTAACCATCATGTTTTCCAAGGAGATATTTTGAAGGATTTTTCCTTCTACAGATAGGTGATTTCGGTTGTATAGCTACTCGTGTAATTTAGAAGAGTTACTCGAGGAGGTTGGTCGGATCTGCCTGAACCAAATTTGATTGCCAAATCAAAGTTGGCTATTTGGTTCAACAAATCAAAGGTCATAACCATCATACCCCTCCCCATATCACCTACCAGCCTCCACATATATGCGGGGTCGTTTGGGTTTTCAAGCCTTAGAGATGCTAACCACTCAGTCACCGCCTCTAAGCATACCCTTTGAGTTGTGCCCTCACACTAATCCAACGTGCACTCCCAACCCAACTTCTCAAACTTTTGAGTAATTCCTATTTCTTTGAGCTCCTCCACATTTACAAGTCGTTCACAAACACAAACCTTATCCACGGTATTCTTTACCTAAGACATCTTGTATTTCCATAACTTGATTTCTAATTGTTTGTTGTTAAACCGGGATAATGGTTTTTTTCTTATCGACTAACTATTGTTCCCCAATGTCATCATCATTGTACTTAGCCCATTTCCAATCCTGTCGGAACAACCGGTCCTCTATATCTAGCAAGGAGCACCGTTACTGCCACTTCACGGGTACACCATCGAAGGAAGAAGCCCCTTCGTCCGTGGTTTTGGCTCTCTTACGGCTAGACATGCCTACAAAACAACAACAAAAAGAAAATCAATATACCCTCAAACCTCAAAACAACTCAAACTTAAGCATAAACCATAATGTGGAACTTTTAATTTATCTTTAGACATAAATTAGCCAGTTCAAACTTTGCGAGTAGCAACTTTAACATCTAGAAATCAATTATTCATGGTTAAAATCCTAAGTTCTTAAGGTTTCAAAACATTCAACATCATGTTCATGCTTAATCATGTGAACAAATGGGTGTAATCACATCCCCACACTTGTTCAGTGTTCAATCCCACCCAAATCAAGTTCTACCCAAAATTTTAGCTACTTTATCACAAATTTATCATAAACAACCTACTTCAAACAAATAAGTTCAAAATTTCAGAAGAAATTGACAAACCATATGATAATCGGGCTCAAAATTAAGTAAAGTTCGTACCTTTAGTGTTGTAGACGAAGAAGAACTAACAAAAGATGAAAAACAAGTGATTTGTAGAACACCCTATGGAAAACCCGAAACTTGCAGCTCAAAAATCTCACAAACGAGCAAGAATTGATGGAAACTAAGCTAGGAGTTTTGTAGCTCTTGAAAAACTACACACTTCAGGCTCAAGAATTGTTTGATTTGGTGGAGAATTGAAGAAGTTACGAGAAGAAGAAGGTTTAGGGTTCTTGGAGAATTCTTGGAGAAGTTGAAGTGCAAGAATAGATGATGATGTTTAGAACCGTGTTTTGGTGTTTTAATTAGTTATAGATCAAATTGGATGAGACCTGAGTCGAATGTGTGGCTAGTATTGAGTTCGGGTCATGTTTGAACGGGTTTGACAAGGTTTGGGTTCGCTTTTAAAGAGCTGAAATGACTTCAGCGTCGGCACTATCTGAGCGGCGTCGCCGACAGCCTGGCCCCTCCTAAATTTCGAATTCCAGCGATGCGTTATATCACTGTCTATGCCACTCTTTTGCCGATGGAGGCGATTTCTAGTTAAACCAAATAAGAAAGGGTGATTACTAAAGCAAAACCTATAAAAACAATAGTTGCTTGTTGCTTTCCTTTGTGTTTGATTTTTAAGACTGAAACAACCGGTTGAACCAACTCAAGACACACATCTCAGTTTTACAAGCCATGCGGGTTTCAAGCTTTGCCAAAAAAAGATAATATATGTACAACAAAACATACCGTAGATAACAACACTTTAAAATTGCTTAATTTAAGGCCAAATATTATAATAAGCGAATTTTGTCTATACCATAATCCATATAACATTTTTTAAAGCATATGTAACTCTTAGTACACACATAAATGCATAGATTTGATCATTCTTCATTATCATTAATATTTATTATATTTGAAATTAAGATGCAAATATTTGAATCTTCATGGTACATACATTGCGGTCCTCATCATAGGACAATGACCCTTCTTACTGCAAATGAAGTAGTTATGTCCATGCTGGAGGGTAATTGCGTCTTTTCCACTTGTGTAAACCTTATCGCTGGAAGTAGTCTTGCACCCATCATACTCTTCCTTGTTCACTACCGCAACATTATGTTGTCCTTTTGGGTAGATAAAAACTGTTCACATCATAAAATAACTAATCAATTAAACAACTAAAGGAAAACATTATGTTGTGGTAGTTGGTGGTTCAGATCTATCGGTGGTATGGAGTGGTACGATTGGTGGCAAGTCTTGGTTTTTTCAGGGTATGATGTTCTTCAAACAAGTTTGACGTTTGAAGGTTTGATCTTGGTTCAACCGAAATGGAATATGTATCATGTTGGTGGATCGGGTTCTAGTTATTTCACCAGTCAACTAAAGACATTTTTTTCTTTATTTTAAGTTTAGATATAATGATATGAGGGTATATTAGTCATTTCACTAATCAACTAACGGTCAACCAACCAATTTGGTTAACAAGGATCTTATTGATTCAAATTGACAACCATAGTGACTTGATTGTTCAATTTTTCCAAATAGTGACTCTATGTGCCATTGGGTATTAACCATATGGACTCAAATTGTAGTTTACTAAAATAAATATTATGTTGAGTAATTTACATCATAAATGTATATAATGTTAGCAAACAAAGCAATGATATGTTGAGAGGATATCATATTTGTCGCCGGCCCCTATGATCGTGTTACCTAACCAGTCGTCTTTAAAATTCAATTGCCTTGTATTGCAGCGCCATCACTAGTAGACATATCACCATTATTACCACCATTGCACCGTCTCTTCCCTTAGCCATGGTAACTTAGTGATGGGATGTGCCATCTTTATTACTGAACAAATAGTAACTTATAGAAAATTCTCACACAAACTACGCGCCAAAAACATCTTATGTAAACAACCTCAGGCCCTTCCATTGATTACACCAAAAGCAAACGCCATAATTTACTAAATACCATATGGCAAACTTCGTTTCTTATAACATCAGTTTTGTTTTCCATAAAGTTTCACTAAATGAGGTAGACAACATTCTTAGGTCATTATTAAGTGAGCATAACAATGTTGTCCACCTCGTTCAGCAAAGTTTTATTGAGATAAACCTCACCTTGTTCAAATTAAAACGCCAAAAAGTTTAAAATAACAGATAGCAAACCTGTAAGCTGTTTGTTCTAAAAGATTTTGCTGAATGAGATGGACAAATCCTCAAGACAAAAAGACTAATGACTGTGATATGTCATTTTGTCTGCTTTGTTCTTGAGGAAGGCTTGGATGAGAAGAAGAGACTTATGCCAGTGTAAACGCTATTTTAGACTCCATTTGAAATGATGGAGACTGGGATGAGCATGATGATGATGGCCAAATATCATCAAAGCGAAAAACTCACTCACAATCACACCCAAAAGAATAGCGTCCATAAAAACGGCATCGATCTATGTCTCCGCCATCAACAAAACCACTTCACCAATCAAATCAAAAGATGGCACCAAAAACTAAAACGCCATATTTTTTGTTGATTGATCAGCTTTGCCTAGAGTAGGGCGTTTCAGCTGTATAGGGAAATCGGTACCTATCTAAGGAATTCAAAGGTTCAGATGACAAAAACTTCAAGAATAAGAGACAAAAACTAAATGACGAAATAGAGTAAAAGACAAAAAATTGATGAACTTGTAAAACATTCATTAGAAGTAGTACAACAGTATTCATCTTGTTTTCTTTAATATTATATATAATTTTACCAAGGTTATTAATAAAGCCACACCTTTAAATCTTATTTTAACACCCTTTATATGACCCATAAAGAGGGTGTAAAAATAATTAGTTAAACCAGATTCTATTTTATATTATTTATTTATAAATATAACAGAACACGTTTTACCATTTATTAATTAGTTCTAATATACGAGACTCTTTTTAAAAAAAACACAATAATATAGAAAAAAACCAACAAATATTTTAATAACTTTATATTAGTGAAAGTTAGAATCAACATTGTTTTGAGTTTCCACTAAAGAATTCCAACTCAAATTTGGGTTTCCACAAGTAAAAGCTAAAGAATCCCTAGACTCACCACAATAAGGGTTTTGTTATTGTTGTTTATATATCTTGTATATACTTGCAATGAGAAGAGTGGTCTATATGTTCCTCCTCAATTGGGGTTTTCCCATTCTAAAATTGTTTATTTTGGATTGTAGATGAATTGGGTCTGGACCAGCGAAAGATAAACTAAGGTATTGCTGGTCTTAATAACGCGACTGTCATCTTTGATTCTCTTACAAGTTTGACCTCATTTACTGTCTTTGTTGAATATACTATACACATTGTTTTGCTGCTATAGTGGAGTAGAAATGTGTTCATTCCACAGTTTGGCATAGTAAAAATTGTTAAATTGGAAAGAAAGATTTTGTGCTTTATGGTGATTGTTTTTTATATTGTGCGGGATTTTTTTTCAACGCGATGTTACTACCGTAAATAATGTGACGCTGTTGCAGCCTCGATTGAGTAAAATAAATGTGGAAATTCTGGGATCTGTCAAACGAGAAATTCGTCATCTCTGTGTTAGTATGAATGGGTCATCTTTGAATCTGAGGTTCCAAGATCAGTGGAAGAGAGGCAACGAAACTTGTCTGATGGGTGTGTTAGAACTTAGAACCCCATTAGAATGGTAGCACAAGTGATAGATTTGTACCACGGATGGGTGTTAAATTACCGGATTTTGCTTCCTAGATAGCGGGAAACAGTGGCGATTGTGAAGACAAATGTTTGCAGAATTGTTTTTGCATCACGTATGCGTTTGTTTCGGGCTCTCTGTTACTGCTACCAAGATTCTTGGTCCTAAACTGATTTGATCTAACTAGCAATACCGAGGTGAAGCGCGGGTTCATTTACTAGTTTATATTATGTCTATATAAAATAAACTAAAGATAAAGAAAAAAACTACATTTAAAGTTACAAATGGTTATGAAACAAAACTAAAGTTGGGCAAACTACAAAAACTTGTCATATATGTTATAACCTCTCAGAAAACATATTTTATATTTTATAAGGAGTTATAGATATGTTGTCATATTTTTATCGACTATAAATGTTTGTATGTTACAACATAACAATACTCACTAAAGTAAATAACACAAAACTTAATTAAAAACAACATGAATATGCTACAAAAACATTTTCATATATATGTACCAGAAGTGTGTCCGTATCATATGGCAAGAAACACTGACATTAGTAATCATGTAACACTTCAATTTTTTAAAATAAAAAAAATGTTGGACCTACAAAAGAACAAACGTGATTTCTGAAAACCAAAAACATCCAAATCAGATCAAGAAATACATACTCCTCCCAAATATGATGAATCTTGAACACTAACCAGAACATCTGTTTGAAGACATCAAAGATCTATTCAAGGCCTTGGAACGACTATTGAACTAGAAGAAACCATTGATCAAATGACCAAAGCTCTGTTGAAGCAAAGCACTGTCCATGAATACCAAACATCTGTTTTACCCAAACAGATGTTTGACACAAAGCAATAGTTGTTTGCAGAATTACGGTTTATTCAATGGAACAATATTTAGCTTAGAAACAGAGTTTGTATGTAATAGGTCAGATGTTAGATTTCCGCAGATGTTTGCTAACATCTGTGGAATCTTTTCTGTTTGAACCAACTCAAGACACGTCTCAGTTTCACAACCCATGCGGGTTTCAAGCTTTGCCAAAAAAAGATAATATATGTACAACAAAACATACCGTAGATAACAACACTTTAAAATTGCTTAATTTAAGGCCAAATATTATAATAAGCGAATTATGTCTATACCATAATCCATATAACATTTTTTAAAGCATATGTTACACACATAAATGCATAGATTTGATGATTCTTCATTATCATTAATATTTATTATATTTGAAATTAAGATGCAAATATTTGAATCTTCTGCATAGATTTGATGATTCTTCATTATCATTAATATTTATTATATTTGAAATTAAGATGCAAATATTTGAATCTTCATGGTACCCACATTGAGGTCCTCATCGTAGGACAATGACCCTTCTTACTGCAAATGAAGTAGTTAAATCCATGCTTGAGGGTAATAAAGTCTTTTCCACTTGTGTAAACCTTGTCGCTCGGAGTAGTCTTGCACCCATCATACCCTTCCTTGTTCACTACCACAACATTATGTTGTCCTTTTGGGTAGATAAAAACTGTTCACATCATAAAATAACTAATCAGTTAAACAACTAAAGGAAAACATTATGTTGTGGTAGTTGGTGGTTCAGATCTATCGGTGGTATGGAGTGGTACGGTTGGTGGCAGGTCTTGGTTTTTTCAGGGTATGATGTTCTTCAAACAAGTTTGACGTTTGAAGGTTTGATCTTGGTTCAACCGAAATGGAATATGTATCATGTTGGTGGATCGGGTTCTAGTTCTTTCACCAGTCAACTAAAGATATTTTTTCTTTATTTTAAGTTTAGATATAATAATATGAGGGTACATTAGTCATTTCACTTATCAACTAACGGTCAACCAACCAATTCAGTTAATAGGGGTCTTATTGATTCAAATTGGCAACCATATGGACTTGATTGTTCAATTTTGTCAAATAGTGACTCTACGTGCCATTGGGTATTAACCATATGAACTCAAATTGTAGTTTACTAAAATAAATATTATGTTGAGTAATTTACATAGTAAATGTAAATAATGTTAGCAAACAAAGCAGTGATATGTTGAGAGGATACTTAAGTTGTCGTCGGCCCCTATGCTATTGCATTAAACCAGCCGTCTTTATACTGCATATTCCAACCATTGGGACCACCAACGATATGATCCATCGCCTTGCATTGCAGCGCCATCACTAGTAGACATATCACCATTATTACCACCATTGCACTGCCTCTTCCCTTAGCCATGGTTTAGTCAAACAAGAAGAGATGGGGGGGTATGGTGATTTCTAACTTGATGATTATTGTCGTTTCTTTTGTGGGATGTTTTGTGTGGATATGAAACTAATTTATATCCCAAAAATCACTCATAGATTTTGAAAGTTCGGTAGTATTGAGGTTTCTTTTAAAATTAATACAAGTATAAGGTTTCTTTGTCATTTAGAAACAGTTCTTAAAATAATTGTTTATCAAAGTTCCCGTTTTATAATTTTCAACATTAAATTTTATAATTTTAAGTGGTTAAAAATTACTCGTTGATATTCCTCTAACTTACAACCCGTTCTCGAACAATCGTTGATATTCCTCTAACTTACAACACGATCTTAAACGTATCCTAAAAATCAACATGAAATATCAAAAACTAGACAATTCTAATTCAATTTAGATATAAATTTCTTGCGACTTTAGTAAAATCGAAGTTCAATATTTTTAGTAACATATACTAATCTAAAAATTTCTCGAGACTTAAGTAAAATCGAAGTTCAATATTTTTAGTAACATATACTAAACTGATATATTCTATTTTAATAAAGTGGCATAGTATCAATTACCTAAATAGGTGAATAGCACCTAATACCATATATATATATATATGGTGTAACCTTGGTTACACAGGCACTCACCATTTGTTAATCTTTAATTGGTATCAATGTGAAAGGTCTACATTTCCGGTAAACTCACATTGGACATAAGAGCGTTTCTAATAAAGAGTTTTTAGGTGTTGAAGAACACAATGTTATTGTTATTTAGTTCTATGGTATTAACTGCTTTTGTAGAGTTCAATATTATATTCATATTATTAGGATGCCATTGACTTTGCTATTATGTATTTTTCATGTTGGCATTTTATTATGGTTATACGTTGCTTTATGTGATGGAGAAGTTCACCTAGAGTTGTATTTTTCATGTTGTCATTTTATTACGGTTATACATTGCTTTATGTGATGGAGAAGTTCACCTAAAGTTAGTTATAATTGTTAAAAGTAGAGATGTAATGATCTTTTTCTCTCATAGTTATAACTAGCGCCGTAGTTAACCGCACGTTGCGCAGGGACGCGGTTGAAATTCAGAACGTATAACACCTCATGACAACTGATAAACAAATTTGTAAAATCAATTAAAATGATATATTAATAGGTTATGCTATTTGCGTCGTAATTCGGCTTTGAACATCAAAATAATAACAAAAGGTAAAACGATATAGTAAATAACAAAGTTAAAAATAAGGTAAACGAAAAAGAAAATGATAGAAACTTGGTCGGTTTCGACACGCTCATCATAGCAAAGAAAAAAGTTAAAAAATATCAAAAGAGTAACGACGTGTTCGTTAAAAAATATTAAACTAAAAAGAAACCTTTGCCACACTCGTTAGATTTTCGCAGATGTTTGCTAACATCTGTAAAATCTTTTCTGTTTGAAATGTTAAATGTAACTATTAGAGTGATGTCAGCCTGATTGTGATCAGAGTTTCGTACTTGGTATAAATAGGTCTCATCTTTAGAGATCTATTCCTCACTTCACTCATTCCTTTTGTACGAACAGATTTGTGAGTGATCGGTCTAAGTGGGAGTTTGTAAAATCATTATCTGTGTTTATAATCATTGGTTTATAATTGAAAACAGCTTGTTGTAACTTCCAGCTTATGTGTTTATCTTAATTCCGCTGCAATTTATAAATTCTTTGTATTACAAGTCATAAACACATAAGTTCAACAAACGCAGATCCTAACAAAATACTATAAGGGCTACCACCAAATAAAAATGAAGAAAGAGTACGAAGACAAGAACGCATTCCGAACAGACAAGGGCATTTTCTATTACACAAAAATGCCCTTCGGGTTGCGCAACGCAGGAGCCACCTATCAACGTTTAATGGACCATGTCTTTGGGGATGACATTGGTGAAACCGTGGAAGTGTATATTGATGACCTCGTCATCATGAGCTCGGATGAGGAGAAGATGCTGGCAAACATTCAAAAAACATTTGCCTCCTTGGGCAAGGCAAATCTGAAGTTGAACCCCAGTAACTGCTCATTTGGAATGGAGGAATGCAAATTTTTGGGATTCATCGTTACACGCGATGGCTTCAGAGTCAATCCCGATAAAGTGGAAGTAATTCTGCGTATGCCATCACCCTCAACTATCAGAGAAATGCAGCAGTTGGCGGGGCAGCTGGCTGCGCTGAACAGGTTCCTGGCCAACCACGCGATGAAATCCTTCCCATTCGTCAGCACCTTGCGGAATTGTGTGAAGAAGAACAAGTTTCAGTGGAATCCGGATGCGGAGAAAGCCTTCACCCAAATGAAGGAGTACTTAATCCAGTTACCAACGCTCACAGCACCACAGAAGAGCGAGCCACTGATACTTTACCTTTCCGCATCAGATATCGCTCTGTGAGCAGTCCTGCTAGTAGAGCGCGCAGGAGTCCAGACTTTGATCTACTACGTCTACAAGATGCTTACTGACCCAGAGACTCGATATCCCATGATGGAAAAGCTTGCTCTAGCTTTGGTCCATGCATCCCGGCGGTTGCGCCGATATTTTTCAGGCCACGAAATAACAGTTCTCTCGAACTATCATTTAGGTCAAGTTTTGTCGAAACCAGACATATCTGGCTGCCTAGCAAAATGGGCAATTGAGCTTGGTGGACACAATATTGTGTATAAACCACGCCCAGCAATAAAGGGCCAGATACTAGCTGATTTCATTGCGGAAGTACCGCAGAATAAAGCGTAAGAGTGTGAAGCTGTACAGAACCCAACGTCGGTTACACATGACCGCGCGTGGATATTTCACACCAATGGCGCATCTAACGATGATGACGCAGGGGCAGATCTTCGCTTAATAAGCCCCGACAATCAAGAATTCACCTATGCCATCATATTGGATTTTAAAAGTACCAATAATGAAGCTGAGTATGAAGCGTTCCTGGAAGGCCTTCTGTTAGCAATCAAAATGGGTGCGCAGAATTTGGAGGCCCACGTCGACTCCCTCTTAGTCGCCGGACAGGTCAACGGCCTGTACGACGCAAAAGGCGAGGTGATGGCCTTGTATCTAGAACAGGCGCAAGCCTTAATAACCAAATTCCAACACTTCAAAAATAACCCATGTCAATCGAAGCGAGAACAAACACGCCGACGCTCTCAGCAAGTTAGACGCTACAAGCTTCAAGCACCTTGCGCGCGAGGTGCGCATTGAGGTACTCAAAAATCCTTATGTTCCTTTACGGCAAGTCAACATCATTGAAATGGGAAATCCATCTTGGATGTCCCCCATTATCATGTTCTTGCAACACAGGAGCCTCCCCGGAAACAAAGTCATACCTTGGGCCGCTCCTCCACTGCGTTGATCCACAAGACGCGCAGTACTTGATCCGCAAAATACACGAAGGGTTATGCGGAATTCACACCGGTCTGCGCATGGTCGTGGCAAAGATCATGAACGCCGGTTACTATTGGCCAGGCATGCACCTTAATGCGTTCGAAACACTACGTAAGTGCGCATCATGCCAGCGCCACGCTCTAAAGACACTACGCCTCAAGAATCCTCTAATCCCGGTGACAACAGCGTGGCCTTTTCAACAATGGGCAATTGATATGGTAGGATCATTCACAGACGCTGCAGGAGCGGTGAAGTTCATAATCGTTGCAGTCGATTATTTCACCAAATGGGTAGAAGCCAAACCCCTCGCATCCACCACAGCAACTGTAGTGCGAAAGTTCATATGGGAACACATCATATGTCGCTTCGGGTTACCCCTATGCATAGTCAGCGATAACGGTCCCAATTTCGCGGATGAAGAGCTACAGCAATGGATGAAAGAGATGCATATCGAGCACGTATTCACTTCGGTCACGCATCCCTAAGGGAACGGCCAAGTGGAAAGAATTAACAAAAGCATAGTCGAAGGGCTGCCAAGCATCCTATGGGCTCATCGAACCATGCCTAAAACCAGCACGGGTGAAACTCCTTTTAGCCTTGTGTATGGGACGGAGGCAGTGATTCCCGCAAAGATAGGCCTCCCATTATCACGCATGCTAGCTACGCAAAGCCAAAACAATGAAGACGAGCGCAGACTTGACTTGGACTTACTAGAAGAAAGGCGTGAAAACGCTGCCATCAACGACGCAAAATACAAGTCCAAGCTCGAAAAGTACTACAATGGCGAGTCCGCATATGTACCTTTTTAACTGGTGACTTTGTTCTACGTGACAATGAGGCGTTCAACGCTGAACGTCCTAGAAAACTGGCACCTAAATGGGAGGGTCCTTATGTTATCCATGAAGTCCTAGGAAAAGGCGCATATACCCTTAAGCGCCTAGACGGAACAAACATCCCTATGACATGGAATGCACAACAGCTAAGACGGTGCTACATGTAAACTTACAAGTTCATTATCTTTTGTCTACTCTGTATATGGCTCTTACGCCCCGCTGTGTAATAATAACAAGAGTTACATAATTTATTTTTATCATAATGATTCGTTACAAATGCGCGAAACCACTTTGGGCATACGCGAAAACACCTCGGTATACAATGACTCTTGAACCCTAAGTCACTACCTATGGTACGCGCATGGGAGCTGATGTTTACACGAGTTCATTACCAGTTTCATTCGCTATGCCTACACAAAGTTGGTCTACTTCACGCAAATATTGTAACAAGGAAAAAACTTTTCAGTAAAGATAAAAATATTTACAAAACCGCGCAACGCGCGGCACAATCAAAGATCCTACAAAGATAGTACATTAAGGATCCTACACTAGTCTTCATCAGCAGCGGCCTCGGCTTCTTCCGGAAATATATCCTTTCAAGCGATCCACGAAGTCATCGTGAGTGAGTGCCTTGCTCACCAATTCCAACACTGGGATGTCAAGATGGTTATACCCTTGTTGTGCCTTCTCGAAAGCAGCTCCGATATTGACCCCACCAGTGGAAGCATGGCTGGAATCCCATGGAACGTCCAATGCATGAGTGGCATGTTGCGCACACTCAGCATAGCCTTGTGCATGCCCATCATGGCGCGCAGCAACCACTAGCTTGGCTACTCCACCATCAAACTCCGCAGAGTTCATAATGGAGTTCGCAATCTACAAATTCAAAGAAAATTCAGGGATGTCACATAATGGTCAAGAAACAAGCGGAGTACTTACATTGACAATTCCATATTGTTGCATCCACAGCATGTTGTTGGTCAGCGACTCCACCAACGACTCGGAGATAGCGCGGTTATCTTCGGAATCCTCCATTTTTTCTCGCCCGCCCCCACCTTCGTTTCTGCCACTTGCAGCCTGCTCTTAAGCTCAGCCTTTTCCACCAAGGCTGCTTGGAGGTCTTTCTTGGCCCTCTCCAGAGCAGCGCAAGCTTCAACCTGTTCGTTCACAACAAGGTTAGCATCATAATTATTAATATCAATAACAAGTGAATACAAAGACAAGGGGTTACCTCCTTCTGCTCACTATGTGCACGTTGCACACTGGCCTCTGCGGCCGCATCAGCAGCGGCCTCCTTCTCTTTTTTCTCTCACGCCACATCGGCGCACAACCGGGCTAGTTCATCCCTCAGGGATTTGTTCTCCCCGTTATCCCTTTCATAAGCCTCTTTCCACAACCTGCACTCTTCCGCAAGTTTGGCATCTGAGGCTTCGACCCGTCTTTTCCACCCCAGCGTGGCCCATTCTTCAGTTCGCTGGTGGTCGACGTAGGCAGTCTCCTTTGCCTGCACTGCAGCTTCACGCGCAGCCACTTAGGCTCGCTCTTTACCAAGGACCGCTTGAGCAACCTCAAGATCTTTCTTTTGCTTCAGCAAGCCTCGCCATTCACGAATAATCTTGTAAGTCACGCAGACCTTGCAGCTGCCTGGAGGTACGTGTGGTACGTCTCCTCTTCTTCATGATCAGAAAGAACACATACCTCCGCTAGGGGGAAAGTTCCCTTAAACCACTCACGGCATGCCGGCTAGTGAGAAAAGTCTTCTCCTTTCTGTAACTTCCACACAGGAGTGTGGATCTCTTCAGCTTGAGCGGAGGAGTAGGACCTATAATAATAATCCCCCGGAGTTTCGTCCGGGCGGATTGGAGACTCTTCGGCGGAAGGGCTTTTACCAGAACCCCCTGCGCCACCCTAGGGTGTCGGTTCCTCCGCATGCTCCCCTTGTGGAGCACAGGTCTGAGCATCCTCGGCGGAGGCCGTTCCCACCAGCTCCACCTCACCAACTAAAACCGCGCCACCCGGATGCGCGCGTTCTCCGCCACCACAACGGGTTCTTCCATAACAAACCCCGTTTCCTCCGCGTCAACCGCGGGTTCTTCAAACTCCACCCGCAATTCCTCAACAACAACGACAGGCCGTTCCACCACGACCCGCATTCCCCTACCACCTGCACAAGTTCTTCTAGCACCATAGAACCCGCATTAGTACCCATACCAGAACCTTCCACCACCACGTGAGGCCCTTCCCTCACCATTACCAGTTCTTCTGCCCCAGCAGCAGACGCTTTGCCTCGACCACTAGGTAGGGACATGGGAGAATCAGTGGGCGTGGCGCATGTACTGGATTCCACAAAAACCAGCTCATCGCCCACTGCGCAACAACAAAAGTTGGCCATGCACGACATAAACATGTGAAGAAAGTAGTGAAGGTTATCGAAATTACCGAGGGATATCTTAGCAGTTAATGTCCCCAGATCAGATCTCTTCCCCATATGCTTCTACGCAACCTTTTTAGGTGGTTGCGCAGAGAGGTCCTCCTTTGGACGCCTCTTTAGCTTAAGAGGCACTTCGGGCTGGCCTCAGCGTCCACAGGACTAGCAGGTTTGGCGGTCGGATAACCGCCTACTTCGGTGCAGTCTTCTTCGCACCTACAGGATCAAGACCCTCCCATGAGTCACACACGACTACATAAGCTTTCCACTTGTCAAGTACAATGCGCTTACCTGTGGGAGGGCCCGCCACGAGTTGAGTCACCTCCTTCTCAACCACCGCGCTCGACCCCGCGCATCGTTTCCTCTTGTGATCTGGGCCAATGCCCAAATCTCCCAGAGCGCCTACATCACAGCATAACAGTGTATAAGTCACTTGCAAAGGTGCAATATTCAACAACATGAACTTACCAGTTGAAGGCGCGGGGGCATCCAGGTCCGCATCTTTGATTTGGGCAAAATTGCCCAGGACCTGCTTTTACCAAGTGGGCTCATCCGAACCCAAGGGAAGCCTTTCCATCCGCCCTTCCTTCCTCTAGAAGGCGGCCAAGAACAGTGGGGCCCTTGCAAGAAACACATGCATGTTAGCGTACAAACAACTCAAAGCCGAGAAAACACAACGGAATGAGAAGACTTACTCTGATCCCCCTCCACGTACACTGGCCGGTACCGGCGGTCGGGTTTCCACAGCAGGCTCATCCCTGCCGCCACCAGTATCCTCTCCGGCAATTGAATCGTCGGGATCTCCTTCAGATCCATATAACAGGGTTCCAACACGGGTATAGGGATGGTCTCCACCGGAATCTCATCTGGCCCCCGGAACGTCAAAGGCATAGGAATAACACCGGCCTTCACAAAAAAGAATTTTGCCTTCCAATCATGGAAGGACTTGGGAGGAGAGAGCAAAATTTTCCGTGCCTGCGCACGGTGTTGGAAAGAATAAAACCCAATTGAACAATAGAGTTGGTAAAAATGCGGAAACGGTCGACGGTGGGAACAGACCCCGTCGACCGGCACAAAAACTCAAAGTTCTTTATCCTCACCATCCCCATCGGATTCAACTAGGAGAGGTGGAAGCCATAGTACTGCAGAACTTCAAGAAAAAACTTGGTGACAAGCAACCAGAAGTTACCTTCATCGAAAAAGTCATAAAAACGGTGATATAGCCTGCCGGAGCATCGGCGGCTGTTTCACCGTCAGCCGGCAACCGGGCCCCCCAGTTGGGGGGAAACCAAAAACCAGAAACTATATCCTCAAATACCTACCGGCTCAGCTTACACGCCGGCAAGGGGGTCGAAGCCCAAGTACCAGAGGCAGACTCAGGCCCTCTGGAAGCCATTAGACACAAAGAAAAGAAAAAGCTTGAAGAAAACTTTGAAGAAGAAAACACAAGAACTCAAAGCATGCAGAGAAGAAAGTGCAAGACAACTTGAATGAATGAGGAAAACCCTAACGGATTACCTCTATTTATAGTGCTCGCATTTAATGCGGTTGGAGAACGTGACACACACGTGCCAATAACAGCCAACCAGAAGAAGACGCGTGGCAGGCAAGTTGCCAACGACGGTTAACATGCACGCGTAGCCACCACTCTCTATGCCAATTCATTAATGAATGGCAGGCAAACCGGCTGAGTGCACGCAACAGCTGTCAGATGTCCTTTCAAATCCCACTTTTTCTCACCAACCCACCTGCAACGTTAGAAGAGCAGAGTTTCGAATTTCAAGATCTTTATTACAAAACGTTTCCTTCACACAAACATTTTCCCCCAACCCTTGTCATATTTTCGCCATTACAATCACGGCGCATGCAACAATTCTTTTAGTCCAGCACTCCTCCAACTTTCAAACATGCGCGTAGGAGCAACACTGGACTGGGGGACTTGAGGGGGTATGGTCCCAAAAACCTTGCGCCTGCATAACGAACCATACCCTTAACTACTTCTCACAAGCATAACCTCGCATGCAACATGCAATGGTACGCCTTCCTTGGAACCAAAAGGTCATACAATGAACCTTGCACACTCAGCGCAACGATGAATTAGACCAACACCAATAGGTCATACAATGAGCCTTGTGCACTCAGCGCAACAGTGAATTAGACCAACACCAATAGGTCACACAATGAATCTTGCGCACTCAGCGCAACGGTAAATTAGACCCATACAATACAAGTCACACAACGAGCCTTGTGTACTTGGCACAACGGCAAGTTAGACCCATGCACGTAGGCTACTATACCCTACGCGGAACAACATTCCTCTGAGCCATAAATCCTAAAACCTTGCAAGGACAATACACACATGAGAAGCACCTCATAGTCTTGGGACAAAAGGATATACCCCTGACACCCTGCGTTGGCGGGAAAAACACGGATAGCCTCGTAGAAGGGGTAAGCACTAAGAGGTGTTGACCATACTCAAGGGTACAGAGTGGCAGAACTGTGACCAAGGGTTTGCTCGGCAGGTTGCGTGTGATAGTGTCGCATGAGCAGTAAAGCAGACGTTAGACGGCACACCAACCATATCTCTGCCAGTGACTGTTCCACCTTCTCCACTTTCGGCTAGCAACAGGTCTGACACCAGAGACGGCTGCCCTTACACGTGGCACCACTCAACATCCGATAAAACACACCTCCTGACAAAGGACATTAATTCTCCTGCATGGAACATTTAATGTCTGACGCAGAGGGACAAATTGGGCGTCTCTGCCGGTATCCAGCCCATCTCCTGAACACATCTTTTCGGCTATAAATAAGTATTGGATCTCCAGGTAAAACAGGTACACACCACCAATCACATACTGACTTACTTACTACCTTACTTGCAATCCTCAAGTACTTATTCTCACACTGGAGTGTGGTACTGTCACACCCCGGATTTCCAACCCAAATCCATACACCAGTGGGCCCGGGTGGGGAGTATTGTGACGTCAATTGATAACATCTTAGTCAATTAAACACGGCACAGTGGAAGTCATGGAGTAAAATTACTATTACATACCAAATGTTCGAAAATACAAAATAATATACAGGCTTGTAAAAGAAGATCCACAGGCGGATCATAAAATGTACAAAGAAAGAATATTAAACAGACTTTAGGGCAGATCTAAGGATTTGAAAGATCCTCTTAATCATTACCGAGCAGCTTCCGGCCAATTTCGTATTGTACCTGCAATTTAGTCTTTGGACCACATGTAAGCGTTCGCTAGTAAATACACCCAACTGACCCATTTTGAAAACATTTTAAAATGATTTTAAGTGCACGGGGCACAAAATCTTTTATAACTTGGGAAAGTTACTTTGTAACCTTGTTAACAGATTCACATGTTTGTCCATACATACAGGGCCCAGTACAGAGACCGAGACATGATTAAATACACACCACTTAGAACTCATAGAGGAGTTATCCCTAACGTCTTGGGTAATTTGCCTTTGAGCGTCTATCAGGTGTATGCCTACACCCCGTGCTATGGTCGTGACCATTAACTAATCTAATGAGCCGAGGATATCCAGGACACGGTAATTTAACCCCTGATGTTTAAGTTATCAAACAAAACTGATTAAAACAGAATATGCGGATTTACTAGCCACAATCCAGAATTTGATTGAACCCATTTCTGACCAAGCGGTAATAGTTTACCGTATCCCAAGCCCGTATAGGGAAAATAAGTCAAGAGTATTTACCTAAGCTAGTCTCCTTTTAATTTCAATAACTCAGCCGTATACAAAAGTACTTAATTGTAGATAGCATTTACCGGCAAGGCTCTAGTCTGGATTATGGCATAAGCTAACCAATTAAATACTATCGGTCTTTATTTAAGTCATAGACTTAGACCGAGTAGTGTTCATGATCAAAACGTATAACGCTTGATTAAATGATGATCGGATAGAATGTAGTTTAAACCCTACAAGTACTTTGACTTGTATAAAATGGGTAAACAATTAACCTTCTGGATTTTGAGTTTAAATGGATAAGGTTAAACCCATTTTGGTTGAATTCCGTAAACTAGTTACGTATAATCAACCGTATGCTTATAAGCGATAATGGGTAACCGGATAAGTCATGGACAAGTTCTATATGCCATTATACTTTAATTAAGTTGTAATATCAGTAGGATATCAATTTATATGCCCGTTAAGGTTTTAAAACGAAACTATGCCTCATAAGGGAATTTTGGTAATTTAATACCGTATAAAAGAAATTTGAGTATAATTTAATGTTATAATTATAAGTATTCTGGAAAAATAATTTATTTATGATATAATATCAGTAGGATGTCAATTATATGTGTAAATTATCTTTCATGACCAAACTATGCACCGAATGGGCATTTTGGTCATTTTACACAAAGTTTATAAATTATTTGGGAATCTGAGTTTATAACATGTACCTACTATAAATATGTTTAAAATAAGTTTTAAAATCAGTAGATAACAAGTCTTGGTCAACTAATATGGTTTAAAACCATACTATGCGACGAACCGGCGCTTATGTCGTAAAATGACATTTTATGCGTTGTTTATTGAAACTTGACATTATGGTCAGATTAAACTGTCTTAGATATGTTATTTAATATAACATATCAGTAGGTAAAAGATTTACCTTAAAAAGATTTGATTAAAACTATTTTATGAGCCACAGGGGCTAAAATCGTCATTTATCGACATAGTTTGAGGACTTGCTTGAAAACTCAGTTTATAACTTGGTTAATCATCCCAAATAATCCTACTTATAATATTATATCAGTAAGAAACTTATTTTCAAGTTCATTATCATTAAAACCTTGTTTTATGCAAAAAGGACATTTTAGTCAAAAATAACATAATTATGGAACTTGCGCATAAACTTGGATTCTGATTATGATCATTTAATATAACCTTAGAGGGTTATGCTACATTATATTATGATCATAATGCAACTTTATATTAGTAGGTAACTAATCTAAATCGGGTCAGAATCGAAAGTCAAGGCAGAAGTCAAACTTCGCGACTTTCGGTTGCGAACCGACCCTAGAACTGAAATTGACGAGCCAAAGATGTTCTTACATGTTCTAATAATTATTAACAACTTGTTTAAGTGTCAAAACAGGTTTCATAACATATATAGGATCAATTTATGATTTTTCTGAAAAATGGCATGTTTGACTTTTTAATGTTATAATTTTGACCCGTCAATTGGTCTAGCAAACATGATCTTCAGGAGGTGCCCTTTATAGGGATTAACACCTACCTTATTACGATCAGTTAGCCATGTTCATTTCGAACAATGGCTGAACCATAATGGTCTTAACCGAAAGTCAAAGCGTTTTTCGTAAAACGCTTGACTTTTGGCTATAAAAGCCTATAAATGAAAATGCACAAGGAAAGAACACTTACCAGTGATTCCTAGGGTGCAAAAGAACTATGTTGGATGCTCCTTTTAGCTAAGAACTTCCAGAGGAAGGAGAAGAGTGAATAAATGAGAAATGTGAAAGTTGGAATGTGAACTTAAGCACCTATTTATAGTTGGAGAACTCAAAGGAGGTGAAGCCAGGTGTTTAGGGGTGTAAGATGGAGCTTACAAGTGTCCCAAAACGTGGCATAGCAGTTTGGGAAGCCATGGTTTCGATTTAATGGTTTTTGGCATTTTTGTTTGGAAGCCAAGAAAACTTTCTGCAGCAGAGCCTCTCTCGCGCCCCGCGAGAGACCCAGGCCAGGTCTCTCACGGCCCGCGACCGCCCTTGGCCAGTTTCAAAAATTGACACATTTATCCCCTTAACTTATTAAACCCCTTTTTAACCTTCTAAAACACCTTTTTGGCACTTCTAGCCCTCCGTAGCCAATACTTGGCATACCCGGGATTATGCCCGTACATTGCCGAGTTCTTGTTTCGTTAAAAGGTCACTCAGAGGTATAAATTAACATGTTGACACTTTTAATCCCTCCATTATCCAACTTTCACATATTTACAGATTTGAACCCTCTCGTCCAACAAATGGCACGTATGAGAGTTAGGACTTCATAAAAGATCACTCAGAGGCTCATTATAAGCATGTTGACTCCGATGTCGCTCAGAGGCTGGGCACATAATGGTCACTCAGAGGCCAAGTTTTAGCATGTTGACACTTACGGTCACTCAGAGGCTAAGATTTAAGCATGTTGACACAAAAGGTCACTTAGAGGCTATATTTTATGCATGTTGACATCAGGAGATCACTCTGAGACTTAGTTTGAGCATGTTGACGCTTTTAATCCTTATTAGTCTTTAATAGACTAAAAATAAAATATTGCACGTGTCACTATACTATTGGACACGATTTTTACAGGGTGTTACATCCTCACCCCCTTAAAAGAAATCTCGACCTCGAGATTTTATTCAAAAAGATGGGGGTACTTTTTTCGCATAGTGGACTCAACCTCCCATGTATGCTCGGGACTTCAAAAAGCGTCCCACTTAACCTTTACTATAGGTATTATTTTCCTTCGGAGCTTCTTAACCTGACGATCCTCGATCGAAATTGGTTTCTCAACGAACCTTAGGTTTTCATCTATTTGCACATCCTTGTGTGACATTGCTAGCGATTCATCGGCTAACATTTCTTAAGATTAGATATGTGGAATACATCATGGATTCCACTAAGCTCCTCTGGCAACCTGAGCTTATAAGCTACAGTGCCAACGCATTCGATTATTTCGAAGGGTCCTATATATCTTAGGCTTAACTTGCCCTTCTTTCCAAAGCGCATCACCTTTCCAGGGAGATACTTTCAACATGACTTTGTCCCCTACTTAGAACTTAAGAGGTTTACGCCTCTTGTCAGCATAACTTTTCTGCCTATCCCTTGTAGCTTTGAGATGATCACGGATTTGCACAATCTTTTTCGTGGTCTCCAGAACAATCTCTGGTGCTGATAGTTGGGCTTCCTCAACATCTGCCCAACACACGGGCGTTCTACATTTTCTCTCATACAAGACCTCAAAAGGAGCAGCCTTGATGCTTGTATGATAATTATTATTGTAGGAGAATTCTATTAGGGGTAAGTGGTCATCTCAACTTCCACCTAAATCAATCACACATGCCCTAAGCATATCTTCCAGTGTTTGGATAGTACGCTCACTTCGACCATCAGTCTGCGGATGGTAAGCCGTACTAAAATTTAATCGTGTGCCTAAAGATTGTTGAAAACTTTTCCAAAAGTGAGAGGTATATCTAGTATCTCTATCAGATACAATAGATACCGGCACACCGTGTAGGGACACAATCTTGTCCACATATAACTTAGCCAATCTGTCTGAATTATACGTTTCCTTGATTGGCAAGAAATGAGCTGATTTAGTCAGCCGATCCACTATGACCTAAATAGTGTCATTTCCACTTTTGGTTATAGGTAACTTGGTAATCAAATCCATAGTTACCATTTCCCATTTCCAAGTTGGAATTTCAAGCTGTTGTAAAAGTCCTGACAGCTTTTGATGTTCGGCCTTAACTTCCGAACACGTCAGACACTTAGCTACATAAGTGGCTATGGATTTCTTCAAACCCATCCACCAATAATTCTTATTCAGATCTTGATACATTTTGTTACCACCTGGGTGAATTGAGTATCTTGTGTTGTGTGCTTCTTGGAGGATTAGATCTCTAAGTCCTCCAGAGACTAGAACCATATCCATCCATTAAATCTAAGGATTCCAACTTTCCCAGGCGCTAACTGACTAATAGTTCCGCCTAATCCCTCATTAGGAATATTAGCCTCTGATAGGGCTTGCTTTTGCGCATCTAATAGCTTCTCATTCAAGCTATTTTTGAACTCAATGCTTTTCGCATTAATCCTAATGGGCTTAATTCTTTCCTTGCGACTTAAGGCGTCGGCAACGACATTTGTCTTGCCGGGATGGTAGCGAATCTCGCAATCATAATCATTAAGTGTTTCCATCCATCAGCGTTGTCGCATGTTCAATTCTTTCTGATTGAACAGATGCCGGTGACTTTTATGGTCTGTGTATATAATACACTTTGTGCCATACAAGTATTGTCTCCACAGTTTTAGTGCAAATACAACGGCACCCAATTCCAAATCGTGGGTGGTGTAATTCCTTTCATGCACCTTTAACTGTCGTGATGCATAGGCAATCACTTTGCCTTTCTGCATTAGCACACAGCCCATGCCAGTGTGTGAAGCATCACAGTAGACTACAAAATCCTCAATACCTTCTGGTAGAGATAACACAGGAGCATTGCTCAACTTGAGTTTTAGAATCTCAAAAGATTCTTGTTGCTTTGGACCCCAATTATACTTAACATTCTTACGGGTCAAGGTAGTTAAAGGAGTGGCTATTCTTGAAAAGTTCTCATTGAACCTCCTATAGTAACCAGCCAATCCTAGGAAACTACGAATCTCTGATGGGGTCTTGGGTACTTCCCAATTCATTATGGCTTCTATTTTGGCGGGATCCACTTGGTTACCACGCTCACTTATCATATGTCCAAGAAATTGGACCTTTCTAAGCCAAAACTCACACTTAGAGAATTTAGCATAAAGCTTCTCTTGTCTTAGAAATTATAAGATGCACCGAAGATGTTTCTCGTGATCAGCTTGATTACGAGAATAAATAAGTATGTCGTCTATGAAGACAATGACAAACTTATCCAAATATGGTTTGCAGACTCTATTCATGAGATCCATGAATGCTGCAGGTTCATTCGTGAGTCTAAATGGCATCACCAAGAATCCAAAATGACTGTATCGGGTCCTGAAGGCAGTCTTAGGAACATCTTCACTTCTAACCTTCAGCTGATGATATCCATATCTTAAATCAATCTTGGAGAAATAACTAGCCCTTTGAAGTTGGTCGAACAAATCGTCGATCCTAGGCAATGGATATCTATTCTTGATTGTTAACTTGTTTAACTCCCGGTAGTCGATGCACATTCGCATCGAACCGTCTTTCTTCTTAACGAAGAGGATAGGAGCTCCCCAAGGCGAGGAACTAGGCTGAATAAAGCCTTTCTCCAAGAGTTCATCCAATTGAGCCTTTAACTCATTCATTTCGGTTGGTGCTAGCCTATATGGAGCTCTAGCTACGGGTGCTGTCCTTGGTATAATATCAATCCTGAACTCCACTTGCATGTCTGGAGGTAGGCCTGGTAATTCTTCTGGGAATACATCGGGATACTCTGAGATGACTGGGAGGTCTTCCATATTTGGTTTAGGCTCGTTTATAGTGACTTGTGCCATGTAGATGACACGGCCTTTTCTCAAACACTTGGATGCCTTAAAAAATGACACCTTGTCTGGCAGTCCATAACGTGAGTCTCCAGGGATGGTGATTATTTCACCGGATGGGGTTTTAATTTCGACGAGTTTCTTATCACAGGCGATGCGGTCTTGGTTATGAGATAACCAATCCATGCCTAAGACAACATCGAACCCCGCCAATTTCATTGGCAGAAGAGAGATAGGGACGGAATGATTTTTGATGGATATAGAGCATCCATCAAGAATGGAAGATGTTGTTTCTAAACTTCCATCAGCAAGTTCTATCTCATAAGTTTTATCTAGAGTTCTTAAGGGTAGGTTTAATAGTTTACTAAACTTATGATCAATGAAAGATCTATCTTCACCCGAATCAAAAAGAACTCTAGCATAAATATTGTTAATGAGGAATGTACATGTTATGACATTCTCATCATTAACAGCCTCTCTTGCAGTTATCTGAAAGGCACGAGCATTCCCCTTCTTGGCCTCTCCAGGCTTTGCATTATTATTCTTAAGAACCTTAGGGCAGTTAGTCTTAATATGCCCTTTTTCATTGCAGACGTAGCAGACGGCATCATTAAGATCCTTACACTCTAGGGTCTTATGCCCCTTTCTTTTACAAATGCCACAGGGTTTGGCTTGTGAACCAAAATTACACTGTCCCCGGTGTCTATGGTTGCAAGTTTTGCATGTTGGCATCACAGCCGTCTTGCCTTGGTTCCCTTTGAACCCAAATCTCCCTTTATTTTTCTTATTAAACCTATGGGAGTTGTCATCTTCCCTCTTCCTTTTTCCGTCAGTTTCATACTTAACTGACTTTTGTCTCACTAGATCAAGGGTGAGGGAGAGAGATAGGTCAACAGCAGACCTATAGGTAGTAGGCTGAGCAGCCTTTACCATGCCCTTTATCTCGGGCGCTAACCCATTCCGGGGTAATCAAATAGGAAAGTAACCTAGATAGGGAATTGAAATCGAAAACATATTTCCGACAGTCTAGGTTTTTCATTGAAAGAGACAAAAAGTCTGTCTCTAATTTCTCCATCTCATGAGGTGGGCAGTAAGTTTCCTTAACTAGGTCCACAAATTTGGACCACCCCAAATTATACAGGTGTACTTTACCTATATATTGGATCATGGCTTTCCACTAGATTAGGGCATCGCCCTTAAAGGACTGTGATACATACTTGACCACATCCTTATCAGCATAGTTGCTGATATCCACGTTTGTCTCCATCTCGTCAAGCCACTTTAAGGCTTCTACAGCTCCTTTCTCCCCGTTAAAGTCTCAGGGCTTGCATGAGATGAAATACTTATAGGTACATCCGTCTTTAACAGAACGGGACCTTTCTGCAAAATCTATTTTCTTTGGTTCACTCTTCGCATTCGAAGAATGAACGGAGCTCTCCTTATGAGCTGAGGATGGGGTAACCGATAATGGTCTAGAGCGAGTAGCACTTGACTCTCTAAGCCTTTCTATGGCCTTTCCCATGGCCTTTTCAACTGCCGCGTCTATGCGAGCTTGAAAATTATCATTATCGATATCTCTGTTTTCGGCTTTATTGGAATTAGCATTCCTGTGGCTATTTTGTGCCTCATTTGAGTTAGCCATCTTTAAGCCTTGGGTTCTATACACCAATAAAGCTTCACTTAGCCATGGTATGTCAACCATATTGGGCTTAAAATATTGGATATAACAATCCATTGCCTATTCTAGTGTGAATAACATCACGACTTTTAGGCTTAACATATCTATATTTGGCCTAGGTCACAAAAGGACCATTAAAGGCAAATTACAATTTGGACATAGTCCATATATTACTAGACAGTGGATCGTAATGTCACAACTGTCATTGTCATAATTGACAATTCTATAGCTCTTAGGCTTGTCACGAAGGACACAAAATATGGCACATAGGCCTGTTGACATAAAATATGGCACATAGGCCTGTCACTAATGGACATAAAATATGGCACATAGGCCTGTCACTAATGGACATAAAATATGGCACATAGGCCTGTCACTAATGGACATAAGATATGGCACATAGGCCTGTCACTAATGGACATAAGATATGGCACATAGGCCTGTCACTAATGGACATAAGATATGGCACATAGGCTTGTCACTAATGGGCATAAGATATGGCACATTGGCCTATCACTAATGTACATAAGATATGGCACATAGGAATGTCACTAATGGACATGAAATATAGCCCGTAGGCACTACATCTCTAATGGATGTTTGATCATAGCCCCAAGGGCAATACATCACTAATGGATGTTTAATCATAGCCTCAAAGCAATACATCACTAATGGATGTTTAATCATAGCCTCAAAGGCAATACATCACTAATGGATGTTTAATCATAGCCCCAAGGGCAATACATCACTAATGGATGTTTAATCATATCCCCAAGGCAATACATCACTAATGGATGTTTATTATCATCGCATTGATGATATTAGCCGGTGATCAATTTTGATCACATAGGCTAAATAAGGTCAGGACATAATCCTTTACCTTGAAGGCTAGTGCAATTTCCCAAGTCACACTACCAAAAGTATGAACATTCTTAAATGTTAACATAAGAATACCTTAATGGTTGATTAATAGCCCCGGCCGCACTGACCTTAACGACTTGGAGGCTTGAACTTAAGTCCACCACCTCTGGATAGAAGGATAACTTCCCTTAACTATCCTGATAGAAGACCCCTTCGTACTTAGCTATCATTTATAATTTGGCCAAATGTGTGGTCTGTGCCACTTGGCAAATCAAAACCATTAAGATATGTTTTGGAATTATATCGTAGAGCATAATTTTTGAGTAAAATCGAGACGCTTGCTTGAAGAGGATGAATACATATATAGATAAATCCAAAATACTTCATAAAATTTTAAATTAGAAATTACAATACTAGAAAAATAAAATAAATTGTCCATGCAAGGACTAAAGAACGAAAATGTCCACGCAGGGACTTAAAGAAATAACAATGTCCTCGCAGGGTTAATTATAAATAGAATGGACTTTACTCGTCCTTCTTTCCTTTGACCAACTTGGAGAGTTACTTGAAGAACTTGTTTGTCTTCTTCTCCGTTTTCTCCGCTTGCTGCTGCATTTCTTTCATTCTTTCTAAGGCTTCGTTAATGGCCTCAAGTGGCGGCGGAGGTTGTGGTTGTGGTTATGGCATAACCGGATACTGGTACCCATAAGTTGGATATCCAGTTGGTGGATAAGTAGGTGGGAAAGGAGACGGTAAAGTGCATTGTGCATAACTGCTTGCATATATGGGTCTTGCGACCATGCTTGATAGTCTACTGGTGTAGACGGGTTAAAAGGATCATACCCAAACATGTCTGGATATGTGGGGATTGGGTTAGTATAACCCGATGGTGGTGGTTGAACCATAGGTGTTGGTGTTGGTTCCACCACAAGTGAAGTGTTAGAGGGTCCACCCATTTGTGCGTCCTCTTGAATTGTGGGGTAGGAATTGGGCAAAGGTGGTAGCGATCCCGACCTTTGTCCTGCACGTACCGACATACGTGCTCCACGCTTCCTCCTTGGTGGTTCAGGTGGTGGTTGAGGTTGGTCAACCGATTTCATGTGGACATTTTCTTGAACAGGAGGTGGTTGAGAGTGACGGGAAGGAGTATTGGCGAAGGTGAATTGATTCCAATATTGGTCCCATTCATTAGGACCTTGCTAAGGTAATCCGGCGTAAGAGTTCAGATCGCTTGAAATTTCTATAGGATGCGTATTTGGTCCTGACGGCGGCATCTCCGGGTCGGAGTCCTCGTCCATAGGGTTTGGCTGGTCCAACTGATTTTGATCGACTGGAGGCGTGTTAAAATAGTGGTTAGGGTTAAATTCTTCGTGATAAGAGTGTGAATGGAGTGATGAGAATCACCTGAGAATGGTGTGAGTGGTAGGAGTGGTGAGAGTGGTAAGAATTTTGAGAATGTGGGGGCGAGTGTCTGTGAGAGACAGAACGTCTCGCTGGTTGCCAAGGAGATGAATCTCCTGATTCTTGGTAGGCATATGAGTTATGAGGTTGAGAAGGGATGCGCCCTGATGGTCCTCCCCTCATTGGACCTTTTCCTCTTCCACTTTGTCCTCTCACACGTGGCGGCATTTTCCTGTTAAAATCAATTCAAAAACATACTGATAACTTAATAATGAAATGAGTAAATCCTAGGTCAATGCCTAGACTCGGAAGTCTAAGGAATGTGCTCGTGTAAGTTTGAGATTAAACACAAGAAGGATAGTGTTTATTTCTCTCAAACGTTGGCTCTGATACCAACCTATCACACCCCGGATTTCCAACCCAAATCCATACACCGGCGGGCCTGGGTGGGGAGTATTGTGACGTCAGTTGATAACATCATAGTCAATTAAGCACGGCACAGCGGAAGTCTTGGAGTAAAATTACTATTACAAACCAAATGTTCGGAAATACAAAATAATATACAGGCTTGTAATAGAAGATCCACAGGCGGATCATAAAATGTACAAAGAAAGAATATAAACAGACTTTAGGGTAGATCTAAGGATTTGCAAGATCCTCTTAATCATTACCGAGCAGCTTTCGGCCAATTTCGTATTGTACCTGCAATTTAGTCTTTGGACGATACGTAAGCCTTCGCTGGTAAATACACCCAACTGACCCATTTTGAAAACATTTTAAAATGATTTTAAGTGCACAGGGCACAAAATCTTTTATAACTTGAGAAAGTTACTTTGTAACCTTGTTAACAGATTCACATGTTTGTCCATACATACAGGGCCCAGTACAGAGACCGAGACATGATTAAATACACACCACTTAGAACTCACAGAGGAGTTATCCCCAACGTCTTGGGTAATTTGCCTTTGAGCGTCTGTCAGGTGTATGCCTACACCCCGCGCTAAGGTCGTGACCATTAACTAATCTAATGAGCCGAGGATATCCAGGACACGGTAATTTAACCCCCGATGTTTAAGTTATCAAATAAAACTGATTAAAACAGAATATGCGGATTTACTAGCCACAATCCGGCATTCGATTGATCCCATTTCTGACCAAGCGGTAATAGTTTACCGTATCCCAAGCCCGTATAGGGAAAATAAGTCGAGAGTATTTACATGAGCTAGTCTCCTTTTAATTTCAATAACTCAGCCGTATACAAAAGTACTTAATTGCAAATAGCATTTACTGGCAAGGCTCTAGTCTGGATTATGGCATAAGCTAACCAATTAAATATTATCGGTCTTTATTTAAGTCATAGACTTAGACCGAGTAGTGTACATGATCAAAACGTTGCTTGATTAAACGATGATCGGATAGAATGTATTTTAAACCCTACAAGTACTTTGACTTGTATAAAATGGGTAAACAATTAACATTCTGGATTTTGAGTATAAAATGATAAGGTTAAACCCGTTTTGGTTGAATTCCGTAAACTAGTTACGTATATCAACCGTATGCTTATAAGCGATAATGGATAAATGGATAAATGGATAAGTCATGGACAAGTTCTATATGCCATTATACTTTAATTAAGTTGTAATATCAGTAGGATATCAACTTATATGCCCGTTAAGGTTTTAAAACGAAACTATGCCTCACAAGGGCATTTCGGTAATTCATACCGTATAAAAGAAATTTGAGTATAATTTAATGTTAAAATTATAAGTATTCTGGAAAAATAATTTACTTATGATATAATATCAGTAGGATGTCAATTATATGTGTAAATTATCTTTCATGACCAAACTATGCACCGAAGGGGCATTTTGGTCATTTTACACAAAGTTTATAAATTATTTGGGAATCTGAGTTTATAACATGTACCTACTGTAAATATGTTTAAATAAGTTTTAAAATCAGTAGATAACAAGTCTTGGTCAATTAATATGGTTTAAAACCATACTATGCGCCGAAGCGGCGCTTATGTCATAAAATGACGTTTTATGCGATGTTTAATGAAAACTGACATTATGGTCAGATTAAAATGTCTTAGATATGTTATTTAATATAACATATCAGTAGGTAAAAGATTTGATTAAAACTATTTTATGAGCCACAAGGGCTAAAATCGTCATTTATCGATATAATTTGAGGACTTGCTTGAAAACTCAGTTTATAACTTGGTTAATCATCCCAAATAATCATACTTATAATATTATATCAGTAAGAAACTTATTTTCAAGTTCATTATCATTAAAACCTTGTTTTATGCAAAAAGGGCATTTTAGTCAAAAATGGCATAATTATGGAAATTGCGCATAAACTTGGATTCTAGTCATGATCATGTAATATAATCTCAGAGGATTATGCTACATTATATTATATTATGATCATAATGCAACTTTAGATCAGTAGGTAACTAATTTAAATCGGGTCAGAATCGAAAGTCAAAGCAGAAGTCAAACTTCGTGACTTTCGATTACGAACCGACCCTAGAACTGAAATTGACGAGCCGAACATGTTCTTACATGTTCTAATAATTATTAACAACTTGTTTAAGTGTCAAAACAGGTTTCATAACATATATAGGATCAATTTATGATTTTTCCGAAAAATGGCCTGTTTGACTTTTTAATGTTATAATTTTGACCCGTCAATTGGTCTAGCAAACATGATCTTCAGGAAGTGCCCTTTATAGGGATTAACACCTACCTTATTACGATCAGTTAGCCATGTTCATTTCGAACAATGGCTGAACCATAATGGTCTTAACTGAAAGTCAAAGCGTTTTTCGTAAAACGCTTGACTTTTGGCTATAAAAGCCTATAAACGAAAATGCACAAGGAAAGAACACTTACCAGTGATTCCTAGGGTGTAAAAGAACTATGTTGAATGCTCCTTTTAACTAGGAACTTCCAGAGGAAGGAGAAGAGTGAATAAATGAGAAATGTGAAAGTTGGAATGTGAACTTAAGCACCTATTTATAGTTGGAGAACTCAAAGGAGGTGAAGCCAGGTGTTTAGGGGTGTAAGATGGAGCTTACAAGTGTCCCAAAACGTGGTATAGCAGTTTGGGAAGCCATGGTTTCGATTTAATGGTTTTTGGCATTTTTGTTTGTAAGCCAAGAAAACTTTCTGCAGCAGAGCCTCTCTCGCGCCCCGCGAGAGACCCAAGCCACAGGTCTCTCGCGGCCTGCGACCGCCCTTGGCCAGTTTCAAAAATTGACACATTTAGCCCCTTAACTTATTAAACCCCTTTTTAACCTTCTAAAACACTTTTTGGCACTTTTAGCCCTCCGTTGCCAATACTTGGCATACCCGGGATTATGCCCGTACATTGCCAAGCTCTCAGTTCGTTAAAAGGTCACTCAGAGGTATAAATTAACATGTTGACACTTTTAATCCCTCCATTATCCAACTTTCACATATTTACAGATTTGAACCCTCTCGTCCAACAAATGGCACATATGAGAGTTAGGACTTCATAAACGATCACTCAGAGGCTCATTATAAGCATGTTGACTTCGATGTCACTCAGAGGCTGGGCATGTTGACATAACGGTCACTCAGAGGCCAAGTTTTAGCATGTTGACACTAACGGTCACTCAGAGGCTATGATTTAAGCATGTTGACACAAAAGGTCACTCAGAGGCTATATTTTATGCATGTTGACATCAGGAGATCACTCGGAGACTTAGTTTGAGCATGTTGACGCTTTTAGTCCTTATTAGTCTTTAATAGACTAAAAATAAAATATTACACGTGTCACTATACTATTGGACACGTTTTTTACAGGATGTTACAGTCACGGAAAAAACCACCCTTTTCCCCGTGACGAGACTAACGGCGCTGCTAATTTTGCAGATCAGCTTTTGTGAGTTCACCCTGAAGAGTGAAGAGAAAGGATAACCACTTTTATGCAGAAATACCTTGGTTATAACTTATATATCTCCGGATATCCCTAGGTTGCACCGGTGCTTCTTCAAATATCATAGTTAAAGTAAAGTTATGTAAGCTTTAAAACTTATAATTACTGAAAGTCCTAAATTATCTTCATATAATATAATATAGTATATATAATTATTAGAGTTAATTACAATTTATCTCTCTGTATTTTGGGCGTTTTTCACTTTGCCTCTCGGATTCAAGGACTTTTTGTACTGTAATCTGTCACCAGATGTGCAAGAACAAGAAGTTGAACGTATGGAAGTTTTAGAAAATGTTGGTGTTGAAAGTGAAAATCCAAATCCTACCGTGGATATGGAAACGCTTATCTTAGATATTAATGCGTCTGTCTTTGGAGATTGGAGCTCCGACTTCAGCTTCAATGAAGGTAAAAAGATCTTTTTTGATGATGATGATGATGATACAATGTTGATTGAGAAATACTATAGAAAGTTAGTGAAAAGAGATTTGAAAAGCGGGCTAAGTGAAGAAGAGTTGAAACTTGAGTTTAGAAGCAAAGTTGCGTTGTTCAGTCCTCTTATAAATGGGCAACTATTAGATGAATGGAATGACTTCAAAGATGTGGGTCATTTTAAGAGAACCAGCTTGGTTTTAAAAAGCGGCGCGCTTAAGCACGAAGCGCAACAAGGTGCACACCCTAACGTTTTTTTCGCTCAGCACCTAGAGTAATTACAAGAAGCATCAAAAAGACGCATTTTTTGGGATTTTTCTGGGCTTCTTTTTTGCGAGAGGCGTGCGCCTCTCGTACCCGAGTCATTTTTATGCATGTAACTGTTGTACCTTGGGTCTTGGGTTTTTTGGCTTGTATATGCACTTAAAAGCATATAAAAACTTTACTTATAGCTATATTTTGGATAAGGAAAGCTAAAAACCTATGAGATATAAAGGGATATATAAAAAATATTTATAACTAGTACCTTATTAAGCAACCCCTGCGTTGCGGCGAGGGCGTAAAACCGTGCCAAATAATACCAATGTCTAGGGTTGTCCAAAAAGCTCGCGGCTCGGAGCTCGATCAGATTTTGCTCGGAAAAAGTTCGCTCGATGAGGCTCGGTTTGAGAATTAGACCAGCTGACTCGGCTCGGTTAGAAAGTAAGTCTAGCTCAGCTCGTAACGAGCCGAATTGGCTCGGTTTGGCTTGCATACCGGCTCGGCTCGGCTCGGCTTAGCTCAGATTAACTTACTTTTAATATATTTTATTTATATATATTATAATATAATAAAAAACTGATTATTATTTACATGTATTTAGGAGTGTAATTTGATATCTATAACATATTTGAAGGTTGATTACCTTGCTAATGAACTTATATTGTATTTCATTTAAAATAAGAACTTATTTTGTGTTGTTAAACTTGATTTTCGTTTGTAATGTATTAGGTTGAACTTATTTTAGATATCTTCTTTTGAATTATTGAATAATATTTTAGAATAGTGAATGTTGAAAGCCATGTATTAGTTTTTCTTTTCAAAATCGAGCCAGCCCGGTTTAAAACCAAGCTGAGCCCAAGCTTAGATTTTCAGCTCGGCTTCAAATCCGAGCCAAGCCAACTCGGTTTATAATCGAGCCGATCCTGATTTTACCCTGGCTCGGCTCGGTTCAGCTCGTGAACAGCCCTATCAATGTCATACCACCTCGAAAGACAACCAACACTGAATTTGCGGTGTGTCAATGCAAAGAAATTATACCAAACGTAAAACATAGATAATAAGAAACTAAGTCGATCTAGTATCCATGACGAACCTGTCAAACGGGTAAAAAAAGACGACATTAAAACGTCGAATCACACAGTCACGTTGCGTCGTGTTAAGTCGCAAAACTTAGAACAAAGCGTAAACCGAAACGTAAAAACCTTGAACCCCAAACACACATTGTGTCGTGTTAACTCCCAACATTTAGAACGAAACGTAAAACAAAATAATTGCGAAAGATAAAACGTATAAGGGACCAAATTTGAAAGTAAAATAATTGTGAGGTTAAATTGCTAAAAATGAAAAGTTTTGGATTAAAAGTAAAAATCCAAATAACTTTGGGCTCAAAGTAATTTATTAAATACTTTTGGACTAAAAGTAAAAAAAAAATCTGAAAAACTCCCAAACACCCCTAAGCACAAGTTGCTAATTTATAGTTGGTAAATTAGCTTGCGCCTCGGGTATGAGAAGCCCACTGCTTTTGCGTTTCTCGCTTCGCTTCTTGGTTTTAGACCTCCTCGCTTTTGTACGCCTCTCGCTTTTTAAAACCAAGATAACAAGGACTTACAAACATGGAAGAACAGGTGAAGGTTCGAGTGTTCTTGCTACTCCAATTGCGTCAATGGAAAGAGATTGTCTCTAATGCTCGAACTGCTAAAGCTACTATTGTTTCATCCGTTGGTGTTGAGATTCCCGATTCAAGTACAATGGAATCGGTTTCCATATCATGTACTTTCAGTGATGTACGCCCATCTGTAAATGCTCCTATTCCAGCTAATCTGTTATTTCCACGTTCACCAACCACACCAAGATCACATGTTCCTACTGCTCAATTATTTACCTCATTGCAACAAAGACCGGGTACTGGGAACGTGTTTGCTAGTATGTCGGGTTCTGGATTTAGTACTTCTTCAAGTTCTCCTCCAATGTTCATGGGTTTAAAATCTAGACCTATTCAAAGCTTTATACGCCCACAAAATCAAAGGCCAACGGGTCCTAGAATGAAAAGACCTGTCACTCGAAGACTGCCTATGCCTAGTGCTGGAACATCTGTAGTTGATCAACGACCTATTTTGTTGAATTACATCAAACCTGCCCGTTTTGCCAAGATTAATGGCCACTCACTATAATGGCAGCATTTCAACTGAGTTTGGAGTTGTTTATTCTAAACTACTACTATTATTGTAAAAAATGTTTCATAACCACAAATATTCACAGCTAAGAAGAGATATATATGTGGTAGTAAACAAAGAACAACACAATAAGCTCTTACAATACCATTCACCACCAACTTTTTACAACATACATAAACAGAAACATACCAGAGGCAGATACCAAACATCAGTTGAAGCACCAACCGCAAGTCTTCTTCTCTCACTTCAACAAAGTATGCGAGGAAAACGAACATTTGCACCATCAAAACTCATACAGAACAAAATTGTGTGTTTTCATTGCCTTCAATAATCTTTCAACTCCAAATCCAAGCTAAATACGCTTTGGCCTTGGCACCGGCTAAAAGTCGTTAGATGCACGTGGTTCCAAAATAAACTAAGTTAGAGGACAAGCGATTTTAAAGGCATTAACTTTTTATTTTTTACAGGGAAGATACACCATCTTATTTTAACATTGCAAGGTGGAAATCATACTATCCAATAGCGGGAACTAAAGCAAACAAGTCAACAAAATAGAACAAACTAACCAAAAGTATTGCAGCATTTAAAGCCCCCAATTAATTTATCAAAGTTTGGTGAAACTACTTTACTGACATTGAAATAGATAAAACATTAAGCTAGTCTCATATAATTAAATAAACTTAGCAATATAACAATTAAAAAGGCAACAATATGTTAATTAGAGCTTAATGAAAATCTCAAAGTAGAGCAATTTCCTATGATCATGATTGATCTATAAAGTAATACAATACATTATAATTTGCACACTTTTAAATAAATCATATAGCAATGCATTTGCACATTTTTAAATAATTCTGTAGCACGTTACACACGTACCATCTCAAACTGACTCATAGTAAGAAGTGAATATGAATATCAACCATGGAGCTTATATGAGAATTACAAACATCATAACAAGCACCGTCTACTATACCTAAGGAGGTGTTTGGCACTGTGATTCGAAAGTGATTGTGTGATATTATATAACCAGAATAAGATAATCAGCTATGACAAAACAGACTACAGGAGATAGTGTTCGATATGCTTCTATCGTTTAGAGATAAGATAAATTCTAATTATTAACAATTTACACGTCCTGACCTGGTTATTCACTTATTTGACCCCTATATAACCAAATAATCAGTATCCATTTCGCTATACACAAGCAATATAATTGATCATCAGCAACTTGAAAACACAACAGTCAGATTATAACTTCCAAACCACAGTACCAAACACCCCTAAGTTCACTTCCTAATTAAAATCTCACTGACATTAGTGACAAAAGCATAGCAGTATTCAAACAGGAGGTTTCATAATGTTCCAAGTTTCAACTTTTCCCATTAAAGTTGATGAATACCTCAAAATGAATTCATCTCAAGACAATAAGTCCTCCTTTTAACCAACATCCTAGCAGCAGTTCCATAAGGCTCCTCAAACGCAGAAGAAACCCACGACCCATCCGAACCCTCCTTCTGACCCGACTGCTCACTCGGCCTAATCGCCACCAACGTAGCCCCTTTAAGCACCCTTCCATCAGGCAACTCCAAATACGGAGCATACCAAAGCTTCATATTCAAAGCCGGCACCAAAGTCCTCTTCGAAGCCGAAGAAGCCGACAACGGCTTCACCCTCAACTCCTCCAACTGTTCCTTATTCATACACAACATCCCTTGCCCATCCGCATCCGTTAAAACCAAAGAATCCAACGTCTTATGCTCTGAAATAATCGGTTGAAGCAAGTAATGCCTCGCCGAGGCTGCAATCAATGAGCTTATCGTCCACACCACCCGTAACTTCAACCCACCGTTGGTATAAAACGAATCCGGTATACTCCCATTATCCTCACCCCCAATCCCATCATAACTATTCTCACTAGATGCCAAATTTTGCATATTTTGTTTATCAATCACAGAACATGCACCTAACATAACACAATTATCAAGTGTGGACCCAAAATCCGCCCTCCATTTCAACAACACATCATCTTCTATACCTAATTCACCACTCGGAAGCTCAATCTTCAAAAACCTAATATCACCAAAGTTTTTAAGTACCTGTGTAGGAGAATGATGTGTAACTCCACCTAACTGTTCACCGTCACCGTCAACATAGCCGTCACCGTTACCGTTAACGTTTGTACCGACGGTTAACAACCTTTTGTGACCTAAAAACTGACCAATTGCTTGAATCGGTTTAACAATTCCACCAACTACGAGTCTGAAAAAACTAGAAAACGGTGTACAAGATTTATCGGTGCCGGAGGCTGACGTGGCATCGTCGTCGGAGATGACGCAGTCGACGCGAACGACGACGTTTTCGACCTGAGGAATTAGGGTTTGGAATCGCTTGGAAACGACGCAGCAGCGGCCTAGGGTTTTGACGTCGCCGATCATGTTGAAGATTGATAAGAGGAGAGATTCTGGAAGCAGGTCGAAGTGATCGACGGTGTGCGGTGGCTCGGGGTGGATTCTGGTGGTGAGATCTGGTCGGAGAGATGACATCATCGGTGAATTGAAGAGAGAGATCTAGAGAGGGAATTCTAGAGAGAGAGAGAGAGAGAGAGAGCGCAGTGGGCGTGTGGGGAGGATAAAGATGGAGAGGAGTTTCAATCAATCGATCCATCGAAAGATTATATTCTTTATTTATTTATTTTTATGATTTCTTTCAATATATTATTGTATAATGTATTTGTTTTATATTTCTTTTCCAAGTGTTATATATTGTTCGAAAAATATTAAAATAATATATATTATTATTATTTTATTTAATATATAAAAAAGGGGAGTATGAGTTGAGCTAGTTTAAAGTTTGATAGTATAGAAGTTGTATTTGGGTTGAGGGAGTGCAAATTTTGATGATATAGAAAGTTAAAGCTTGTATTTGGGTTTGTATTTAAGTCTAGTCAGTTTATTTACCAATATACCCTAATCATATAGCTTGCAAATCTCTTATTTATAAGAATCAAAATCCATGAATCTAGTTATGCTATCGTGCTCTGAAACCCATGTCTTTTATACTGTGATCCAAAACATCTTATACATGTTATCAAATGCCTTCTCAAAATAGACGTGCTTTGAAGATGTATGTGGTTTATTTAGCTACTAGAACGATTATGATTATAACTGATAACCTCATCGTCTAAATTGTGTTGGCTCTTGGTGAAATATAAAAATTAGTTTCGTCAATGATTTTTTAATGTATCTTATAAGTGAATCCAATGAGCCTTTTTGACATAAATTTTTGTGTAAGTTAACATGACCATAAATAAATTAAATACTACGGGTTCACATCAAAATAGAAGAAAGAGTTCTTATGCGTCTGTGAATATTAAATTAGAAATCTTATTTATTTTGTAAACGATAAAGGTAAAATAAGTACTCTGTCGGATATGAATAAAAAATGAAACATTTGAGCAGTGGTCCCTGCGAGATTTCGATGGTCATGGATCTCACAAGGCTTCAATAGTCACTGGTTGGTACGTGTTCGAAATAATTTAGTAAACTTGTTAGACATAGATATAGGCTATCATGGTGTTCCATGCTTGGTTTTATTTCAAAGATTGTGCACGAGCTATCCACGAATCTTTATCCATTTCAATGATAATAATATCACTAATAATAAAATTACTTTTGAATATTTATTTTGCAGTATCATTTGTTTCAATATAGTTTAACATGTTGGCAACTCTTCATATATACTTTTGTTTTTTTCCTTATAATATTAAAATATTATTTCATCATTCAATACGCTTTTGCCATAATTGGCATTAATAAAAATGTATACATAGCTACGTGTTTATAAAGTAGTTTTAGTTTGTGTATATAACAACTAATAAATCAATTAATATAATATAACTTCTTGTGACGTAATAGTTAATTAATATCATTAATAATAAAAACAAGTATCTAATCTGGAAACAGCTAAGGTGTTGGTGATTTATGTTATGTGACCATAAAATACCAAAACCAGCTAGGAGGAGAGTAAATAATGGGATTAAAAGAACTCAACAGCTACCATTGAATCATTGTAGTTTTTTATATATTTTATATAAAACATTTATTTTATATTTAAATTAGTTAGGCACAGACCCATTTAAGCTCTCTCTAAATAATTGTATCAATTATTAAGCCATCTATCATTTTATGATATTAAATATTTAAATCCTAATTAGATGTCTTTAGTTGTTTAGAGCGTGCGAGTTAAAAGAATTATAATTTACAATTTGGCTACAACAAATAATATGCCATTTAAACAGTCATAAGCAAACTCGTGTTTGAACCGGTTGTTTTATTGGTCTATTAATCAAACCTTTAGGGATTTATGTGTGTCTATGTATATATAAACTCGTGTATGAGTATACAACTTTAATAAAATATAAAGACGGAAATATACAAAAGATAATGCTTGGACTAGTAACTAATCAGTAAATGAGATTAAAAGAAAACTAAGAAAAAATGAAAGTTTGATCCAATCGGTCATATTCACTCGTTCCTTCAATCCAAACCATTAAAAGTACTTAATCAATCAGGTTAGTTGTGTAGCCGATTCCAGGCCTTATTACAACGACCTTGAAATCAAATCAATTTTGTTACATGATATAGAAATGTAATACAGGGTCTTAATTGTAATATTGAAATAGTTGGGGGGCCTAGATGTTAGAATAGTAGTTAGACGTTAATGAGTCGTTAATGGCAGTTGTACTTAAATAGATGGGTAATAACTGAATGAGTAGTTAGTTGTGTTGGTATCTTCTTTGTTCTCTCTCTAACATTCACGTATCAATTGGTATCAGAGCTATCGATCCTCGGTACTCTGCAACTCCATTTGATTGAGAATCTGTTGTATCGTTTCAATCTGGTAATTTGATCCTAATTCGATCAAATTTCGTTCCAATTTGCGTTGTTTCACTTCGGAATTGATCATTGTTCGATCAATTCTATTCGTATTCTTCGTTTCATCACTTGAATTGATCATTGATTCGATCGATTTGTTCAACAAATTGAATTTAAAAAATCTTTTATAAAACAGAGTGTTCATAATCTGGTTCCTATGGCGACAACAAGAGGCCAAACTGAGATTGAGAAGACTTTGAAGGAGCAAGCAACTTCGTTGCTTAAAATTGATGCTTTTATGGCGAAAACGGAGCATAATTTTACTGACCTCAGGCAGTTATTGGAGAAATTGGTTAGCAGTAACAACCATAATCAAACAAGTTCCAGCAATATGGTTAATAGTAATCAAGAATTCAATAATCTCAATCGAAATGACAGATTATTCAGGTTGGGAAAGATAGAATTTCCGAAGTATGATGGGACTGAAGATGTTGAAGATTGGGTGTGTAAGTGTGAGCACTTCTTTGATGTGGATGATACACCAGAGAATTACAAAGTCAGGTATGTTGTGATTAACCTGGAAGGTAAGGCCATGAAATGGCACAATAATTTTGCAAAAACAAGGCCTATTGCTGGTGTTACATGGGTAGAATATGCTAGAACAATCACTAATAGGTTTTCTAAACTACTGTTTAGAGATGCTATGGGAATTTTATCTTCTACTGTCCAGAATGGGGAATTAGAAACTTATTGTGATGAATTTGATGAAAATCTGTTGAGGGTGACTATTGCAGAAGAATATGCAATTAGTCTTTTCATTAAGGGTCTTAAACCAGAACTAGGGGGACCAGTTACTATGTTTGACCCTAAAACTATGAAGGAAGCATATATGTTAGCTAAGAAACAGAAACTTGCTAATGATAAGATGAAATCTCCGTTCAAACCTTCATTCAATTCCAAACCAACACCATCCAATTTTGTTCACAATCCTAAACCTGTGTCAACCTTTAAACCACCAGTTCATACATCACACTTACCATTATTACCTAATCCTCCTACAAACCAAAAGTTGACCACTACTAGAAGACTAACCAGTAAGGAAATTGAAAGTAAAAGATCAAGAGGGGAATGTTTTTGGTGCAATGACAAATTTACCCCTACCCACAAATGTCCTAATAAACAATTGTTTGTCCTAGAAGTTGTTGATGGGGATGATGAATTGCCACAAGAAGGGGACTATGTGACTGATGAACCTGTTGCTGATACAGTTCAGGACACAGTCATAGACACTACAACAACTGATCCTCTTATTTCTATTCATGCTCTAACAGGTATTCCTTCTTTCTCTACTATGCAAGTAGTAGGGAATATTGGTACAAAACCCTTACAAATTTTAATAGACTCTGGGTCTACTCATAATTTCATTGATGAAAAACTGGCTGTCAAACTAAACTGTGTGATGAAAGATATAGAAGGAATGAAGGTGGGGGTGTGTGCAAAGGTTTGTCCAGGGTTTCAGTGGCAAATGCAGGCTTTGTGGATGAAGGCTGACGTATTAGTGCTGCCATTGGCTAGTTATGATACGGTGTTGGGGGTGCAGGGGTTATCTTCTCTTGGGAATATTGTTTGGAATTTCCATGATTTGACCATGCAGTTCAAGGTAGATGATAAGGTCTATCAACTGAAAGGAAGTAATACCAATAGAGTGTCATTATGTTCAATAGAATTGATGAGTTATTTGTTATCATCACAGTGCAAACAAATTGTCCAGTCTCAATTGTTTAGTTTACAAAAGGAGAAAGGGCATGATCAGTTTCAACATAAAACTGTGGTTTCTAATGGGGCGACTCCTAGTGTGATTCAGTCCTTATTACAGAAGTTTGAAGATGTGTTTGCTATTCCTAATAGTTTACCACCTTCCAGAGCCTATGATCATAGGATTATTTTGAAGGATGAGTCTATGGTTATCAGTCAAAAGCCCTATAGGTATTTCAAGCTGCACAAAAGGATGTTACAGAAAAAATGACCAAAGAATTATTGGATAGAGGGGTTATACAGGGTAGTTCCAGTCCTTTTGCAGCCCTGTAGTGTTGGTTAAGAAGAAAGATGGGTCGTGGAGAAGTGTATTGATTATAGAAGGCTTAATGAGGCAACTATTAAGAATGGTTATCCTATACCCCTAATTGAAGAACTATTGGATGAATTAGGGGAGGCCGTAATATTTTCTAAGTTGGATTTGAGATCAGGGTATCATCAAATTAGGATGTATCCTGATGATGTTAAAAAAATAGCTTTTAGGACTCATGAGGGTCATTTTGAGTTTTTGGTAATGCCATTTGGCTTAACCAATGCTCCTGCTACCTTTCAGTCCCTGATGAACCATACATTTAAAGAGTTTTTGAGGAAATCGGTGCTTGTGTTCATTGATGATATATTGGTATCCAGAAAATCATTAGAACAACATGTGGATCATTTGAAGGAGGTGTTGAATGTTTTAAGAAATGCTAAGTTGTATGCAAGACTTTCTAAATGTGCTTTTGGTGGGGAGAGAGTGGAATACTTGGGACATATCATTTCACAGGAAGGAGTGGCTACTGACCCAAAGAAGATTGAAGCAATTAAGCAATGGCCTAGACCTGCAAATGTTAAACAGTTGAGGGGTTTTTTGGGATTATCAGGGTATTATAGGAGGTTTATTCAATCTTATGGCATTTTGGCAAAACCTTTAACTTCGCTTTTAAGGAAAGATAAGTTTGTATGGACTGATGAAACCACCAGTGCTTTTGAAAGACTTAAAGAGGCAGTTTGTTCACCACCAGTGTTGGCTCTTCCAAACTTTACTAAACCGTTTGTGTTAGAGACGGATGCCTCTGCATTGGGAATTGGGGCTGTATTAATGCAAGACAACCATCCTTTGGCTTTTATTAGCAAAGCATTATCTCCTAGACAACAAGTTTTATCCGTTTATGAAAAAGAGCTTTTAGCTATCATCTATGCAGTTAAGTATTGGCATCACTATTTGTCTGTCAATCACTTTGTTAATTAAACAGACCAAAAGAGTTTAAAATACTTGTTGGAACAGAAGCTAACTACACCTTTACAGCATGCTAGGCTCTCTAAACTGATGGGATACGATTATGAAATAGTCTATAAGAAGGGAGTGGAGAATCAGGTGGCTGATGCATTTTCAAGAGTTCCAGGTCCTGCTTTGTTTACTATGTCTCTATCTACATTAGATATGAGTCTTTGGGATAGGATTAAGAAGTCATGGCAGGAAGATATGATGGTTAATGATAGGTTGGGGAAATTGATCAGAGGGGAAACTGTGACAGGTTACAAGTGGAATGGTGAAGTGTTGTTTAAAGGCAACAGGGTAGTTGTGGATAATGATGAACAGTTGCAAAGGGATATTATTAAGTTGTGTCATAATTCTAGTATGGGGGGACATTCTGGTGTACATGCCACTACTTAGAGGATCAGGGGAATGTTCAAATGGAAAGGGTTACACAAGCAAGTTAGACACTTTATTAGAACCTGTGATGTTTGCCAAAGAATTAAGTCAGAGAATGTGGCATATCCTGGTTTATTGCAACCCCTACCTGTACCTAAACATATTTTCTCTGATATTTCCATGGATTTCATTGGTGGGCTGCCTAGGGTGCAGGGTAAGGATTCTATCATGGTTGTTGTGGACAGGTTGACCAAGTTTGGCCATTTCATTCCCTTAGGGCATCCTTATACAGCTAATATGGTTGCTCAGCTTTCATGGATAATGTTTTCAAGCTTCATGGGTGGCCTCATACGATTGTATCAGATAGAGATCCTCTGTTTTTGAGTAATTTTTTGAAGGAGTTTACAAAAATGCATGGTATACAACTGGCTATGTCAACTGCATACCATCCTCAGTCTGATGGCCAGACTGAGGTAGTGAACAGATGCATTGAATCCTAGTTGAGAAGTATGACACTAAGTACCAACTTGCCTTGGATTAAATGGTTGACTCTAGCTGAGTGTGGTACAACACCAATTATCATTCTTCGATCAGGACTACACCTTTTCAGGCTCTGTATGAGTATCCACCGCCTATTTTTGTACCTTATATTCCAAAAGATTGTGCTATAGAAGCTGTGGATCAATTATGTTTAGAAAGGGAACAAACAATTAAGCAATTGAGATGGGCTTTGTCAATTGCTCAGAATCAAATGAAGCAGGTGGCAAATGGTAAAAGAACTGAGAGAGAGTTCGATGTGGGGCAATGGGTGTATTTGAGGTTACAAAATTATAGACAACACTCTTTGAGGGGTCATAAAAACAACAAACTTAGCCCTAAGTATTTTGGGCCTTTCTTAATCCTAGAAAAAATTGGTAAAGTTGCCTACAAATTAGACTTACCAGCAGAAGCCCAGCTACATCCCACTTTTCACGTATCATTGCTGAAACCAGCTCAGGGTGATCATTCCACAGTTCTTCCTTTACCGGTGCAGCCTCGTTTCTTGTTTTACCCAGCTGCTGTGATAGACAAACGGATGGTTAAGAAAGGCAATCGTGTAAGTATGGATGTATTGGTTCGTTGGAAAGACTTACCATTGACTAATTCTTCGTGGGAGAATGTGGAGGAGATGCAGGCGAGATTTCCTGATTTTGATTTCGGATTTTAATGACTGTGTGGGATATCAGAATTTTGGGGTCAAAATTTCTTAAAGAGGGAAGTATTGATATAGAAATATAATACATGGTCTTAATTGTAATATTGAAATAGTTGGGGGGCCTAGATGTTAGAATAGTAGTTAGTCGTTAATGAGTCGTTAATGGCAGTTGTACTTAAACAGATGGGTAATAACTGAATGAGTAGTGTTGTGTTGGTATCTTCTTTGTTCTCTCTCTAACTCTTTCTCTCTCTAACATTCACGTATCATTACATGAGTTCTTATTTTGCAAGTTCAATCTATGGTTATAATTATAAATTCAAAACTATAAATGAATTTGTTGAATATTATAAACCTTATTATAGCTTCAAGTCATTATATTAAGTCAAAAATATATATATCTTAACTAAAATGATATATTATACCATGAGGAATAATAAATGGCATGAAGGTGGCCTGGCTGATATATAATATCATCAACCACAAAAACGTTATAAGATTATTGTGTCCGATTCTTGTCTCATGGGATCATATAATATAATTAATGATCCCTCAATTTTGGATTTCTTGTACCCTCTTTTGTATTCCTTCCTTTAACAGAAAGCAAAAGTAAAGAAAAAAAATGATTTATTAATAATTGACAATCAAAGTATACCCTACCTGATCCGACTCTTTAATCAGTACCCCTTCTTGTGGAGGGCAGGTTAGCCCGACCCGAAAAACCATCTAAAACTTTTTATGTATTCTCAGAGACGGCCCTGAAACTCGCGAAGTATATAAACGCTAAAGCCAAACTATATGCTTATATACAATAATCAAAATCAAAACAACTATTTATTTTTGTAGCACAAAGAACAAATCATCAAAGCATTAATGCTTTGACTAAGGATTTAGCAACTAAAATATATTTTTGAAAAACTTGTGAAAATGTCAACACTCAACAGTTTGATGCCATATTGGCTAATGGAAAACTTTGAGGACGCTTTATATTCAATAGTTATGGACCCATTATCACTGGGCTTGGTAACGCTTGCATGTAACCCAAGTGGGGGTATTAAAATGGGTTGGACTATGAATTAGTTCAGTTTGGTTAGGCTTAATTGTGCTAAATATGGCTTGCCCGTTCCAAGTTGGTCCATGTGACTTGAGCAAAGACTCGGGTTACTTGGATCCTAGACTTAGGGACACTTCGTTAGGCTGGCTTCACAGAGTTGCGAAAACCCTTGACTCCTGACAGTGGAAGGATAACAAACTTGGGTTCATTAGGTGCATGTAACCCATTGTTTTGAATCAAATGAAAATTCACTTATTTTAGCTTATTGAGAGATTAAATTAAATTAAATTAACCTTTAAATTACATCTTCTTTTTGAACAAGTCAGTGAACTTTATTATCACACGAACCTCCACTCTAACAGGGTGCTAGAGCAGAGGGCATACACCAAATGGCTCATAATTAAGAAATTACTATTTAATTAAATTCTAAATTAGGTGACTTTCAATTACTTTGACCCTCCACACTATTTTACCCATTCGATCCGCTAAAGGATAATTCAACCCGCTAGAAGAATAGCCAATTTTATTTGACCCAAACTAATTATTTGACCCTTAAATAATAACCAAAATTTGTTTATCCAAACATTAAACAACTTTTAATCTAAAAACAGTTCCAATATGTGACATCCAAACACCACCTACAATATTGAGTTGTACTTGATCTTACCACTTTCTGGCATATATGTTCACCATTTTATGGGTCCCATCTTCACTTCTACTTGTATCAACTGGATGAAAAACCTTACATCTTTGTTTCATTTCACAATTTTTGCAACCATAAAAAAATGTTACCAGAAAACTCACGAAACCCCACCAATACCCTACTAACCAATAGGATTATATAAAATACAACTAGCGCTTATAACTTGGATCCTAGATAGCTGAACTCTTTCCATAAGAAAACAACAGAAACCAGATGATAACTGAAAAGGACCACATAAATAGATACAATCAACCGTTTTAATTTCTATTAGTTGGTTCTTTGTACAACCTATTTAATAAAAAAAAAACACTCGGGGTTCAGTATCCTTACATACTTACATTGTATTTTTTTTTTTAGAAAATTGTTAAAGCTAAATGAGTAAATAGAACATTTGTGTAAATCGGTTACTAACTTACTATTTTGTGTTTATTCTTTTCGTATTAAACCAGAAGTAGAAAGTTAAATGTGAGGTAAGTGAATTTCATGATTGTTTAGTTTGGTGGCTATGTTTAACCGTTTAATAACAATATTAAAACTTGAATGATTTTTTGTGGCCAAGAAAAAGTTTCACATAGTCTAATGGATCCTCGTGTTTTCCAAAACTATTCATTTGTGTCAAATTCATTAACCTCGTCTGTTTTTAGACGTGAGATGGATGTAACATTTTGAGGCGTAACACATGTATTGAGTGAAGATTAATACGTTTTAAATGGAAAATAAAAGATTGTCTACAGAGATGAAAAAAACGTATTCCGGCATCCCATAATAAATAAACCATTTAATAAGTCCTGAAAATGTGGGTGTTACAGTTGAATAGGAAACGTAAAATTTAAATTTCATTAAAATCAAAAACTAGAAACAATCCCAGTAAAAGTCGTAACAACAAAAACCCTAATCATAACACAGAGAGAATGAATGATATTGCAAGCGGTTGTAAATGCAATACGGCAGATCGCCATTTAACTTGTTAAGGCTAAAAGAAGTCTGAATGGTACACTTCACCAGTTTTGCAGTAGCAATATTGACATTGACAATGTTATAAAAGTGCAACTTTGAGTAAATTACAGGTTTGGCCCTTGTTGTAATGCTGATTTTATAACAAATAACTCCATTTTAATACATTAGAATGCACATGAGTTGAGTGTTTAGTATTTATGGGCTTATGGCTACATAATCTTTCAAGTCTCTGAAACAATACATAAGTACATAACTGAAAACAATGGCAAGTGCAGAAGCAAACACTGAATAATTAATAAGTACTGAAACACCTGATTCCAAACACTACTGCCAGGTCATACAGTTCTACTTCATCAGAATAACCACCTGGGGTTGCTACTTGCTGATGTGGCAAACACCTGATACCACTACCACTGTTGCTTGCAGCACTTTAAGGGCACTCGGGGCGTCATCGGGTACCGTGTCGTGTACCCCCTACCCGATCGGGAACACCGCCGCCAACAGTTCGGGTATCAATCCCGGGTGATGTTTGGCGAGTAGAAGAGAGAGACAGATATGTGTTAAGTGCATAGGAGGGAGAGAGAGAGAGAGAGACAGAGAGAGATGCGTGTGTTGCAGGGGTCCAAGATGATGGGAGCACTGCTGGTTCGGGCCGGTGCTCGTCGGGTAGGTGACATGGCGGCGGGTGTCGGTGTCTTTTTCGGTGAACGCCCCAAGTGCCCTAAAACTATAAATAATTAAATCTATAACCAGGTTTGGCAGTTGGCTACCACAGTTTATGGTGGTAAACTGTGATCAGACATGCTAACTACCTTGGTTTGCCTCAACATATGAGGCAATCAATGGGTCAACTTTGATCAAAATTTAGATGAGAAGGCTGCTGATATGTAAAACGTTTAAAAAGAATGAAGAGATTCTGAATTGTTTACTTGATATATTAGGCTGATATGTAGAAGAGACGAGAGAGAAACAGCTTTTGGTTGCACATAGAGCAATGCCTCACGTATGTAAAGCTCTCACTCCACGTCCTCACCTCAAAATTCGCCTTTCTGGATCTATAGGGCTTTAGAGCTCCTTGTGCTTTTAACCACAAATTCAGAAATGAGAAACCCGTCCAGAATCACTGAGAAGATATACGAGTACCTAGGGGAAAAGTGAAACTACCGTTGTTTTCTCAAAGCATAAAAAATACTTAAAAAGTCGGGTTCATTCTACCCAGAAATTGCTATGTTAACTTGTTTCATGCATAGTTATCAGATAGCGAATAGCAACAACGTACCTATATGCTACGTAGCGATAGCGATGAAATAGCGCCCACTATTTCGTGTTTAGCGAGAAGGTAGTTAAAAATTTAAGAAATAAAAATTAGCTATCTATATATATTTTTTATATACATAATATTTATTTTATACCTTTTTATGTATAAAAATATAAGTCTAAGGAACAAATGTAAGCTAGTGAAAATAGACGGGTTAACTGTTAAGATACACAAACTAAGTTTACGTTATGTAAATGTTACAAGTTTTAGGGAGTAAATGCAACTTAATGAAAGATAGGGTTAAAAGTTAAAATCCATAAATATGTAACCTAAAAAGGCTCCAACGTAATAAAAACGTAGTCGCTCTTCTTCTTCCTAAGTTTCCAGCAAGTTTCCGGCAGAAATTGCAGGTTTCCGGCAGGAATTAGTAGTTTATAAAACCCTAAAGCCTAAAACACGCTAAAAACCCAGCCGCTCTCTTCTTCATCATCTTCTTCTTCTTCTTCCTGCTTTCCAGCAGAAAGCATCACCGGAATCGGAATTTTTCGCCAGAAATCGCCGCCGGAGTCGCTATCTGCTCGCTATGTGGTCGATATGCCCCCTTGTAGCGGAGGTTGGCCGCCACGCCACGCTATTCGATATAGCGTCCGCTATGGACGCTATTGATAACTATGGTTTCATGGTCTTCTATATCATATTTTGTGCAACTTCCTCATTTAAAATACACATATTGTTTTACTTTGAGATCAGTAAACCTGATATGCAATGTCGTGGCACGTACAAAGGCATAAAAGTTTATAGCAATTATTATTATACGAGTTCCTGCCTTGTAGCTATAACTGGTAAGCTAGGGCATCAGTAGGAAGAAGTCAAAAGGCAGATAAAATGCGCCCAGAGGGAGCTCATGCACATTGAAAAAGCTTCAATAATACGTTTCGCTTTTTTTGTCAAAAGCTTGACCAGCAAGAAAAAGCTTTTGGCTGAAGACAAAAAGTTGACCCACTTCAAAATCCAAGTTATATCAGTTGATTGGCACACATACTGATCAGACAACCCAGTGTCCTACACTTTCATGTGCTCCCTAACAAGGACCCCCACTCTCCCAAAACACACACATACACACAAACCACAAGTAAAAATCCTACATGAATGGAGGGACCCTAAAATCCTAAAGACATTCTTAAATGGGAAACTCAACTAAGATAACATAGTGTGGTTTATTTGGGCTCTAATCATACTTATCAATAGCAAATCATGACAAGGTACCTATATGCTCCGTAGAGATTGCGACGTAATAGGGCCGCTATTTCATGTTTAGCTATAAAGTAGTCAAAAATATAAGAAATAAAAAATAATTATTGATAATTTTTTATAAATATATATAATGTTAATTTTATACTTTTTTATGTATAAATCTATAAGTTATGGACCAAATGTAAACCAGTGAAAACAGAGGAGGTTAAATGTTAAAATACATAAACAAATTTTACACTTATATAAATTTTTATAAGTTTAAGCGACTAAATGTAAACTAGTGAAAGATTGAGGGGTTAGGTGTTAAAATACATAAAGTTATTTAACCTAAATGGCTAAAATGCAAGAAACAATCACTGCTCTTCTTCCTGGTTTCCGGCAGAAATTGCAGCACCGGAGCCGGAATTAGTCGCCGGAATGCTATGGAGTCGCAACTTAACAGATTGCGAGATATGTGTGATACGCTATGAAGCGCGCGATAGCAAACGCTATCTTCGCTATCGATAACTATGGCTCTAATATCTCCCAAATATTCCAGGACAACAATGCAGCAGCATCTGCCAAGGGTTTGATCCTTAAAGGAGCAGCAGACACAAGATCTGACCGAAGGAGTTTCCTGTAGAGTTGCAGAGTCTAATTATGACCCGACAATTTTAAGACCGCCCAAGTAGAAAAAAGTAGTTCATGGGTCTGGCATATATGGATATTTTGCCCTTTCTCCTGCTATAGATATAGACATATATATAATTCATATATGGTTGTAAGAATAAAGATTGAAATCAATAGTGCAGCCATGGATTAGGTCATTACAAGATTGAATCGCTTAAAGCAAGATCAGAATTGATTCACAAGTCATAGCCATAACAAATACCTAAATTCAGGATTAATTAGCTTTGAAAAAGTGGAGAAATGCGGTGAAAGAATTCAGTGTAGTTTAGAAATGAATTTGATTTATAAAGAGTGAACTTTGAAGGTAGAAACGACATGTTAAGTCTCACGAAGAGCTATATTCCCTCTTATTTTTAACCACATAGTTTTTTGCTTCAAGATCGTGTATACCTGAATACCAAATCAAGAGGTAGGAAGAAGATCAAGAAGCTTACTATTCCAGATTACAGAATCTCAGTTGAAGAAAAGATTATACCGAAGATTCAAAGAGCAAGCAGAACAAGAGCAACCATTCAGAAAACATCAGTTATCATGATTAAAATTATGTCATAAAAGTAACCGCACGAGCATAATAACATTTTAAAAAGACAGAATCCGCACTACCAAAGAACAGGAGTTTGTTTATTAAAGAGTAAGGGGAGAAAGAAAAGGTCCTGATAAAACAAGTGCTGCTGAATGGAGCCATAGATGAATCTTCCAGAATGATCTTAAGAAGAGATAACTCCAGTAGATAGAACCCAAGAGATCGAAATCCATTTCATGATAAGAAAACCCTTAAGAGAGACTATTGATAATTAAACCATAATTCACCTTCCACTTATAATTAGGTGGCCATTATGAAAGCCTGAATCAAGTTCTCAGCTGAGCGCTTTTGTTCAGGTGTCCCGGAAATCACAGCCACACGATCACCCCGAGATGATTTGGAATCAGATATCTCCACAGAAGCCCCCGATATCTAGAACACAAAAAAACACATTAAATGGGATTTTTCTAAGTAATTAATATCTCTAAATTATGAAGTATAAAACGAAAAGATAGACACAAAAGAAGGAATGAAAATCACCTTACGGATATTGTCCACGTTAGCTCCACCTTTACCCATCACTTTACCAACCGCATGACCGGGTACCACCATCTCGGATGCAGAAGAAGGCAATCTGATTAACATCAAGACCAAATTAGCAAGGGGCAAAAGAGTCGATAATACCAAAATAACTACTTACCCTCCATAGAGTTGCTTTGAAGAATAAGAAGGCAACGATCCATACCCACTGTCACTCATCTGTAACCAGAAACATATCCAATTAGCATACAAGATATAATCCACAAATTTAACATATAATTCATGATGATTCAATGATGCAACATACCGCGTATATGGAGCTTGAAGAAAGCAAGCCCAGACCACTACTGGTTTCTGCTCTGTGCTCATAACCCAAAGAAGCGAGTGATGAAACGCTAGGTAAAACTGAAGGTACAGGAATACCACTTCCACCGGCAAACACGGAATCATTCCCAGAAGATGGGTTATGACCGCTATCTCTATCTTTTAACACATCATCACGAAGGCGGAGAACTATCTGAACAAGCGCATCTCTCACACTGCCAACTTCTCCGATCACCTGCATGTTACAATAATAGTTATAGAACAGTTAAAAGATCAACTGATAGTAAAAACGTAAAATGAATGAATGAAGTATACCTCAACAAGTTCATCATTAGCATCTGCACATTTGGGTTTATCCCCTTTTGATATGCGAACATCAGCTCTAGTTCTTTTTCGAATTTCGTTTATGATTGAACCACTTTTACCTATAATGCAACCGATCACTTTGGAAGGAACAAGAAGCCTGATGGAAACGTTGTCCTCGTCGTCTTCATTTATTTTTCCTTGAAGTAATAAAACTGCTTCGACTGCCATTGATTTTACATCATCCAATGACTGCAAATAAACATCACAATAGGATAAGATACAAAAAAGGATCTTTATGAGTGATTAAAACAAAATCAAAACCATACTTCTGTTGCTTGGACTGTTACAATGCATTCATCGCGTCTGGTGTCATCAACATCAACACGAGCACCACTAGCTTCTCTGACACTTTTAATAGAGGCCCCACCCCTTCCGATAACACGTCCAATTTTGTTAAACGGGCAGAGAACCCTTATTATCAACTCCCCTGTTAAAGAGGCGCCAGAAAATCCAGAAACCACAGGAAGGGCAGAAGAGTAAATTGGCCATTGGTTCCCTGAATCCGCATAACCTTGAAATTCTTGAACGTGTGAACCACCAAGAGCAGAAGGAACAGATCTCGTGGGCACGTATGGATCCACACCTGGGTATAACCCAGCAGCAGGAAAGATCGGTAGATCAGAAGGTATAATGATGCTAGGAGGAGCTTCAGTAACAGATGTTTCAAGAGGAACATCTTCTTTAGGGGTAAACTTGTACATAATCGTCGAGACAGCAAATAGTGCTTTTCTCACTGCATCCGGTTCACCAGTTATCTAAATAAATAAAAGAATGTGTCAAAAAACAAATAATTAAAATGACACAATTAGTTAACTACAGACGACTAACCTGAACAAAGTTGTCGAATTCCATGGCACACGAATGATTAGGATCACCAACATCTTTAGGAGAAACTTTAATATTTGTCCTCGTCTTACTTCTTAACCTCTTTATCGTTGCACCGGCTTTCCCGATAAGGTTAGCAGACTGACTAGACGGTGCAAGAATCTGGCACTCTGTCTTATCCTTATACTTCTTATCTGAATCACCACCCGTACCCACCACGTTCACAATCGCATTATGCACCCGTATAAGCGCATCCTGCGCAGCGCATATCGGTTCCATATCCCCAACCTCATCATCCGGCTCAATATCCACCTTCTCCTTAACATAACAAAAAATCGTTATCACCCTATGCTTTGACCCTGGAAACGGGTCCACTACCTTAACCTTCGCCCTCGTATCTTGCCTAATCGAGTTTATAACCTTCCCACTCTTCCCAATCACACTCCCGATAAACCGATCCGGACATAATATCCTATACACAATCAACTCACCATTCTCCCTCTCCTTATCATACTTATTATTGTTGTTGTTGTTGTTATAATTATAATTGTTATTACTTCGATCGTCTCTTTCATTTCCTCGTCTTCGTTGATTCTTGTTATCGTCCCGATCTCTATCCCTATCCCTTTTATTAAACTGTCGTCTTCCATTCTCACCCATACTTTATACAATTACTGTACGTATAACACTGATACATATACAGAATAATTAATAAAGTAACTAAATGTATTAGATGTGTTGATATATCAACATAATTATGATGAATTTTCACCCATACTTTATACAATTCCTGTACGTATAACACCGATATATATACAGAATAATTAATAAAGTAACTAAACGTATCAGATGTATTGATACATCAACATAATTATGATGAATTTTCACCCATACTTTATACAATTCCTGTACGTATAAAGCCAATATATATACGGAATAATTAACAATGTAACTAAACGTATCAGATGCATCGATATATCAAAAAAATTACGATGAATTTAGAACGAAAACGTAACGGATCAATGAAACCCTAACATAAAAAGTCAACGGTGAATGTATGATGCGAATTCATAGTAATTGAGAGGTGAAATTGTTACATGAATTAGTGTACGATAAGATAAGAAGAAAAAGTGAATTGATCGAACCTGATTAGATGAACGGCAAAGAAAGTACCAAACGGAGTAAAAAAAACCCTAGGATTTGATGCAACGGATGCGAAATTGTGTGTTGAAGTAAAATATTTGATGTAAAAAGGATCTCGTATGTTACATATATCTCCCTTGGGGTTTTAAATTTGGAATGTTCAGTCCATGAACGTTTTGTAAAAAGAATTGTTATGGTTAGATTCCAAATATTTTATATTTATACTTTATCTATACCTTTTTGTTAATGAATTTATATAAAAATAGATTGTAAACGGACAATAAGCTGCGTTGCTACCAATTTTTGGAATAACAAAAGTGAGTCTTTTAAAAACTATGTTTATAGATCTCGGGTCATAACATTACTATACATGACCCTTTAAACTCAACTAAGTAGGTTCACAGCCTCTGGCGCTAGGAAACCAAAAGTATCGAAAGCAAATGGGATAAACGCATGCTGGTTGTCAAAGCATGCTTTCTCGTGTTTGGTTACTTTACACAAAGCAGCTTGCCCTACTGTAAAAGCACTACCCCTTAAGCCCATAAGCGGGAAAGCCTCTGTTAGATCCACACATGCATGTTTTATGGATATTAAGTTTTAAATGCTTTAATTAAAAGAAAATTGTAAATTAATGCGGATATTGTAATTAGCAAAAAAATTGAACGTCAAAATCGGATCACTTGCAGACACTAGAGTATTATCGTGCCTCCAGCGGAACCATCTGATCACATCCATCTCCAATAGACAATAATGCGTATACATCAATTCAGTAGGAAACCCAATAAATATGAAAAAAAAACCCTTGTGAAAATCAAATCTAAAACCTCAGTGTCCCTACACCTTATCTCACCTCTAAAATACCACAAATTACACTGCTTTCCAGGAATTAGCAACAAATTGGAGATAACACTTGTTGCAGTGATGAAATTGTCTTTCGTATATGTTTAAAGGGGCCATATGAGACAAAAAGGCATGTTGTTAAACTTGCCATGTGCGTTAGTACATATTGCCAAACTCCAGTATTAGAGTAAGTCAAGATACTATTTCTATAGAACGTATTTGGAGGTTAGTATAAAAGGCAATAAAGAGTTGATTAACATTTTTTCTTCTTGGGATGAGTTTACATTTGGAGGGTAGTATAAAAGGCAATAAAGAGTCACTTAACAGTTTTTCTTCTTGGGATGAGTTTATATAGGGTTAAGACTTATGAGTCAACAATCGTTCCAATATTGTTTTGCATTAAACGTGTTTACTGCTAGTGCTAATAAATGTTATTGCATGTCATGCTTTGTTAGGAGGTACACTAAACCTATGGTATGGTGATAATGATCGGTAATGTTTGCATTCGCGTAGCTTATATAGGGTGGGAGGGGGCGGTTGACCCCCGAACTTTTCACTCAGTAGTGGAGAGTATGTAGTTTTTGTATAGAAATTTTTTGGTAGATACGTTTTCGACCCCCGAATCTTTAGATTTCGTACATAAAAAATCCTAGGCATGAAATCTTGAAATCTAGATTATTGAAACATCAATGTTTAAACAAAATTAGATAACCATAATGTTTGTCTTAATTAGACATTCAACTTTGTAATTTGACATCATTATGGTCAGTATTACAATGACTAGAACAATGATGAAAAACAAGATATTAGTGTTAAACACTTGTTACAATAGTGAATCCCTTTGCAATGTTAGTTTTTTTTTTCTTCATGTGTTTGAAACACTAGATGTTTTGACCCGTGACAGAAGCATGTCCTTAACCTTATCATGAGTGTTAGTACTCGATACCAAACTCTGGTGTTAGTAAGCCAAGATGATATTTTCTGTAGAGTGTGTTCGGCGGGTAGTAAAAAAGGCAGTGAGTCGATTTTTTCTCCTTGATAAGAGTATTTATGTTAGATATTTTAGTGTAATCGAGATTAACTTGGTGACCAAAGCGAATTATGATGTACATCAAACAAGTTAGGAGGTGCGGGAGTGCACGCTTGTTCGAGTTGTTATAATTCCAAGGGGGCAACTATTACATTCAGTTGAATCTAATAGTTTGAAATCCAACCACTAATAACTGGCAAGTGGCAGTTATCTGCGAATTATCTCCAAAATTCGTCAGGGTGCTTTTTTTTGGTCAGTTTGGTTCATATGAATTTCCACACAAAAACGCACACTGTGGTTCATTCTTCAAAAATCAGAGTTGTATTCGATTGAATTATTCAGTAGAACTGCCGAAATAATTTGATCTGAGAGTGACTACACGCCTCTCTGTTCATCCGGATTCCAAAAATTCCTCAACAATTTACACGGTTAATATTATTCCACGCCAATTGTTTATGGTTAATGGATTTACAATCACATGCCATGCTTTGTTAGGCGGTGGACATAATCCATAGTACGTTGATAATGTTGGCCCTGAAATGTTTGCCATAGTGATATCTGTATCTTCCTCAGATTTGTCCATATAACATCATGGTATGAAATCAAAACTATTACAACTCCCAGATCACTTGGTTTGGGAGGCGGTGGGCGAGAGGTTATACTAGAAGCCTTAGGGCAGTGGATGGACCCTGGAATGGTGGTGGTCAGGCAGTGTCATCAATGTTGTTTTAGGGCGTAGGTGGCCTTTCACCAATGGGTTTACCCAGATGACCAGGCTCGTATAGATTGGTTGATTGTTCGAAAATTTTATAACATCTAAAGTATTTAGATAAATTAAGAGGATATGAATGTTTGTCTTAATCAGCCATTTAATTTTGTAACGTGCCATCATAATAGTGAACATACATAACCCTTTTATAACAAGTTTTAATCAGGCTATACATTTGTCACTAGTGTTTTTAGTGTATTAATATAAAAATTTGTAACTATCTAATAACTATGCAATTAAGTTTTAGATTTCCAAATGAACCTCCTCTAATCAATAACAACATAGTTTGCACCATTTAGTAGGCCGTTGGTCCTGAAACATTTTTCCGAACCTGAGCATGAGTCTCGGCTTCATGCTGGAACATGTCGACTAATTCTTGCAACTCAAGTTTCCGCACTTCAACCTGTTCTTCAGTGATTGGTTTTTTCAGTCCAAAGTATAACAAACCAACTGTGATTAAGATTATTCCTATCAAGAACAGAATGCCTGCAAATAGACCAAACGCATATGGTGTATTTGTGGCTCCCGGGATCCCGTCAACATTAATCCCAAATAATCCGGTGATGATTGACAGGATAAGGCCGCACCCACCAAACACGGCTAGATTGTGTGTTACTCTCGTGCTTCTATCCTGAAAATCATGAGAAGTCATTGGTCAACCCTATTCTTTGACTTTAATGCGTAAAGGTACGGGTGTGCACGGTTCGGTTCGGTTTTATGGTAAGACCGAAACCGAATCAGTTTCGGTTTTAGCAACGGTTCGGTTTGGTTTTTCAGTTATTGTAACAAAATTACGTAACAATTAAAAATAAAAAGTATAATCCAAAATTTAAAAACTGTCTTTGATGTTTACGTTTAAGTTATTATATTTAATCTTTTTAAGTAATATTTTTCACATAAACCTAACCTTCTAATATATTTTTGTATTTGTCCAAAGGTTTTATTAAGACATTTTCGTTTATAATACTTTGAATATCATTTAATTTTTATATTAAATTTTGTTATTTCTTGTATGAAATAGAAATATCATTTCAATTATAAATAAACATGTTAATGTTTTTATTATAAATACTTAACATTCAAGAAAAAAATTAATAATTCCTACTAGCATGGATTAAAACTTAAACTTAAACATCAAATGATAAAAATATATGGATTGGGCCTACTATTGTATCTTATCGGTTAGGTTCGGATTTTTTTTTCGGTTATTGAAAATGGTTATCCGAAAACCAAACCGTCGGTTTTTGTTTCGGTTCGGTTTATTCGGTTACGGTTCGTTTATTTCTAATTTTGGTTTTCTGCTCACTCCTAGGTAAAGTATCATTGTAGGTTATTAAACAATAATTATCTAATGCAGACAAACCTGCAACCATGCCCGTTTAGTGCTTTGCATGACGTCTTGAATAGTAAACAAGCGACCACGAACTGCTTCTTGTTCCTCAAGCATTTCTCTCGTACCTTTTCGTATTCCCTCAAGCAACGTTTTGGTTGCATTTCCTTTCAAGTGTTGGAGAAATTCAAATACTATTTCTTCCCTTGCATGCAACGACCATTTGACTCGAATAACCTTGCAAAAAAATAATTCCATGAACTAAAAGTTGCCGTTGACTTTATGTAAGTCAAACAAAGGTTCAAATCGTAGCAAACCTGTTGCGATAATCTTTTGATTTCTTGGTTGAGTATTACAATGAAAAGGTTCAAATCTTCATTGTTTCTCCTATTCCAACATACAATATTGTTATTGATATTATAATTTTAATATTTTCTGGCATGACAACTTGTATGAAATTAATGAGAAACGACATCCCTTGCAATTATAAATGAAGCAAGGCAAGAACATAAATGAAATAGATAAGATATTTTTGATAAAAGACCCTAGAAAGTTTTATTTATATATTGTGTTAACAAAAATATATGCTTTAAAAATTTAGGGGTAATAACTAGGGTTGTAAACGAACCGAATGGACATGAACGAGACCTTGTTTGGGTTAGTTCATTAAGGAATGATCATGTTCATGAGCACTTACCGAATGTAAACGAACACAAACAAATGTGCATGAATATAAATGAACACAAACGAACTTTATATATTTATTTTAAAATAAAATCTGCATTTTTCATTAGAAAGATTACGAAGAATCTACCAAAAATAAATAAGTACTTAACATTACTATCCAAACATAGTTGACATAATTATCATAAACATAATTTACACAAAAAATTAAGAAGTCTGTCAAGCTTTAACACAAACTGAAATTGAAATGGTCAAATGAGGGATGTTGGCGGAGGCGTATATAAAACTATGGTTCAAATTTTTTAAAAACTAAAAGCATTAAAAAATGAACAAAAGAAAAACCTTTAATGAACAAACACAGATGAACACATTACCACGTTCACGAACATAAACGAATGAACACATATCGTTTGTTTAACTTATCGAACGGAATTTCTTGTTCATATTTGTTCATTTATTAAACGAACGAACATAAACAAAATTCCCGCGAACGGTTCACAAGTTGGTCACTGAACGTTCAATTCGTTTACATCCCTAGTAATAACTTATCAAGAATAACTAGCTTTTGAGAGTATATCATGCATAAAGTACCTGTTAATAAACTTCAGTTCTACTTCATCAGCTTCACCAAATACAGACTTCCGAAATAATCTGTGCTTCACATATTTTTTATATTCTATGATCAAATACAAACTGAAAAGAATAATAAATTTAAAACGAATATATCAGCTGACCTGTCATCCCACCGTGCAAGCCGGCTGGCCAAGAGGGCTATAACTTCATGTATTGTCCGGGGAACATTATTACCGCCAGCAAAAAGAAGTTCCTGGATAAAGGATAACCCGGTAAGCTGAAAATGTATAATATAGAATATAACAAAGTTAAAAATCTCATGGCAAATTGTAAAAAACCTGAACTTCTATGACACCCAATACATTTAAACTTGATGTATCCCCTTTCTGGTGCAATGCAGTTATTAAGAAATTTTGTGCTTGCCATGAGCGAAGGACAACAGGCATGTCATCCTCTTTTATGTACGGGTCACCAATTGATTGACCAAGAAGTTCAAACAACAGACCTCCGGCAACTCTGACCGGAACCTAAGCAAGACTTGACCAAAATCAGACATTTCATTATTATAACATTAAAAAAAGAGTAAAATGCCATTTTCGTCCCTGAGGTTTGGCCCGTTGACAAAAATCAGACATTTCATTATTATAACATTAAAAAAAAGAGTAAAATGCCATTTTCGTCCCTGATGTTTGGCCAATTTTGTGACTTTCGTCCAAAGGTTTGTTTTTCCGCATCTAGATCCAAAATGTTTGAAATCTTGCCATTTTCATCCGGCTCATTGACTCCATATATTTTTCTCCGTTACGGCAGGGGTATTTTCGTCTTTTTACCTACTTGTTTTTGTTTTTTGTTTAGTAAGGGTACTTCAAATACTTGTAGATTATGCTAAATGCTTGTACAGAAAGTGAAAAAGACCAAATTGCCCTTTAAGTTAACAAAAAAGACAAAAACACCCCTGACTTACTGGAGAAAAATGGATGGAGTTAACGAGCTGGATGAAAATGGCAAGATTTCAAACCTTTTGGATCTAGATACGGGAAACTAAACCTTTGGACGAAAGTCGCAAAACTGACCAAATCTCAGGGACGAAAATAGCAATTAACTCTTAAAAAAATCTCAAAAACCAAAACAGTTAATACCTCATATAAAAGGTGTTTCATTCTCTCGCTTATGAGCCGGCTTTCATCTCGCAAAGCAATACTAATTGCAGGATGTAACCATGAGGCGTTATTAAGCCATGAACTAACGTGTGAATGGTCTGCAGCCACGTGGCACCACCATACTGGTCCAGCTGGCCGCTCCCAGTAGGGGGCGGCTAGTTCCGCAATTGTTAGGTCATCTTCATCGTCCACAAAATCAAACTGCTGCGAGGTCCAGTCAGCATGAATTTGCATTGATTCAATAAGCTCGGATATTCGGGCCCAGCCAATCGGGATCCAATGACTTGCATCCAGTTTTCCGATCATACCGTCATCCGTGCCTTCTGTAAGATTAGTGGGTTCTGATGAATAACCATCGTCTTGTTTCTTTATGTTATAAGTCTTATGAGTATTTGCTCGATGTGTTGGGTAGGCTTTTGTGTTTGGTTTCAAACTTGGCCTGACTGATCTTCTTTGATCTTTGACGTATTCAAAAGCACATAAGAGTCCTTCTGTCCAAAGCTCACTACATGATATGGATTCCTTGCTGTGACGGTTTTTATGGTGTTCCCCCTTTTCGTCAGGCGTACGATGGTTGGATCGGAGGCCATCCATGCTGTGTTATCACACAAGATATGAAATAAATACAAATCAAAAGAGAATCAATTCATCAACTGTGAATCTAATTTACTTTCAGATTTTGGTGGCACCACTGGTCTGACACGACACGATAAGACACGATTACCAGTGGTGCTAGACAAAAACACGACACGATAACTAATCGTGTCATTTTTTCCAAACACGAAGCTGTTTAGAAACAAGTTACACCACACAACCTGTTTAGGGACACAATATATATCACATATGTAGTTAAACAAAAGTTGTCAAAAGTTCATAAAGTCTTAATTGATACCATAGTTATTAAAGGCATTAGGCGCACTCAAGGCGCATAGGTCTCGCATGTGGCCTGGGCGCAAGGCGCAAAAAGAGCACGGGCCTGATAAAAAAAAGCATACAACAAAAAAAAACTTAAAATATTTTTATATAATAGAAAATTAATACAACTAAAGCTATTATATAACATTTTATATCGTCTATTCAGTACCAAAAGTTATTAATGCTAGTTTATTAGTGTAGAAAAATAGTTTGTTAGATAAAAGTAGAAATCTAGCTGGAATCTTGCCATAACTTAAAGAATTTGGTCAGAAGCTCTCCAAAATCTAGGAATCTCGCTCGAATATGCGCATGAACCATCACCTGAAGAATTAAAGCGCAAGTTCCTCAACTTAAGGCGCAATTGCCTCGCCTTGCTAGGAAATTGGGCCTAGGCGCAAGAGGCGATGGCTTTTAACAAGTATGATTGATGCATAATCCTTAGCATAATTGAAACAAAAATCCATAAACGTCTAAGGATAATTGGTAAAGGGCGTAAGGCACTAAGGGTTTAAGACACATATAAGCTAGTTTAAACAGGTCGGTAACAGGTTAACAAGTATTTAACCTGTTTAGACACGAATTTAATCGTGTCAACCTGTTTAAGACATTAAACCTGTGAAGCTCAAACCCAAACTTGTTCAACTCCGTGTTGTTTCATGTCGTATTAACAAGTCCGTTTTAGAAATTGCCAGCCCTAGATTTCACTTATCTTCTATTCATGTATTTTGTGCTTTCTTCTCTCCATAACATTTCATTAATATACATTGTTTTCATATTCTTGCTGTTTTGCTATTTGTGACCTAACTAAAATACACATCATGAATTGTTCTCATACATTTCAAGTTATGCAGCTTTAATTTTCATTCAAATTATCAAGTGCAAAGGTAATTGAATGGCGTAAACTGCAAAGTTGTCGAATCAAATACTATTCATACGTTTCAACCAATTAATTGCATAAACAGGAACACAAAAGGAAAGTAAGTTTAACGGATTAATTGCATACAAAGGTGAAGTGCGATGATAACTGACCTTATATAGGAAATTCGTCGGAGAATGTGGTCCGGTGGAAGCAACTCCGTCCGTCGATGTAGCGACGAGTGTCCAATATACGCTACCACTACTAGCACAACTCTCGAAGTGGTCAAAAAGCAAACCGCTGGGTTGGCTGGTAAAATATTTCTTTTCTTTGGAATATATGCTTTTTCTTCTGTTTTTTTCTTTGTTCATCGCTTTGGTGAATAAATCAATGTCTTGTGTTGGTACGAATCAATCATGGTCGACTGATTTTTTTTAATGAATTCCGTCAAGAAATGGGAGAGAACTGGTCGTAATGTACACTCGGTTATTTGGAAATGGAGGCTATTGGACCAACTGTTATAGTATTTGAGCAACTCTACACACGCGCGGGGAAGATTATGAACGAGGCCTTTCACATGTACCAAAGGACACAAGGTCATGACTTTAACCAGATTGCATGGTGGCAAACGCTACGAGTTGCTCCACGTCGTTAAGGATTTAAGTTATTTTATGTCGTTTTTGATGTCGCATTTATGCATTTATTTTTTTATTATGTGCTTTTCTATTTAATTAATGAATTAATATTTTTATTTTTATAGTTTTAATGAAATCAAAGTAATAACTACAATGAAAAAAATTTGAAAAAAAAACAGGAAAGGAGAAGGGGAAGAAAAGAAACCACACCTTGTAGCCTTATGACTTTTTTTTTTTACATGTAACTTATTAGAGTTGATTATATTATCCAAAATGTTTCCCAAAATTATAAACATGGTGTAAAAAGATAAATTGGCCAATGTTTCTATTGTTTCAGTTGATATTAAAAGTAACCGGTAAAGAAACCCTAATCGAGTTCGTCAGTGTCATACTAACAAGTCAAAAACCATTTATAAAAAAAAGATAAGCGGCAAGATATATTCATCATAAAGTGATGTGGTAGGTGGTGGGAGGGGGGACATGTGGGTTGTGTTAGTCTATTATGTATTAATGTATATGTATATGCTTATGCATTATATGATGAAGAGAAAGGGAGGATGACATGTGACAAAAACAAGGGGAGAAAGAGAGTAACTTGGATGAAAAGGTTGTGGTTTATAAACACTCCTTTATCTATGTTTTGATTATAAATAGGATGAGGATCATACTAATTATTACGAAAACAAAAACGAACACTTCTAAATCATTAATTTTGGGATTTAAGGTTCATATCTTTTAAATTGTATGTAAAACAAAAAAGAACACTTCTAAATCATTTAATTTTGGGATTTAAGGTTCATATCTTTTAAATTGTATGTATCTTACATTCATATGTGTATTATATTACATAAAAAATCATATACTTTTACCTACGTATACGTAGGTACTTTTATGTTAGATAATTTAGTGTAATCGGGATTAACTTGGTGACCAAAGGGAATTATGATGTACATCGAGCAAGTTAGGAGGTGCAGGAGTGCACACTTGTTCAAGTTGTTTTAATTCCAAGGGAGCAACGCCTCCGGGAGCAGGGTCCTGGGGGCGGCAGCCCCTGGCGGGGTCCAAGGGACAGAGCCTTAGATAATTAAATTGCTTTACAGAAAATGCCTTAGAAAAATAATTTTTATAAATATTCGTCACAATTTTTTAGATAAAATTAAGGCGGCAATTTAATTAAATTCAAATTTTGAACTATAACCTACCATAACTGCCAAGTGGCGGTTATCGGGGAAGGCTCTCCAAAAATTCGTGAGTCTGGTTTTGGTCACACAGGGGTTCATACGAATTCACACACAAAACGCACACAGTTGTTCATTTTCTCCAAAATCAGAGTTGTATCCGATTGGATTATTCGGTAGAACCGCCGAAATAATTTGATCTAAGAGTGACTACACGCCTCTCTGATCGTCCGAATTCTGAAAATTCCTCAACATTTTATGTTGCAATCAATGACGGTGTTTGAAAGAAACAAACAGAAAAGGATGATACAAATGAATGTAAGAAACAAAAAATTTTAAAAATATATTAAATCTCAAAATTTTAAACATATAATCGAACACATTTTTTGTTCATGTTCGTTTATTAAGAAAATGGGCATGTTCGTGTTCGTTTTGTTCGTTCGTTTAAAAACTAAGCGAACAGTTAACGAACATCGACAAACAAACATAACTTAACAAAAAATAAACAACACAACTGAGCATAATTTATTAAACATAAACGAACATAAAGTAAACTTTTATATAAATTAGTGATCAATTACAATAAATTCCATTGGAAAGCCCATTTATATTACTAGAAAGCCTAATTACCAATTAGTTACATTAGAAAGTTCCTTTTATGTTTAATACTTATACAAATATAACTACATACTTTATATATTTAAATTGAAACGAACATAAATGAATGAAAATAAACACATGTAAATAAACGAACACAAATGAACGAACATAAACGGGCGTTCACGAATATAAATGAACGAACAAAACGCGTGTTCATGTCATAATTATCAAAGGCGCTAGGCGTACTCAAGGCGCACATGCTTCGCCTAGGGCCTAGGTGCAAAGCGCAAAAAAGCGAGGGCCTGAGAAAAAAAAAACACACACCTAAATAGAAAAACAAAATATATCATGTGTTGAAAAATATTATTTTCTTCTAATAAATTAAGCAACCTTGAATGTATTTCCACAACATTCAAAGTAAAGTACCAAAATATCCTTTATTGTGTACAGAATTTTATTAGTTACCGAATAAGTTCATTAACATTATATAATGCGCATTGGTTGCAATTAATGAACTAATAAATAATTTCGAATTAAATAAAAAAACTGGATTAATTAACATTAATTGTGCATGGGTTGCAATTAATAAAGAATTTCAGATTTAATAAAAAATTATGTTGCGCTTTACTTACCTAGAAGATAAAAGCGCATTTAATGCGGCCTTAGAATTGCGCCTAGGCGCTTGAAGCGCTCGCCTTTAACAATTGTGGTTCATGTTTGTTTGTTTAACTAAATGAACAAAAAATTGTGTTCATGTTCGGTCATTCATTTAATAAACGAACTTCCCGCCGAACAAGTTCACGAACAATTCATGTGTTCGGTTTGTTTACAGGCCTAGCAAGCATTCTGGTAAAATTTAAAAAAATCAAGGTATGCTGGAGAGAGAGCAAGTGACTGTTGTCTTTATAATGTGCATTCAATAACTCATCATAGCTCATTGTGGATCCGGTAGGACCCGCAGGTGGTGTAACTTGGTAATTTCCCGGAATCACTGTTGAATTACCATACGAACCGTAACCAGAAGCAACAGCTGCAGACTGCGGCAAGCTGCTGACAGAAACACTATTTTTATACTGAGGGAGCATGGCCGCTAGTTGCTGATGATACGCTTTATTTCCAGCAAATGTCGGTTGAAAACCAGACGGCATATATGCATAATTTTGTGGCAAAAACGGGTACCCAATCATGTTGCTAAACAGTCCTAACGGAAGGGTAGGTTGGGAGTAAGGATGTACGTTAAGGTGTTGTGGACCAGCGGGCCCCGTAGCAAGAGTTTGCTGTGGTGGTTGAGATGACGAAAGCCCGACATTCTTCAACGCCTGCTTACAAAAGTTGCATTTCTTAAAATTTACAAAAAAAAGTAAAATGTCATTTTTGTCCTTGAGGCTTGGCTAGTTTTGTGACTTTCATCCAAAGGTTTGTTTTTCCACATCTGGATCTAAAAGGTTTGAAATCTTGCCAATTTCATCCGGCCTGTTAACTCCATCAATTTTTCTCTGTTAAGTCGGGGGTATTTCCGTCTTTTCCAAGGGTATTCGGTCTTTCTACATAAAGTGAAAAAGACCGAATTGCCCTTTAAGTTAACAAAAAGGACAAAGATACCCCTAAATTAACGTTGAAAAATGGATGGAGTTAACAAGTCGGATGAAAATGGCAAGATTTCAAACCTTTTGGATGCCAGATGCGGAAAAACAAACCTTTGAACGAAAGTCGCAAAACTGGTTGAACCTCAAGGACGAAAATGGCATCTTACTTATTAAAAAACAAACAAAACGTTCAAGTAATTAATCTGATGCAGTAGCCAATAGGCCCGGTACCTCGGCCATTGATATGGTTGGGTCGCTGATGGAGGATGCTGAGTCAGCAAACCTAGTAGGCATCGATTGACTAACTGAAAATTGTGAGTATGACAGATCAGATTCTCTGATAGGATTACCATTAGCTGTAGCCTGCTGCAGAATAGTCAAAGAGAGTTGATATTAGTAATGCTCGAGATACGAAGTTATGATGTAGACCATATTACCATGTCATTCAAAAAGGGTGTAGACATTTGACTTTCACTGCCTCGTGTCACTTCAAATGTATGAGCGTGTGAAGGTTGGGGGAAACCGTATTGACTTTGACCGCCATGGGTCACTTCAGGGTCCTCTTGTTTCAATATTGAAGTTTGTGAAGGAGAGGGTAGCTCGTAACTTTCTGCTCCTGTTACGTTTCTTGTAGGACCATCGTCATAATACTCGTGATTTCTGCAAAGAGAAGTTATATAAGAATAAATAAATAAATCAAAACAAAAATGACTAAGTGATAATGAGATTATAAGTATACATAGGTTCAGAATGGTCAGCAGTTGAAGGTCTCGAGAAACCGGTATTTAGATTTATATTTGCACTAAAGCTTCCAAAACTTAAGTGTGAGCAATCGGCAGTGTTGACTTGTAGATGACTCGGAATTACTAAAGACGGGGCATCCTCTTCAGGTTGTAGCGTGTCATCCACTTCTTGTACTGTAAGCTTTTGCATATTCGCACTCACGGATGATAAAGATGCATCTAGTTCTTCAACTGAAACAAGAAAATTACAAATATCAGTTACTACTATCTCACTATTTCGACTGATTAACCGAACAGAAAAGGGTAAAGCAAAGTAATTACCGTCATTGTGCTCATAAGGGCCATTATCATAAACAGGTTCGGTCACAGAAGCAGGGCTCGCATGGTTCTCGTTTTCATCTTCATCAGAACTTTCATCTTGAGCCTCCACCTCATTGGTTTCACGGTCCAAGACCTCGTTGGTTTGATAGTTTGACTGAGCAGAAGTCAAACCAGATTCGTCTTGTGGCTGGTCTATAGGCCAATCATCATCAGGTGAAACGTGATCATATTCAGGCTGTTTTTCTGGAACAACAACGTTGTGACTGACACTCTGTTGAGAAGGGTTTGAAGAGGTGTAATAATCGTTGGTTTGTGGTCTACCCATTTTGACTATGTCAGCCATTGACTTTTGACAGGGACCACCCAACCATGCAGGTTGGTCTCCGGAAGTTGGTTGTGAAAACGATGCGCCGTCGGTAGTAGTGACAGTTGTTGATTCGCTTTTGTACCCAACTGAATCACTGTAATAATGATATACGTTAAAATATATATAATTTAGTTCCCCATTTTACCCCCGTTTTGTGCATTTTTAGCCAAAATATCGTCGTATAGGTACTTAATCGTTCCATTTTATATTTTCAGGTCCTAAACGACGTAGCGCAGACAAAGTTGGAGAAAAAGTGCGATAAACGAGCATTCCGGACAAATTCTAAAGATTCTGCTGAATTTACAGATGCCGCACGGCCGTGCAACCCATTGGCACGGCCGTGCGAGACTGCGATCTCGGAAGCACTGACCGTGCGAGAGGCAGTGCGACTCATTTCTCGGCACGCACGGCCGTGCGGCCCATTGGCACGGCGGTGCGCGACTTGATTGCTAATCACATGTGACTTATCTGAAGATTTTGCCGCTCAAACAGCCACTTGTCTGCCCATGCCCTGCAGTGACGTAATGCTGATGCGCACGGCCGTGCGGATATGAAAATTGTATATAAAACAGAGCATTCGGGACTGATCAAAATATTGGGTATTTTTCCAAGTTTCTGGGCGATTTCTGAGGTGTGGGAGCTGCGGATCAGGAAGGTTTCAAGCCTCAAGGTTGCAAGAAGCTTATCATTCATCCAATCCATCAAATCCTTGCTTGTTTATGGTTTGATTTCTTGTTCTTAATGCAAATTCTGATTACATTTGCAAGCATTGAGATGATGTTTATGTAATATTGTTATGAATACTATGAAAAACACTTGTTTTATGATCAATATTTAGTTTGTTATCAAGTTAAAATGAAGCTCAGTCAACTGCTCATGTTTGAATCTTGATGATCATATGGCAATCTTGTTTCATTGATGTTGGATTCTTGATTATGATTGTTTATCTTGGATGATTAGTAAATGGTTAGTTAGGATAAGTTGAATAAACCCCATAATTAATCATTTATTAGTAAGCTGTTAACTTGATTAATATGTTTACACCATGAACTAGAAATGGGTATTGGTTTAATAAAAGATAATCTGATTTTGATCAAGAATGCTTTCTTACACGGAAGGGCTCTAACGGGTTAAATGGTGTTATTGCGGGTTCTTAATATATGTCATAATCTTTGTTGAGTATTTGTGACCAAAATAACCAACTTGGTAGATTTATATTTAAGACTTGCAAAATGAATGAGTTTGTGATATGATCTACGTTAAGCTTGTGTCGGTGGTTGTATTGTGTTTATCGGTATTGCTTTCCTTGATAAAGTGAGGTTAGAAAACTCTTAACGAATGACTAACTTATTTTTAAAGATTCACATGAAAATATATCATTAGCTCGCTAAAGAATAATTTTAGTTGGTTAAAGTGTGTTTATCGCTTTAACTTTCCGAAGAATTATCATATTAGGAGTCCCGAAAGGGATACTAGTTGTCTTTATAATTGGAAAATTGATCAACTGCCTTTGTGACATTTTTGATAACATGCTTATTTTGCTTATAAAACAAGACAAAAGAAAAAGAAATTGTATTTTTATATTTAAAGTCTTTTATGTCTTAAAATATATTTTTAGATAAATTTAGAAAAACTATTTCACATATCATTTTTACCGGTAAATAAATGACGACGGTTTAGCAAACAAGCACCTGCCCGCGTCCATGGATCGACATCTGGTTCTTACCCATACTTTACTACATATACGACAGGGTACACTTGTCCTTTTGTGTGTGTTTTAATTTAAAGTATAAATCATTTTTATAAATATTAAAACCAAATTCGTGTGTAAAATTCATTGCAAAAATGTGTATATTTACGCACACGTCAAGTTTTTGGCGCCGTTGCCGGGGACGCGGCTAACCTATGGAACGATCCGAGTCACTTGTTTACCGGTGTACATGCTTGTGAATACTTGTTTATAATTGATTATTTGCTTAGTTGTTTATAATTATTTACTTGATTATTTGTATAGAATTATTTAGTTGTTGGTATATATATATACATAGTTACAACGATTAATATTTAATTGCACACCCGAATTCAAAATAAACTGGTTGAAATATATATATATATATATATATATATATATATATATATATATAATAAAATATTGTATAATATAATATTATAATTTATTTAATCGTTTCGGGGTGTGCTTATCCCTTCCTTACAGGTTGATGTCCTCAACCCCCGCGCCCGCTGCTGCTGAGCCATCTGACGAACAGGAACGTGACCTACGGAGGAGTAGGAGACTTCAAGAAAGGTCTCGTGTTGTTGCACAACTTATCTCAGCTTAAGTAGACGAGCCGAAGATACCTGCTGAGAGTGAACACTCAGAGGTCGAAGGGGGGAGCACCCTGGCAGACGACGACCGGCCATTGAATGAGACCGGCCGTCCGGGAGGCGAAGACCTGCAGCCTAGTATCGCCCGACCGACTGTGGTGGCGCCGAATTTCGAAATTAAATCCAGCATCATAAGCATGTTACAAAATTCGGTGCAGTTTGATGGAAAGGATCACGAAGACCCAGGTCGACATATTGCTGCATTTCTTGAGGTATGCTCTACTTTCAAGATTCGAGATGTTTCTGACGATGCAATCCGATTGCGGCTCTTTTCGTTCTCTTTGCGAGACAAAGCCCAGCTTGGCTTCTATCACTTCCCGCAGGATCCATTACTACCTGGAATGAAATGGCGGAGCTGTTCATGCAAAAGTACTTCCCTCCAGAGAAAACAGCTAAGTTGAAGAACCGCATCATGACGTTTCGGCAGGATGATGGAGAGTCCTTACACGCTGCATGGGAGAGGTTTAGAGATCTTCTTATTGACGTTCCACATCATGGTTTATCCAAAAGGCAGCTCGTATTAACCTTCTAGCAAGGTCTAAACTATGATTCGCATGAGCGTTTGGATATGTATGCAGGAGGAGATCTAGGAACGAAGACGCCAAATGAAGCTTATGCAATCATCGAGAAAGCTGCTTTGAAGTCTAGTTCTCGTCAAGTCGGAGAGAGAGCTAGGACATCATCTCGTGCTGGAGTTCATGCTGTTGATACTTACACGGCTCTTACTGCTCAGATTGGAGCCCTTGCTGCAAAAATCGATCAAGCTCATAATATTTCGCGGGTTCAATCTTCATGCGAGCAGTGTGGGATTTCACATGAGTTGGGTGCATGCGAACAGGGAGTTATGTTTACAGGCCACAAAGAGGTGGATTATCTGGGTAATCAAACTAGACCCCAAATAACCCCTACAACAACACATATAATCCGGGATGGAAGAATCACCCAAACTTTGTGTGGAAGGGTGGTTCAGGTAACCAAAACCCACTTGGGTATGCTCAGCGCGCCCCTGCTCCACAACAATCCTATGGTCAATCTTTTCAGCCTCAAAGTCGCCCCTACCAGCCGCACTCAAATATGTACCATAATTAGGGTGCCGAGAGCAGTTCCCAGCAACAAGCCCCTCAGAATAATTCCAAGCTGGAGGAAATGATGGCGCAACTTTTGAGCAATTCGAACAGTGCGAACCAGTTGGCTGAGAAGAGTTATCAGCAGCACGAAGAGCGTTTCATGGCCCAAGAAGGGAGATGCGGAGTAAGAAGGCTTCCATTCAAGCCATCGAGAATCAAGTGGGCCAGTTAGCAAAGATGTTGTCAGAGCGACCTCAGGGCGGTCTTCCGGACAATATAGAGCCCAACCCAAGAGGGCACGTAAATGCGGTAATGATGAGGAGTGGTAAAGCCACGGGACCTGACATATCGGACTCACCACCGATCACTGAGACGGTCCATACTGACGCTTCGGACGAGGTGCACGCTAGGCGAGTCCCAGCAAGTACAGCACAGCTCCAGAAGCCAGTAACAGATTATACTCCTCCGGTTCCGTACCCGGGTAGACTGAAGAAGCAAAGGAATGAAGAACAATATGGTAAGTTTCTTTAGATGTTCAAACAGTTGCATATAAACATACCATTTGTTGAAGCGTTGGCTCAAATGCCCAAATACGCTAAGTTCCTAAGGACATCCTCACGAATAAGCAGAAGCTCGAGGACATGTCATGTGTTTTAATGAATGAAAATTGTTCGGCCATTCTTCAAAATCGTTTACCCGAAAAGATGGAGACCCGGGCAGTTTCACCCTTCCTTGCCTTATAGGCAGCATGTCTGTCAGCCACGCATTGGCTAATTTGGGAGCAAGCATAAACCTTATGCCGTATAAGGTTTTTGCTAAGCTAGATCTAGGTGAGCCGTCACCTACGAGGATGAGTATTCGACTGGCTGATCGATCGATCAAGTATCCGCGCTGTAACATCCGTCGAAAACGGATTTACCAAACCCGCTCCGTTTATCAACCGAACAGTCAGTTAAAATTTTTGTTGCGAATTAAATGCCCAAAATAATTTTAAACGATGCATAATCAATTATTATACGGGAATATATATTTAGTTTTTGAAAAACTGTTGAAAATCGCAAAATAAAAATAAAAGGTCTCTGCCGGGTTTCGAACCCGGGTCTGTACCGGTTCAACATCAACCTTAACACACCACACACAAACCACTGCGCCACTTGTATTGTTTGTTAAATATTGGAATCATTTAATTCATAAAGTGACGTTACGAATTCAAAACCGGCGCCCAAAAGTTCAGTCGTCGGAAATCCCGGTAAATTCGCGAGTTTTAACGACAACTTCCGTTATAACGTAAACAATTACTAAGATATCGGTTATAACCGACGTTTGAGTCCGCGACACCTTCTATAACCGCCGGAGTTTTTATAACCGATGAATACAGTCGGAAATCAGACCAAGTTCTTCAACGATTTGCCCTATAAATTCACCCACAACCCACTGCAAACCTTTTCGCTCAAAACCACACCTTTTCTCGGCGTAATTCCACTCACCGGAATTATTCTGTTCGTCGCCGGAAAACCGGTTTCCTCATTTCTGAGCCTTACTAAACCATTTGAACTTATACCGAAGTCACCCACATATTTTGTAAGCTTTCTGAAGTTTCTCTGCTGCAAGACACCCGTCGCCGGAGCCTATTGCTGTCGCCGGAGTTCTGCCGGAAAACAGAGGAAGACAGTCGGTATACCTCTTCGCCTAATATCTTTTTCTTTTCACTCATATCTCACCGTAATGAACTGTAAGACGCTAAAGAAACCTGAATAAAACTCGAACCAGTCAGACATTTTCTCTGGTTATATCTCAACGAAGAAGACGAATTAACTGTATCACATAAGTATAATTAAAAGCAAGAAATTACTCGGGTTAGACACACAGTCCAGCGGTGGACTGTGTGCACATTAATCATACAAACGTCTCGAGTTCGAATCCTGTTTCACACACGTCGCCTTAATAAAAATGATTTTTTTTTTATTAACCGAACCGGAGTCATACTGGTATATGTTAAGTATATTAATAACCGGAATAATAACCAAGTTAGACACACAGTCCAGCGGTGGACTGTGTGTATGTTAATATCACAGGTCACGAGTTCGAGTCCGGGCTACTGCACCGACTCGGACGATTATCTATTCTTTTTAATTAAGACAGAAAAGGAAATAACTAATTTGTGTTTAAGTATAATAAAAATCAGTAAAGTTAACAAGTTGCACACACAGTCCAGCGGTGGACTGTGTGTTAGTTTAAGCCACAGGTCCCGGGTTCGAGACCTGTGGAGCGCACCGTCTGATTCAAATTAAAGTGTTTTTAAAATAAAGGATTTTATGTTTAACTTAATTAATATATATATATAATTAAAAACAGATATATAACGGGTTAGACACGTAGCTCAGTTGGTAGAGCTGCGTGCACGCGTACGGGAGGTCTCGGGTTCGAGCCTCACCCAGCGCACTGATATGCACGATTCGAACCGGTCAACGGTCAGTCAACGGTCAACAGTCAAGTCAACGGTCAGAAAAGTCAAATTTTTTTTATTATTTTTATTTAATTATTTTAATTAAAAATCAATTTAAAATACTTAAAAATAACATGTTTTAAGGTTAGAAAATAGCCTTAAACTCACAAAAATACACCCAACAATCCTACTAAAATAGATTAATAAAATCCGTTTACTTACCAAACCATAATGCGATTTATCTAGGTTAATCTCACTCGTGGTTAAAACCACTTCGCGTGCATTCAACATCATCAACCGAACGCACCCACTGTGAGTGAATCTTACAACTCCCCCTTTTAAATTACACGTTTTGGGGTGTGTCATGTGTTATAAAAATAATTAACTTGTTTATTTAAACTTGTGCCATACCACATCATGATCTAAACTTAGATTGATTATATTGTTGTGATTACTTATTTCCTTTTGCCAAATCATATGAAACTCATTCATTAAGCCCATCAGTTCCTCGTGGGAGACGAGTTGAACAACGCGTGCCTCAAATCAAATTCATTATTGTTCATGTGTGTATCATTGAGTTTATATTGGTTGTAGTTTTGTTATTCATATTATCATGTTATGCAATTCATTCATTAGGCCCCTCAGTTCCTCGTGAGAGACGAGTTGAGCATCGCGTGCCTCTAAATGTTCCATTATTGTTCATGTGTGTTTCATTTAATACCTTATGATTGTTGAATAAGTTTACATCTATTTTTACTCATGTTTGGTTGTGCACATATTTCATAATCAATTTAAATAAACTTGTTCAAATGTTTTCCATAGGATTCACTCGCCAACATTATGTTGATCCAAAAACCCTTTTACACATGATACAGGTGAACAGGTTGAAGCAAGGAAATCATAGGATATGCCTTAGAAGAGAACAAAGAAGCTTAGATTGATAGTTAGAACATGTTGTAATATTCATTGTAAATTTCCATTAAATTGTAATTAATGAATATGAAACGCATAATAAATGTCATGAGCTTTGGTGATAACCCAATCATGCCCCGATCACCTTTTCCGCTGCGGGTCGGGGTGTGACAGATTGGTATCAGATCCATGACTATAGGGATATAGGATAGGTTATTAGACCCTTAGAGCCTATACTATAGTCTGCCTAAATTTTAATTGATTAGGTTGTTACATACAAACTTGTGATATTTATTTGTTTCATATTTGTTTACATTTACAGTCAAACATACATGCTTATATACATATTCATTATACATATATCGATGTTCATGTATTCAATTTATTTTCATACTCTCATTATCCAAAGATTTTGTGCAATTTTCAAATCTCATCAAAGTAAGTTCTGCGACGGGCATGTAGTAACTGGAAGGGTACAAGTACCGGTAGTCGGAACGTTCTGTGTAGGTTGGCATTCGTATAAATCCAATATAACGGACCAGTTTGCCTACCTGGGGACCAACGATGAGAGTACGAAGGACCTATTAGGCCAAAGCATGCCACACCAAACGTCGTTCGAACTAACCTACTTTGAGGTGTCACCGTGTCTACACCTGGACACATTCCGAATATCACACGTTGTATACATATTTCTCGATTTTCTCCGGGTTTTTGTGTACGCAACCTGGCAAACCCGTGCGAACCATATGAAAAACCGGTATTCATGGGGGCCCACATGATTACACAGGTAAAGTATGGCGGCATGTAGGGCCTAACAGCGAGCAAAACCCAAGACATCCTATGGATGTAGTATTTTTCTATAATTATTTTATGAATGTTCATTCCTAATGCGACCCATGATCCCGAATCGCTCAACAAATGGCTGCCGTAATACCCAACATTGTAATCCAAGTACAACAAGCACTTACCGCTAATCCTGTCAATCAAGCAAACCAAAACATTATCAACTCTCCCCCAAATACCACTAAATGCACCTACAAGCATTTCAAATCATGCGACCCTCCGAAATACAAAGGGACTGAAGGCGTCACCGCTCTCCTCCATTGGTTTGAAGAAATGGAGAATACTTTTCTAAATTGTGATTGCCCTGATGATCGCAAAGTGCGTTATGCTACCGGTCGACTATATGGGATAGCACTTATTTGGTGGAATACAGAGAAGGCCAAACGAGGCGTCGACGATGCTATGACCTTAACTTGGAACGAATTGAAGGAAATCATGACCAGACGTTTTTGCCCAAGGAGCGAAATCAAGAAATTAGAAGATGAATTTTATTCGTTAAAGCAAATGGAAGGAGACCGCACCACTTACAACAAAAGATTCCTCGAGTTACATCAAATGGTTCCCAACATGTTCACTCCCCTCTACCGTTTGATCGAGCACTACATTCGTGGTCTTCCGTCAAAGATTCAAGACCCTGTAATAGGTACCAAGCCTGCAACTTTGGAAGCAGCAATGGAGTTAGCAACAGAGCTCACCGAGAACCGAATCCGAAACAAAGACTTCAAGGAGGAGAAGAAGAGGGATAAAGAATCGACTGAAACCTCCGACTCCACCCAAACCGAATTCCCTTCTCAACCCAATCCTAAGAGAAGAAGAGACGGGCAACTTTTCGCTGCTACCCAACGAAATCAACCAATTTTTCACGCCATACCCATCCGAGCTATCCCAATCACCCAAGTGGCACCCAACTCAGCTTACCCAAATAAGAAACCATATCTTGGACCTCACCCTCGATGCAACAACTGTTTTTATCACCATCCCCATACCCTACCTTGTCGGCTATGTACAACTTGTGGACGCTATGGTCATTTGAGCAAGGTTTGCCGCACTTTTCAAAACCAAACCTTTTCCCCTACTCAAACCATAAACCAAACCTATCAACAAACCCAATACCCCGTGTTCCCATATGCTCGAGCTTGTTTCAATTATGGCGATCCTACCCACTTTAGAAACACATGCCCTCAATTGGTTAACGTCATCAACACTCAAGCCCAATCAAACCCAGTTAACCAAGCAAACCAAGAAAACCCAACCACTATGCCACCAGCAAGAGGAAGAGTCTTCAACATCAACGCCAATCCTGTCGAAGTTAATGACGGCCCAAACGAAGATACCCAACTAGTCCTCTTCGCCGAAGATCCAGATTCAACTCCTATCGTTTAGTTTTATGTTTTTCTTTATCACATAGAACCAAACATAACTTAAGGATAAAGCCAATGAAACTTTGACGAGAATACGGTGGATACGCCGCTGGTACTTCCTATATATAAGTATTCTTGTCAAAGGATCAGAAGCATTATCTGGCGGTTATGAGAGGTTCCATGTGTAGACTGTTAGAGTAATTATTATTTATTGTTTTCTAGTATATGCATTTGCCGAGGCCGCAGCTCCCCATCCATGAGGTTGAGCTTGATCCCCATTTTATTATGCGGTTGATCAGTAGCGTGCCCGCACGATCGGCTCCGTTTGATTGAGCCTTGATCGGTCATTTCATTTTACATTTCAATACATGCAATACGCTCGGCTCCGTTTGATTGAGTCTTGAGCGCACAGACAATTTCATTATCAGTATCTTGTGGTTGTGGTGTTTGTAGTAGAGTCGCATAGAACTAATCATAACTTGCGGATAAAGTCAATGAGAATTTGACAAGAATATGGTGGATACGCCGCTGGTACTTCCTATATATAAGTATTCTTGTCAAATGATCGGAGGCATTATCGGGCGGTTATGAGAGGTTCCATGCATAGGCTGTTTGTATGATTGTTGTTTAGATTAAGTTGTTCATTTTCAGTACATGCAATACGTTCGGCTCTGTTTGATTGAGCCTTGAGCGCACATACAATTTCATTTTCAGTACATGCAATACGTTCGGCTCCGTTTGATTGAGCCTTGAGCGCACAGACAATTTCATTATCAGTATCTTGTGGTTGTTGTGTTTGTTGTAGAGTCGCATAGAACTAATCATAACTTGCGGATAAAGTCAATGAGAATTTGACAAGAATATGGTGGATACGCCGCTGGTACTTCCTATATATAAGTATTCTTGTCAAATGATCGGAGGCATTATCAGACGGTTATGAGAGGTTCCATGCATAGGTTGGTGTGATTAAGTTATTCATTTTCAGTACATGCAATACGCTCGGCTCCGTTTGATTGAGCCTTGAGCACACAGACAATTTCATTTTCAGTACATTCAATACGTTCGGCTCCATTTGATTGAGCCTTGAGCGCACAGATATTTCATTTTCAGTACATGCAATACGATCGGCTCCGTTTGATTGAGCCTTGATCGCACAGATATGTTTCATTTCAGTAATTTATGTTTGTTGTATTGGTTGTAGAGTTATAGGACTAATCATAATTCACTGATAAAACCAATGAAAATTTGACAAGAATATGGTGGATACGCCGCTGGTACTTCCTATATATAAGTATTCTTGCCAAAGGATCAGAGGCATTATCAGGCGGTTATGAGAAGTTCCATGTAAGATTTGGTATTGCCTTGGTTGAAATTATGTTACATTTATATCATCTTGCTATTTAGAGAAATTGGAATTGTGTTCCATTTCTACATAAACTAACCTCTCCATCATAACAAACGAGAGAGGAACTTCCACCATTCAAACATATATGTTATCAGAATGTGGATTCAAATACTTGCTGTTGTGTTTATTTATGTTCAAATATTAGCTGTTGTGTTTATTTATGTTCAAATATTAGCTGTTGTGTTTGTTTATGTTCAAATATCAGCTGTTGTGTTTATTTATGTTCCATGTAGGTTGTAGTGTTAGAAGTTTTGCCTTAGGATATAACCATACTTTTCCAAACGTATCCAAACTCTTATGCCTGATATTATTTTTAGCGAATCATTCCTGCTTATCAATACTTATACAGTAGGCAACAAAAAGCAATTCCTGTAATAGGGTACTTAACCCTTACAAGGAATGTTACCGCCTCGAACAAAAACTTAAACCCTTATTTTTTTCTAAGAATATAACTGTCAAACTAAACACCATCATTCTTTTAGTCAAATATATCACAATTTAAATTTCGGGACGAAATTTCTAAAAAGCAGGGGATACTGTAACATCCGTCAAAAACGGATTTACCAAACCCGCTCCGTTTATCAACCGAACAGTCAGTTAAAATTTTCGTTGCGAATTAAATGCCCAAAATAATTTTAAACGATGCATAATCAATTATTATACGGGAATATATATTTAGTTTTTGAAAAACTGTTGAAAATCGCAAAATAAAAATAAAAGGTCTCTGCCGGGTTTCGAACCCGGGTCTGTACCGGTTCAACATCAACCTTAACACACCACACACAAACCACTGCGCCACTTGTATTGTTTGTTAAATATTGGAATCATTTAATTCATAAAGTGACGTTACGAATTCAAACCGGCGCCCAAAAGTTCAGTCGTCGGAAATCCCGGTAAATTCGCGACTTTTAACGACAACTTCCGTTAAAACGTAAACAATTACTAAGATATCGGTTATAACCGATGTTTGAGTCCGCGACACCTTCTATAACCGCCGGAGTTTTTATAACCGATGAATACAGTCGGAAATCAGACCAAGTTCTTCGACGATTTGCCCTATAAATTCACCCACAACCCACTGCGAACCTTTTCGCTCAAAACCACACCTTTTCTCGGCGTAAGTCCACTCGCCGGAATTATTCTGTTCGTCGCCGGAAAACCGGTTTCCTCATTTCTGAGCCTTACTAAACCATTTGAACTTATACCGAAGTCACCCACATATTTTGTATGCTTTCTGAAGTTTCTCTGCTGCAAGACACCCGTCGCCGGAGCCTATTGCTGTCGCCGGAGTTCTGCCGGAAAACAGAGGAAGACAGTCGGTATACCTCTTCGCCTAATATCTTTTTCTTTTCACTCATATCTCACCGTAATGAACTGTAAGACGCTAAAGAAACCTGAATAAAACTCGAACCAGTCAGACATTATCTCTGGTTATATCTCAACGAAGAAGACGAATTAACTGTATCACATAAGTATAATTAAAAGCAAGAAATTACTCGGGTTAGACACACAGTCCAGCGGTGGACTGTGTGCACATTAATCATACAAACGTCTCGAGTTCGAATCCTGTTTCACACACGTCGCCTTAATAAAAATGATTTTTTTTTATTAACCGAACCGGAGTCATACTGGTATATGTTAAGTATATTAATAACCGGAATAATAACCAAGTTAGACACACAGTCCAGCGGTGGACTGTGTGTATGTTTATATCACAGGTCACGAGTTCGAGTCCGGGCTACTGCACCGACTCGGACGATTATCTATTCTTTTTAATTAAGACAGAAAAGGAAATAACTAATTTGTGTTTAAGTATAATAAAAATCAGTAAAGTTAACAAGTTGCACACACAGTCCAGCGGTGGACTGTGTGTTAGTTTAAGCCACAGGTCCCGGGTTCGAGACCTGTGGAGCGCACCGTCTGATTCAAATTAAAGTGTTTTTAAAATAAAGGATTTTATGTTTAACTTAATTAATATATATATATAATTAAAAACAGATATATAACGGGTTAGACACGTAGCTCAGTTGGTAGAGCTGCGTGCACGCGTACGGGAGGTCTCGGGTTCGAGCCTCACCCAGCGCACTGATATGCACGATTCGAACCGGTCAACGGTCAGTCAACGGTCAACAGTCAAGTCAACGGTCAGAAAAGTCAAAATTTTTTTATTATTTTTATTTAATTATTTTAATTAAAAATCAATTTAAAATACTTAAAAATAACATGTTTTAAGGTTAGAAAATAGCCTTAAACTCACAAAAATACACCCAACAATCCTACTAAAATAGATTAATAAAATCCGTTTACTTACCAAACCATAATGCGATTTATCTAGGTTAATCTCACTCGTGGTTAAAACCACTTCGCGTGCATTCAACATCATCAACCGAACGCACCCACTGTGAGTGAATCTTACAACTCCCCCTTTTAAATTACACGTTTTGGGGTGTGTCATGTGTTATAAAAATAATTAACTTGTTTATTTAAACTTGTGCCATACCACATCATGATCTAAACTTAGATTGATTATATTGTTGTGATTACTTATTTCCTTTTGCCAAATCATATGAAACTCATTCATTAAGCCCATCAGTTCCTCGTGGGAGACGAGTTGAACAACGCGTGCCTCAAATCAAATTCATTATTGTTCATGTGTGTATCATTGAGTTTATATTGGTTGTAGTTTTGTTATTCATATTATCATGTTATGCAATTCATTCATTAGGCCCCTCAGTTCCTCGTGAGAGACGAGTTGAGCATCGCGTGCCTCTAAATGTTCCATTATTGTTCATGTGTGTTTCATTTAATACCTTATGATTGTTGAATAAGTTTACATCTATTTTTACTCATGTTTGGTTGTGCACTTATTTCATAATCAATTTAAATAAACTTGTTCAAATGTTTTCCATAGGATTCACTCGCCAACATTATGTTGATCCAAAAACCCTTTTACACATGATACAGGTGAACAGGTTGAAGCAAGGAAATCATAGGATATGCCTTAGAAGAGAACAAAGAAGCTTAGATTGATAGTTAGAACATGTTGTAATATTCATTGTAAATTTCCATTAAATTGTAATTAATGAATATGAAACGCATAATAAATGTCATGAGCTTTGGTGATAACCCAATCATGCCCCGATCACCTTTTCCGCTGCGGGTCGGGGTGTGACACGCGCGGGTTTGTTGAAAACATGCTGGTTAAAATCGACAAATTCGTGTTTCCTGTAGATTTTGTCATTCTGGACATGGATGAAGACTCCACGGTGCCTTTGATACTCGGACGCTCGTTCCTCAATACCGCAAGGACGATTGTAGATGTGGCCGCAGGCCAAATCACGCTCCGAGTTAATGATGAGCATGTGACCTTCGACATTAAACGGTCGATGCAGCACCCACAAAGCCATGATGATACGCTTTATTATGTCTACATTGTCGATACCTTAGTGAACTCTCATTTTCAAGGCACCATTGAGGAGTTAGATTCGGATATGCACAGACTTGAGCAGCCGGTTTGTCAAGTCAGTGATTATGGTTCCCATAGTCCCGAGAGATTCGTGGAGATTGATTGTGAAGCTGAAGGAAAGTCGAAGCCTTCAGTAGAGGATCCGCCGTCATTGGAGTTGTAACAACTCCCGCCACATCTCGAGTATACATTTCTGGACGAGGAATGTCGTCTTCTGGTCACTATTTCATCATCCTTAGAGGAAGAGGAGAAGAGAAAACTTCTCGATGTACTGAGACTTCATTAGGGTGGAAGATTATGGACATCAAAGGCATCAATCCTTCCTTCTGTACTCATAAGATTCTGATGGAGGATGATTACAAGCCGTGTGCTCAACCTCAGAGGCGGTTAAACCCGAACATGCAAGACGTCGTAAAGAAGGAGGTGATTAAGTTACTTGATGCAGGGTTAATATACCCTATCTCTGATTGAGTATAGGTGAGCCCTGTATAAGTAGTGCCCAAAAAAAGGGGAGTAACAGTAGTCTCAAACGACAAGAATGAATTTGTTCCGACCCGTACCGTCACCGGATGGTGAGTTTGCATCGACTACCGCAAGCTCAATGACGCCAACCGCAAGGACCACTTCCCGCTTCCATTCATCGATCAGATGTTGGAACGTCTGTCGGGGAAGTCATTCTATTGTTTTCTGGATGGGTTTTCGGGTTATTTTCAAATTCCGATCGCTCCTAAGGATCAGGAGAAGACTACGTTCACCTGCCCTTTCGGCACATTCGCCTACCGGCGTATGCCTTTTGGGTCGTGCAATGCGCCGACTACATTTCAGTGCTGCATGGTTGCCATATTTCACGACATGATTGAGGACTCCATGGAGGTGTTCATGGATGATTTCTTTGTTTTTGGGAGTTTTTTCGATCATTGTCTGAAAATTTTGAAAAAGATGCTGATGAGGTGCAAAGAGACAAATCTTGTGCTCAACTGGGAGAAGTGTCACTTCATGGTGAAGGAAGGGATAGTTCTCGGGCACAGGATCTCGCAAGCGGGATTGGAGGTCGATCCAGCCAAAGTAGATGTTCCCCCTACATCAGAGCAGTTAGGAGTTTCCTTGGTCATGCTGGGTTCTACAGGCGATTCATCAAAGACTTTTAAAAAATCGCAAGACCCATGTCCCGGTTGTTGGAGAAGGATGCTCCGTTTGTGTTTTCAGAAGAATGCCTGACATCATTCAATTTGTTGAAGCGAAGGCTTGTTGAAGCCCCTATTTTAGTTGCACCAGATTGGGCGTTGCCGTTTAAGATAATGTGCGACGCCAGTGATTTTGCTATAGGGGCAGTCTTGGGACAACGAAAGGAGAGGCACTTTGATCCTATTTACTACGCCAGTAAGACCTTGCACGATGCGCAAGAGAATTACACTACTACGGAGAAGGAGCTTTTGGCGGTAGTTTACGCGTTTGATAAGTTTAGATCGTACCTTGTATTGTCCAAGACTATCGTATACACGGATCACGCCGCTATCCAATATCTTTTCAGCAAACAAGACGCAAAACCACGTCTGATTAGATGGATTCTGTTGCTGCAAGAATTCGATATCGAGATTCAAGATAAGAAGGGTGCGCTGAACGTTGCGGCCGATCATCTCTCGAGACTCGAGCGCGGAGATTCTGAGGAGACGTGGAGGGATCCAATAAACGACAATTTCCCCCACGAGTTCATGATGAGCATAGAGGTGAGAGATGAGTCGCCCTGGTTTGCCGACTTCGTGAACTATCTAGCCTGTGGAATCCTCGTCAAAGGATTAACACATCAGCAGAAGAGGAAGTTCTTTGCAGACCTCAAGTATTATATTTGGGATGACCCATTCTTATTTCGAGTCAGAGCAGATCGCGTGATTTGTAGATGTGTGTTTGTAGAAGAGGCAGCCGACATTCTGCGCGAATGTCATGAAGGGCCTACCGGAGGTCACCACGGAGCCATCTACACCGCGAAGAAGGTGTTAGATGTCGGTTTTTATTGGCCTACTATTTTTCATGATGCACAGAAGTTGGTACGAGCGTGCGATGCATGCCAGAGGGCATCGAATCTCTCCGCTCGCAACGAAATGACTCAGAATTCGATCCAGGTCTATGAAGTATTCGATGTTTAGGGCATCGACTTCATGGGACCATTCCCATCCTCACGCGGTAATAAGTATATCCTGGTAGCCGTAGACTACGTGTCGAAATGGGCCGAGGCGCAAGCCTTACCCACAAATGATGCCAGAGCAGTTGTGAGGTTCTTAAAAAGCTTGTTTGTCCGGTTTGGTGCCCCGAAGGCACTTATCAGTGACCGCGGAACGCATTTTTGTAATGCGCAATTAGGAAAGGCCCTGTCTCGATATGGTGTTCACCACAGACTAGCTACACCATACCACCCCCAGACGAGCGGTCGGTGGGTCAAAACTGCAATGATTGGTCAGACAAGCTAGATGACGCGCTATTGGTTTTCCGAACAGCATACAAGACACCTATAGGTACTACTCCTTATAGGCTGGTTTACGGAAAAGTGTGCCATCTCCCTGTCGAGTTGAAGCACAAGGCGTGGTGGGCGTTAAAAACTGCAAATTTGGATATGAAGAGCGGCGGTGAGGCTCGCTTCTTGCAAATCCATGAGCTCGAAGAATTAAGGAACCATGCCTACGAGAACTCTTGCTTATATAAAGAGCGCACAAAACGACTACATGATAAGCGCTTAAGAGATCAAAAAGAGTTCAAAGTAGGAGATCTTGTGCTATTGTTCAACTCGAGACTCAGGTTATTCCCCGGGAAGTTGAAGTCCAGATGGACGGGGCCTTACACAGTCAAGGAAGTATTCCCCTACGGCACTATAGTTATCGAGGACTCAAACGGGGTAACATTCAAAGTTAACGGCCATTGGCTAAAGCTTTATGTTAACGGACCGGTTGACTCGGCAGTGGAGGTCATCGAATTCCACGCCTCGCACGCGTAATAAGTGTGGGGAGGAGAGTCCAGCTATCGACTCGCAGAGAAAAAAAATTTAGCGGGCGTAATTTGCACGCCACGGGTAAATACGTAATTATGTTGATATTTTGTATTTATTTCGTGATTTTCTCATTTTTCGTTAAGTTTTAGGTTTTCCGTGTTTCGATTCATACCTTAGAGCGTTCTGTGGTCGAAACGATGTTCAAACGGCTAAAACACTTGAAAAGTTTGTGATTTCGGCGAAAAACAAAGTTGGGTGCATTTTTCTGCAAAATCTATAGACTGGCAGATGCCGCACGGCCGTGGAACTCATCCGCACGGCCGTGCACTCCAAAGTTGCATCTGCAGGAACGACTGTGCGGACTGACTTCCCGGACACGCACGACCGTGCGGACCGAGATCAGTGATCAGGGTTTTAAGATTTCAAATCCGCACGACCATGCACATCTGCGCACGGCCGTGCGCGTACTTTTCTGACATTTGGTTCAGTGATTTTAAATACGAGTATTTCAGAAAAAACCAACATTCATTCTAAACCCTAGCCGCACTACAGTTCCCAAACTCGCACCCTCTAAAAAATCACCACTTTTTCCAAGGATTCTCTGTAATTTTCAGTCAAGGTATGAATCTCGTTTATATTTTGCGTCTTTTGTTCTATTTTAAGGGTAGATTAGGGGTCTTGCTCAACAAATTTTTGGGGTTTTCTTCATAAATGACAACCAAACCCTAGTCTTTGCAAAATTGGGCAAATAAGGGCCCCAATCATGAACCCTCGGTCTATTCACGGAGAAAACATCTTGATTTATGGTTAAACTGCCGAAATCAGTGAATGGACCCGATTTTTGAAAACTGAAGATGATGCACGGCCGTGCGGGCCAAATCGCTGCAGTGACTCCGGCATGAAAACAGTGTGTGGTTTCGATCCGCACGGCTGTGCGACTTTCTGGTGACAGCAAACAGAATGTTTAAAAGTCACTGTTCTAGTGTCGGAATCAAAATTTTTTAGGTCTGGCCTGATTTTTATTGCTTATCTGCTGACAGATGAATCATCCGTTCTTGCAATTCGACTCCGACAAGTAAAAAGAGCGTCCGTGTGTTAATAGATTGCAAACCCTTTGGAACCGACAAGGCCATATTGGTGAGCCAAGACGGCTGAGTTGGGAAGCCTTGCAGGCCTTGAATCAATCAGAAAGGCTACAAGATATGATCTCGATCCGCAAGGTTGCTGAACATAGAGCGACCTGTCTACCTTGAGCTGATGTTGGAATTTTTCGCTTCTTACGGATACGATAAGCCACGGAGCGAAAACCCAGACTTCAAAAATGCTAAAATCATTCAGTTTAGGCTTGGGGGACGATGGCAATAAATGGTCAGTGGCAAAGCTGGGAAAGAAGTTGGGATTTACGGAGATGACGATATAAATTCTGATATCTTTACCAACATCTACAAGTTCAGCGGCGACGAGGAAAGGGCTGCTTTTTGGGCTCAAATAACTAATGGGCCGCCTTATGATGCTCGGAGGGCAAAAGCGTCAAAGCTGAGAGACTCGCTTCTTCGGGTTCTTCACCAAGTCATGAGCCACACCATTTGCGGTCGCATGGACAGTTCGGGGAACTGTCCCACACCGGATCTGCTATACTTGTACTCCACCGTGAATGGAGTACACGTCAACCTCGCCGCCCGTATGGCGGAATTTTTTATCAACAGCGCGGGGAGGTCGGTAAGCAGTGAAATTCATGGTGGGGAGTATGTGACCCAACATGCTTATTCTATCGGGATTATGACGGAGAATGTGGTTGATCATTTAACACTGGTCCACTCAGGGGGTGAGGTGGACATTCGTTCCCTATGGGCGATGGGCCTGATTGTTGACACTGGAAATGGCCCAAGGTTAGGGGGCCTACATGGGGAAGTTTGGGACCCACTACCACCCTTACCATCTGATGACGAGCTGGACGTCGAAATGGAGCATGCCCACGAGGCACATGGTCATAGGGAAGATTTTATTGAACCACCACCAGAGCAGGAGCAGGAGCAGCAGCACCAGTACCAGCACCAGCCAGGATACCAGGCACATCTGGATTGGCCCCCTGGCATTCCCTCATATCCAGAGTTCTACCAGCAGTTTCAGCACATGCAGGTGAACCAGAATATCATGAGGGATGAGATGCACGCTGGGTTTCCTTACATTTTCGGAGGGCTTCACAACGCCTTCCCGAACTACTTTGGCGATCCTCCACAGTTCCGATTCGGGAACCCCAGGCATGACGACGCGGGCCCATCTGGAGCCCGCCAAGACGATGAGGAGGACTAGTAGGGGGGAGAGTTTAGCTGACGAAAGCGCTGGTGCCATTTAGTATTTATTTATCGTTGTTTATTATTGTTTCTTTTGGGGGTCTTTCTTTTTACTGCTTTTCTTTAAAGAACACCGCGGATATGTATTTCAGTTTGCTTTGAAACAATTTATTAGTACTTTTGTTATTTCAATTTCTAGCTTTTGCGATGAATATTTATGCACCTAATATATTTTGATAAAATGCGTTGCCTGTGTTGTGGATAGTTTGATAAGTTTTGCAGGTACATGGAAATGCACACAGAGCCGGAAAGAAAAGAAGAATGGTCACGTCAAATATGTCCAAGTCTTCTTCCGCTCAAGGGGAGTATTATTCACCCTTTTCACACTTCAGTTTCGCTAATTAATAACTGCGTAACTAATTTTCGATTCACATTGGGGACAATGTGAAATTCAAGTGTGGGGAGGGGTTTAATTTGTTAACTTTGTTTGTCCTTAAAAAAATATGTATATATATATATTTTGTAATAAACGGTAAATTGTATTTCATTAAAAAAGCAACTGATACAATAAAAATCGGCAAACCAAATTGTTTAAAAAAAAAAGGAGATGACAACTAAAAGCGTGACAAACAAAAGAAAAACTTGCATGCATATCTTTACATTTATACCCATTCCTTCAGTTACGTGAGCATACTTGAGCCTTTCAATTCTTATCATGCTTGTTTTTGTTCGGAATATGAGCGAGCCGGGTGTTTCATGTGATCTAGAACTTGTCATTAGTATACTTTTCAAAACCATGAATATGATAGAGGCACTTAGGATACCCCTTTTGTGTTAGCCTTTTTCTTTGTTTAATTTCCATAACCACCATTATCCATTAGTAAACCACGTTGAGCCTATATCCCGTGTTTTTCCGTTGACACTCATTTAACCAAATTGAGCCTTTTTATTGTTCAACTTATTTTTGTTAAAACACGGTTATGGTTATTATCTAACTTGTAAATATTTAGCAAGTTATCAAAAAAAAAAAGAGAAATAATAATAATAATAATAATAATAATAGCAACAAAAATAGAAAAAAGCGATCAAATCGGAGCAATTTTAGATGCTGAATGGTACAATCTTATTGACTAGCTCGATTGGTCATAATCGGCCGTTTATGCCTTACTTATGTATAGTCGTAATTCATTTACGCTTATTAGAAATAACCGCTGAGTTTTAACCTTTTAGCTACTTTTAAATGTCCATTTCCTACCCGAAACCATTGCCTAACATTACGACCCTTAAAGACCTCTTGATTATGCTTTTTCGCATATTAGTTGGTGGAGATTAGATCTTTTAACAACCTTATTATATTGCATGTTTCATTGCCTTGGCATTGAGTGTTTTGCACATACACATTACATGTATGAATCATAAATATAACCGAGTGTGTGTGAACATTGTGAGAATGTAAAAAATTGCATGTTAAGTCGATCGGAAGTGGAATCATTGCTTTTTGGTTATCTTTCCTTATATTCGCAATTGCTTCTTCGGTTTAAGGGCGTTGATGTTGACTTTTTGGAAAAACAATTAACCGTCGGATATTTATATAAAAACGTTTGGGTCCCTCGTAGGCCTGCGTTCTTTTATTTCTTGTTTGCTTGAGGACACGCAAAAGTTCAAGTGTGGGGAGGTTTGATATATGTTAAAATATATATAATCTTTCCCCATTTTGCCCCTGTTTTGTGCATTTTTAGCCAAAATATCGTCGTATAGGTACTTAATCGTTCCATTTTATATTTTCAGGTCCTAAACGACGTACCGCAGACAAAGTTGGAGAAAAAGTGGGATAAACGAGCATTCCGGACAAATTCTGCAGATTCTGCTGAAGTTACAGATGCCGCACGACTGTGCAACCCATTGGCACGGCCGTGCGAGACTGCGATCTCAGAAGCACTGACCGTGCGAGAGGCAGTGCGACTCATTTCTCGGCACGCACGGCCGTGCGGCCCATTGGCACGGCCGTGCATGACTTGATTGCTGATCACATCTGAAGATTTTGCCGCTCAAACAGCCACTTGTCTGCCCATGCCCTGCAGTGACGTAATGCTGATGCGCACGGCCGTGCGGATATGAAAATTGTACATAAAACAGAGCATTCGGGACTGATCAAAATATTGGGTATTTTCCAAGTTTCTGGGCGATTTCTGAGGTGTGGGAGCTGCGGATCAGGAAGGTTTCAAGCCTCAAGGTTGCAAGAAGCTTATCATTCATCCAATCCATCAAATCCTTGCTTGTTTATGGTTTGATTTCTTGTTCTTAATGCAAATTCTGATTACATTTGCAAGCATTGAGATGATGTTTATGTAATATTGTTATGAATACTATGAAAAACACTTGTTTTATGATCAATATTTAGTTTGTTATCAAGTTAAAATGAAGCTCAGTCAACTGCTCATGTTTGAATCTTGATGATCATATGGCAATCTTGTTTCATTGATGTTGGATTATTGATTATGATTGTTTATCTTGGATGATTAGTAAATGGTTAGTTAGGATAAGTTGAATAGACCCCATAATTAATCATTTATTAGTAAGCTGTTAACTTGATTAATATGTTTACACCATGAACTAGAAATGGGTATTGGTTTAATAAAAGATAATCTGATTTTGATCAAGAATGCTTTCTTACACGGAAGGGCTCTAACGGGTTAAATGGTGTTATTGCGGGTTCTTAATATATGTCATAATCTTTGTTGAGTATTTGTGGCCAAAATAACCAACTTGGTAGATTTATATTTAAGACTTGCAAAATGAATGAGTTTGTGATATGATCTACGTTAAGCTTGTGTCGGTGGTTGTATTGTGTTTATCGGTATTGCTTTCCTTGATAAAGTGAGGTTAGAAAACTCTTAACGAATGACTAACTTATTTTTAAAGATTCACATGAAAATATATCAATAACTCGCTAAAGAATAATTTTAGTTGGTTAAAGTGTGTTTATCGCGTTAACTTTCCGAAGAATTATCATATTAGGAGTCCCGAAAGGGATACTAGTTGTCTTTATAATTTGAAAATTGATCAACTGCCTTTGTGACATTTTTGATCACATGCTTATTTTGCTTATAAAACAAGAAAAAGAAAAAGAAATTGTATTTTTATATTTAAAGTCTTTTATGTCTTAAAATATATTTTTAGATAAATTTAGAAAAACTATTTCACATATCCTTTTTACAGGTAAATAAATGACGACGGTTTAGCACACAAGCACCTGCCCGCGTCCATGGATCGACATCTGGTTCTTACCCATACTTTACTACATATACGACAGGGTACACTTGTCCTTTTGTGTATGTTTTAATTTAAGGTATAAATCATTTTTATAGATATTAAAACCGAGTTCGTGTGTAAAATTCATTGCAAAAATGTGTATATTTACGCACACGTCAAATAACATAACCGATAAAATTCCATAAATAACTTCTAAATAAAATTAAATAGATTAAATCAACTGACCTATAAGTTGGAGGCTGCCAATTTGCATCAGGCGGAGCAACTCTAGTATTTTCTCTCTTGTACGTAGGCTTCGCTTGAAATCCACTAGACTCTATATTCAACTTGTAAGAATTCATCAAGAAATAAATAAGGACCTGATAACGTTTCCCATAAAGAAAAGTGTACCAGAAGAGTTGTAATGGGTTGGCCCGCTATGCCCACTTCTAGCCCCGCGGTTTGAAGCGCTACCACCACCACGAGGTCTTGATTCTGTTGTATTCTTGACCTGAATATTCAAAATTTAAATGTAGAGTTAACATCAGCAGTAAACTATATACATATGTATACAATCAATACAAATAAAACCGAAATGCTATAATTCATTCTGACACTCTCAAACTAACTAAACTTTAACATACTTAGATTTTTTACTGATGTGACATTTTGGTTAGTGACGTGGCTTCTTTTACTGACGTGGCACTTATTTAGTGAGGTGGCATATAATGCGTAATCTGACGTGGTGTTTTTGATGAAGTGACATATGATGTGCCACTTGTGTGATGACGTGGCATTTGACGTCAGCTAACTGGGTTAGATTCAGTTAGTTTGGGTGGTGTTAGAGGAAAATAAGTTGAAAGTTCGGAGTGGTGTGATACAATTCGTAAGTTGAGAGTGTTATCGGTCAATTGATAAAAGTTAGGTTATTTGAATCTAGTATCCGTTTAAATAAATACATGATCAGGTATACAACATTATCGTTTTTCTTCTACTTACAACAATAATAATTGTATCCAGTAAAGTTTATAATTGAGTTATTAGTAGGGTCTCAAGATGTTTCCACAAGGACCCTGACACCAAATTACAAATGGTAGACAAAAAGTCATACCTAAAAGTATATAAATAAAAAGCAATCAAATAACAAAAGAAGTGTTGGAAGGGTACTATAGTAAAACAGAAATGAACACAGTTAAACCCCTCAAACTGTTATTAGTTATGAAAAATTATCTAGTGTCCCTTGGTTGAAAGCATGGGTAGTGACGAGGGTGTACGAGAAGGACCACCGCATAGGCCCCGTAATTTCGAGGGGCACGTGTTTTAAAAAAAAATCCAATATATATATATATATGTGTGTGTGTGTGTGTGTGTTAATTTTAAATAGTATACTCATTACAACTCTAAGACAAGCTCATTTACAAAAGAATTTTTTTGTTTAAAAGTTAATCCATTGGCATTAAATTTTATGAGCCCAATACCCATTTAATTTTAAAAAAAAATAATAAAACAATACAAAATGACATATTTTTCGAGCTCAAACAGGGTATATAAACTCCCAGAGACACGACACCTTTGGTTGAAAGTTTTACTTTATTCATTGTCTTTAGCAATACATAAATTCGATTTGTATTTTTTAATGATGGATTAGTGACTATTAATTCAACCCGCTATAAATTAATAATAAAGTGAAAGATAAATGGGTAACAAGCTGCACCGCAACCCTATTTTAATCAGTAAAACCGACCCTAGTAATTGACTCGAATAAATAGTTTTAAGTATATGATTAAATTTACATTCAGTTGAATCTAATAGTTTGAAGTGTATATTTAATTTTACACCGACTTTAGTCTTATAGTTTTAAGAATATGAGTTGATTGAGATGGGGACTAAACTCTTGTTGTTTTCAATTGGATGTTTTCCACTGTCTTTGACCACACATGGGTTTGCTAACGAAGAGTATGATCTTTATAACTTGTTTCCTCACCAACTAAAATGAGTTCGTTATCATAATAAAATGTTGTAAACATAGTTAAATCACATAGCTAGGGGCCTTAAATCTTTAAAAAAGATTCACCAGGAAAAAATTCTAAATCCCCCATTGATTCATATTCAAAAACTTAATCTTAATGTTGTCATCATCCACGAAGACAACTACATTGTGCCATGTAAATTTGTCGTTCTCTAGATGAATATGTCATATAACTTATTACAAGAGACAAGTAAAAAATTTGAAGACGTGTTGCGGATGTAGAGGGTCGTTTAATTACAACACTTTGTGAATATGTATGTACAACAGTGTTTGATGAACCAAATACTGATACATATTTTAGTTGGGATGAACCCATTTAATCTAAGAAGGGGATACAAACTGATTTTCAATAATTTATTTCAAGAATCATATGCTACACCCGAATTTTATTCCTGGTGTTCCACGTTAATATTATAGTGGGAATCATATATTAGAGTTCTCTCTATCTAGTATCTACAATCTACATAAACTAAAAGTTCAATAACAGTGATGAATATAAAATAGAAATAAAAACATAGCATACATATATACACATTAGTGGGAAGCCCGCGCGTTGCGACGGGGTGAAATATGGGACGAGAGCATAATTCAAACCTTAAAAGGACAAAGGATACATAAGCTGTGTGTATAAACACCATACACCCACACTTTGTGGCAGGATAAGTTTTTAATGGCTACGGAGGACACTTAAATGATATGATGCTACGTTCTATATACATCATGACACGACAAAATGTTGGGTCTTTAGTTTACATTAAACGTAAGAAGCGGAAATTGTTATAGAAACAAAGAGGCGCAGTCTCCTTTAATTAAAAACTTTTGTCTAGAAGTGCTGGTCCGTTTAAACTCGTCGGTGTTTGAAGAAAATGACACAATTAGTTAATCGTGTGGTGTTCTGGTGTTCATGTGTAACACTCGATGATTAGAATCACTTAGTTGTCTTGAAAGAGTGATATCCATCATTTGTTTTAGATTTTTTCGGGTTGAATGGAATTCACTTAAATTAGGAAACAAATTAGATTTTGTAGAAATTGTCCCAGTTAGAAACAAGATAGATACAACCTCAATGTATGAAGTAGCTACAAGTTGGCACAAGTTCACTAATTGACATCTAAAAAAATCAAAGAAACTATTTTAAAAGTTGGTCCAATCCTAAAATTGGTAGCTATTTGCTATTTTGTCCAATCCAGTTTCCTTAATATAAAAGGTGGTACCAGAACATGTTTTGCTAAGTAAGAACTTCTGGTTCAAATCCTATATCAAGCATCCGATCTGCTTCATTAAGCACCTACAAAAAAAAAAAAAAAATTCAAACTTACTAAGTGTGTTTTTCAATGGAATATATACCCTCGTTAGTAATTTACACACATTTCAGAAATTGCATCTGCTTACTCATCACGAAAGAGACCTCCTATAGCTAGCAGCCTAGCACACGCCCATTTCTATTAAATCCTTCAACAACCTTTGGAATACAGGTTACAACCACATTACCTACCCCAAAAAAGAAGATTATAATGCATAGCAGCAACTAAATATCTTAAAGATCTCCACCTGCAAATAGCACAAACATGTCACAATTTAAGAATGTTCATAAATCATATTTCAATCTTTTTTACCAAGATGCCATTTCTTCAAGGGCAAAAAGTACACCATCAACAAAAACAATATAAGAAAAAACAAAAAACACACATACCAGATTCAATATTTTAATAAAAATCAGAAAAAAAGTTCATTTTGGCTTTTTGAGAGTGAACCCTAGGCTTTAAATTCAGATATGATACAAAATTTATTTTTTTTTCACTAAATTTTTCATATTCCTAAGTCATACTAACACTTTTTCCTGCACAAGCAATAAATCTTGTAGATTTTCAAGATAAAGAAACTATAATTAGCTTAAGGGGAATGAGTCAAATGGGTTAAAAGCTTGTAATATACTTTTTAATAGCCAAAAAGAAAAGTGCATGCATGTCAACCCAACTCACGCCAGTTTCTACCCATGCTTGCATCAACCCACCCAACTTGTTTTGTAACTATGACTATGAAAAAGTGAGAGGCACTTCCATGTATGCATACCTTCTTTCAGCTGTGCATATCTTTCGTGTGAAATATATACACCATTCTTTACCCTAGCTGCTCAAAGATCTTCTTAAATGTAATATTATACATATTTTAATGCGGGTCATGTGGATTGGGTTGACCTAAAACACTTTTTTGACACAAAAACACACTTTGGATCGCTTTTGACCCGTTCTAACCATTTCATGTGTCTCACTTCTAGCTAACCATGTTTTCTAGTTTACCATTTTAAACAAATTGATTGTATAAAATGTAAATGCGCCAGAATTGCCACCTCAACAAATAAGTATGCATGATTCTCAATTTAATCTTTATTTTCTTAGGTACCTGGACAATGCACTGCCACTTAGATGCAGTAAAAGAAGGTTTTGCAAACTCGTTAACTATAGTTCAAAACTTCAAATTGGTTTCAATTATATTATGTAGAGATTAACCACGAAGGGGATTGTAATAAATGAGTAAAAGAGGAATGATTTGATCCAAACCTCTAAAAGTTCGTCATTCATTTTCTTCCTTCACCTTCTGAGATCTGGCTACTGTTGAACCATCCATCGGCATGTCTACTTACCTCGCCTATAAATCAAAATGGAACATTTTGTGATTCAAACAGCATGTCTACTTACCTCGCCTATAAATCAAAATGTATCATTTTGTGATTCAAACTTATCTCATCACATGTAAACTTGAGAACATACAAAGGTTAAAATTATAAAATGACGATCATACTGTATTTAAACTATAAAATGTTTATGTTATAAAGTAAGTACCTTAAAAAGGAGAGTGATTTAAGCGCTCGAGCCCAGGCGCCTAGCTAAATTCTTTCTTGCCATGATCAGCATCATGAAAATCACTTTTCTCAACAGGATAAGCACCAAACTGCATATTTTTTTCACACAGCTCCGTTATTCCCGGCTCTCATATAACTATGCAATACATATGCTTATAGAACATCAAACAGATGAATATTCACAAGAATTTCGAATTCTAACCTTCAGATCTGAGATCAAACCGTCATTCATTGAGCACATAAACACCAAATTGACATGATTATCGGAGCACCAGATCTGAAAAACGTTCCCCGGAGAATCAGACTGTCACACCCCGACCCGCGGCGGAAAAGGTGATCGGGGCATAATTGGGTTATCATCAAAGCTCATGACATTTATTTTAACGTTTCATATTCATTAATACAATTTAATGGAAGTTTACAATCATAATTACATCAATGACCTAAACATCAATCTAAGCTTCTTGGTTTTCTTCTAAGGCATTTCCTATGTTTTCCTTGCTTCATCCTGTTCACCTGTATCATGTGTAAAAGGGTTTTTGGATCAACAAAAAGTTGGCGAGTGAATCCTATGGAAAACATTTGAACAAGTTTATTTAATTGATTATAAAATAAGTGCACAACCACACATGAGTAAAAATAGATGTAAACTTATTCATAAATCAATTAATATTAAACAATACACACATGAACAATAATGGATTGGTTTTGAGGCACGCGTTGCTCAACTCGTCTACCACGAGGAACTGATGGGCCTGATGAATGAATTGCATAAACATGATAATATGAAAGACATAACTACAAACAATATAAACTCAATAATACACACATGAACAATAAAGGATTGGTTTTGAGGCACGCGTTGCTCAACTCATCTACCACGAGGAACTGATGGGCTTAATGAATGGATTTCATATAAGTTGACAAAATGAAATACATAATTACAACAATATAAACAATCTAAGTTTAGATCACGCTAAGGTATGGCACAAGTTTAAATAAACAAGTTAATTATTTTGTGACACATGACACACCCCAAAACGTGTAATTAAAAAGGGGGAGTTGTAAGATTCACTCACAGTGGGTGCGTTCGGTTGATGATGTTGAATGCACGCGAAGTGGTTTTAACCACGAGTGAAATTAACCTAGATAAATAGCATTATGGTTTGGTAAGTAAACGGATTTTATTAATCCATTTTAGTAGGATTGTTGGGTGTATTTTTGTGAGTTTAAGGCTATTTTCTAACCTTAAAAATGTTATTTTTAAGTATTTTTAATTGATTTTTAATTAAAATAAATAAATAAAATAATAAAAAAATTTGACTTTTTTGACCGTTGACCGTTGACCGTTGACCTTGACTGTCTGACCGGTTCGTATGCGTGTATATGTGCGCTGAGTGAGGCTCGAACCCGAGACCTCCCGTACGCGTGCACGCAGCTCTACCAACTGAGCTACGTGTCTAACCCGAAATATTTGTGTTTATAATTATATTTATATATTAATTAGATTAAACAGAAAATCCTTTATTTTTAAAAACGATTTTAATCCAAGACTCGGTGCGCTCCACAGGTCTCGAACCCGGGACCTGTGGTTTATGCTAACACACAGTCCACCGCTGGACTGTGTGTCCAACTTGTTAACTAAACTGATTTTTATTATACTTAAATACAAACTAAGTATTTTTATTTCTGACTTGTTTAAAAATTTAGATATTTGTCCGGATCGGTGCAGTAGACCGGACTCGAACTCGTGTCCTGTGATTAAACATACAAACAGTCCACCACTGGACTGTGTGTCTAACTTGGTTATTATTCCGGTTATTAATAAACTTAACATATACCACGGTGACCCGGTTCGGTTAACAAAAAAATACATTTTTATTAATGCAGCATGCGTGGGACAAGATTCGAACTCGAGACGTTTACGTGTTTATTGTGCACACAGTCCACCGCTGGACTGTGTGTCTAACCCGAGTTATATCTTGATTTTAATTAAACTTATATGTTACCGCAACTTCATCTTCTTCGTTAGGTTTTAACCAGAATCGGAAATCCGACTGGTTCGATGTTTTAATCGTGTTCGTTATCGTTTTTCAATTAATTACAGATGAGATATGAATAAAAAGAAAGAGAAATTAGGCGTAAGGTATACCGACTGGACTTCTCTGTTTTTCCGGCAGAACTCCGGCGACAGCAACAGGTTCCGGCGTCGTGTGTCTTGCAGCAGCGAGTCTTCAGAAAGCTTGAAAAGGATGTGGGTGACTTTGGTATAAGCTCAGGGGGTTTAGTAAGGCTCAGAAGTGGAGGGTTCGGTTTTCCGGCGAGATACAGAAGTTTTCCGGCGAATGGATTTACGTCGGGTAAAGGTGGGGTTTTGAGCGAAAAAGCTTGCAGAGGTTCGAGGGGTATTTATAGGGCAAGTCGTCGATGAATTTGGTCCGATTTCCGACTTGATTCGTCGGTTAGAATTTCTCCGGCAGTTATAGTTTGTGTCGCGAGTTCAGGCGTCGGTTATAACCGATGTGTGTTTAAACGTTTACGTTATAACTGAAAAAGTCGTAAATTATTGGCGAGTTTGCCGGGATTTCCGACGACTGCATTTGGGCGCCGGTTTTTGAATTCGGAAAATCATGATATGAATTAATTGATTCTAACATTTAACAAGAAACATCAGTGGCGCAGTGGTTGAGTGTGTGTGTGTTAAGTTGGTTGAACCGGCTGACTGACCCGGGTTCGAAACCCGGCAGTGCCAAATTATTTTTATTTTCTTATTTTTAACAGTTTTCAAAAACTAATTATATATTCCCATATAATAATTAATTATGTATCGTTTAAAATTATTTTGGGCATTAAATTCGCAACGAAATTTTTAACTGATTGTTCGGTTAATAAACGGAGCGGGTTTGGTAAATCCGTTTTTTGACGGATGTTACAGTATCCCCTGCCTTTTAGAAATTTCGTCCCGAAATTTAAATAGTGATATATTTGACTAAAAGAATGATGGTGTTTAGTTTGACAGTTACATGCTTAGAAGAGTAAGGTTTTAAGTTTTTGTTTGAGGCGGTAACGTTCCTTGTAAGGGTTAAGTACCCCATTACAGGAATCGCTTTTTGTTGCCTACTGTAAAAGTATTGATAAGCAGAATTGATTCGCTAAATAGGATATCATGCATAAGAGTTTGGATATGTTTGGAAGGATATGGTTATATCCTAAGGCAAAACTTCTAATACTACAACTTACATGAATAAACACAACAGCTAATATTTGAATCCATATTCTGATAGCATATATGTTTGAATGGTGACAGTTCCTCTCTCGTTTGTTATGATGGAGAGGTTAGTTTATGTAGAAATGGAACAGAATCCAATTTCTTTAAATAGCAAGATGATATAAATGTAAAACAAATTTTAACCCAGGGCAATACTAAATCCTACATGGAACTTCTCATAACCGCCTGATAATGCCTCTGATCCTTTGGCAAGAATACTTATATATAGGAAGTACCAGCGGCGTATCCACCATATTCTTGCCAAATTTTCATTGGTTTTATCCACAAGTTATGATTAGTTACCAAGAAACTACTAAATCCTACATAGAACTTCTCATAACCGTCTGACAATGCCTCTGATCCTTTGACAAGAATACTTATATATAGGAAGTACCAGCGGCGTATCCACCATATTCTTGTCAAATTTTCATTGGTTTTATCAGTGAATTATGATTAGTCCTATGTGACTCTACAACCAATACAACAAACTCATAAATACTGAAAATGAAAAATGTCTGTGCGATCAAAGCTCAATCAAACAGAGCCGATCGTATTGTATGTACTGAAAATGAAATTGTCTGTGCGATCAAGGCTCAATCAAGCGGAGCCGATCGTATTGCATGTACTGAAAATAATAAACTTAATCTAAACAACAATCACACAAACAGCCTATGCATGGAACCTCTCATAACCGCCTGATAATGCCTCCGATCATTTGACAAGAATACTTATATATAGGAAGTACCAGCGGCGTATCCACCATATTCTTGTCAAATTTTCATTGACTTTATCCACAAGTTATGATTAGTTCTATGTGACTCTACTACAAACACAACAACCACAAAATACTGATAATGAAAATGTCTGTGCGATCAAGGCTCAATCAAACGGAGCCGATTGTATTGCATGTACTGAAAATGAAAATGTCTGTGCGATCAAGGCTCAATCAAACGGAGCCGATCGTATTGCATGTACTGAAAATAATAAACTTAATCTAAACAACAATCACACAAACAGCCTATGCATGGAACCTCTCATAACCGCCTGATAATGCCTCCGATCATTTGACAAGAATACTTATATATAGGAAGTACCAGCGGCGTATCCACCATATTCTTGTCAAATTTTCATTAACTTTATCCACAAGTTATGATTAGTTCTATGTGACTCTACTACAAACACAACAACCACATAATACTGATAATGAAAATGTCTGTGCGATCAAGGCTCAATCAAACGGAGCCGATTGTATTGCATGTACTGAAAATGAAAATGTCTGTGCGATCAAGGCTCAATCAAACGGAGCCGATCGTATTGCATGTACTGAAAATAATAAACTTAATCTAAACAACAATCACACAAACAGCCTATGCATGGAACCTCTCATAACCGCCTGATAATGCCTCCGATCATTTGACAAGAATACTTATATATAGGAAGTACCAGCGGCGTATCCACCATATTCTTGTCAAATTCTCATTGACTTTATCCGCAGTTATGATTAGTTCTATGCGACTCTACAACAAACACAACAACCACAAGATACTGATAATGAAAATGTCTGTGCGATCAAGGCTCAATCAAACGGAGCCGATCGTATTGCATGTACTGAAAATGAAAAATGTCTGTGCGATCAAGGCTCAATCAAACGGAGCCGATCGTATGTGGGCACGCCAGGTTCAACCTCATAATAAAATGGGGAACATGCTCAATGCTCATAATGTAATGGGGAGCGGCGGCCTATGAAATTGCATGTACTGAAAATAATAAACAATAATTACTCTAATAGTCTACACATGGAACCTCTCATAACCGCCAGATAATGCTTCTGATCATTTGACAAGAATACTTATATATAGGAAGTACCAGGGCGTATCCACCTTATTCTTGTCAAAGTTTCATTGGCTTTATCCTTAAGTTATGTTTGGTTCTATGTGATAAAGAAAAACATAAAACTAAACGATAGGAGTTGAATCTGGATTTTCGGTGAAGAGGACTAGTTGAGTATCTTCGCTTGGGCCGTCATTATCTTCGACAGGATTGGCGTTGATGTTGAAGACCCTTCCTCTTGCTGGTGGCCTAGCGGTTGGGTTTTCTTGGTTTACTTGGTTAACTGGGTTTGATTGGGCTTGAGTGTTGATGACGTTAACCAATTGAGGGCATGTGTTTCTAAAGTGGGTAGGGTCGCCACAATTGAAACAAGCTCGAACATATGGGAACATGGGGTATTGGGGTTGTTGATAGGTTTGGTTCATGGTTTGAGTAGGGGGAGAGATTTGGTTTTGAAAGGTGCGGCAAACCTTGCTCAAATGACCATAGCGTCCACAAGTTGCACATAGTCGACAAGGTAGAGTAAGGGGATGGTGATAAAAACAGTTGTTGCATCGAGGGTGAGGTCCAAGATATGGTTTCTTATTTGGGTAAGTTGAGTTGGGTGCCACTTGAGTGATTGGGATAGCTTGGATGGGTATGGCGTGTGAAATTGGTTGATTTCGTTGGATAGTAGCGAAAAGTTGCCCGTCTCTTTTTCTCTTAGAGTTGGGTTGAGAAGGGGATTCGGTTTGGGTGTAGTCGAAGGTTTCAGTCAGTGCTTTATCCTTCTTCTTCTCCTCCTTGAAGTCTTTGTTCCGGATTCGGTTCTCGGTGAGCGTTGTTGCTAGCTCCATTGCTGCTTCCAAAGTTGCAGGCTTGGTACCTATTACAGGGTCTTGAATCTTTGACGGAAGACCACGAATGTAGTGCTCGATCAAACGGTAGAGGGGAGTGAACATGTTGGGAACCATTTGATGTAACTCGAGGAATCTTTTGTTGTAGGTGGTGTGGTCTCCTTCCTTTTGCTTCAACGAATAAAATTCATCTTCTAATTTCTTGATTTCGCTCCTTGGGCAAAATCGTCAGGTCATGATTTCCTTCAATTCATTCCAAGTTAAAGTCATAACATCTTCAACACCTCGTTTGGCCTTCTCTGTATTCCACCAAGTAAGTGCTATCCCATATAATCGACCGGTAGCATAACGCACTTTGCGATCATCGGGACAATCGCAATTTAGAAAGGTGTTCTCCATTTCTTCAAACCAATGGAGGAGAGCGGTGACGCCTTCAGTCCCTTTGTATTTAGGAAGGTCGCATGATTTGAAATGCTTGTAGGTGCATTTAGTGGTATTTGGGGAAGAGTTGATAACGTTTTGATTTTCTTGATTGACAGGATTAGCGGTAAGTGCTTGTTGTACTTGGATTACAATGTTGGGTATTACGGCAGCCATTTGTTGAGCGATTAGGGCAGCCATGCGCTCGCGGGCTTTTCCTGCTCTCATCTTCCTACGGGTGAGGTTAGAAGACATCTACAAGGAATACATGTCAAGAGTATGAGTTGGATGCTTTTGAGATCATGGGTCGCACTAGGAATGAATATTCATAAAATAATTATAGAAAAATAAATCTACTACATCCATAGGATGTCTTGGGCTTTGCTCGCCATTAGGCCCTACATGCCGCCATACTTCACCTTCGTAAACATGTGGGCCCCCATGAATACCGGGTTTTTCATATGGTTCGCATGGGTTTGCCTGGTTGCGTACACTAAAACCCGGAGAAAATCGAGAAATATGTATACAACGTGTGATATTCGGAATGTGTCCAGGTGTAGACACGGTGACACCTCAAAGTGGGGTTAGTTCGAACGACGTTTGGTGTGGCATGCTTTGGCCTAATAGGTCCTTCGTACTCTCATCGTTAGTCCCCAGGTAGGCAAACTGGTCCGTTATATTGGATTTATACGAATGCCAACCTAGACAGGACGTTCCGACTACCGGTACTTGTACCCTTCCAGTTACTACATGCCCGTCGCAGAACTTACTTTGATGAGATTTGAAAATTGCAACAAAATCTTTGAATAATGAGAGTATGAAAATGAATTGAATATATGAACATTGATATATGTATAATGAATATGTATATAAGCATGTATGTTTGACTGTAAATATAAACAAATATGAAACAAATAAATATCACAAGTTTGTATGTAACACCTAATCAATTAAAATTTAGGCAGACTATAGTATAAGATCTAAGGGTCTAATAACCTATCCTATATCCCTATAGTCATGGCTCTGATACCAATCTGTCACACCCCGACCCGCGGCGGAAAAGGTGATCGGGGCATGATTGGGTTATCATCAAAGCTCATGACATTTATTTTAACGTTTTATATTCATTAATACAATTTAATGGAAGTTTACAATCATAATTACATCAATGACCTAAACATCAATCTAAGCTTCTTGGTTTTCTTCTAAGGCATTTCCTATGTTTTCCTTGCTTCATCCTGTTCACCTGTATCATGTGTAAAAGGGTTTTTGGATCAACAAAAAGTTGGCGAGTGAATCCTATGGAAAACATTTGAACAAGTTTATTTAATTGATTATAAAATAAGTGCACAACCACACATGAGTAAAAATAGATGTAAACTTATTCATAAATCAATTTAATATTAAACAATACACACATGAACAATAATGGATTGGTTTTGAGGCACGCGTTGCTCAACTCGTCTACCACGAGGAACTGATGGGCCTGATGAATGAATTGCATAAACATGATAATATGAAAGACATAACTACAAACAATATAAACTCAATAATACACACATGAACAATAAAGGATTGGTTTTGAGGCACGCGTTGCTCAACTCGTCTACCACGAGGAACTGATGGGCTTAATGAATGGATTTCATATAAGTTGACAAAATGAAATACATAATTACAACAATATAAACAATCTAAGTTTAGATCACGCTAAGGTATGGCACAAGTTTAAATAAACAAGTTAATTATTTTGTGACACATGACACACCCCAAAACGTTTAATTAAAAAGGGGGAGTTGTAAGATTCACTCACAGTGGGTGCGTTCGGTTGATGATGTTGAATGCACGCGAAGTGGTTTTAACCACGAGTGAAATTAACCTAGATAAATAGCATTATGGTTTGGTAAGTAAACGGATTTTATTAATCCATTTTAGTAGGATTGTTGGGTGTATTTTTGTGAGTTTAAGGCTATTTTCTAACCTTAAAAATGTTATTTTTAAGTATTTTTAATTAAAATAAATAAATAAAATAATAAAAAATTTTGACTTTTTTGACCGTTGACCGTTGACCTTGACTGTCTGACCGGTTCGTATGCGTGTATATGTGCGCTGAGTGAGGCTCGAACCCGAGACCTCCCGTACGCGTGCACGCAGCTCTACCAACTGAGCTACGTGTCTAACCCGAAATATTTCTGTTTTTAATTATATTTATATATTAATTAGATTAAACAGAAAATCCTTTATTTTTAAAAACGATTTTAATCCAAGACTCGGTGCGCTCCACAGGTCTCGAACTCGGGACCTGTGGTTTATGCTAACACACAGTCCACCGCTGGACTGTGTGTCCAACTTGTTAACTAAACTGATTTTTATTATACTTAAATACAAACTAAGTATTTTTATTTCTGACTTGTTTAAAAATTTAGATATTTGTCCGGATCGGTGCAGTAGACCGGACTCGAACTCGTGTCCTGTGATTAAACATACACACAGTCCACCACTGGACTGTGTGTCTAACTTGGTTATTATTCCGGTTATTAATAAACTTAACATATACCACGGTGACCCGGTTCGGTTAACAAAAAAATACATTTTTATTAAGGCAGCATGCGTGGGACAAGATTCGAACTCGAGACGTTTACGTGTTTATTGTGCACACAGTCCACCGCTGGACTGTGTGTCTAACCCGAGTTATATCTTGATTTTAATTAAACTTATATGTTACCGCAACTTCATCTTCTTCGTTAGGTTTTAACCAGAATCGGAAATCCGACTGGTTCGATGTTTTAATCGTGTTCGTTATCGTTTTTCAATTAATTACAGATGAGATATGAATAAAAAGAAAGAGAAATTAGGCGTAAGGTATACCGACTGGACTCCTCTGTTTTTCCGGCAAAACTCCGGCGACAGCAACAGGTTCCGGCGTCGTGTGTCTTGCAGCAGCGAGTCTTCAGAAAGCTTGAAAAGGATGTGGGTGACTTCGGTATAAGCTCAGGGGGTTTAGTAAGGCTCAGAAGTGGAGGGTTCGGTTTTCCGGCGAGATACAGAAGTTTTCCGGCGAATGGATTTACGTCGGGTAAAGGTGGGGTTTTGAGCGAAAAAGCTTGCAGAGGTTCGAGGGGGTATTTATAGGGCAAGTCGTCGATGAATTTGGTCCGATTTCCGACTTGATTCGTCGGTTAGAATTTCTCCGGCGGTTATAGTTTGTGTCGCGAGTTCAGGCGTCGGTTATAACCGATGTGTGTTTAAACGTTTACGTTATAACTGAAAAAGTCGTAAATTATTGGCGAGTTTGCCGGGATTTCCGACGACTGCATTTGGGCGCCGGTTTTTGAATTCGGAAAATCATGATATGAATTAATTGATTCTAACATTTAACAAGAAACATCAGTGGCGCAGTGGTTGAGTGTGTGTGTGTTAAGTTGGTTGAACCGACTGACTGACCCGGGTTCGAAACCCGGCAGTGCCAAATTATTTTTATTTTCTTATTTTTAACAGTTTTTCAAAAACTAATTATATATTCCCATATAATAATTAATTATGTATCGTTTAAAATTATTTTGGGCATTAAATTCGCAACGAAATTTTTAACTGATTGTTCGGTTAATAAACGGAGCGGGTTTGGTAAATCCGTTTTTTGACGAATGTTACACAGACCATCTTCTCTTACCTGTTTGGAGATCATAACGTCTTCATCTCTACCCCAACGAACGGTTCCACGTGGAATCAAAACCTCGATCACCGGAATTTCAATCTCAATTTCTTCCTTTCGTTCGTATCCACTAGTACCTGTTTCTTCAATCATAGATCGTTAAAACGCAAAACAAAATACCAAAATATTACGCAATGAGAAAGATTCAGGAAACCACAACCTACCGACACCGTTGCCGCCTCGCTCATCAAAGCCGTCATCGCCCTGTTTGAAACTCAATGTTTAGTGCCATCATCTCCAACGCCAAGTGTGTGACTATTGGTCCTTTGAAGTTTGAACCACAATCATCGTCTTGCTTTTGCTGATTCAAGTTGTATAGTCAGTCTTGATGGAGTTAAGAATATAATAATGACTTCTAATTATTGCAAGAAGTAATACACACATCCAAACAAAACCTAAAAATTCAATAAACGCCGGCTCAATTTATAACCGAAATATGATTAAATCAGGAAACCTTAAGCAATTACAGATTTAACCTATTAACCTGCCCTATTTGTGCACCCTAATAACGCGAAAACTTTGCAGCCTAATTAAAAGAATGTATAATACTATAATCAAAAGTAACAAAAGCAGAATCGGAACCTAGATACAATGAAACAAATAAGTGAAGAACAAACTCTAATCAACCAAAGAACTTTACAATATAATCATAAAAAAACGTATAATCAACAGCCAAATTAAATCGACAGAACTGTAACCTAGATGCAATCTAAAGTAATAAGCGCCTCCGACAGAAGCTCACTGCTGACGGGAGAGAGAGAGAGAAAGAGGTCACCTTTCGTCAGTTATAGCGGTAGAGGTTGGCGGAGATATGGGGAAACAGTGTCCGACACTGCCGTCGTTTGGCAGGTTGTGCGGCCATCGATTTAGGGTTGAAGGAGGTTTGAATCAGAGAGAATTGAAGTATTATAGATACTAGTACAAGTGCCTGAACTACATTAAACGAAAAAGACGCTAGTAAGTAGAAACAAAAGGCAACAAAAGAGATCATGTTTTTGATGGTCTACACAATTATCAACAGTAACCACATGTATCTTGAGATTTTGCCCACAACACTAGTTCTACAACAGCCTTTGTGTCGCATCATTAAATGTTTCACCCGGTTTATATCATTCAGCCCGTTTGGCTTCCGCCCTCCTCCTCCTCACAAACTGGTTAACACATGTGGCTTAAAACGTCACCTACAGTAGTATGAGCACACTGCTCTAATACCACTTAAAAGGTCACCTATAATAGGATCTCACTCATGAATACAATCACTACGTGTGCGGAAACCACCTAGCAATCACCACTGTAGGACAGTGTAACTGGAAACAAGATTGATGAGAGAAATCAATTGTAGAAGATGGATGATGTCACACACATAGTAGCGACAAACACACTAATGATTAGGGTTTTCTTGGTGCATAAATTTTCCACAAAAGAAGTGCTCTCTTGTCTATTCCACTAGATGGTTATATACAAGATAAATCCGGACACACTTGTCTGGATAACAAAACACGGCCCAAGGCCCATAAAACTAGATACTCAGACTAGCAAACATCTACTAAAGTCCGGACATCTACAATCTATGCTAAAACCCGAACTTGGGAACTACCGTTTCAGTAAACTCGGAACAACAGTAAACACGGATTATGTCTAAACCCAAATCCGGACATAGAACAAACTCGGAAACAACACTATAAATTCGGACACTTATAAGTAATGCAAGATATACATAAAGGACCCCTGAACTTTTGAGAGACTCCACTTATCACACTAAGTGCATTAACATGGCTTTTTTATAATTACTACAAATGTCGGTTCCTGTTTATGTATAAACGGGCTTATTTGGGTTATGTTATATCTTTATCGGGTTAGTTGGATTTAGTTCATTATTTTGATAATACAGTTTTAAGTTTTGTCAGAACTTTTAACACGTTAACAGAACTTGTCTTGTCCGGTTTGACACAACTATCAAAGTTTCCTATTTTGCCTCGACCCATGTTGACCTGTTGCCTATCCCAGATATCTCCAATGGTAAATAGCATACCAAAACAAATTTGTGATTCACCCGATGTCCGCTCACTCACCAACCCAACTGAAACCATAATGAGCCCTGTTGAATCACAATATACGAAAAGAAAAATGAAAAACTGGTCAGTTTGCTAGCTGAAATCACCAAAGGTTAAACTGGATCAAATTCGCTTACTTTGTTGTGTTAATGGCTATCGGAGTAAACCAACATAGTGTTCTTTTGATTTCGGCTTTAATAGCTGGACCGTCGAGCTACAGAAACAATTTATATAAAATTTTAAAATATAATCAAGGCTTTGGATAAAAAATAATATGTTTTCAATGTCCTTTTTTGGCCCGCGCGTATGGGAATGCCTGCACGTTGATACGGCTCTACCATATCCATTAGCATACGTAACAATACAGTTAAAAAAAACTTATAACTAACTTGCCTGTGTGTTATAGGTAAAAAAAACTAATTAATAAGGGTACATATTATTAATAATACTCCATGCACCATAAGAGATAGAGATGTATTTCATAAAAAACATCAAAATGAAATATGCAGCCATCAAAGTAGAACCATATTATCAGAAACTTGGTACTACCCATACACCAATTACTTTATTGATAAAAGTCAAAGCTCAAAAATCCTTTTAAAAAGCCTCGGTTACAAAAAGGTGATCATAAAAAGAAAATAATCTAATAAACATGATATGACCAACTTATGTTCATCTTATAGCACCATAAACACCTGCAGAAAAAAAAACATATGTATAGTTATATTCTTAATAATGTGTATATTGATATTTATTACCATTTTCACCTGAACCCAACAGCCAATTTGCAACCAATAAGGCAATAACCATATGATAGCTTGTGACATGCTTATGCAACTGTAAAGCGCAACTAAACGTCAAATTATGTAAAAGTTTGTCAGAACAAGCTGAAAAGGGCCCTTGTTTTAAAGCACTTTGCACAACTACAACTAAAACATGGCGTGTTTATACGGCCTTGCTTAAAAAAGGCCTCGTTTTTAAGCACTTTGTACTGAGGCAAATTTGAAGTGAATGGAAAAGTACAAAACGAAAATACAAATCTCACACTAGAATAAAAACGAAAGATAGTAAAAAACAAACCTCTGAATGGAAACATAAGTAATGTATCACCCATTTTTGATTTCGCATATTTTGCACGCTGAGTCGCATCACCCATATTTATTTCGCATATTGTGCAGCAGGAAAACTGTCTCTCCCCCTTCTTCCACATTTTATCCGCAATGGTTGGAACAAAAAAAGCAACTAAAAATTGTGCAAATCAGATAAAAAAATTTAAATAGTTCAATTTCGTGATCTAATCGAAGGTTACAACCGTGCATAAATCGAAGGTTCAACTTCGCTTATATACGTCTTTATCTCGTCTATTTAAAAAAAACTTTAATTGTTTTGGTTAGCGTTGTGTAAATGCGTGTTTAGTTCCTCTGCTTTAACTTTGGTAGTATACATGTTTAGTCCCTCTACTTTTATTTATTTTAGTATTTCATCTTTTAGCCTTTCCCTATTCTACTGTGACGAACCAACCTGGGGGAATACTGACCGTCTGTTATTAGTGGACAAACGCTGCTATTGCTAGACTTTAATAAAGTTACTCTACAATTCCTAAACTTAATTTGAAAAAAATTCTTTAATGACCGTATTTTTATCTACGTCTCGATGTAGTTTTTTTTGAGATTGTGTTATGAGTAGTATGCACAAGTATCCGAAACACATGCGTACATGTTATAAAACTGAGAATTATTCGACTTACCACCTCGCAACGCGGGCGAGGCATAAACCTAGTTATAGTTTATTGGTGATGGATACCATTTTGGGCTAAAAAGAAGATGATATGAAACAATTCTCTATCCATCTGGCATGTTTAAATATGAGCAGGCCACTGTGGTCTTCTTATGGGCCTGAGTAAAAAAATGAGCCCATAAACTAATCAACCCATGAGAAGAATTAACGGGATCCATTGTATACAGTTTATGGCCTATGGGGGTTTACGGCAATTTTAGAAGACAGTTTGGGTATTCAATCGAACAGTGACGATATTAAATTTCTTTATGATCGGCATTAAATTTCTTTATGGTTTATATCGGATCTCAACTCTATAGTTGATATGGCTTAACTCTTAAGAAGCATTTGGTGGATCATTTGACCAGCCAAAGTCTGTATTGACCAACTCCTATATTGACCAGCCGGTATATATGCGGACTACTATAATGCTGCCATGCAAATATACCGTTCTCCGGATAAATACGGTATTTAACATTTTATGAAGTCAAATGAATTGCAAATGAAAAAACCAAAATCGAGCGTTGAAAAATGGTCTTATTGCAGGATTCACAAATGAGACTTTGAAGGCGTGTTGTGGATGTGGAGGGCCGTTTAATTACAACGCAACCGCAATATGTGGAGATGTATCTAGTGTGATGAACCAGATAAATATGTCAGCTGGGATGGAGTTCACTTAACGGAAGCGGCATACAAACTGATTTCCAAAAGCCCGAATTTCGTTCCATGTGTCCTAGAACATCAACATCACAAGGGATAGGCAAATCATCTATATAAGCGATGCAAGCTTGAATATATATAAATCTTCATAGCCATAGGTAGCTTGCGAAAGTGCATAAGGCTAAAGAACCAGGTGCGCAGATATTATGCCGAAAAATAATATATTTGATGATATATGGTTAAAAATTCATGTGTACTATGTCTATGTATAGTTCTCTTTATTCTGTTTTAATGCGATCTTATATATAATAATAATGTACATTTGTGACTTGAAATAAAAACAACTTAATAGTTCAAATTTATAAGGACGATTGCCTGTCTCATGGATGCTATTTTTCCATTTTTTGTGGTTTGCTTTTTCAAACGGGATTATGTTTTAGTATGATGTCCTTAGAATATAAACCATGGTTTAATTAAGACTCGCATGATCTTATAATGTACTAAAGGGACAAATTCAAAGCTCGTATAACTTACTGTCTTTAAATTAAATTAATGTTTCTCACGGTTAAAACTAGAAACAAGATTAGAACCTTTGTTATACCTGTTGTGCACCCATATTGATCAGCTACTTTTATCGATCCTGCAGTATTAAACTAAATCATTTGATACTTTGTTTTCCCATGATTCAAGAATCAAAATATCTTTCATGATTAGAAAGCAAGGAAAACATTCGAATAATTAGCCGATTTGACAGATTCGTTGGTTTTTTTTTTAATTCTTTCCAAGGCTATAGGAACATGCATATTATTGCAAATACAGTAGATCAATGATGTATAACGTTTCAAAGAAAAGGGGTAACGAAATCGAAAAAAACGTCTAAGAAGGTCAAATTTTTTCAAAATTTACACTACTGCAGGAGCGTTAAGGGGTAGCGGGGCTACCCCTTATTGTATGGTAGATCTGCCCCTGTCTAGCAGGTGCGTCTCCGAGAATGTTTCGTTGAGATAAAAAATTACCCGCGCCTTACCCATCCTATAATATAAACTGATCAATCACATATATAAAAATGATTGGTATATAATATTAATTTTAGGTTTGATTGATTGAAATTGGGCCTTTTAAAACCGAGTGACCCATTTTACCATTACTTATTATTTAGTTCGGGTTTAAATTTTGGGCCTTTTAAAATTGTTATAACTCCAAGTATTAAAACATATAGATCAAATTAAAAGTAATATAGAGGTTTATATATATATTAAAAAGTTTGCGGCTCCCCTAAGGTTTTTGGCCTCGAGTCGTCGCCCACCCGACCCATGCTCAGGACCGGCCCTTGCTCAGTGCCGTCCTTGGTCTAGCAACATGAAGAATTCCAAATTGAAATAATTTTAGGCACATTTCAAATGTTAGTTAAGCACCTCATTTTTCTTAATAAATAATGTCTTGGATAGGTAGTGGCATATGCATTATACCAATATGCAAGTTTCGGATAGCTAGCATGGTAGAGCAAGGTTCATGTAGTTTTAAGAGAGGTGACGCTGTATCTATTCAACAATCCTATTTTGTTGGGGTGTGTAGGGACGAGCAATGCGATAGATCATCCCAGAGTAGGAAAGAAATGACCCATGGGACCTGAAGTTACTTGTATAGCACTATCACAATGAAGGTGTTTGGGGGGGGGGGGGGTAAACAAATATTTCAACAGAATTTTTAGGTGACAAATTATATCAATAACATGTGAGCGATGGGTTAAAGGATACATCAATGTAAAATGACTGAAGTCATCAACGAAAATGTTAAAATATCAGTAACCCGAACAAGAATCTATTAAGATGGTCCCAAATGTTATAATGTATGACATATAAAGGCGTGGTGTTGCGAGACATAAGTCGTAGAAACAATAATCTAGTGCGATTCAATATATTGCATGAGTTACAATGTGTATTTAAAATAAAAGAGAAATAAAACAGAAAAGAACAATGTTGAAAGACATAACTTGAAGGATGTCCCAAACTAATCCATAAATTATATGAACCAACGTTACTGCTGAGATGGATTAAAGTTGATGCGGCTTAGGAAGCATGTGGTGGATCATTTGACCTGCCAAGGTTTGTATAGACAGACCGCGATATGAGAATACAAGACATGTTGGGAATTCCGAGTTGGAGCCGAACTGTGGCCTTGTGCGTGAAGGAGCGGCTGGAAGTTTAACTTAGTTTATAAGTTATTAATTAAATATATTAATTAATTAGTGGATTGTTATCTAAGTATCCTATACATGTTGGTGAGGATGTGTATTAGATATATATCATGTAATTAATTAATAGGCGTCCTAGTTATAGTCTAACGTGTTTAGGTTAGCTAGAATACGATCCAATGGCGCCTTCTACAAGCTCCAAATTAGTTGCAGGATTGTTGGTGGTGTTATGGAGTGGTAGGTTGTATGCTAATGGATGCTATTCATCCATCATCAGCTTCGGTGACTCCATTGCTGACACCGGGAACCTGAAACATCTGGCTTCCATGTCCGACGTAGTATTTCCTTGTGTTCCTCCTTACGGCGAAAGTTTCATCCACCAATCCACCGGCAAATGCTCCAATGGCCGTCTCATCATTGATTTCCTAGGTAACTCATCAACTAGTCTATGTGAAAATGTTATGATGGTGTTTTAGTAGTGTTTAATAATTAATATGATTGGTTTGGGTCTAGAAGGTTACGCCATATTAACCTTAAGGATAACAAATCTGCTTAACTGTTTAATTGATGATTCATATTAACCTCAAGGATATATACCTAGTTTGGAATTATATACTTGAATACACTATAAATTAGAGGACTTCTTCTGGCGACAAGACTCATCCCTAGTGAAGATACAACCCGTGGGAAATCCGGTCCTGGACAGGGGCGGATATAGAGTGTAACAAGGGGTAACCCTCGTTGCCCTTTAACGCTTGGCAGTACTGTAAATTTTGGGAATAAAAATAATGTTTTTTCGATTTCGTTACCCCTTTAGATTTTCTTTTGAAACGTTGACCCTATAATGCTTTTCTAGATCCACCACTGGTCCTGGATGGAGTCTTCATCAACGAATCATGATGGATCGTACCAACGAATCACCAATGATCACTTCACTGGTGGCTGGAATGCCAACAGACTACCGCCTGGCATCTAAATTTTATTTTTCTTGTATTTTTTTATGTTCCGTTTTATTAAAGAAAATTCAAGGAAAAAGTAAATGTTTAAATGTTCAAACTGGTTAGCTTTTTACTTCCTCTAAGTTGTATGTTTTCTGTTATATAGTCCTTTGTTTCTAATAAAATCGACCGTTAAAAAGTGTGGATCGGGTTTCGTCATCACCAAGAAATATTTAAAAACATTTGTTAGGTAAGCTGGGGACAAACTTTTAAAAATTATTATTATTATTATTATTATTATTATTATTATTATTATTATTATTATTATTATTATATATTTTTTTGTTTCACCATTCGGTGAATTTTGTTTCTGTGAAAAATGATTTCTAGTGGTGATAGTATTTTAAGTTGTTTCTACGATAAAGTTTTCTGTATTTTAGATATTTCATATTTCAATTTTAAGTTTTCTTACAAAATGGTCAATGTAGCGACTTAAAAGATATTTATTACGAGGATTATACAACTAAAAACCAACACAAGTACTAAAAGGAAAGATAGGGTTGAGTTTAATTGTCAAAATTATTAGAGTTAAAATGTTGTTATCCTTGAAGAGTTGAAGTCAAGTGTTTGAGTACCAGCTTTAGAAAAACTACTAAAAGAAATATTGATATATTAGAGTACTACACTTATATAAAATAAAATGTATGCTATTGGAAGAAACCAATTCTAAATATTAAAGAGTTTTTTCTCAAGCTAGTATTATGAAAAAAATATTTACCATTTTGATGTTGTTTTAAAACTATTTATCAAAATAATATTTTTCATTTATTTTGTACTAACTTTTTCTTTTATTTAACATATTATACTTTATTTATTCAATAAATCCATTTTCTATTTTTTTGTATTTTTTATTAGGTCGATACTTTTTTTAACAATCAACCCGTTTTAGTGTTTTTATACTGTTTTTTACCAATTCTTATGATTCTTGTTTCTTTTAATCAACCTATGTCACAGATTAACTACAAAAATCATCCCAATGAAATAAGAACATAAAATAACTAATCAAGCATTAAAACTTGATTTGATACTCGTCTTAATATCACATAAAAACGAAACTAAAAATATCAAATAAATTCGTTTGCTTCCGGTGTCAATATAGTTTACAAATAAAAATGTGAAACAAAAGCGAGTCGAGTATCGGTCTCAATATCAACCAAAATAAAAGTTATAATCCCGTTCATATTAAAAACACGTTTGTTAAACAAGTACAACCCTTTTTATCTCGTTTTGAATATAATGTAATGCTATATACTAGATATATTAATGTGAGTTCATTATGTAAAACAAACCCAGTTATCAAAGTGTTAATTTATTCTACGAAAGACTATGAAATCCCACCATACAATCTTTTTGCTCGACTTATTTTCCATCACTAAACTATGAAATTGCATACAAAGTGACAAAAGTCAACATTAAACTACGTAATATTACATTATTACTTGTGCATCATTTATTACAACTTAATTTTAAGATTTCAATCTTTGTATTTCATCATAAGAATGATGAAATCCACGACTTGGTTTGTATTTTAAATAAGAAGAATGTGAATTTGATTCAATATTCAACTGAAATGTACGGTTTACTAGATATTCGTTCTATTTATATATTACTTAATAAATAAAATGTAACTATAATAACAAAATAAATGAAAAATACCACTTTGGTAAATAGTATTTAAAGAACACCAAAGTGGTAAATACTTTTTTCACCAACAACAGTTTAGAAAAAAAACTTAAATATTAAAACTACTAGTTAATTGCCACAGTTTGATGAGGTGCCTTTCCAAGTATAAAAAATGCTAACGTGTTTTTTTCATCATACGATATGGGATATATTTATTTTAATTGTTCAAAAGTTGACGTGATTATATCTGAAATGGGATGTGTACGACTATATTGTTTCGTTAAGCTGTTTTACTTGGTTTTAGCTAGCCATCGTAAATGAGTTTATGGCTTTGTAGCGGATAGACTTGGGTTACCATTGATACCACCATATTTTGGCATCAAGGGGAGTGGGAGTGTAGCGGCATTGAGGCAAGGAGTGAACTATGAGGTTGCTGGTTCTACAGCAATAGATTCATCTTTTGTTGAAACCAGAGCGAGTAGAAGTATTGTGATTAATGGGTCTTTAAGAGTTCAATTAGCATGGTTTAAACAATCATTGCCTTCCATTTGTGGCAACACCACTTCAGGTACGGTTGGTGTATTTTGTTGTTTTTAGATGTGTTTTTTTAGGCTTTAGAAATATTCGAAACGGGAATCACCTGATTTTATTTGGCCAATGGCCCAATTATTAAAAAGGTGGATTTTCTTCTTTTCTTAGGTCATTGATTGTACTTTGCACTTTTTAAAACACCAATACATAATTGATAAATGTTGTGTATTGATGTTTTTTTTCTTACACATTATGTTTTTAAAAATAAATTCTGACATGATAGTTATAAACTTTGTTTAATTAATGTTTAAAACATTTATTTTCACCTAGGTATTATTTTTGTGTTATAAATGTTAATTAGATTAAAGTGTACTTAGTCTTTTAAATAGTCTCTTGTTAATTTAAAATTCAACTATAAATCTACATATAAATAGAAAAAAAACTAAGAACTAAAACTCTGATTATTTTATACCACCTATCTTTTTATATTTGACATATTATATTACTTTTCAAACCATCCATTCACATGAAATATTTAAAAGTTTTTATTGATCACTAAAAATACATAAATTATCATTAATTTTTTTAATATTTTAACGAACATAATTTTGAATTTATTGATATTTAAAAACTTAAATAGAAGCTTTTAAGTAAAAAATAATAAATTATTTAGTTACATGAAAACTTAAATAATTTTACATATAATTAAAAAAAATATCAGTTAAATTTGTATTAAGTATCTAAACTATAATATCTTGGTATCAAATCTTTGAACGGTTTATTATGAGAGAAAGGCAGGATAACACAAGTTAAGGACACCTAAAATGATGACAAACATATAAGTTATTTTTATTGACCAAAGTCTCCATAGCTAAATTTATTTAAAACTATTCATTATTATTATTAATAGAAAGAAAGACAAGAAACACAAATTAGAAATCTAGAATGATGATAGTTGTCTCAAAATTATTTTTGTCTTTTAATTATAGAGATTTTATGTATAAAGGATCATCAGAAGATACTTGATGTGATAACAGAAAAAAAATGGTAAAACATTAAATTATTTAAACTTTTCTCATTAATTAATAATCTCTCATTAATTAGGTAAAAACACTTTATCCTATACATTTTAAAATTTATCCTACAATATAACGAATCTTATAATACATATATCATATACATTTTAAAATTTATCATACACTTTATCCAAAATTGTCTTTCACTATAAATTATGTTGTACGTCTTAAAAGAATATATTTTAAACATAAGTTAGAACTCTAATTAGTTAGCTAATTTAGAGGAATACAATAAATTAATTAAAATTATAAATTTACCTATATTCCCTTACAATAACATTAAGTACAGAAATAAAATTAAACATTTCTACTAGTTTAAAACTTATTCTTTGTATTTATACAAAAAAGTTCTCATTTGAACTCTCCACTTTATGTATAAATGTTTAAAGTTAGATACATGTAAAAACTAGGTTTTATATAAAATTTATGAGCCAAATCATAATTCATAGTAAGTTAATAACATACATAAAATACTCTATACTTAATTCTCAAACCATCTATAATAAAAGTATAAAGTTTAAATAAATTATTACTTTTAACCATGCACCATATATTATGAAATCGAATACAATAAGTTAAAGTTAATGAAGCAAAAGATTAATTTGTTAGTTATGTATTAATTAAAAATATTGATTCATTGTTAGTAAATTTTTTAATAAGCACTCGTTGTTATAAGTGTTGGTAGATTGTAGAGATTTTATTAGACGTTCTTTATTGATTTGTTGATAAGTTAAAGTTAATAAAAAAAGAGTAATTTGATAGTTAATTAAAAGTTTTGATTCATTGTTAGTAAATTGTTAATTAGCACTCGTTATAACTATTGGTAGATTGTAGAGATTTCATCGGACGTTCTTTAATACTTATGGGTGAGTTTGGTGGTAACGATTACAATATTCCATTATCTAAAGGAAAATCCATTGATGACGTCCGATCATATGTTCCTCTTGTTATCGATACCATCATCTCGACAATCAATTTAAGAAGTTACTTAAATGACACGAAACACGTTTTAAACAACTTAATATATATTATCACTACCAAAATTGACATCACAAAAAAGGATGTTTCTTTAATCATCGACATGACTCAAGGGGGTCCACTGATCATCCATTCATAACAGTATACAGCATCGTTATTTTTATTAGTATGACCCCTAATTGTCTTGGTTAAAATAGCATAGGTAAATGTAATACAACTTATAGTGTGACCCCTTACTAGACAAGGTTGACAAGTTATAGTTCCAGTAATCTATGTAGTAGTGTATGATTTAATTTGTGATGGCCTAAATTTAATAGTTGTAATGCAGGAGTTGATTGAGATGGGGGCTCAAACTCTAGTTATTCCAGGAAACTTTCCAATTGGATGTTTTCCCTCGTATCTAACAACAATTGTGTCTGAAAAGGAAGGATATGATCCCCTTACCGGTTGCCTCACCAAGTTAAATGAGTTCTGCGAATATCACAATCAAATGTTGCAAAGATTCGAGGGCTAAATCCTAATGTTTTCATCATCTATGCGGACTACTACAATGCTGCCATGCAAATTTACTATTCTCAGGATAAATATGGTATGTAACATGTTATAAAGTCAAATGAATTGAATATGGTAAAACCATAATCTAGCATTGCAAAATGGTTTTATTGAAGGATTCACAAACGGGGCGTGTTGTGGAATGCGGAGGGCCGTATAATTACAACGCATCTGCAAGATGTGGAGATGTATCTACGACCTTGTGTGATGAACCAGATAAATATGTTAGTTGGGATAGAGTCCATTAACGGAAGCGGCGTACAAACTGATTTCCAGGAAGGTCCATACACTATGTGTCCTAGACAATCAACATCACAAGGGATAGTCGGATTATCGAGTTCTATGTATAAGTAATGAAAGCTTAGATGTGTGTGTCTCGCTCTCTATATATATGTATATATATATACATTCTTCGTAGCCATATAGCTAGCGGGCGAAAGAACATTATGGCAAAGAATAAGGTGTGTGGCTATTATGTCAAAAGATAATATCATACTTCTATATCAATACCATATCATCCATAAAAAATTCGGGTTAATATCATAGATAGACAACATTGCTTATTTTAAAATTTTTATCTTAATATTAGCCCTTACTTCAACTATATTTTTAAGTTGCCTGATATTTTTATTTAGATTAGATAATGAACGTAAACAATACGCACCTCCATGTATATCTAATTTACTTACTTATTTGCTCATTACTGTATTTTCTTTTTATTTCAAAATCAAATTTTGTTGATAGCTATTTTTGGTTCAATCATCTTATCATAATTATCAATTTGTTCAAAATGGTTATCAAATTTTGTTGATAACTATTTCGATAAATTGCATAAGTTACAATGTTCATTCAAAATAGTTTAAGGAACCAATGGAAAAGAAACATGCTGAAAGAAATAATTTGTAGGATGTCCCAAAAGATTTCATAAATTATGAGTACGAACATTAATTCTTGCGAAGATGGAATATCGTTGATGGATCAGGATTATATACAAATACCTTTTTACCTAAAAGTCGTGAGAACCAATTAGAGTTAGACAAATGATATGAATTATTAAGTCTCACTAAAGGTATTATTGTCTTTCACCACATTTAATATTTTTTGAAATTCCTTTTATCAATCTTCTTCGAAATTGTCAGATGATCATATACCTATTATCATGCAATTTTGATTTTAAATTATCAATCATTGTTCTCCATCGTTGTTCATTAAACATTTGTGTTCGTTCATCAATAATCTCGTAAGTTTTTAGTTTTTACAACTGTTGTTTTGTGCTAACTTGAAACCATTGTTTGTTTTACAACTTTCTTTTTTGTGCTAACTTCAAACCATTCGTTTAACAAAATTTGCATCTTGGTGTGTGGTCTTTCCCATTAATTGTTTTTTTTTTCATATTATAAATTATTCAACTTTAAGTAGCCTCATAACTTTCGTTGTACATGTGTGCTTGTGCTAACTTTATTTATTTCATAGTTTTCTTTATTGTTCATCATAATATATTAATACAAGTAAAGGCTACTGATGGTGGTGCAAGTAGGTTGAGCATGTTGTGATGATGGTGGAGTGGGTATAAGTTGGGCAGTTGGGGTAGTATGGTGAGGTGTGTGGTGGGCCGTACCGGGTGAGTGGGCCGTAGGGGCAGTTGAGTGGGCTGTAGGGTGGTAGGAGTTTGCGGGTAGGTGGGCTGGTCCATAGGTGTGTTGTGGGGGTGGGGTAGTGAGGGGCTGTGAGGAGGTGGATGAGGGTGGGTATTACATGGGCCGGGAAGGTTGGAGTTGGGTAGAGATGGGCATAATAACCGGTTCCAAACCCGACCCGGTGGAACCTACCTGGGACCGGTTCCGGTTCCTACCCGACATATAGTAGAACCGGTTCCGGGTTCAAAATACCCGATGGTTCCTACCCGGTTCCACATTTTTGGAAAAAAAATAAGTTCCGGAACCGGTTCCAACCCGTACCCGGGTTGTACCCGTAACCGGTTCTTATCATACCCGGTTCCTACGGTAACCTTCCAGACCCGGCGTCAATATATTTTTAATGTGAGTTTTTTTATAAGTCTTTGCTAGAAACAAGTACCCGGTTACACAAACAACCTAAACAAGAAACGTTAAACAAAACATATAAAACACTAAACATACTAATCATAAAACACAAATGGGTTTACAATACATAAAACAAACTAAACTTTCGATGACCCGGTCCCGGATGCTTCACCCTTTTCATTGTTTTTCGCCTTTGTCACCGGACAATGGCGGTCGGTGTGTTTCTTGAGCGTCGAGTTGGCCGCCGCCTTCATGAACTTCCCGCACCCCTTGCATCTAGCCATTTCATGGCTATCCGACATCAAGCACAAGTCAAAGTGCTTCCAAATAGCGGGGTTTCTTTTGGTTTCCAAAACAACCACGACTTCATCGTTGCAAGCCATCGTTATCTCTTGTTAAAGTGTTAAGTTTATATAGAAAAACCGATTGTGTAAAGTGTAAAGTGTAAAGGGGTTTATATAGAAAAACCGATTCTGTAATCAGGAACCGGTTCCAACGGTAACATTTATCAGGAACCGGTTCCAACGGTAACATTTTTATCAGGAACCGGTTCTGAACAGTGAAAGTCAGGTTTTGACTGTCAGGAACCGGTTCTGAACAGTAAAAGTCAGGTTTTGACTCTGAACAGTAAAAGTCAGGTTTTGACTGTCAAGAACCGGTTCTGAACAGTAAAAAAGTCAGGTTTTGACTGTCAGGAACCGGTTCCCAACACTATCAGAAACCGGTTCCGCACCATACCCGGTTCCACACCATACCCGGTTCCATAATACCCGTACCCGGTTCTACACGGTTCCATATTCTTGGGTGTGAATCCGGGTAGGAACTGGACCCGGTTCCACACCATACCCGGTTCCAATGACATCCAAGCAAAACAGGGTCCGGGTTGGAACCGGTTCCGGGTAATAATAAAACCCGATTATGCCTATCTCTAGAGTTGGGTTGGGTGGATGATTGGGCTGCGGAAGTAGAAGTGGAAGGTTTGGGTGAGTTTGCTGAGGTGAGGGTTGGATTGTGGGCCATAGAAGAGGTGAAAGATTGGAAGTTAGAAATTCATAGGAACGAGTGGGTGAGATAGCGGAGCTAAATGGAAATGTTGTCTCGTCGAAAAAAACGTGGTGGTATGCGATTATTTGTTTAGTGTTAAGGTTGAAACATTTGTAGCTGTGGTGAGTTGATGGATATCCGAGGAAACTCGGTTACTAAGTTTATGAATGGTGGTGGAGGGTATAAGTGGGTAACAAAGGCAACTGAACATGCGAAGATGTTCATAGGAAGGCGTGCGTTTGTAAAGGAGTTTGATGGGAGTTTTATTGTTGTGTTGCTTGTTTGGAAGGATGTTTAGAAGGTAGGTGGGGATATCAAGGGCATGATTCCAAAAGTAGTTCGGGAGTGATGCATGTGCTAAGATGGTTCTAATCAGGTTGTTTATGGTGCGGATTTTTCGTTACACCTTGCCGTTTTGAGAAGAGGTGTGAGGACAAGAAAGACAAAATTGCATGCCGTTTTGTTTAAAGAATTGATGAAAGGAGGAAGTTTACGTATTCTCAACCGTTGTCACATTGAAGTGTTATCATTTTATTTTCAAATTGCGTTTCAATGTGTTTATGAAATTGATAAAAAAAATGGAGTAGACATGAGATTTGCTATCAATGGGAAAAGTCCATAAGCAATATGTTAAGCCATCAAGAAATAGTACATAATAGGAGTTAATTATACAGATGAATCCTGTGGTTTATAGCTAGTTTCGTCTTTGGGTACTAACTTATTTTTAACAGGTTTGAGGCTTGTGATCAGTTTGTAACGAGTTTGGGTATTAACACTAACTTCTGTCAAGTTTTCTGTTAAATCTGAGTAGAATGGCTAAAATACCCTTTTATAACTATAGGGACCATTTATGTAATAAATCATTATTAATTACAGGGCCATTTGTGTAAGTTCTTATTATAAATTTAAAAACAAAACAATATCATATTGCAGACATACATATTTTAGAACGTAATTTCAGATTCTGATATACTTCAAACCAGTTAATTTCAGATTCTGATATACTTCAAACCAGTTGCTCAACTACTGTGAAAACATATTTTGTGATTCAATTTCAAATGGGTCAAAAGAACAAGAAATAAAAATTAAACATACAGATATAATAATAATTTCTACAAAATATATAGATACAAATTAAAATTAAACACAACTAATGGACGAAGTCTGAAGGAATAGGGTCTGGATGGTTCAGCGACATCGCATACATGGCCTGTTCAATGTCCGTAGGAGTAGAGGCTGCATAGTAGGCCTGGTTGGGCCTGGGACCGAGAAGCCCATTCGCTAGATTCGGGTTGTTGCTGTGACGCTGATTACTAGTTGGATAGGGACAAGGCGTGCGGCCCAATTTGGTTGCCATGTGTTCTGTTGTGGGGTGGCCCACTGTTGTGGAGTGGGCTGGTGGGCCCAAAGTGTAGAACCGGAGTTGGGCCAGGCGGACCCGCATTTATTGGGGTGGTAGTATGTGTTGTTGGACCCCTGCCGCGACCCCATGTATTGCGGCCTCTCCCTCTGCCTCATGATCCACGACCACGCCCCTGCGGTCAGATTGAGTATCGGAATTAGGATGATGAGTAGCCGGTGAACACGAGGAATTGGCGGTTAAAGCAGTGCCGGCCGTCTGAGATGCATGTAATGCCTATTCCGCTTTACGAGTCTACCATAATCAGCTTCGAGCGAGAGCCTCGTAGAATTTTGGCAGTGGATCTTGATTTTCAAGATGGCGGTGATGCCCTCATATTGGTCGTTCAACCCGCTGATGAGTTGTAAGACCAAGCTTTGATTGTCTACCGGGGAACCAACATTGGCAAGTTGGTCGGCAAGCACTTTTAAATCTTGACAGTAAGCCGAGACGTTCTGAAAACCGTCAGGGGTGTGTTAGAAAATTTATGGAGAAGGTGTCTAGCACGGGCACTTTTATTGTCTTGAAAAATGTTTTCAAGTGCCACCCATGCCTCGTGGGCTCTGGTGCAGGGGCGGATGTAGTGTTATTATAAGGGGTAGCCTCCGCTACCCCTTGGCGATCCGGCGGTAGTGTAAATTTTAGAAAAATTTGACGTTTTTTCGATTTCGTTACCTCATTCTTTTAAAACGTTACCCCTATGAAAGTTTTCTAGATCCGCCACTGCTCTGGTATTTGGTTTGAGGATTGTGTGTAGCAAGTCACTCGATATGGTGTCGTAGATCCATACTCATATATTTCATTAATGGAAAACAATGCCTTTGTAAACATGAAAAACAGAATGATCTATGTGGAGATCATGTAGGGAAAAGTCAACAATAATAATAAAAGGAAAATAGTCATCGACTTCTTCTTCCACGTTGCCATTTGATCAGTTTGCTGGACCTGGGCTTCAACAATGGGCTGACCCAAGACCAAGAGTCTTTCTGATCCGATAGTGAGCAAACATTTATTGCTGGAAATCCTTTGAATGCTTCTTCTTCACTGATCGATTTATAAACATCTCCATCATTGATTTATGTATATTTGAATTTACGTTAATTGAAAACCCTGAATAATCGTCATGGAGTTGAATAAAGTAATTCTGTTATCAAAACCCTATAGACAAAACACAGTAATTAAATAGCTAGTAGTAATAATAGAAATTTGAAACAAATTATAGTAACGCTTGAATTTTGACATTCACATAAATTCAACTAAAACGTCACTATAATAATTCCTGAAGATGTAATGTAAACAAGTACTTACGTACAACTGCACTAATTTTAACGTTATTTTACTAATTTCGTGAAAATAACGTTAAAAGAGAGAATGGTTAAGTATGCATCATGTGATGGCATGTGGTGACGTTGATAGCCGAAGGACAAGAGGGTACATGAACTAATCGGTCTTTGTCTCAATTGCTGAGTGTTATGCGCCTTATGTCCAAGGCTTGATGCATGACTACTATCGAGCCGGGGTTACTGTAAGCAGCCTCTCTATTCATACGGGGTAAAGGTAAGACTGTCTACATTTTACCCTTCTCTGACCCTACCTTAATTTTGCTATTGATAACATTCACTGAGTTTGATGATAATGATAATGTTACCCAACTGCCTTGAGTGTGTTTGAAGTTTAGACTACCATATTTTCATTTATTTAGATTCTGTATGAATGCAGGTTGCAAAGATAATTAACTAAATTTTTTATTTGTATTTTCGTTTTCATTTTTATAGTTATCAACTTTATGTGTGTGCCAAAAAAATATGCTTCATTATAGGGTCGTCCTTGAGAAATCGAGTCCCTTCTAAGCATTAGCCGGTAAAAAAAATGGGCCCATAAATACACGGTCATCCCTAAGATTTCGCATGCCATTTGTGATTACTTGAGTGACATACCAAAGTTCTCATTTTATAGAGAGGAGCTATCTTTTTAGGTTTGTTGTTTAGGTGATGTGAAGAGATCATAAAACTCAAACATCATGTTTAATTAGTTACTTTTAATTCAATAAAAATGAGAAAGAGTTCACATACCCATTCTTAAAGATTTATAAGTATCCGTGAGTATATACGTGTTATCTAAAAAAATTTGCTCATATTGTTTTCTTAAAAAAATTAAGTATTAGGTAATATTAAGTCAAATATTTATTTATTTATTTACTATAACAACAAAAATCATGGCAAAGAATAGTGTTTTCCTGTCATTGATTAAAATGGGCGGCGGCCAATAGTGCCAGACAATTGTCTGGCACTTCCCCCTAAGTCTAGCAAATTACGATTTTACCCTTTTAAATTTACAGTTTTGTCCTTCTCAGTTAAATTACAATTTTGCTCTCAGTTTAAATTTATTATTATGCCATTGTTTTTGTTTTCCCCCCGTCAAATTACGATTTTGCTCCCGGTGTAAAATTACGGTCATGCGATCATTTTAGTTTTTCTTTCTTTCTCTTTTTTTACAAGATTATGGTAGTGTCTTGTTTTAATTGGTTGACTCGGTGTAATTTTTATTCGTGTCAAACGAACACCTGACACACACTCATTTGTCTTGAAAAAAATACAATTTTCCCACAGTAAAATTATAGTATTTCCATCATTTTTAGTTTTTTTTTAGCAAAACTATGATAGTATTTTGTTTTAATTGGTTGATCCGGTGTAATTTTTAAAGATCGTATTATTAGCAGTATGTACAAGTAATCAAAACACAGATATACATGTTTCAAAAGATAAATATTTGACTTAGTGTCTGCAGCAGTTAGGTCCATATTCACACCAAACACAATTTCGTCATGATGACTTCTAAGAAGAAATTAATTAATAATAAACATTGGCCCACTAGAGAAAATCAATCAATAACTGGCATTTAGACTTAGCGTGCGCTTCGCGGCGTGCAAAATAATTCTTTATCATTGGCATGCATTTCCCAAGATTCATTAGCACTTTGTTTATCATTTGGTCATGCATTTCCCAAGGTTCATTGGCACATTGTTTATCATTTGTTCATGCACTTCCCAAGATTCATTGGCACGTGTTTTGGTCATGGGCTCCCATGAGAACCGACCTTATGAAATTAAGACGAACAACAGCCTATTCAGATTGCTGGATACATATTCGTCTTGCTTTCGTAAGAAGGTCATATGAGAGCGACTCTTGAAAAGGCAAACCCTTTCTTTTCGTACAAATTGTAGAAACCATTAAGAAGTATTAAAGAAAAATCACCAAAATCATTGGATCTTTGTCCTAATTCAACCAAACCCTTTATCATCAAACGTCGAAGGCATTAAAAATAGTATCAGAGCGTATGGTTTTCATTGGTTTAAAAATAGAACTAGGTTTAAGTCCATTTTACGAATGAACCGGTGTAAAATGGATTTCTTGTAATCGGTTTGGTTTCTGCAGCCTATGCTGCTGGCTAGGTGGTGTTGTTGAATGAAATTGATCTTTCAAAAAAAAAAAAGATAACAACGCCCTACTTATAGAAGAATTTAAGCGGTTCCAAAAAATCCCGCCCAAGTTGATTCATCAACTTCAACTTAATAAACATTTTTAGAAGGCTAATGTTAGTTAATCCTGCCAAGTTGATTAATCAACTGCAACAATCATTTATATAATTGTTTGATAGTCCAGAAATAAAAAAGAAAAGACAAAAAAACGTTTTCAGTCGTAATTTGCTCCGGCACTTAACCTGCTAATTAAGCCTCAATTATATAAATGATTGTTGGCATTTATGAACACACACACTCGCATTCGGATGATAAATATACATAACACCATATATTACAATCTACTATACACTTATCAATACTCATTTTATAAAATTTAATATGTTATAAAGTTTGGTCATTCTGTCACTAATTTGATTCTTACATCAATTGTATACATGGCAATCTTGAATATTAACATCTCATTTGTTAGCTATGCTATTAACAGAATGGAGCAACATTTTAACTGATTTGGACCTAGGTTTCAGTTTTATTCACACCTACAAATGATGATTCTTTTGTTCTTCTTTCAAATTATCAAAGATTTTTTTTGGTTGAGTCCATGGACAGATGTTTTAGTGGTAAATTATTGTAGAAAGTTATATTCAGGAGGCCCTAATCATCTTTGCTCAGATGGATCTAATTCACCTGACCAATAAGAAACCCCATAAACATCTCTGTTAGTTTTGATTTTGTAATGATTTTTAAATAGACAATTTATTTAGGGGAGAACTAATTGGTTGTACAACATGTATCACAATTTTATGATAAAAATTATATAAATAAATATATACATTGTAAAGATACTATGTTTATATAATTTTGGAAAATTGTAGTACCCGTACTGTGTACTAATTCAAACGAAGATAAATATGGACTACAACATATTTAAATAAATCAATCAAATCAAACCAATATCTTCAAAAGATAAAGTCTTCAACTTGATCTTTAGTAACGTATTCATGTAGTCTCCTTAGCAAGATCTTCAAATATTTATTCTTTTCCAAAGAACTCTTCATGTATCATATTTCTTGTATTTCTCTAGCGTCCTTTGCATAAAAGACACATAGTCTTCTAAGTATCCAAGAGTTTTTTTTTCTTTTTCTCTTTTAAGAGTTAAGAGTCTCATAATTATATACTTAAACTCTAATAAACATCATCAAATGTCTTCAATAAAACTTTACTCAAAAGTTTCACCATATGAAGAGTTTAATTAGTAATTATAATTTCACTCAATTATAAATTAACTAAATATCCATTCATTAATTTTTCAACAATCCCCACATGAATGGAGATCGTTTAAAACACATAAAACTTCCAATTTAACCTCAACAATTGAGTTGTAACATTTATGTAAAATGGGTTCCAAAAACCCGCTCCGTTTGAGAACTCAAGTATGTATTAGAAATTCATTGTGCGTTTATTTAATTTTGTTACTTAATTTTATTATTTATGATTAACAAATGAATTATATAACTAAAATAATAACTAACAAAGAAATAAATAAAGTGATTAAAACTTAAATAATAAAAATAAAATAAACAAAAAGGGGGTAGCCGGGAGTTGAACCCGGGTCCCCATCAAACACACACCTTACACACCGCTAAGCTACACATACTAGATGTGATAAAACCCAAATTTAATAAATGTAATATACAAACAAATTTAAAACCTGCAACTTCAATGTCAGAAATCAGTAACCGCTCATTTTCAATCAAAATCCAATCTTGATTCCAGTTGTTAAGAAACGGAAGTAACTGTTATCAAACAAACAGTTACAATTGCGAAATCAAGATCAAATTAACTCAAAACTGTTTTAGAATCAAATTTTAAAATCTTGAAACCGAAAATCCCTCAATCATTAAGCTTATAAATACAATCTTATTCGGCTGATTGAACTCGCCCATCTCAAAGGAAAATTTTGTTCTTTCTCTGCTCATAAAAACTCTCGTCGGAGGTCAATTGCTTTTACCGGAATTCCCCTGCTCGTCGCCGGAATTCAACCGGAAAGGATCAAAATTCGTCTCAGTTCGGTATACTCTTTTCTACTCATTTTAATATCAGTTGTTAAATGAATTGAGGTTAAATTAAACTGATTAAATTGTGTATTGTTTCGGGTTAATAACCTGGGTAAACCATGCGAAGAAGATGCAGTTCTTGTTAATATATAAGTATAATTGAAAACGGGTAATTCATCGGGTTAGACACACAATCCAGTGGTGGACTGTGTGCAATTATAACATTCAAGTCCGGAGTTCGATGCGTATACACTGCCGACTTTCAGAATTGAAAACCAAACTTTTTAAAGCTATACAGATGGCCTTTTAACTAGCTTATAAGAGTAATAAAACTCGGTGTTTAAGTGGGTTAGACACACAGCCCAACTGGTTGGGCTGTGTGCACGGGGACTGAAGGTCACGAGTTCGAAACTTGATGAGGAAACCGGTTTTAAGCATTTAAAAGTCCTTTTCAAATAATAATAGAAAATGGTTTAACCTAATTAAATTAGGGTTTATTTCGGGTTAGACACGTAGCTCAGTTGGTAGAGCTGCGTGCACGTATACGGGAGGTCACGAGTTCGAACCTCACACGCTGCCAATAACAACTACGGTCAACCCGGTCGAACCTGTCAACTATGAAAAGGAGTAAATTTTTTTATATTCAAATTCTTTATTTTCTTTCACTAAAAATTAGTTAAAAATACTTAAAAATAAGGTTTTAAAGCCTAAAAATTGGCATTAAATTCACAAAAATAAATCTAAAAATCTAATAAAAAGCACTAATTGAAAACATTAATTTCTAATAAATTTATTTATTTATCGAATTACTATGTTATTATTTAGGTTAGTTTTCTCTCGTGGTCAAATCCAAATTCGTGCGCGTTCGTCATCAAACTAAGGAAACGCACCCACTGTGAGTGAATCCTTACAAATTCCCCTTTTTATTCACGTTTTGGGGTGTATCATGTGTCGTTACTTGTTTTATTTATACAAAATACTTGTGCTAACACCACTATGTGATCTAATATGTATATTTTGTTGTTATGGTTATATGTGGTTACAATTTATCATTTCAGTGCAATCATTCATGTAAGGCCAATCAGTTCCTTGTTGGATACGAGTTGAGCATCGCGTGCCTCATTAGATCAGCGCCGTTTGATTAAGCCTTGATCTCACAGTTCATCATTCATCATGCTCATATGTACGTTGTTGATATTATGTGGTTTGTGATTTGATTATATATACATATGCTCATATATGGTCCATGCACATTTTTATTAAATTAACCAATGTAACAAATTTGCTTATATGTTTAACTTAGATTCACTCGCCAACTTTTGTTGACCCAAACTCTTGTTTTACACATGATACAAGTTGACAGGCTGAGGAGAGGAACACTTAGGATTGGCCTTAGAAGATGAATAAAATATATTTTGTTTAGAATAATGTTTCTTGTGCTTGTATGTTTCTCTGTGATTGGATATTTTCCTTTAAATTTCGAATAAGAAATATGAAACTTAATTATAGTAAATGTCATAAGCTTTGATGAAAACCCAATCATGGCCCGACTTCTATTTTTGCTATGATAGGTAGGTATTAGCTTTGAACCTTCCTTTGTAAAGCATACTTAGTCTCCTAGCGGTTTATAGACGCGATGTCCTTGAATAAACCCCCATGTGTGTAGACGACAATACACTTCACACAATACTCTCCTTAGCCGGGACATCCCCTCATAGTTGTGTCTAATAATGGTCGTGGAACATTTTCCTGGTTCTGCGAGAGCTCTAGGAATTGTGCCCCCAATTCCATTTGAAGCGACTCCACTTCTCTCTAACATAGGTGATTCTCCTTAAATCATTAAAAGCATCATGGTTACCATGATTACGCAATATCATTTACCACATAATATGCATAGCCTCACAATTTGTCACTGAATTTCATAGGAATGAACTAGGACGTATTTAAACACCCTTTTATCGTTTAGGGGGTATATATAACCATATATACTAGCTTATGCATACCAGCTATGCTCCCATAGTGACCACCTTTAGGCATATGAATTCGCTGTCCTATTGAACTTAGATCTTAGGATCTCCAGTCAACTAAGTTAGGTTTCCTTAACACACTCTTTTCCATGGGCTTTAGTCTCATTCCACAACTTGATCTCTAATAAACCCTCAGGTTGTTGGATCCATAACATTATCTTTGACTTTGTCTACTCTTTACAAATAACTTTGCGTATTTGTAATCAATTGTCATGATGTGTTGTTAACTCGTAAGTTAATTTTGCCTATAATCAATTTCTAAGACTATAACCTCAGTGGCCATCTAAATCTAGTTATCATATATGTCTTTGTAAGATACGCTTATCATTTAAGGCAACACATCTCCATTATGCACTACGACCTTTGTGTCCTCCACTTAATCGTTTGTTTTCAATGTTAGATGTGATTAAAAATCCTTATTGCCTATGGTACAAATGCAAGACACCCCGACATTTAAGTGTTATTGGATAACATCCAGATGGGTAATAAAAACCATTCCTACATACCCATATAGGGTTGTTTTTCTTAAATGGATCCTCCCCCACATTTCTTGCCATTTGATCAACATTTTCGTAACTTCACTTATGACGACATTTATACACATATGATTGAACAAGATCAACCTTATTATATCAGTGAATTCAACTCATATTGCATTAGCTTACATAAGCTTCCGAGCTGACCAAAGCAACACATGCCATTGTCATAAGTTTGTCACCAACTTAGAATAATTCTAATTTAACATCTAGAATAAGCCTAGACAATGAGTTCTCCTCATTAGCTTTTCGAACAAACTCTTCAAAAGTTACATGTCTTTTCCTTATAATGAATGAAAATTCTCCCTCAACTTTGTCTATACACAAATTCTTTTTGTGTTCATACACATTTGAATGTTTAGAGTTAATTAGTCTTCGTCAAGACCCATAATTAACCAAGTACTAGTCTAACATACTTTAGACTACAATACTTTAGCATGTGAACAGAAGATGCATCATTCTGATTCTTCACAGCCCCAACGATATCATAATATCACTTTGCAACATTCATCCATTGTTAAGACAAAAGAATGAGACTTATTCATAATCCTAAAACATCAATATTTAGGAAGGTCTCACAAATTATTGTATATAGCACATAGCTAAATTTTATCATTAAGTTAAGGAACATAACTTGTTTACAACGCTTTACCATTGACTCATAAGGACTTAAACATAAGTCTTAATCCAAGTAACTTGGTGGACACATTCATCACGAACAAGATGAATGTTCCTCGTCTACAATCACTATTATGTGTGAGATAGAGTCAACTAGATCGACACTCAACAAACATGGCATTCATAATTTTGCCATAAGTAATTTGCACACATCTATTGTTATTCATTAGGAGATATGTATATTTAGGATGCTCTCCCAAATGAAGATAAAATCTCCATATAGTTCTAACAATAATCAAGTGGTAGACGCATCTACGTATAGATCACACGGAACAAATCTCGCAAGATTTATTAAAGGTATACAATAACATATAGTACTTTTTCTTTCATATGTTAGAATTCACACTTGTGAATTTTTAAATGACTTCTACCGAAGTATGTCGACATGAATCTCGTTTGTGTATTTCATCTCAATACACTCACTACTCACTCGTGATGTGGTTACACATTTGATGTCTCGTCTTTGACTTTTAGTCAATGCAACAACTCTTAAGTTGTTTATGTCCAAGTATTTTCATGTACTATCCATTTAAAACCAAATTCTTTTAAATAATGTATAATTAACGTTATATTATTTTCCGCAAAAATTTTTATACATCACAAACATTAGTGATTTATTTCTTTGTAAAAATTGCATGTGTTATCCGAAGATATTGAACACAAAACAATAAATTACATTCGAAAGTAAATCATAAGTGCCAAACACTTTTGAAATTTAAACGGAAGCATAGACGATATGTAGACATCAAATACCAAAGTGCTTTTATCTTCAACACTTTATAATCTGACCGAAATCATCTCACACAATATCGTCACATGGCATGTCTTGAGGTACTCCCTCAATAAGACTCCATGCACTTGTAAAGTACAAATTCCCCATTTCATCTTGAAATTTTAAACTTGGAGAATTCTGGTAAAAACAACACCAAGTTGTTACAAAGGCTACATTTAAGTAGTAAACTTGAACAATTAAATTTGTTCACAACAACACCAAGTTGTTTCCACCAAATAATATTCACGAGATTGTTACTTTATTCAACAAATGCTGATTTTATCAAGAGTAGCAAAACTTTGTTTTAAAAATTATTCTAAAACATTTCCTTAGTTTTGCAATACTATATTAATAATATCAATTAGGGTTTATGAAAACATAAATCAAAACCCAAAATATCAAACGGTTTTATATTGTTTAGTCTTACTACTTATGTACTAAACGTTTTCTAACACGCATGTTAGAAAAAAAGGTTATAACGGGCACATTATAGAATCGGACGTTTACATAAAACATTTTCCAAGGATACAGTTTATAAAATAAACCATTTCTCATCTTTTTAATGCACACATAGGAAATTAAATGTTTACATAAAACATTTCCATTCATTATGGCTTATACAATGTACAATCTTTAACCTTATATTTGTGATACACATTGTCTAACACACGTGTTAGAAAATTTAAGTTATTTTTACTCTTGTAGTTTTCCTAACTCATCAAGTTAGGCACATAGCCTACTTTTAATACAAGAGACATGGGGTGGAGAAGAGTCTCACTTAATTAGAGATTTTATTAGAGATATAAACTCTAATAAAACTAATAAATGTCATCAATAAAACTCTACTCAAGAGTTTCACCATATGAAAAGTTTAATTAGTAATTAATTTCACTCAATTTTAAATTTACTAAATATCCATTCACTAATTTTCCAACAGTGCTTTAGCAGCCACCGCCCTGAGTACAAACTGGTGGTAGAAAGTTGTTGCAGCTGCGACCAAAAATGGTCCGTCCCAGAAGATCCACTGCAAAGTATTTGATTCTCATACAAATTACAGGATATGTGTTTCTTTTAAAGAAGCGGTTTACACTAAAAGGAGCTTAAGCAAGTGGCTCAAGGATTACAGTACACAAAGGAAAGAAAAAAAAAAAAAAACAGATACCCAAAACAAAATAGACATATTACATTGGAAAATCCATAAACTTAAAACCTCTCCATTTCTCCCATATAAGATCCAGGAATCCAACCCGAGATTTCACCGAGAGAAACGAAAGTGCCTTGATGTCACCAATCAGTCTCGACATTTTTGGGGGGGTCTTTGTTTGAAGATGAAGTCGTTTCTCGATCGCCAAATGCTCCAGCGTGTTGCAGCCAAGACTGTCCAGATTGCCCTTTTCAAAATCTTGTGTGTCTTGTGAGAGGAGATGTACTCGAACAGTTCGATGATGCTCAAAGTGAATCGAGGCAAAGGAATCTTCAACCACTGAAAGATCACAGTCCATATGTTTTGAGAAAAGTAACAAGTGACTATGAGGTGATCGGCTGTTTCAAGGGTATGATTGCAAAGTACGCGGGTGGTAGAGGGGAGCGCAATACGTCTGATCAGAAGTGCTTCCTTGGAAGGGATTCGGTCAAGAACAACTCGCCATAAGAAACAGTTCACCTTTTCGGAATCAAGTGTAGCCACTTGAGGACCCTTGTTTCCGGGATGCGGTTAATATGATTCAGCTCATATCTTAATAAGCGCACTATGAAGTCTTCATGAGAGGGGCCTATTTTCCATAACCAGCGGTCTGGACCTGGGCCGAGCTCAACAGTATGAAGTAGGGCAGTACAAGCAGCCTACTCCGTGTGATGTTCTGGACAGGATGGTGGGTTCGAGCTACCCCAGAGCCATTCTACTACACCATGCGTTATTCTATATCTTTGCTAAACCGTGCATCTTTTGTCAGTATCTATTGCATAAAGGTTTGGGAAAGCATCACGTAGAGACCTGTTGGCCAGCCAGATGTCTAACCAGAATAGGGTTTTATCTCCAACACCCATTTTTGGTGACAACCTTTCTTTGATATTCATAGCACGATTTTGTGTGCACTGCCCATATTAACGATCACTTTCCAAACTCCACCAATTGTACATTTCAACGAAATGCTTGACTTACATCCTGTCCCACTGTGAATTGCCGTGATTACCCTTGCCCAAAGCATCGAGTGCTCATTTTTATATCTAACACTCCATTTGACCATAAGGGTGTCACACCCCAACCGATGGCGGAAACATCAGAGTGAGACGAAATAGATTGCTCGAGACATCATAACACTATTTGTGACAATATTAAATTCAAAAACTCGTTTCATTTCATAAATCAAATAGTCAATTATAACATAAATCCAAATACAACATATTACAACATAAAAACCTAACATTCTAGGTGCGTTTCTATGGCGTCCCTACTATGTTTTCGTCATGTTCAACATCCTTAACCTTCAACATGTTAAAGTATAGTTCAACATGAAAGCATTAGCGAGTACACAAGTTTTAATTACATAGCATAAGAATAAAAGAGTTTGCTCAAATCCCACATGGCAATTGTATACAAGGTAAGCTAGCATGAAATACTAAATGTCAAACCCAAGTGTCCACAAGAATTTAGTGTCCCTCGCTACAAAAGTAACGAGACTAAATAAGAATACGCTTAACAATACCCCGACGGGCGGCGTGCTAATCCTATAGAACTAATTTAAGGACTAAAAGTGTCAAAACCAAAGAAACTTCTGGAATAACTCATCTCGCACCCCGCGACCGAACCCTTGTTGAACTCTCGCGGCCCGCGACCGAGACCTCTTCACCCTCTCGCGACCCGCGAGAGGGGCATAATCCGGAGAAGTTTGTTTCAAGCTCATGGATTGGTCAATTTTGTGTTTTCTGCATTTATTACCTTCACCTAACAACCTCCTAATCTCACCTATAAATACCCCACTCCTCCTCCTCTCAAATCACACCTCAATCATCTCTTCTCTTCTCTCTCAAAAGCTCTAAGAGCTCTTCTTCTCTAAAAGATCAAGGCTTCAAAAAGTGAGTTCTAACTCACCTCTCTCCTTTTGATCTTTCCTTCTTCTTCACACTTGAAACACCTTTGGGGATACTTCCATAGGTTTTCCATGGAAAGCCAACTAGGAAGATCACCCTACTTTAAGGTTCCAAGTGTAAGAACTTTTCTCGTTTTAACAAGGTTTTACCCCCAACTGTTGTATCCTTCCAAGCTTGTTCTCGAAACAAGACTTGAGTTGGTAGAGTGTGATCGCTTGGAAGCCTTGGCTATCCTACCTTCGATCCACCACCTCACTTGATGTTTTCGTTACTTTTTCTTTTACTTTTATGTATTAACTTACTCATGACCATCCTTGTCGTCCTCGTGACAACATGTGCATTGGTAAACTATACAAGAGAGGTTTTAAAAGGAAGGTTATCCTCCTACCTCCATGCATGACTTCTATGAAATTACATGATGTTTATGATTTACTTATTACGTATGCTAAATAATATATGTATATATTCGCTAACCGAACTCTTGATGGTAATCAAATGATTGTCCGTCATGGTACTAGGTTACATCACCTACGTACTTAATCTCTCGTTACGATTCTAATGGGTATCATGACTGTAACATTTGTCAAAAACGGGTTTCCAAAACCCGCTCCGTTTTGTAATAGAATATCAAGCTATAAAAGTCATGTTGAATATTTATGAGTATTTTGATTTAAAATGATACATAATTAATAAATAAACTAAACTATAAAAATTATATTTGATAAAAAGTTAAAACAAAATAAATAAAAAAGAAATGCTGCTGCCGGGACTCGAACCCGGGTCAGCCAGAACAACTCCAACGACTTAACACACACTCACATCACCACTCCGCCACTTGTTGTTTTCTGTTATCTCTAGGAAACAAATAACATTTATACACAAACTCGGTTAAACCGGTTGCGCCAACTGAGAAACTGAAATCGGCATTTCAATCGTCTAATCGTTTGATTAATCGCTCATTCACGTTTTATAACCGATGAACCGATGATTTTAATCAATTCAGAAGTGATTGAACATCAATTTTCTTTATTATCGGTTTTTATAACCGAAATTAATCAAGTCCCAATTACTTCAACTCAAGACCACTCTCGCGACTCAGAAACATCATACCAACATTTCATTCCACTTTCGTCACACTTTCAGTTCGTCAGAACGCTTAAATCAACTCGCCGGAATTTTCTGCAAAATTCGCCGGAAAACCGTATTCATCCTCAAACGGTAAATCTTTCAATAAACATTGTAGTTCAACAATTGTTAGGCTATTTCTAACTTAAACCTTTCAATTGAAATCGAATTCAGGCACTGTATTCAGCTAATTTCAGTTCGCCGGAAAAATTCTGAAATCTCTATATTCACCTGAGAATCGGTAAGGGCATTCAAACCCTCTGTTAACATTTGCTGATCACTTCAATTTCACGATTAGCTAATAAAAACAGTTAATTGTCTTGTTCAGTTGAAGAGCATAAAAACAGAGCCGACGCAATTGCCGGAAATTCTGTGATATATCATTCCTACGGTATGTTACTTCCAACACCGTTTCTGTCATTTCATTTTAACCTTAAGAATGTTTGATAATCGTAAAAACAAGAAACGGATCAGTGATTCAGTCGACGGAAATTTGAATGAAGAAGACGAAGTTAGTTAAGTTATAAGTTTAATTAAAATTAGTAATATGAACAGGTTAGACACACAGTCCAGCGGTGGACTGTGTGCAAAACATATACGCATGTCCCGAGTTCGATCCCTGATACACGCACTCCTTATGTAATAAAATGCCTTTTTGTTTAAAAACTAAACCGGGTTAACTCTGTTAGTTGTTAAGTATAATAAAAACCGAGATATTAACCAGGTTAGACACACAGTCCAGCGGTGGACTGTGTGCAACACTAAGTCACATGTCGCGCGTTCGAAACCCGTCACTGGCACCGGTTCGTTGAATTAAAATGTTTTTGAAATTAAAGAATTTTGGTTAAACCGAATTAGTATATAAATATAATTAGAAACAAGATTATTTTGGGTTAGACACGTAGCTCAGTTGGTAGAGCTGCGTGCACGCGTACGGGAGGTCTCGGGTTCGAGCCTCACCCGGCGCAAACAATTCCACTGACCGAACCGGTCAACAGGTCAACGGTCAACGGTCAACACAAAATAAACAATTTTTTTTATATTTTTATTTAATTTAAATCAATTAAAAATACTTAAAAATAACATTTTTAAAGATAGAAAATAGCCTTAAACCCACAAAAATATATCTAAAAATTTCATTAAAATCCTTAATAAAATCCACTCATTTAATATATTTTTCCGTTATTATTTAGGTTAGTATTCATCGTTGTTCCGCTCATCTAATTCGTGCGCATCTCACCATCTCCAATCCAACGCACCCAATGTGAGTGAATCTTTACAAATTCTCCGTTTTAATCACGTTTTGGGGTGTATTATGTGTCTTGTTATATATATTATAATTAAACCATTGTGCATACATCATATCATGAACATGTGTATTCAGTTTGTTTCTGTTGTGTAGTTATTGTTGGATGCAATTTATTATTTTCAGTACATGCAATTTCATAGGCCGCCGCTCCCCATTACATTATGAGCGTTGAGCATGTTCCCCATTTCATTATGAGGTTGAACCTGGCGTGCCCACATACGATCGGCTCCGTTTGATTGAGCCTTGATCGCACAGACATTTTCATTTTCAGTACATGCAATACGATCGGCTCCGTTTGATTGAGCCTTGATCGCACAGTTTCATTTATGTTATTTATCGTATGATGTTGGTATGTTCATGTATGCTGTCATATGTTATTGTATGTTATAGTTGTGACTGCTATTTGCCACTGCTTGATTATTTACATTTGCTCATTTATGATTATGCACAATTTTTCATTGATAAACTAACAAGTAATTCATTAATAAATGTTTATCTAATAAGGTTCACTCGCCAACTTATGTTGACCCAAAAACCCCCATTTTTACACATGATACAGGTGAACCAGCAGCAGCTAGGAACAATAGGGTTGGACTAGAAGAATAAAATGATTTAGAGTTGGGATTGTTATGTTTGGTTTATTTTCTTTGTGTTGTATGAACATGTTTGGATATTTGGAAATGTAACTTTGACTTTATTAAATATGAAACATATTAGTAAATGTCATGAGCTTTGGTGATAACCCAATTATGCCCCGACTCTTATTCCGCTGCGGGTCGGGGTGTGACAATGACCCATGAAAACAAATCAACCCAAATGGGTATTATAGTGTTAAAAACAAGTGGAAGCTTGCAAAACCGTGAGTACACTTGACCCATTTTCCTTTTACACCATTTGGGTTGTAACAAGTTAACATACAAAAACACACAAATACACACACTTTTATACACTCAATCATTCATACATGCTTAATGTTATGCCTTGGTATATGCTAAATTCATTCATGTTATTGTCATCAACTTAGCTAGCCCCAACTTAACATATATAGTGCTATAGGAGTAGCACACCGCCCGTCGGGGTATTGTTAAGTCTCAAAGCTGATACATTCTCGTTACATTCATACTTTAGACTCGTTACTTTGTGTGACGAGGGACACATTCATTCTTGTGGACACTTGGGTTTGACAATTAGTATTGCATGCTAGCTTACCTTGTATACAATTGCCATGTGGATTGAGTAAATTCTTTTATACTTATGCTATGTATTTCAAACTAGTGTACTCGCCAATACTTTTTGTATTGAACTATACTTTTAACATGTTGCAGGTTAGAGATGTTGATCATGATGGAACTTAATAGGGATGGCTTAGAAACACATCTAGAATACCTAGAATTTTGTTGTTGTATTTGATTTCCTGGTACTTGACAATTTATTGTGAAATGAAATTTGGTTTATCTAATTAATGTCACAGATAGTGTTATGTGTGATGAGCAATCTATTTCTTCTCACTCCGATGTTTCCGCCATCGGTTGAGGTGTGACAGATTGGCATCAGGTCCATAACTATAGGGAATTAGGTAGAATTGCCATGTTCGACCTGGTCTATAGTTCTAAGTACCCGTTTTGACCATTCTTGTTTATGCTTAAAACTTTATGCTCCCTACTAGCTTCTCCTCTTTTCTTTTGGTCTTAATACATATACATGATGTCTTTCCTAAGACATTTTTACACAACACGCACTTTGAAGACTTGAAGACACTCGTAACACAAACGATACGAGTTCACTAAAATAGGCGTGAAACCCACAATTTGGTGAACAACTCTCATTCTGCTATTCTTATTCTTTTTGCACGTAATTTCGTCATCAAGTTAGGAGTGAAATCCACATCTGGATGGAAAAATTTCCAATTCAAACTCTAGTGGACTCTTAGTAACGAGTCAGAATTCGCTCCTTGTTTGGTAAGTACTAACCACGATTAGGGTACGATGCTGCCAAATTAGGGGTGAAACCCACACCTTGTCAACTAGTCCCACTCCTCGATTTTCAATCTCGTCGAAGTTTTGGTTTTTTGATCAATTAGATACGTGTAGTAACTGGAAGGGTGAAACGTCGTTAATCGCTTCTCGACTAGAGCCTTTCACCTATAGGCCAAAGCACGTCCCTCTAATTTGAAAGGATCCTCGGTTCACTTTGGAATAGTCGATGCTTCTCAACCCAAAGCACTCCAATATTTTACTAAGCATATCTTTTATGCTATCTGAATTTCTAGTTTTTTAATACTTATACCTCATTCATTTCAAACCCGGCGCACAATTCGCACATCTTTCGCAATTAACAACAATAGTAATTCTCACAAACCAACTAAATTTATACTCCTTACGCAATCATATGTGTTTATACTTTTGAATACTTGTTATGCTTATGGAATCTATGTGAACTCATACGTATTACTTACATGCTCAAATGTGACTTTATTGTCGATCACTTAGATATGTTTTTCGTGAAACTCAAGGTAGTAAGTCAAGTTCAACTCCAACTCGACTATTTTCGTAACAATCACTATATCAAAACTTATACTCAAACCTTTTATCATTGTTTCAATTTTTTTCATTTATGCATAAACCTCAAACCTTACTATTTTATCCAAACGATTTCTCACCCTACAACATATTTACGTAAAATACATCCACGAAACCCCTAATGAGACTTTAAACGTTTCTTTCACAATTTTTCAAAAACTTTATGAAATGCTACCCATCAACTTAGTAGGTCAAACAAACCTCTTTTCCTCGGTTTTCACAAGTCTTCCAAAACACACATACTTTATACTACCATTTTAAAGACATTTTATTTCCAACAAGAAACCAACGAAAACTTTTTCTCACATACGTATAAGTACTTTGCTAAAATATTTTTCAAAAATTTAAGTTTTACATGAAAATTTTCAAAACACAACTTTTCTTGCATCAATAAAATAAAATAAAGAAAGCTCATTATTTTACAACTATTTAAAAATACGCAAATCTAAATCTGAACACATGGGCAAGGAAATTTCATATGCGAATACAAATTTTAAAACAAAAGTAGCATTTCTTTTTACAAACCACATTTTACATCAAAAATTAATACTTTTCTCAATAATTCACCCGACATTTACAATTTTGGTCCTTCATTCCCGACAAACCCGACTTATTTTATTTCAACCAACTCAATGTTTTGACTTAAGCAACCATACACATGCATATCGCCTTACAAGTTTCTATTTACATTGTCAATATTACATGACAATATTACGCATATCACCATTACCCTTCATATTTTACACACTCGCAACTTCATGGTAACTTATATATGCTAAATCCCATTTTATACCACCTATATGCTCGATACTACATGCTAATATTATACGTATTTGTCTTCAATCATACTCAAAATTTATATATTCACACTACTTGGTAGTCATACTTGAAATCTATAAGTAGGCATGACCCGAGTGGCCGCCTACGTTCGACACACTCATACATGCATACAATCATGCTTACATACTTAATTTTTATACGCTATCTTATATACCCTTTGCTTACTAGATTTAACCTGGCCCGTACACTACTAGTAAAAACTATGCGGATCATGCACAAACCAAAATAATCGCGGGTGCACACGGGATTATATTGGTAGGCGCATGAAAACCATAGTGGGTTCTACTGTGTATCGCAACACGGAATGTAACATGACACCGAATAGCGAAACAACGTAACATGGTGTGAACATGGTGGATACGCCGCTAGTACTTCCTATATATAAGTGTCCCTACCATGTTACCAAACTTTCGTAAAACGTGCCATGAGAAATTCGGTGTTTTCCCTGACCCTGTCAAATACATTCGATTTATAACAAACTTTGGTGACCCCACTTCGAAATGATTAGTACTCGATTACCCATGACAGAGCTTCATTTTCGAAATCGTTAGCTTTAACCGCTACAACTATCACTAGCATCTCTCAACATTCCATGTCGCATTTTATCCGATATTCATACCATCTTTACCCCTCGTATACACCAGCCGAATCGTTCACTACCATACCATGATATTCCCAATTCTTCCTTTAACATTTCATCCAAACTTTATTTACAGCAAATCAGCCTAAAACGTTCAATCCATTTTATAAACGTCCCCACTGGCTCCATTTCGTCAGAATGTTTCTTTTTTAAACTACCTTTCACTCTTATCTACGCACAAAATTCAACTAGTCAGTCTTTTACCGCCAAAACCTTTTAGAAACCCTAAGTATTTACCTAGCTCTCTCTAATAAGAATTTTCTACAACAAGTGATTTTACTAATACGCCTTAGAACTGACAAAACGTTTTTTACAACTTACGTGCGGACCGCTCATTTTAATCAAAATACATCCTTAGTCATACTAAAACCTTCCTCTTAGGTCACACTCTTTTAAAATATTCCTTCCAATGAGTTGTCCAGACTCAGTCAAACTTACTTGCTTACACACACACATACACGTTTTACTTATCCTTATACACATTTATGATTGGTGTCTTAAAAACACCTTACTCAAACAAATTACTTTCACGAACCTTCCATTTTTTATCCTTCAAGATTTCGATATATATTGACACACTTATACATGAACTCCGTAAAAACTTTAAACATCAGAATCTGATTTTGGCCAAACATTTTCACCAAAATGACATTTTTTTTCAAAATCTTCCTCTTGAATAAATTTCGGGATGAAATTTCCTAAAGGAGGGGAGACTGTAACGCCTCGCTTTTTTGTACTTTCCTTAATTAGAAAGTGTAATCGTATTTCTATTTATAGAAACTTGGAATCGTACCGTATTCATATTTCTTTTCCAAATTCTGTAATCTGAGACTTTGATCATGGTGAAATTCATAATTGATACATACTTACTTACATACATACAATCAATACTTGTTTTACATGCATGTTTCTCTAATTTGAAAGGATCTCGATTCACTTTGAAATATTCAACGTTTCTCAACCCGAAACACTCCAATATTTTATTGAGCCTATCTTTTATGCTATCTCCATTTCTATGTGTTTTAATACTTGTTATCTCGTTCATTTCGAACCCTATGCGCGATCCCCACGCCTTTCGCAACCAAAAACAATAATAATAATTCTCGTGAACCAACTAAATTTATACTCCTCTACGCAAATCATACGTGTTTATGCTTTTGAATGCTTATATGCTTATGCTATCTATGTGAAATCATACGTGTTACATGATACTTATATGCTCAAAACAAATTCTTTTCTTTCTAAAAACGCATTATGATCAAAGCCTAAATCTTTCTTCTATTGTCGAATCCTTTAGATGTCTTTCTCTCAAAGTGTCATGGGTAAGAGGAAGTCAAAGTCCAAGTCGAAGTCCCAATCCGACTCCACGTCAAAGAAGGATTGCATGAAGTTCATGGCCGAACAAATGGCTGGGCATATGGCCAGGTCATCCCCAAAATCGTCAGCAAGATCCAACCTCCACCCAATGCCGAATCACCTCACACCTTTGTCGACTCCAAGGCCAACCCCCTAAAACCACCTTCACCCACAAGCAATTTTGCTCTTGCAATCCCTTACCTTTCACCGGCGAAGAGGACGCCACCGAGTTACTACAATGGTTCGACGCCATTGAGGTCACTTTCATCCAAAGTGATTGTCCCGACCACCTGCGTACCATGAACGCTATGGGAGTGTTCCGATCAAGGGCTCTTGATTGGTGGACTTCTGAGCATAACGATCATGATAACGAAGTCGCTCACGCCCTCCCTTGGACCGAGTTTAAAAAGCTAATGGAAAGCGAATTCTGCTCTCCCCATGAACGCCAATGATTCGAAAATGAGTTTTGGAACCTCAAGCAGGTGGGGAATGACAACGCTGGCCTCACGACCATTTTAAACAGCTGGGTGCGATTTGCCCAAGCCAAGTCGACACGGCCGAAAAGGCCGTTGCTAAATACATCCGTTGCCTCCCTCCTCACCTCGCGGACCTGTTCGATACCACCTCACCTAAGACCCTCGAGGAAGCTTTTTGTTTGGCTGCTCGATTGAACAATAGCCATGTCCTTCGTGAAGCCGCCAAGGCTCCACTAAGGAAAGCCCACCAAGCCACCACCGAAGCTCTCGCCGAGCCTACCTCACCCAAACCCCCAAGGATCAACACCAAGAGCAAGAAGCGGAAGGCTTCGAGCCCAAACTACGCGGTAGTCACTCCGACAAACCCCCAACACCTAGCCTTAGCCGCACCCGATCCCATCAAGAAAACATACACCGGTCCCCATCCTAAGTGCAACACCTGTCCTTTCCACCACCCGGTTACCGCCCCGTGCAGCCTATGCACAATCTGCAATAGGTATGGGCACTTCGCCCAACAGTGCCGAAATGCTCCGCAAGCCTCCATCAACTAAGCCCGAGCTATAACCGCACCTCAAAACCCTACCGCCAACCAAAACCAACCTCTTGCACCCGCCACTCGTGCCTGCTTCAGATGCCGAGACCCAAATCATTTCACCAACAACTGCCCGCAGCGCAAAAACAACAACAACAACCAGCAACAGCAGCAAGCTCGCGGCCAAGCCTTCGTCATCACAGCCGCACAACCTTAAAATTCAAATGATGTCATATCGGGTACGTTCCTTGTTAACAAAATTTACGCTACGTGTTTATTTGATACTGGTGCGGATAAAAGTTTAGTATCCATTGAATTCGAACATTTGCTTATGTGTTGTCGTTCTAAGTTGCCTAAATCATTCGAAGTCGAAGTCGCTGACGGAAAATCCGTCACCGTCGATTCTGTTCTTTGTAATTGTTCATTATATCTCAACGATCATGCGTTTTCTATTGACCTCATACCCATGCAAATGGGTAGCTTCGATATCATGTTAGGCATGGATTGGCTTAGGCGAGTCCGTGCCGAAGTTGTTTGTTCGGAAAAATACATTCGCCTTCCCCTTCCCAATAATGACTCCTTACACGTCTATGGCGAGAAACCTTCCAAAGGTCTCAAGCTTATGTCGTGTATTCAAGCGAACAAGTACTTGCGTAAGGAATACTTCGCCTTTCTTGCCCACATTGTGGAAAAGAAGGATAAGGGTCCAAGCGTGAGTGAAGTTCCCGTTGTGCGTGATTTTCCTGACGTTTTCCCTGAGGATCTTCCTTGTCCTCTTCCTGCTCGTTCCGTTGACTTTCGCATCGACCTAATCCCTGGTGCAACTCCGGTCGCAAAATCCCCCTATCGTCTAGCACTCTCGGAGATGTAAGAGCTGTCTAGCCAACTTCAGGAGCTTCTTGATAAAAGCTTCATACGCCCTAGCACATCTCCTTGGGGCACTCCCGTCCTATTCGTCAAAAAGAAAGACAAATCCTTTAGTATGTGCATCGACTATCGTGAGCTCAACAAGCTTAGGTCAAGAATCGATACCCTCTTCCTCGCATCGACGACATTTTTGATCAACTTCAAGGCGCGACTTGCTTCTCAAAAATCGACCTTCTTTCTGGTTATCATCAACTTCGAGTTCTCGAGGAAATATACCCAAAACCGCGTTTCGCACATGTTATGGGCACTACGAGTTCGTGGTCATGCCATTTGGTTTGACCAATGCACCCGCCGTGTTTATGGATTTACTGAATCGCGTGTGTAAGCCCTATCTTGACCGATTCGTGATCGTCTTCATTGACGATATCCTAATCTATTCCAAGACGCGAGAAGAGCATGAGCGACACTTGCGTCTTATCCTTCAGCTATTGTGTACTGAACGTCTTTACGCCAAATTCTCCAAGTGTGAATTTTGGCTAAAGGAGGTTCAATTCCTTGGTCACGTCATCAACGAACTTAGTATTCACGTTGACCCTGCAAAAATCAAGCCGGTGAAAAATTGGATTGCTCCTAAGACTCCGTCCGAGATTCGTTCGTTTCTTGGCTTAGCCGGTTATTACCGTCGGTTTATTTCAAATTTCTCAAAAATTGCCGTACCTCTCACTTCCTTGACCCAAAAGGATAAGCCTTTTGTTTGGAGTTCCGAACAAGAGGAGTCTTTTCTAACGCTCAAGGACATGATTTGCAATGCTCCTATCCTAACCCTTCCTGATGGTACCGACGACTTTGTCGTGTATTGCGATGCCTCAAGACAAGGTCTTGGTTGCGTTCTTATGCAACGAGACAAGGTAATCGCTTACGCGTCACAACAACTCAAAATTCATGAGAAAAATTATACTACGCACGACCTTGAACTTGGTGCAGTTGTTTTTGCATTAAAGATATGGCAACACTACCTTTATGGTACAAAGGGTACGTTCTTCACCGACCATAAGAGCCTCCAGCACATCTTTAATCTAAAAGAACTCAACATGCGTTAGCGTCATTGGGTAGAATTATTAAACGACTACTACTGCGATATCCGCTACCACCCTGGTAAAGCGAATGTTTTGGCCGACGCACTTAGTCGGAAAACTCATGTTAAGAGTGTACGTTGCTACCAAACCTTGGGAAAGCTCCAAGAGATGATTCGTGAGGAACAATACTCGACCATTAATGAGGGCAACCTCGATAATGAGTTGAAGTGTGGTGCTGAAAACCAACTCGTGACCAAATCTAATGGCATCATGTGCTATCTTGACCGTATTTGGATTCCAAACCTCGATAATCTTCGTGACCTCTTAATGAGCGAAGCTCATAAGTCCGGTATTCTATTCATCCTAGCACCGATAAGATGTATCATGACCTTCGTGCGTCATATTGTTGGCCCAGAATGAAGAAAGATATCGCCTGTTACGTATCAAATTGCCTTACTTGTTCCAAGGTAAAGGCTGTGCATCAATGACCCTCTGGCTTACTCCTACAACAGAAAATTCCTGTTTAGAAATGGGAGAGTATTGCTATGGATTTCATAACCAAACTCCCTCGTACATCGTCTGGTCACGATAGTATTTGGGTGATCATCGACCGTTTGACCAAGTCTACTCATTTCCTTCCCATACGTGAAGACTACCGAGTCGAGAAATTGGCTCGTATCTACACAGATGAAGTCATCTGTCGTCACGGTGTCCTAGTTGACATTATCTCGGACCGTGATGGTCGTTTCACTTCTCGTCTTTGGCAAACATTTCAAAAGGCGCTTGGTACTCAACTCTATCTCAGTACTGCTTTCCATCCTCAGTCTGATGGTCAAACCGAGCGTACTATCCAAACCCTAGAGGACATGCTTCGTTCTTGCGTAATTAATTTTGGTGGCAACTAGGACATGCACTTTCCTTTGGTCGAATTCTCGTACAACAACAGTTACCATGCGAGTATTCAAATGGCACCATTCAATGCATTATATGGATGCAAGTGCCGATCACTTATTTGTTGGCACGAGATTGGGGAAGCTCAAATCACCGGTCCCGAGCTTATACAACAGACAACGAACAAGATTTTGTAGATTCGGGACAACCTGCTGAAAGCTAGAAGCCGACAAAAGAGCTACGCAGATAAAAGACACAAGCCTTTAGAATTCAATGTTGGTGACTTGTACTTCTCAAGGTATCCCCTTGGAAGGGTGTGGTTCTTTTCGGGAAAAAGGGAAAGCTCGCTCCTCACTACGTGGGTCCTTTCATGATTCTCGAGAGAATTGGCAAGGTAGCCTACCGACTGGACCTACTGCAAGAGCTCAACAACGTTCATCTTACCTTCCATGTCTCAAACTTGAAAAGATGTATCGCCAAAGAAGGACTCCAAGTTCCACTTGAAGATCTTCAAATCAAGAGACTTTACACTTCGTGGAGAAACCAGTTGAAATCATGGATCGAGGCACTAAGCAACTAAGGCGCAGTCGAATTCCTATCGTGAAGGTTCGATGGGAAGGAAAATGTGGCGCCGAGTTTACTTGGGAACTTGAAAGCGATATGAAGACTAAGTATCCGCAATTGTTCGTTGCGTCTTCCTAAATTTCGGGACGAAATTCCCTAAAGGAGGGGAGACTGTAACGCTTTGCATTTGTAACTTTCCGTTTTTAGTAAGATCGCTTCGTGTTCTATTTTTGGAAAGTCCAAACCTTGTAATCGTATTTCTATTTCCAATTCATTGTAATCTAAGGCTTTGATTGTAATCAAGAATGATATGCGAAATTCGCAAACTTTTTTCATGTTTAAACTTATGATCATACGTTACTTTATTGCTTAATGAATCAATTCGAACGACTCGTAAATGCTTGTTGAACGTTTATAAATCTTAATACCAAAGTCAAGCAAGACAATTAGTGGCTTAATGCAAATTATTAAAGCTTCCGTCATCATAATAAACTTGTCACACTTATTTTTAATATATGCTTCCAAGAAGTTTTTTTTGGGTTTTAAAACGATCTTACACATGACATTAGACCATTATAAGACCCATACTTGTCACATATATAATGTACAATACTTAAAGTCCAAGATGCAACAATTATATAATTAAAAGAACAAAAAATATATATAACAGCTTGCGGCCGCAAGCTGTTAGAGGTATTCCCTCTTTTTTTTTTATTCAAAATCCCACCAAACTTCATTATTAAAACCCTAATCCAAACCCTAATTCCCCTCTATATAATCAAGTGTTCCTCCATCACTTTCCCACTTTTACAAGCCTCCAAACACCTCAAATAACCCTCTAAACTTTAGAAATTCTTTGCTGAAACACAGCAGGTTGCAAGTGAGTTTCAACTCACTTCTCTCCTTCTTGTTTTTCTTTCTATCACTCTTGGATAACCTCTAGGAAGGCTCTCACAAGTTTTCTTGGGAAACTAAGGTGAAACCTCACCATTTTGAGGTCCAAAGGTGTGCAAACTTTCTGCGCAAATTTCATCTTTTTAAACTTCAATTTTTCAATGTTTTCTTCTGGTTTTCTTCCTTAACATTGTTTACTAAGCCCCTTTGGATGTTACCATAGGTTTACAATGGAAAACCAAGGTGGAATCACACCATTTTTGGGGCCAAACTTTCTGTTTTGGAAGATAACTTATAAAACCTTTTCGAACTTTTTTAAAATATAACAAGCCTATGCTACTTATGCCTCTAACCAAGTTTATGGTTAGTGTGTTAGCTGGACTTGTTCATACACAATCAAGAGGCATTACATGTCTCTAAATTTGTGGTTTTCATAAGGGTTTCAAACCCATAAGTGTTGAGCCATCCAAGCTTACAAGCTTGTGTTGGTGTAGGTGTGATTACATGAAGGCCTTGGCCATTCAACTCTTCAATCCACCCCTCACTTGATGATTTTATAATTCTTGACCATTCAGATTGTCCTTGTGACAATCTTATGTATTGGTGAACCTTACGAAAGAGGTTTAGGACGGTTAACCTCCTACCTCCATGCATAACTTATATGACTTACATGATATCTATGAAATACATGAACTCTATGATAATTAGTGATATTATATGTAAACTATATATGTAAATACTTAATATAACCGAACCTTTGACAATGACCATATGGTTATTTGTCCCAATATTAGGTTATTTTATCTTAGACCTAACCATCGTTACGATTCTATTGGGCATGACCCATAAAAACACAAACACCCTTCGAGGCTTATAGTGTCAAAAACGAGCGTTAACGTCTAGATAAATACTTTGACTATACATACTTTTTGCATACTTTATTTCCTAAACTTATCAAACTCCACCGTCAATCTTGTACTCACACGCCTACGTTTCCTTGTGTAGGGTAACTTGGTGTTCATCCCCCTAAAAACAACCTAAACACTTTCACGGAATTTACTTTGCAAAACCGTGAGTACACTCGACCCCTTTTTATGCTTTACACTTTTTGGGTGCAATATGTTAACTTATCAAACTACACTAAATCACACTTTTATTCTATGAAATCACACAAACAATCCATCAAACATGCTTTAGTTATGTGCTACTTGACTTGTTACTTGGTATATTCTTATGTGATCTAAATGTCATTAACTTCTATCAAGCCTCCCTTAACATGTATAGCGCTATAGGAGTAACGCACCGCCCGTATTCTTGTGGTCAATGTTAAGTTTTAATCTATTATGCGGTACATTAGAGGATTGACTTGTAGTTCACATGCCTTGTTTACATTTATCTCGTATGCTAGCTATTCATGTGGATTTGTTTAAACGGTTTTTAATACTTATGCTATGATATCAAACTTGTGTACTCGCCAATACTTTGTTATTGAACTATACTTTTTAACATGTTGCAGGTTGATGAAGTGGTATGATGAAACTTAGTAGGATCGACTTAGAAATACGCGTCATGCAAAACGGGTTTCAAAAACCCACTTCGTTTAATAATCAGATATTCAATTAAATGTTCATCGCGTATTTATTAGCGTTAGTTATTTTATATTCATTCATATTTAATAAATGACACATAATGTTAACCAATAAATAATAATAATAATAATAATAATAATTATAATAATGATAAGTAATTTAATATAAACCTAATTTAAAATTAAAAAAAAATAAATAGGAGTAGTCGGGTCTCGAACCCGGGTCTCCCGCATGTACACACACAAAACACCACTACTCTACACACACCTTAGTGTTTTAAATCTGAAACAAATAATATTTATAAAGACCAAGAGCAAAACCTGCAAATCAAGCTGCACATCCGAAAACTGCCGACGAGCTTAAATCTCGGAATCAAGCTTTACTTATGAATAAAACGGATATAACCAATGTCAAACAACAGCTATAACCGAATATTTTTAAAGCAATGCAATTCGAAACTGTTTTCAATCAATAATTCAAAACCAAAGAATTAAAACTACCTTGCCTATAAATACCGGCTGACAATCATTCTAATCACAATCCCAATCATTTCACGAACACCCCCCTCTGCTCAAACTCTCTGTTCTTGTCGGAAATCCAGTTTATCTTGTCACCAGAATTACCCACCGGAAAACCGAAAGTTGTCGTTGTTGGTAACAATCGTTTACTTCTTGTTTTATAATTTGTATATTCATGTGCAAATTTTAATCGCAAATCAGAATAGTTGTCAAATATATTCCAACCAAAAAGATTTTAGTTCGGGATAGTGTTCTGTGTTGAAATATAATGAAGAAGATGATTTTTATCAAATAGTTAAGTATAAAAAGAAACCGGGTTATAATCGGGTTAGGCACACAGTCCAGTGGTGGACTGTGTGCAATTATAGCATGCAAGATCTAGGTTTGATTCGTGCATACAACGGGTTTCCAGAAACAAAACTATATTTTTTTAAAGCTATACAGAACACTTTCCTGTTAGTTCATAAGAATAATAAAAACTCTAATACAAATGGGTTAGACACCCAGCCCAACTGGTTAGGCTGGGTGCAAATCATCACAGAGGTCTCGGTTTCGAGTCTGGTCTTGCACGCCGGTTCGTTTGATTTTAAAATCTTTTTAATTAAGTAATTTCTGGAATATTATAAGAAGTATATAAGAATAATTAAAATCAGAATCCTTTCGGGTTAGACACGTAGCTCAGTTGGAAGAGCTGCGTGCACACGAACGGGAGGTCACAAGTTCGAGTCTCACCACATGCGGCCAAAACCAGTCAACGAATCGGTCAGACCTGCTGTCGGGTCTGACAAGGTTTTTATTATTTTATTTTATTTTATACTATTTTTGTATATATGTTCTTAATCAAAAATCAATTTAAAATACTTCAAAACATGATTTCTTAGGTTTATAAATCCCAATAAAGATCACAAAAATAACCTAAAAATCTAACAAAGAGTATTAAATCAAAATATTTTTTTTATATCTATTTATCGAATTATTACGTTATTATTTAGGTTAGATTTCTTCAATGATTAAATCCTCGATTCGTGCGCACTCTTCATCAATCAAGGAAACGCACTCACTGTGAGTGAATCCTTACAAATTCCCCTTTTTATTCATGTTTTAGGGTGTATCATGTGTCGTACATATTTTATATAATTTAACACTTGTGCTAACACCATTGTGTGAACTAATGTGTATATTTGTTTGTGTGGTTATGTGTGGTTACATTTTATCATTTCAGTGAATCATTCATTTAAGGCCCATCAGTTCCTCATGGGATACGAGTTGAGCATCAGGTGCCTCATTATATCGGCTCCGTTTGATTTAGCCTTGATCTCAAGTTCATCATTCATCATGTTCATATGTTCACTGTGGTTATTATGTTTTTTGTGATTGTTTATATATATTCATATGCTCACTTATGGTCCATGCACAATTTTTATTTATATAACTAATATAACAACTTTTTAAATGTTTTTCTTAGATTCACTCGCCAACTTTTGTTGACCCAAACTTTTGTTTTACGCATGATACAGGTGGACAGACTGAGGAGAGGAACACTTAGGAATGGTTAGAAGATGAATAAAATATATTTTGTTTAGAACAATGTTTTCTTGAGCTTGTATGTTTCCTTGTGTTTGGATATTTGAATTTAAATTTCAACTTAATAAATATGAAACCTTATAATAGTAAATGTCATGAGCTTTGATGATAACCCAATTATGCCCCGACTTTTATTTCCGCTGCGGGTCGAGGTGTGACAGATTGGTATCAGAGCTTTTGACTATAGGGATATAGGATAGGTTATTAGACCCTTAGAGCCTATACTTTAGTTGATTAGATCTTAATTGTTTATGTGTTACATGCAAAACTCATGATGTTTATATGTTTCATGTTTATTTCACACACATATCATGCCTACGCAAGCACACACATCACGATATCACAATTTTCATGATTTCTTCTCAAAGATTTTACAATGTTTTCATGTTTTTCAACCACATCAAAGTGAGTTCTATGACGGGCATGTAGTAACTGGAAGGGTACGAGTACCGGTAGTTGGAACGTCCTATCTAGGCTTGGCATTCGTATAAATCCAATATAATGGACCAGTTTGCCTACCTGGGGACTAACGATGAGAGTACGAAGGATCTATTAGGCCAAAGCATGCCACACTGAGCGCTATGTGAACCAACCCCACTTTGAGTTGTCATTGTGTCTACACCTGGACACCCTCCGACCTTACATCTCGCAATTATGTTTTACGATTTTCATTCGGGTGATGTAAGCATTAGCAGGCCAACACCAATGTGAACCCTACCAAGCTCAGTAGTCATGGGGGCCCACATGACTACCTAGGCCGAAGTATGGGAGACATTTGGAGGCCCAAACATGAGCAAGCCCAAGACATCCTATGGATGTAGTTAAGTTATTGTTTTCAATTATTTATGAATGTTGTTTTCCATCTTTTTACGACACATGACACCTAAAAACGTATAATTCATAATCTCGCTGCGTATTTCCTGTAGATGTCTGCTAGACACTCTCGAGGTGGTAGAAGGTCAGGGAGATCTAGCGAGCGTATGGCCACCCAAATTGCTCAACAGATGGCTGTTGTACTTCCTGACATCGTCGTACAAGTTCAACAAGCCCTTGCTGCCAATCCCATCAACCCACCAATCAAGAAGGTCAAAATGTCGCCAACCCTCCTCCTAATACCACTAAATGCACCTACAAGCATTCCAAGTCCTGCGATCCCCCGAAGTACGAAGGGACTGAAGGTGTCACCACTCTCCTCCATTGGTTTGAGGAGATAGAAAACACTTTTCTCAATTGCGATTGTCCCGATGATCGCAAGGGGCGATATGCTACCGGTTGTTTGTTTGGAGTAGCACTTACATGGTCGAACACAGAAAAGGGCAAGCGAGGTGCTGAAGATGCTATGGCCTTGACTTGGGAAGAGTTGAGGGAAATCATGACCAGATGCTTCTGTCCAAGAAGCGAATTAAGAAGTTAGAGGATGAATTATACGCTTTGAAACAAAAGGAGGGAAACCACACCACATACAACAAGAGATTTCTTGAGTTGAATCAGATGGTCCCCAACCTGTTCACTCCGCTCTATTGTCTAATTGAGCATTACATTTGAGGTCTTCCCTCAAAAATTCAAGATTCTGTGTTAAGTACTACACCCGCAACACTTGAAGCTGCAATGGAGCTGGCTACCGAGCTCACGAAAATCGCATACGAAATGGCGATTTTAAGGATGAAAAGAAGAAGGACAAGACACCTGCTGAAACCCCAACCCCAACCCAAGCAGGTTCGTCTTCTAAGTTTGCTGGTAAGAGGAAACGCAACGGCAAGAATTTCACAGTTACCCAAACCAATTCCCCTATCACTGCTGCACCCATCACATAAGTCGCTCCTAATGCCGCCCCATTCAAGAAACCATACACTGGTCCTCATCCAAAATGCAACCGATGCCAATATCATCACCCTCCTGAAAACCCATGCCAATATTGCACAAGTTGTGGTCGTGCAGGTCACACAATTCAAACCTGTCGCATTCTCCAAAAGCCAAATCGCAATCAGCCGCAAGCTCAAACCAACAATCAAGTGGTAGGCCAAGCCCAACACCAACAACCTTTAATCTTACCACCTGCTCAACCCATGGTTAAACCCTACTACCAACCCAATTACCCAATGATGCAACGAGTCAGAGCATTTTTCAATTGTGGCGATCCAACCCACTTTCGAAACACTTGTCCACGCTTGGTGAACATTATAAATGCCCAAGCTCAAGCCAACCCAGTGAATCAAGCCAATCAAGCTAATCCACCTGCTAGAAGAAGGGCTTTTAACATCAACGCCAACCAAGCTAGGGCTGATAATAATGTGGTCAACGGTACGTTTCTTATTAACGGTAGTTATGCATCCATACTATTTGATACTGGTGCGGATAAGAGTTTCGTGTCTTTAGAGTTCGAATCCATTCTTGATCTACCTCGCGTTAGTCTTAGTGAATCATTCACGGTGGAAGTTGCTGATGGTGAACCTATTACGTTAGACTCGATGATTCGTGATTGTACTCTTACCCTTAATGATCACGATTTCTCAATTGATCTGATTCCTATAAAATAGGGAAGTTTCAACACTATCATTGGTATGGACTGGCTTAGTCAGCATCATGCCGAAGTCGTTTGCTATGAGAAGTTTATTCGAATTCCACTCGCTGACGGTCAAACTTTACGTATTTTTGGTGAAACTCATTCTAAAGGGCTCAAATTGATGTCATGCCTCCAAGCTCGTAGATACCTTCGCAAAGACTATATCGTATTTCTAGCTCATATCGTCAAGATGGAAGGTAAGGAAAGGAAGCTCGAAGATATTGAAGTCGTTAAAGAATTTCCTCAAGTTTCCCCACGACGTTTCAGGACTTCCTCCTGTGCGAGAAGTCGAATTCTGAATCGATCTTGTACCTGGTGCTACACCAGTCGCAAAATCTCCATGTCGGTTAGTCCCATCTGAAATGCAAGAGTTAGCTAGTCAGTTGCAAGAGTTGACTGACAAGGGATTTATACGTCCTAGCTCGTCACCTTGGGGTGCACCGGTTCTATTCGTGAAGAAGAAAGATGGAACTTTCCGCATGTGTATCAATTATAGAGAGCTTAACAAGCTGACCATCAAGATCCGCTATCCATTACCTCGTATCGACGATCTTCTAGATCAACTTCAAGGTGCCACCTGTTTTTCAAAAATCGACCTTCGTTTTGGTTACCATCAACTTAGAGTATGTGAAGAAGATATTCCAAAGACTGCTTTTCGAACTTGTTATGGTCACTATGAATTCATGGTTATGCCTTTTGGGTTGACCAATGCTCCTGCTGTTTTCATGGATTTGATGAATAGGGTGTGCAAACCCTACCTTGATCGTTTTGTCATATTTTTCATTGATGATATTCTTATCTACTCCAAGACCAAATCCGATCATGAGCGACATCATCGACTTATTCTAACACTCTTGAGAACCGAAAAGCTTTATGCTAAGTTCTCAAAATGCAAGTTTTGGTTAAAAGAGGTACAATTTCTTGGTCATATTGTTAACGAAAAAGGGATTCATGTTGGCCCTACAAAGATAAAAGTGGTGCAAGAATGGAAAGCGCCACGTACTCCTACCGAAGTTGGATCATTTCTTGGTCTAGCTGGTTATTATCGTCATTTCATCGCAAATTTTTCTCGTATCGCCGTTCCACTCACAACCTTGACTCACAAGGGAAAACCCTTTATTTGGGGGCCCAAGCAAGAAGAGGCTTTCTAAGCTTTGAAGCAAAAACTTTGTGATGAACCTATCCTTACACTTTCTGATGGCTGCGAAGACTTTGTGGTTTATTGTGACGCGTCAGGGCAAGGTTTAGGTTGTGTTCTAATGCAAAGAGGAAAGGTGATAGCCTATGCCTCAAGGCAACTCAAAGTGCATGAAAAGAACTATACCACTCACGACCTAGAACTTGGAGCAGTCGTGTTCGCTCTTAAGATATGGAGACATTATCTCTATGGTACCAAGTGTGAAATCTACACTGGCCACAAGAGCCTTTAGCATATCTTTAATAAAAAAGAGTTGAACATGAGGAAACGACGATGAGTCGAACTCCTAAATGACTACGATTGTGAAATTCGATATCATCCTGGCAAGGCTAACGTTGTGGCTGACGCCCTCAGTCGAAAGGAGTATGCAAACTCCATCCGTCTTTTGTGTTCCCAAATTGTGACCGATCTTCAAAACCGAATTAGAGCAGCTCAACATATTTCCGTCACGGAAAATGATGTACGAGATGAACTGTCTTGTGGAGCTGAAACCAAACTAGAATCCAAGTCAGACGGTATTCTTTATTACTTAAATCGTATTTGGGTACTTGATCGTGACGACCTTCGTGCTTTTCTCATGAATGAGGCTCACAAAACCCCATACTCTATACATCCAGGAGCCGATAAGATGTATCAAGATCTATGATACTCCTACTGGTGGCCTGGCATGAAGAAAGATATCGCTATATTTGTTTCCAAGTGCCTTACATGTTCCAAAGTGAAAGTTGAACATCAAAGACCTTCAGGACGTCTTATCCAACCCGAAATACCTGTATGGAAGTGGGAAAATATAACCATGGATTTCATTACCGGGTTACCTCGCACCTCCAGTGGGTATGACACCATTTGGGTTATCATTGATAGGCTCACTAAATCTGCTCATTTCATTCCAATCCGCGAAGACTTCAAGAACGAGAAGTTAGCTCGTATCTATATCAAAGAAATTGTAAGTCGTTATGGTGTGCCCTTAAATATCATTTCAGATCGAGACGGCCGTTTCACTTCATAAATGTGGCAAGCCGTACAATCCGCTTTGGGTACACGACTAGATCTCAGCACTGCCTTTCACCCTCAAACTAATGGTCAATCTGAGCGCACCATACAAACCTTGGAAGACATGTTGCGAGCATGTGTCATAGACTTCAAGGGCAATTGGGACACTCACTTACTGTTAGTTGAATTTTCGTACAACAATAGTTATCATTCAAGCATCGGTATGGCTCCTTTTGAAGCTTTATATGATCGTTAGTGCTGATCTCCTGTATGTTGGCACGAAATTGGTGAAGCGCAAATCACTGGACCTAAATTGATCCAAGAAACGACTGACAAAATCTTTCAGATCCGAAATAATCTTCTAGCAGCTCAAAGTCGTCAAAAGAGTTACGCTGATAAACGACAAAGGCCATTGGAGTTTTGTGTTGGTGATCAAGTACTTTTGAAGGTATCACCATGGAAGGGAGTGGTTCGTTTTGGACAAAAAAGGCAAGTTAGCACCACGCTATGTGGGACCATTCAAGATACTCGAAAGAGTTGGTTCTGTAGCATACAAGCTTGACCTACCAGAAGAACTCAACAGAATTCATCCCACATTCCACGTATCAAACTTGAGAAAGTGTCTCGCCGACGAAAACCTCCATATTCCTTTAGAAGATATTCAAATCGATGAATCTATGCATTTTGTGGAAAGACCTGTAGAAATCATGGATTTCAGTGAAAAGTGTTTGAGACGAAGTCACCGATAGTCAGGGTGCGTTGGGAGTCAAAACGAGGACCTGAGTTTACTTGGGAACGCGAAGACTCAATGCGCGAAAAATACCCGCATCTTTTTCCAGTTACAACTACTACTTAAATTTCGAGACGAAATTCTGAAAGTAGGGGATACTGTAACGTTCATGCAAAACGGGTTTCAAAAACCCGCTTCGTTTAATAATCAGATATTCATTCAAATGTTCATCACATATTTATTAGCGTTTGTTATTTTATATTCATTCATATTTAATAAATGACGCATAATGATAACCAATAAATAATAATAATAATAATAATAATAATAATAATAATAATAATAATAATATAAGTAATTTAATATAAACCTAATTTAAAATAAAAAATAAATAGGAGTGGCCAGGTCTCGAACCCGGTTTTCCTGCATGTACACACACAAAACACCACTACTCTACACACACCTTAGTGATTTAAATCTGAAACAAATAATTTTTTTAAAGACCAACAGCAAAACCTACAAATCAAGCTGCACATCCGGAAACTGCCGACGAGCTTAAATCTCGGAATCAAGCTTTACTTATGAATAAAAACGGATATAACCGATGTCAAACATCAGTTATAACCGAAGATTTTTAAAGCAATGCAATTCGAAACTGTTTTCAATCAATAACTCAAAACCGAAAAATTAAAACTACATTGCCTATAAATACCAACTGACAAGCATTCTAATCACACTCCCAATCATTTCATGAACACTCCCCTACTCAAACTCTCTGTTCTTGTCGGAAATTCAGTTTATCTTGTCGCCGGAATTACCCACCAGAAAACCGAAAGTTGTCGTTGTTGGTAACAATCCTTTACTTCTTGTTTTATAATTCGTATATTCATGTGCTAATTTTAATCGCAAATCAGAATAGTTGTTAAATATATTCCAACCAAGAATATTTTAATTCGGGATAATGTTCTGTGTTGAAATATAATGAAGAAGATGATTTTTATCAAATGGTTAAGTACAAAAAGAAACCGGGTTATAACCGGGTTAGACACACTGTCCAGTGGTGGACTGTGTGCAATTATAGCATGCGAGGTCTGGGTTCGATTCGTGTATACAACCGGTTTCTAGTAATAAAACTCAATTTTTTAAGCTATATAGAACACTTTCATGTTAGTTCATAAGAATAATAAAAACTCTAATATAAATGGGTTAGACACCCAGCCCAATCATCACAGAGGTCCCGGTTTCGAGTCGGGTCTTGCATGCCGATTCGTTTGATTTTAAAATCTTTTTAATTAAGTAATTTCTGGAATATTATAAGAAGTATATAAGAATAATTAAAATCAGAATCCTTTCGGGTTAGACACGTAGCTCAGCTGGAAGAGCTGCGTGCACACGAACAGGAGGTCACAAGTTCGAGTCTCACCACACGCGGCCAAAACCAGTCAATGAACTGGTCAGACCTGCTGTCAGGTCTGACTGACAAGGTTTTTATTATTTTATTTTATTTTATACTATTTTTGTATATATATATATATTTAACCAAAAATCAATTTAAAATTACTTCAAAACACGATTTCTTAGATTTAAAAATCCCAATAAAAACCACAAAAATAACCTAAAAATCTAACAAAGAGTATTAAATTAAAATATTAATTTATATATATTCATCGAATTATTGCATTATTATTTAGGTTAGATTTCTTAGTCGATTAAATCCTTGATTCGTGCACACTCTTCATCAATCAAGGAAACCAACCACTGTGAGTGAATCCTTACAAATTCCTCTTTTTATTCATGTTTTAGGGTGTATTATGTGTCGTACATATTTTATTTAATTTAACACTTGTGCTAACACCAATGTGTGAACTAATGTGTATATTTGTTTGTGTGGTTATGTGTGGTTACATTTTATCGTTTCAGTGCAATCATTCATTTAAGGCCCATCAGTTCCTCGTGGGATACGAGTTGAGTATCAGGTGCCTCATTAGATTGACTTCGTTTGATTGAGCCTTGATCTCAAGTTCATCATTCATCATGTTTATATGTTCATTGTGGTTTGTGATTGTTTATATATATTCATATGCTCACTTATGGTCCATGCATAATTTTTATTTAAATAACTAATATAACAACTGTTTAATGTTTTTCTTAGATTCACTTGCCAACTTTTGTTGACCCAAACTTTTGTTTTACGTATGATACAGGTGGACAGGCTGAGGAGAGGAACACTTAGGAAAGGACTTAGAAGATGAATAAAATATATTTTGTTTAGAAAAATGTTTTCTTAACCTTGTATGTTTCCTTGTGTTTGGATATTTGAATTTAAATTTCAGCTTAATAAATATGAAACCTTTAATAGTAAATGTCATGAGCTTTGATGATAACCTAATTATGCCTCAACTTTTATTTCCGCTGCGAGTCAGGGTGTGACAGTTACTTTTATTTCCAGCACCGTGTACAGGCCAAGAAAATTTTGCTCTCCCCTCCCAAGTCCTTCCACGATTGGAAGGCAAAATTTTTTTATGTGAAGTCTGGTGTCATTGCCCTCTGAATGCAATTCCAGGGGGTGGAGGAAATTCCGGTGCAGACCACTCCCAGACGAGTGTGGATTCCTGGTATAAGGATCACTAATATTCACTAACACACGTTCAATTCCATGTTAAGTGGTCAGCACATTTACCTGAAACTCCTTTGGAACAGTGTGTCTGGTTTCTCAAATCACTAATATTCTCTAAACCCAACAATATATACGATAATTTTATATTTCAATTTTTTCCTCATAACGATATCCAACGGTCTATCCTTTGAATATATTTCAAAATGAAATTTACTAAAGTAGAGGAGACTATAACATTGCAGAATATTCAACCTTTATTTATCATCCGGTTTAACTACCATCGTACATGTATCCCTGATTTTATCAACAAAACATCTTTGATTACTATATCAGTTTGACATTTCAAATATTTAACCATATACGTATATATATCCATTTAAAGAAACAATATATATATATATATATATATATATATATATTAAAAAGGGGTTCATTTGAATAAAAAAGTTAATTGAGAATAAAAAGAACAAATGGTACAACTATAAAATATTAAATAGTTTTTCTCTTGTCTCATTTATTATTATGTTTGACTAATTAGTCATAAAAACTATGATCCTCCACACTAAATTTTTTTGTCTACACACATCAAAAGTTATCCTATACAATTCAACATTTATCCTTCACAAACTGAAATTTATCAGACACAACTCATAATTTATCCTACAAACATCGTAATTTATCCTACACTCTGTAATAATTTTTATTTTTGGAAAATACATTTTGAAAAGAGTAATGGTATCTAGACATACCCTAAAATTTTTGTACATCCCTCAATATGAAACGTGTAGCCCAATACGCTTCCCATATGGTTTAAACGCATTAAATGCGACACTAGTAAGAATCGTATAGGGGACTAGGGGAACCATATTGCCCTAGACGCTTCCTATAAAATGTACTTTACTGTAAAAAATAACTGCTACAGAACCGTATTGCCTTATATGACTCCCATAGCATTTACTTTGACCGCTCCGTCAGGGGAACCGTATTGCCCTATAAGCTTCCTTTTGTATTTTCAATTTCATGCTCCTGTGGCCCTATACGATTCTTCTGGTGGGTGACCAATAGGAATCATATCGTGCCATACGGTTCCCATATATATATATATATATATATATATATATAGGGAATTGTTAAAATATGAACCACATCTTCATGCAAGAACTTGAGAACATTTTGATATAAAACTTTTTGAAATTTTTTTGGTATGAAATTATTTTTTATGTCACTTTTTCAGAAAAATAAATAAAATAAAATAAATATGTATGTGACTTCTAACGGTGGTGTAAATCAGATTTACACTGTCGTAACGTTCTGGGCTGCTGGCATCATCAATCAGTTACACCTGTGTAAATCAAACTTACTTGTTTTTGTAAATTCCCCCCCCCCCCCCCCCAATATTTTTTTCAAAAATCTCTTAGTAAGATGTTAATCTACCTTTATACAAAATTTGGTTGAAAAAATCACACAAGAAGTAGGAGTTCTCACGGTTCTTGCAGTTTTAGAGGGTTCTCACATGAAGCTATCCCTATATATGTTTTGTCTAATAAGTGCTTTTTTTTTTTATAAAAACGTCATAATATAACAATAACAAGTTAATAATTTGATGCAACTTATATTTTTTTAAGTAAAACTAATATGAACAACCATTTTTTTAAACACGAAATAATACAATGATTAAATAATTTTAATATGGACAACACTAATAATACAATAACTAATGCTACGACTAATCAATCACATTTATGTACTCTTTTTGTTGACTTTTGTTAGTTACCATTAACGTCTTTCCCTGTTGAATACGAGACGTGCATAGTGTCTCCCATTTTTTAGCTTCGGGAGTTGTGTCTAGACTCCAAAGTCCATTAGATGGAGGCATTGGACAATCACTGGTTAACTTAAGGAAGATGATATGGTTCGTCTTGACAAAAGCAATCGACATGGTGGTATGGTCACGGTAAGTCGTCGGACCAACAAACATGGGGAAGTATGTTTGATTACCACCATTACTGAAATGCTGGATTATCACACTGATTTCTGAGCATCCAACAATCCAACATACAACAGTTGCATCCGCTTTCGATATAGTGTAGGTGCCACTTCCAGATGATCTATTCAGTTATACATTTCATTGTAAAGTTCTTTATAGAGGTGGAGTTGGTTGAGGACGTGTATACCACGGCTATCGATCTTATGCCCAAGGACGAGTTGATTGCCTAGTGCCCACTATCGGTGATGGTCCATACAATAGGGCGAAGGAGGTCCGATCATCACACCCCAACCGATGGCGGAAACATCCGAGTGAGACGAACGAGATTGCTCGAGACTTCATAACGCTAATAAGTGACAAGTATTTAAATAACAAAATTTTATTTTATTGCTAATATCAAGTACATTGTTTGAAAATGAAATTACAACAAGTTTGGATCAAAATAGGATACAACAAGTATTAAAGTTTAAGGTGCGTTTCTAGGCATCCTACCAGGTTCCGTGCATCATCATCGTCAAAATCCTGCAAATACATTTTAAAGTATAGTTCAATACAAAAGTATTAGCGAGCATACAAGTTTGAGTACTAGCATATATGTAAAGAAGGTTTGAACAATCCACATGACAAAAATAGTTAACTAGATTAATGTACCAAGGCATGCAATTATACAAGTCAACCCAAAGTTTACCGCAAGCATAATTTTATCGTCGCAACGATAAGACCGTAATGAATGAATGACTTAACATGACCTCATGAATACGGGCGGTGCGTTACTCCTATAGCGCTATACATGTTAAGGGGAGGCTTTAAACAAAGTTAATGACAAGTAAATCACATAAGAATGTTCCAACACGTATTTAAACATGTATGATTGGATTGTTTTTGTTTGCATAAAGTATAAGTGATTGCATGTATTTAATAGTATAACGTATTTCACCCAAAAGTGTGAAAGCAAAAGAGGTCATGTATACTCACAATTTTGCAAAGCTTTCCGATTATCCGTGAGTGACGAGTTGTTTGAGAATGGTGAATCGAGGGTATAAGGTCATTCGGGGTTTATGGAGTGGTAGAATTCGGAATCTAGAATTTAAGTACAAAAAGTATGTATACACAAAGTAATTATCTAGTCTTAAAACACTCGTTTTTGACACTTTATATCCCGTATGGGTTATTGTGATTTCATGGTTAAGTGCCCATTAGAATCGTAACGAGAGGTTTAAGTCTTAGATAATATAACCTATTACCATGACAAGTAACCATGTCTATCATCAAGGGTTTGGTTATGTGTGTGTGTCTATATATATATCTATATATATAGTTTATATAATAATTCTAAGCTAAGTCCAATAAGAGTATCGTAGATTGTCATGTAAGTCAAGCATGGAGGATTAACCTCATTGTATGATTCACCAATACACAAATCATCACAAGGATGATTCGGATGGTCATGAATGAAAAGGAAATGTACAACTTCTTACTATATCAAGTAGCCAAGTATGATTTAACCCGAGTGAGTTATTCCTGACATGGAAAGAGTTAACTAAGTGTCGGAGGCTAGACGGGTTTAAGTTACTTTAAATCTAGCAAACTACTTGAGATAGTAAGGTAAAAATATTAAGTGAGGTGGTGGAATGAAGTTAGGATAGCCAAGGCTTCCAAGTATTCACACCTATACGAAAACACAAGTATTGCCATTAACTTCATGGCAAGCTCGAATGGTTTCATCACTTGTAGGTTGCATAAACCCTTGTAAAAAAAGAAAGTTTAGAGGTGTTTGTACCTTTTAAACCCATAAGGATATATTCATAATAAGTCCCTCAACCTTAGATAAGCTCAAGAACGTGTAGGCACAAGATTGAAACAAGTTTAAATCAAGAAAAGCAAGATACAAAAGTATAAATGAAAGCAAAATTTTAATCCTACTTTGGACCTCAAATGTGGTGAGTTTCACCTTAGTTTGCCAAGGCAAGCTTGTGAAAACCTTCCTAGAGGTTATCCAAATAGAAAGAAAGAAGAAAACATAAGAAAATAAGAAGAAAAGCAAAATCACTTCAAACACTTGAAATTTTCTGCCCACTTTTGGAGTCTTCTTGGAGAACTTGGAGATGATTTGGTGAATTAGAGAGTGTTTAGAGGGAGTGTAAAGTGTTTAGATGGTGTGGAGAAGATCTATTTATAGTGGGGGAATTAGGGTTTAGGTAATTAATGAAGTTGGTGGTGGTTGATAGTTGGAAAAAGGGAAATGGAGCCAAAGTTCACATATTTTAAAAGATTCTGCCAGACCTGGTCATTTTGCACAGCCGTGCGGATCAAGTGCACGGTCGTGCGGATCCCGGATCGCAGGGTGGTGCACATCAGGTGCGTGGCCATGCACCTCAGTTGCAGGGTCGTGCACCACCTGCAGAATTTACCAAACTTTCTAGAATTTGCAGTTTGATTAGAGTTTGATAATTCCATTATTTTATGCTAGAAACTTATATTTAAGCATGTTTTTAGTTATTTTCAAGTGTTTCAAAGTAACATATGAGTATAAAGCACGTATAATTGATAATTTCAAGTGTCGGTTTTTTTGCGTATAAACATGTATCTAAACGATCAGTTGTGCGAATAACAAATATGTATAAAATATGAATTTCACTATGATTAATGCCCCGAATTGTGATAGCGGTAATGGAGTATGATTGTAAGGTTTCTAAAAATAGAATGCAAATATGAACTTTTTAAAAATAGGAATACGAAATACGAGGCGTTACACCGATCCTTGGAGATTCATGACCTGTTAGTTCGTTACTTGAATCGTTGCTTTAGCACAGGCATCGCGGCTCGTGGCAAGATTGCGAGCACGTAACAAAGGCCAATCTTTTCTATCTCGTTTGTTTATTTACTGGTCATTCGTGCGCCGTCCGTCTCTGCCTGGTGGATTATTTTGTCACACGTGGCAAAAAGCAATGTCGTGGCAGTATATATAGAGGATCATTTATCAGCCAGATAGCCCAGAGTGTTGGTCGCTGCTTTGGTTGGGTCGAGGATAGGTATCCACCGCCGCCTCCCTACAAATATTAGGACATGAGGTCGATGACAGGGATGAAAATGGCGACAAATGTTCTTAATGTTGATTATAGGTTTGTTGAGGTGAACCATCATGCTTGGACGGATAATGTTGAGGTCCCACCTCAGCATGAACAGGGGGATCATCAACACCCACAGAGAGCTTATCGTGCAGTTAGGTTGCCTTGGTCAATTAACCATCTTCTCGATAGGAATTTGCGTAACCGGGATGAGTAGTTGCGGCTTCTAACACTGCATGGTAGGAGATGTTATCTAACCATCTTCTTGATAGGATTTTGCGTAACTATCTTCTTGATAGGATTTTGCGTAACCGTCTTCTCGAGCAATTTAATGTTATGCAATGGGTATTTTGTTTAAATTCTTATAGGCTTCCGGCTCGTCCTATACTCACACCAACCTTTCCATGCCGAATTTTCCTCAGTCCGGCCAGACCATGTCGTTCTTTCCTCTATCCGACCTTTCCATGCAAATATGTTATTTTGTTTTTATTTATTTTCTATGAACAATTTAATGATATGTAATGAGTATTTTGTTTAAATTTTTATAGGCTCCCGACACGTCCTATGCGCGGCACGACCCATCGCTCTCTACTAGGTGTGGCAACTGTACAAACAATTTAATTTTTTATGACGATAATGGTTTATATTGGACGGGGACCTCCTCCTCTGCTGTGCTCGGAGTAGATGTTGTGATTGTTGAAAGTCCTGTAAGTCTAGGTCCGACAATGGAGGGAGTTTCAACCTGGATTGAGAAGCCTGATGATGATCCCTCTATTCAAGAAATCGACCAGGAGCTGAATTTCAAGCAGACCCCTTTGAAGAAATAGACCACCGGGTGTGATGAATCCGGGAGTGCTCAGGCATGTGATCCCTTGGAAACTAAAAGGCCTGTTAATCCGAAGAAGAGAAAGACAGGTCCGAAGATATCCCCATGGTCAATCGTGAAAAAACCAAAGAAAGGTGATCCACTGTTGAATATTTTTTTCCAGCAAGACAAAGACCAAAACTACCACCCCCTCTGACTCTATAGTCGAAAATTTGAACGAGCATTAAACATATGGCAAATCGGCTAGGGATGAAGCCCCTTTGAAGATGTCGAGCCATGTACCCTCTTTGAATGTTTTGGGTGAGAACCCAGATGTTGAGATGTACCGCCTTTGAATGTTTTGGGTGAGAACCCACATGTTGAGATGGAGCCATGTACGGGGCTTGGTTCACTCTTGAGTTTGATTCAGGCCCTAGAGTGTGATGTGGATCAAGTTTCCTCCGTCCCCTTCGTGGTTCGAGTCCGAGGTTATGAGCATATTTTTTATGTTGATATTTTTAAGATGAAATGGATGTGGACCCGTCCATCACTGAAGAGAAGTTTATTCCGGACTAGGAGATACAGAACAAGATTCTTGATGGATGTTTTGACCGCCAAGTTGTTCCTGTTCAATCTGAATACCCAATGGACCACTTCAAGAGTCACAGGAGGGGGGGTCATGAGTTAGGTGAAGCTGTTTTATTGAATTAGGCTCAATAAACATATATGTAATGGAGTTTTATAGACGGTGGATTGAGTCAGAGATGGAGAAGGAGAGTTTAGACCGGCAACTGAAGGTGGTTAACCGGAAGCTTCAGAAGACTCCGGATATTGATAGGAAGGCGTCTCAACTGGACAAGATGAAGGAGAAGGTTGGTACTTTATCAGTTTAGCACCATGCTTTTCTCGTTGCTACTATGGCTGCTAGTGAGGAACATGATAAGTGTGCAGCTGAGTTGTAGCAATTTACTGTCGGGGTCAAAGAAGATAATGTTGCTCACAAGGAGCTGATGAACAAGCTGGAGGAATCATTGAGAATGCTCGCCAGGCTTAGGCAAGAATAATGGAACGTTAGATTCGGCCCTAGCTCTTGTTTTTATTTGTCCATACGCTCATTTCTTCTTTTTTCTCTTTTCTAACGTGATTATTAGAGAGAGATATGTGTCAAGCAGGGGAAGTGAAATTGAAGTTAGATGTGGAGGATACCAAGAAGAGCGAAGAGGTAGCCCAGATGCAGTTGGAGAATGTAAGCCTAAAGAAGTAGCTCGATGAGCTAGGAGCGGCTAAATCTTGGTTCTTATCCGAGGGTGCTCGACACCTAGCTCGATACGTTCACAAATGCCCTTAGATGATGGAGGTCGTGTCTGTAGTGAATAACGCAATGAGTGTTATGGGTTTGAACACCGGAGTGAGGGGTGGGTATGTCCAAGCCCTATATAAGAAAAGCCATTTTGCTGAAGTTCCGCTGATAGTCAAAGATGCAGAGCAGCAGTTGACTTCGGTCATCGAGCACTTTGATAACTTGGCCTTCCCTTTCATTGATTCTCTGGTTGGTCTTGCTGAGGAGCCCATTCCCAAAATCCAGGAAGCACTCCTGTTAGCTTTGGAACCACGTTCAGAGAAGCAGTCTTAGGTATCCGGCCTCTTGGGATAAGCACCTTGACCTTTAGTGGTGCCTTTGTGACTTTTAACAAAGGTTGTGCTAGCTTACTTTGGGAAGGGTACATGCATGTTAAAAAGTCTCGAGCAATCTCGTTTTTGTCTCACTCTGATGTTTCCGTCATCGGTTGGGGTGTGACCTCGATGACTCCATTGCTGACACAAGAAACCTCCTGAAACATTTGGCTTACATATTTTCAATACAATTTAGGTTAACACTAGTTTAATCCAAAGACATGCAAATCTATGTGTTTTACTTTTCAAAATCAAACTAAACGTGACCACATACCGCGTGGATACAATACCACACTGCCCGAATAAGTCCCTGTAATTGTGTGATTTACAAAATTCTTGTATGATAGGTGTAGCAAGATCATTCACGTTACTATTATTTTTTTAACTTATGTGAAATTTTGTTAATTTAGTCACAAGTACAAATTGCATCACATGTACAGTAGAAAAAAAGGGGTTGGAAACCAACTCTATTTGGACCGACCCCTGTAACACTTCGCACGTTCTACGGGCTAATGTATCACTATAACGGTAATTCAGATTTTAGATCGCAAAATGTCATTAATCATAATAAAACATTACAGTAAATCAAAACATTCTTTAACTTTCGTTAAATTATATATAAAAAAAATCTTCTGAAAATCCTATGAGCCTTTTATTCCCTCCAGCCCTTTTTCCATGTCTTCTCGAATAAACTTGTAACCTACCATACATAAAAGACATATGCACGCCTCAATAAAATTACTCAGTGGGACAACTATAAAGCGTATAAATCCTTAACAATATCAGTGACTCACATTCGGTAGTTCGGTGCTTAGTCAGTTCACATTTAGTGAGTCACATAATCACATTTGGTGCGTCATATTATCACGTTCGGTGAGTCACAGATCATATTCGGTGCATCATATTGGGTAATTTAGTGAGTTATATTCAAAAGTTCGGCGATCACTTTTCTATAATGTCCCATGTAAATTGCTCCTGATGCGTTGCCCATCCAGAAACTCGTGGCTCACCCGACGAATTACTCGCCTAGATGAAACGCATCTTCATTAAAAAGTGTTTCAACCACTTTATAAGAAATAGCTTTGTTTCCCTCTCAAACGATGTGTACATGAACAAGTACAAGTTCAGTGATACTGCATGTGTTGGAAAAACCTTATGAACTGAACTCATGGTTAAGTGTTTTTATTTATACATTTAAGTAGTATTATTCATAAGTAGTTATTAATATAAATAATTTTCTCAACCCGGGGTGATAACCTTCTATAATTATACCATTACCATACACAATAGCATTTACCATGTCATACATATATATCATCACATAATCTTGGAGATCACAAAAGCATAAAAGACGACTTTAAATTTTCAACAACGAGGTTGCGAAATCTAAATCCGTACACATAAGCTGTTTAGATTTCCATACCTTAATCCTGTAGATTCAAACTCGAGTAACTCTAATGTTTTCCCGCAAACTGTGATAACCTAACGATAGATTTATTCGAGATCAACGTCATGAATATTATGTGCTTTCTATATCCGAGGTCGACTGAAATCCGGTTAAATCAAAATAAGTAACTACTTTGGAAACAATTAATAACTTTTGAATTAATTTAACTATAGTTAACTATTATATCAAATCTGATGATTGAAAACATAAGAATGCTTTTATGTGTTCAAGGAACACCGTAAAAAACAAGAAAAGCAAAAATACATACACATTAACTTATTTTGTTCATATTGCAGAAATAATTGCTTTTATTTTGGCCCTTCAAGACATTCGTAAATACTTGAAATCAAGTTTTATAACATAGTAAAACTATCTTCAATATTTTGAAAATATATAAATCTGATATCCAAAACTTTTGATGAAACTAATTTGAGTTGTTTGTTGTTGGAAATTTAGGTAGTGGGAATGGATATTAATTTAGTGAAATTATAATTTAATAAAATTATAATAACTTAGTAGACTCTCCGTATGGATGATAAACTCTTAAGTAGAGTTTTTATGTCAATTTATTTGTTATTGTTAGTGTTTATGTCTCTAATAAAATAACTAATTAAGTGAGACTTTTCATTTATTCTCAACTCTTGTAAAAATAGTAGGCTATGTGCCTCATTTTGAGATAGAGAAAAAAAGGCTAGAAAAATACAAGAGAAAGGGATACAAGAAAAATAAATGAATATATGGAGAGTTCTTAGAAAGTATAAATACTTGAAGACCCATGTGTTTTCATCACCTTCGTATCATATTTTTTCACAAGTTCTAACACTATAATTTTATCCGGTGTAACCTCGGGCGCGTGAGCTATCTCCGGCAGTCCCTGGGAAACAGACGCGTTGTCTTTAGTAGAGGCGCGAAATCTGTTTTAAGGGAAGCGTGTTGAACACGTGCCTCAGCCACAACCATCAACATCAGTTTATTTATTTTTTTGCAGCCAAGAAGGATCGCACAAGGAGACGCGGTTCAAGTTCTCGTAGCCGAAGTTGTACAAGAAGATACTTCTCAAGCTCGTCAAAAAGAACAATTTGAATCGATTTATTTAAATATGTTGTATTTCATATTTAATTTTGTATGGATTTGTATACGGTATGGGTACTACAATTTTCCAAAATTATGTAAAGAGAGTATCTTTACAATTTTATATTTATATATATAATTTTCTTTTATAATTGTGACCCATGTCCTACCTTTGCTTCAGAACCATAAGCTGTATGTATCTATCATTTACATGTTCCCATCCCAGAAAACATACAAAGACTCATGTCATTTTTATAAGAGGTTTTCAAAGTCAATGGAGATATACTTCGATACACAAGTTCTATCAAAATAATGTGTGTGCGAGTGAATACTACTTAGAACAGAAACAGGGATGAAAAAAGAAGGTTACATACACTTTTTCAAAATTTGGGAACTCGTTTATTTTTGGCTGATGATTAGAACGTGATTAGGAAAGTTTCGACAGTTGTAAACGCCTAATACAATCCCGTAAATCGTGGTAAGAGATTGTCCTGATAAGTTGGTCTAGTGGGTATACACCTGGTTTCTCTTCTTGAGGTTTCAAATTCAACTCCCACTAGCATCACTTTGAAGGACATTGGCGGTGACAATGAAGTTTAGAACTACGCCTCTTTGGAGGTCGCCAGTTCAAAACCGAGCCAAACCGGGTTATACCGGAGGGGGCCTTCGGGCAAGCGGGTTTTTCCCGAAACTGGTGGCTCGGGTATGCATTCAACTCTGACCGTTACAGAGGAGGGGGCGCATTTGCTCAATTGAGGGTATCCCCGAATGTTTTTCCGATGATTTAGTTTTAAAATTATTAGTTATTTTTTCAATTAGCCCCTGTACTTTAATACAAATACAATCAGCCCACAAATTTTATTTTTCTTTAAACTTCAAACAAAATTATATTTTCTTATTTCTTTTAAATAGTATTTCTATAAATACGTTTAAAAATAATAATTTCATTAGATTTATAAACTCTCATAAATAACAAAAAAAATAACTCTTTAAGTGACATAATGACATTTAAAACATATATTTTAGGGTCTCAAAAATTAGGTTGTTACAGACCCGAACCATAGGTTTGTTCTTTATTTGTAACCATATACTCTCAACCGGTGAAATTCAAATCAAATCGTTTAAAACTCAGTTTTAAAATTGTCAAATCCATCCCTACGGCTCTAAAACGGACGGAACCTGACATATTTCACAAAAGACTGGGTGCCAAAACCTCAATTTGTCCATTTGTAATTGTGCCATTAATTATAAGAGAAATGATCAAATACAACGGACTTTAATTGTAATAAGGGTAAGAAGCAATAGGAAGGTAACATTTGCCAAAAAAATTCATTTAATCTTTAATCAGGCATGGATTAGAGAGAGGGTATTTTCGGAAACTATTTAAGGGCTCCAATAAACAGGGATTTACATTCGTTATGCTATAGCACGTGATTCTAGACCTAATTGGATCTATAGTATGTGATTCTCGTTGTTATTCGATCGCCATTCACCGGTTAATAGCAAATTCAAGCTTGAATTCAACAGTTTTCTTTGTGGAATCGTTCAATCAAAGCTAATTGAGCAATAACTCATGTAGACGAATGAGAATGGTACGTGCTCTGTGTTTGTGTTGCGATTTTGGTTAGGATTATGTTGTTTTTTTGCCTTTTTACTGTCGATTTATTGTTTCAATCAATTTTGTTTGAAAAGTTTAGAGATTCTCATCTTTTGAATCGATTGGATTGATTAATCTGTGTTCTTTGTTCTATTTTTTTGAAGTTTGTTGATTATATTGTGTCTATTGTATTGGTATTGTGTCTAACTGATGATATAAGGTTTAGTTGTCTACTATGTGATATTGTTTGAAATTGTGTTGTATTATTTTTAAAATCTCTCTGAAGCAGTAGTAATTGCAGCAATCACATTTAACGAGAATATTGTTTTAGTGTGTAGCATGCTATTTAATCAAGTATCTAATGTATGTATGTATATATGCTTGACGATATCGCGTGTGCATAAGTACATGCTGGCGATTGACAAAAAAAACACTCATAAAACACTACCGATCTTTATTTACATTCATGTAGACTGTCTTATTACAACATGAACAAGCCAGAGCTTGTACAACACCTTAAAAAGTCAACCGATGTCAAACCAACATCCGAATGTTGACCAAGGTCAAAAGTCTACTAAGTCCCTGCTCTAGTGAATTATAGAATATCACACAACATTATAAGTACGTTGATTTGTGTTTTGTTTTGTTTAAGTTGTTAATTCATTGTGTCTATTTTATTTTCATTGTGCCTAACTAACATTTTAGTTGATTTTGACAATAGGATGTGTGTTATTGTTTATTTTGTCATAATGTGTTATTTTTTTATTTGAATGTGTGTTATTGTGTAATATTTTGTTTGTGTTTAAATGTTAGTTTGCTTTCTGTTTATGGTTTTTATTTCTTTGAATATCGGTTTTGCTATGTTTGTATGACATATATGTTTTAATGTGACATTTTTTATTTTTTATTTGTGTAGATGCTATTATACAAAGAACGTGGTGTACAATGTGTATCACCACGTACCAGAAAAATATTTTACACTCCTGGTGTGAGTGAGTCACTTAAACCTCGTGTTGGTATGGTCTTTGACTCCGTTGACCAAGCTTATGGTTTTTATGTCAAGTATTCTCATGCAAGTGGTTTCTCGGTTCAGAAGAACACTTCATACCACCCAAATGGTGTTCTTAAGTTGAAGTATTTTACATGCTCTAAAGAAGGTTTTAAAATTACTAATAAGTGTAAAGGAAAGCATCGGAAACCATCTAAGAAAGTTGGATGTGAGGCTCATATTAAATTACAGTTAGCTATTGATGGGAAGTAGGAAGTATATATTTTTCAAGAGGAACATAATAATAGTTTCGTGCATGAAGAAGACCTCCAGTTTTTGGCATCCGTTAGAAGAGTTGATCATGTAAAAGAAAATTCCATTCAAGCGTTGTCTACGATAAATCTTGGGCTTGTAAGGGCATTTAACGTTTTGAAAAGTTTGTATGGTAGTTACGAGGAGTTAGGTGCTACAGGAACGGATTTTAAAAATTATAAGAGTGACTTAAATCAATACATTGGGGAGAATGATGCAGATATGGTTATTAAGCGTCTTGCAAAGAAAAAAAAGTATTGTCTGAATTTCTCATTTGAGTATGAAGTCAATCAAGATGGAAATTTAGGTGGTGTTTTCTGCGCGGATGAGATTTCAAAAATTAATTATATGGTTTTTGGTGATGTTGTCGGGTTTGATGTTACATATCGTTCAAACAAGTAAGAATTATAGGTTGTAGATGTTAGGATTTTGTTTATTATCATTCTGTCATATTTAGTAACATTGTGTCATATATAATTCCATATTGTGTCATATATAAGTCCAAATTGTGTCATATTTAAGGATATTGTGTCAGATATCCTAACATTGCGTCATATTTTTCTGTATGATGACATTGTGTCATATTTTCCTGTATCATGACATTGTGTCATATTTTCCTGTATCATGACATTGTGTCATATTTTCCTGTCAAACATATCGTTTAAACAAGTAAGAATTATAGATGACATTGTGTCATATTTTCCTGTCAAACATATTTGATACTACATATCGTTCAAAGAGGTAAGAATTATAGGTTGTAGATGTTTGAAGTTTTGTTTATTATCATTGTGTCTTTTTTATATTTGCATCATTGTGTCTTTTTTCCTAGGCATTGTGTTATTTATTGCTTGACATTGTAGAATAAATTAACCAATTGTTAATTTTTTTTATTTTTTTCGTAGGTATGATATGGTATTTGTTTCTTTCACTGATATAGATAACCACAATATGAATGTTACGCTTGGTGCTGCGCTTCTTGGATCAGAGACTACTGACTCGTATAGGTGGTTGTTGAGGATGTATGTTAAGGATTTTGGTGTTGCACCTAAAGTAGTTGTTACCGACCAAGATCCTGCCATGAAGAGGGCTATTTTAGATGTTTTACCAGATAGCCGTCACAGGTTATGTATGTGGCACATATGGGAGAAATTGACTCCTAAGGTATCATTTTAATTTTTTTTATATTTTTTATTTTTTATTGTCATTGTGTCTTTTATTTTGTTATTGTGTCATTATTGTGTCTTTTATTTTGATTCTTATTGTTATTGTCTCTTTTTTTGTAGCTTGGACCGGTTTTTGTGTAAGACTACAGATGTCACACACCCTGACCCGCAGCGGATATGGTACTCGGGACATGATTGGGTTTTCATCAAAGCTCATGACATTTACTATTATCAAACTTTCATATTTATTATTCCGAATTAAAAGGGAAAAATTCTAAAAAACACATAAATAATACAAGCACAAAATGTTCTAAACATGACATTCAAATAATGCTTTATTTATCTTCTAAGGCCCAATCCTATGTGTTCCTTGCTTCAACCTATTCACCTGTATCATGTGTAAAAATAGAGATTTGGGTTAACAAAAGTTGGTGAGTGAATCCCGTTTAAACATTGAAAGAAATGATATGTTGATTAATTTAATAAAAATGTGCATAAACCAAATATAAGCAAACCTATATGTAAACTATCCACAAACCACATAAATATCTAGCAATTTACACATGAACATGATAAATGATAAGCTGTGAGATCAAGGCTCAATCAAACGGAGCCGATCTAATTAGGCAACGCGATGCTCTACCCGTATGAAACAGGGAACTGATGGGCCTAATGTGAAAGCTTGACTGAAATGAGAAAGTATAACCACAAATAACAATAACCCAGATATCACATAGCACGTTAGTCCATATAATGGTAGTAGCACAAGTGTTTGAATAAAAGATATAGATAAACGACAAATGATACACCCCAAAACATGAATAAAAAGGGAAGTTTGTAGGAATTCACTGACAGTGGGTGCGTTTCATGATTTGATAACGAACGCGCACGATTTAAAAATTCCAACCGACGAGGAAACTAACCTAAATATTCACGTAATAGTTCGGTAAATATTTCTTTTATTTAAAATTAGCATTTTTATTTAATGAACTTTATTAGACTTTTTAGATAATTTTATAGTATTTATTACCAATTTTATACTAAAAAGCACTTATTTTATTATATACTTTTATAGAATTTGGAGAAAAATAAAGAAAAGGTGAATTAAAAAAATATACGTCTTTCAGGGATTGAACTGGGTTGAACCGGTCGAATTGAATGGTTTTGGCATCGTGTGGGACTCGAATGCGTGACCTCTCGTATACGTGCACGCAACTCTACCAACTGCGTTACGTGTCTAACCCGAAATAAATTGGAATTTAATTACGTGTATACACATACTGAATTAAATCATATTTCTAATTGATTAAAAAGGTTTGTTTTATGAACAATACGCTGCGTATAACCGGACTCGAACCCGCGCCCCTTGCCTCGTGTTCCACACAGCCCGACCAATTGGGCTGTGTGACTAACCCGGAGGATATGGGTTTTAATTACATTTATACACTAACTGAGTTAGTTTATTTATTAGTTATAAAAAGGTTTGACAATATATAGGAAATCGGCAGTGTATGTAAAGATCGAACCCGGGACCATTTGTTTAAGACGCATATAGTCCACCACTGGACTGTGTGTCTAACCCGGGATAATTACCGAATTTAATTTCTCTTACTCACTGATTCAACTTCATCTTCTACAATTATACATTCTGTTTTAATTAAACTTCTGAAACTTATTGAATTATTTATAACAATTACATAATAAGGAGATGATAAGAGATTTAAAGATGTTATGCCGAACAGGGAGTAGCTTTGATCCCTCGGATGAAATTCTGGCGACAATAACTTTTCCGGCAGTGTAAGAATTTGAGAGCAGAGAGTGTTTGTGAGTATTTTGGTGAGTATGAGCGAGTTCTAAAGGAGTCTAAGGTTCACTATTTATAGTTGAAAGTTGGGTTCAAGTTGATTTTCAGTTTTTATCAGTTTCGGTAAAGAAATTTATGACCGAATGGTTTTGTAACCGAGCTGACCCAATGATTACGTCTGATCACACAATTTAGAAATGTTTTTTCGGTTTAATTTGCAAAAGAAATGAAGCTTTTAAGGTTAATTTGAAGATTTCAGCCGTTACAAGGCAGGTATTTATATTTCAAAAGTTAGTAGATATATAAGATTTTTGGTTTGGAATACAACATATATGTGTATGTGGTTTGGTGGTGTGTTGTGCGTTTTGTTTGGGTGAAGACTCGGTTCCGATACATGCGGTCCACAACCCTTTTTTGTTTTAATTTCATTGTTAAATTTTTTAGTTTATGTTATATTTATTTAAACTTCTTTATTTATTTAAACTTTACTATTTATTATTTATTATTTAATACTAGTACAAAATTTTAAATGTTTAACATAAACGTGTACGAGCATCATAACATATACTTGTATTAACAAAACGGAGCGGGTTTTAGAACCCGTTTTACGAAAATTGTTACAGTATCCCCTACTTTTAGAAATTTCGTCCCGAAATTTAAGTAGTGGTAGGTTTAACTTGAAAGAGGTGAGGGTATTTTTTCGCGTATTGAGTCTTCGCGTTCCCAAGTAAACTTAGGTCCTCGTTCGACTCCCAACGAACCCTGACTATTGGAATTCGACTTCGTCTTAAGCGTTTCTCACCGAAGTCCATGATTTCTAGCGGTCGTTCTACGAAATGCATCGATTCGTCAATTTGGATATCTTCCAACGGTTTATGAAGGTTTTCGTCGGCAAGGCACTTTTCCAAGTTAGATACATGGAACGTGGGATGAATCTTGCTAAGTTCCTCAGGTAGGTCAAGCTTGTAGGCTACAGGACCAACTCTCTCGAGTATTTAAAAGGTCCAAAATAGCATGGTGCTAGGGTCTAAGTGAGTGCCTAACGCTATTTGCACGGCTTGCCATGTTCGGGAAGTAAAACACCCATCTCGATCTCGGATGACGCTAAGGGTATACATAAACAAGTGAGTGTGATGTTTAAATTTTGATTGAGGCGGTAACGTTCCTAGTACGGGTTGAATACCCTGTTACAGGAATCGTTTTTTGATGCCTGAGCCGTAAAAGTGAAAAGAGTTGTAATTCAGAGATGACTAACTTGATATGGTCTCATGATGGGTTTTGAGAAAATCGAAGCGTCGAAAAGATAAAGTTACACCACAAAACAAAGTCTTCAACCACATTGTTATCAAATTAAGATTTGCACTACCTACACGGAACTTCTCATAACTGTCTAACAATGCTTTTGATCACTAACGGGTGGTCTATTGGATAACCCGTAAGTGCATTAAAATGATCAATATTCCACGGTTAAATGGGTTAATTGTTATGAATTAATGTCTATGGTGTATATGGCTTTGCAGGTACCGAAGAGCATAAACAAGGGAGTTTAAACGTGCTTTGGCGGGTGCTTGTAATTGGCTTGTTGAAGATGAGGACTCAAGGGATCAATGAAGGGCAAAACTAGAAATATTGCTGACCACCGTAAGCTACGGTGGGAACCGTAGCTTACGGTGGAGTCCAACCTTCAAAACCCACCGTAAGACAGACCTTCAGTGCCGTAAGGAAATTTATGTCCACCGTAAGCTATGGTGGGCACCATAGCTTACGGTGGTGAGCTGCAGGAAAGTTGTAACTGCCCAATTACACTCGGTTTTGGAGAGTCTTTTTCACATCTCAATCATTGGAACGTTTTTGGTATAGCTTAGAGGCGATTTTGGGTGATCTTGTGGGTTCCGAACAATTTCTAAACATTACTTTTGTGTTGTTGATTCCTATGAACAAAACAGTTGAAGGTATGATGAATTGCAAAACCATGAGTGGCTAAAACTCCTTGTGATCATCTTAAGTGTAAGGTTTCTTTGAAAAATTGTGTTTTGATTTCGAATTTCTAGAATAATAACTTGTAGTATTTGTAGTTGTTATGGTGTTTGGATATTTGTTGTTAAATTGTTAATTGATGTTTTAATCCTTTCTTTAATCGTACGTTCTTGGTGTTATTGACAATCGAGATATACGGGGAGGTTCAAGGGTTGGATATTAGTTAATTGATCATCGAGTAACAACCTTGCATTGTAATAATCCGAGTACTTAGTTCCCTTTTATCACGAACAATTAATCAAACACGAATCATGTCTATGTAACTCTTTCTAGTTGAATTTGAAACACATGCGTTAGTTGAAACCGGAAACTTAAGGTGCTCACTTGCTTCTAATCTGTTAAACAACCAGTCTTTGAATTGCTATTAGTTAAAATCTAAAACCACAATACCAAAAATCCTGAATTTAATTTTTCTGCACTTTAGGTAAATTAGTCAAGTTATTGCAAGCCTTAGATAGCACAATTTCTACAACTCCCTGTGTTCGATACCCACTTATCGCTAGCTATTAGCAGTATTTAGATTAAATTTACGTGAGACTACGACATCACGTCAAATTTTGGTGTCGTTGCCGGGGAGTAGTGCGCAACGTGTGTTATCTTTGATGTAATTTAGTTTGTTATTTTTCCAAGTTTACGCTGGTTGTGTTAGTGTGCAGGTATTTACAGGTGCATGCATACTAGAGGCTCTAACAGGCAATCACCATTGGCATTTGATCCATAGATCGAACGAACTTTGCGACGAAACTGGGTTTTACTACGCGAAAACAAGATTAGTGGTTCACCAACAACACCTACTACACCAATTTCACCACTTAATACCATGGAACGATTACCTACCAACACGAGCCGAACATCACCATCCACATCTCCACCAATTCCTACCACCCATCCAACTTCAACACATGAAGTTAACCCATCCAACGCCACATCGATGGTACCACCATTCTCATCCTTTTTCCCAACATCCGGTCAATCATCATCCACCCAACAACCATTACCAAGTTCAACCATTATCCATACCTCCTCCACATTTCAACCACCAACCCAACCTGGTTTCCATTATCCTTCATCACAGTTTGTGCAATTGTCGGGCGTAGGGGGAGATGGGTTTCATGGTTACGAAGAAGAATTTGGAGGGTATGAAGAAGAAGGTTATTACTATGGGGGTGATGGAGGTAAGTTGGGACCTCAAGGGGGAATGGTGGATTACCCACAAAAGCAACAATTGGAACAAGCACGAGAAATGGTTAGGCAACCTACGGGGGTGCAACAAATTCGTCCTCAAGGGCCACCGTTCCAACGACCAATGCGTTTACAACAAGCCCAAGGTCAACATCAATAGCCTCAATTCCAAACATCGATGCATCAACCCCAATATCAACAAAAATTCGCACCTCAAGGGTTAAGACAAGGTCAAACGGGTCGACCAAGAGTACCATTGGGTGCTCCACAAAGACATCATCGAGAGGTAGTGCGGGGGATTGAAGCACATTTTCGACCGGTCATTACTAATAATCCTTCTCCGGTGGTGATACTTCATCACCCGGATGGAAGGACATTTGAGGTTAGGACGACCGCATTACAAAGTTTCCCTAATACAAGGGTCTAGCAACGGAGGAACCGTACTTCCATTTGGAAACATATGATTCCATTTGCAACACTATTGGAGGGCAAGGTTTTTCGTCAGATGATGTTAAATTGGTACTATTTCAGTTCTTGTTGGAAGATAAACCAAATAGGTGGTTTCATACTCTACCCTCCGCATCGTTTTATACATGGGCCAATATGCAACAAAGATTTTTAGAAGAATTTTTCACGGCCCAAAAGACAAATGAAGCTAGGCGGAGCTTACGAAGTTTTCAACAACAACCGGGTGAAATGTTCCATGAAGTGTTTGAAAGATTTAATATGATGCTAAAGAATTGTCCTCATCATGGCATGCACTGTGGGAATTGTTGAATGCTTTTCACGAGGGGTTGAGATTGGAAGATGCTCGTGATTTGATGTCCATCACTAATGGTACTTTTGGTACAAACTTTGAGTAGGATGATTGGGCATTTTTGGAACAAATGGCGGTCATATCTAAAAGAAAAGCGCAATCTTCAAGGAGGGCAAGGCATGTTATTACAAGACCTCAAGTATATGCGGTAGATGATGGAGGGGTACAAGCCACGAATCAGGTATATGATGTTTGTACTAATTGTAATGAACTGGGTCATGCGGATGTGTGTTTGGTGGGTGTGGGTGAAGCTCAAGTAGAAGAGGTGAATGTTATTCAAGGGGGTGGTCATAATTTCAATATGAACTCCAACACATACCACCCCCGGTTAAAGAATCATCCTAATTTTCGTTATGGGAACCCGGCGAATCAAGCCAATCCGAATTTCCAAGGAGTCCAACGAAATTCCGTTCCACGCCAGCAAAATAATCAAGGTCAAACTTCATCAAGTGGGAATGAAGTTATGTATATACTCCGGATGATGCAACAAGATATGCAAAGGAGAAATCAATTGGATTACGCTCGGGCACAAAAGGATGAGATTCGGGACAAAGCCATTCAATCATTAACCACACAGATGGGGCAGCTGGCTAGTGAGGTAGCAGCTTTGAAGCAACAGAATGGGAAACTTCCCAGTGATACGCAAACTAACCCAAAGAACACAAAGAACATACCGATTAACGGGGTAAGTTTCGTTCCTAAAAATGATAAATCTTAACTGCTTCTATTATTCATGTGAGTGTAGGTGCGAATGAAACAAGTGTCGAGAGAAGTGGAAGTGATGCAGGGGAACCAGTTATCCCGATTCGAGTTGGAAAGTTCAAGATACACAAAGCATTGTTGGATTACAGAGCAGGGATGAACGTTCTCCCGGGTAGCCTGTACGACCAGTACGACTTTGGTCTGTTACACGAGATTGATAGCATGGCGGTGTTCGCGGATGCGAGTTGGAAGCAACCCCGAGGGGCTGTGAAAGACGTAGTGGTACAATTGGGTGAGTTTTACTACTCGGTGGATTTTATGGTGATTGACTACGCACCGTCGAAGACTTACGAGCAGCCGCATGTAGTGTTGGGTCATCCATTCTTGCATACGGCAAACTCTCAAATCGATTGCAGAAACGGAATGGTCACCATGACCTACGAGGATCGTAAGTTGTACTTTAATGTGTTTTTAGAAACCATTCATTATGATCTTGTTAATGACTTGAGTCACACAGTTGCTACTAACGAACATGTTTCAATTGTTAGCACAGTCAGGTCAATTGCACGTGGTGTTGATGTGTATAGGTCTGAGTTGAAGAACAGGTGAAAATCAGGCAAGGAAGAAGGCGAGTGTGAGTAGGAGAGCGGGCAAAGGAAAACCACCCGATGGTGGGATTAGATGGGGTGATGAGGCCGAATTTGACCCTAATTGGCGTGAAACTACAAACTCTCCAAGAAATTGGATGGAATGTGGAGAGAAATGGGAAAGCAAGGGTTCATTTGAACCACCTTGTACGTCAGGTGGTGTTCTTCTTTTGTATATTATTGTAGACATTATTTTGTTTTGTTTATAGTTGGGCGGAAGGGTGGCGTATTGTGTTTGGTATTTATGTTATGGGTTGGTGGTATTTTGGTGGTGTTTTCATGTCTTTTTTTTAAGTTGGGATTTGAGTATTTGAGCTAAAGGTGAAGTTGAAGTAACTTGAGTGATTGTTTCCCTCAAAACCATACATTGGGGTCAATGTATCCCAAGTGTGGGGATGGGGGAAATTTTTGGGATTTTTGAATTTTTTTTTTGAACAAACCAAACACTTGTTAAGTTTGAATATGTTACCTTAATCTGCATGACACATTAGTATCCATTGTATCCCTTTCTTAGTGAGTTTTGAGCCACATGGATGCGTTCTAGAGATTAAATTCTTTTTGGTTGAGTGGCGGTATGTGCGTTGTGTTAATAGAACTTGGATAATAGATGCTTGTCAAAACCTAAGTGTAACATACTTGTGAATATGATAAGGGCATTTAGGTAGCCTCATCTGGATGTGTGTTGAGTATGGGTTTTGGAGGGTTGAACCTCATAAGTTAAATATATGAGCTTGGTAGTGAGAGGGACGGGGGTTTGGACATTAGTAGCCAAAAATTTGAGCTTTAACCATTCATTTGTTACCCAAGCTTATGTCCTACAAAAATTCTACCTATTGAATTAACTCGGTTTAAGAGCTTAGTTTAGTTTGATATTGTTATGTATGTGTTCTTCCTTTCTATATATTTGTAAAAAAGATAAGGAAAAGTTAGTTGTACAAATAGTGTTGATCATCTCTTTTGTTTGTTGTAATAATAAACTGGGTCGATTAAATGAGCTACTTGCATACTTCCCACCAATTCTCACCCTTACACATAGCCTCATTACATCCGGAAAGTCCTTTTGATTTGTAGGCATGTTAGGCAGTTTGTAGGTGGAGACTTGATTATTATCCAAGCTTATTGTCGCACATTCACGTACTTGCATTGAGTGATCTAGCACAATTTTACTAGTACCATTTTTGTCACCGAGAGGAGAGTTACTGTGAGGGGTGTGTTGTGTGGTATGATGGTAAGTTGACAATTGAATGACATGTTAGTGTTTGGTTTATATGGTGATCACTTTTAAGCTTGAAAATGTTTGTGATGTGTTGCTTAGGACAAGCAATGTTTAAGTGTGGGGATGTGATGGGTGGTCTATTGGACAACCCATAAGTGCATTAAAATGATCAGTTGTCACACCCCAGATTTTCCAACCCAAATCCATACGCCGGTGGGCCTGGGTGGGGAGATCGTGATGTCAGTTGATAATCATCATAGTCAATTAAACACGGCACAACGAAAGTCTTGGAATAAAGTTACTATTACAAACCGAATGTTTGAAAATACAAAATAATATACAGGCTCGTAATAGAAGATCCACAGGCGGATCATAAATTGTACATGGAAAGAATATAAAACAGACTTTGGGTAGATTTAGGATTTGCAAGATCCTCTATCACTACCGAGCACCTCCGGCCTATTTTCGTATTGTACCTGCAGTTTAGTCTTTTGAAAATACGTCAGCTTTCGCTGGTAAATACACCCAACTAACTTTTTTGAAAACATTTCAAAAATGTTTTAAGTGCATATGAGCACAAAATCTTTTTATAACTTGGGTTAACTGACCGTCCAACCTTGTTAACAGATTCACATGTTTGTCAATACATACGGGGCCCGGTACAGAGACCGAGACACAATTAACGTACACACCACTTTGGACTCACGAAGGAGTCAATTCCTCCCTGTGGGAATGCACAATTGAGCGTCTATCGTGTGTATGCCTACACCCGTGCTAAGGTCGTGGCCATTTCTATTGTAATGGGCCGAGGATATCCAGGACACGGTAGTTAACCCTCGGCTCATTACAATAGAAATGGCCACGACCTTAGCGCGGGTGTAGGCATACACCCGATAGACGATTAATTATGCATTCCCACAAGGTTGGGAGGAATTGACTCCTTCGTGAGTCCAAAATGGTGTGCATGTTAATTGTGTCTCGGTCTCTGTACCGGGCCCCGTATGTATTGACAAACATGTGAATCTGTTAACAAGGTTGGACGGTCAGTTAACCCAAGTTATAAAAAGATTTTGTGCTCATACGCACTTAAAACATTTTTGAAATGTTTTCAAAAAAGTTAGTTGGGTGTATTTACCAACGAAAGCTGGCGTATTTTCAAAAGACTAAACTGCAGGCACAATACGAAAATAGGCCGGAGGTGCTCGGTAGTGATAGAGGATCTTGCAAATCCTAAATCTACCCAAAGTCTGTTTTATATTCTTTCCATGTACAATTTATGATCCGCTTGTGGATCTTCTATAACGAGCCTGTATATTATTTTGTATTTTCAAACATTCGGTTTGTAATAGTAATTTTACTCCAAGACTTCCGCTATGCCATATTTAATTGACTATGATGATTATCAACTGACGTCACGATACTCCCCACCCGGGCCCACCGGTGTATGGATTTGGGTTGGAAAATCTGGGGTGTGACATCAATATTCCATGGTTCAATGGGTTAATTGTTACGAGTTGATGTCTATGGTGTATATGGCTTTGCAGGTACCGAAGAGCATAAACAAGGGAGCTTAAACGTGCTTTGGTGGGTGCTTGTAATTGGCTTGTTGAAGATGAGGACTCAAGGGATCAATGGTGGGCACCGTAGCTTACGGTGTTGAGCTGCAGGAAAGTTGTAACTGCCCATTTACACTCGGTTTTGGAGAGTCTTTTCACATCTCAATCATTGGAATGTTTTTGGCAGAGCTTAGAGGCGATTTTGGGTGATCTTGTAGGTTCCGAACAATTTCTAAACATTACTTTTGTGTTGTTGATTCCTATGAACAAAACAATTGAAGGTATGATGAATTGCAAAACCATGAGTGCCTAAAACTCCTTGTGATCATCTTGAGTGGAAGGTTTGTTTGAACAATTGTGTTTTGATTTCAAATTTCTAGAATAATAACTTGTAGTATTTGTAGTTGTTATGGTGTTTGGATATTTGTTGCTAAATTTTTAATTGATGTTTTAATCCTTTCTTTAATCGTACGTTCTTGGTGTTATTGACAATCGAGATATACGGGAGGTTCAAGGGTTGGATATTAGTTAATTGGTCATCGAGTAACAACCTTGCATTGTAATAATCCGAGTACTTAGTTCCCTTTTATCACGAACAATTAATCAAACACGAATCATGTCTATGTGACTCTTTCTAGTTGAATTTGAAACACATGCGTTAGTTGAAACCGGAAACTTAAGGTGCTCACTTGCTTCTAATCTGTTAACCAACCAGTCTTTGAATTGCTATTAGTTAAAATCTAAAACCACAATACCAAAAATCCTGAATTTAATTTTTCTGCACTTTAGGTAAATTAGTCAAGTTATTGCAAGCCTTAGATAGCGCAATTTCCACAACTCCTTGTGTTCGATACCCACTTACCGCTAGCTATTAGCAGTATTTGGATTAAATTTATGTGAGACTACGACATCACGTCAATCACCTAACAAGAATACTTATATATAGGAAGTACATGCGGCGTATCCACCATATCCTTGTCAACTTTCCATTGGCTTTGTTATCAAGTCACGATTAGTTCTATGTGACTCGTCCTAAAATCTAATAAACATAAACAAACATAACAACCAATGTTTGAGTCTCGAATCCAAGGAAAGCGAGACTGAATGACGCGGTACCTCTCTTGTGTGTTTTTGAGGAAGTGGTTAGTCTATCAAAAAGTGAGACATGTAATGAAACATGATTTTTAATCGATGATGATGTAACAACTTGTCATAACGTGATATTAATTGCGTTAATGGCGTTAATAAGATTTTTATACATTATTACCCAAATTGAAAACAATGGTAACTTGAATATTCATAACAAGAAATGGTAATTTATTTAAACTTGGATTGAGAATAAATTAAACAAATGAAGTAGAGTCTTGAGTCTTCAGGATGGGAGGAAGACTAGTTAGATTGCTCGTTTGTACTGGCGTTGACCTCAACTGGGTTTGCGTTGATGTTGTAGGCTCTCCCTCTTGCTGGTGGAGGTGCTGGGTTTGCCTGGTTCGCTTGGTTAACGGGGTTTGCTCGGGCTTGAGCGTTAATGATATTAACCAACCTAGGGCAAGCGTTTCTAAAGTGGGTAGGGTCACCACAATTAAAGCAAGCTCGAACATAAGGAACCATGGGATATTGAGGTTATTGATAGGCTTGGATCATGTTTTGAGCCCGGGGAGTGGAGCTTGGTTTTGAGGAGTACGACAAGTGTTACTCAGATGACCGTAATGCCCACAATTGGCACACAGTCGGCAAGGTAAGGTAGGTTGGTACTGATAATGGCAGGTGTTGCATTGAGGGTGGGACCAGTGTAGGGTTTCTTGTTTGAGTATGTTGGGTTGGGTGCCACTTGGGTGATTGGAATGGCTTGAATGGGTTCGGCTTATGAAGTTGGTTGACTGGTTTGAGTGACAGCAAAATTTTTCCCGTTCCGCTTTCTCTTGGCAGTGATTTGAGAAGAGGTTTCAGCTTGAGTTGGGTTAGGGGTTTCGGTTGATGTTTTGCTACTTGGATCCTTCTTCTTCTCATCCTTGAAGTCCCATTCCTGATATGATTTTCGGTGAGCTCAGTAGCTAGCTCCATTGCTGCTTCCAGGGTTGCAAGCACAGTACTCATTACAGAATCCTAAATCTTCGAAGGTAGTCCCCGAATGTAGTGCTCAATAAGACAGTAGAGAGGAGTAAATAGATTTGGAACCATTTAATTCAACTCAAGAAACCTTTTGTTATAGGTTATATGGTCTCCCTCGTTTTGTTTTAGGAAGTAGAACTCATCTTCTAGCTTCTTAATCTCGCTCCTGGGGTAGAAACGTCTTGTCATGAGTTCTCGAAGTTGTTCCCAAGTTAGGGCTACCGCGGCTTCGGTGCCTCGTCTGGCCTTTTCGGTATTCCACCACGTGGGTGCTACCCCATAAAGACGGCCGGTAGCATAACGAACCTTACGGTCATTGGGGCAGTCACAATTGAGAAAAGTACTCTCCATTTCCTCTAACCATCGAAGGAGAGCAGTGACCCCTTCAGTTCTTTTGTACTTTGGAGGGTCACATGAGTTGAAGTGCTTGTAGGTGCACTTGGTGGTGTTTGTGGGAGGGTTGGCAGCATTTTGTTCCCCTTGGTTGATTGGGTTGATAAGTTAGCAGCTAGGGCTTGTTGAACTTGAATTACGATATCGGGAATCACGGCGGCCATTTGTTGGGCTATTTGAGCAGCCATACGCTCACTGGATTTTCCTGATCTCCTACCTCTACGACATTGCCTAGAAGACATATATAGGAAATACGTAATGAGATTATGAGTTTAGCGTATATGTGTCATGTGTCGCATAGAGTTTAGAAATAAAACATTCACAAACCAAATGAGAAAATAAATCCACTACATCTATAGGATGTCTTGGGCCTTGCTCATGTTTGGGCCCCCATATGTCCCCCATACTTGGCCTAGGTAGTCATGTGGGCCCCATGACTACTGGGCTTTGTAGGGTTCACATTGGTTTGGCCTGTTAACACTTGCACTACCCGAATGAAAATTGTAAAACATGTTTGCGAGGTAAAAAAGTCGGAAGGTATCCAAGTGTAGACACAGTGACAACTCAAAGTGGGGTTGGTTCACATGACGTTTGGTGTGGCATGCTTTGGCGTAATAGGTCCTTCGTACTCTCATCGTTAGTCCCAGGTAGGCAAACTGGTCCGTATATTGGATTTATATGAACGCCAATCCTAGGCAGGACGTTTCGACTATCGGTACTTGTACCCTTCCAGTTAGTACATGCCCGTCGTAGAACTCACTTTGATGAGATTGAAAAATGAAAACATCACAAAATTTTGAGGAAGAAAGCATGAAAAATGTTCAAATATGTGAAAATCAAGACGTGCGTGATGCATATATATATGTAAGCATGTTATGTTTAACAAAATGTATAACACTTTAAATATCACACAAAATCATATAGTAGTGGGAGTGCTTGCATGCATTTGAGTGTGAGATAAATGTAAAACAAGTAAATATCATGAGTTTGCATGTAACCAATTAACACATAAGCAATTAAAATCTAATCGACTATAGTATATGCTCTAAGGGTCTAATAACCTATCATATATCCACATAGTCAAAAGCTCTGATACCAATCTGTCACACCCTGACCACAGCGGATATGGTAGTCGGGGCATGATTGGGTTTTCATCAAAGCTCATGACATTTACTATTATCAAACTTTCATATTTATTATTCTGAATTAAAAGGGAAAAATTCCAACAAACACATAAACCATACAAGCACAAAATGTTCTAAACATGACGTTCAAATAATGCTTTATTTATCTTCTAAGGCTCAATCCTATGTGTTCCTTGCTTCAACATGTTCACCTGTATCATGTGTAAAAATAGAGATTTGGGTCAACAAAAGTTGGTGAGTGAATCCCGTTTAAACATTTGAAAGAAATGATATGTTGATTAATTTAATAAAAATATGCATAAACCAAATATGTGCAAACGTATATGTAAACTATCCACAAACCACATAAATATCTAGCAATGTACACATGAGCATGATAAATGATGAGCTGTGAGATCAAGGCTCAATCAAACGGAGCCGATCTAATTAGGCAACGCGATGCTCTACCCGTATGAAACAGGGAACTGATGGGCCTAATGTGAAAGCTTGACTGAAATGAGAAAGTATAACCACAAATAACAATAACCCAGATATCACATAGCACGTTAGTCCATATAATAGTAGTAGCACAAGTGTTTGAATAAAAGATATAGATAAACGACACATGATACACCCCAAAACATGAATAAAAAAGGGAAGTTTGTAGGAATTCACTGATAGTGGGTGCGTTTCATGATTTGATAATGAACGCGCACGATTTAAAGATTCCAACCGACGAGGAAACTAACCTAAATATTCACGTAATAATTCGGTAAATAATTCTTTTATTTAAAATTAGCATTTTTATTTAATGAACTTTATTAGACTTTTTAGATAATTTTGTAGTATTTATTACTAATTTTTATACTAAAAAGCACTTATTTTATTATATACTTTTATAGATTTTGGAGAAAAATAAAGAAAAGGTGAATCAAAAAAATATACGCCTTTCAAGGATTGAACCGGGTCGAACCGGTCGAATTGAATGGTTTTGGCATCGTGTGGGACTCGAACGCGTGACCTCTGGTATACGTGCACGCAGCTCTACCAACTGAGCTACGTGTCTAACCCGAAATAAATTGGAATTTAATTACATATATACACATACTGAATTAAATCATATTTCTAATTTATTAAAAAGGTTTGTTTTATGAACATTACGCTGCGTATAACCGGACTCGAACCCGCGCCCCTTGCCTCGTGTTCCACACAGCCCGACCAGTTGGGCTGTGTGACTAACCCAGAGGATATGGGTTTTTAATTACATTTATACACTAACTGAGTTAGTTTAATTATTAGTTATAAAAAGGTTTGACAATATATAGGAAGTCGGCAGCGTATGTAAAGATCGAACCCGGGACCATTTGTTTAAGATGCACAGAGTCCACCACTGGACTGTGTGTCTAACCCGGTATAATTACCAAATTTAATTTCTCTTATTCACTGATTCAACTTCATCTTCTACAATTGTACATTCTGTTTTAATTAAACTTCTGAAACTTATTGAATTATTTATAATAATTACATAATAAGGAGATGATAAGAGATTTAAAGATGTTATGCCGAACAGGGGAGTAGCTTTGATCCCTTCGATGAAATTCCAGCGACAATAACTTTTTCGGCGACAAGAAATTTTCCGACGGTGTAGGAATTTGAGAGCAGAGAGTGTTTGTGAGTGTTTTGGTGAGTATGAGCGAGTTCTAAAGGAGTCTAAGGTTCACTATTTATAGTTGAAAGTTGGGTTCAAGTTGATTTTCAGTTTTTATCGGTTTCGGTCAAGAAATTTATGACCCAATGGTTTTGTAACCGAGCTGACCCAATTATTACGTCTAATCACACAATTCAGAAACGTTTTCTCAGTTTAATTAGCAAAACAAAAGAAGCTTTTAAGGTTAATTTGAAGATTTCAACCGTTACAAGGCGGGTATTTATATTTCAAAAGTTAATTTGATATAAATGATTTTTGGTTTGGAATACAACATATATGTGTGTGTGGTGTGGTGGTGTGTGTTGTACGTTTTGTTTTGGTGAAGACCTGGGTTCGATACCCGCGATCCACAACCCTTTTTTGTTTTAATTTCATTGTTAATTTTTAGTTTATGTTATATTTATTTAAACTTCATTATTTATTTAAACTTTACTATTTATTATTTAATACTAATACAAAATTTTAAATGCTTATCATAAACGTGTACGAACATCATAACATATACTTTACTAACAAAACGGAGCGGGTTTTAGAACCCGCTTTACGACAAATGTTACAACAGATTTAAAAAAAAAACATTGGCGAAGATTGTATGGTCATGTAATGCTTCGCATTTCGTACTTTCCCTGTAACATTCGTAAAAAAATGAATGAATCCTAAAACCCGACCTGTTTTTGTAACTCGATCCGTTTTCATATTCCACGTAATTTTGTTTAATGTTTAAGCAATAAAATGTCTTGGATTCTATGTTTTGATCATACATGTTATCATATCTGGTGATTTATAGTCTTATACATGTTTTAGACAACCTTGTAAATTCATTTTCATGTATTTTGAAGCAACCCTCTATATCTCAAGGTCTAAAACTAAGGTTTTCCTTAAGTTAATCAAAAACTTTGGAGACCTCATGAACATACCTAACACATCACATCCTAACCTTCTTATCATTCAAACTTCATTATATACATGCCTTAAGATAGGACACTGTGTTTTGGAGAGTTTAGATGTAAATGATCGCAAGTAAAAAACTCTACATGTCGTATTCTTAGTTTTCTCATAAGATGACTTTCGGGTGACTTTCTTGCTAACTTTCTCCATCCTTGAGCTATCATTCTGGTCCATTCAAAGCTCCAAGATATACTGGGTATACTAAGGATCAAGTAGGTTCAAATGGTGCATAAAACTGAGCTCCAGCGTAACGGGAATCACAAACACAAGTTTTAGAACATAACCCTCGACCCGCATCAAGACCCAAGGTTTAAGCCCAATTCTTGACACCATGAATGTTGGATTACTCTCTTCCATATGATAGTACTCTGAAAATAATGAACATAGGCGAAAACCGTGCGCGAAACAGAGTTATAACGAAGCGGGAATCGCGAAAACAAATTTGGTGTTTGTTGTTGATTTGAAAGACGCGGAAATCTTGTTTAAAGTTATCCCACATCGCCCCAATCACCATTTTGTGCTCTATTTCACACCTATAAATACCTTTACTTGGTTCTTTATAGCTTGCAACTCCTAGTTTGAGTATAAACAAGTGGAATAACCAAATTTGGTAGCTCCACAATCACAATACCCCTTTGGGTGTGGTGTGTAGTAGTTTTTATTTCCGCTTTCGACGAGGAGGTGTTGCCCTTCAAGCTCTTCTCATTTTGTAAAGTTCTTCTTCGAGGTAATCTTCCTTTCTTTGTTTTTTTATTTTTTTAATATTCATTTATTTATTGCTTTCTTAGTTTAATTAGTTTAGTTTAGGTTCTTAGTTAAGGAGCATTAGGCTCGTTAAGGTAGCCTAGTTTAGGCTCGCCTTTAGGCTTTTCATAGCCTTGTAGAGGCTCGTTAGGCTCAACGAGTCTAACATATCATGTTCGTTCATTTAGCTATGCCTAGCATAACGTTTACTTTTTTTTTGTTGCATTCATTTGTCTAGCTTAAATCACGCTTATCAATTGGATTTTCTCCTTATTCTCGTTCGGTTTTTCACTAAGGATTAAAAACGCAAACACTGTGAGTGAATCTTTACAAATTCCCTTTTTCTATTCACGTTTTGGGGTGTATCATGTGTCGTAATTTACTTTATTTATACAAATACATGTGCTACCACCATTATGTGATCTAATGTGTATATTTGTTTGTTGTGGTTATGTGTGGTTACATTTTATCATTTCAGTATTTCAGTGCAATCATTCATTTAAGGCCTATCAGTTCCTCGTGGGATACGAGTCGAGCATCAGGTGCCTCATTAGATCGGTTCCGTTTGATTGAGCCTTGATCTCAAGTTCATCATTCATCATGTTCATATGTTCATTGTTGATATTATGTGATCTAATGTGTATATTTGTTTGTTGTGGTTATGTGTGGTTACATTTTATCATTTTAGTGCAATCATTCATTTAAGGCCCATCAGTTCCTCGTGGAATACGAGTTGAGCATCAGGTGCCTCATTAGATCGGCTCCGTTTGATTGAGCCTTGATCTCAAGTTCATCATTCATCATGTTCATATGTTCATTGTTGATATTATGTGGTTTGTGATTTAATTATATATACATATGCTCATATATGATCCATGCACATTTTTATTGAAATAACCAATTTAACAAACTGTTTAAATGTTTAACTTAGTTTCACTCGCCAACCTTTGTTGACCCAAAACCATTTTTACACATGATACAAGTGAACAGGTACGAAGAGAAGATTGGACATAGGATGGGCCTTAGTTAACAAGAAACGAATTAATGCAATATACTTGTTATAAACATCGTCTTGTGTTTGTAATTGTTTATGTGAATTATTTGTATCGTGAGACACTTGAATTAGTGAATATTTAAAACAAGTAATAGCAAGTCATAAGCTCTCGAGTTAACCCAATCATGCCCCGATCACCTATTCCGCTGCGGGTCGGGGTGTGACATTCCCTATTTAGAAAATGTAATCGTATTACTATTTTTAGAAACTTGCAATCAAGTCGTATTCGTGGTTCATTTCCAATCTTGTAATCTGAGGCTTTGATCATAATGGAAATTCATTTCATACATATACGTGTTACCTTTCATATTTGTGTTATTTACGCAATCAATCTTTAAATACGTGTTTATACGCAAACCGAGACTTAGTGAATAGTTTGGATACCTAAAACAAGCTAAAATACAAGAAAACGGGATAAAATAACCTAGTTACAAATTGCAAGGACTTAAAGTGAACAAAAACAAAAGATTTTCCACCTCATTTCTCCTCCAATCACCTTCCACCTTTTTTTAAGCCAGTCATATTTCACCCTACTCTATCTCCTTTCTCCTCCAATCACCTTCCACCTTCATTAACTCCTAAACCCTAATTCCCACTTATAAATACAAGCCTCTATACACTCCTAAACACACTCCAAACACTCAAATCACTCTCAAATCTTCTTGGTTACTCTCTAATTTCTAAGATTTGGCAGAAAGTTGCAACCATTCTAAGTGAGTTTTAGCTCACTTTTATGTTTTCTTCTTTCTTTCTACTTGGATAACCTCTAGGAAAGTTTTCACAAACTTGCTTTGGTAAGATAAGGTGAAACCTCACCATATTTGAGGTCCAAAGTAGGATTAAAATTTGGCTTTCATTTATACTTTTGTATCTTGCTTTTCTTGATTAAAACTTGTTTGAATCTTGTGCCTACTTGTTCTTAAACCCATCTAAGGTTATGAGACTTGTTAGGAATAGATTCTTATGAGTTAATAGGTGCAAACACCTCTAAACTTTCTGTTTTTGCAAGGGTTTATGCAACCCACAAGTGATGAAACCATCCGAGCTTGCCATGAAGTTGATGGCAAGACTTGTGTTTTGGTATAGGTGTGAATACTTAGAAGCCTTGGGTATCCTACCTTCATTCCACCACCTCACTTGATGTTTTACAATTGCTATCCTAAGTGGTTTGCTAGCTTTAAAGTGACATAACCCCGTCAAGCTCCGACACTTAGTTAACTCTTTCTATGTCGGTGCCGGCTCACACGAGTTAAAGGTTACTTGGCTACTTGGTATAGTAATTATGGTACATATCCTTTTCATTCACGACCATCCGAATTATCCTTGTGATAATTTGTGTATTGGTGAATCTTACATTGAGGTTAAAGGATGGTTATCCTCCTTCGTCCATTCATGAGTTATATGACAATCTATGATATCCTTGATAGACTTAGCTTAGAATTATTATATAAACTATACGATAAATATATATACATAACCGGATCTTCGACGATGATCAACATGGTTACTTGCCATGGTAATAGGTTATAGTATCTATGTCTTGAACCTCTCGTTAACGATTCTAATGGGTATCTTGACCCATGAAATCACATCAACTCATACGGGATTTGTAGTGTCAAAAACGAGTGTTCAAGACTAGATAATTACTTTGTGTATACATTTTATACTTTAAATTCCAATCCGAATCCTCCGTTAACATTCTGAATACTCACACACCTTCACTCTCCTATTCACATCAACTCGCCAAAACACGGATAATCGGGAAGCTTTGCAAAATTGTGAGTATACATAACTCTTTTACTTTTAGACACTTTTTGGGTGCAACACTTATTCCTTATTAAAAGTGCACACATACACTTACAAACATGCTTACAAACAAACAATCCGTCATACATGCTTAATACGTTATGCTAGAATTCATATATGCTAGAATCGTTACATGTGTTATGCTTTGTCATTAACTTGTTTCAAGCCTCCCTTAACATGTATAGCGCTATAGGAGTAACGCACCACCCATATTCATGAGGTCATGTTAAGTAAACAAAACGGTCTAGTCATTGCTATGATTAGATTACGCTAGCGGTAAGCTTTAGGTTGACACGTATAGTTGCATGCCAGTATTGTATGATAATTTAAGTTAACTATTATGCAATGGGGATTAGTTTAAACTTTTATACTTACTCTACTATTCAAACTTGTATGCCCGTCGATACTTTTATATTGAACTATACTTTAATACATATTGCAGGAATTCTATGATGATGACGACGAATGGAACTTGAAAGGAAGGACTAGAAATGCACCAAACTTTAAATTCATGTTTATAGATTAATCATGCAATATTTGTTGTATTTTTGTTTTCCAATTCATGTACTTGAACCATTAGCAATGAAATGAAATATTTTTTATTAAATACTTCACATTTAGTGTTATGAGTCTCGAGCAATCTAATTACATCCGCCCCGATGATTCCGCCATCGCTTAGGGTGTGACAGGTCAGATTCAATTTCACATGATGAGTTCGAGGAGAAGTGGCATGCAATACTTTCTGAGTATGGTTTAAGTAATCACGAATGGTTGGGCACTCTTTATAATATTAGTCATGATTGGATTCCAGCGTATCCTTTAGAAGAAAATTTGTCAGGGCTTATGCGTACGACATCAAGATCAGAAAGCAAGAACCATTTCTTTAATCAGTTTTCCAATCCACAATCAACTTTGGTTGAGTTTTTTAGCCATTTTGAAACCGCAATTGAGGCTCGAAGGTACAAGCATAGGAAAAATGATCATGAAACTAGATACTGTGAAGCTAAACTTCGGTTCCCAAATTTTGTACTTGAAGACAAGCCTCAAAGTTGTTTACACGGACAATATTTATGGATCAACAACCGGAGATTGATGATGCCATTAACAATTGTGTGTCTGTTACTAGACAACAAGTAGATGGTTTTTGAAGTTTGAAATTGAGGATATCTTACAGCCATGCACTTCATATTTTGAGGTATAATTTTGTTTATGTTTGTATAATATGTTGTGTATTTTTGCATAGTGTCTTTTTAATGATATTGTGTCATATTTAGTCATTGTGTCATATTTATTCGTTGTCTTTGTTTTTATACTATGTCTTATGGTTCTTAATGTATTGTGTAATCTAATTGTCATATTTGAGGACATTGTGTCATATTTATTCATTGTGTTTTTGGTTTTGTATTGTGCTTTATGGTTCTTAATGTATTGTGTAATCCATTGTGTCATATTAAGTCATTGTGTCTTTGTTTTTGTACCGTGTCTGATGGTTCTTAATGTATTGTGTAATCTATTGTGTCATATTTGATGACAATGTGTCATATTTATTCATTGTGTTTTATGGTTCTTTATGTATTGTGTAATCCATTGTGTCATATTTAGTTATTGTGTCTTATGGTTCTTAATTTATTGTTTTATATTTGTTGACATTGTGTCATATTTATTAATTGTGTCTTTCTTTCTATATTATGCTTTATTGTTCTGTATCATGCATTGTGTCTTATTGTTTTTAATTTTTTGTGTAGGTTATGTTTTGAAATGAATATCAAACTATATCTTGTAGTTGTAGAAGGTTTGAACAGTTTGGATTACTATGCCGGCATATTTTTTATGTTCTTAGGCTTTGTCATATAACTGAGTTTCCGAAGAAGTATGTGGCAAAGCGTTGGAGGAGAGAAGCTGTTCCAAATAGTTCACTTTGACCTATAAGGTATGATGATATCGAAAACAATGGTGATGATATTCAAGAAATACTTCGTGAAATAAGGTTTGCAAATAAATATGCAATAAATCAATTGGTTCAAGACAAAGAGTAGTTGTGTCTTTATAGAGACTATGTAAAAGCTTACATGTCTAAGGCTGATGATGTTCAAGTTGTTGATCAGGCTCCTAGTAGGAGAGATTGATTTGTAGAAATGACTGGAACTAGTGAACCATGTAGTCTTATAATTAGAAATCCAATTAAAACAAGAACAAAAGGGACTCATAAGCGTTTGAAGTTAGCTCATGAAATTGCAATTAGTCAAGCTGGGAAGAAACAAATAGGATGCAGTTTTTGTAAAGGTACCGGTCATAATATACGCACATGCAATTTACGCATACAAAGTATTAAGGAGAAAGAAGCGACAAGTACTTCAAGATTACCAATATGCAAGAATAGATTGTCTATTATTTCTATATTTTATATCATTTAGTGTTTATACTATATTCCATTATGTCAAATGGATGGATATGTTTAACTATTTGCTTTGTATTGTGTTTATATTTCGTGACATTGTGATATATATCATTTGTGTTGGGGTCATACATTGTGTATTTTACCTATTTCAATCCATTTGTGTTATGTTATACATTGCGTATTTTAGCTATTACAATCCATTGTGTCATATATCATTTCATTGTATCATATTGTGTTGTTTAGCTATTTCAATCCATTGTGCCATAACATTGTCTCATATTTAGTGTATTACAATCCATTGTGCCATATATCATTTTTTTCTGTCTTATTTAAGGACATTGTGTTAGATATAATAACATTGTGTCATATATCAGTCCATATTGTGTCATATTTAAGGACATTGTGTCAGATATAATAACATTGTGTCATATATTCCTATATAATAACATTGTGTTATATTTAGAAACATTGTGTCATATATCAGGGTATATTGTGTCATATTTAACGACACTGTGTCAGATATAATATTTGTGGACATTGTGTCATATTTAGTAACATTGTGTCATATATTTTCCTGAATCATATATAATGGCATTGTGTCATATTTTCATGTCAAACATAAATCATCCTTACAAACATCATCAGCAACTTTCAAAATATTATTTTAGCAATATATCCCAGAAACCATCTTAAAAACATCAACATCCATGTAACATCCGTCGAAAAACGGGTTTTCACAACCCGCTTCGTTTATTAATCGAACAATCAGTTTTAAATTTTTGTGGTTTATTTATGATTAATTTTAATTTTAAACAATACATAATTAATAAACAAATTAGGATTTAAAAGCAAAAATTGTTAAAAAGTGAAAATAAGAGAATTAAAATATAAAAAAAGGGTTGCCGGGATTCGAACCCGGGTCAGCCGGGTCAGCCTATGACTTAACTCCCACTCATCCAACCACTCCGCCACTTGTGTTATTTAATAACATATCGAAACAATTAATTCAAATAACAAAACACGGAAATCAAATTCAGTCATTGACGCGCCCATTTTGCAGTCGCCGGAAATCCCGACGACTTCGCCAATAATTGACAGTTTCTATCGATTTAATGGAAGAATTAATCCTAACATCGGTTATAACCGATGTCTGAACCCGCGACATCAGTCGTAACCGCCGGAGAACAGCTGACCATGAATCGAGACTGAAATCAGACCCAATGCGTCTCGATTCTTCCCTATAAATACACCCACAAGTCTCTGGTAGCCTTTTCGCTCAAAATCGCACCTTTTCTCGAAGCAATTTCACTCGCCGGAAATATCCTGCCATCACCGGACTTTCGCCGGAAAACCGAGGCTCACCTCAACACGGTAAATACCTCGACTCTTTCTGTTTCAATCCGTTGTTAGACTGTTACTAACTTCAATCCAACAATCAGAATCAATCCCAGACGACGTAGCCGGAATATTCAGCTCTCGCCGGAAAACCTCTGGAATTTCTAATCTCACGCTGTGAATCGGTATAATCATTCGAACTTCTGTTAATCCTTGTTTAGTACCCCACTTTCATAACTAATCAAACAAAACTGATAATTGATTCAAGCAGAAAGAATACACAAATCAGAGCCGACGTTCATTGCCAGAATTCTGAAGAAATACAATTGATCGGTACATCCGTTTCCTGAGTTTATTTTATTCATCACATTTCAACCAGTAATATGCTCGATGAACGACCCAATAAAGAACAGTTGAAAAATCGTCGACTGAGTCTTTGAGCGAAGAAGACGAAGTTGACTGTGTATTATAAGATTAATTAAAATCAGATTAATAAACGGGTTAGACACACAGTCCAGCGGTACTGTGTGCAAATAATAAGAACACGTCTCGAGTTCGATCCCTGCCCCAACCTCACTCCTTTAAACAAAAATGCTCTTTTTAACCGAACCGGGATAACTCACAGAATCATGTTAAGTATAATAAAAACCGGAATATTAACCAGGTTAGACACACGGTCCAGCGGTGGACTGTGTACAACACTAACTCGCACGTCCCGGGTTCGAGACTGGTTAACGGCACCGGTTCAATGTAATTAAAATCCTTTTTAAAAATAAATGATTTCCGGATTAAGTTAAATAGTATATAAATATAATTAAAAACAGAAATATTTCGGGTTAGACACGTAGCTCAGTTGGTAGAGCTGCGTGCACGCGTACGGGAGGTCACGGGTTCGAGTCTCACCCAGCACACATATATAAGCGATTGGACCGGTCAACGGTCAACGGTCAAAAGTCAACATTTTTTTTATTTTTATTTATTTATTTAATTTAAAAATCAATTAAAAATACTTAAAAATAACGTTTTTAAAGTTAGAAAATAGCCTTAAACTCACAAAAATATACCCAAAGATCCTATTAAAATTGTTAATAAAATCCACTTACTTACCGTACCTTTTCGTTATTAACTAGGTTAATTATTCCTCGTCGATCAATCCTCTAAATTCGTGCGCAATCAACATCATTCACCGAACGCACCCAAGGTGAGTGAATCTCTACAAATTCCCCGTTTTAATCACGTTTTTGGGGTGTATCATGTGTCTTATTATTTATTACTTTTAAACTATTGTGCACCCATCATATTCATGATTAAATGTATATTCAACATGTATCATCTGTTTGTGTGATTATTGTTTAGATTAAATTTATCATTTTCAGTACATACATTATCATAGGCCGCCGCTCCCCATTACCTATGAGCGTTGAGCTGTTCCCCATTACCTATGAGCGTGAACGAGGCGTTGCCAACATATGATCGGCTCCGTTTGATTGAGACTTGATCGCACATACATTTCATCATAGGCCGTCTGCTCCCCATTACCTATGAGCGTGAGCCGTTCCCCATTACCTATGAGCGTGAACGAGACGTTGCCAACATTTACATTGTCATTCATATTACATATTCATGCAAGGTGGTTTGTTATTGTATGCTATTGGTTTGTTATTGTATGCTATTTGTTTGTTATTGTATGCTATTGGTTTGTTATTGTATGCTATTTGTTTGTTATTGTATGTTTTATTTACGTTTGTTCACATATGATTATTGCACAATTTTTCCATATTAAATACAACAAGAAATAAATAATAAATGTTTTCTAACAAGGTTCACTCGCCAGCTTTTGTTGATCCAAAAACCATTTTTACACATGATACAGGTGGACAGGATGAAGCAAGGAACACATAGGAAAGTGCCTTAGAAGAAAAATAATGAAGTTTAGAAAGATGTATAGAACATGTTGTATTTGTATGATTTGATTGTATGATCTCCTTTAAATTGTAATAATAAATATGAAACATTATAATAAATGTCATGAGCTTTGATGAAAACCCAATCATGCCCCGATCACTTTTTCCGCTGCGGGTCGGGGTGTGACAATCCATGAAGTTTGAGAAATTAAAAAAAAACATCAAGCAAAATGAAAAAACATCAAGTTTCTAAAAATTAAGTTCCAAAATGAAAAAAAAACATCAAGTTAATCGACTTCCTTATGCAGCCTTGCCAAGATTCTTTTTTGTCCATTTCGTTGTAGCTTTTGTTTTTGTTGACTTGGTAAATCTTGAAACTTTTGCACCAAGGATATAACATATGGTTTATTTTCATTAAAGTCTTTCAACAAGTTCTTGGTGGCATACTTTCGGCGAAAGTCTTCAATTTGTTTCTGTTGTAATCCAGAACTCTCTTCTACGAATCCACATTGATAATCATTTGCATCTTCGCCCATGTATGTTTCCATGTGGCGCATAAGAAAAATCCCACAATCGATACCATTAAAAAGGGTTCTGCATGCCATTTTTAGACGATTTATTAATGTAGCCTTCATGCTTGCTGCTTTTGGATATGAGATACGTTCAAGATAACCTTCAAAAGCTTTTTCTTAAAAAAGATAAAACGCAATTGTTTTATTTCTAAATTATGCATTGTGTTATATTTACAATACAATATTTCGAACACTTACTGTTTTTCGTGTCCCAGCCATTGTAGGTATCATGATCACCCTCATCTTCCAATGGTGCAATGTTGTTAAGCAATGTAGTCTTTGTTTGCTTGAGGTTGAAACACATTAGATAAAAGTAGTTTTTCTCATGATGAAAATAGGTACAAAGAGTATGTCAAAGTCTTTGATACCTTTTAACTTTTCTTTTCTCAAAACCTCATTCATGTTATTAGTGAACTCTTCAAGGATCACCTTCTATTATCTATTGTATTTGTCACTATTCTTATATGAAACAAACCCATAATGTGCACAACATTAGTTACCACAAATAAATTATGAGACTATGTACCTTAAACAGAATACAAAATGATCAAAAACTATTTCGTGATATCTGAATCCATTGTGTCATATTTGAATCCATTGTGTAATATTTCAGTCCATTGTTTCATAGTTCAATCCATTGTGTAATTGTATCTTAATCCACTTATCTAATAAATTTTATATGACACAATAAAATCATTAAACTTACAATCATGATAGGATTGCAAAAGAGTCGGTAATCAGATCCCTTCGCACTTTTCTTTTCGCCTATGTTTAGAATATGACTCCATGCATTGATAAGATCAACATGCACTTCAATTCCAGGACACAAACTTTCTAAAATCACTCTTGGAGTAGAAATAACATTTTTAACAAAAAATAAAGCATCCCTGCAAAAATAAATTAAAAGTATTTTGTTGTAATAATGTGTGATACAATAGTGGCATTGTTTTACCAATGGTCTTCTCTCCCACAAAATAGAAAATTTGAAACAATGTTTTCAGCTTGTGTCCTTTTTTCTGCCATTAGAACTGCCATTTGAATATAAGGATAACACAATGCTTCTGCTGGATTAACATTTCTTTCAGGATTTTTTCTTATGTTTTGCTGCGGTTTGACACTTGTAATTGGTTCGAAAAAATGCACATTGTCTTTAGCTGGGGTTGTGTAACCTTGTTCTTCTATAGGTAGCATATTTAACTCTGCTACAACTTGCTGAATATCTTTTGTTGCTTTCCTCGTGTCTTGCTTGTCATTTTTAATCACATCCACTTTTTCGTCTTATTCATTGTGTACTTCATGTGCTTCTGTTGTAGGTGTTGGTGGTGTTGGTTGAGAAATATTTAACTCAAAACTTGGTGGTTCAAAAACAGAATTAGAGATTTTCTTTTGTCTTTGATTTCATTGTTTTGTTGATTGCTTCTTTTTCTGCTTGACTCCATTCCAACAGTTTGGATCCACTCCCATGTGTCAAGAAAATAGCAAATTCTTCATTACAATCAACAACATCATTTCTCAAATTACCTTGAATTCCTTTAGAATTCTGCTCATTACTTTGATTCCTCTCACAAACACCTTCATTTTCAATGTTTTCTTCTATACCTTCATATACAAGATTAGACACAATGAACTTATAAGATTAGAAACAGTGAACTTACAAAATTAGACACCATGTATATGACACAATTGAAGTGATATATGACACAATTCCATAATATTTACCGTCAGTATGGGCTTCCTCTTCATGAATGTTAATTTTCGATTCAACCATATCTTGCTTCGGTTTATCAACATCAACATTTTCAACTTCTTTTCTCAAATTATCTTCAAGACCTTCATATACAAGATTAAACACAATGAGCTTATAAGATTAGACACAACTAAGTTACAAGATTAGACACAGTGAACTTACAAGATTATGACACAATTCCATAATATTTACCTTCAGTATGGGCTTCCTGTTGATGATTGGTAATTGTTTTTTCAACCATATCTTGCTTTGTTGTAGCAACATCAACATTTTCAACTTCTTTTCTCAAATTATCTTCAAGATCTTCATATACAAGATTAGGCACAATGAACCTATAAGATTAGACACAGTGTATATGACACAACAGATAATGACACAATTTCATAATAGTACCTTCATTATGGGCTTTCTCTTGATGAATGGTAACATTTTTTCCAACCATATCTTGCTTGTCTTTAACAACATCAACATTTAAACATGTTTTTTTGTTTTGTTCTACCTCAAGATCAGCTTGCTTTTCAATGTTTGCTTAAAAATAAGAAACAATAAACTTATAAAATAAGACATAATCTATTATTGTATACGACAAAACAGAATATAAAACAGTTAAGTAATTTGATTATGGCATCACCTTGATGAGTTGTAGACGTTTCCGCAACCAAGACTTCATAACAACAGCCGTTTCTTTCACTTTTAAATGGATTTCATCTCGTAGACTTGGAACTTTTGTTCTTTTGATTGTGTTTTTCTTTTTCGTTGTTGGAACTTTTATGCTTTCGATTTTGTTTTTCTTTTTCGTTGTTGGAACTTTTATGCTTTCGATTGTGCTTTTCTTCTTTTGTGTCGATTCTTTATTAACTCTGTTTTTTTTTGTTTGGGTACAAAGAACAATATCACCAACTCTCTTGTTTCCCACATATGATTCTACTGTGTGATACCTGACCAACACATATGCGAATTCTCTTCTTTTGGCTTGCATAAGTTCACTATCCAAGAAATCGTTTCTAGACTTCTCTAGTAAGGATTGAATCTTCTTTGCATGTTCCTCAAATATCATAAGATCTTTGTCAATCATTTTAGCCCTTCTCTGTTAAACAAAAATACATTCAAGCATTTTTGTGAATATTTTTGTGATATATCTATATAAAGCACATGTATAATCATGGTTAACTTTCATACCTCTTTTGTTTCAACCTCAACTGGTTCAGTTTCAACCTCAACTTGTTGAGTTTCAACCTCGACATCAATATCTTATAACACAATAAAACACAAATAATATTCGACACATTTCAAATTAGACTAACGAGAAGATGACACGATGATATTAGACATATCTTAGACAGAATATGATCCAATGATATTAAACACTACCATCTTTCACAAAAAAAAAAAAAAAATATGAGACTGTGATATTAGACAAACCATAATTTGATACAACGACACAATCATCTAATGCAAACCAGGATTATGACACAATGATATTAGACACAATGATTACAGTCATTAGACACAACCATCTTCCACAAACCAGAATTTTGAAACAATGACTTTAAACACATAAACACAATCATCTTAGTAAGACTAGAAATGATGTACCTTCAGTATCAGCTTCTTGTGGTTTAGGTGGAATAAATTTTTGTTTCTTGATAACTACTTTCAAGGAACCTTTGGATTGTTTAACCGTCCTACTTTTTTTCCGAAGTTGGGTTGTTTACAAGCCCCAAACTAAATAATTTTGTTCAAACTCCAAAAAGCATCGTGTAATCAATTTGACCAAGAATGCCAGCTGTTATAATCCATTTGTCCTTTTTAACGAGTCTTTGCTTTTCAAATACATAATACATCTGTTTATGAAAAAAAGAAACAATTATAAAAAGATTACAAAATTGTGTAATACATATGAAATAATTGAAATTTTTACCGAAAGAAATAGCATAGGGCCATTGAACAAATTTGCTTCCCCTTTCCACGTAAGTCGAGTCGTTTTCAAACAATCAATGATGTAGTCACACCAGTTTAGTTCCTGTATATCAATATCTCTGTCTAGTGATAACAAAAATCTTTGGTTTACTGTATTACTCAACATCATCTCACCCATTACTGTAAAAAACATCACTAAGAAACTCAGCTTCCAGTGTCTTTTCTTGTTTGCAAATGGTCACTGAAAATCTTGATTGTAATCTTTGGTGGGATTGGTTTACTAAACTGACTACGCCATTCCTTTACAACTTTATTTTTTGAGTTTGGTCTAAAGTTGGTTACAACAAGCTTTCCACCATTTGGAATCCCAAAAATATCATTGATCAAAGAACTAGAAACAGGAATTTCATGAGTTCCATCGAATATTTTTTGTGTGTTGGGATCATAGTTTTGAAGCGGCTGTTAGGATTGTGTGTATATTTATACACAATATGTGCCAAACCCCATTTGGTGAGTGACCTTCTGAGATGGAGTTAAGCCTTCAATAAAGGTAGTGAGGTTTCCAGGCGAACACCTCAAGTTCGGCTTTTGATTTGTGAACGGATAATATTTTTGAGATGATTTTTGATTTTTTTTGTCGTTCCTTCATTTGATGAACTCTTGATTTTTTGTTTCTTTGGTAAAACTGGTTCGACCTCTTTAGTTTGCTTCCGTTTTTTTTTGTTGTCTTCATATGACACTTTTTGCTTTGCAAACACCTTAATAGTCTTGATTATGTCACCTACAACACCATTATTTAACAATAATTAAAATACATTATGTGTACACCAACTTTTATGTTAAACATGACACAAGTGATACACAATGATCCTATTAAAAACAAAATAGTAAGTCATTTATTGACACAACAATCATAACAATATTTTTTATCGTTTGTGTCTTATGCATATAGTGACACAACAGTCTATAGTCAATAGTCTACTCTATAGTCAATAGTCTACAAACAAACAAAACATGTTACTTATGCATTTAATGGCATAATCCTTACGCACAACAGTCCGGAATCAATTTAAATAACATAATCGCAACAATATACCATCTACAATGTATTTTATACATCTAATGACACAACAATCACAACAATATTTCCTATCGATTGTGTTTTACACATATAATGCCACAATAGCCTATACTAAATAGTCTACAAACAAACAAAACACATTACTTATGCTTTTACTTGCATAATCCTTAGACTATCGCAACAATATTATACACAATATATATAACACGATGAAACAACAATATTAGACACAATCATACCCTAGGTCAGTACATAACACAATCAAAATCAACAATCAAAGTTCGACATTGTGTTTTAAGGATGATTTATGTAATTTTAACAATCTTTACTTTTATATAACAAATCACTTAACTAAAATAAAACCAATCTGTCACACCCCGACCCGCAGCGAAATAAGAGTCGGGGCATAATTGGGTTATCACCAAAGCTCATGATATTTACTAATATGTTTCATATTTATTAAAGTCAAAATTACATTCTCAATAATCCAAACATGTTCATACAAATACAAAGAAAAATAATCAACTAAGCAATCCAAGCTCTAAACCAGTTTATTCTTCTAAGCCAATCCTATGTGTTTCTTGCTGCAGCTGGTTCACCTGTATCATGTGTAAAAATGGGGGTTTTTGGGTCAACATAAGTTGGCGAGTGAACCTTGTTAGATAAACAATTATTATTGATTTCTTGTTATCTTTATCAAGGAAAAATTGTGCAATAGTCATATGTGAGCAAATGTAAATAATCAACAATAGCAATAACAACCACAAACAATAACATACAATAACATACAATAACATATGAACTTGCATGAATATATAACATGAATGAAACTGTATATGTTGGCAACGTCACATTAACACTCATAATGTAATGGGGAACTGACGGCCTATGATGAATGTCTGTGCGATCAAGGCTCAATCAAACGGAGCCGATCGTATGTTGGCAACGCCAGGTTCACGCTCATAATGTAATGGGGAACTGCTCAACGCTCATAATGTAATGGGGAGCGGCGGCCTATGATATTGCATGTACTGAAAATAATAAATTAAATCTAAACAATAACTACACAAACAGTTGATCAAGCTGAATATACATTTGTTCATGATATGATGTATGCACAATGATTTAAATATAATAAATGGTAAGACACATGATACACCCCAAAAACGTGTTTAAAACGGGGAATTTGTAGAGAGTCACTCACATTGGGTGCGTTCGGTTGGAGATGATGAGATGCGCACGAGTTTGAAGGATTGATCAACGAGGATTAACTAACCTAAATAATAACGGAAGGTATAGTAAATGAGTGGATTTTATTAATAATTTTAATAGGATTTTTAGATATATTTTTGTGAGTTTAAGGCTATTTCCTATCTTTAAAAACATTATTTTTAAGTATTTTTAATTGATTTTTAAATTAAATTAAATAAATAAAAATATAAAAAAAATGTTGACTTTTGCGTTGACCATTGACCGTTGACCGTTTGACTGTGACTGTTGACTGTTTGACCGGTTCTATTGTGTGCATGTATGCGCTGGGTGAGGCTCGAACCCGAGACCTCCCGTACGCGTGCACGCAGCTCTACCAACTGAGCTACGTGTCTAACCCGAAATATTTATGTTTTTAATTATATTTATATACTGTTTTAATTTATTCAAAATTCATTTATTTTTAAAAAGGATTTTAATTATCAAACCGGTGCCGTCAACAGGTCTCGAACCTGGGACCTGTGATTTAATGTTGCACACAGTCCACCACTGGACTGTGTGTCTAACTTGGTTAATATACTGATTTTTATTATACTTAACATCTAATTGCGAAAGGATCCGGTTCAGTTTAAAAAGGAACATTTTAATTACAGAGAGTGTGTGTGTGTGTCAAGGATCGAACTCGCGGCGTGTGATATATGTGTACACACAGTCCACCGCTGGACTGTGTGTCTAACCCGAGATAATATCCGAATTATATTAAAATTATAAACAACCTAACTTCGTCTTCTTCGTTACCAAATCTCAGACTACGATTACTCTATTGTTTTTTTGTTTAATTCAATTGATAAACATTCAAATGACTAATGTGATGGCAGAGAAAATTTTGGAAGTAGACATACCGGAGAAACGATTTATCTCAGAATTCCGGCGAAGTCGTCGGCTCTGTTTTTACGGATTTCGTCTGAGCGGACAGATTAACAATTTTTATTAGCTAAATGCGAAATTGAAGCACTGAACAAGAATTACCAGAAGGTTTAGAAGACTATACCGTTTCACAGCGAGAATTTAGAATTTTCAGAAGTTTTCCGGCGAGAGTGAATTATCCGATATCGACGTCTGAAACTGATTCCGATTGAAGGGTTTGAGTTAGAAACAGCTTAACAACTGATAGACGATGAAAGAATTGAGAGGCTTACTGATTTGATGGAAAACACGGTTTTCCGGCGAAAGTCCGGCGAGTTCAAATAGCTTTTCCGACGAACTGAAAGTATTGCGAAAGTGAAATTAAAGGTCTGCAGATGTGTTTGAGTCGCGAGAGGGGACTATGATTGGAGTAATTCAGGAAATGCAGGTTTTCGGTTATTAAAATCGATCAACTCTTGAATTCAAGTCCATATAAAGCTAAATTGATTGGAGGTGTCGGTGTATCGGTTATAATCAGTAAACCGCGAACGATCAAACGTTTTTGGACGTTTGGTGACCGATTTCGGTTACAGTTAGCGTAAACAGATCGATTCATGGTTGAACATAAGATTTAATTTATTACTAGAACTATCAGAAAACATCAAGTGGCGGAGTGGTTACAAGTGTGCGTGTTAAGTCGTTGAGCTCTTTCCGGCTGACCCGGGTTCGAGTCCCGGCAGCCTGTTTTTCATTTTATTTATTTTATTTTTTTTATCAATTATAACTTTTATATTCTAGTTTGTTTATTAATTATGCATCATTAAAAATTAAAATTGACATAAATACGCATCGAAATATTTATAACTTGATATTCGATTACAAACGAAGCGGGTTTGGAAAAACCCGTTTTTGACAAATGTTACAGTATCCCCTACTTTTAGGAATTTCGTCCCGAAATTTAAGTTGTAGTAGTAGTAGGAAAAAGATGCGGGTATTTTTCGCGCATTGAGTCTTCACGTTCCCAAGTAAACTCAGGTCCCCGTTTCGACTCCCAGCATACCCTAACAATTGAAATGCGACTTCGTCTTAGACGTTTTTCTCCGAAGTCCATGATCTCTACTGGTCTTTCAATAAAATGCATAGATTCATCAATCTAAATAGCTTCCAGAGGAATATGGAGGTTCTCATCAGCGAGGCACTTCTTCAAGTTTGATACGTGGAATGTGAGATGAATTCTGTTGAGTTCTTCTGGTAGGTCAAGCTTGTATGCTACATGTCCTACTCTTTCGAGTATTTTGAAAGGTCCTACGTAGCGTGGTGCCAGCTTGCCTTTTTGACCAAAACGAACTACTCCCTTACACGGTGACACTTTTAAAAGTATATGATCACCAATGTTAAACTCCAAAGGATTTCGTCGTTTATCTGCGTAACTCTTTTGACGACTTTGAGCTGCTAGAAGATTGTTTCGAATTTGATGGATCTTGTCTGTGGTTTCTTGAATCAATTCTGGACCGGTGATTTGAGCTTCCCCAATTTCGTGCCAACATACTGGGGATCGGCACTTACGACCATATAAAGCTTCAAAAGGTGCCATGCCGATACTTGAATGATAGCTGTTGTTGTACGAAAATTCAACTAATGGTAAATGAGCGTCCCAATTTCCCTTGAAGTCTATGACACATGCTCGAAGCATATCTTCAAGAGTTTGAATGGTGCGTTCAGATTTTCCATCAGTTTGAGGATGATAAGCGGTACTGAGATCTAATCGTGTACCCAAAGCGGTTTGTACGGCTTGCCATGTTCGTGAAGTGAAACGACCATCACGATCTGAAATAATGCTTAACGGTACACCATGTCGGCTTACGATTTCACTGATGTAAATACGAGCTAGCTTCTCGTTCTTGAAATCTTCGCGGATAGGAATAAAGTGAGCTGATTTTGTAAGACGATCAATGATTACCCATATAGTGTCATACCCACCAGAAGTGCGAGGTAACCCGGTAATGAAGTCCATGGTTATGTTTTCCCACTTCCATACAGGTATCTCAGGTTGGACCAGAAGTCCTGAGGGTCTTTGATGTTCAGCTTTTACCTTGGAACATGTAAGGCACTTGGAAACAAAAACAGCAATATCCTTTTTCATTCCAGGCCACCAGTAGGTGTATCGAAGGTCTTGATACATCTTGTCGGCTCCTGGATGTATAGAGTATCGTGTTTTGTGTGCCTCATTCATAAGGAATTCACGAAGGTTGTTGTGGTCAGGAATCCATATGCGATCTAGATAATACAGAATACCGTCAGATTTAGTTTCAATTTTAAGTTCAGCTCCACAGGACAGCTCCTTTCGTACGTCGTCTTCTGTTACTGAAACATGTTGGGCTTCTCGAATTTGATCTTTAATGTCAGTTATGATTTCCGAACATAGAAGATGAGTGAAGTTCGCATAACCCTTTCGACTGAGTGCATCAGCCACCACATTTGCCTTGCCAGGGTGGTACCGAATTTCACAGTCGTAGTCATTTAGAAGTTCGACCCATCTTCGTTGCCTCATGTTTAACTCCTTTTGGTTGAAGATATGTTGAAGACTCTTGTGGTCAGTGTATATTTTCACACTTAGTACCGTAGAGATAATGTCTCCATATCTTAAGAGCGAACACAACGGCTCCAAGTTCTAGGTCATGGGTGGTGTAGTTCTTCTCATGAGTTTTGAGTTGTCTAGAAGCATAAGCTGTCACACCCCGACCCGCAGCGGAAAAGGTGACCGGGGCATGATTGGGTTATCATCAAAGCTCATGACATTTATTTTAACGTTTCATATTCATTAATACAATTTAATGGAAATTTACAATAAATATTACAACATGTTCTAACTATCAATCTAAGCCTCTTTGATCTCTTCTAAGGCATTTCCTATGTTTTCCTTGCTTCAACATGTTCACCTGTATCATGTGTAAAAGGGTTTTTGGATCAACATAAAGTTGGCGAGTGAATCCTATGGAAAACATTTGAACAAGTTTATTTAATTGATTATGAAATAAGTGCACAACCAAACATGAGTAAAAATAGATGTAAACTTATTCAACAATCATTAGATATTAAATAAAGCACACATGAACAATAATGGAACATTTAGAGGCACGCGTTGCTCTACTCGTCTCTCACGAGGAACTGATGGGCCTAATGAATGAATTTCATAAACATGATAATATGAATGACACAACTACAAACAATATAAACTCAATGATACACACATGATCAATAATGGATTGGTTTTGAGGCACGCGTTGTTCAACTCGTCTTCCACGAGGAACTGATGGGCTTAATGAATGAATTTCATATAATTTGACAAAATGAAATAAGTAATCACAACAATATAAACAATCTAAGTTTAGATCACGATATGGTATGGCACAAGTTTAAATAAACGATTTAATTATTTTGTGACACATGACACACCCCAAAACGTGTAATTAAAAGGGGGAGTTGTAAGATTCACTCACAGTGGATGCGTTCGGTTGATGATGTTGAATGCACGCGAAGTGGTTTTAACCACGAGTGAAATTAACCTAGATAAATAGCATTATGGTTCGGTAAGTAAACGGATTTTATTAATCCATTTTAGTAGGATTGTTGGGTGTATTTTTGTGAGTTCAAGGCTATTTTCTAACCTTAAAAATGTTATTTTTAAATATTTTTAATTGATTTTTAATTAAAATAAATAAATAAAAATAATAAAAAATTTTGATTTTTTTGCTACAGTTGACCGTTGACTTTGACCGGTTCGAATCGTGTAATTGTGCGCTGAGTGAGGCTCGAACCCGAGACCTCCCGTACGCGTGCACGCAGCTCTACCAACTGAGCTACGTGTCTAACCCGAAATATTTATGTTTTTAATTATATTTATATATTATTTATGTTAAACAGAAAATCCTTTATTTTCTAAAAACGATTTAATCCAAGACTCGGTGCGCTCCACAGGTCTCGAACCCGGGACCTGTGGCTTATGCAAACACACAGTCCACCTCTGGACTGTGTGTCCAACTTGTTAGCTAAACTGATTTTTATTATTCTTAAATACAAACTAAACCTTTTCATTTGTGCCGTATTTAAAAAGTTTGAATAATGGTCCGAATCGATGCAGTAGACCGGACTCGAACTCGTGTCCTGTGATTAAACATACACACAGTCCACCACTGGACTGTGTGTCTAACTTGGTTATTATTCCGATTATTAATATACTTAACATATAACAGGGTGACTTCGGTTCGGTTAACAAAAAAAAATCATTTTTATTAAGGCAGCGTGTGTGGAACAGGATTCGAACTCGAGACGTTAGTGTGTTTATTGTGCACACAGTCCACCGCTGGACTGTGTGTCTAACCCGAGTTATTTCTTGATTTAAATTATACTTATATGTTCCGTAACTTCGTCTTCTTCGTTGTGTTATAACCAGAATCGGACATTCGACTGGTTCGATGATTAAATCGGTTTATTTAGCGTCTGATGATTATATACAAGTGATATTAAATAAAAAAGAATGAAGAAATAGGCGTGAGGTATACCGACTGGATTCCTCTGTTTCTCTGACGTAACTCCGGCGACAGCAATCACTTCCGGCGACGTGTGTCTTGCAGCAGCGAGTCTTCAGAAAGTTTGAAAAAGGTATGGGTGACTTCGGTATAAGCTTAGGGGGTTCAGTAAGGCTCAGAAATGAGGAACCCGGTTTTTCGGCGATTTGCAGGTGATTTCCGGCGAGTGAGTTTTCGCCGAGAAAGGGTGCGGTTTTGAGCGAAAAGGTTTGCAGAGGTTAGAGGGGGTATTTATAGGGCAAATTATCGATGAACTTGGTCTGATTTTCAACTTGATTCGTTGGTTTGAATTTCTCCGGCGGTTATAGATGGTGTCACGGACTCAGACGTCAGTTATAACCGATATAGGTTTAAAGTTTACGTTATAACGGAAGGATTCGTTAAATTATTGGCGAGATCGCCGGGATTTCCGACGGTTGCATTTGGGCGCCGGTTTTGAATTCGGAAAGTCATGATATGAATTTAATGATCTTAATAATTAACAGAGAACATCAGTGGCGCAGTGGTTTATGTGTTGAGTGTTAAGACTTTGCTGACCGGTACTGACCCGGGTTCGAAACCCGGCAGAACCAAAGTATTTTTATTTTCTTATTTTTGACAGTTTTTCAAAAACTAATTATATATTCCCGTATAATAATTAATTATGTATCGTTTAAAATTATTTTGGGCATTTAATTCGCAACGAAAATTTTAACTGACTGTTCGGTTAATAAACGGAGCGGGTTTGGTAAAATCCGTTTTTGACGGATGTTACAGTATCCCCTGCTTTTTAGAAATTTCGTCCCGAAATTTAAATAGTGATATATTTGACTAAAAGAATGATGGTGTTTAGTTTTGACAGTTACATACTTAGAAAAAGTAAGAGTTTTTAATTTTTTTGTTTGAGGCGGTAGCGTCCCTTGTAAGGGTTAAGTACCCTATTACAGGAATCGCTTTTTGTTGCCTACTGTAAAAGTATTGATAAGCAGAATTGTTTCGCTAACTATGATATCATGCATAAGAGTTTGGATATGTTTGGAAGGGTATGGTGGGTATGGTTATATCCTAAGGCAAAACTTCTAATACTATAACCTACATGGAACATAAATAAAACACAACAGCTAATATTTGAACATAAATAAACACAACAGCTAATATTTGAATCCACATTCTGATAGCATATATGTTTGGATGGTGACAGTTCCTCTCTCGTTTGTTATGATGGAGAGGTGAGTTTATGTAGAAATGGAACACAATCAAATCTCTTTAAATAGCAAGATGATATAAATGTAACACAAAATTCAACCAAGGCAATACTAAATCCTATATGGAACTTCTCATAACCGCCTGATAATGCCTCTGATCCTTTGGCAAGAATACTTATATATAGGAACTACCAGCGGCATATCCACCATATTCTTGCCAAATTTTCATTGGTTTTATCCACAAGTTATGATTAGTTACCAAGGAACTACTAAATCCTACATAGAACTTCTCATAACCATCTAACAATGCCTCTGATCCTTTGACAAGAATACTTATATATAGGAAGTACCAGCGGCGTATCCACCATATTCTTGTCAAATTTTCATTGGTTTTATCAGTGAATTATGATTAGTCCTATATAACTCTACAACCAATACAACAACATAAAATACTGAAATGAAAAATGTCTGTGCGATCAAGGCTCAATCAAACGGAGCCGATCGTATTGCATGTACTGAAAATGAAATTGTCTGTGCGCTCAAGGCTCAATCAAACGGAGCCGAGCGTATTGCATGTACTGAAAATGAATAACTTAATCTAAACAACAATCACACAAACAGCCTATGCATGGAACCTCTCATAACCGCCTGATAATGCCTCCGATCATTTGACAAGAATACTTATATATAGGAAGTACCAGCGGCGTATCCACCATATTCTTGTCAAATTCTCATTGACTTTATCCGCAAGTTATGATTAGTTATATGCGACTCTACAACAAACACAACAACCACAAGATACTGATAACGTAAATGTCTGTGCGATCAAGGCTCAATCAAACGGAGCCGATCGTATTGTATGTACTGAAAATGAAAATGTCTGTGCGCTCAAGGCTCAATCAAACGGAGCCGAGCGTATTGCATGTACTGAAAATGAATAACTTAATCTAAACAACAATCACACAAACAGCCTATGCATGGAACCTCTCATAACCGCCTGATAATGCCTCTGATCCTTTGACAAGAATACTTATATACAGGAAGTACCAGCGGCGTATCCACCATATTCTTGTCAAATTCTCATTGACTTTATCCGCAAGTTATGGTTAGTTCTATGCGACTCTACTACAAACACAACAACCACAAAATACTGATAATGAAAATGTCTGTGCGATCAAGGCTCAATCAAACGGAGCCGATCGTATTGCATGTAATGAAAATGTAAAATGAACTGTGTGATCAAGGCTCAATCAAATGGAGCCGATCGTATTGCATATAATGAAAATGTAAAATGAACTGTGCGATCAAGGCTCAATCAAACGGAGCCGATCGTGTGCGGGCACGCCAGGTTCAACCGCATAATAAAATGGGGAACAGGCTCAACGCTCATAAATGGGTAGCAGGCGGCCTCGGCAATTGCATATACTGAAAATAATAAACAATAATTACTCTAACAGTCTACACATGGAACCTCTCATAACCGCCAGATAATGCTTCTGATCCTTTGACAAGAATACTTATATATAGGAAGTACCAGCGGCGTATCCACCGTATTCTCGTCAAAGTTTCATTGGCTTTATCCTTAAGTTATGTTTGGTTCTATGTGATAAAGAAAAACATAAAACTAAACGATAGGAGTTGAATCTGGATCTTCGGTGAAAAGGACTAGTTGAGTATCTTCGCTTGGGCCGTCATTATCTTCAACCGGATTGGCATTGATGTTGAAGACTCTTCCTCTTGCTGGTGGCCTAGCGGTTGGGTTTTCTTGGTTTACTTGGTTAACTGGGTTTGATTGGGCTTGAGTGTTGATGACGTTAACCAGTTGAGGGCATGTGTTTCTAAAGTGGGTAGGGTCGCCACAATTGAAACAAGCTCGAACATATGGGAACAAGGGGTATTGGGGTTGATGATAAGTTTGGGCCATGTTTTGAGTAGGGGAAGAGGTTTGGTTTCGAAAGGTGCGACAAACCTTGCTCAAATGACCATAGCGTCCACAAGTTGCACATAGTCGATAAGGTAAGGGGATGGTGATAAAAACAGTTGTTGCATTGAGGGTGAGGTCCAAGATATGGTTTCTTATTTGGGTAGGTTGAGTTGGGTGCCACTTGGGTGATTGGGATAGCTTGGATGGGTATGGCGTGTGAAATTGGTTGATTCCGTTGGGTAGCAGCGAAAAGTTGCCCGTCTCTTTTTCTCTTAGGATTGGGTTGAGAAGGGGATTCGGTTTGGGTGGAGTCGGAGGTTTCAGTCGATTCTTTATCCTTCTTCTTCTCCTCCTTGAAGTCTTTGTTTCAGATTCGGTTCTCGGTAAGCTCTGTTGCTAGCTCCATTGCTGCTTCCAAAGTTGCAGGCTTGGTACTTATTACAGAGTCTTGAATCTTTGACGGAAGACCACGAATGTAGTGCTCGATCAAACGGTAAAGGGGAGTGAACATGTTGGGAACCATTTGATGTAACTCGAGGAATCTTTTGTTGTATGTGGTGTGGTCTCCTTCCTTTTGCTTCAACGAATAAAATTCATCTTCTAATTTCTTGATTTCGCTCCTTGGGCAAAATCGTCTGGTCATGATTTCCTTCAATTCGTTCCAAGTTAAGGTCATAGCATCGTCGACGCCTCGTTTGGCCTTCTCTGTATTCCACCAAGTAAGTGCTATCCCATATAATCGACCGGTAGCATATCGCACTTTGCGATCGTCAGGGCAATCGCAATTTAGAAAAGTGTTCTCCATTTCTTCAAACCAATGGAGGAGAGCGGTGACGCCTTCAGTCCCTTTGTATTTCGGAGGGTCGCATGATTTGAAATGCTTGTAGGTGCATTTAGTGGTATTTGGGGAAAAGTTGATAATGTTTTGGTTTGCTTGATTGACAGGATTATTGGTGAGTGCTTGTTGTACTTGGATTACAATGTTGGGTATTACGGCAGCCATTTGTTGAGCGATTAAGGCAGCCAAGCGCTCGCGGGCTTTTCCTGCTCTCATCTTTCTACGGGCGAGGTTAGAAGACATCTACAAGGAATACATGTCAAGAGTATGAGTTGGATGCTTTTGGGTTCATGGGTCGCATTCAGGAATGAGCATTCATAAAATAATTATAGAAAAATAAATCTACTACATCCATAGGATGTCTTGGGCTTTGCTCGCCATTAGGCCCTACATGCCGCCATACTTTACCTGTGTAATCATGTGGGCCCCCATGAATACCGGTTTTTCATATGGTTCGCACTGGTTTGCCAGGTTGCGTACACTAAAACCCGGAGAAAATCGAGAAATATGTATACAACGTATGATATTCGAAATGTGTCCAGGTGTAGACACGGTTACACCTCAAAGTGGGGTTAGTTCGAACGACGTTTGGTGTGGCATGCTTTGGCCTAATAGGTCCTTCGTACTCTCATCGTTGGTCCCCAGGTAGGCAAACTGGTTCGTTATATTGGATTTATACGAATGCCAACCTAGACAGGACGTACCGACTACCGGTACTTGTACCCTTCCAGTTACTACATGCCCATCGCAGAACTTACTTTGATGAGATTTGAAAATTGCAACAAAATCCTTGAATAATGAGAGTATGAAAATGAATTGAATATATGAACATTGATATATGTATAATGAATATGTATATAAGCATGTATGTTTGACTGTAAATATAAACAAATATGAAACAGATAAATATCACAAGTTTGTATGTAACCACCTAATCAATTAAAATTTAGGCAGACTATAGTATAGGCTCTAAGGGTCTAATAACCTATCCTATATCCCTATAGTCATGGCTCTGATACCAATCTGTCACACCCCGACCCGCAGCGGAAAAGGTGACCGGGGCATGATTGGGTTATCATCAAAGCTCATGACATTTATTTTAACGTTTCATATTCATTAATACAATTTAATGGAAATTTACAATAAATATTACAACATGTTCTAACTATCAATCTAAGCCTCTTTGATCTCTTCTAAGGCATTTCCTATGTTTTCCTTGCTTCAACCTGTTCACCTGTATCATGTGTAAAAGGGTTTTTGGATCAACATAAAGTTGGCGAGTGAATCCTATGGAAAACATTTGAACAAGTTTATTTAATTGATTATGAAATAAGTGCACAACCAAACATGAGTAAAAATAGATGTAAACTTATTCAACAATCATTAGATATTAAATAAAGCACACATGAACAATAATGGAACATTTAGAGGCACGCGTTGCTCTACTCGTCTCTCACGAGGAACTGATGGGCCTAATGAATGAATTGCATAAACATGATAATATGAATGACACAACTACAAACAATATAAACTCAATGATACACACATGATCAATAATGGATTGGTTTTGAGGCACGCGTTGTTCAACTCGTCTTCCACGAGGAACTGATGGGCTTAATGAATGAATTTCATATAATTTGACAAAATGAAATAAGTAATCACAACAATATAAACAATCTAAGTTTAGATCACGATATGGTATGGCACAAGTTTAAATAAACGATTTAATTATTTTGTGACACATGACACACCCCAAAACGTGTAATTAAAAGGGGGAGTTGTAAGATTCACTCACAGTGGGTGCGTTCGGTTGATGATGTTGAATGCACGTGAAGTGGTTTTAACCACGAGTGAAATTAACCTAGATAAATAGCATTATGGTTCGGTAAGTAAACGGATTTTATTAATCCATTTTAGTAGGATTGTTGGGTGTATTTTTGTGAGTTCAAGGCTATTTCTAACCTTAAAAATGTTATTTTTAAATATTTTTAATTGATTTTTAATTAAAATAAATAAATAAAAATAATAAAAAAATTGATTTTTTTGCTACAGTTGACCGTTGACTTTGACCGTTGACCGTTGACTTTGACCGGTTCGAATCGTGTAATTGTGCGCTGAGTGAGGCTCGAACCCGAGACCTCCCGTACGCGTGCACGCAGCTCTACCAACTGAGCTACGTGTCTAACCTGAAATATTTCTGTTTTTAATTATATTTATATATTAATTATGTTAAACAGAAAATCCTTTATTTTCTAAAAACGATTTAATCCAAGACTCGGTGCGCTCCACAGGTCTCGAACCCGGGACCTGTGGCTTATGCAAACACACAGTCCACCGCTGGACTGTGTGTCCAACTTGTTAACTAAACTGATTTTTATTATTCTTAAATACAAACTAAACCTTTTCATTTATGCCATATTTAAAAAGTTTGAATAATGGTCCGAATCGATGCAGTAGACCGGACTCGAACTCGTGTCCTGTGATTAAACATACACACAGTCCACCACTGGACTGTGTGTCTAACTTGGTTATTATTCCGATTATTAATATACTTAACATATAACAGGGTGACTCCGGTTCGGTTAACAAAAAAAAATCATTTTTATTAAGGCAGCGTGTGTGGAACAGGATTCGAACTCGAGACGTTAGTGTGTTTATTGTGCACACAGTCCACCGCTGGACTGTGTGTCTAACCCGAGTTATTTCTTGATTTAAATTATACTTATATGTTCCGTAACTTCGTCTTCTTCGTTGTGTTATAACCAGAATCGGACATTCGACTGGTTCGATGATTAAATCGGTTTATTTAGCGTCTGATGATTATATACAAGTGATATTAAATAAAAAAGAATGAAGAAATAGGCGTGAGGTATACCGACTGGATTCCTCTGTTTCTCCGGCGTAACTCCGGCGACAGCAATCACTTCCGGCGACGTGTGTCTTGCAGCAGCGAGTCTTCAGAAAGTTTGAAAAAGGTATGGGTGACTTCGGTATAAGCTTAGGGGGTTCAGTAAGGCTCAGAAATGAGGAACCCGGTTTTCCGGCGATTTGCAGGTGATTTCCGGCGAGTGAGTTTTCGCCGAGAAAGGGTGCGGTTTTGAGCGAAAAGGTTTGCAGAGGTTCGAGGGGGTATTTATAGGGCAAATTATCGATGAACTTGGTCTGATTTTCAACTTGATTCGTTAGTTTGAATTTCTCCGGCGGTTATAGATGGTGTCGCGGACTCAGACGTCAGTTATAACCGATATAGGTTTAAAGTTTACGTTATAACGGAAGGATTCGTTAAATTATTGGCGAGATCGCCGGGATTTCCGACGGTTGCATTTGGGCGCCGGTTTTGAATTCGGAAAGTCATGATATGAATTTAATGATCTTAATAATTAACAGAGAACATCAGTGGCGCAGTGGTTTATGTGTTGAGTGTTAAGACTTTGCTGACCGTACTGACCCGGGTTCGAAACCCGGCAGAACCAAAGTATTTTTATTTTCTTATTTTTGACAGTTTTCAAAAACTAATTATATATTCCCGTATAATAATTAATTATGTATCGTTTAAAATTATTTTGGGCATTTAATTCGCAACGAAATTTTTAACTGACTGTTCGGTTAATAAACGGAGCGGGTTTGGTAAAATCCGTTTTTGACGGATGTTACATAAGCTATCACCTTTCCTCTTTGCATTAGAACACAGCCTAGTCCTTGCCCTGACGCGTCGCAATAAACCACGAAGTCATCACAACCTTCAGGAAGAGTGAGGATTGGTGCATCACATAGTTTTTGTTTAAGGGTTTGGAAGGCTTCTTCTTGTTTGGGTCCCCAAATGAAAGGTTTTCCCTTATGAGTTAAAGCCGTGAGTGGTACAGCAATGCGAGAGAAGTTTGAAATGAAACGGCGATAATAACCAGCCAAACCAAGGAATGATCTTACTTCAGTTGGTGTACGTGGCGCTTGCCATTCTTGTACCGCTTTGATTTTTGAGGGGTCAACATGTATTCCCTTGTCATTGACTACATGTCCAAGGAATTGTACCTCCTGTAACCAGAATTCGCATTTGGAAAATTTGGCGTAAAGCTTTTCATTCTCTAGGAGTGTAAGGATGAGTCGAAGATGCCGTTCATGATCAGACTTAGACTTTGAGTAAATGAGGATGTCATCGATAAAGACTATAACGAAACGATCGAGATAGGGTTTGCAGACTCTGTTCATTAAATCCATGAAGACAGCTGGAGCGTTGGTTAAACCAAATGGCATGACCATGAATTCATAATGACCATAACGAGTTCGGAAAGCGGTCTTTGGGACGTCTTCTTCATGTACTCTGAGTTGATGATAACCAGAACGAAGGTCGATTTTTGAAAAACAGCTGGCGCCTTGAAGTTGGTCAAGAAGATCATCAATGCGAGGTAATGGATAGCGATTCTTGATCGTTAACTTGTTGAGTTCTCTGTAATCGATGCACATGCGAAACATTCCATCTTTCTTCTTCACAAAAAGGACAGGTGCACCCCAAGGCGAGGAGCTAGGACGTATGAATCCTTTGTCAGTCAACTCTTGCAATTGACTGGCTAGCTCTTGCATTTCGGATGGGGCTAACCTATAAGGAGACTTTGCAACTGGTGTAGCACCAGGTATAAGATCAATGCGGAATTCGACTTCTCTCAAGGGAGGAAGTCCTGAAATGTCATCAGGAAAAACTTGCGGGAAATCTTTTACTACTGGGATGTCTTCGAGTTTCTTCTCCATGGTCCCCTTTTTGACGACATGAGTTAAAAATGCGACATAATTCTTGCGAAGATATTTTTGGGCTTGAAGACAGGACATTAATCTGAGCCCTTTCGATGGGGTTTCTCCAAAGATTCGTAGAGTCTGACTGTTTGAAAGAGGAATGCGTATAAACTCTTCGCGGCATACAACTTCAGCCTGATGTTGGCTGAGCCAGTCCATACCAATTATAATGTCAAAGCTTCCCAACTTCATAGGAATGAGGTCAACTGGAAAATCGTGGTCGTTTAAGGTGAGAGTACAATTGCGTATAATAGAGTTTAATGAGACCGGTTTTCCGTCAGCAACTTCTACTGTTATGGATTCCATGAGCTTATCACGAATTTGGTTTAGGATGGGTTCAAACTCTAAGGACACAAAACTTTTATCCGCGCCAGTATCAAACAACATGGATGCATAACTACCATTGATAAGAAACGTACCGTTAACCACATTGCTATCAGCTCTAGCCTGGTTAGCGTTGATGTTGAAAGCTCTTCCTCTTGCAGGTGGAGGAGCTTGGTTAGCTTGATTCACCGGATTTGCTTGGGCTTGAGCATGTATAATGTTCACCAAACGTGGACAAGTGTTTCTAAAGTGTCTTGGATCTCCACAATTGTAGCAAGCCCGCATAGGTTGCACCATGGGATAGTTGGGTTGGTAGTATGATTGGGCTAAATGTTGGGTAGGTGGTAGTAGTAGGGGTTGTTGGGCTTGACCCATTATTTGTTGGTGGGTTTGGGTTGAAGGCTGGTGGCGGTTCGTTCGCTGAGGTATGCGACAGGTTTGAACAGTATGACCTGCGCAACCACAGCCGGTGCAATGTTGGCAGGGATGATCAGGAAAGTGATGGTATTGGCAACGGTTGCATTTTGGTAATGGGCCAGAGTATGGCCTTTTGTATGGTGCAGGTGAGGGGGCAACTTGGGTAATGGGTGTAGCAGGGATAGGAAATTGGTTTGTGTGACAGCGAAGTTTCTGGTGTTACGTTTCCTCTTGTTAACAAAATTAGAGGAGGAGGTGGAATGGTTTGAAGTTTGGTGCAATGATTGAAAAGGCACAAATGTCACAAGACATGTTAAAACATGTCTAACTCGTCATTTCTAGTTTAGTGCCCTCAACGGGGGCTTTCTTTTTCTCCTCTTTAAATTTACCATTGCGAATTCGATTCTCGGTTAGTTCAGTAGCTAGTTCCATAGCAGCTTCAAGTGTTGCTAGCGAAGTGCTGAGAACTGAATCTTGAATTTTTGAGGGAAGACCTCGAATATAATGCTCGATTAAGCGGTAAACTGGGGTGAACAAGTTAGGGACCATCTGGTTCAACTCTAAGAACCTCTTGTTGTAGGAAGTATGATCTCCATCTGGTTCACACGACGTTTGGTATAGCATGCTTTGGCCTAATAGGTACTTCGTACTCTCATCGTTAGTCCCCAGGTAGGCAAACTGGTCCTTTATTTTGGATTTATACGAATGCCAGCCTAGACAGGACGTTCTGACTACCGGTACTTGTACCCTTCCAGTTACTACATGCCCGTCATGAGAACTCACTTTGATGTGATTTGAAAATACAAAAATCATTGCAAAAACAATCATGAAAATGATGTTGTGTGTGCTCGCATGGATATGATATGTTATAAGAATATGATTCATGATAGGCATTATATAATAATATGTACTTATGAACATGCTTGCATAACATTGAATGTAATCATTAAACATATAAACATCATGAATTTTGTATGTAACACACAAACTCTTAAAGATTTCTAATTAACTATAGTATAGGCTCTAAGGGTCTAATAACCTATCCTATATCGCTAAAGTCATGGCTCCGATACCAATCTGTCACACCCCGACCCGCAGCGGAATAAGAGTCGGGGCATAATTGGGTTATCACCAAAGCTCATGATATTTACTAATATGTTTCATATTTATTAAAGTCAAAATTACATTCTCAATAATCCAAACATGTTCATACAAATACAAAGAAAAATAATCAACTAAGCAATCCAAGCTCTAAACCAGTTTATTCTTCTAAGCCAATCCTATGTGTTTCTTGCTGCAGCTGGTTCACCTGTATCATGTGTAAAAATGGGGTTTTTGTGTCAACATTAGTTGGCAAGTGAACCTTGTTAGATAAACATTTATTATTGATTTCTTGTTATCTTTATCAAGGAAAAATTGTGCAATAGTCATATGTGAGCAAATGTAAATAATCAACAATAGCAATAACAACCACAAACAATAACATACAATAACATATGAACTTGCATGAATATATAACATGAATGAAACTGTATATGTTGGCAACGTCACATTAACGCTCATAATGTAATGGGGAACTGACGACCTATGATGAATGTCTGTGCGATCAAGGCTCAATCAAACGGAGCCGATCGTATGTTGGTAACGCCAGGTTCACGCTCATAATGTAATGGGGAACTGCTCAACGCTCATAATGTAATGGGGAGCGGCGGCCTATGATATTGCATGTACTAAAAATAATAAATTAAATCTAAACAATAACCACACAAACAGTTGATCAAGCTGAATACACATTTGTTCATGATATGATGTATGCACAATGATTTAAATATAATAAATAGTAAGACACATGATACACCCCAAAAACGTGTTTAAAACGGGGAATTTGTAGAGATTCACTCACATTGGGTGCATTCGGTTGGAGATGATGAGATGCGCACGAGTTTGAAGGATTGATCAACGAGGATTAACTAACCTAAATAATAACGGAAGGTATAGTAAATGAGTGGATTTTATTAATAATTTTAATAGGATTTTTAGATATATTTTTGTGAGTTTAAGGCTATTTCCTATCTTTAAAAACATTATTTTTAAGTATTTTTAATTGATTTTTAAATTAAATTAAATAAATAAAAATATAAAAAAATGTTGACTTTTGCGTTGACCATTGACCGTTGACCGTTTGACTGTGACTGTTGACTGTTTGACCGGTTCTATTGTGTGCATGTATGCGCTGGGTGAGGCTCGAACCCGAGACCTCCCGTACGCGTGCACGCAGCTCTACCAACTGAGCTACGTGTCTAACCCGAAATATTTCTGTTTTTAATTATATTTATACACAGTTTTAATTTATTCAAAATTCATTTATTTTTAAAAAGGATTTTAATTATCAAACCGGTGCCGTCAACAGGTCTAGAACCCGGGACCTGTGATTTAATGTTGCACACAGTCCACCGCTGGACTGTGCGTCTAACTTGGTTAATATACTGATTTTTATTATACTTAACATCTAATTGCGAAAGGATCCGGTTCAGTTTAAAAAGGAACATTTTAATTACAGAGAGTGTGTGTGTGTGTCAAGGATCGAACTCGCGGCGTGTGATATATGTGTACACACAGTCCACCGCTGGACTGTGTGTCTAACCCGAGATAATATCCGAATTATATTAAACTTATAAACAACCTAACTTCGTCTTCTTCGTTACCAAATCTCAGACTACGATTACCCTATTGTTTTTTTGTTTAATTCAATTGATAAACATTCAAATGACTAAAATGAAATGGCAGAGAAGATTTTGGAAGTAGACATACCGGAGAAACGATTTATCTCAGAATTCCGGCGAAGTCGTCGGCTCTGTTTTTACGGATTTCGTCTGAGCGGACAGATTAACAATTTTTATTAGCTAAATGCGAAATTGAAGCACTGAACAAGAATTACCAGAAGGTTGAGAAGACTATACCGTTTCACAGCGAGAATTTAGAATTTTCAGAAGTTTTCCGGCGAGAGTGAATTATCTGATATCGACGTCTGAAACTGATTCCGATTGAAGGGTTTGAGTTAGCAACAGCTTAACAACTGATAGACGATGAAAGAATTGAGAGGCTTACTGATTTGATGGAAAACACGGTTTTCCGGCGAAAGTCCGGCGAGTTCAAAAAGCTTTTCCGACGAACTGAAAGTATTGCGAAAGTGAAATTAAAGGTCTGCAGATGTGTTTGAGTCGCGAGAGGGGACTATGATTGGAGTAATTCAGGAAATGCAGGTTTTCGGTTATTAAAACCGATCAACTCTTGAATTCAAGTCCATTCAAAGCTAAATTGATTGGAGGTGTCGGTGTATCGGTTATAATCAGTAAACCGCGAACGATCAAACGTTTTTGGACGTTTGGTGACCGATTTCGGTTACAGTTAGCGTAAACAGATCGATTCATGGTTGAACATAAGATTTAATATATTCCTAGAACTATCAGAAAACATCAAGTGGCGGAGTGGTTACAAGTGTGCGTGTTAAGTCGTTGAGCTCTTTCCGGCTGACCCGGGTTCGAGTCCCGGCAGCCTGTTTTTCATTTTATTTATTTTATTTTTACTTTTTATCAATTATAACTTTTATATTCTAGTTTGTTTATTAATTATGCATCATTAAAAATTAAAATTGACATAAATACGCATCGAAATATTTATAACTTGATATTTGATTACAAACGAAGCGGGTTTGGAAAAACCCGTTTTTGACAAATGTTACAACAATCATGTCAAAACCCTAAAAATTAAACAATGTACCAGTTTTTTTATTCCTTTTAGCTTTTTTCTTCGTTTTCGGTTTTGAAACTTGTTCTTCCACTTCAAAAATACGCAATGTTGACTCGAAAGAAACTGGATCGGTTAGTTGTGTAGATAACCCTTAATCGGTCAACGACGAGGTAAAATCGGTGTTTTTTTGTGGTGGTTGCGCTGAAGAATCCATGAGAAATTGCGAAGATTGAAGAAGAATCGAGTGTCGAGATAATTTTGATGAAGAATAGTTGAATGGAGATGAACAATCGTACTAAGGAAGAAAGGATTTGAACATGTTTGGATGAAAAGGTGTTTCTTAGACAAAGGACCATCCTACCTTTACCGCCCTTTTTAATCACAGAGATGTCGCTGTGTAATTTAGAGCTCTTGATAAGTTTTTGATCTGATCTAAGGGCTATAAAACCTTGTTACACTTTGTATTTTAAGGAGCCTTTGTATTATATCCCAACCCAATTATGAAAACTAAATAATAGTATTTATTTTTGATAAAGTGTAACACCCTAAAAACGGGTTTGGTAATCACCTATTTAATATTAAAAAGCGGGTAAAGGACCGTTAGCGGTAAAAGTTAACCTTAAACATGAGGGACCAAAAGGTAAAAGGGTGAAACTTGGATATATAAATAAAAACAAAACACACAACACACACTAAGAATGTGTTTGTGCATGTAATGGCTAGGGGAGAACAAGGGGGAGCCAAACCCTTGTTCATCCAAGAATCAACAAATTGAAGATCAATTCTAACCTCAAATCAATGCATAAACACATATAAATGATCACCTAAACTAGGGGATCATAAGGTATGTCTCAAAACTTAGATTAGTGTAAATCATAACTTGAGACAAGTAGAATACTTGCAATTAGATAGTTGGATTATGATCCAAAGATGAAATTAAGTGTATGTGTATGCTTGATTTCGTTAGACATAAAGAAATTATGCGCTATTTGATGTAAGATTACTTGTTAGTGATTAACAAGTAGACTATGAAGTGGGTTTTTATTATATGATGAATGTCACACCCTGATCCGCAGCGGAAATGGTAGTCGGGGCATGATTGGGTTTTCATCAAAGCTCATGACATTTACTATAGAGTTTCATATTTATTATTTCTCTTTAAAGAAGAAGTTACAATAAACATACAACATGTTCAAATACATTTTCATTCAAATTACAACTAGAGTACAATTACAAAGAAAAACAAAACTAAGCGTTCATTCCAAGGCATTAACTTGTTTATTCTTCTAGGCCATCCTATGTGTTTCTTTTCTCATCCGGAGCACCTGTATCATGTGTAAAATAGGGTTTTGGGTCAACAAAAGTTGGCGAGTGAATCTTATTTAAATATTTGAAAGGATTAGTTATGTTGGTTATTTGAATAAAATTGTGCATAACCAAATATGAATAAACGTAAATGTAAATTTAATCACAAAACACATAATATCAATTAATGCACAAGCACACACACCAAATGATGAACAATGAGATCAAGACTCAATCAAACGGAGCCGATCTAATGAGGCACCTGATGCTCAACTCGTCTCCCACGAGGAACTGATGGGCCTAATGAATGATTTGCACACAACTTGACAAGAATGTAAACACGTATCACAAAATATTTACATCATAAGTTTAGGTCATATAATGGTAATAGCACAAATTTGAATAAACGAAATAATTAAAGCGACACATGATACACCCCAAAACATGAATAAAAAGGGGAATTTGTAAGGATTCACTCACAGTGGGTGCCTTCCTTGATGACGATGAATGCGCACGAATATTATGATTCAACCGACGAGGGAAAAACTAACCTAAATAATAAAAAATGATTCGGTAAATAAATAAACTTTTTTTGAGATTAATATTTTTAATTAGTGCTCTTAATGGGATGTTAGATTTATTTTTGTGAGTTTAAGGAAATTTTCTAACTTTAATAATCTTATTTTTAAGTATTTTTAAATAATTTTCCAATTAAATAAATAAATAAAAAGAAAATAAAAAGGTTGACTTTTTGACCGTTGACCGTTGACCGTTGACCGGTCAGACTGTGTTTATTCTATGCGCTGAGTGAGGTTCGAACTCGTGACCTCTCGTATACGTGCACGCAGCTCTACCAACTGAGCTACGTGTCTAACCCGAAATATTCTTGATTTTTTTTATACTTATATACTGATTAGAATATTTCAGAAATTAATTTATTTAAAAAGGGTTTTAACTGATCGAACCGGTGCGCAGGATATGTTTCGAACTCGTGACCCCGACGTTGTTTTGCCACCCGGTAAATAAAGGATTTTAATTATATTTATATATTATATGTTTTGTTTTATATTAACGTTATAAAAATGCTCGGTTTATATATAGGATTCGGCATTATGTATGGGACTCGAACTCGGGATCTTCGCGTTTCAAATGCACACAGTCCACCACTGGACTGTGTGTCTAACCCGATTAAAATCCCATTTTTAATTATACTTATAAACTTTTTGTAACTTCATCTTTTTCCTTGAATCAAAACACAGAACAAATCCGACTGTTATCTAAATTTTTAACAATTTTGGTTACTGGTTTACAACTAACGGAATTAAACATGAACATAGAAAGGTTTTAAAGATTCATACCCACTGGAAGATAGAACTTTGATGATCCCGGTGACCAACTCCGGCGAGTTCCAAATTTTTCCGACGAAGTGCAGAAAAGAAAACAGAGAGTTTTTAAGTGTTGATGTAGAGAGTGTTTTGAGGGAATGAGCGAATTCGTTTGTGGTGAAACGATTTGTATTTATGGAGTAACCAGTCAATCCCGATTTCTGTTCCGAATTCCGGCGACTTGAAGATGAAGCTCTGAGGTCAGCGGGGCTGGGGAGAATAAGCAGAGGATTTCAAGAATGGTTTGAATGAGTTTGGAAACGAGGTTAGCAAGGTATTTATAGGTGATGTGATCCACCACGATTTCGGTTTTCCGATGATATTTTCTGGTGACTACCAGACAATTCCGGCAGTAGAGTGTTTGAACAGAAAGCTCTTGAGTGATCGTTTGGTGAACGAGATGTTTCAGTATTTACAGATCGAATGATTCGTAAACGGTTTCATTTTCAAAACTGGGTTTAAAGTTTTCGGTTTCGATTCCTCTCTATGATTAATAACTGATTTCCTTTGATTCAGAGTATGATTGATAACTGAAATTGAGTTAAAACATGATTTGGTAACTGATAATGCATGCGCGTTTTCTTTTTCTTTTGAAATTGTAGCTGCTGAACCTTTGAGCGGTATTTTTTTGAAACCTCCCTCAATTTAAACGTGTATACATATATTAATGGATCCTAAAATAAACCGAATGAGGCTTGGCAGCCAACTGGTTTATGTGTGTGTGATGGAGGCGGGTGACCCGGGTTCGAGTCCGGGCGCTGCCCGTTTTTTTTTGTTCTTTTTTTTTCTTTTTGAAAATAGCATAAAAGCCACTGAACTTAGTTTAGCATAAATACATATTTAGTCCCTTGAATTATTAACTAAGTTAAAATTTTCATTATATATATATATATATATATATATATTTATATATATATATATATTTATTAAATCTAAATTACTTGATTAATTATTATTATTGTTATTATTATTATTTTTGTTTTAATTATTTATTGACTATAATTATTAAATTAGATAATACTACTAAACAAATATGCGACGAACTTCGAATAAATATCTGATTTTTAAATGGAGCGGGTTTTGGAGCCCGTTATACGACGAATGTTACAGTATCCCCTATTTTTAGAAATTTCGTCCCGAAATTTAGTAGTAGTGGTATGTTTGACTCGAAGGGTGGGTGTTTTAAATTTTTGACAATTAGATAATTAGAAAAGGGTGAGAGTTTAAATTTTGTTTGAGGCGGTAACGTTCCTAGTAAGGGTTGGATGCCCTGCTACAGGAATCGCTTTTTGATGCCTAAAGTATGGAAATGCGGAGCATGGATAAACAGAGTCGATTGACTAGGTATGATCTCACGCATAAGAGTTTTGAGAGAATTGATCCGCTTGAAAAGATAAGGTTATATCATAAAACAAAACTTCAACCATGATGATACTAAAACCTACACGGAACTTTTCATAACCGCCTGACAACGCTTTTGATCTTTTGACAAGAATATTTATATATAGGAAGTACCAGCGGCGTATCCACCATATTCTTGTCAACTTTTCATTGGCTTTGTCAGTAAGTTATGATTAGTTCTATGTGACTCTAAAATCTACAAAACAAACACAACAGCCAAAGCTTGAGTCTTAAATCTGAAAGCATACATGATCGAATGATGACAGTACCACTCTCGTTGTTATGATGAAGGGGTTAGTCTTATGTAAAAGTGAGACACAACCCAACTTCTTTAAATGATGAGATCGAGGTACGTCGAGATGTATGATGATATGAGAGTTAATGTCAATGAGTATAAAACAAAACTGTAATATCAATTCGCATTAAAATTCTTGGATACATGAATTCCCAGTTTACAATTGGAAAATGTAAAGATTGAGATAACATAAGAAAACATAAAAAAAACTAGACGGTTGGAGTTGAGTCTTGACTCTTGGTGAGGGAAAGCTAGTTGGGTGATTTCGTTTGGGCCGTTATTATTTTCAACAGGATTGGCGTTGATGTTGTAAGCTCTTCCTCTTGCTGGTGGTGGAGCTGGGTTTGCCTGATTTGCTTGGTTAACTGGGTTTGCTTGAGCTTGGGCGTTTATGATGTTAACCAATCGAGGGCACGTGTTTCTAAAGTGGGTAGGGTCGCCACAAATTAAACAAGCTCGAACATATGGGAACATGGGGTATTAGGGTTGTTGATATGTTTGGATCATGTTTTGAGTAGGGGGTGAGGCTTGGTTTTGAGGGGCACGACAAGTTTTGCTCCAATGACCATAACGCCCACAATTTGCACACAGTCGACAAGGTACGGTAGATGGATGGTGATAGAAACAGGTGTTGCATTGAGGGTGAGGTCCAATGTAAGGTTTCTTATTTGGGTAAGTAAAGTTAGGTGCTACTTGAGTGATTGGGATAGCTTGGAGGGGTATGGCTTGTGAAGCTGGTTGATTGCCTTGGGTGATAGCGAAATTTTGCCCGTCTCGTTTTCTCTTAGGAGTGGTTTGAGCGGGGAATTCGGTTTGAGTGGAGTTTGAGGTTTCGGTTGATGCTTTATCCTTCTTCTTCTCCTCCTTGAAGTCTTTATTCCGTATGTGGTTTTCGGTGAGCTCTGTAGCTAACTCCATTGCTGCTTTCAAAGTTGCAGGTGTGGTACTTATTACAGGGTCTTGAATTTTTGAAGGAAGACCTCGTATGTAGTGCTCGATCAAACGGTAGAGGGGAGTGAACAAGTTGGGGACCATCTGGTTCAACTCAAGGAATCTCTTGTTGTATGTGGTGTGGTCGCCCTCCTTTTGTTTCAAAGAGTAGAACTCATCTTCTAGTCTTGATTTCGCTTCTTGGACAGAAACGTCTTGTCATGATCTCCTTCAACTCTTCCCAAGTCAAAGTCATAGCATCATCAGCACCTCGCTTGGCCTTCTCTGTATTCCACCATGTAAGTGCTACTCCGAACAAACGACCGGTAGCATATCGCACCTTGCGATCATCGGGGCAGTCGCAATTGAGAAAAGTGTTTTCCATCTCCTCAAACCAATGGAGGAGAGCGGTGACACCTTCAGTCCCTTCATATTTTGGAGGATCGCAGGATTTGAAATGCTTGAAGGTGCATTTAGTGGCTTTTGGGGGAGGATTGACAATGTTTTGATCTTCTTGGTTGATTGGGTTGACGGGATTTGCGGTAAGGGCCTGTGTACTTGAATTGCGATGTTGGGTATTACGGCAGCCATTTGTTGAGCGATTTGGGCAGCCATGCGTTCGCGGGATTTTCCTGATCTCATACTTCTACGAGAGAGACTAGAAGACATCTACAAGGAATACGTATCGAGAGTATGAGTTTAACGTTTTAGGTGTCATATGTCGTATTTAGAGATGAACATTCACAAAAACAAATGAATAAAATAAACCTACTACATCCATAGGATGTCTTGGGCTTTGCTCATGTTTGGGCTCCCATATGTCCCCTTACTTGGCCTTGGTAGTCATGTGGGCCCCCATGACTACTAGGCTTTGGTAGGGTTCATATTGGTGTTGGCCTGTTAACACTTGCGCCACCCGAATGAAAATCGTAAAACATGACAGTAAAGTATAAGGTCGGAGGGTGTCCTGGTATGGACACAATGACAACTCAAAGTAGGGTTAGTTCGAACGACGTTTGGTGTGGCATGCTTTGGCCTAATAGGTCCTTCGTACTCTCATCGTTAGTCCCCAGGTAGGCAAACTGGTCCGTTATATTAGATTTATACGAATGCCAACCTAGACAAGACGTTCTGACTACCGGTACTTGTACCCTTACAGTTACTACATACCCGTCGTAGAACTCACTTTGATGAGATTGAAAAACGAAAATTGCGACAAAATCTTGAATAAAGGATGATTTGTATATTTGAACATGGAAATATGCGTGATGAAAGTATATGTAAGCATGTTATGTTTGACAATAAGTATAACTCATTAAATATCACACAATATGATAGTGGGAGTGTTTGCATGCATTTGTGTGTAATAAATACGAAACAAATAAACATCATGAGTTTGCATGTAACCACATAAACAATTAAAATCTAATCAACTATAGTATAGGCTCTAAGGGTCTAATAACCTATCCTATATCCCTAGAGTCAAAAGCTCTGATACCAATGTGTCACACCCTGACCCGCAGCGGAAATGGTAGTCGGGGCATGATTGGGTTTTCATCAAAGCTCATGACATTTACTATAGAGTTTCATATTTATTATTTCTCTTTAAAGAAGAAGTTACAATAAACATACAACATGTTCAAATACATTTTCATTCAAATTACAACTAGAGTACAATTACAAAGAAAAAAAAAACTAAACGTTCATTCCAAGGCATTAACTTGTTTATTCTTCTAGGCCATCCTATGTGTTTCTTTTCTCATCCGGATCACCTGTATCATGTGTAAAATAGGGTTTTGGGTCAACAAAAGTTGGCGAGTGAATCTTATTTAAATATTTGAAAGGATTAGTTATGTTGGTTATTTGAATAAAATTGTGCATAACCAAATATGAATAAACGTAAATGTAAATTTAATCACAAAACACATAATATCAATTAATGCACAAGCACACACACCAAATGATGAACAATGAGATCAAGACTCAATCAAACGGAGCCGATCTAATGAGGCACCTGATGCTCAACTCGTCTCTCACGAGGAACTGATGGGCCTAATGAATGATTTGAACACAACTTGACAAGAATGTAAACACGTATCACAACAAACAATATTTACATCATAAGTTTAGGTCATATAATGGTAATAGCACAAGTTTGAATAAACGAAATAATTAAAGCGACACATGATACACCCCAAAACATGAATAAAAAGGGGAATTTGTAAGGATTCACTCACAGTGGGTGCGTTCCTTGATGACGATGAATGCGCACGAATATTATGATTCAACCGACGAGGGAAAAACTAACCTAAATAATAACGAAATGATTCGGTAAATAAATAAACTTTTTTTGAGATTAATATTTTTAATTAGTGCTCTTAATGGGATTGTTAGATTTATTTTTGTGAGTTTAAGGAAATTTTCTAACTTTAATAATCTTATTTTTAAGTATTTTAAATAATTTTCCAATTAAATAAATAAATAAAAAGAAAATAAAAAGGTTGACTTTTTGACCGTTGACCGGTCGGACTGTGTTTATTCTATGCGCTGAGTGAGGTTCGAACTCGTGACCTCTCGTATACGTGCACGCAACTCTACCAACTGAGCTACGTGTCTAACCCGAAATATTCTTGATTTTTATTATACTTATATACTGATTAGAATATTTCAGAAATTAATTTATTTAAAAAGGGTTTTAACTGATCGAACCGGTGCGCAGGATATGTTTCGAACTCGTGACCCCGACGTTGTTTAGCACCCAGCCCTACCAACTGGGCTGGGTGTCTAACCCGGTAAATAAAGGATTTTAATTATATTTATATATTATATGTTTTGTTTTATATTAACGTTATAAAAATGCTCGGTTTATATAAAGGATTCGGCATTATGTATGGGACTCGAACTCGGGATCTTCGCGTTTCAAATGCACACAGTCCACCACTGGACTGTGTGTCTAACCCGATTAAAATCCCATTTTTAATTATACTTATAAACTTTTTGTTACTCCATCTTTTTCCTTGAACCAAAACATAGAACAAATCCGACTGTTATCTAAATTTTTAACAATTTTGGTTACTGGTTTACAACTAACGGAATTAAACATGAACATAGAAAGGTTTTAAAGATTCATACCCACTGGAAGATAGAACTTTGATGATCCCGGTGACCAACTCCGGCGAGTTCCAAATTTTTCCGGCGAAGTGCAGAAAAGAAAACAGAGAGTTTTTAAGTGTTGATGTAGAGAGTGTTTTGAGGGAATGAGCGAATTCGTTTGTGGTGAAACGATTTGTATTTATGGAGTAACCAGTCAATCCCGATTTCTGTTCCGAATTCCGGCGACTTGAAGATGAAGCTCTGAGGTCAGCGGGGCTGGGGAGAATAAGCAGAGGATTTCAAGAATGGTTTGAATGAGTTTGGAAACGAGGTTAGCAAGGTATTTATAGGTGATGTGATCCACCACGATTTCGGTTTTCCGGTGATATTTTCTGGTGACTACCAGACAATTCCGGCAGTAGAGTGTTTGAACAGAAAGCTCTTGAGTGATCGTTTGGTGAACGAGATGTTTCAGTATTTACAGATCGAATGATTCGTAAACGGTTTCATTTTCAAAACTGGGTTTAAAGTTTTCGGTTTCGATTCCTCTCTATGATTAATAACTGATTTCCTTTGATTCAGAGTATGATTGATAACTGAAATTGAGTTAAAACATGATTTGGTAACTGATAATGTATGCGCGTTTTCTTTTTCTTTTGAAATTGTAGCTGCTGAACCTTTGAGCAGCATTTTTTTAAAACCTCCCTCAATTTAAACGTGTATACATATATTAATGGATCCTAAAATAAACCGAATGAGGCTTGGCAGCCGACTGGTTTATGTGTGTGTGATGGAGGCGGGTGACCCGGGTTCGAGTCCGGGCGCTGCCCGTTTTTTTATTCTTTTTTTTTCTTTTTGAAAATAGCATAAAAGCCCCTGAACTTAGTTTAGTAGAAATACATATTTAGTCCCTTGAATTATTAACTAAGTTAAAATTTTCATTTTATATATATATATATATATATTTTATTAAATCTAAATTACTTGATTAATTATTATTATTGTTATTATTATTATTTTCGTCTTAATTATTTATTGAGTATAATTATTAAATTAGATAATACTACTAAAGAAATATGCGACGAACTTCGAATAAATATTTGATTTTTAAATGGAGCGGGTTTTGAAGCCCGTTTTACGACGAATGTTACAATGAAGTTGATGATAAACCTATGTATAGAATCATTGTACATGGTGGTAATAGGAAGATACTTGAACAATTTGAGTGTTTAAGTACATGTTCATACTTGCCATGAAATGAGTTTCTATACGATATGAGGAAATTGACGATATATTCATGTTAAATGATGTTTGAAATCATCATGTAGTTATGAATATTTAAAGTATTTGGTTAAGTTTGATGTTTGGGTAATTCCATATATATGATGCAAAGGGTTGTTTTATGGTGATGAAACAATCCCAAGTTCTTGTATGAGATTGATAGATTAGCATACAATGATTGAAATTAGTGTTAAATTGAAGTAACAATTGTATGAACTTAATAGAGAAATTTACTTAAAACGGTGGCCTAGAAATGATGCCTACCGAGTATTTGACGAAATGCCTAAGAAAGTTCGTTGAACCTATTTGCACATTTACATATGTTAATAGACAGTTGACTTTTAAAAATCAAACTGATCTATAATAAGATCAAATGGCAATTTTGATATAAAGTGCGTAAGATGGGATAATCGTAATAGAAGATGACCAATCTAACCATCTTGCGAATGACGAATGATAGTTTGACGCTTGACAAGCTAGGTGGAAGCTTGGGAGAAAGCGGGTCAAACGGATCAAGTACGCAGGCAAAAGCATAATCGAATGCAAGGTAAGTACAGCTTACATCTTATAAGTAGAACACATACTTGTAGTATTGGTCAAGAAAAAGGTAGACTAGTATTTGAAATATGATGTTCCGATGCGAAGTGATTCGGGTCGGAACAATGAAAATGGTATGAAACCATGATTTATGGTAAAAAGGGCAGCAAATTAGTCATGTGATGTTGAATAAATAAAGAGTTTTTGAAACATTACCATATGGTGTAAACCATAATGGGTAAAAAGGGGTAAAATAGTAATCCGGTCATGAGTTGATGGATAAATAAAGAGTTTTGAAAAAGAAACCATATGGCTTAAGTCATAATAGGTCAAGTGAATTAAGAAACGATTTTTAAAGTAATATGATCCACAGTGTAAAACGAAATGGGCTAAGTGGGTGAGATGGCAAATAAATACTATCTCACAAAAATAAAATGGACATTTGGGCCGGTGGGTCAAATGGTGATATTGTCGCCATTTGACAATAATGATTAATGGTCACTTGTTGAGTTTTGAGCTCACAGGGAGAGTAGAATACGGATTGTGTTGCTTTTGATTGAAGCTTAATATTGCAAGGTATTAAAACGGGTCAATACTATGACCCGAGCCAGGTACGTTAACGGGTCAAACTCTCATCGAGGACTAAAGGTCTCATGAGAGTTAAATGAGACTTGGATAAACATTGGATTACCTAAAGAGAGGTATATCTAATAATTTAAATTCTAGACATTACATTCTTAGGGACATAGTGAAAATTTAATAGAATATGAGTTAAAGATGCTTGTTTGGTCAAAATATGCATCTAAATGTCCTTCTTCGTAAAAAGGACTAAAATTTGACCAAACGCCCTTGAATGATAAATCGACCAAACAACCCCTGAGGGTAGTTTAAAAATGAGTTTTATAAGAAAGTACACCCTTTGTGCTAGTGTAATAGTAAATGGCATAAGCCGTTTTGGCTTAATGCCTCATAACTGGTCTTTTTCGTAAATTGTCAAACCAAATGGTAGAATTTGAAAATATATCATTTTTTACAACCAATCCACCACAAGTATAATTGTGATGGAAAATAAATAGATATCTTAGTATGGAAGTGAGAAGTAAGGTAAGAGGAAGTGAGATTTAAGCTTAAGTGCTTAAATCTCTTAACAGGTCAAAATGAATATATGTGTAAACCGGGAATGGGTGCGTAATTCATAAGAATAAAGAATCCCGGATTTGAATTTCGGGTTAATTATGTAAGAGAACATCTTACGAACATTTAGAAACTAGTTTCATAGGAAACAGACAAAAATGTAATAAGTTACGAAAGTTTTTCGTAACAAAAACGGCAAAACGAAAAATTCTTGCGGCAGCCACCTTAAGCTATGGTGGCCAGTCGTAGCCTACGGTCGGCAACTGTTGAATAAACTGGAAATAGTGTTTTACAGACGTGTCACCGTAAGTCCCGAGTTGTGTTTTAAATGTTCGGGACTTGAAACGTGTTGAACGGACGATTAATCAAATCTGCAGCAAAACTGCTGCAGAAGGTACCGTCGCCGATGGTACAACCGGTCGTCGCCGACGCAGCAACATGGTCCGACACCCTATGCTAGTGCCTACGGTAGTTCAGTTCCGATGGTGTTTTAGAGGAGGCGTCGCCAACGCGGCTTACAACCGTCGCTGACGCTATACGAAAATTGTAAAATTTTCTGATTTTTATATATTGTGCAATTAGTTATGTTGTATATACACATCTAATAGATTTTCAAAATCTTAGGTGAAAGGGATCGTTAACCAAATATCATGGAAGATGATCAAGCCATGCCGAAGAACCGAACACGATCTAAGCTCAAGCTTCCGCACTTGGTTTTATTGTTACAGAATTAATCAATAATGAAAATATGTCAAAATGTTTAATATTGATAAAGTTTTAAATAAGCCAAAATATGTAATGACGTATATTCACATTTACTCGTTTGAATACGAAATTTTTTATAAAAATTTAAATATTTTAAGATAGGATCTTACGTGAAGCTCTCAATTGTTAGGTGACGCGAATCATTCACATAATTATTTTTAAATCTATTTGAAGTCTTCTCTAATTGTCCATTTATCTATATAATATATTAGATGACGCAACATGTTGATTTATTTTTAAATGTATATGAACTATGACTCATGACTTAAATTATAAATTATACATAATATTAATATATTACGGTGCTACTTTTACTGATAAATTTCTCAAATGGTAGGTGTGTCGGAAATCATTCATATGTATATAATCTATATGAAGTATGCTCTTAAACAATTTTTTTCTCGCCCACATTACGGGACACTAAAATGAATATTTTTCTCATATAACATGTACGTCTGTGTTTTGATTATTTGTACATAATACTCAAAACATGATCCCAAAAAAAATATATCATATCAACCAATTAACACAAAACATTACCATACTTTTGCGAAAAAGACTAAAACAATGAAAAGACTATAATATCTAACTGTGGGCAAAATTGTTATTTTTAGGACAAATAAGCGTGTGCTAGGTAGCCATTTGACACAAATAAAAGTTACACCTAATCAACCAATTAAAAAAACACTACCATTAAAAAACGATGGTATGACTGCAATTTTACACTGAGGGCAAAATCATAATTTGACAGGAAAAAAATGTTGGTAAAACTGTAAATTTAAACTGGGGGCAAAATCGTAATTTGGCTAATAGAAAAAAAATGGCACTGTAAATTAAAATGGGGCAAAATCGTAATCTGGCTGAATCAATGAGAAAGTATCAGGCAGATGTCTGACACTGTTCCCCTCCATATAGTTTAAACACGCATATAAACAAAGTTAACAAACAAAAAGATTTTTTTTCTAAAAAACATAGGAGCTAAATACATATGAGCGAAGTTTAAGGTTTAAAAGAAAAATACAAAAAGCGATGATTAATTACTAAAAATAATAAAAGTAGAGGGACTAAACATGTACACTACTTTAGTTAAAGTAGATGGACTAAACACACATATAAACAAAAGTAACCAATAAAATTTTTTTTTAAACAAATGGATTAAACACATATATTAACGAAACTAAAATTTAAAAATTAAATATAAAAAGTAAAAAGCAAGGGGTGTCAGGCACTATTTCCCTCATAGTGTTAATTGTCATAGGTAAAGGTCATTAATGGTAGGTGTCTATAATACTTAACTTTAAACCAACAGGTGTAACATATAAAATTTGCATTGTACAAAATTTAAAGATACAAGTAACTTAGATTATACACAAATTTAAATAACCGAGAATATATAAAATTTATTAGAATTAAGGCACAGATTCAATGAGAATATAATTATATTAGGAAAATATCATAGAAAACATAAATTTATAAATATTGTTTTATTAGTAAATAGTGTTTTTTGTGTTCAATTTTGTAGATCAGCAAATCATTGGCATATTTATTTTTTTAATCTATATGAATTCTGTTCTCAAATAATATAATATTTATTTTTTTAATTTATATTGACTCATGACTCAATATTTATGAAGTATTCTATAACTTTTCCTTAATAATATAATATAATATAATATAATATAAAAACAAAACAACATGAGTCATGACTAATGATAATTTCTTGAGTGCGGAAATAAACATGAGAATAATATCCAATGGAGCCTTTTAGAAGCTCTTAAGTTATTTGCATGTTTGTTGTTGGTGTTACGGAGTGGTTGGTTGTATGCTAATGGATGCTATTCATCCGTCGTTGGTGACTCCATTGCTGACACAGGAACTTAAAATATATGGCTTCATATTTTCAATGCAATTTGGTTAATACTTGTTTAATTCACAGTCATGCATCTTTGTGTTTTACTTTTCAAAATCAAACGAGTGTGACCACATACTTTCCGTAGATACAATACCATACTTGCACAAACTATCTAGGTTAATTAGATTTATGTACAACTTGACGACAAACATCAGTCCAGTCCTTGTGATTGTTCGATTTACAAAATCCTTATATGATAGGTGTAGCAACATCATTCACGTTACTATTATTTTTTAATTTATATGAAATCTTGTTAATTTAGTCACCGGTACAAATTGCATCACATGTTCACTAGCACATGTTCACTAGCACAAAGAAAGGGATGGAAATCAACCCAATTTGGACCGACCCGACCCATAGGCTTGTTTTTGGTTTGTAACCATATGCCTTGAATCTGTCAAATCCAAGCCAAATTGATTAAAACTCACATGTAAAACTGTTAAACCCGAACTCTACCTCTCCAAAACGGGTGGTACTATATATATTTAATCGTTTTGCAAACAACTAATTTATTTATCTTATAAATAAAATATATATTATTTATCTCATAAGTAATATTCATCTACCATATTTAATTATTATTATTTAATTAACTATCAATTAAATAAACTACTTAGTATATAATTAATCGTTTCGCAAACGACTAATTTTATAAACATTTTTTTAGGATTAGGTCTAATTCATATATAAGCCAGAAAACTTGCCAAGTTACATCAAAACAGAAGGTAGCCGGGCAACAAGTTGCGCCGCCAATCCTTTCTGAATTGCAAACCCTAGGGTTCCAAATACAAACCCTTGCCCCCTTGGGGTTGAACAATTATTGTAGACGACCCGTTGAACCCTCATCAAGAAGTGGATAGCTTCTGGCGCTAGGGAGCCAAAAGTATCAAAGGCAAAATGGACAAAGACATGCTGGTTCTTTGCGCAAGCTTTAGTGTGCTTATCCACTTTCTTTAATTTGCATTACCTTTAAATGCGTGTGTTTGTGAACTATAATATTTATTTAATATAAATTATTCCTTGTTCGTCATCCAAAGTGTAACTCTTTGGATTATACCTCATTAGAAACGTTAATTAATCATGAATCGAAAATATAATATCCAACTGTTTCCTTTTTTTTAACGGTAAATTTGGATCACTAACGGACCACTGGAGTATCATCGTGTCACCAGCGGAACCACCTGATCATATCCATCCCCACTAGGCATATGCCTATACACCAATTCATAAGGAAACCCAATAAATATGGGAAAACCTTATTTGTAATAATCAAACTCAGGACCTATTGATCACAAAGATAACTGGACAATTCCCCGATTAAGAGTCTTAACGTCGGCAGTTGTTGGTTTTACTATGATGAGAAGTGAATACCAAAAACAAAGAAAAGCAACACCATGAATAAAGCAAATAAAGTAAGTATATTTGGTTACTAAACAATAAACCCAATATAAAAAGATACCACTTGTCAAACATATGTAGGTTTTAATAAAATATAGAAAATAGAAAAAGTAAGAAAAGTCGGCGACCAACTTGTTTCAACGAACTAGGTCATGACTCGAGTATCCCAAAATTTGTTTCTCCTTTTCTTTCCACTTGTCCAACTTTGGTTTGTATATTGAACATTTATTTTTATTTTTTTATCTAAACTACTTTTTCCCTAATAAACAAATTACTCAATTAATTTTCCTTATTATATTATACTCTCTCCGTCTCATTTCTTACTTTGAATTTTCAAAATCTTTATTTATAAACTTTGACTTTAATTATATTTTTTGTGTTATATAAAACTTGATGAAACTTAACCCGATAAAAACACTTGTAAAACACACTCAAATCATATAACTTTCATCAAGTATTATCTAACGCAAATAAAATTATTTAAGGTCAAAGTTTATAAATAAAGACTTTGAAAATTCAATATAGGACACTTTTAATGAGACAGAGGTAGTACAATATACTAATTTACATCGTTAACTACAGAAAACAAAATGTCTAAACTTTTATGTTTAATTACTAAAATGTCACTACACTAGAATTTTTATTTACACCCATTAATTTTAACAAGTTTATTATACAATCCTTCTAATTTAGTAATACATGTTTAGGCCCTTAGTTTTAGTAATTGTTTTTCATTTTCAACGCTTACACTTTATTACAATTACCGTTTGACCCTCAACTTTAGTTTTTCCCTTACGTTTTATTGTAATTACTATTTAGACCCTAAACTTTTAGTTTTTTCCCTTTTACTTATTTATTGTCGTTTCTTTTTAGTTTTTCCTCAAGGTAAAGTCTTTCTAACTTTTATATGTGTTGTCGTAACTAGGTTATTTTATTCATGTTTCGAACCTGTCACAAATATTCTTTTTTATGGTTATAACCAGTGTCGATGCCATCATGGACTGAACCGATAACTTTTTGTGGCATTCGAATATACCGTGTGGCGTAGTTTTGTACCTTTACGTAAAATGTTCATTCGCGATTGCTTTTTTTTATCTATGATTTGAAACTGCCTCGAAACGCTGGTGATAACCCATTAGTTTAAGCTTAAAAAATAAAACTAAATATTGTCTTTCTTAGTTCTTTTCAACATGTCTGTATAAATTTTATTAAAAACAAAATTCATTTAAAAAAGGTATTTATATAATATATAATATTAATGATTTAAATACACTTAATTTTGTTATTAAAATAAATAAATTTTATTTAAATACACTTACTTTTGTTATTAAAATAAATAAATTTTATTTCTTTTGAAATAAAAATTAATATCATTAATATGATTATTTTTTAATAGAATAAAAGATAGACGTATCTACATTTATTTAATTAAAACTTAGATTGGGTTATGTTGTGATTGTTTATAAAAAATTGAGTAGTGTTAGGTTGTGTGTGAGGAAGAGAGATATATTATTATTAAATATTGGGTTGGATGTGGATAGTCCTACCTTTCTCCTACCCATCCTTGATTTATGAATATTAACTAAATCCTGAATCGAGATAGCATAAACCGAAGAATACACACCAATTTCTATTTGCTTGCCAAACACGGCTTACATATTTTCTCTTATAACTTTTAAGATATGAAAATTTATTTAACTTTAAGTATGTCGTTGTGACGTGCATATATATACCGTCTCGATTTTTTTCTGAAACCGAGTTGTCTGTCAACAAATGATCAATGTTTTCCTCCCCTTCGCCACACATTTGGCAATGGACCGTATCATATCTCTTTTATTTAAAGCCAATGTTGTCGGAAGGCGACCTAACTCCACTTTCCACATAAAAGTATTAACCTTTTTCGAAACCCAACAATTCCACATCTACCCACCTGCTCCCATTCTATCTCACATATCCTACAAAATCTTTTTCATAGACTTAATGGAAAACTTACCATTATTATCGTTGAGTCAATCCACCTATCTGGGTCTTGTGAGAAGGAGATATGTCGTAACATCTTTAAACAACCTAAATTGCCGAATCTGTTCTCCTTTTGATTTGCATCTTGTAATACCCATAATAAAATTTCCATTTAAAACATGACTTTAATAACGGATTTACATTAAGATAAACATATTGTACTTACATACATAACCTAAAATTCTTGGTTATTTAAAACTTCGCAAACATTAGAAAACATCATGACATAAAAGCGAAGATATGATTTACAAAAGACTAAACAAAAGCGGAAACTTGGTTTTTATATCATGTTCGGTTCATTCGGTGAGCTTAATCTTTATCCGTTCTTCATTTCAAACCTTACATGATCCAACAAAACATACAAACAAAATTTGCTCGGACCCCGCCGTAAGCTACGTCTGGCCACCGTAGCTTATGTCCAACAGGGATATTTGAGCAGCAAGGCCCATCTGTAACCAAAGGCTGGCCACCGTAGGTTACTGTGGGCTACAGACCATTACTCTTTTGCCTTTTTCGACAAAAAATTGTGTAACTTTTGTGTCACTTGTCCGTTTCACTCGAAATTTGTTTATAAATGATCGTAAAACATTTACCCACATTCTTAGCTCATAATCCACTACTCAGATTCATAAATTTTCTGTTTTACACTTTTGATTCTAATTTTATAAAATCAACTATTTGACCCATTTGCATAAATAAGCTAATAAGCTTATAGAATCGCATCCTTTTCACAGGAACATCACTTTTATGTTTGTTCCTCGCTATCCAACTTAATTTCCTCGTGTTTTACACATTCATTATTCGATAAGCAATCACACTTATTTAATCTGAATCCTTACTAAGGTTAAACTTTTCTGTTCCGAATTCTTTCACAAATTCTCCATCTCTTATTTATGACTCATTACCCGAGTCTATAAATTTATGATCCGCGTTCCCGTTACTCGGTTTACGCTTATATTGGAAAATTATACCCATCTACCGGGTTTACATTGAAGTCATTATTCACGCACCCATTACGGTAAACGTTAGACTTCATTGTGGTTCGTTTGGTAGTTTATGTGAAATTCATCACTTTCAAACAACCAAACCTAACACCTTTTCCTTATTTTGATTCGTTTGGAAGTTTATGTGAAATTCATCACTTTCAAACAACCAAACTTAATATCTTTACCTTATTTTGACCCGTTTGGAAGTTTAAGTGAAATCCATCACTTTCAAACAACCAAACTTAACATTTTTTCCTCATTTTGACCGGTTTGGAAGTTTATGTGAATTCCATCACTTTCAAACAACCAAACTTATGAATGTTGTATTATTAACAAATCAAACGCATCTAACACATAATTTAACGATGCACTACGAAACAATAAGCCACGTACCTTAGAGCTTTCACTTTAAACGCGTTTCCGTTCCGGCTTGGCCACTTGATGTTTCACCCAATTTGTCTATAGAGTTCAATCCGATTTATCGTTTAGAACTCATAATACAACATATGACATGTAACTTGTCAGAAATCTCATTTACATGATTCTTTCACACTTTTCAACAATCCATGATCACTTAGGCATTACATCAAGCACCTTGTGGGCAGATTTTCATACTACTCTTATCAAGTCTATGATTTAGCTATTAGTCATGTATTAACATCCTTTTAAGCCTCTATGTCTAGAATGTGTAATTAACATCTAGCATCTAGTATATTAACATCAAATACTACAATCTCACTATCACAATTCATGTGTTCATCATATTCATAAAAAACCCATTTGGCACAAACATTGTTAATCATTCAACACTCAAGTCATATCATTTGATCACTAATTTTTCATCAAGGGTTTGTTCCTAGACTTATATACATCTCAAATTCTGTCATAGCATTCACAATTATACTCAATTTAGAACTTGTGGTGTTCATATAGTTCATAATATCACCTAACATCAAAATCGACATACCTTATGATCCCTTTGTCTAGGTGATCGTTAATTTATGCTCATGCAAGAATTCTAGGCCCGAATTTCCTTTTGATTTTGAGGAAATTGATGATCTTAGGGTTCTTACTCTTGTCTGGTCGAGTTTTTAAATTTTCTTTTTATTACTACTAGTTTCCTAAGTGTCCATTTCAGTCCTCCATGTTTTGTTTATTATACAAAGACACTATTCAAATGTTTTATTAGTTATCCACAATTAACTAATCAAGTTAAATTCATAATGATAATCATGTATATAATATTTACCATTAAGATAAATATCATTATCAAATATTTGATATATTTAGGGACGCTACAAGTCCACCCTCTTTAAAGGGGGTTCGTCCCCGAAACATGCACATGTACCAAAGAGTGAAGGGTAGAGCCATTTCGTTTCTTCTTTGGACTCCCAAGTGGTGTCCGATCCCTTCCGATGCTCCCATTTGACCTTCACTTGGTCAATCTCCTTGTTTCTCAATCCTTTGACTTTTCGATCAAGAATTTCTATCGGTTTAACTATGTAGCTTAATTTGTTATCAATTTCAATATCATCAAGTGGTATATAAGCCGTTTCGTCCGCCAAGCATTTGCGAATGTGCAATACATGGAAGGTGTTATGTATCCAACTTAGCTCTTCCGGGAGTTCTAGTCGATAAGCCACCTTGCCCACCCGACTAATAATCTTGAATGGCCTGATGAATCGCGGGCTCATTTTTCCTCTCTTCCTAAATCGAATGATCCCCTTCCACGGAGACACCTTGAGCATTACCCTATCGCCTACTTAAAATTCGATAGATTTTGGTCTTTTATCCGCATAAAACTTTTGTCGATCTTCGGCCGCTTTTAAATGCGCTCGTATCGTGTCAATCTTTTTGTTTGTGGCTTTGATCACATCCTTATGGGCGAGTTCTCTCGGATCCACTTCGCACCACCATACTGGGGTTTGGCATTTTCTACCATAAAGCATTTCATACGGAGCCATACTAATGCTTGAATGATAATTGTTGTTGTATAAAAATTCAACTAACGGTAAGTAAGCGTCCCAACTACCGTTGTAACAACCCTCAAAAATATTCATGACGACAACCCGTAATCAAAAACCCTAAGTGCACGCGACAAAACTTGTTATAATTAATCTGAAAACTTAGCGATTAAGAAAACCTGGCGGCCGATGAACCAACCCGCACAAAATTACCCTTGTTAAACTCACAATTAAAAACCGAACCATTTGGGATCAAGACCCGAGCATACGCAATAGGAACCGGCATGAAAATCGAGAAAAACGCGCGATTGGACGAAAAAAGGCGGCCGAGGACACGTGTCACGACATCGCGCCACGTGTCAAACCTATACTAGACACGTGGCAGCCTAAGCCAGGCCGACCGCCCTGGCGCCACGCAAGAGACACCCTGGTTTCTCCCGCAACGCGCGGGAGATGCCAGTCTGGGCTATATATGGCCAGGTCTAAGAGAAGTTCAGTGCACCAGTTCGATCGAAAATCGATACTTCTTTCTCTCTCGTTCTGTCGCTCTAATGCCAGAACCCCTAAACCTCGAAACTCTGCTCCGTAGGAAGTGTACTAAACCCCTAATCACTGAAACGATACCCTGTCCGATTGATCCGAAACAAATCAACGGATGTTTAAGTGCTGCCTGAATAAGGCTATACTTTGTCAGCTACGTTGAGGTTTGATCTCGTGATTATTGTTAAAGTTGAGTTGGGTTACACACTAATACGGATTACATTCTGTGAAATTAGGGGATAGAATAAGAAGGCGTAAATTCACTAATAAAGTAGATGCTTAATTATCAGAAGGCTTGGAGCTATAAACTTACTGTTAATTAAGAGGCTTAGTATCAGGAGGCCCTAATTCTGCAAAGTCAGTCATTCTCTTTTTCTCAAATGATTTTACAAAACCCTAAATGTTTTATCAGTTGTATTTACAGTGATTAAGTCTTTGTATTCTGAAATTATAGCAAGTATGTGGGGTTTTGTATACATTACTTGTTATGCGTCACTATTGGACAACGAGTTAGCCAATTAGTGATATGACCACTAGTCACCGAAATTGGTGAGTGACAAATACTATTAAAAGTAATTTTGTTACTATTGGACAACGAGGTAGCCAATAGTAAGTAAACAAATGTAAAAGCCCTTAATGCTGTAAATATAAGAATGTGTCATTTTGTACAAATTGAATGAACTCACCAGTATTTACAATTGATCAAATGTTTTTAAACATGTTTAAGGTGATTACAATAGATCTGAATAAGAGTAGTGATACGACACCAGAAGGTTTAAAGAAGTAGCTTATTTTATCAATTAAATTAAGAAATTTTGTATTCAGGTTTATCCCGTATTAAAAGCTACCTTTGGAAAAGATGGGTTTTATTCCCATTTGTTACAAATAAAAATCCGGTGTTTTTAAACTCTGATATTTTTTCTAACTACGATCGTGATAAAATTTTCCGCTATGATATTTTCAAAATAACCACCACTGCCACTTGACTATTCACGGCTTCTGTCCAGGGTGTGGTCAGGGGTTGTGACATAAGTGGTATCAGAGCCACTGGTTTAAGCAATTAGGTGTTGTAATAATAACTAAGCTAAAACGAAAAAGTTAGGAAATTGCTATTAACTGATAGCACACAAGATAGTATTTAGACTTGAACTTAAGAAAGATGCCTTATATAAGCTTCGAGATGAGCTAATTATTTGTAAAGGTATAGTGTGATGGGTATTGGTATGCCGTGAGGATGATGACTAGAACATTGCAAGTACAATAAATAACTGATAACACTTAGCCACTATTGTTTCTTGTTTATTGGTTCTACTTGGTTCTGGAATATGATCCATCATGTGAACACAAATTTCCTTGTGTCTTGATTGAAAGCCTTAAAAAAAGATGCACCATCAAAGTCAGGACTTAAGAAAATTCTATTTATTGGAAATACAATGATAACTACCTCTCGGCAAGATTAGGTATGGTGTAGTAGACTCTACAGCTTATCCGGGTAATATAGGGTTACCTCTCCGGCAAGACTGGGTAAGATGGGGTATATGTTATGTTAAAAAGTTATAGAATGATACCATGACCTGATGTTTGACATGTTTTTGGGAATATGAACATGTTAAATACATTGACCTTATGAATGGTATGTATATTACAGTATATGAGACATATGATTGTATAGATATGTATATCTATATATAAGAAAGTCCAAAGACCATAGTGATTGACAATTTAGGATGAATTACGAGCATGTTTGCCAATGATAATTTTAGATTTCTTTATCATGAACCTCTCGTATACATTCCGATATGGATCACTATTCCACTTGATCATCCGTCTCGTAACTCGTGCGACAAGGTAACGATAGGAATCCTTTAAGTTGGGACGCCATAGAAAGTGTAAGAATTTCCAATGCGTCACCTTAGATTTACAATGCTAGTAGTAAAACTGTCACTACAAGTTGTGCTAGGCACAAAACGTATAACTAAGACTTACGATGATGAAAGTTATTCTACTTTCATTAAGAACTCTAGAGTAACCTACAACTAGATGCACTTACTTCGCATGTAATCCTACTAAGATTGCAAGTAATAAAGGAGTTGTTACAACAATACATGGGCTGCAAAGGCTAAAGTTGTCCTAACTATTAGTAAATACGCTGAGAAGGATGAAGTAATGTATGCTTCAAAAATAAGGCACTAAGATGGTGAGACTTGATCTTCCAAGCACAAGATCATGACATATGCCATGGAGTGGAAAGAAGTGAAAGAACTGACAGAAAGGAAATTATATCTAAAAGGAACAAGTGGAAACAAAATGTCCCGAATCACCAAATGATTGGTGGAAATTGTCATAAGGATACGACAAAATTCTATGGAGATGCAAGAATGGTACTAGCTCTGGCCTTCGCCAGAATCGGTACTAATTTCTTATTTTATTTAGGACTAGTCAGTAAGATCTGTGAGTCAGACCACAAACCATTAGCAATATGGAAAATTTAGAAAATACTTTGACCAAAGGACTGATACCTGGACACAAGGAAGAAGAACGTGGAGAAAGAAGAGTTGTGTGTGTTTCTATTAGGGAAGCAAAAATCATAGTCATCAATGTCACACCACGACCCGCAGCGGAAATAAGAGTCGGGGCATAATTGGGTTATCACCAAAGCACATGACATTTACTATTATGTTTCATAATTAATGAAGTCAAAGTTACATTCTCAAACATCCAAACATGTTCATTCAATACAAGGGACAATAACCAAACATAACAATCCAAATACTAAATCGTTTTATTTCTTCTAATCCAGGTCCTATGTGTTCCTAGCTGCTGCTGGTTCACCTGTATCATGTGTAAAATGGGAGGTTTTGGGTCAACATAAGTTGGCGAGTGAACCTTATTAGATAAACATTTGACAATGATATTATGGTTAGTTTATCAATAAAATATTGTGCATAATCATAAAGGAGCACATGTAAGTAATCAAACATTGGCAAATAGCATTTACAATTATAACATATATTAACACTGGATAGCATACATGAATATACCAATATCATATGATAACTAACATAAATGAACTGTGCGATCAAGGCTCAATCAAACGGAGCCGATCGTATTGCATGAACTGGAAATGTAAATTGAACTGTGTGCTCAAGGCTCAATCAAACGGAGCCGAACGTATTGCATGAACTGGAAATGTAAATTGAACTGTGCACTCAAGGCTCAATCAAACGGAGCCGAGCGTATTGCATGTATTGAAATGTAAAATGAAATGACCGATCAAGGCTCAATCAAACGGAGCCGATCGTGCGGGCACGCCAAGATCAACCGCATAATAAAATGGGGATCAAGCTCAACCTCGATGGATGGGGAGCTGCGGCCTCGGCAATTGCATGTACTGAAATGATAATTTGCATCCAATAATAACTACTTAACAGCAACAAACTAATACACATGTCATGATATGATGTATGCACAATAGTTTCGTTATAATATGTAAATAAACAAAGACACATGATACACCCCAAAACGTGATTAAAACGGGGAATTTGAAAGGTTCACTCACATTGGGTGCGTTGGACTGGAGATGGTGAGATGCGCACGATTTAGACGAGCGAGTCGACGAGGAATACTAACCTAAATAATAATGGAAAATATATTAAATGGATGGATTTTATTAAGGATTTTAATGGGATTTTTAGATATATTTTTGTGAGTTTATGGCTATTTTCTATCTTTAAAAATGTTATTTTTAAGTATTTTAAATGGATTTTTAAATTAAAATAAACAAATAAATATATAAAAAAAAATATATTATTATTTTTTTTTACTGTTGACCGTTGACCGGTTTGGTCAGCGGTAAATGCTGCGCCAAGCGGGATTCGAACCGGCGACCTTCCGTTCACGTGCACGTAGCTCTACCAACTGAGCTACGTGACTAACCCGTTAGAAACTCAGTTTTAATTACATTTATATACTTATTTGAATTAACCGAAAATACCTTTATTTACAAAAACGTTTTAATTCAATTGACCGGTGCTTGAGACAGGATTCGAACGCGCGACGTGAAGTTTATTTTGCACACAGTCCACCGCTGGACTGTGTGTCTAACCCGGTTATATTCTTGATTTATAATATACTTAACAACTACCTGTTCTAACCCGGGTTAGTTCATGATTAAAAAGGAATGTTATTATACAAAGCGTGCGCGTAGTAAGGTTCGAACTCGGGACGTGAATATGAAATTTGCACACAGTCCACCGCTGGACTGTGTGTCTAACCCGTTAATAAACCGGATTTTAATTACTCTTATACTCTGAAATAGCTTCATCTTCTTCGTCGGATTACACGGTTATCATAATTCAACTGGTTAAGTTTGATTTTGTGATTTACAAAGTTCTTAGACACTAACAGTAATTCAAGAGTAAGGAATGGAGAGAGTTTAAAGAACAGAAATTACCGATTGAAGATAATCACAGAAATCCGGCGAAGGTTCGTCGGTACTGGAAATGAACTCCGACTGTTGAATCAATTAACAGTGTGGATCGTTTATTCATAAAATTTAATCACGTAAACAAGGTTTAAAAGAAGTGCAGGATATCTTACCAGTTCACAGTGGGATTCCGGCAATCTCAGGAACTTTCCGGCGAGGGTAAGATTTCCGTTAAACGTTGGCTAAGATTGATTCTGATGATGGAGTTGTGTTAGAGATTGACTAATCACATGCTTTAAACAAAAAGAGCCGAAAGAATTACCGTGAGAATGTGAGTCCCGGTTTTCCGGTGATTTGCAGAAAAATTCCGGTGATCTGATTCCGAGAATTTTACGGTTCAGAAACTTGACGAAAATGAAATTGAGTGTTGTGGTGATAGTTATGAATCGTGCAAATGATCAGATCTTGAATTAAATTAGAGTTTGATAAATTTTTCGGTTTCAAATACCGGAAATGATGAAGCTTTATGTTCATTCAATTCGGACTTAATTAGAAACCGAAATACATCGGTTATAAGCTGGCCAGACGAATTCGAAATGGTTTGGCGATCGGTTTGCCGATTTCCGTTATTCAGATGGCATTAACGGTTGAATCGAGTTTGTGTATAAGATCCTTTTGCTTTCCTAGTGATAACAGAAAATACATTGTGGCGGAGTGGTTTAGTGAGAGATGGTTAAGTTGTTTTGAAGGCTGGGCTGACCCGGGTTCGAGTCCCGGCAGCTACAAATGTTTTTTATTTATTTTATTTTAACTTTTTATCAAATATAATTTTTATAGTTTAGTTTATTTATTAATTATGTATCGTTTAAACTCAAAATAATCATAAATAATTAACAAATCCTTTATAACATGGTACAAGATTACAAAACGGAGCGGGTTTTGGAGACCCGATTTTTACAAATGTTACAATCAACATTGTCTGAAACTGACATAGACACCAGAAAACAGGATAAAAACAATCGAAGATCCCAAGAGGAACGCGAGAGCATTGTTCTCACACAATAGGAGGCAACAATGATTCCGGAGGTGATTGTTGGTACATATCTTGTACATGATGTTGAAGCTAAAGTATTATTTAACTCTGGTGCAAACCAAAGTTTTATAAATACTAAGTTCTATCAAGCAATCAATCAATCTTTAATCAAGTGTAGGCAAGTCGGGAATCCACCTATATTCGTGGAGCACTTCGGGAAGAAAAGATGAAATTGCTAGGATACAAACTTAGTGTTATTTTACTTCATATGAACCTCGTTGGATTCGAGATAGTATTAGAATAGGAATGCTTAGCATCCAATCATGCTCAAATCTTAAGTAATCGAAATTTTGTTGAGATTCGTAAGTGATCACAAACCAAGGAAACAAGACTACCAAGCCGAGAAAGTTCATCTGTATAAAGAAAGATGCAAGTTATGTATGGAAGCGAGATGTAATGTATATGATCTCTGTGATCACTTACAAAAAGGAAAGAAACTGTTAGAAATTCTGCTAGTATTGGGATATCCATACATTTTCCCAAAGGATCTACCTGGACTACCACCTGATCGAGAAACATGAACTCAGAAATTACATAATATCAGGAACAACACCAATTGTTAAAGCACCCTTCTCTTAGCCCCAATAAAAATACTCATGCTGAAAAAGCAATTAGATGAATTGCTGGAAAAAGATTTCATACAACATCTTTGTAGGTAAGCACCAATATCATTTGTCAAGAAAAGTGAGTAGATGCATACATATATCGATTATCTCGGGAAATGAATAACGTTGCAATCAAGAATCGGTACCCAATACCGAGAATTAACGACTTATTCAACTTCAAGGAACCTGATTATTCAATCTAGGCTTAGGATACCATCAACTGAACATACAGGAAAAGGATATTCCTAAGATTTCTTTTCGAACTAGGTCCGATCATTATAATCATGTCTTTTAGTCTAACAAATGCCCCAGTTACATTTATGGACATGACGAACATGATATGTCGACTATACTTGAAAAAAAAATCGTAATCATTTTAGTAGATGATATACTCATTTATTCCAAATATAATGAAGATCATGCCAAACATCTTCATTTACTTCTAACACTGTTGAAAAAAGAAAAGCTTCATGCTAAATTCTTTAAGTATGAATCTTGGCTACTAGAAGTACAATTTCTAGTATTCATGTTGTCACACCCTGACCCGCAGCGGAAATGGTAGTCGAGGCATGATTGGGTTTTCATCAAAGCTCGTGACATTTACTATAATAAAGTTTCATATTTATTATTTTCTAATTTAAAGGAAAAATTACAACAATCATACAAGCACAATAATATTCATAAACTCTTTATATTTCTTCTAAGGCAATTTCCTATGTGTTCCTTGCTTCAACTTGTCCACCTGTATCATGTGTAAAAATAGGGTTTTGGGTCAACAAAAGTTGGCGAGTGAATCTCATTTAAACATTTGAAAGAATTAGTTATATTGGTTATTTAAATAAAAATGTGCATAAACCAAGTATGAGTATACGCATATGTAAATCTAACCATAAACCACATAATATCAATAAATGCACACACAAGCATGACAAATGATGAACAATGAGATCAAGGCTCAATCAAATGGAGTCGATCTAACGAGGCACCTGATGCTCAACTCGTATCCTACGAGGAACTGATGGGCCTTAAATGAATGATTGCACGCAACTTGACAAAAATTTAAACACACAATACAACACATAACCATACATAACACGTATGATCATATAATGGTGATAGCACAATTGTTTGAAAAAACGAAAAATGTAAACGACACATGATACACCCCAAAACATGAATAAAAAGGGGAATTTGTAAGGATTCACTCACAGTGGGTGCGTTTCCTTGATTTGTCGATGAACGTGCACGAGTATGGGATTTAACCACGAGAGAAAACTAGCCTAAATAATAACGTAATAATTAAATACATAAATAAATTTTAATTAAAAATTAATGTTTATAATTAATGCTTTTTATTAAGTTGATAGGTTTATTCTTGTGAAATTAATGCAAATTTCTAGGCTTTTAAGACCTTATTTTTGAGTATTTTTAATTAATTTTTAGTGAAAATAAAAAGGATTTTAATTAAAAAAAATTATCCTTTTTCAAGGTTTGACTGGTCAACGGCCGGTCGGATTCGCGTGAGTATTGGCATCGTGTGAGAATCGAACTCGTGACCTCCCGTATACGTGCACACAGCTCTACCAACTGAGCTACGTGTCTAACCTGAAAAAATCTCTGTTTTGATTATATATATATATATATATACTATTTAGCATAATGATTTTCTGTTTTAATTAAAAAGATTTTAAATGTTGAAAACCATATATACTAACACGTCTAGAACCCGCGACCAACACCTTGTGATGCACCCAGCCCTACTAACTGGGCTGGGTGTCTAACCCGTTTATAATAGAAATTATAATATACATAATAACTTACTGTAAGCGATTTAGTTTGGTTTTAAAAAAATGGATTTTATTTCAGAGAGTTGGTGATGTTCAAGGATCGAACTTGGTATCTATGCGGTGTAATTGCACACAGTCCACCACTGGACTGTGTGTCTAACCTGTTTAAAACAAAGATTGTTATTATATAAGACAATTAACCAAATCTTCATCTTCTTCATTTCTTAACCCAAAAACTGAAACCCGACTATTATCAATTTTAACAAGCTATGGGTTATCTGAATGATATCTAATACGTACTAAATACAAAATATAAAGAGATTTAGAGGTTTATACCAACTGAGGCGAGGTTCCGGTTTTCCGACGAGAAATTCTGACTAATAGAAAAAATGAACTACGGCGACTTGAGGTGAAGAACAGAGCTTATCCGAGAATTGTTTGAGAAGAGAATCAAAAGAATGGTGAATCTAAATGAGGTGTGGTGTCTCGGTATTTATAGATGAACAAAAGCTGGGTTATTTAATTTGAACGTAACTTTCCAATCATGATTCTGAATTCGGTTACATGCATTGATTTTGAATTTTAAGATTGAAACGGAAAAATGGTTAAGAATGATTGTTGTAACTGCCATTCATGATTGATTTCAATTTAAATCCGTTGCTGGTTTCTGATTTGGATTTCCAAGTTTGCAAGCTGATGTGTGTCTGTGTATAAGTTTTATTTGTTCTGCTTCTCGACACAAGTGGTGTGTGTATCTCAGTAGTGTTTCTGGTGTATGTGTTTGATGGGGACCTAGGTTCGAAACCCGGCTGCCGCTTTATTATTATTATTATTATTATTATTATTATTATTATTATTATTATTATTATTATTATTATTCATTATTATTTTTGGGGGTTAATTATGTTACTTATTTTTATTGGTTACTATTTTTATTATGCAATTTATATATATATATATATATATATATATATATATATATATATATATTAAACAACCCTAATGAATGCGTAACGAACTTTAATAAATACTTGATTTTCAAACGGAGCGGGTTTTGAAACCTGTTTTACATGAATGTTACACATGTGGACCCCACCAAAATTGAAGCTATCATCAAGCCCTAAAATCTCCTACGAAAATTTTCTTGGATTAGCAAGATATTATCAACAGGTTTTTTCCCGAATAGTAGATTCATTAACTAAGTTGACATAAGGAAACATAAAATTTCATAGTTATTGTGATGCATGATTTAGAATTAGGAGCAGTTAAAACTAGCACGTACTCTTAGGTTAAATCTGCAAATAGATTTAATGAAGCAATTGAGAAATACGCTGGAAATGAAAAATTTTCAGATAAGACTAAGAGATTAAAAAGCATGGAGAAAGAATTGGAGAAAGATGTAAAAGGAATTTGAAGATTCCATAAAAGGATAATTTGAGTACTTATTCAAGAAAACCTAGAAGAAAGGATTCTAGAAGTGATAGGATATATCATAGTTTGAAGAAGAATTACTGATAGATAGGAATGAAAAAAGATATAGCTAGTTACGTCTCTAATTGTTTAACTTGTTCGCAAGTTAAAGCTGAACATCATAAACCTTTAGGTTTACTTCAACAATTTGAAATGCCAATATGGAAATGGGATTGATAAAAAATGGATGTTGTTACCCAAATTTCCCAAAATAAGAACTAGCAAGACACAATTTGAGTAATTGTGGATCGACTAGCTAAGTCAGCAAAATTTTCTACCCATGAAGGAAACCTTTAAATATGAAAAGATTGGCTTAGTTGTTTGTGGACGGACTAGTTTCGTTATGTAGAGTCCCATTATCTATTGTATCGAATCAAGATAGTCATTTCGCTTTTCATTTTGGGGAAAGTTTTCAAAAAGTTAAGGAAACTCGACCGAATCTTAGTACATCATATAATGAGTAAAATGAATGAACAATGTAAACCTAGGAACAAATGCTAAGTGCATAGATATTGGTAGAAGCAGAACAATCTCTTGCCACTCGTAAGAATTCGCCAATAAACAAATAGTTATCATACAAGTATTAGTGTCGCCCCATTTGAAGCACTTTATGGATAAAAGTGCCATCCAGTATGTTAGGAAAAAATAGGAGAAAAGGCGACTATTAGGCCATGAGATCGACAGATAAAGAATGCTATTAGAAGTTTCTACATGGACAGATAAGCATCAGCTAAAGTTGACAGAAGGAATGGCTGGTATACATGATGTATTTCATGTATACAAAGGAAATGCTGAACTAATGAATCATTAGTCATATCTCTTCGAGATATAAAGGTAAATTAAAATTTAAGTCCATTGAAAGACCTTTACAGGTCGAATATGAGAATCTCAAAGCATAAGAGATTAGTTCTGGTCAAAGTGAATTAGGATTTAAATCGAGGACAAGAATGTACTAGTGAATTGGAAGCAAAGATAAGATGAAAATACCCATACTTGTTTCAGTGAATCTCGGGGATGAGATTTAAAACAAGGTGGGGAGGATGTAACAACACTCAAAAATATTCCCGACGACAACCCGTAATCAAAACCCCAAGTGCACCCGACGAAACTTGTTATAATTAATTAGAAAACTTAGCGGTTGAGAAAACATGGCGGCCGATGAACCATCCCGCACAAAAGTACCCTTGTTAACCTTATAACTAAAACCGAACCATTTGGGATCAAGACCCGAGCATACGCAATAGGAACCTGCATGAAAATTGAGAAAAACGCGCGATTGGACGAAAAAGGTGGCCAAGGACACGTGTCACGACATCTCGCCATGTGTCAGATCTATGCTCGACACATGGTAGCCTAAGCCAGGCCGACCGCCCTTGCGCCACGCGAGAGACACCCTGGTTTCTCCCATGACGCACAGGAGATGCCAGTCTGGGCTATATAAGGCCAGGTCTGGGAGAAGTTCAGTGCACCAATCTTGATCGAAAATTGATACTTCTTTCTTTCTTTCTCTCATTCTGTCGCTCTAATGCTAGAAACCCTAAACCTTGAAACTCTGCTCCGTAGGAAGTGTACTAAACCCTAATCATTGAAATGATACCCTGTCCGATTTATCTGAAACAAATCAACGGGTGTTTAAGTGCGGCCTGATATACTTTGTCATCCACATTGAGGTTTTGATCTCGTGATTATCGTTAAAGTTGAGTTGGGTTACACACTAATACGGATTACACTCTGTGAATTAGGGGATAAAATCAGAAGGCTTAAATTCATGATAAAGTAGATGCTCAATTATCAGAAGGCTTGGAGCTATAAACTTACTGTTAATCAAGAGGCCTAGTATCAGGAGGCCTGTTAAATCAAAACTCTAATTCTGCAAAGTGAGTCATTCTCTTTTTCTCAAATGATTTTACAAAACCCTAAATGTTTTATCAGTTGTATTTAATGTGATTAAGTCTTTGTAATCTGAAATTACTGCCTGTATGTGGGGTTTTGTATACATTACTTGTTATGCATCACTATTGGATAACGAGTTAGCCAGTTAGTGATATAACCACTAGTCACCGAAATGGGCAAGTGAAAAATACTACTAAAAGTAATTTCTTTACTATTGGACAACGAGATAGCCAATAGTAAGTAAACAAATGTAAAACCCTTAATGTTGTAAATATAAGAATGTGTCATTTTGTACAAATCGAATAAACTCACCAGTATTTCTTGTTGATCAAATGTTTTTAAAGATGTTTTAAGTGATTACAATAGATCTAAATTAGAGTAATACCCTTAATGTTGTAAATATAAGAATGTGTCATTTTGTACAAATCGAATAAACTCACCAGTATTTCTTGTTGATCAAATGTTTTTAAAGATGTTTTAAGTGATTACAATAGATCTGAACTAGAGTAATGATACGACACCAGAAGGCTTAAAGAAGTGGCTTATTTTATCAATTAAAAGTAAGAAATTTTGTATTCGGGTTTGTCCCCTATTAAAAGCTATCATTGTAGAACATGGGTTTTATTCCCATTTGTTATAAATAAAAATCCGATGTTTCTAAACTCTGATATTTTTCCTAACTACGATCGTGATAAAATTTTTGGCTACGATATTTTCAAAATAACCACCAATACCACTTGACTGTTCACGGCTTCCGTCCAGGGTGTGGTCGGGGGTTGTGGCAACCGCCAAAATCAATGACGCATGCCCGAAGCATATCTTCTAAAGTTTGAATTGTGCGTTCGCTTTGCCCATCGGTTTGAGGGTGATATTCTGTACTAATAAATAAATTGGTACCCATTTGCTCTTGAAAGTCGCGCCAAAAATTGAAGTGAACCGGGTATCTCTATCGGACACGATCGCTACGATTTCGTTCATATACACCTCTGACATCTTTTCAGAAGTACACGTTTCACGAATAGGAATAAAGTGTGCGCTCTTTGTTAGTCTATCTAAGACCACCAATATAGTGCCAAATTCCTTATGTCGTTCTCAGCAATTTGGTTAACAGGTCCTTGGTAACATGTTCCCATTTCCAAACTGGTATGTCTAGCGGTTGGAGCTTGCTATAAGGCTTTTGATGTTCCACTTTTACTTATAAACAAGTAAAGCATTTTTCGACATAGTTTACTACGTATCTTTTTATCCCGGGCAACTGTTAGGACGTTTTGAGACCGTTGATACTTGAGTTTAATAGTTTGAGCTGGTTTTGTAATAGTTAGAAAATCTAGAAGGGCCAAATATGCATTTTGTGAAACTTGTAACTGGGCGGCGTATTTAATATCCCAGTGTATTTAATAAATACGTTGGGTAGTCGGATGTGTATATATATATATGCTTATCAATGAAACCCTAGTCCAAGGTTCTTGGACAGATTTTGGTGATTGCTCTTGTTTTGTGCTTGTTGTTCTTGTGCATAATCCGAAATATCCAGGTGCATTCAGTGATTATATCATTTCGGATTCCATATACAACACTTGTTGTTTGATCCATACAAGAATCTTCATCTTAATTCTTTGGTTTTTCTTAACTTTTACACATTCAAAAAACTAATCTATAGTTGTTTGGGTGATAACAATCAACCACTGTGATCCGAATCTGATTTGGGACTCACAATTTGGTATCAGAGCCTTTGTGCTCTTTATTGTTTGAGTTTTTGTTAAGATTCTTCAAGTTTTGAAGGTTTTTCAAAAGTTTCAAGGTTTTTCAAATTTTTGGACTTAAAATGGCTTGATCTGGTGTGTTTAATCATTGGGTTGTCGTTAATCAGTGTTTTGGTAAATATTTGGGTCATTTTGGTACAAAGAAGCATGGTTTTTGAGTCGTTTTTGGGTGATTAGAGAGTTTTTGTTCGTACTTAAAACCCGCTGGGCGTATTTATTGATGAATACAGCGTAGATATCTTTGAATATAGCGGATTTAACTTACATATCGCGTAATTAACAAATACGCCGGGTAAACACCAGCGGATTTGTTGATTTCTAGCGAAATAGTGTCAGCGCATTTAATTGAAGGCGACTTCGAAGTCAGTGATAAAAATCCTCAACGATTTTATCACGGTGATCGGCGTATTTAGCCAAACTTATGTTTGTTTTTCATGTTCCAGCGGATTTAGCTAATTTTGTAGGATAAAGTAGCCAGGCATCTCCAGCGTATTTAATTCTATTGCAGCGTATTTGTCATCAGATCTATACTTCCCAGCGTATTTAATCTCTGATTAACCAAGATGTCTCTTAATCAACTTAACCCAATAGCCCAAGCCGAGTTGGAAACAGGAACGACTACAAGACCTCCCAAGTTGAAAGGATCTGAGGATTTCAGCAGTTGGAAGAACAGAATCAAATCTTTCTTTGAGTATATTAACTATACTCAATGGATGTCCGTCACCGTGGGTCCACACGTTCTAATGATAATTCGCGACGATATTCGTACAATTAACGAAGATCCATCAACGTTCACCGAAGAAGACAGAGCTCTCATTCAACGTGATCGCAGGGCTCATGCTGCTCTTACAATGGCCCTGTCCAAGGACGACAACAACTTGTTCGAAGAGTACACTTCCGCTCATGAATTGTGGTTGGCTCTTATTGACCGCTATGAAGGAAACGAGGAGCTCATGGACAACAAAAGAGGCATGGTTCAGAAAGAGTACGACATGTTCGGGAGTTTTCGTGGTGAAAGCTTATCAGATCACATCAGTCGAGTTTTGGGAGTGCTGACTAAAATGAAGAAAGTGGGAAATCATGTTGCAAACTATGCATCCATCAAGAAGCTTCTAGACTCACTCCCTAAAGAATGGAGCCTTCAGTGTATGATGATTAAAAGAACTTTCCTGACCAGCACAACTCCTATCACACTCTCGGAACTGATCAACACTCTGAAAGCCTTTGAAATGGATATTATCAAGAGAGAAATGAACCAAACAGGGTATTCAAAGAAACTTACTCAATCAGCTGCTGCTACCTCTGCTCCCAAAAATATGGCGTTTCTTGCTCCCATAACCTCCTGTGGATTGAATCCTCAAAGTGCTGCCGAATCTTAACCCAACGCTTCCGCAAGCTCTGTAAAGGCCTCATCATCCAACGAGAAGACTACCGTGGCCAGTGATGCTCAAGCACTTAAGATATCCACCGAACATGTCGCTCTGTTTAACACCTTCTTGAACAGCTATGAGGCTCTCATGTCAGGTGAGTTGAAAAGAGATTTTCTCACTGCTGAAGACATGTATCAGGTGGATCCTGATGATATGGAGGAGATGGACTTGAAGTGGCAGATGGCGATGATCACTCTTCGATTAAAGAAATTTCAAGACAAAACAGGAAAAAACTAGCTCTGGGAAAAGCTGGATTTGACAAGTCCAAGCAAAGATGTTACGATTGCAAAAATCTGGGTCATTTCAATAGGGAATGCCCTTTGCTGAAGAATGAAAATGCTGAACTCAATCAGACAAGAAGGACGGTGGCTATTGAAGGGAGTGATAGTGTTGCTGAAAATAACCAAAAAGCTTTAGTGGTGGAAGACTATGACTGGTCAGAGGAAATACCTGAGGCTAAAGGAGAAGTCAACAAAGCACTCATGGCAAACATCTCTACTGTGTCTGTCACGTCCGCATCAAACTGTGTGGAAAAGCAAACAGCCAGGATTCCCAAAGATGACAGGGGTCTGAAAAGCATCACCAATCCTGCTGAACCAACTTCAGAGAAGGGAAAACAGAAAGCTGAGATGATTGATTCGAAACTGACAGCTCAAGAAGCAATCAGTATCAACAAGAATGAAACGGTTGGAACTTCTACAACCGCCATGAAGTCAGAATCTGAGGATAAGGATTTGGTAAATAGCATACATATGAATTTAAAGAAAAGATGTGCTCCAAACCGTGTTTGAACATCGTGGCACATTACAAATCACTCAACCATGACATAATTAAAGAAAAAGAAAAGGTTTTGAAAATTAATCAAGAACTAAAAGAAAATGAAGCTGCATATCAAAGAAAGTTGAACTCAACAGTGGCTGAAATGCAGACTTCAAAAGAATTTGTTTTCAGAAAAGATTTTATCATAAATGATTTGACCGAAAAATTAGAAAAAACACAAAACGAAAATAACAAATTGCAAATTATTATTGATAAATGGAAAATTAGTCAAAAAGCACTGGTTGATATTATAAATTGCCAACGACCGACATTCATAAAGGATGGAATCGGATATAAGGATAAGCTTGGAAACAAAAGAAAAATATTTCCTCCTCCGCACAGCAAAAATTATGTCCCTATGCCATCTCCTCATCCAAAAATGACTTAATCGATAAAAATGATCTTTTGGATCAAAATGTTTTTTACAAAACCCAAAACAATACTAACATGTCTGAAAGCAATGCAGATTTGTGTGAGGGTCAAGAAGATGTGTGCGATGAGGAAGATGATTGTGGAGGTTCAAAAATAGGAATCGGCTACTCAGGCGACAGTTATTCAACAGTTAACTGGTTCGCCTAGAATTGTAACAAGACAAACAGTACTTCTATTCAGGATAACTGTAATAGTTTGACTAGGATTGATGACTATAACGGCTTTATGCCAAAATTTAACATTCGGGATGACTGTAATGGCCTACGCCTACACTTAAGACTCACAACCAAGTGCATGTTGAGGTTGAGAGTCATGACTTAAACTCTGTTTTTAATGATGAAAATGTTATGCTTGAATCTCCTGTATTTGTCCCAGAATTGAAGAAAAACATATTTGGAAAGTTCCTTACAGAGGAAATTCCCGAGTTTGTTCCATCAGGTACAGGTACATCAGAGACTGATAAAGACTTTACTAAAGAAAACAATAAAGATGATTCAAGTACAACAACTTCAGAAAGTGATGGAGAAATGTCAAGTGAAAGTCAAGAATCAATCTCGTCATTAGATAGTGAGGACAGTGAAGACGACATTGAGGATGAAAATCATCTTGACAAGAAATTGAAGAAAGTCAAAGATTCAAGCCATGTTATGCCATCAAATTCATCTGCACACTCGGCACCCAGGAAGAAAAGATCAAATTGCAAACAATGCTTTCGCTGTGGTCATTTAGAACATACTGCGAAACATGTCTTATTTCAAGAGCATCAGAATCGGAATCACTGCTTTGGCATAGGCTTTTGGGGCATGTGAACTTCAAAAATATAAATAAGCTTTCTAAATTAAATTTAGTAAAAGGATTACCTATGAATCCCTTTTTCGGAAAAATGTATCGCATGTGCCCAAGGAAAGCAACACAAAAAGCCTCATAAATCCAAAGCAGTGAATACGATATCTGCCCCCCTGTAATTACTGCACATGGATCTTTTCGGCCCTATAAGTGTTAAAATTTTAGCTAAAAGATCTTATTGTTTGGTAATTACAGATGATTTCTCACGTTTTTCATGGGTGTATTTCCTCGAAGCCAAAAGTGAGACAGCTTCCATTCTGAAAAGCTTCATCCCTATGATTGAAAACGTAATCAAGCTGAAGGTGAAATCCGTAAGAAGCGACAACGGGACAGAATTCAAAAATCATACGTTTGTTTCCTTCTGTGAAGAAATAGGAATATGCCTTCAAACCAGAACTCCTCAGCATGCTGGGGTAGCGGAACGAAAGAACAGAACACTCATTGAAGCTGCTCGAACTATGCTTGTAGACTCCAAGCTTCCCATAATCTTCTAGGCTGAACTAGTCAACACAGCATGCTATGTTTTGAATCGAGTTCTCATTGTCAAACCTCATGGAAAGACAGCTTATGAACTCCTTTTCAAAAGGAAGCCTCTGATAGATTTCTTTAGACCGTTCGGATGTTTCTGTACACTCCTCAACACTGAAGATAATCTTATCAAGTTTGAAGCAGTCGGTGATGTGTGCTACTTCATGGGCTACTCATCTTCTCAAAAGGCATATCAAGTCTACAACAAACGAACCAAGATGGTGATTGAATCATATTACGTCGACTTTCAAGAAGGAAACTCCACCAACACTGGAAGCGCTCCAAACTGGTTTTATGACGTAGACTTTGTATTCAACACTTTCGACATTGCTGAACCTCTCACTGAATCCGAACCTGCAGAATTAACCCCATTAGAGCCATCGTTTGATCCTTCAGACATTGGTTTCACTCCTTTTACAACTCGTTTCACCCCAGTCTCTGCCACTCCTACCCTTCATGTTATCAAAATAGATGGTGACACATCGGCTGATAACGCATCTGCACATGATGATTCTTCTTCACAGCAAATCGTGGATGAACCACCTAAAGAAGACGAAACTCCAATTATCTACGTCGACGAACATTTCTCTAATCTGCCTCAACAAGTAGAAACTCACACCAACGCAGGATACAAGTCAAATCGAAACCATCCAATTGAAAATGTCATGGGTTCTGTGGAAGATGGAATTCGAACTCGCGGTCAAACACATACCATCAACAAAGGTCTGTATGCAGCTTTTCTCTCGCAGTCTGTCCCAAGAGACATTGAAGAAGCCATTCAAGACTCTAGTTGTGTATAAGCAATGCAAGAAGAATTAGCTCAATTTCGGAAGCTTAAAGTCTGGGAACTCGTTGATTTGCCAGATGGAAAGTATCCCATTGGTACCAAGTGGGTGTTTCGTAACAAAATGGACGATCGTGGTGTAGTTATCAAGAATAAGGCAAGATTGGTAGTTCAAGGTTTTCGGCAGGAGGAGGGGATTGACTATGAGGAAGTTTTGCACCAGTTGCACGCTTAGAAGCTATCAGAATCTTCTTAGCCTACGCTTCGTTCAAAAACTTTAAGGTGTTTCAGATGGATGTAAAGAGTGCATGGGAAAGTGAAAGAAGAAGTCTATGTTTGTCAACCTCCAGGTTTTGAAGATCCTCACTTCCCTGCAAGATACTATAAGCTTGACAAAGCACTCTATGGTCTTCATCAAGCTCCTCGAGCATGGTATGAGACTTTGTCAACATATCTTCTGGATTATGGGTACTCAAGAGGCAAAATAGATATGACTCTTTTCACGAAAAGGATCGGAGATAATGTAATGCTGGTGTAGATCTACGTAGACGATGTCATCGTTGGGTCAACTGATGAAGCTCTTTGCAGGGAGTTCGAGAAAGTTATGAAGGAAAAATTCAAGATGAGCATGATGGGAGAACTTATGTTTTTCTTGGGATTAGAAGTGAAGCAGAGAGAAGATGGCATCCTCATTCATCAGGCTAAATACATCAGAGATATTCTCTCCAAGTAAAACATGAATGACTACAAATCTGTCGGCACACCCTTTGCAGCTCAGACGGAACTTACATCTGATCTTCAAAAAAACCCGTGAACAAGTCTTTCTATCGATCAATGATAGGCTCGTTGATGTATCTGACCGCAAGTAGGCCTGACATTATGTGGGTTATCTGTCTCTGTGCACGATTTCAGACGGATCCAAAAGAATCTCATGAAGCTGCTGTCAAAAGAATCTTACGCTATCTGAAAAGAACACCCAAGCTTGGTTTGTGGTACCCTAAAGATAGTAATTTTGATTTAACTACTTATTCTGATAGTGATCATGCAGGTTGCAAAGTTCACAGAAAGTCTGTCTCAGGAGGCTGTCAATTCTTAGGAAATCGTCTTATATCGTGGCAGAGCAAGAAGCAGACAACAGTCTCCACATCTACTGCTCAAGCCGAATATACGGCAGCTTACAGTTGCTGTTCACAAGTTCTTTGGATACAAAATCAGTTGTTGGATTACGGAATCAACGTTATGAAGACTCCCATATTCATCGACAATGAGGCGTGTCTAGGAATTGTGAAGAACCCTATCCACCACTCAAGAACTTTTCACATCGAAATTCGCATTCATGCGATCAGAGATGAGTATGAGAAAGGATACAATCAAGTGGTGTCGGTGGATACCATGCAACAAAAAGCTGATATTTTCACGAAAGCCTTCGACAAAACTCGCTTCAACCAGTTGGTAACCTGGTTGGAAATGGTCAATTTCCTTGAGTGGAAATGATTTGAAAAATAATAATAATAATAATAATAATAATAATAATAATAATAATAATAAAATAATTTTTTTTTTGCAAATTTAAATAATTTCATATGCCCAACAAAAAGATTTTCTGCAAATTTAAAATCTCTTTTCAAGCTCTGGATTCTCGAAAATAAAATTTTAAGGGGGAAGTCTTCCAGAAAATATCTTCAAAATAGAATCCTTTGTTTGACACCTGCATGAGAAATGATAGAAAAATTGCTGACACTTTGTTTGATCTTAAAATAGAACCAGATTGAGGCTCCAAGCAACGACGTGTCAGTAGATTCAGCAATACCTTCAAGTAAACTGCGAATAGGAGACAAAAGCTAATGATCACACAAGAATTCTGGATACCCACAATGATGTGCAACTTGCGGGTAACACGTTGCGGCGTATGGCTTAATAGTCTTAAATCTTGCGTTGATAGATTGCCAAAGACCGAGATTTTGGGTCTTTATATTTACTAATCATTTGGGGATATCATAGTTGCTCTTTTGCTGCATCAAGAAATATGCCGACCTAGACACATCTATGATATCTTTTCAAAAAGAGCCAATGCGGCCAAAACCCCACACAAATGAAGATCTCATGCGAGAATCATTCATGTGCTTAATTCGTACCGTCTAAGGTATCTGTCATAGCCCTCGTTAGACTTTGGTCTCTTTGCTATACGGAAGTATTGACCTGATCACCAATTGTCTAACATTGAAATTTCAAGAACGAATGAAGTCAATATACTCACCTACTATGAGGAACCTTTGTGCATACCTTGATCGCGGGGGTATGTCCTGATGTGGGACTCACGGGCACAACATTCTATCAGTCTAGCATGAGTGGGGGGAACATCGAAATCCTTGTCAATATTACCACAACATGATAAAATGTTCTCTGAAAGCATGTTGAAAGAAAGGTGCATGGATTTAAAAGGACAAACATACTGACAGTTTTTCTTGTACCTTAATTATTCAAGATATTTAATATTTTATCTCAAACTAGCGAAGTGTTACCAGTATGATCTTCTGCAGGAAAGTCACAGGATCGAATCAGTAAACATAAGTGCTATGTGAAAAAGGAAGCTTCCTTGCCCTAAAAATAATTTTCAGAATTCAAATTGCAAATCTCCATTTTTCTTAACCTTATTGCACTATTTCTAACTAAAAAGGGGGCACGTTTTTCGAGAAAAGTTAAAATTTTGAGAGTATTTGTTTCTGAATTACTTAACTTTGAAGATATCTCAAAAATAACTTACCCGGCGTAATTATAGTTCCAGCGTATTTATTAAATACGCTGGAAGGTATATATATATCAGATTCATTTTATGTAAACTTTTTCAAAAATCCATCATCTTCTTCATCTCATCAAAAACCCACTTCAAAATTCGAACTTTATCAAATCTTTTGAGCAGTATTTGTGAAGATCAATCTCGTATGGTTTCCTTGTTTAAGTTCTGATTGTCTATTGATCATACATCACAAATCACGTACTGAATCGACACAAAATCACTGAAAATTGATTAATTATGTGTTCAAAAGTTCGGGTTATGGGTTTATCAAGAAAATTATGATGCTGGCGTATTTATTATGAATATGGCTTAAGTGGGGGGGACATCGAAATTCTTGTCAATATTACCACAACATGATAAAATGTATTTAGTGTTACCGGAGTATTTGACAAATAGGACGGTCAACCAGCGTAGAAAACTATCTTCGTTGGATGCTTTCTCGAGTCAAAACCTAAATACGCGACATAGTTGCAGCGTAAATAATCCACTTTCGGCGTAATTGTCATTGTGTTCTATGTATATAGTCGTGTGTCCGGCGTAAATGACATCGTTGTCTAGCGTATTTAGTGGCGAACTTATATTTTCGTTTAGTTTCATTTCTGTTTTTATTATGTATACATTAATATGTATATATTTTGTTTCTATTTTTTTATTCAATTTTTTATTTTTATTTATTGTGTATATATATATATGTATGTATTTATATATCTTTCCTATCTAACTATCGTGATTTATAACTGAAATCTGACCTTTTTTGGTTTTCTTGTTTACAGAAATGGTGAAGAAAATTATTTGGGATAAAACAAGAAAGCATAATCAGCCATGCAAGTTGGTCCCGCCACCAAATGATTTTGAAGACGTGGCGGAATGAATAAATTCAAGCAGAATAAACTATGCCATTCAAGCCGATCCAATCATATACAACGTTCACATTGAAGAATTTTGGAAAACAGCGAAGGTGTCAACGATCAACGAAGTGAAAAGAATCACGGCTACAGTACGGAACAAGAAAGTCGTAGTGACAGAGGACAATGTGCGTAGAGTCCTCAGCCTCGGAGACGACCATAGTGACCTGCTCAGAGTTAAGAAAGATGACATCCTCGACGGGTTTAAAGGAATGAGGTATGTTGGAGACTTTAGAGAGAAAAAACAAGATCAAACGAAAAGGTCTTACAAAGGACTGGAGATTCATTCTTCATGTATTTGATATGAGCTTAGCACACAGAAAGGGCGGATACGATGGTTTGAACTTAGAATGGTCGGCTGTTATGCTCAACCTCTGCACCAAACAACCATTCAATATCCCAGGTCTTATCTTTTACTGCATGGTTGACAACGCAAACTCCTCCACATGGGCCATGTACCCACGTTTTGTTCAGCTTCTCATCAATGAACAGCATCCGAATCTCCCATATGATAACGACTTGTATAAGTTTCAGTTGCCGACGGGACGCTAGATTACAGAACTAAAAACTGAAGAGTGGGTGCTGCTGCATCAATGGATGTATAGGGAAGAAAGATTCCCTCTTGTGAAAGCGCTTATGGAAATATAGAGAAGGTGTTAAAAGAAAAAGACAAGGAGATGTTGAGGAAGAAGCAGATGAGGAAGAAGAAGAAACAGAGCAGTTGATCCGAAAGAACAAAGAAAAGCAGCCCGTAAAAGAAGGGGACTCGTCAAAGAAAAGAAAAGACACCCCTTCTCAAGAACGTTTGATGGAGAGCAGCTTTCGGTCCGGAGGCACTAGAGAACATCGAGAACACATTGAAAATCTCCGTGCTATTCATGAGGCAGAAGAAAGAGAGAGAAGAGAAGCAAAAAGAAAGAGGCGACAGGTGACGGGATCTGAAACGCCAGTGATGATCACAACCGAACAGGAACAATTAGATAGATTTGTTGACCTACTGATTGTAGATCCAGAGGCTCCCAACAGATCACCCCCTCAGAAGCGAAAGAAAACAGGGGAAGGACCGTCAAAAGAAGCTCAACAAAGGCAGATGCCTCAACAAGTTCCTCTACCACGCCCATTTCAGGAACTTATGATATACTGGCAAAAGATATTGGAAAAGGTCCAGCTCAAGAGATTTGCCTTCTGAAACATCAAGTGAGCAACACGAACGTAATTCGTGAAAAGCTGAGAGAGCAAAGAAAGAAAAACAAGGAGCTCCATGCTTATGTCAAAGAACATACAAGATTTACCCGATTTCAGCAGGATGGTATGGAAAAGATGTACAGAATGATCAGAGAGCTATGCACCAGGGCAGATATACAACCAATGTTCTCATCCACATATATCTTTGATTATGAAAAGTTCAAGATTGAAGAAGAAAGGCAAAAGGCTGAGGATGCATAGAAAAAGAAAAAGCGTTTAGAATCTGCAGTAAATGTCACTAAAGAAGACGAAAGTGAAGAAGAGGAGGTGGATAGAGATGAGATGCCAGCTCGTTTTGTCGAATCGGGTTTGGAAGAAGATATCCTTTATGAGACTGAAGATGGCAATTCAGTGACTCCAATGCATCCTGAGTGGTTCAGAAAAGAAAGAGAAAACTTCCATATTTCTACCAGGTTGTTACAGTTGAAAAGACTGAAGTTACCGACAAGATAATCAGCTGGAAGTACTGTAATCTGAAAGGAATGTTTATGTGAAGAGACGAGGTGGAGTTATTCAGTACTTCAAAACTAGAGCTGATATGAAAAGCCTTCGAAGATGGGATATACGGGAGCTGGGCAGATTAGACATGATAAACCCAACAAACAACCTTATGATCTCTTTGTCTAGGTGATCGTTAATTTATGCTCATGCAAGAATTATAGGCCCGATTTTCCTTTTGATTTTGAGGAAATTGATGATTTTAGGGTTCTTAGAGCCCCCCCCCCCCTTCCTACTCTTGTCTGGTCGACCAAAACACACATCAGTGTGTGTTTTGAGTTTTTAAATTTTCTTTTTATTACTACTAGTTTCCTAAGTGTCCATTTCAGTCCTCCATGTTTTGTTTATTATACAAAGACACTATTCAAATGTTTTATTAGTTATCCACAATTAACTAATCAAGTTAAATTCATAATGATAATCATGTATATAATATTTACCATTAAGATAAATATTAATATTAAATATTTGATATATTTAGGGACGTTACACATCTATTCCAAATTGCCGACCTTACCAACGGAATCATCTGACGCTACCTTTTTAACAACGTTTTCCCCTTGAATACTTACACCTCCCAAGGAATAAATATTGATCTCCCCACAAGAGGTAATTCCTTTTGACCACTAGGCCAAAGCCTAAGTGGCATCTGACGCTACTTTTACCCAAATTCTTTTAATCTTGTCACTCGTCTTACAACAAACATTTCCACCTAAATAAGTGGATTCCATCCCAACTCTTTTTTTTTCGATCTCTTATGTTTCTTCTCGAACCAATGTCTACTACGCTTGCTGCACCAACTCGGGAAAGACCACATTTTTCATTCACCGGCTAACTACAACCGAAACAATGAAAGCGTTGCATTGGGGCTGCTCGAAGAGTTCTGACAAGCCGTGGTAACTCCAACCTACTACTCCGCTTTAAAAGTGTTAGGGTTGGTGTCAAAGATTTATGGGGTTGTTTACTCATTTTCGAAATTTCATGAAGTCGATGCTAAATTTTGATGGCTGTCTTTTGAGATTTTATCGTACATATATAATATAATGCTAAAAGAATCTTTTTGACATGAGGTGTGACCGATCCCCATTTCCAAGCTATAGGTTCGTCCCTGACCCAAAGCATAGAGTCATATTTTGTCACTAATTGTATACCTTTAAACTTGTCAAATCCAAACCAAATCGATTATAACCTGATGTCAAAATTGTCAAACCCAATCCCCTCCCCCTCCAAAATGGGTTGGAATTCGAACCTGTTTCACCAAAACCAGGTTTGCCTTTCTTTGACCCAAGGCGAACAAATTTTGGGGGCTTTTTTTGGATTATTATAAACGCTACTTTTACACGTGTTCGGACCCAAAAATTTTTAACACATAATGATTTGCTTGTATAAGAAATCAAACAAATCTAAAATAATAAATTTGCATTAATATTAATAATTAGCATATAAATTTTCTTTTAATTGAAAGTATTGTTTTTTGAAAGCTCTATACTCAAGCTTGATTTACTTATACATTATGTTCGGTCCTCAACCTAACCTTGTAAAAAAAAACTTGATTTGTGAATTATAATTGTGCCACTAATTATTAAAAGCTCATTATTGATTAAAATATTTATGGTGGGTCATTCCTCAAGTTTTTTTATGTTAGCTATTTGTAAAGCAACATCAAATAGGGCCCACATAACGTTGGGTGGCCTTTATATATAGTAGCATCAATAGTTGGTATCCCATGGCGTCTTTTTCAACCTCCAGAATTATCGCAGGATTGTTGGTGGTGTTATGGAGTGGTAGGTTGTATGCTAATGGATGCTATCCATCCATCATCAGCTTTGGTGACTCCATTGCTGACACTGGGAACCTGAAACATCTCGCTTCCTTATCCGAAGATGTTGGATTTCCATGTGATCCGCCTTACGGCCAAAATTTCATCAGCCAGTCCACCGGCCGCTGCTCCAATGGCCGTCTCATCATTGATTTCCTAGGTAACTCCTCTCTCCGTCTATGTGAAATGATGGTGTTTTTAGTAGTGTTCAATATGATTGTTGGTTAGAGATGATGACTATTGTAATCACCGACGGATGTTTATAATCCTTTTGCTTTTGTTCGACCCGTCGGTAAATTTTACATAGAATAAAGTTTGGTTTCTAGTGATGATAGTATTTATCAATTTACGGCCAAAGCAATATATATATATATATATATATATATATATATATATATATATATATGTTTAGGACCTGTAAAAAAGACTAAAAGTGTGAGAAAAATAAGAAAAACTTTAGTGATGACACATGTCCCTATCTATTTTATTAGTTTAAGGGTAAGATAGTAATTTAACCCAGATCCTAATTAAAGATATAATCTTATAACCGAATTCATCAGTTATTTTAGGAATTTATTTCATCAGTTATTTTAGGAATTCATCATCAATTCGTATATAATACCATACGAATTCCAAAAAAGCCACAACTTTAATCGTAATACAGTCGTGGTGTTCTAACATGTGTAATGATTTTTGTTATTTTTGCAGATTTAAAACACCATACAATTCCAAAAGCACCATGAATTGAATCATAATACAGTCATGGTGTTTTAACATTTAGAATGATTCTATTGTTATTTCAAATCAGTTCGTATAAAACACCATACGAATTCCAAAAAACACCACAACTTTAATCGTAATACAGCCGTGGTGTTCTAACATTCTAATGATTTTTGTTATTTTTGCAGGTATAAAACACCATACAAAATCCAGAAACACTATGAATTGAATCATAATACAGTCTTGGTGTTTTAACATTTAGAATGATTCTATTGCTATTCAAGATCAGTTCGTATAAAACACCATATGAATTCCAAAAAACACCATAACTTTAATCGTAATACAACCGTGGTGTTCTAACATGTGTAATGATTTTTGTTATTTTTACAGGTATAAAACACCATACAAATTCCAAAAACACCATGAATTGAATCATAATACAGTCATGGTGTTTTAACATTTAGAATGATTCTATTGCTATTCCAGATGTTAAAACACCATCACTGTAATCACAATACAATGTTACATACTCTAGATGTTAAAACACCATGACTTGAATCATAATTCATTATTTGCAATGCTATGGTGTCTTCTTTATGTTCATGGTGTTTTACTGTAAAATACAACGCCTTGAATCACAAGACAATCAAACCACAATTGTATGAACATAGAAAAAACACCACGGACTAAAACATCCAATGGAGACGTAATTTTTTTCTCTACATAAGTATAACAATATGGTACTCATACTAAAGATTAAAAAACACTCGTTATTATGGTGTAATGTTTTTTAAAATTAAAGTTACGTATAAAAAGTTATTGGCGTTTAAAAAAGAAGGGGGGAACTTGCATCTTAATTGCATGTGAGTTTCTAAATTTAAAATGTTAAATTTACCTTTATGCCCTTAATTTATAAAATTAATTAATTTAATGGTAAACACTATTTACAATTTTGCCATTATAATCTCAACCATTAGATTATAGATCAAATGATGTAGATTCCTTCTTACAATTCTCACAAAAGACACCCCTTTTACAATAACCCTACCTTATATATATATATATATATATATGTGTGTGTGTGTGTGTGTGTGTGTGTGTGTGTGTGTGTGTGTATAGGATTAGGATCATTTGTGACAACTATTTGAGAGTGAACTGAGTGAACTAATCTTGGTCTTTGATCATTTTTAGATTAACATTGATATTAGTCAAGTACTTTTGATTAAAATCCTTTAATTTTCTCATTTCTTAACTCTCTCTCTCTCTTCATTTTTAATTATTTCTCTATTATTTTAATTATAAGAGATTAAAGAGCTAATGTTTATTTTTACATAAACTCTTATGTTCTTTTTAAAATTAAATACTAAACCTAATTAAATTATGTTTTTTACATGTGTGTATACAGGTCAGTATATACAAGACTTATACACTTGTGTATAATTAAATCTTGTTCCCACAGGTCGGTATAAACCAGATGTATACACATGTTTATTATTCAAGTACATATGTGTATAAACTAACAACTGTGCATCTTATATAAATTGATAGTTTGCGAGACTGTACACATGTGTATAAACTAACATCTGTGTATCTTGTATAAACTAGTACTATCAAAATTGTACACATGTGTATACACTAAGAACTGTGTATCTTGTATATACGTTAACTAGCAAGATTTTAGGAATTTTGATTATATTGTTTAATAAATGCAATTTACAAAAGACGCAAATACCCTTCTGTCAATTAATTTAAAGGGAAGTTACAACATTATAATTACAATCTTGTCATTGTTTAAAAATCTGAGCCATTGGATTATATCATCTACAGATTTTTAAACAATGGCAAGATTATAATTATAATGTTGTAACTTCCCTTTAAATTAATTGACAGAAGGGTATTTACGTCTTTTGTAAATTGCATTTACTAAACAATATAATCAAAATTCCTAAGATCTTGCTTGTTTTCGTATATATAAGATACACAGTTGTTAGTATATACACATGTGTACAGTCTCGATAGTATCAGTTTATATAAGATACAAGGATGTTAGTTTATACACATGTGTACAGTCTCGCTAACTTCATTTTATACAAGATACACCGTTGTTAATTTATACACATGTGTACACTCTCGCTAACTATCAGTTTATACAAGATACACAGTTGTTAGTTTATACAGATGTGTACAGACTTTGATACATCTGTGTATTTTGTAGTCCACGACCTAGTTCCATTAGGAGTTTCATATACGGTTTGAATCCGGGAGGGACAGTTGGTGTCCAGTACCTAGTTCCATTAGGAGTTTATATACGTTATTGGCAACTGATTCTACACGAGTTTAAAATAATGGAGAAGTAATTAAAATTGTGAGAGAGCTAGAGAGAGAAAGAGAGAATTAATAGATGAGAAAATTAGGGATTTTAATTAAGAGAGAGAGCGCTAATGTCAATCTTACCCTTTTAATCTAAAAAATAATCAATGGTCAAAATTAGTTCACTCAGTTCATTTCAAGAAGTTGTTTACAAATGATCCTAATCATATATATATATATATATATATTAATGAATTTTCACCATAAAAGATTGATTGAACTTTCTAATAACTTTAATTGTTAAATATTAAATTAATTTTAATCCTTTTAGATAACTTATTATCATGACAAACAAAAGTTTTATATAAGATAATAATTTTTTTTAATATGAATACTTAAATGCGGAGTACTATTTAAAGGAAAGTTATAGTTTTAAAAATTTTAGTACTATTTTCTTAAACACATACTTTATTTATAGTACTACTTTTTAATAAGTAATATTTTCAATATTATGATAATATTCATATCTCATCTTATTATCTTTATTTCCTAAATATTATCTATATCATAATACTTATTATATCATTAATATACGTAGTAGAATTTAAATACAAATTCAATTGCCACAACTTCATAATTTATAGTTATTTTTAAAAACACTTACAATCTTCTCATCATTATTTTATTTTTTTTAGTGTTACTGTTTTACAAGCGTATATATAACAAGATGGACTATATTGTGACTTAAAAAAGAAGTAAAAATTTAGGAAATATATTTGGATAGAAAAATATAACTTTTCTTCTTGTTTCATATTTTATATAATAAGTATTATATACAAATTTATGATTTATATTTTTTAATATTCAACATGTGTTATATACGTTTTGTAAGCTACTATGTATAGAGCTACAATGTATAGAGAGGGGGAGGGGGGAGGCGAGGGGGAGTGAGGGTGTTATTTCATATTTTGATTTTAATAGTGGTATCATGATATTTTGTTTTGAGTACCACTAAAAACTAACATATTTTCTTAGCTACATATCTAAAAACTACTTAATATGTTAAAGTATTACACTTATTTAAAAATGCACGTAAGGGTAAAAAGAAATTCAAAATAATAACTTAAAGTTGTCAAAGTTTGATGGGGTGCGTTTCCAAGAATACAAAAATGCTAACGTTATGGTTTTTTTAATCATTTTAAATGGTGTATATCATATCACTTCAATTGGTCAAAAGTTCACGAGATGCTTCTTAGCAAAATGGTATAGAATGTTTTCCGAATATACATGTCCAAAATGACCATCTTGCTTCAGTTTTACCAATATGGTATACACTAATTTCTGAATTTATATGTCCAAAATTACCATCTTGCTTCAGTCAAGTTGGTTTGCTTAGTTTTAGCAGAGCTGTTGTAAATGAGTTTATGCTTTTGTAGCGGAGAGTCTTGGGTTGCCATTGATACCACCGTATTTTAGCATCAAGGGGAGTGGGAGAGTGGTGTCATTTAGGCAAGGAGTGAACTATGCGACTGGGGGTTCTACTGCAATGAATTCGTCATTTGTGAAGCCAAATGCGGTGAAAGTCTTGTGATTAACGGAACTCTAGAAGTTCAGTTAGCATGGTTTAAACAATCATTGCCTTTTATTTGTGGCAACGCTAATTCTTCAGGTACGATTATTCTGTGCTTGTTGCTTGTGTTTTTCAGACTTTCAAAACATTAAAAACTAGGGATGGAATGGGTCAGGTTTGAGTAATCCCAACCCGATAGCCTAATATAAAAAGCTTGTCCCATGCCCGGTTCAAACCCATCGGGTATCTATTAGGTAATTACCCGTCAGGTTTTACGTATACCTGAGGATTTCGGTATGTCCGTTAGTTTATTATAGAGATTACAACCATTTACAACCACTGTAAAAAAATATAGAGATTACACTTACATAAATATAGATGATCCATTGTGAATGCTATTATACAAACTATATAAACATCATAGCATTAGATTTATAAATTAAATATTTTGTTGTTAATCAAAATAGAACTGAGCCATGAAATAAGGATTACGGAACTATGAGTCTTGTTGAGAAAATAAAACTGGCAACGGAAAAGATGGTGATGTAGATAACGCACAAAAAAAAGTTTTTATTTCGGCAATCAGGGATAGGAATATATATCGTATACACAACATAATTTAGATAAATAAAAAAAATTATTTCGGGTACATAATCGGGTAAACATGTATACATTATCGGGTAATCGGGTTCGGGTCAAATGAATAGGTATATCACCAAATCTCATATCCATATCTTACATGCGGAAAAAATAAAAGAAACTCCCATGTCCGCTTACCCAACCTCATACCTGTCTCAAATATTTCGAGTTTACCCATCAGATTCGGCTTCGACTGACATCCAACGTAAAACCGGAATCACTTGACTTTATTTTGTCAATTATTTGAAAGGCAGATTTTCTTTATTGTAATTTATACTTTTGTAAATTACACTATGTCCTTTAACTATAGGACCGTTTTCATGTTGTGTCATTTAACTTAAATAACTACGTTGAAAGTTATTCATGTGAAAAGTTTTCACGCCATTTTCACTTTCTGTTGTTAACTTTTTCTTTAGTATTTTAAAATTGACTATTTTACCATTACAATTAAAGCACAAATTGTGTAATTTTCACAAATCTTTTTTATTTTCACTTTTGTAATTTTGCTATTTTTCTTTCACTTTTTTTATCACTTTTGTTCAATAAAATTTAAAAAAGCTATTTACTTAATCAACCTGCTAACTTATATAAAAGTACAATTTATTTTAAGTTATCTATTTTCATTTGTTTGATCAACTTATTTACTTTTCTTGGGCTATTTACTTAAAATAACTTATATAAAATTATAACTTATGATATATTTCAAACCGAAACGCCTCAAACTCTGGGTCTCGCTCAGTTTTAAAAATCAATTTATACCGGCCAGTTCAGTCAGTTAAAACAGATGGCAGAAGCTTGGCCGGCACGTATCATACTAGTAAAGTAAACTGAAGGAACGACAAGGAAGTTGTACCGCCGGTAAATTGGGTTATATCGGACCGGTATACCAGTACCGAGCCAATGTTAAAATTTGGACTTTTATGGACAAAAAGAAGTGACAATTTACCTTCTTAATTTAACGTACACCCACATATATCAAACATTCGAATTTCATCCTTAAAAGTACAAAATCATCAGTTCTGCCAATGATCAAACTTCATCCTCAAAAATACCAAATCATCCAGATTTGGTCAATCATTCACATTGTTATTTTTGTGTATAGATTTTTTTTGCTAATTGATGTATACAAAATCATTCGGTTGTGTTGTGCTGATTGCTTTTGTGTTGTGCTGATTGCTGATTATATTTTGTGAACATTTACCAACATTAAAATGAGAACATAATATTTGCGAACAAAATATTTGCTATTTTGTCTACTCCGAACGAGAAGTTGTGTTGACTATATCACCATTCACCAACGGTAAATTCAGATTGTTTAACGATAGATTGTCTTTACAACATATTTATTTTAATGTTTTAAACATTTAGTTGAGAAGCACATGCTTCTTTTGTTAGCTTTTAGCTTTTGAGATATGAATTGCATCTTTTAAACGACCATTATATTCAACACTCCAATGGACTAAAGGATGAAGTTGATAGTAAAAGTTTAGAATATTTTTTTTATTATGGGTTAACTTTTGAAATATTTTTTAATCATGGAATAATGTACTTTTAAATTATGATTTGAGTTAAATTGTATTTTATGGGTTTATAGGGTTAATTAGGCAGCCCAGTTGAACCGTCTGGTACAACCCGGTTCAATTGGTTGAACCATTTCTGAGTCTAACTTGGTATTATGTAAGAACTGATTTTTAAATGGCGAAAACCCTATCATAAAAAAACACCCTTTTTACAAAACAAAAAAAAATTGGGCAAGTAATAAATACATTTTCAAGCTTTTTGAGAAAAAAAATCCAAAAAAGCTCCGAAAGTATTTTAAAAAAATAGAAAAAAAAATTCTACGTAAAAGGTGTGTAATAGCACAGTTACTTAACAACGTATATGTTACATACATGTTACATGTTTTTAATTTATTTATTTTTTTAATATTGACTCGAGGCTTTTTGATTTTCTTGACTGAAAAAGTTAAAAAAATATATATATATGTATATTACATGCATTGAATTTTTAAAATAATTTCAGTGTATTACATAATGTATTTTTTTTAACACGATAATGTCTTTTTCAATAAGGGAAAGTTATACGTAGAAAACAATAAAACAGGGTTTTCTAATTCATATTTGATTTTCTCCTTTTTTATTAAATAAATTAGTGGGATTTTCCGTACTATACGGCAGGTTTTTGATTGGTATTGATTCGGTTTGTTACAATATCAATAGTCATAATAGCAATCGACAAGTATTTTAAATCGATCGAAAATTATAAAAACCAATATCTGTACCAGTACCAATATTACTCTAATGGAATTAGTTCGTTCGTCACGGTTATGGAACCCAACACTTGATACGATACAAAAAAAATCTATACAAAAGAGCATTGTATCATCTTTAATTTCATTTGAATATGATATTGCTATAGGTTTTCTGAATTAAAAAATTAACATGTTACGTGATTTCCAGTGTTGTGTTCCCTTAGTTCATTATTTTTGGTTCATTCATTCTGTTATTGATATGTACATCGTTTCTTAGTCTGAACATGGCGCTATTTGGTTTCTGTCCATAGTGTTTTTAGTCTACACATGGCTGTTATAAGTTGTTGCACATGTGTGCTTTTAGTAATCTGTCTATTGTGTTTTTAATCAGCTGTCAATGGTGTTTTAAGTCTACTGTCCATTGTGTTTTTAGTCTGCTGTCAATGGTGTTTTTAGTATGATGTTCGTTGTGTTTTTTTTGTACAAGGTGTTTTTAGTCTACTGTTTATTGTGTTTTTAGTTTGCATATGATGTTCCGTCCATCGGCTTTTCGGACCTATGTTGTCGATCTTTTTTAAAAGTATATTAATATTATACTCATATTATAGATAAAAACACTGGAGTTTGTAGTATATTTTTTCTTTAAAAAATGACGTATAAAAAGTTACGGTTGCTTAAAATTGATTGTGGAATTAACGTGTGACTTGATGTGCATGTTCCTTAGCATCAGCATGTGCATATTTTTTTCTCTCTCTAACACATCTATCCTTCCCACATGATCCCTTCTTGAATAATGTAACTCTTTGATGACTTGCTACACTTCACGATATTTTCTTCCTTTTTACAATAACTCTTTTATATATATATGGAAGTACGGATATGTTGAAAACTCGTTTGAGTTGAAAGAAAGTTAAAACATTATATATTGTTTTTTTGCTAGTATTTCTTATATGAAGCTATTTTTACGGACAATAAAAAGAAACTTGTATGTGAGAAATTACATAAGTGTAAACTCAAAAAACATCTACATAATTTTAACGGATGTTTAATTATGTAACTTTATTCACACTTATGTAAACCCAAAAGACAAAATTGTCAAAATTCGCATGATTTTTTTTTACATCTCAAAGTTAGTCGTAAATATAGGTTTTGGGAATTTTTTTTAAATCTTTTATGAGGTAGGAATTCTCATGGTTCCTACAGCTTGGAAAGTTTTTAATTTATCATGATCCTTTATATACTAGGTTCAAAACTTATGTATTAGACGATGTTAGATTAACGAAATATTAAATAGTTATTAATAAGTGAAAAATAGAGGAAATAATTTAGAAAACAAATATTAAATTAATAAAGGAGGAACGAGAAAATTATAACTTAATAGGAAAGAGAAGTGATTAAAGTATTACCTAATAGAAGAGCGAAACTAAAAAGGGGGAACACCAGAAAGTGATACATGTCCTTAAATATTTCAGCTAATATATATATATATATATATATATTGTGTGTGCATATTAAGCACATGCTTTGTTCATTCTTAGCGAAGTACTTACTATTATAATTGCTGCAGCTTGTAGAAATTTCATTGGAAATTCTTTGATACTTATGGGTGAAATTGGTGGTAACGACTACAATCTTCCATTAATCCGAGGAAGCTCCATTGATGATGTCCAATCATATGTTCCTCTTGTTATTAATTCCATCGTCACGACAATCAATGTAAGAAGCCACTCAAATATCACAACACGGTTTTAAACAATGTCATAGAATATATGAATTATTACTACCAAAATTCACGTGCCAACAAAGGATGTTTCCTCTGGTCATCGACGGGACTAGACGGGGTCCGTTAATCATCTGGTCGACCAAGTTTTCTATTAATAAGGATATACAACGTCGCTGTTTTTGATAGTATGACCCTGAAAATATCTTAAATAAATTAGTCAAGCTGAATTTAAGAAAACTTATAGTGTGACCTCTTACTTGACAAAGTTTGCAAGTTATAGTCATGCTAGTCCATACACCATTTATTAATGTATGATTTAATTTTCAGTGACTTGAATTTAATGGTTATAAATACAGGAGCTGATTAAGATGGGGGCTCAAACTCTAGTTGTTCCAGGAAACTTTCCAATTGGATGCTTTCCCTCGTATTTAACAACTGGTGTGTCTGATAAGGAAGGTTATGATCCCATAACAGGTTGCCTCACCGAGTTAAATGAGTTCAGCCAATATCATAACAAACTGTTGCAAACAAAATTAAATTAGATTCGAGAGCTTAATCCTAATGTCCTTGTCATCTATGCGGACTACTACAATGCTGCAATGCAAATATACTATTCTCCTGATGAATACGGTATGTAACATGTTATAAAGTCAATTATATTTAATATGGTAAAACAAAACCTAGCGTTGCAAAATGGTCTAATTGCAGGATTCACAAACGGGCCTTTGAATGCGTGTTGTGGAGGTGGAGGGCCGTATAATTACAACGCATCCGCAAAATGTGGAGATGCATTCACGACCGTGTGTGATGAACCAGATAAATATGTCAGCTGGGATGGGGTTCACTTAACGGAAGCGGCATACAAACTTATTTTCAAGAGTTTATTTCAAGGACAATACACAACGCCTAAATTTAATTCCTTGTGTCCTAGACCATCAACATCAAAAGGGACAATCATATCATCGAGTTCTATATAAACAATGCAAGCTTGAATACATACATTAACAAGTTCTATATAAGCAGTGCAAGCCTGAAAACATAAATTAGTGATGACATGCGGCACACACTCTATTCTACTCGGATGGGTATTATCGTCATTTGTGTTTTTTTTATAATTGAATTATTCCTTATCTAAGCGCGCTAAACTATTTTCAATATCTTTTTCCTAGTTCGTAAGACCTCAGTTATTGTAATATCAGTCGAAAACGGATCACCGAAATCCGACCCGTTTAAAAAACAAAATCATGATGAAACAAACATAATTATCAATAGTATAACAATTCTAATTGCAGTAGATATTACTTGCACACATTTTAAATTCATTATGGTAAAAATAAAACAAAAAATTTTTTGTCTTGTTGTTTTTACCTATTGCTTCACATAAATACATTTTTTTAGTAAGATAAATCTACACATTTGAACTGAATGCTATATCTAACTTATAATATCATCAGTTACGTACTTTGCGTAGCATATATATTCTATTAATTACAACAACCTTATCCGTGTGCAATAACCTTACACGTGTGCAATTTTTAACTAGAGGATACAAATAGCTATGTCAAGATTGGTCTCATTTTTTTGTTAGTTACTAAGTTTCATGAGTTTTGGTTCTTAATAATACTTTCATTAATTCTTATAACTCCGTACGAAGTTAGATTTTACCAAAAAAAAATATGTATGAAAGGTTTTCTCTAAAATTATGAACTGCTTAAATGATAAAATTTATATTATTCAGGCTATAAAGTGGTTACGGTTAAAAATAGGCAAAATTGTATAAAAAGTAATTTTGGAAAAACTATGAAACTATACCTAAACTTATATTTATTAAAAATGGACATAAGTTATAAAATGATTTAGTTCCTTTTTAGCATTTAAAGTGCAAACATTAAAATTATAATTTTAAATACAAGTTGGACTTCTTAAATTTGGATATACATAAAATACATAGTTTAGGAATTTATAATTAATAATGATAAAAGTATATATTTAGTATTAGAGGTAAGAATAATTAGAATAAAACCCCAAGTAATAGGTGTAATTTACTTTATTATATTTTTAAAAGTTAAGTTATTTTAATATATATGGTATTACATTATTTAGGTTAAGTTGTTCAATCTTTATGTTCGACACTCATGCGGTTTGTCAAGTATTTAACAGAACGCAACACTGTGAGTGAATTTTACAACTCTCATTTTTTTATTATATGTTTTTGGGATGTATCATGTATCGCTTTATATTATTACTTTTTTATCAATTACGTGCAATTACCATCTTATGAAGTATATGTGTTATGTGTTATTGTTGGTTGTTTACTTGGTGCATTACATTCATTTCAGACGTTACATCATCATGGGCTCGTCGGTTCCCCATTACCTATGAGCGGAATTTGACGTTGCCAACCATACAAGGTCAGCTCCGTTTGATTGAGCTTAGACCTTGCAGCACACCATAATACCGTGCAACATGCATACATTCATTTGAATCATTACAGTTGATTTGTTTATTGTTTGAGATTGGGTTATGAGGTTTGACATATGACATACAACATATTTACTTACATTGATTAATGCACATTTTCTCAATACACAAACTAGATATATTATTTTCCTAATAACAACGAGGTTCGCTCATTAATCTTTTTTGACCCAAAAACTACTTTTACCCATGATATAGGTGAACAAGCACGAAGAGAAGATTTGGACATAGGATGGATTAACAAGAAAAGTATAAATGTAGTTTAGTGGTTATGAACAATGTCTCATATATTTAAATTGTTTTATTTTGATTATCTGTTTTGTAAAACATTCAATATGGATTAATGATTATTTAAAACAAGTAATTGCAAGTCATAAGTTTTGGATCAACCAATCATGCTCCGGTCACCTATTCCGCTGCAGGTCAGGGTGTGACAGATTGGTATCAGAGCCAATGACTTTAGGGATACAGAATAGGTTATTAGACCCTTAAAACCTATTCTTTAGTTGCTTATGTGATTTCATGTTTTGTTTAACTTATGATTTTCTATTGCTCACGCATATAAATTCCTTACATTTCACACACGAACACATGCAAGCACTCTATTTGCTTCATGATTATGTGATGCATGTAATGTGTTATATTTGTAACATTTGTCAAAAACGGGTTTCCAAAACCCGCTCCGTTTTGTAATCGAATATCAAGTTATAAATGTCACGTTGTGTATTTATGGTTATTTTGATTTTTAATGATACATAATTAATAAACAAACTAAACTATAAAAATTATATTTGATAAAAAGTGAAAACAAAATAAATAAAAATAAAATGTTGCTGCCGGGGCTCGAACCCAGGTCAGCCGGAAATTGAAATCCAAAGACTTAACACACACACATCACCACTCCGCCACTTGTTGTTTTCTATTATCACTAGGAAACAAATGAAACTTATATTCAAACAGAAAACAACCTGAATGCCAAACCATAACCGAAATCGGTCGTCAATCGTCCAAAGACGATTGATTACTCGCGAATTACTGAACAAAACCGGTAAACCGACGATCCTAATCAATTCGGATTTGAATGAACTTCAATTTTGATCATGATCGGTTTTTATAACCGAAAATAATCAATGTCTGAATTACTTCAATCAAGACCCCTCTAGCGACTCAGAAACATCATACAAACTTTCCATTTCACTTTCGTCATACATTCAGTCCATCAGAAAGCTTAAATCAACTCGCCGGAAAAATTCTGCAAGTCGCCGGAAAACCGTATTCTTCATCAAAACAGTAAGTTTTTCAATACCTTCATGGTCTATCGATTGTTAAGCTATTTCTGACTCAAACCTTCCAATTGAAATCAAATTCAGACGTCGTCATCGGATAATTTCTGCTCGCCGGAAAACTTCTGAAAATCCTATTCTTCCGCGGTAAAACGGTATAGCCATTCAAACCTGCTGATAACTCTTATTTAGTACTTCAATTCCACAGTTAACTAAATCAAAACTATTAATTTGTTCGCCAGTTGAAGTTCAGGAAAACAGAGCCGACGCATTGCCGGAAATTCTGTGATAAATCATTCCTACGGTATGTTTACTTCCAACACCGTCTCTGCCATTTCATTTTAGTCTTATGAATGATTGATAATCGTAAAAGCAAGAAACAGATTAGTAACACAGTCGACTGTAAATTGAGTGAAGAAGACGAAGATAGTTAAGTTATAAGTTTATTTAAAATCAGTAATATGAACGGGTTAGACACACAGTCCAGCGGTGGACTGTGTGCAAACAAATTTCATACGCGATGCGAGTTCGATCCCTGATACACGCACCCTCTCTATTATAAAAGTGTTTTATTTTTCTAACCGAACCGGGTTAACTCAAATAGATGTTAAGTATAATAAAAACCGAAATATTAACCAGGTTAGACACACAGTCCAGCGGTGGACTGTGTGCAACACTAACTCGCACGTCACGCGTTCAAGTCTGGTTAACGGCACCGGTTCGATGATTTAAATTTTTTTTTTAAAAAACAAATGAATTTTGAATAAATCGAATTAGTATATAAATATAATTAAAAACAAGATTATTTCGGGTTAGACACGTAGCTCAGTTGGTAGAGCTGCGTGCACGCGTACGGGAGGTCTCGGGTTCGAGTCTCACCCAGCGCATACATGCACACTGACCGAACCGGTCAACAAGTCAACGGTCAACGGTCAACGCAAAAATAAACAATTTTTTTATATTTTTTTATTTATTTAATTTAATTTAAAAATCAATTAAAAATACTTAAAAATAATATTTTTAAAGATAGAAAATAGCCTTAAACTCACAAAAATATATCTAAAAATTCCATTAAAATCCTTAATAAAATCCACTCATTTACTATATTTTTCCGTTATTATTTAGGTTAGTAATTCTCGTTGTTCAACTCTCCCGACTCGTGCGCATCTCATCATCTCCAATCAAACGCACCCAATGTGAGTGAATCTTTACAAATTCCCCGTTTTAATCACGTTTTGGGGTGTATCATGTGTCTTGCTATATATTATATTTAAATCATTGTGCATACAACATATCATGAACAAATGTGTATTCAGCTTGTTTCAACTGTTTGTGTGGTTATTGTTAGATTCAATTTATTATTTTCAGTACATGCAATTTCATAGGCCGCCGCTCCCCATTACATTACGAGCGTTGAGCATGTTCCCCATTACATTATGAGCGTGAACCTGGCGTGCCCACATACGATCGGCTCCGTTTGATTGAGCCTTGATCGCACAGACGTTTATCATTTTCAGTACATGCAATACGATCGGCTCCGTTTGATTGAGCCTTGATCGCACAGTTTCATTCATGTTATTTATTGTATGATGTTGGTATGTTAATGTATGCTATCATATGTTACTGTATGTTATAGTTGTGATTGTAATTGCTACTGCTTGATTATTTACATTTGCTCGTTTATGATTATGCACAATTTTTCATTGATAAACTAACAAGAAAATCAATAATAAAACTTTATCTAACAAGGTTCACTCGCCAACTTATGTTGACCCAAAAACCCCCATTTTTACACATGATACAGGTGAACCAGCTGCAGCAAGAAACACTTAGGATTGGACTAGAAGAATAAAATGATTTAGAGTTTGGAATTGTTTTTTTTGGTTTATTTTCTTTGTATTGTATGGACATGTTTGGATATTTGGGAATGTAATTTTGACTTTAATAAATATGAAACATATTAGTAAATATCATGAGCTTTGGTGATAACCCAATTATGCCCCGACTCTTATTCCGCTGCGGGTCGGGGTGTGGACAATATTTATGTCATAAGGTCTACATATATATTACATATAGGGGAAGGTTCATTTGAGAAGAAATTTAATGTGAGAAGAAAAAGAAGAAAGGGCATAATGGTAAAACATTAAGTAATTTATAACTCCTCTCATTAGTTATGTTATCTCTCATTAATAAAACAAAAACGTTATATCCTACACATTTCAAAATTTATCCTACATATATCTTATACTTATCGGAATTTACCCTACACACATGTAAAAATACCCTACACATTCAAAATTTATCCTGCACATACTAAAATTTATCCTACACATGTCGAAAATTGTCGTTCACCATAAATTATTTTATCTTGAAAAAGTATATTAGAAAAATGAGTTACAAGTTTAATTAATTAGCTAATTAATGACAATTATAGATTTACCTATATGTCATTTTTCATAATATTGAATGCACACATTAAATGAAGTAAATAGAGAATTTCTATTGGTTTAAAAGTTATTCTTTTTATTCTTACAAAAATTTTCTTCTCGTTTGAACTCTCTACATTACATATATATATATATGTATATATATATATATGTATATATATATATATGTATATATATACATATATGTGTATATATATATATATGTGTGTGTATGTATGTATGTATGTATGTGTGTGTGTGTGTCAGTCTACCTGAAATGTACCATACGAAACTTATAAAACCCTTATTTATAAGTTCTCGACTTCCCTTAAATTTTCGAAACATTTCCCTCTATTTTCAAAATACTTATTTTACGTTATTCAAACTTTTGTGATGTTTTTGTTTTCAAATCTCATCAAAGTGATTTAATGTGATGGGCATGTAGTAACTGGAAGGGTTCTAGTATCGGTAGTCGAGACGTACTGTCTAGGATTGGCATTCGTATAAATCCGAGTTAACGGACCAGTTTGCCTCCTCGGGACTACCGATGAGAGTACGAAGGACATATTAGGCCAAAGCATGCCACACCCAACGTTGTGTGAACTAACCTCACTTCAAGTTATCATCGTGTCCACACCTGGATACTCTCCGACTTTCATACATTACATTCATATTTCTTGATTTTCTCCAGGTTTTAGTGTACGTTAATTACCAAGCTAACACATGTGAATCATACGAAAGCCTGGTAATCATGGGGGCCCAAATGATTACGAAGGTGAAGTATGACGGCATGCAAGGCCCAATTATGAGCAAAGCCCAAGAACATTTTAAAAGTGTTGTAATATCATAAGTGTTTGGTTAGCTATTATTAGATTATGTTGGAGGAGTTGTTATAGCAACACTCATCTGTTAGTTTATTTTTTGTGATTAATTCACTCATATATTAAGTCGATTGATATTAACTGTTAGCAAAATGTAGAAACTTCATTGGACGTTCTTTAATCTTAGTGGATGAGATTGATGGTAACGATTATAATCATTTATTATCTGTTGGAAAATCCATTGATGAGGCTATCATGTGTGCCTCTTGCTATTGATACCAGTGTCTCCTTATGTAAGAATCTACTTAATGTAAATATACATGTATTGTAACTAATATACACTATCACGACTAAAATTTATGTAACACTATTCACCAATACACAAGGAAAATTGATGTTCTTTTACCACATGTTGTAACTAATATACACTATCACTACTAAAATTAGTAACACTATTCACAATACACAAGGAAAAATGATGTTTTTCTTCGACCACTCGGCATACCATATTTATAATAATATAGGTATATAACGTTCCCGTTTTCTTAAAGTTTGATAACACAATTGTTAAAGATATAGTAAATTCATATAACGACCAAAGGTTTAAAAGTTCTAGTGTCATCATTATCTAGTATTGTACCATATAAATTTATATAGGCTAGAATCTAATTGCTTGAATTTGTATTGGCTTGACTCTAACTTATGGTTTAAATTTTGTTATGACTTGAATCTAATAGTTTCAAGTACAGTAGTTAATTAAGACGGAGGCTCAAACTCTAGTTGTCCCAGGAAACTTTCCAGTTGGATGTTTTCCATAGTATTTGACCACTTATGGATCTGATAAGGAAGATTATGATTCTATAACCGGCTGCCTCACCAAGTTAAATGCATTCGCTGAATATCATAATAAAATGTTGCAAACAAAATTAAATCATATTCGGCAACTTAATCCTAAGGTCACCGTCATATATGCTGACTGACTACTGCAATGCTCTGATGCAAATTTACCATTCTCCATATGAATACGGTATGTAACTTGTTATAACTCAAATAAATATGATACAAGCAAATTTTAGCTTTGCAAAACGGACCTTGTTGCAGGATTTCGAAATGAAACTTTGAAAGCATGCTGCGGATGTGGAGGGCCATTTAGTTTCAATTCAACAATGAAATGTGGAGATCTATGCAAGACCTTGAGTGAGGAACCAAATAGGTATGTTATTTGGGACAGAGTACACTTAACCGAAGGGGCATATAAACTGCTTTTCAAGAGTTTATTTCAAGGGCCATTTACTACACCCGAATTTTGTTCTGTGTGTCCTACATAACCATCACAAGCGGGAGTCGGGTTATCAAGTTCTATATAAGCTTGGTGCATAAAACCAAAAGAACCGGACATTATGCCAATAAATTAAATTATATATTTGATAATGGTTAAGATTCATGTGTAATCTATAGATTACGTGGATAAGAAACGATGTATTTCTAAATGAATGCAGTGTACTCTTTATTTTAATTTAATTTCAAAATCGACTATCAACATATGAATGTGCATATATACTAACGTATGCTTCTGTGTCATGAGTTAACTAAAAAAAACTCATTCAATGTTAAAGCTAAGAGGAATATTATTAGAAAAACGATAATCTTGCTGCCATTTTTGTACATCGGAGTTTAAAATCCACATCTGAAGTTTTGTACCATTTGTAAAGTTGGTACATGTGTATCTTTATTTAATACAAATTAGGCTGATTCCTAGACAAAGTGATTTTTTGCGTATGAAATTTACTGAGAACTCATGACATGACACATGTATTTTAAAGTGACGGTGTATGTGTCCGTTAATACATAAGTGGCTTTAGATTCACCGTTGTAATGGTTTATGCCATCATTATACTCGTAATATTCATTCAGGTGTCACTTCTTTACAACTCGGACGTACCGTTGTACATTAGACGCACTGTTGTAAATGGTTTGAACGCACTTTTCTCACCAGACAACTTAGTCGCGCTTTTTATCTGATCGAAGAAGACTAACCCAGGGCTCAACTGGGCTGGATCATCGAACTGGTTAGAGACAGGTAATGATTGATACTTAGCTAGTAGTGTAATATTTAATTTACAATGCAGGCGAGACAGATTTTGACCCCCCTCAAGATCTTATTGGTGCAAAAACGGGACTAATATAAACCCATTATGTTTTTGCTGACCACTTTTGTATGCTCTAGGAATTTTAGGAACAGAACAACCGGAGGTTGGCTGGTGCCCTGGTCCCTGGAATCAAGTTAGATGCATGAACTCATGTGTGATAATTATGCATGCCTCAACAGAGGAAGCACTCCATATATAGATATGGAAACATACCCTGAGGTACAAAAAGAATGAGAAAAATACAATACACACCTTATACAATGTTATACATTAACATCCCTCCGCAAGCAAAATGGTGGTGGACGAATGCCAAGCTTGTCTCAGAAGAATTCTAACTTGTGACGGGAGAGGCTCTTGGTGAAGATGTCCGCAACCTGGAGCTTGGTCGGAATTGTATTGGGTGTTATATCCCAAGAAGGTACAAGGTAAGCTCCGAGGTGCAAGTTTATGTGCCGAGTTGTCACGAAGGTATGGATAGACCCGGCACCCAAATGGCTAAAAATTAGCATAAGTGGGTAACATGTGGAATAATTCCTCAACGGTTATCGTCCTTACAATACGGAAGTTGGAAGACGAATTATAGTATAAATGGCAGTGCAAAATGCATCAACCCAAAAGAAGGTGGAATGTTACAATTAAAGAGGAGTGACAAGCCAGTTTAGACAACATGCTGATGTTTTCTTTCAGCTCGCCCATTATGAGGGGGCGTATAAGGGCAAGATAACCGATGAAGAGTGCCATTGTCTTTCAACAACTTTTTAACCCGATTGTTTGTGAATTCCGTACCTCCATCGCTTTGAAATATTTTAAATTTTCTAGAGAATTGCGTTTGCACAAAATTGATAAATACCGAAAAAACAGAGGCAAAATCAGCCTTACTTTTTAAAGGATATAACCATGTAAAGCGAGACGAGTCATCTATGAATATAGCATAATAACGATATCCGTCAATGGACGTAACCGGTGATGGTCCACAAAGGTCACAATGGACCAAGTCAAGAGACTATTGGCGTTTATCATTTAACGAGTAAGGCATACGCTTACTTTAGGCCATTTCACACAAAGAACAAGTAATGGGTTTTGGTAAAATAGATGTAAGATTCAAACAGCCAATTGATACCATGTGAGAATTATGCAATGATCTATATATATAGATGTGGAAACATACACTGAGGTACAAAAAGAATGAGAAAAATACAATACACACCCTATACAATGTTATACCTTAACATCATGCTACAAGTTGTAAAAAAGTAATATTATTTATTTTAGTTTTGAAAGCATAAGTTAGAAGTTAATTACTCACTTCTTTTGTGTGAAATTACAATATCACATTGTTTCTTGTCCAACTTTGGGAATGCTTTCTATACGGATGTCTACTCTCAGTCCTTTTTTATTGATCCATTTTATTGCTTTAAATTTCTCGATCACAATCTTGTCTTCAGCCAACTCAAATAGCAAACACAAAAGCAAATTGCAACAGTGAACATACAAAGCAATGGCACATGCATGAACTTGATGGTTGTTCTACTTAACACTCTTAATTAACCAAACACGTTTGATCAATAAACAGTCAAAACAGAACTTGATAACCATAACTCTAACCTTTACCACAAGATTTAGTGAATTCCAAGGATGCACACTAAAACCTAATCACAACCGGCTTCCATATCGCACAACATAAATTTGCGGTTTCAAGATTTAAAAAACGTTACTAACCCGGATCACAGACACCATAAAAGAGATTTTATTGTGTTTTGTGTTGGTGAGAACAGTCAAGAACTTTCTTCTACGTTGAGTAACTACAAAGAAACCAATTTCCCTTTTTTATCTTTCCCAAAGCTTTAACCCCAGAGTTTTTTTTATTGATAACACAAATCCTAAGGATTTAATTTATACTTGCTTCTTTCGATTGACAAAAACCATGTATTTTCCGGTTTCTGTTGAATTCCAAAATTGAAACGGGGTGAATAACACTTCCTGGAAATCGTTTTAGTACAATCGTGTGTGTTCAACGAGCCAAAACTCTGATACCACTTGTTATGATTCAAGTAGCATAGAGGAACCAAACACACAACGCACAAACGATTTGAACAAAGAGAACGAACATAAAATAAAAAAGCAATAGGAACACGACAATTTTACATGGTTCAGATTTAAAGTGAGTTTTACGTCTACGAGCCATAACTAGGTATTTTATTAACCACAGTGCTACGGTTACACTACATGGCATGGGGTATTTATATTTATAATATACGACAAATGGTTAGTAACTTGAGTAATAAGTAAAAACTTATTAGGCCTCCTTCATGAACCCACAAAGGCCCAAAAAGGCCTTTAGACCCTACAAAACTCAATCTAGCAAGAATCCAAAAAAGACAAAACAAAAACATTACAAAGGCACTTCAAAATTACATCAACATTTCCAATCCAAATCATCTAGCTCTACTCCTTAGATTATAGTGTTGTAATGCAAATTTATCATTCTGTAGCAAAATCGAATGAATATGGTACAAGGATATTCTAGCTTTGTAAATCAGGTTCTTTTGTTGCTACGGGACTTTGATGGCGGGTTGTGGATGTGGACGGCCGTTTGATTTCAACATAACAGGCCAACAGGGGGATGTGGGGAAATATGTAAGACCATGTGTGATGAACCAGATAGTTACGTTAGTTGGGATGGAATATACTTAACGGAAAGGGAATATTACAAACTGATTTCTAAGGGTTTATTTCCATCTACTACACTCGAATCTTTTTCTCTACGACCTACATCAACATCACAAGTGGGAGTCGGGTTAGTGAGTTTTGTATTATCATGCTACGTAATGCCCAAAGAACCGGAAATAATGGCAAAAAATAAGTTATATATGTGATAAATGGTTAAGATTCAAGTGCAACCTATAAATTACATGCATAAATTAAATGGCGTTAAGCTATTATACAAATGGGTCTTAACATACAAAATATCCTTAACGTAAAAAGTGAAGAAGGGAATTTTTATTTTCTTTTTGAAATTTTCCCCCCTGCTTATTAAGCATGTATTTTAGGGCCATAATCTCAAAAAAAAATTATGAATATGTAATTTTGTGGAGTAATTATAATTACTCTACCAAATTACTCTGTTACTGTAAAGTAATGATTTTTTATGTTTTACAATTAAACGTCATTCTTAAGTAGTAGAGAAAAATAAATTCCTCCTTCACTTCTTACGTTAAGGGTATTTTGTATGTTAAGATTCATTTGTATTTGATATTTACACTAAATAAATGATATATATTTAATGGTATATTTAGCGATCAGTATATAACTAATGTGATCATTATAATAAAGTAAGCTTCAAAATTTGAATATAAAATCATTCAATAGCTAAAGCAAAGAGGAATTTTAGAAACATTGTAGTTTAAAGAAAATCATTCAATAGTTAACATGTATTCATGCTACTTGATTATATAATGTAGTAACATTAAATAAGGCCCACTTCACATATAATAACACGTCTTCATAATACTTGTTTATATAATGTAGTAACATCAAATAGGGCCCACTTAACATATAATAATAATAATACTCACCTTGTTTATTTATGCAACATCAGTTACCTCATGATAATATCGATCCCTAGTGTAGCTAGCTAGAGATATAAACATTAAAATAGTATCCAATGACGACTTCTTCCAGGTCCAGATTTCTTGTAGGTTTCTTGGCGGTATTATGGTGTTGTAGGTTGTACGCTAATGGATGCTACACATCCATCATCAGCTTCGGTGACTCCTTGCTGACACCGGCAACCTAAAACAATTAGCTCTCATATCTGATGTACGATTTCCATGTGTTCCCCCTTACGGCCAAAATTTCATTGGACATGCCACTGGCCGGTGCTCCAATGGTCGTCTCATCATTGATTTCCTAGGTAACTTCTCTCTCCGTCTATGTGAAAATCTATTGACGTTGTTTTAGTGGTGTTTAATATGAGTGTTTGCCGGTTTGAAACGGTTTGGATTATACGGTTCATATTTTCAAACATGTTGATTTTCCAAGTTGTGATGTCCATGGCTTATTATTTGGTTTTAGCCTAACCATCGTAAATCATGAGTTTATGTTTTCCATGGTTTTTATAGCGGAGAGTCTTGGGTTACCACTAATACCACCATATTTCAACATCAAGGGGAGTGAGAGTGAGTTCACCTTACGACAAGGCGTGAACTACGCGGTTGCGGGTGCTACAACGTTGGATTCATCATTTGTTGAAGCCATATGGAGTGGAAGCGGTGTGATTAACGCATCTTTAGGAGTTCAGATAGCATGGTTTAAACAATCATTGCCTTCTATTTGTGGCAACACTACTTCTTCATGTACGATTGGTACTTTGTTGCTGTTAGACGTGTTATTCAGGCTTTTAGAAACATTAAAAGTATGTGGTCGTTTTTTTATGCACTTCAAAAGAGGAATCACGTAATTTTATTTGGTCGCTTATTAAACATGTGTATTTTCTTTATACACGTTGTTCACTTTGTTTACTCAACTATTTCAACTTTATTTTAATTATAATTGTTGACAGATTGTAGAAACTTTATTGGACGTTCTTTGATACTTATGGGGGAGATTGGTGGTAACGATTACAATATTCCATTATCTCAGGGAAAACCCATTGACGAGGCTCAATCATATGTTCCTCTTGTTATTGATGCAATCATCTCAGCCGTCAACGTAAGTAGCTACTCAAATAACACAATCCACATTTTGAACAAGCTTATATATAAATTATCACTACTATAATTCATGTAAAAAAAAGACTTTATATGTTGATCACACGGTCAACCATGATTTCTTTTAACAAGAATATACAATGTTATTTTTAATATTATGATCCTTCAAATTTATACTATAACCCTTTAGTTGACAAATTCTAGTTCTGCCACTCTGTTTAGTAGTGTATAATTCAATTTGTGGTGACTTGAATTCAATACTTCTAAATATAGGAGTTGATTGAGATGGGAGCTCAAACTCTAGTTGTTCCAGGAAACTTTCCAATTGGATGTTCTTCCTTGTATTTGACAACATATGTGTCCGATAATGAAGGTTACTATCCCATGACCGGTTGCCTCGCCAAGTTAAATGAGTTCAGCGAATATCATAATAAAATGTTGCAAATAGCACTAAATCAGACGCGAGAGCATAATCCTAATGTCACCATCATCTACGCTGACTACTACAATGCTGCCATGCAAATTTACCGTTCTCCAAATGCATACGGTATGTAAAATGTATAAACCTGAATATATTGGATATGTCACGCCCAAAACTTACATTTGCAAAATGGTCTTATTGTAGGATTCACAAACGGGGCGTTAAAGGCATGTTTTAGATGTGGGGGACCATTTAGTTATGACGCTTCAATGGGATGTGAAAATGTATCTATAACCTTGGGTGATGAACCGGATACATATATTAGTTGGGATGGAGTACACTTAACTGAAGCAGCATACAAAGTGATTTCCAAATGTTTATTTCAAGGGCCATACTGTACCCGAATTTTATTCCTTTTGTCCTATGACAACAAGTGCACAAGCAACAGTTGGATTATCAAGCACTTTATAAGCAATGCAAGCTTGAAATGATCATATGTTTAGCTATTTAGCTAGTGAAAGGCATAATGCCAAAGGAAGAGGGTTTTGGAATATAAATATATATAGATATATATATATATATATATATATATATAATATATATATATATATATGGTGAGGTTCCTGTAAAAAGGACATTTTTTGTAAGAAGTGTTTGAAGGCATAAAAATTGACATCTAGGCATTATGTTTTAGACTTAGACATGATATTTTAGGTTGTTTTGGTAAGAAAAATACAAAACATAACAATTTTAAACACAATGCAATGTATTATAGGCATGAAATTTAAAACACAACTAAAGCACACTGCTTAACACTTAAAACACACTACTTAAAGTTCTTGGCATGATAATTTATGTTTGAAGCCTAGAATTCATTGCATTGTGTCTTAAATTATTATGTTTGATGGTTTTCTTGCCAAAACAACCCAAAACATAATGCCTACATGTCAATTCATATGCCTTCTTACACTTCTTATGAAAAATGTTTTTTTACAGGAACCTAAGACTATGTGTATATATATATATATATATATATATATATATATGAAGTATAGAAAGAAAACCACTTAAGTTGAAAAAACTCCAGAAACTCTATGCAATATTTTTATTTTCTTATAAAACATAGAGAATGTAACATAAATATATTTAAACATTTGTATAGAAAATGTAAAAAGCATCTATTAGTTTTTTTCAAATATATTCAAATCTGTATGTTACATTTTCTTGGACATATATATTATGTAACATGAAAAGTTTAACATTTTTTATATGTTACATAGGTGACAAGTGTCGTTTGATGGTCACCAAACAATAAACATGGTGATTAGTTTTGATAGGATTTGTGATGGGTCATGATACAACTTGGGAGTGGGAGTAACCGTAGTCATGTGACAACAGGTTGAGGTCGGTGATGGTTAGGTGTACGGGATGACGAATGTGGAACCAGAAAGCTTTGCATCAAGTGAGTTCTACTGCCATTTTCTGTGTTTCTGGGTTAACAAACATGCTTTAATGTGATCGATGAATTAATAAGCTTTTTCAAGTATATTATCAATTTGACGAATATTGATGTGATGTATTCTCTTGACGGGATGTGTGAGTATGTGGAGTCTTGAGGTCTTGGTCGTGAGTAGGACCACAACGGCTGGGACATGAGATGGATGATAATTAGAGGGAATCTCGAGTAGTACGAGGTATGATAGAAGCTATGTTGGTTGAGTATCAAGGGTATGCAATATTTTGTTTGTATGAGTCCTAGAGACATATGCTCTATGTTTAACTTGTGATGTGTGAGATCATTATTGCTTAAGCGGGTCTTTAGAGTTATAGGCCCTAGGTAATTACGAGTCGAAGGTGATGAATTGAGTGATACCTTATGGCTTTAGATGTGGGCTATGTAGAAGGGTTAGTGTTTACCTGTTGATGTGTCAATAGCCTGAATGTGGAACTATATGTGAACGGGTGACGCATGTTGTCACTAAACTGGATGGATATGGGATGTGTGACCATTAGATGGACCAGGTGTCACACCCCGACCCGCAGCGGAAAAAGGTGATCGGGGCATGATTGGGTTTTCATCAAAGCTCATGACATTTATTATAACGTTTCATATTTATTATTACAATTTAAAGGAAATCATACAATCATAATTACAACATGTTCTACACATCTTTCTAGACTTCATTATTTTCTTCTAAGGCATTTCCTATGTTTTCCTTGCTTCATCCTGTTCACCTGTATCATGTGTAAAAATGGTTTTTGGATCAACAAAAGTTGGCGAGTGAACCTTGTTAGAAAACATTTTTTATTTATTTCTTGTTGTATTTAATATGGAAAAATTGTGCAATAATCATATGTGATCAAACGTAAATAAAACATACGATAACAAACAAATAGCATACAATAACAAACCACCTTGCATGAATATGTAAAATGAATGACAATGTAAATGTTGGCAACGTCTCGTTCACGCCCATAGGTAATGGGGAACGGCTCACACTCATAGGTAATGGAGAGCAGACCGCCTATGATGAAATGTATGTGCGATCAACGCTCAATCAAACGGAGCCGATCGTATGTTGGCAACGCCTGGTTCACGCTCATAGGTAATGGGGAACAGCTCACGCTCATAGGTAATGGGGAGCGGCGGCCTATGATAATGTATGTACTAAAAATGATAAATTTAATCTAAACAATAATCACACAAACAGATGATACATGTTGAATATACATTTAACCATGAATATGATGGGTGCACAATAGTTTAAAAGTAATAAATAATAAGACACATGATACACCCCAAAAACGTGATTAAAACGGGGAATTTGTAGAGATTCACTCACATTGGGTGCGTTCGGCTGATGATGTTGAATTCGCACGAGTTTAGAGGATTGATCGACGAGGAAAAACTAACCTAATTAATAACGAAAAAGTAAGGTAAATAAATGGATTTTATTAACAATTTTAAATAGGATTTTTTTTGATATATTTTTGTGAGTTTAAGGCTATTTTCTAACTTTAAAAATGTTATTTTTAAGTATTTTAATTGATTTTTAATTTAAATAAATAAATAAAAATAATTAAAAAAATGTTGACTTTTGACCGTTGAACATAAGCGTTGACTGTTTGACTGTGACTGTTGACTGTTTAACCGGTTCTATTGTGTGTATGTATGTGCCGGGCAGGACTCCAACCCGAGACCTCCCGTACGCGTGCACGCAGCTCTACCAACTGAGCTACGTGTCTAACCCGAATTATTTCTGTTTTTAATTATATTTATACACTAATTAAGTTAATCCGAAAATCATTTATTTTAAAAAGGATTTAATGTATCGACTCGGTGCTCGCCACAGGTCTCGAACACGGGACCTGTGGTTTAGTTTGGCACACAGTCCACCGCTGGACTGTGTTTCTAACTTGGTAAATATTCTAGTTTTTATTATACTTAACATCTTACTGTTGTGGATCCGGTTCAGTTTTAAAAAAAAGACATTTTATTACAGCGAATGTGCGTTTGTCAAGGATCGAACTCGGGACGTATGCATATTGTTTGCACACAGTCCACCGCTGGACTGTGTGTCTAACCCGTTTATAATACCGATTTTAATTAACCTTATAACATACACGACTTTGTCTTCTTCGTTCAAAACCCAGACATCGGTTAACTAACTGTTTCTTGTTTCATTGGGTTAACGAACATTATGAGCAATCGTAATGTATTGAACAGAAAAGGTTTGGGGATTGATTGTACCGGACAGATTGTCTTCTTCAGAAATCCGGCGAAGCTCGTCGGCTCTGTTTTGGTGACCTTCGGCTGTTAGGATCAATTAACAGTTTGGAGGGATTAGATGTGAAATTGAACTACCGAGTAACGATTATCAGTAGGTTTGAATGATCATACCGGCAAACAGCGAGATTCTGGAACTTTCAGAAGTTTTCCGGCGAAAACAGAAAATCCGGCAACGTCGTCTGAAATAGATTCTGATGGTTGGATTGAAGTTAGTAACATTCTAACAACGGATTGAAACAGAAAAAGTCGAGGTATTAACCGGGTAGATGAAATCTCGGTTTTCCGGCGACTTGCAGAGATTTTCCGGCGAGTGAAATTACGTCGAGAATTGGTGTGATTGTGAGCGAAAAGGTTATCAGAGGTTAGAGGGTGTATTTATAGGGAAGAACATCGACGAATTTGGTCTGATTACCGTCTTGATTCGTTGGTCAAAATTTTCCGGCGGTTATGACTAATGTCGCGGACTGGACATCGGTTATAACCGATGTCGTTGTTAATACTTACGTTAAGTCAAAGGTAACCGACGATGATTGGCGAAATCGTCGGATTTTCCGGCGTCAGCGGATTTGGGCGCGCTGTGTAACTGGGTTTGATTTTCAGATTTATTTTATGTATTAATTGTTTCAATAAGTAAACAAAAATCACAGGTGGCGGAGCGGTTGGAAGGATGGGAGTTAAGGCTTTGCATGATTCTCTCGACTGACCCGGGTTCGAAACCCGGTTTCAGCATTTAATTTTTATTTCACTATTTTTTAATACATTTTCAAATATAAATTTTATATTCTAATATACTTATTAATTATGTATCGTTTAAAATTAATTTGGGCATTAAATACGCAACGAAATTCTTAACTGGTTGTTCGGTTAATAAACGAAGCGGGTTTGGTTAACCCGGTTTTTTACGAATGTTACAGTATCCCCATCTTTTAGAAATTTCGTCCCGAAATTTAAGTAGTGGCATGTTTGTCTATAAAGGATGGTGTTTAATTTGACAGTTACATACTTAGAAAGGAGTAAGAGTTTAAATTTTTGTTTGAGGCGGTAACGTTCCTTGTAAGGGTTGAGTACCCTGTTACAGGAATCGCTTTTTGATGCCCAAGTTAATGAATATTGATAAACAGAGTTGATTGACTAAATATGATTTCATGCGCAAGAGTGTTGATATGTTTGGAAAGATAAGGTTATATCCTAAACAAAACTTCTACTACTAAAACCTACATGGAACTTCTCATAACCGCCTGACAATGCCTCTGATCCTTTGGCAAGAATACTTATATATAGGAAGTACCATCGGCGTATCCACCATATTCTTGTCAAATTTTCATTGGTTTTATCAGTAAATTATGATTAGTTCTATGATGTGACTCTAGAACATAAACAAACACGACAACCAAAGCTTAAGTCTTAATTCTGATAGTATACATGCTTGAATAAAGACAGTACCTCTCTCGTTTGTTATGATGGAGAGTTTAGTCTATGTAGAAGTGAGACACAGCCCAACTTCTTTAAATGATGAGATTGAAATGATATGAATGCTAAATCAGTGAGTATAAAACAAACTTCAACCAAGACATTACTAAATCCTACATGGAACTTCTCATAACCGCCTGATAATGCCTCTGATCCTTTGGCAAGAATACTTATATATAGGAAGTACCAGCGGCGTATCCACCATATTCTTGTCAAAATTTCATTGGTTTTATCAGTAAGTTATGATTAGTTCTATGTGACTCTAAACATAAACAACCACAATCAACCAAAGCTTGAGTCTTAATTCTGGTAGTATATGCGTTTGAAAGATGACAGTACCTCTCTCGTTTGTTATGATGGAGAGGTTAGTCTATGTAGAAGTGAGGCACAGCTCAACTTCTTTAAATGTTGAGATTGTAATACGTTGAGATGTATGACGATATGAATGTTAAATTAATGAGTATAAAAACAAAACTGGAATATTAATTCGCATTAAGATCCTTGGATAAATTTCCAATTTATAATTGAGACACGTGAAAATTGAGATATCATAAAGAAAACATAAAACTAAGCGGTTGGAGTTGAATCTTGATTTTTGGTGAAGGAGACTAGTTGGATGGTTCATTTGGGTCGTCATTGTCTTCAATAGGATTGGAGTTGATGTTGAAAACTCTTCCTCTTGCTGGTGGCCTAGTGGTTGGGTTTTCTTGATTTTCTTGGTTAACTGGGTTTGCTTGAGCTTGGGCGTGTATGAGTTAACTAATCGAGGGCACGTGTTTCTATAATGGGTAGGGTCGCCACAATTAAAACAAGCTCGAACATAAGGTAACATGGGGTATTGGGGTTGTTGATATGTTTGGATCATGTTTTGAGTAGGGGGTGAGGTTTGGTTTTGAGGGGTGCGGCAAACCTTGCTCAAATGACCATAGCTTCCACAATTCGCACATAGTCGACAAAGTAAGGTAGATGGATGGTGATAAAAACAGGTGTTACATTGAGGGTGAGGTCCAAGGTAAGGTTTCTTATTTGGGTAAGTTGAGTTGGGTGCTACTTGAGTGATTGGGATAGCTTGGAGGGGTATGGCTTGTGACGTTGGTTGATTATGTTGGGTGACAGCGAAAAGTTTCCCATCTCGTTTTCTCTTAGAAATGGGTTGAGAAAGGGATTCGGTTTGGGTGGAGTTCGAAGTTTCAGTTGATGCTTTATCCTTCTTCTTCTCCTCCTTAAAGTCTTTATTCCGTATACGGTTCTCGGTGAGCTCTGTAGCTAACTCCATTGCTGCTTCCAAAGTTGCAGGTGTTGTACTTATTACAGAGTCTTGAATTTTTGAAGGAAGACCTCGAATGTAGTGCTCGATCAAACGGTAGAGGGGAGTGAACAAGTTGGGAACCATTTGATTTAACTCAAGGAATCTCTTGTTGTATGTGGTGTGGTCGCCTTCCTTTTGTTTCAACGAATAGAACTCATCCTCTAATTTCTTGATTTCGCTCATTGGGCAAAACCGTCTTGTCATGATTTCCTTCAACTCTTCCCAAGTCAAAGTCATAGTATCTTCAACACCTCGTTTGGCCTTCTCTGTATTCCACCAAGTAAGTGCTATTCCAAATAAACGACCAGTAGCATATCGCACTTTGCGATCATCGGGGCAATCGCAATTTAGAAAAATGTTTTCCATTTCTTCAAACCAATAGAGAAGAGCGGTGACACCTTCAGTCCCTTCGTATTTTGTAGGGTCGCAGGATTTGAAATGCTTGTAGGTGCATTTAGTGGTATTTGGGGGAGGGTTGACAACATTTTGAACTTCTTGATTGACGGGATTAGCGGTAAGGGCTTGTTGGACTTGAGCTACAATGTTGGGTATTACGGCAGCCATTTGTTGAGCGATTTGGGCAGCCATGCGCTCGCGGGCTTTTCCTGATCTCATCTTCCTACGAGCGGAATTAGAAGACATCTACAAGGAATACATATCAAGAGTATGAGTTGGATGTTTTTGGGATCATGTGTCGTATTTAGGAATGAACATTCATAAAATAAACATAGCATAATAAATCTACTACATCCATAGGATGTCTTGGGCTTTGCTCGTAATTGGGCCTTACATGCCGCCATACTTCACCTTCGTAATCATGTGGGCCCCCATGATTACTGGGTTTTTCATATGGTTCGCATGTGTTACTAAAACCCGGAGAAAATCGAGAAATATGTATGTAACGTATGATATTCGGAATGTATCCAGGTGTGGACACGGTGACACCTCAAAGTGGGGTTAGTTCGAACGACGTTTGGTGTGGCATGCTTTGGCCTAATAGGTCCTTCGTACTCTCATCGTTTGTCCCCATGTAGGCAAACTGGTCCGTTATATTGGATTTATACGAATGCCAACCTAGACAGGACGTTCCGACTACCGGTACTTGTACCCTTACAGTTACTACATGCCCGTCGCAGAACTTACTTTGATGAGATTTGAAAAATGAAAAATGCGACAAAATCTTGAATAACGGAAGTATGAAGATGAATTGAATATGTGGATATTGTAACATGTATGATGAATATGTATGTAAGTATGTATGTTTGACTGTAAGTATAATTCACTATGTATCACAAAATGTAATATTGGAAGTGTTTGCAGGCATTTGTGTATGTAATAAATATGAAAGAAATAAACATCATGAGTTTGCATATAACCACATAAACAATTAAAATATAATCAACTATAGTATAGGCTCTAAGGGTCTAATAACCTATCCTATATCCCTATAGTCAAAAGCTCTGATACCAATCTGTCACACCCCGACCCGCAGCGGAAAAAGGTGATCGGGGCATGATTGGGTTTTCATCAAAGCTCATGACATTTATTATAACGTTTCATATTTATCATTACAATTTAAAGGAAATCATACAATCATAATTACAACATGTTCTACACATCTTTCTAGACTTCATTATTTTCTTCTAAGGCATTTCCTATGTTTTCCTTGCTTCATCCTGTTCACCTGTATCATGTGTAAAAATGGTTTTTGGATCAACAAAAGTTGGCGAGTGAACCATGTTAGAAAACATTTATTATTTATTTCTTGTTGTATTTAATATGGAAAAATTGTGCAATAATCATATGTGATCAAACGTAAATAAAACATACAATAACAAACAAATAGCATACAATAACAAACCACCTTGCATGAATATGTAAAATGAATGACAATGTAAATGTTGGCAACGTCTCGTTCACGCTCATAGGTAATGGGGAACGGCTCACGCTCATAGGTAATGGGGAGCAGGCGGCCTATGATGAAATGTATGTGCGATCAAGGCTCAATCAAATGGAGCCGATCGTATGTTGGCAACGCCTGGTTCACGCTCATAGGTAATGGGGAACAGCTCACGCTCATAGGTAATGGGGAGCGGCAGCCTATGATAATGTATGTACTAAAAATGATAAATTTAATCTAAACAATAATCACACAAACAGATTATACATGTTGAATATACATTTAATCATGAATATGATGGGTGCACAATAGTTTAAAAGTAATAAATAATAAGACACATGATACACCCCAAAAACGTGATTAAAACGGGGAATTTGTAGAGATTCACTCACATTGGGTGCGTTCGGTTGATGATATTGAATGCGCACGAGTTTAGAGGATTGATCGACGAGGAAAAACTAACCTAATTAATAACGAAAAAGTAAGGTAAATAAATGGATTTTATTAACAATTTTAAATAGGATTTTTTTTTGGATATATTTTTGTGAGTTTAAGGCTATTTTCTAACTTTAAAAATGTTATTTTTAAGTATTTTAATTGATTTTTAATTTAGATAAATAAATAAAAATAAAAAAAAATGTTGACTTTTGACCGTTGACCATAAGCGTTGACTGTTTGACTGTGACTGTTGACTGTTTGACCGGTTCTATTGTGTGTATGTATGTGTCGGGCAGGACTCGAACCCGAGACCTCCCGTACGCGTGCACGCAGCTCTACCAACTGAGCTACGTGTCTAACCCGAAATATTTCTGTTTTTAATTATATTTATACACTAATTAAGTTAATCCGAAAATCATTTATTTTAAAAAGGATTTAATGTATCGACTCGGTGCTCGCCACAGGTCTCGAACACGGGACCTGTGGTTTAGTTTGGCACACAGTCCACCGCTGGACTGTGTGTCTAACTTGGTAAATATTCTAGTCTTTATTATACTTAACATCTTACTGTTGTGGATCCGGTTCAGTTTAAAAAAAAAGACATTTTATTACAGCGAATGTGCGTGTGTCAAGGATCGAACTCGGGACGTATGCATATTGTTTGCACACAGTCCACCGCTGGACTGTGTGTCTAACCCGTTTATAATACCGATTTTAATTAACCTTATAACATACACGACTTCGTCTTCTTCGTTCAAAACCCAGACATCGGTTAACTAACTGTTTCTTGTTTCATTGGGTTAACGAACATTATGAGCAATCGTAATGTATTGAACAGAAAAGGTTTGGGGATTGATTGTACCGGACAGATTGTCTTCTTCAGAAATCCGGCGAAGCTCGTCGGCTCTGTTTTGGTGACCTTCGGCTGTTAGGATCAATTAACAGTTTGGAGGGATTAGATGTGAAATTGAACTACCGAGTAACGATTATCAGTAGGTTTGAATGATCATACCGGCAAACAGCGAGATTCTGGAACTTTCAGAAGTTTTCCGGCGAAAACAGAAAATCCGACAACGTCGTCTGAAATAGATTCTGATGGTTGGATTGAAGTTAGTAACATTCTAACAACGGATTGAAACAGAAAAAGTCGAGGTATTTACCGTGTAGATGAAATCTCGGTTTTCCGGCGACTTGCAGAGATTTTCCGGCGAGTGAAATTACGTCGAGAATTGGTGTGATTGTGAGCGAAAAGGTTATCAGAGGTTAGAGGGTGTATTTATAGGGAAGAACATCGACGAATTTGGTCTGATTACCGTCTTGATTCGTTGGTCAAAATTTTCCGGCGGTTATGACTAATGTCGCGGACTGGACATCGGTTATAACCGATGTCGTTGTTAATACTTACGTTAAGTCAAAGGTAACCGACGATGATTGGCGAAATCGTCGGATTTTCCGGCGTCAGCGGATTTGGGCGCGCTGTGTAACTGGGTTTGATTTTCAGATTTATTTTATGTATTAATTGTTTCAATAAGTAAACAAAAATCACAAGTGGCGGAGCGGTTGGAAGGATGGGAGTTAAGGCTTTGCATGATTCTCTCGGCTGACCCGGGTTCGAAACCCGGTTTCAGCATTTAATTTTTATTTCACTATTTTTAATACATTTTCAAATATAAATTTTATATTCTAATATACTTATTAATTATGTATCGTTTAAAATTAATTTGGGCATTAAATACGCAACGAAATTTTTAACTGGTTGTTCGGTTAATAAATGAAGCGGGTTTGGTTAACCCGGTTTTTGACGAATGTTACACCAGGTTCAGCTAAGGTATTGAGATGTGGATAAAAGGCTTAGATTTAGAATGAGTCTAAGGGTCTAAGTGTGATATGTAGCATCCTAGAGATGTTAATGATGTAGGCGGTAATTGTCGCTTAGGTAACGATGTAGACGTTTGATGCTTGAGGCATTAACGAATCTAATGATGTAGGTAGTTGTTTCGCAGAGGTGACAACAGGCTTGAGGATGTAGAAATTCGTTGTCTTTGACGACAATGTTTCAAGATCATGAGGTAATGTGGTTTGGTATTAACGCAATGACTATTCTTTAAGTTTCTTGTGTGTTTATATTAACTGCATATATAATGTGCAAACCACAAGGGACCATTCATATACTTTTAGAAAACTAGAAACTAAACTCAAAATTTTGATAAATCACAAGAACCATCTGTGTACTTTACTCTAAAAAATATCACAATCTAAAATATGAGGCTTTCAAAGAATACACAACACTTAAACATGGCAAATACTTTAAATTACTATGATGGATGAAAATGTTTATCATTTAAAATCAAATTTTAAATTCAATTTTTCAGATTATTTACCATGATGGATAAACCAAGTTTTATCGTTATGATGAATTTGTTATTTTGCTAAAAGAACACAAGGCATGTAACGTGTTATAGTACTATAAAATAATTCAACAATCCTTCGTAAATCATTACAATATGATTGCGCAAATTTGATTTTACAAACTTTAATGAAGAAAAACATCTCTCATTAGTTACCTTTGTGGAGGGGTATGGTTCCAAAAACTTTGCGCCCGCGCAAAGAACCATATCCTCAATGACAACAGAACACAAGAATAACCTTGCGCGCAATGCACAAGGGTGCGCCATTCTTGAAACTAGCATGTCACACAACGAACCTTGCGTACTTGGCGCAACGGCAAGTTAGACCTAGAAGCGCAGGTCCCTTGACCCTGTGCTGATAGACAAACCTTGTGCGCAACGCGCAACGGTACTACAACTACATTACTAGCAGGTCGCACAACGAACCTTGCGTACTTGGCGCAACGGCAAGTTAGACCTAGAAGCGCAGGTGACCTTGTGCTTATAGAAAAACCTTGTCCGCAACGCGCAAGCGTACTACATTACTAGCAGGTCCACAACGAACCTTGCGTACTTGGCGCAATGACAAGTTAGACCTAGAAGCGCAGGTCCCTTGACCCTGCGCGGATCAAACAACCCTCTAGCCGGGAAGTCCTAAAACCTTGCACAAGGACAAGACAAACATGAGAGCGACTCATAGTCTTGAGAACAAAAGGACTTAATCCTTACAACTCTGAGCTGGCCAGAAAGCACTGAAAGCCACGCGGAAGGGAAAAACGCAAAGAGGCGTTTACCAATACAAGGTTACAAAATGGCAGAGCTATGACCCAACAGTCGCTCGGAAGGTTGTGTCAGACTATGTCGCATGAACAGTAATGCAGAGGATAGACTGTACACCAACCACACTCACGCCAGCGACTGTCACACAATCTCCACTTTCGGCTGATGACAGGTCTGACACCAGGGACAACTGCCATGACACGTGGCACGATTCACCATCCGACAAATCACACCTCCTACGAGAGATCATTAATGATTGATGAGAGGGACATAATGGATATCCCTGGTCGTCTGGGTCGGGCCCAAGGCCCATCAGCCCATCTCCTAGCACACCTATCTTCGGCTATAAAATAAGGGTCATACCTCACGGTAAAACCATTCAGAAATATACGAGTTACTTCATGCTACTTGAGCTTACTTTATTTATTACTTGCAACTACAAATACTTATTCTCACGCCGGAGTGTGATTACGAGAAAACCCTCCCCTTTCTTTCGTGACGAGGCTAACGGCGCTGCTAGTTTTGCAGATAATCTGAAGTGAGATCACCCAGAAGAACGAACGAGAGACAACCCTTTTATGCAGAAATATTAGGCTGTAACTAAGATTCTCCGGATACCTCTCAGTTCAGCTGGTGTTTCTTTACTTTGCAAGCGGTAAATCAACTATAGCTTCAATAAAATGATAAACCTGTAAAACTTGATTTTTATTTCAACGGCAATCTTACAAAAGTTGAATGTATGATTCAAGTTGATAAATCTCTCGTCCTCTTTTATATTAGTAATATTGGATTTTAATAGTCTCAACTATTCGCCATTGACCGCCAACAGTTTCAACTTCAAAAATAACCACTTGTAGTCCTAACTATTGACATATTGGCCACCAATGGACCCTGGCTAACAGATCCCTATCGCCGTTAGTCTTCGTCACCGGAAAACCGTCTTTTGCTAGAAAAAGGTTTCTAAAGGTCCGATCTAAGGTTAAAAAGAGGTTTGGGACAAGGATGTTAAGTTTTCCCGCCAAAAAGTTGAGTTTTCCAACCAAAAAGAAGTTTTTTGGCGACTTCAATAATTGGGGTTTTTACTAAAAAAAGGTTCCTAAAGGTCCGTAATAAAGTTACAAAGATGTTTGAGACGAAAATGTTGAGTTTTCCGGCGACCGAAAACTAACAACGTTAGGGTTCTGTTAGTAATGGTCTATTGGAGGCCAATATGATAATAGTTTGGATTGCCAATGGTTATTTTTGAAGTTGAAACTATTGACGGCCAACGGCGAATAGTTGGGGTTATTAAAATACGATATTCCTTTATATTAACAATACACAATAACGTTTTTCTTTTCATAATTAAAATCATTTGCATACAATCCGAGAGGTTATACTTTTGTTAAAACTAAGCTCGTAAGTCATATCATTTCACTAAAAGATTACAACTATGGAACCTAATTAAACTCTTCATTTCTTTGATAAAGACTATATTAGGTTCTATCAAGATTTTTATTAGATTTTGGTATAGTTATTTAATTTTATAAATCTCTGGAAAATGATAGATTGTTGATGAAATTGGTTTACTGTATCAACATATGATATAAAATGATATAAGATAATATAATAACACCAATAATTTTATTATCATTCAAGCTCAATAATAGGTTGTGTACAAAATCGAATTAACTAACTCATAATCAAATCAACCGATAAAACCAAACTAAATAAAAAACCGGAGGATCAGTTAATGGTTTTTCTAAAAACCAAAAGTAGCTGGTCGGTTATGGTTATCAATATTTCCAGACCCACCATAACCGAACCGAACCAACATTTAATAAATTTTTTGTCGGATTTAGGACTTTTCACTATTTTCTAGTATTTGATGTATTTTGTTGAACGTTTGATCGAATGTTTATATGAATTATGGAATATATCATATCACTTTGTTTGAATATTTGGTAATAATCGGTATTAATATTATAAAGTATATGTATTTGAATACGACATAATATGCTAATATATAGGAATATGTAATAACAATTTACACTATGTTAAAAAATTGATATATTTTTAACTAGGCCTGAATTAACGGTTAACCACACATAACTCATTCGCTATAACCTTCAAAACCGATTAACCAAAACCACCATAACCGATCGGTTATGGTTATGTAACCAACATCGCGGTTATGGTTTTTGTTTTAAGCCAAAACCTATCCAAACCAACCCACACACACACCTACGCAATAGGTGGGTTGCAAATTAATCAAATGTTTAGCGAACAGTTTGTGAATCGTTCGACGGGAAGTTTGTTGGTGTCCATTCGTTTATTAAACAAACGAACATGAACAAGAAATTTCATTCGTTTACTTAAATGAACAACCATGAACAGAGGCTGCATTCGTTCGTTTATGTTTGATAGCTCATTAGTGTTTTTAGTTTTTATATTTTATTTAAAAACTTCAAAATTCTAACAAATAAAATATTTAATAAGTGTCATTTTATTATATATTCCGCTCATTAACGCTTGTTTGTGTTCTTTTGTTTCCATTTGTCTTCGTAAACATTAGTTTGTATTCATCAACGTTTGTTTTCGTTCATTGCCTAAAACTAACAAACGAACAAAAACACGTTTATTTCCTTAACAAACGAACGTAAACATAAAATCTCGTTCGGTAGATGTTAATAAATATTTTGTAAACATATATATTTCTTAACAAACAAACACAAACAATATCTTATTCGTGTTCGTTCAATTCGCTTACAGCATAATCAATAATATAATCAATAATATGGTGACAAGTTGCTTTTGGCCGTTGACCACATACAAAATGCACATTCAATAATTCCAAGACAACTTCAAAGCTTAATAACAATTACATTAAAAAATCATTTAGTAACTATATAGCAAATATTATCAAACTTAATTGAGCATAGAATACAAATATCATAAGCCAGAAGGAGATATTTTATTTTGTAGAGAGAAGACATTCTTTTTTTCCTCTCAATTTTGACTTTCGAACAGAGCAGGTGGCATCATCACCGTCACCACAGGGCTCCCCCATTTTCTCTCTCATCATTCAAAACCCTAGAGAGAGAAACAGCGACGGAGACACTTCTCAAGGTTTTTCTTTATACCCTTTTTCATCCGGTTTTTGCAGGTTTTTTAGATGCTACTTTCTGTCTAATTGTTGGGAAATTGTTTCTGTTTACTCGATTTCTAGCTAGTTTTAGGTTAAAGATCGGTTCGTTTGATTGCATGTTTGTGTTTTAATCCGTTAATTTCATCTGGGTGGTTCTTAGATCTTGGAATTTTAAATAAAAATTTGATTTTTATATTAAAATTTGTTTTTATAGTATTCTTATAAGTAATGTTTAAGAATTTGAGATTAAGGTTTTGGCATTTGAATCATCTACTGTTTGATGCGGTTGTTCAGTTTGTTAGCAATTTAAGTTTGATTTTATGCTTTTTATTTGAATTTGATGTTGTTTTTGATGATGATGATGATAACAATAGTTAGTTGTAATAATATCAAGACTTGTTTTTGTTCATAGTATAATTCTGCTACTCATTAAAGCATAATGTGTGCAGAAAGTTTAATAATTTTACAGTGGGATTCATCAACAAATGTCAAACTTTAACAAGCCAAGAAGTCAACCAGGCCTCCTAGGTCCTATGCTTTAGGAGGTAAAGTTACACTTTCATTCACCAATGTCGTTAAACCGAAACAATTAGATCTTTACAGCTGTTTAATGATTTTAGTTTCTTATTGCAACACATAAACTTCAAAGCATAGTTGTTAATAGCAGTCGTAGCGAAGCGGGAGCTTCCCGCTTAAGGTGTTTTGCACCTAAAAAGCGATGAAATGGCGGTAGAATAGTTTTTTTTTCCTTTTTCTTATCAATAAATACAAATATATACTGAAAAAATAAGCGTATTATAGGGTTTTTTGTTACGGGATTGAAATAAGAAGCGTATATTCTTCCATATTTACCGAATTTTCTTACAAAATACACATATAAACTGGTTTTTTTTAAAAAAATTCTAGTGTATCGCTGTTTATAAAATGGCGCCCATTATTTCATCAGTATCACTACATAGCGTATAGGTAGCTTGTCGCTGTTGACCACTATTCGCTATTAACAACTATGCTTCAAAGTTTAGGGTGTTTGAAACTTTTTTTGTGTGTGTGTTTGGGTTTATAGGTGTGGATCATACAGAGCCAATCAAGAAAAAGAGCTTTGTAAGAAAGATTGTTTTCGCTTTCGGTCTTGTAGCATTGTGCATTTTTATGCTCACAATCCCCTACTTTCAATAGCCCTAGCCCCGTAAGTAAACAAACCCTTTCGATTCAGTTATATATGTTTTAAATAATCTATTCTTAATTTTTTATATTGTTGTTACGTTGTATGAAGTTTTCACGACACGAACCAGGGGTTACTCATGTTTTGGTAACCGGAGGTGCTGGATATATTGGTTCTCACGCTACACTACGCCTTCTTAAAGACTCTTATCGCGTAACCATAGTGGTATGCCCGTTTTTAAAATTTCAATAATCTTTACTAGTGTTCAACTATAATACAAACTGAATTTGTATAATTGTTATAGGATAATCTATCACGTGGAAACATAGGTGCCGTTAAAGTTCTTCAAGACTTGTTTCCTGAACCCGGGAGACTTCAATTCATTTATGCCGATTTAGGAGACGCAAAAGCCGTAACCTACGAAACATAAATATATATTTTCTTGAAAATCGCACATGCAATTGTTTGTTCCTTGATATAATATATTTCAGGTAAACAAAATCTTTTCTGAAAATGCATTGGATGCAGTGATGCATTTTGCAGCGGTTGCGTATTTTGGAGAAAGTACCCTTGATCCACTAAAGTAAGTAGACCCTTTAATCATTATGAGTAAATTGTCATTTCGTCCCTAAGGTTTGGCCATTTTTGCGACTTTCATTCAAAAGTTTGTTTTTCCGCATCTGAGACCTCGTGGTTTCAAAATCTTTTCAATTTCGTCCCTGAGGGCCAAACCTCGAGGGACAAAAGTCGCAATAAATATCCAAACCTCAGGGACGAAAATGACAAGATTTTGAAACTACGAGGATCCAGATGCAAAAAAACAAACCTTTGGATGGAAGTCGTTAAAGTGGCCAAACCTCAGGGACGAAAATGTCAATTTACTCAATCATTTTTCTATACTTTTTCTTGATTATATTTTAAAATTATGCTTAATTTTCTTTCTTTTTTTTGTAATTATGCAGGTATTATCACAATATTACATCAAATATTGGAGGCTATGGCGACACGTAATGTTAATACTCTGATTTATTCTAGCACATGTGCTACTTATGGAGAGCCTGAAAAGATGCCAATTACAGAAGAAACTCCTCAGGTTCCATGGGCGCATATGTAATTTTACCGTTTGTAGGTGCAACCCGTGTATCGTGCTTAATATTATATGTTGTGTGTTATAGCACCCGATTAATCCCTACGGGAAAGCCAAAAAGATGTCAGAAGATATCATTCAAGATTTCCATAAAAACTCCGACATGGCCGTCATGATTTTAAGGTTAGCAAATAATTAGTTTTAAGTTTTAATAATGTGTAAGTGTACTTATCCAGGTCAATAACAAGTTTGACTTTTTGCTGTTTGATTCCAGATACTTCAATGTGATTGGCTCAGATCCAGATGGAAGATTAGGTGAAGCACCGAGGCCCGAATTACGTGAACATGGAAGAATATCGGGTGCGTGCTTTGATGCAGCCCGTGGGATTACCAAGGGCCTAAAGGTAGTTTATCCTTTTATTGTGGTAATTATCTATCTTTGAAAATAGATTTTGTTCGTATTTAACTAAGAAAAATCTGATGTTGATTATGTGATTGAGGTTCGAGGAACAGACTATAAAACCTCCGATGGGACTTGCATACGGGACTATATCGATGTTACCGATTTAGTTGATGCTCATGTAAAAGCATTCGAGAATGCCAAACCTGGGAACGTTGGAATTTATAATGTGGGTACAGGAAAAGGTAATTTTCTTATTTGATATTAGTGGTGTCAAATTGAGCGGGTCGGGTCAGCTTGAATGGATCAGGTAAGAGGTCAAAATGGGTTCAGGTCAGAACTATTAGTGTTTTGTACGCTTCTAAATGCGGCCAATAGAGTTGACACAATTGACCTTTTGTTTTGCATTTGAGTAAAATGTCATTTTCGTCCTGAGGTTTGGTCAGTTTTGCGACTTTTGTCCAAAGGTTTGTTTTTCCGCATATGGATCCAAAAGGTTTGATATCTTGCCATTTTCACCCGGCTCGTTAGCTCCATCCATTTCTCTCCGTTAAGTCAGGGGTATTTCCGTCTTTTTTGTTAACTTAAAGGACAATTTAGTCATTTTCAGGGGTATTCGGCCTTTTTACATAAAGTGAAAAGATCGAATTGCCCTTTAAGTTAATAAAAAGAAGACAGAATTACCCCCGACTTCATGGAGATGGATGGAGTTAACGAGCCGGACGAGGACGGCAATATTTCAAACCTTTTGAATCCAGATGCGCAAAAATAAACCTATGGACAAAAATCGCAAATCTGGCCAAACCTCAGGGACGAAAATGACATTTTACTCTAATATAGTTTTAAAAAAAATCGTTAACTGAACTTATCCATTTATTTTTGTAACAATTTTATTATTTTGTTTTGATAGGTAGATCAGTTAAAGAGTTTGTGGAAGCCTGTAAGAAGGCAACAGGGGTCTCAATCAAAGTAGAATATCTGCCACGTAGTCCCGGTGACTATGCTGAGGTGTTCAGTGACCCGTCAAAGATACGCAGAGAACTTAAGTGGTCAGCACGGTTCACTGATCTAGAAAAGAGTTTGCGGGTCGCATGGAAATGGCAGAAATCGCATCGTAATGGATATGAGCCCACGAAAGCTTCGTTTTAACTGCTAATATGGAATTTTGCGGAATATGGATTGAAGATGGTGGAAAGTTGAAGATTTAATTGATCTTGGGCTGGTTTGATAATCAGGTTTATTATAAGAATAGGGGTTAGGGTTATATATATATATATATATATATATATATATATATATATATATATATATATATATATATATATATATATATATATATATATATATATATATATATATATATATATATATATATATATATATATATTATTCTCCACATTATTATGATTATTTCCCACATTTGGGTGGGGTTGTTTGTACCGATCGGTTTACATGTAATAGGAGACTGGTTATTGAAGAGATCTGAGAAATTACACCTTATATTGTAGTGATTTTTATGAAGACCACCCTTAGTATTAGACAAAGACACATTGTATGTATATATTAATGAAAAGAAAGATTAACAGTGGGCTTATGATAAAATGCGTCATGCTCACAGTAGCTGCTAAAATACGCCATGCTCAACATCAAGATGAAGCAGAGGCGATGCGTGACGGGGGTGTAACAGAACAACGGAGGGCAGTCCACGATTGCTATTATTGTTGCGATAAGTAGTGACTTTATAAACTAGTAAGATTACTCGGGCTATGTTACGGGTTTCGATCGATATTTATTTTGGTTTGGTATATTAACCGAAAGAAATATATCAAAAGATTATCAACACATGTTTTATATCGAACGAAAACTATAAAAATAAATTTAAATTGGACAGCGGGACGGAAATATTTTAAATTAATTGTAACTGGAAACGTAAATGTTATCTTAAATATAACTTTAATGAAAATGGACCTAAAACTAAAACACTAATCATAAAAAAAACTAAAAAATAAAAATAATAAAGTCCAAGAAAATCAAGAAAGAAATAAAAAAGCCAACAGGATAAACACTATCTACATAACTTCCTAGTAGTAATTTACGTTAAAACGTAGACCAGCAGCTGAAAACGTAAAAAAATAAGCAGGAAAACGAATTATATTTGACACATTTATGAAGAAATTTTACGTCGAATCGTAAACCAACTTGATTTTATATTGACGCGTGCATAAAAATAAGCACGTAAGAAAATAGTTACGACGTGTTGCTGCGGTGTCGAAACGTAAAGTGACTCGAATTTATAGCGTTTAATGAAAACATATTATATTTGACTCGACGTGTTTCCAAGCAAAATTTACGTCAAAACGTAGACTATTTGAACACGTACATAAAAATAAGTATGAAAACATATTATATTTTACCCGACTAATTTATAGAAAAAGTAAAATAAAATTTACATCAAAACGTAGACCAATTGAAAACATACATAATAATAAGCATAAGAAATAAATTATATTTGACCCAACTTATTACTGGGAATGTAAATCATTTTGAATTTTGTAACACCTCGTAAAATCGTGTCCAATAATATAGCGACACGTGTCATTACTTTTATATTAAGTCTAATAAGGACTAAAGGTGTTAACATGCTTAAACTGAGCCTATGAGTGACCATTAGTGTCAACATGCTTAAACTGAGCCTCTGAGTGACCCTTTACGAAGTCTTAACTCTCATATGAGTCACTGGTTGGACGAGGGGGATTAATTATGTAAATATGTAAAAGTTGGACAATGGATGGGTTCTGAGTGACCTTTTAACAAACCGAGAGCTTGACAATGTCCGAGCATACTCCGGGTACGCCAAATATTGGCTACGGAGGGCTAATTATGCTTATAAAGGTGTTTTAGAAGTTTAATAAGTTGAGGGGCTAAATGTGAAAAAGTTGAAAGTTTCCATGAGGCGCTCGCGGGCCGCGAGAGACATGGGCCTGGTCTCTCGCGGGCCGCCAAAAGGCTTTATCTGCGGATTATTTTGCTTGGCACCCACACATGTTGCCAAAAACCATTTGATTCGAAACCAGGGACTTCCAAACTGCTATGCCATGTTTTAGGACACTTGTAGTCTTCCTCTAACACTTACTAACACCTGGCATCACCTCTTTCAAGCTCTCCAACTATAAATAGGTGCAATGGTTCATCAGTTGAACTTGCACCTTTCTCATTAACATTCTGTCTCCCTCCTCTTGAAGTTCCTAACTGAAAGGAGCATCCAACTTAGTTCTATTTCATCCAAGGATCACTTGTAAGTTTTCCTTTCTCTTGCATTTTCGTTTTTAGGCTTTTTATAGCCAAAAGTCAAGCGTTTACGGAAAACGCTTTAACTTTCGGTTAAAACCATTATGGTCCATCCATTGTTCATAACGAACATGGCTAAGTGATCGTAATAAGGTAGGTGTTAACCCCTATTAAGGGCACCTCCTAAAGATCACGTTTGCTAGACCAATTGACGGGTCAAAGTTTTATTATTAAAAAGTCAAACAGGCCAGATTTTGAAAATATTATAATCTGAGTTTATATATGTTATGAAACATGTTTTGACACTTAAACAAGTTGGTAATAATTATTAGAACATGTTCGACTCGTCAATTTCAGTTCTAGGGTCGGTTCACAACCGAAAGTCGCAAAGTTTGACTTTTGCTTTAACTTTTGATTCTGACCTGATTTAGATTAGTTAAATACTGATCTAAGGTTGCATTATGATCGTAATATAATGTATCATAACCCTCTGAGGTTATATTACATGATTATAATCTGAGTTTATGCACAAGTTTCGTTATTATGCCACTTTTTGACCAAAAAATGCCATTTTTACATAAAATAAAGTTTTAATCGATAACGAACTTGAAAATGAATTTCCTACTGATGCAATATCATAAGTAAGATTATTTGGGATGTCAAGTCAGTTTTTATACTGATTTTATATATAAGTCCTTGCATTATGTCGACAAATGACGACAAAGCCCTGATGGCGCGTAAAACGGTTTTAATCATACTTTTTAAACCAAACCTTTTTATCTACTGATGTGTTATACGAAATAACATATCTAAAACATATAAACCTGGTCTTAGCATGAGTTTTCATTAAACTTCGCAAAAATCGTCATTTTTCGACATAAACGCCGTTTCGGCGCATAGTATGGTTTTAAACCGTATTTATCAACCAAAACTTGTTACCTACTGAATTTAAAACTTATTTAAAACATTTTTACAGTAGGTACATAATATAAACTCAAAATTCCAAATAAATTATAAAACTATGTGTAAAATGACCAAAATGCCCCTACAGTGCATAGTTTGGTCATAAATGATAAATTACACATATGATCAATATGTTACTAATATTTACCATAAATTAAATATTTTTCCAGAATACTTATGATCATAACATCAAAATATATTCAAGTTCCTTTTAAATGGAATATAATTACCAAAATGCCCTTATGAGGCATAATTTCTTTTTAAAACATTAACGGACATGTAAGTTGATATCCTATTGATATTACAACTTATTTAAAGTATAATGGCATATAGAACTTGTTCATGACTCATCCGGTTATCCGATATCGCTTATATGCGTACGGTTAAGTATATCTAACTAGTTTACGGAAATTAACTGAAACGGGTTTAACCTTATCATTTTAAGTCTCAAAATCCAGAATGCTTATGGTTTACCCATATTATACAAGTCATAGTACTTGTTGGGTTTAAAATACATTCTATCCGGTCATCGCTTAATCTAGCATATTATACCGTTTTGATCCTTTACGCTAGTCGGTCTAAGTCTATGACTTAAATAAGACCGTTAGCATTTAATTGGTTAACTTATGCCATAATCCAGACTAGAGCCTTCCAGTAAATGCTATCTACACTTATTTCATTTTGAAAACGGCTGAGATATTAAATATTTCATTTTAAATCAAGACTAGCTCAGGTAAATACTCTTGACTTATTTCCCCTATACGAGCTTGGTTACGGTAAATTATTACCGCTTGGTCGGAAATGGGACCAATCGAATGCCGGATTGTGGATAGTAAATCCGCATATTCCGTTTTGATCAGTTTTGTTTGATAACTTAAATGTTGTGGGTTAAGTGGTTAACGACCGTGTCCTAGATATCCTTGGCTCATTACATTAGATAATAGCCACGACCAAAGCACGGGGTGTAGGCATATACCTGACAGATGCGAATGCTAAATTATTTTTACCCAGTAGTTGGGGATAACTTCTTTGTGGGTTCATAAGTGGTGTGTACGTTAATCATGTCTCTGTCTCTGTACTGGGCCCCATATGTATGGACAAACATATAAAGTTGTTAACAAGGTTACAAGGCTGACTTTCCCAAGATATAAAAGATTTTTCCTGCCCTGTGCACTTAAATCCATTTTTGAAATGTTTTCAAAACTAGTAAGTTGGGTGTATTTACCAGCGAAAGCTGACGTACTTTCAAAAGACTAAGCTGAATGTACAATACGAAATAGGTTGGAAGCTGCTTGGTAGTGATATAAGAGGATCTTGCAAATATTTAGATCTACCCAAAGTCTGTTACACATTTTTGTATATTTTATGATCCACTTGTGGATCTTTCGTTACAAGTCGTCTGTATATATTATTTTTCGTACTTTGAACATTTGGTTTGTAATAGTAATTTAAACTCCAAGACTTCCGTTGTGCTGTGTTATTTGACTATGATGATATCAACTTACGTCACGATATTCCCCACCCGGGCCCACCGGGTGTGGGTTGGAAATATGGGGTGTGACAAATTTATACAAACACGTACATAAAATAAAACATAAAACTTGATTACAAAATTTTTAGAAAGTTAAGAAGTTGTAATTGTTAAGACTGAAATTTAAAGAGTAAAAGTTTAAAAAATTATAATAAAGACAAAAAAGAAAAGTCAAAAAGCAAAAAAAAGACCAAAGACCAAAAAATAAACAAAAAAAAAAGCAAGTTACTGTTTATCTAACTTACAATTGTTATATTATATAAAACTTACAATTGTTATATTATATAATTATACTAATATTTAAATTGATTTTAAACCCTAACCTTTATAATATAATTTAATCTCATTAACTTATTATAACGTCATTTGTAGTAGTCAAGACCCGTAACCCCCATCGATGTGAGATTAAACGACATGTGGAAATTATGTAAGATAGGGGGTTATGGATGTGTTATATAACTTGAGTGTGTAGTGGAGTTATAACCCTTCAATTATACATATATAAATATATATATATATATAAATGTGTGTGAGAGCAAAACAAATGGTGGTGCCGTTAAAATTTTCGCAGGAGAAGGAAGTTGGAGGGGTATAGCGGCCCTTAGGGCGATATTTACAGGCGCCATATGGTGCTATATCACCTTCCAATACGGATAGTCTAAGCGTTAAAATTAGTTTAACGAATAGAAAGATTAACAATGAACTTATTATAAAATATGTGATGCTCAAAGTATTGAAGACCCACGAATATCTAAAGGCATTTTTTCTCAAATTTAATTATTATCTAGGATTAGGATATAATAGAAAGTTTTTTTGGGTATGAATGATAGGAAGTAATCTTGTCCATCTATTTAATAATCAACGGTTAAGATTAAGTGGGTGAAATTGAACAAAAAAAGAGCCGTGTGAGTTTGTATAGGGGTATTCTAGTCAATCCAATGCAATAGTTTCTATCACCTCCAATCCCCCCATGTTTTTTAAATGTTAATAACTCTTTCATACGGCATTATTTTTTTATAAAAAAATGCACCATAAAAACGAGCGTTTTTATCTTTAAAACGAGTATACTATTGTTATACTTTTGAAAAAAAATCGAAAACCCAGATACGTAAAACTCAAAGAAACCTAAAATAAAGATTTTACAGTTGTAGGTTCTAAAACGCAATGGGTTTTAACATGGTCATGTTTATGTTTTAACATGATCATGTTTTGTTCCTACATTTTGCACTCCAGGTCTCCAAAACGTACACTCCGCGTCTAAACCGTAATGGGGTTTGAGTTCCATTTAACATAGTCATGTTTCTGTTGCATGAGTTTTAACAGGGTCATGTTTCTGTTTCAACATGATCATGTTTCTATTTTAGCATGATCATGTTCTTTAATTTAACAGAACTTACCTCACCTCTTCCAAGTCTAAAACGCAATTGGGTTTCACATGACCATGTTACTGTTTCAACATGATCATGCTTCTGTTAAACATGATCATATTCTTTCGGTTTCTAAAATGTACTGCAGGTCTAAAACGCAACACACGCACATGTTTCACAACATGATCATGTTTCTGTTTTAACATGATCATGTTAGTTACCTCACTTTCCTTTCCAGGTCTAAAACGCAATGGTTGGCTTTCACAACAACATGATCATGTTTTTTTAACATGATCATGTTAGTTTAGTGTTCTAGTTTCAACATGATCATGCTTCTGTTAAACATGATCATGTTGTTTCAGTCTGCAGGTCTAAAACGCAATGGCTCCTGTTTCAAGTTTCAACATGATCATGCTTCTGTTAAACATGATCATGTTCTTTCACTCTGGTCTAAAACGCAATGGGTTGGGTTTTACAACATGATTATATCTGTTCATGTTTTTCTTTTAGCATAATCATGTCAGTTTAGTACCTAGTACACTCCAAGTCTAAAACGCAATGGGTTAAAAACATAAAAATATGTGTTTTTTTCATTGTGTTATAAAACACAATGGATTAAAAGCATAAAACAATTTATTTTTTATTGTGTTATAAAACACAATGTACTAAAAACACAAAGAAATGTTTTGTTTCTAAAACGTAATAGACTAAAAACACAAAGAAATGTCTTTTTTTCTAAAATGCAATAAGCTAAAAACTCAAATAATTTTCTTTTTCTAAAACGCAATGGACTAAAAACACCAAAAATAATGTGTGTTTTATTCTTTTGTAAAACACAATGACTTAATTCAAAAACCCAAATCGTAAAATGCAATTCAAAAATTTATTACACAAATCGAAACCGATTTCTTCGAATTCTTCAACGATTGACGTAATTTGAATGTTAGAAACTTATCAATGATTGAATCGAACGAATAGAGTGATTCACTTCGAAATAATGGAAAAAATGAAAAATTGTATGAAATTAAACTGGGTTTCTTCAGAAAGTTGAAGAACACATTGATTGAGTCTTTGAATCACTGATCAATGACGAAAATCGTACTATAATTTAGTGATTATTGAATAGAAAGTGAAGAAAATGTTGAAAATTGTGGGTTTTGAAAATAATGGGTTTTGAAGTTGCACGGAAGATGGAGGAAGAAGATGAGATAAAATTGACTAAATTACCCTTGCCCTTTACTTTTCAATTTGGCCACATGTCACAATCCAATTATTTTCTATCTTTTATAGCTAAACTATACTTCCTATTTGATTCTCTCTCTTATTATCTAATACTTCCTGTTTGATCCTCTCTCTTATTATCTATTGATTTATAACTTAAGTTTTTCTTATAAAATTATATTTGATTACAAAAATGATAATTGTTGATACTTACATGTTTTCAAATACTTGTAATAATTTCTTCGCCTCTATGTAACAAACAAAACATTATTCAAAGTTCTGGAATATGAAATATTACAACTTTTGTTAATTAATTTTTTTACGCGTAACAAACCAAAACAAAACCGACCAAATAACCATCGCATCACATGGGAGAATGCGAAAAAATCGTTGCCCGCCACAAAAAGCGGGTTTATCTCAACTCTATTTTTTCATTTATTTAATTTAATTCCAAATGTGCAATAGTACTAATTAGGTTGTTTGTTGTTTATTTGAACAATTAGAATTGTAAAATCAACAAATTTAGTCCGTTAAAACTTGATCTTATTTCATAATTTCGAAGGTGTAAAAACATTAAGAACTATTGTTTGATACTCCTATGGTTTCAATCTAGATGGCTTGTTAAAAAATAAAAAAAAAAGCTAATGGTAATTAACTCATTTTCTCAATCGAAACATAAAAGGCAACACATGAGAAAATCCAAACAAATACCATAACATAATGCAATTCAAGCACAACTAATCATATCCACCTTCAGCCTCCAAAATTTCACACTTCATCATTTGCTTACATACCCAACCAAGACTAAAGCATAACTTGTCCTCAAAACGCGTAACAAAACCCAAGTTTTCCATTCATCGTTTTCGCTTCGAAGAACTCGCACCACCACCACGACCACCGCCCCCTCTTCCTCTACCTGCAGGCGCCCGCTTCGTGCCCGTAGCCTTAGACTCCATTTGTAGTTGAATTCCTACACAACCACAAAAGTTAATAAAATATGCAAAGTAAATTCAAAGAGTTGCTACCCAAATAAACAAAAAAAATGTTACATCTACGCATATAATAAACAATTACCTTTCGAACTGAGCCTCTCAATATCCACTTTTGGCTTTTCCTCGTCACCGTCACCTGCACTTTCTAATGTTAGTCACAACTAAAAATCATATAATTCTAGGGGTGCAAACGAGCCGAGCTTTATCGAGCCCGAGTCAAGCTTGAGCCTAAAATAAAGCTCGTTATTTATCGAGCCCGAGCTCAAGCCTGACATGTGAAGCTCGTCAGGCTCGTCGAGCATTAGTGTAATATTAGTTTTTATTAATATTTAATAACATTTATCCCTTATTTAAAGTTGACTAGTAAATGAGCCGAGCCGAGCTTATTTAAACTTGTTTACAAGCTGAGCCCGAACCTAAAAATAAGCTTGTTTAGTAAACGGCCCAAGCCCGAGCTTCACTTGTCGAGCTCACGAGCCTAAACGAGCCTATTTTTATATTATTTTTATTTATTATATTAGTTAATAGATAATAAACGAGCCGAGCTCGAGCATAAGAAACTACCAAGAGCCAAGCTAGAGCTTTGAAAACAAGGCTCAAACCGAGCCGAGCTTGAGCTCTCATAAGTTAATCGAGCTTAGGCTCGGCTTGTTTGCACCCCTAATATAAATCGTAAGTGTACAATAAAAAAGAATTAAAATAATAAGAAAATTTATATACCCAGATCCTCTGCATCCGAGTTGTTTTCATCATTCTGTGCAACATCAGCATCCGCCACCACACCATCATCTATCGGTTCCAGCATGGCAGCAACCCGTTTCTTCGGAGCCTTTTTAATACCTGGAAGTGTGATTAAATCTGCTGAACGAATCACACGCGACTTACTTCCTTTGTTATATGCCTTTGTTAGCGCGGCTTTTACAGCTGGCGGAACACCATCAAGTGGATTTGGACGCCCCTAACAATAACATAATAATTACACCTTATTAATTAAATTTGTAACTGCATCTGATTGTTATCATGACCTAATAGTCGTCATACCTGAAATTTCGACATGGCCATTAGTGACTCAAAGTCCTCCTGGCTTATAGAGTACTCATCCATAAACTCAACCACCTTTTCAACAGCTTCATCCTAACAACATAATAAGAATAACAATATTAATAAAAGAATGTTAGTTTAAAAATAACTCTTTTAGCACAAGTAGAAATAATTGTACGAACCTTTGTGAGCGTCTTTAGTGGATCCGTCATGTGTTTAAGGAGAAGGGAGAGATATTCAAGACACAAGGTTCTCCTACAACAGTTAAACAAATATAATGAATAAATCTATTAATATATTATAATTATATTATATGATACTATATTATATTATATTATATTATATTATATTATATTATATTATATTATATTATATTATATTATATTATATTATATTATATTATATTATATTATATTATATTATAGAACACATCATAAAAACACTGTAGCGGCTACAGTTTTTTTAAGTTTCAAATTAACCCTAAACTATATAAATAAGATACACCTTTAACCCAATAGTTATAACTTGCATTCGTTTGTTTCTTTACAGAAACTAAATATGTGATATTTTGAAAACAAACCGACCCGGAATTACACTGTAAATAGTATACGCCTTTAACCGAATAGTTTTATTTCCTCTTACAACTTTTGTTCGTTTGTTTCGTCATAAAAAAACTACACACGTGATTTTTTTTTGGAAATGGACAGACCCAGTATTACACTGTAAATAATATATGCCTTTAACCCAATAGTATTATTTCCCAACCTTAACTTCCGTTCGTTAATTTTTTTTTACAAAAACTAAACATGCGATGTAATTTCATTTGAAACGGACCGACCTGGTAGCCACCGGAAAAAAATTATTTACATTGCTTTTTTACAAAAATTAAATACATTTCCATTTAAATTTTGCTAAAAATCAGATCGCAGCCCACCACAATAATAAATAACATTAAAACACAACTTCCTAGTCAGCAAACCCTAACAATCATAACCGCAAGTAGCAGCGATGGTGGCTGTTGCGGGTTGGTAATATCCGACGTGTCTGGTTGCAACACCACGTCACCATTTTTTTCTTCTCATTTTATTTTGTTTTCGGGTTTTTTACACATTTATATTTGCAGCTTCATATTGGTCCTTACCGTCTGGTTCTTATGCGGATTCCCCGCCACAAAACGCGGTGGGGAAATCCTAGTTATAATAATATATGAGCTTTTAACGCAGTTACAAGAAGAGTAAAGTTACCTGCCCAAATTGAACTGTAGGGACGATAGCAGATGAACATGCACATCGTCGAGTAGCCTGTAATTCTTTCCCATCGTAGAGTTCTTTCCTAACCAACCGCCAAATCTGTTAAAGTTCCTTTCACCCTACACAAATATAAAAAAAACGTCACTATATAAATGTGTAAAAAATGGAGATTTTGAGCGCCGGTATAAGCATGCATTTGTCACCTGTTCTAATGTTTCGCGGCTTCCATGCAGCAGAGCAGCCCTTTTCATATAACAAACAAAAAAAGATTACTAATTGGCAAACAGTTACATATTATTCCAAAGGTGCATTTTTAATTTATTTAACAACTTTTTGCATTACTTACGGGATTATACTAGATTGTAAGGTACTACATGGAAAAAGCTGCCACTTTTGGTATCTTCTTATTTGTACATTAATTATATCCGCGTTCGCAATAGAATCAGCTGCACGTGCGATTAAATTCATCCTTTGGACTCCATTTTCGTCTTTCTTAATCGAACTTGGCCTGTAATTGATGTAGTTTTCCTGCAGAAATTCAATAAACATGAGAATACTATAAAATTATAAAATAGGATATTTTACAATTATACAGATTGTTACAAAAAGTGTTACAAAAATACCTGTATAATAAGAGGTACTAAATCTGGATCACTTGTGCTAAGATCGAAACGTTCATCCATCCGAAGGTTACCACCATTGTAATCAAACAGTCTAAATAAGCATATACAAATTAGTATAAAACTACAAATAATGTTTCGTAAAAAAGATGATGCGTATCGGTTCATACTTTTGAACTGCTGTAAAGGGATTGTAATCAAACAGTCTAAATAAGCATATACAAATTAGTATAAAACTACAAATAATGTTTCGTAAAAAAGATGATGCGTATCGGTTCATACTTTTGAACTGCTGTAAAGGGAGACATATCTTCATCTTTAGAACTGTTAAGAAGTCGTTGTCTTATGTCATCGTATTTAATTTCTCTCATCGATAGACTCATATATTGCAACTGGTTCAACGCCATGCGCATATCTCCATTAACTCTAGAAGCAAGTTCCTCAAGTGCAACCTTAAAGAAAACAAATAAATTAATAAACCATATAAAAAGATTTAAACATTATAACTGATCAAATTTTGCAAAACGGGTACCTCGTTTACTTGAAGGCCTTCTGTCTTTGCAACTTGTGCCAATCTCTTTGCCATCTGTCATCACAAAAATCAAAATTTTAATTTTTTGTCGGAAATTATTTAAAATATATGGTATGCAAAGAAGGATATCCCGAAACCTGTTGTTTTGTTGGTTTGTGGAAGCTGAGGAGTAAACAGTAATTCACAAGACTTTTTAACTTCTGACTATATCGGTCATTGCATATACAAATAATCGGGATTTTCGACATTTTGATGCTTAAGATAAGATCTGCTACACCACCCCTGTCTCCGGCAGACATACCGTCAACTTCATCCATAATCAGCACTGCCTTTGGATGCTTTGAGCTGCATGCAATAAAACAAATGCATATAATTAATTATACAAAGAAGATATATATATTTATTATGTTTTAATAATAAATAGTTAAATACTCGCCTATTCATGTCAGCATTTAAAGATTGATTACTGACAAGTTCTTTTATAGAATTAGCCGTGCTACTACCAATTCCTTTTTCGATTTTCAAATCAGCCTTTCCACGACTGTCACTAGCGTTAACCTAAAAAACGTTTGTTATATAACTGTGACACAAAAAGTCATACAAAAAAACATATTTAAGGCAAAAACACACCTCAATGGTCTGGAAACCGAGCATTTGACTAACTAACTTTGCAGATGTAGTCTTCCCTATGCCAGGTGTACCACTTAATAAAATTGCCTTCTTTGCCCCTGAGTCGTTCGGCTTTTTACCCTTTCCCTTACTACCACCGGTCAGAAAATTCGCATCCCAGTTTTTCAGCCAATCATGAAGCTGCTTCACCTGACGTATTATAAAAAAAATATTGATAGTTATTTATTGTTAGCAAGTATAAAAAAGTGAAAAAACAAAGAAAATAAGATACCAGTGACTGATTCCCTATAATATCGGTTAGAACTTTCGGTTTATATTTCTCTGTCCACGGCAGTGAATCGGTTGGTTTACGAACTTCAACCTCTAAAGAAAATTGTCAATAAGCTTTAGATCTATATATGATAATATAATCATATACTAAAATTAAGGTTATATAAGCAATTAAACATACTCTTTAATACTGCTTTTTGAGGACTTGGTTTCGGTACAGAAGCGGTTATTTTGTCCACTTGTTTCTTCGATTCTTCTTTAACGGCGACGGGTTTCTTCGTTTCTTCTTTCTTGGTGACTTTTGAGCGATTTGATGCACGAATCATGTCAAAAAGTCCATCCTCGGTAATAAACTTTGTGCTTTATAACAATTAGACAAAGTTAATACATAAAGAGAGAAAATAAATCGAGAGAAAACAAACGTAGATGCAATATAAGTATATAACAAACCCCAGCTTTTTTGCAGTTTCTGATTTCCGTCCCCCAATATCTTCATCGCATAAGAGATACGTCTTTTATAGATTAAAAAAAGTTGTCAGTCACACAATGATAGAAGTAAATATAATTAAGTAATAAAGTAATATGTTATAAAAAAAGTTAAATGGATCGTGCGATTAACCGTTTTCTTGCTGACAGATCCAGTGACACGGCCTCCATGTCGTTTAATCAGATCTTCGGCTTCTTCTCTTTCCAGACTAGACTCATGGTATTACAAAACATATTATTGTTATTTATTCATTATTAATTTAACTAGCGACAAAATTGATCGAACAAATAAAAAGTATACCTGTCCAGTGTTCCACTGATGACAAAAGTCAAACCATCTAAACATTCAGGAGAACCTTCCGGAACTTCCTTTTCTCCTTTATGGGGAGGATCTTTTCTTTCACCAAAGGGCATAAATCCACCGCGTCCACCGCCTCTTCCACCACCGCCTGCCGCCGCGGAACCACCCCTTCCCCCACGACCACGGCCACCAGACTTGACCTCTTTAGCATCTTCGTCATCACCATCACCGCCTTCGTCATCCTCCAACTTTTTACCTCTGCCGCCAGTTGCCCCGCCCCTTTTACCATGACCTCTTCCGCTAGATTTAGAAATTGCGGGGGTGTCGTCGTCACTTTCTTCTTTCACACTTGGAATTCCTCTACCTGAACCGCTTTTCAGTTTCTTACTGGGAGTCGTTTCGGCTGAAGTTTTTCCGGTTTTGGGTAAAACAAAATCATCATCATCGTCGTCGTTCACTTTGTGCAGCTTCTTTGCAGGTGACGGTTGTACATTAGCAGATGACGTCTCCACCTTTCTTTTTGATGTGGGTACCGATACTTCTTTAACTTCTTCTTGGTTTTGTTTTTCAGAAGCAAAATATTTACTAGTTTTACGTCTCCCTGAACTTTCTTGACCTCCTTGTACCTGACCAATAACAAACATATTTAACAAATTATACACAGACTTCTCGCTCTGAAATTGTAATTACAAACACAAGAATAACACTATTCAATAAATTAACTTAATATATATGTTTCTTATCATAACATCAACTTTTCCCGCCACTTACTGATTTCACAGGTGATGACAAGGATGCATCTTTAGCAGCCGATACTTTCCCTGGTATCGCGAGTGCGGGTTTTGCAGGTTTTGGTGCATTTCTGTAATCTTTTTCTTTGTCTTTGTCGTGTTGTTTCATGAACCACTTTCTAATATCCCCTTGCTGCAGGAATATAAGTTTCATATAAATAAAAGTAACTTCCCTAACTAAAACAAACTAAAATTTGCAAAAAAAGGTAGCGTATAGCGTGTTATGCTACCAGTTTTCATTACCAACTTACCGCCAACATTTCCAATTTACGGCATTACCAAGAAAATCTTTAGACTAAAAAACTTAGGTTATGTATACAAACTTGTATGTTTAAATCTTTAAAAAGAACTACATTTTGTAAAGCAAGTGAAATCAACATTCAACATATATATAACAATACATTTAAGCAGCTAAGCTAGTAACAGTTTCTAACTTACCATTGTTCAAAATCCAAAAGACAGAAGCCTACAATCTTCTCAACAGGTTAAACCAATGAACTGAAAGTAAAGAAAAAAAACAAGATTGTCAGTAACAAGCTTTTACAGGTGCAACATCTATATAAACAGGCATTGTATGAGAACAGTAAACAAGATTCAGCAGCTATAAAATTTTATAGATAAAGCCTACTAAAACCCTAAATCACACCCTTCTAAAACCCTAAATCACAAGTATGAAATTGTAACAAAATCCCTAAAAATCTCAACAAACCATTAAATTAACAACAAATCACGAGTAACAAATGCATGAGGGTTCACTAACAGTGACGCATTTCAGATTCTTGAAACAAAATCAAGAAGAAAAGATATAAAATTCAAGAAATTTGAAGAAAACTGGGAACTGTTAACACCCGTATAAACCCTAAATTAGAAACATGGGGTTGTCATGGAAAACCTAAATTGAGTTAACAGATGAGAAATTGAAGGTAATTGAAGAATAATAATAGGCACAAAGAAGTCGAATAGAAGTTTGATAAAGTGGGTTACGTGGCAGGGGATTCGTGTCTTACTTAGTGGGAATCAGAAGATGAATTTGTAGCGTTGTTTTGAGCCTGGTTTTTTGTTGTTAGGGTTGAAGCTTCGATGACACGCTTGACCCGTTTGATTGTGTTATGATCCGAAACTTCAGGCTCGGGCGAGTACGTATCATGGGTTTGAATACGATTGCAATCGGGTCGATTCGAAATCTCTAAAATTTAGAATTGACGATGAGAAGGTTCATTTGATATCAGATTAGGTTTAAAACATTTTTAGCGGTACGGGATTATGTGTTACCCTATATTTTTTATTTATTGTAGTTCTTAAAACATATAATTATATAAAGAGTAAACTGCCATTTTGGTCTCTGGGGTTTGGGCAGTTTTGACACTTTAGTTCAAATCTCAAATCTTTTGCATCTGGCTCCCTATGGTTTCATTTTTATTGTCATTTTGGTCTAAAAGTGATATTTGTCTTCTAAAATCCTACTATTTTGTCATTTTTCTCAGGAGCAAAATGGTCATTTTAAGCATTAATATATATATAAACCTCAAACTCTGCACAATTAATGCTAAAACGACCATTTTACCCCTGAGGAAAAGGACAAAATAGTTGGATTATAGAAGACAAATATCACTTTTGGACCAAAATGGCAATAAAACTAAAACCACAGGGATCCAGATGCAAAAGATTTGAGATTTGGGCTAAAGTGGCAAAAGTGCCCAAACCTCAGGGACCAAAATGACAGTTTACTCTTATATAAAAATTATAAAATTAAGAAAAAAATGTATTTGGAAACATGTGCTACCGGACCCATTCCTAACCCTAGGTTTGGAAGAAAAAAATGTCCATAAACAATAAAAGTAACTTGCTCTTCATCTTTTTAAGCAAGTTTGAACACGAGTTGCTATAAGGTTATTTGATTTTTTTTTTAATTATTGAAATCATGATGATATCTATGAACACGAGTTGCTATAAGGTTTTGTGTTATAGTGGTAAGTGAAGAGTGTTGATATGAACACGAGCTGCTATGAGATTTTGTGCTATAGCTGTAGGTGAAGAGCGTCGCTATGAACATGAGCTGCTATAAGGTTTTGTGTTATATAGTGGTAGGTGAAGAGCGTTGCTTAGAACATGAGTTGCTATAAGATTTTGTGCTATAGTAGTAGGTGAAGAGCATTAAGGTCCAGGCCATAAGGTTAGACCAAATAAGTTCAAACCACTATATTATGTATCAGTCAATACGCATTAAATGTCATGACGAGAGCACTAAGAGTTGTGATAACACTAAATACCCTAACAAAGACACGTCATGAATGGTAGCCCCCATATATGAACATATGGTTAAAACCTTTACCTATACTTTATTGATATAGAAGTGTCCGTTTGGCGTTGTACTACATGTGTCATAAAGAACACCAATAACACAAAACATTACGTCTTTGTGTAGGAGATGATATTCAATATATTTTACAACCTCTTATTTACTAATATATATCTCCTCATTTAGTTACAAGACTAATTAATAACTCACATGTTATAGGTTGGTCATATGGAGGTTGCCCTCTTATTGTCGTGAGATTGATAGTTTATTATATGCAGGTCACAAAAAGTCGTTCTAAACTTTGACGCTCATCCATTTGCATTACTGTTGGGTACGTAGAATTATGTAAAAACATTTGACGTCATCCATAAGATCAACGATACTTTGTTTCTCTTCAAACACTAAGTGATATAATTAATGGTTAGAAATAGCCGAACGTAGTTGACCACACTGCTCTCAAAGACTTCTTCCATCCTATTTAGGGGCCATAGCAATAGACACACCACTTAGTTGAACATTAATGGATGTCCTTGTATTACTAAAATCATGATGATCAAATCCATCCCTCAAATGTGGATATGGTGATACAAATTACAATGAAGATATTCAATATACAATTCATACTCAGTTATTTTCAAACTACCGGTTGTGATTTTATTTTTCACGTTTATGAAAATAGACACGTCACCATCACATCAGATTCCACACCATCAACCAATGTTGTAAGAATTGTTAGGCGTTAGTCCGTCGATGAGGTATGGACTAGCGATTAATTGGACTGGAATTTTAATATGTAATCTCCAGTTTTTTATATATACGCATACATTTTTATGTGTATTTATTTTAGCAAGACAAGTTTTATCCCCTCATTGCCTTATTTTTTACGCAGACAAGAATTAATCACCGAAATTCACAAGGTTTAACCGGAAATTGGCCAGAATTTGTTCGGAACCGTCGATTTTTGGTCGTTAGGACTGCCTAAGGCCGTTGTTGACCGTCTAGCAATAAATTGACAGATCAGAGGAAAATTAATCGGTGAACCTCTGACTAGTAATCAATCGATGACTAATCCGATGCTAGTCGGAAGTCTTACCACCATGCCAAATCAAACCACACCATACCTAAGGGTGGTAGGGGTGTAATTAGTGAGTGGGGTGTTTGAGTGGGTTCACCGATCGGTGACACCGCCGCCACCCCTCTTTCGGCGATTGGTAACTCAATAGAAGGTGTTGAAATCGGTGGATATTCACCGAACAATAAGAGAAGAGATAGAGGGGAGAGAGAGAGTTAGTGGTGGGCCCTACCCCTTTTTCAACCAATCACAAGTTTTTTATTTATATTATTTTTTTAAATGTTTACCACTCTTCGTGTATTTGAGCACCTCTAGCGTTTGAGTGCAAATTAAGTAGTGAATGAGGAAGTTGATATGGCATGATTTTATTGGTTAAAAAAAGTTTATCACATCCCCATTTAGAGTGACTAATCAAACATTAACGGAGACTTTTAGTTTTTTACAACCATGCCATTAGTAAATCCGTGCCGAATCAAACCACTTATTGCCGAGTCAAACCACTCCATACCCAAATATGTTATTTGATCAATAGGGTATTTATTGCGACCCGACCTTTTACCCGACCCAAAACACCAACGACCAACGAACAAATCAGAATCATCATCATCCCCACACACAAACCATCGAAGAAGATGAGTATCTTCTTCTGCACTCCACCATCTTCTTCCCTCTCACCACCACCAGCCACCCCTCACCGCCACCACAAACCACCTACCTCCCTCACAAACCTTCCTTAATCTCTTCACTCACCGGAGCCGCTCTCTCCTTCAATCTCATCTTCCTCTCGCCGCTCTCTCCACCGCCATCTATCGCCTCCGAATCTACTTCTTAGCCATTCAATTCGAGTGCCGTGAAGAAGATCAACGGTTAGAAGACGAGCAGCGCCTCCGAAACGCTCCTGAACTGGTGACTAATGAAGATATTGTGACTGAGGCTTGGCAGATTGTTGATGATAGCTTTATTGGCACTGATCGGAGCCGGTGGTCGCCTCAATCATGGCTTGTAAGTGTCTGTTGATGTTGTTGTTTGATTGATGACTGAATGGTTTGCAAAAGGATTTTTGGTTCAAGATAATTTCAATTGCCAAATTTTACGGTTTGAATGAACAAATGCATCACTTATGCAGTTATTCTCGTTTAGTTACTTTTTAGTTAAGTTGTTAAGCCAAATTTTACTAAACCTACCCTAAACTATCAATTAATGACTATTAGAAGTCCAAAAAAGCAACAAAGTCTAAAATCGAGCACATTTAGTACCCGAGGCGAAAATAGTTATTTAGTTTCTTTACATATTTTCAGTAGGTTTTTTAGCACCGCTTACACAAAATTTAGATAAAAATAAGTTTTATATATGTTTTAGTATTGAAATTACATATTAGTACAACCTGAAAGGCATGCTGTACAACAACCTGCTACACAAAGATAAGGGAAATACATTAAGCGCGCCTCAGGGTCACTTTTTTGCCAAAAAAACGTGCCTCAGGAGTGCTTCCTGTAAAACATGCGCCTATGTAGGCTGAAGCGACAAGGTCTACGCCTTGATCACAGTTTTTTTTTTTTTTAACTTAGCTAATATTAGCTATTTATGCAGATTGTGTTGTAATACTTTTTAGCCAGAACTGGTTTTCACATTCACGCACACTTATGACATATGTAATGCTCATCTTATAGCAAAAGAAAGAAGATGTTTTGGGTACATCACTCCCAACGAGGTCGAAAGCTCATGATGTAATCCGGAGGATGTTATCAAGCTTAGGCGATCCTTATACCCGTTTTCTTTCTCCTGCACAGGTAGTCACTTCTCACAAACCTTATGTGATCGATATAAATTAATGATTTTGCATTTAGCCATTTACGTAGCAATTAGATTAATAATCGTGAATATGTGTTCAAATGTTTTGTAATCTATAATTGTTATAGTACTGGATAGATTAAAGCAAATAAGAACCGGTACTTAACCTAACATGTGAAATGTGAATACGATATCTTGTACTGGATAGATTAAAGCAAATAAGAACCGGTACTTCACCTAACATGTGAAATGTGTATACGATATCATGTATAATTGTTATTTTCACTTACAAACTTTCCAGTGTCTTATTCCATGGCATTTGTTCATTCCGTTGGTATTTGAAGTTCTCAAAGATGGCAAGATATGATATGTCTGGGATCGGAGTAAATCTTAGGGAAATTCCCGATGAAAATGGTGAAGTAAAGTTGAAGGTTTTAGGACTCATTCTGGACAGCCCTGCGCATACTGCCGGTGTCAGACAGGTGCTCACGATTAAGAACCCATTTAATTTTAATCTATTCGTTATCAAAATATCAATAGCTCATCTTGAATTCTGTTTTAGGGAGATGAACTATTATCTGTCAATGGAGTAAATGTGAAGGGGAAGTCAGCATTTGAAGCTTTATCAATCTTACAAGGCCCCAGTGAAACATCCGTAAACATCATGGTATGATAATTAATAAATAATAAATTATCCATTTTTTATTTTATTACTAAATGTTTGCCTAACGTTTTTATTTTTAGGTAAAGCATGGAAATTGTGGTCCGGTACAATCTATTGACGTTCAAAAGCAACTTGTTGCTAAAACCCCTGTTTTTTATCGGTTGGAACAAACGGATAATGGTAATACCAAAGTTGGGTATGTGCGTTTGAAGGAGTTTAACGCACTCGCTAGGAAAGATTTGGTTACAGGTATATTATTAATTTTAAAATACAAATAGTTTTCTTATATTATCATACAAGTATATAATGCTAAACATAAAAGAGAAACTTTGACAGCAATGAAGAGACTTCAAGGAATGGGTGCCTCAGTCTTTGTTCTTGATCTTAGAGATAATCTTGGTGGGTTAGTACAAGAGGGAATTGAAATTGCCAAATTATTTCTTAATGAAGGGGAGACAGTAAGTTTGCATATTTTTGTAACAAATTATTAGTATGTTGCATTAAATGGTTAAAAGTAACAATCCCATCTAACGAAATGTTTTGTGACGGTCCCAACTTTTAACCTATTTTAATATTTTCTCCCAACGAGCCTTTTATAACTGAGATCTAACCCAATTAGTTTTTGTTGACGTGGATTGCCACATAAGCAGTCCCTGTCATCAAAACTTTGCCATAAGCAGTTGACGTCATCAAAAGTTGACTTTTTTGCCACATGAGCAGTCCACGTCATCAAAAAGTTTGACTTTTTGCCACATAAGCAGCCCTCAGTTAGAAAAAGCTCGTTGGGAATAGGTTAAAAGTTGGGACTGTCACAAAACATTTCTTGGGACTGGTACCGGCCAATAGGTAATAGTTGGGATTATTTAAATGCAATTTTCCAATATTAAAATATATTATTATGGCTTTTTTTTCATTTTGTTCCTTTCATATTATCTTCGTTTTTCTCTTTTTGCTATAAGGTGAAGTGAGATTTGATTTTTATTCACTGATCGTTGGCAGGTAATATATACTGCTGGAAGGGAACCTCAGAATGTAAAAAGTATCGTAGCAGAAACATCGCCTCTTATTAAAGCTCCCGTCATTGTATGTTATCTTCTACAACATCACTATTTGTCTTCTATTTAAGAGCCGGTGTTTATTAATTCGATTCATAATTGCGAGAAGTCTTGTAATCTTAAATGGATTAATAATTCATTCATTATTAATAAAATGGAATAACGGGTTCGAGTGAGTTTTGATTTTTGTTCTTTTAATTGTTGAAAACAAGAGCCTAAGAAGTAAGAACTTATATTTTTTTTCCCTTCATGCAGGTTTTGGTCAACAAAAATACTGCTAGTGCAAGTGAAATTGTGAGCACTCTTTTTAATAAACCAACTTGACCTCTATAAATGGGTCGAAATTGCCATCTCATTACTGATACAAGTCTAACCACTGATACTCCGTATAGGTTGCATCCGCACGTCATGACAATTGTAGAGCTATTCTTGTCGGTGAAAGAACCTATGGAAAGGTTGAAGAACAATCTTATCAATAAAATATGTTATCTTGTGATTATAAGCTTGTAGTACTTTTTTATTTGTTAATTTGATAAAATTTTGGCCGTTATCAGGGCTTGATTCAATCTGTATTTGAACTTCATGATGGATCTGGTGTGGTGGTCACTGTGGGGAAATACGTCTCACCTAATCATTTGGATATAAACGGGAATGGAATAGATCCGGATTATAAAAATTTACCAGGTACCATTATTGACTTTTTTGATGCAAAATATATTGGACCCGCGACTACTATTTTTCTCAAAGTTGTTTGCAGCATGGAATGAAGTGGCGGAACGTCTATCCAAGTGCCAAAGCAACAAGGATGAAACACAGCCATATAGTGTTTTAGCTACAACAATTGCTAAGGTTGAAACAAACAACTTTTTTTGAACAAGATGATATGTATATCTTCACAAGAATCTTGTCCCCTTCGTTATAAATGTTAGGACTAGAAACAATCATCAATTGTATATTTATTTCTTATAATGCAAGTTGCTACTAGAGGGAGAAAGGAAACATGATTCATGGAAACAATAAACACACACTTACTGTATATGGTTGATTGCCATCATGGTACACGAGGAGACACATGGCTAAACTTGAATCCGATGTACAATTTTTTATCCAAGAATTTTCTGGGATAGAACTCAACTAAATCCCCGGTGTTTATTCCATATGTTTTGAGAACTTTATAGACGTTTTTTTAAAATATATGACCTTCGTCTGCAGGTAAGGTGTAGAGTGAAATCACGTCCATCTGTAACGTTGGCCAAAACAACTTCAACTTGCGCACTTCCATCATGGACTCCACTGTGCAAACTACTATCGATAAGCGGTAGTAGCTCGTTTCTGACACTTTTCTTTGGCAATAGGATTGATCCAGCATAGCTTGTGTCATAAGCAGTGAGTATTTTGATTATCTTACTCCTACTTATGGTTGGTAAAATACATGCGTGTTAATTCCGACTGCAAACAAACAAAATTAATCAAACAAATAAAAATATACCTGCCCAGTGTTCCACTTATGACAAAAGTGGAAACGCCTAAACATTCATCTGGAACCTCTTTAGTGTTGTTACTAGGAGTCATTTCAGCTGAGCTTTTTCCGGATTTGCGTAAAACAAGATAATCATTATGATTCAGTGTGTGCTTTCTTTTTAATGTGGGTCGTTTTGCATCGTCTTGATTTTGTTTTCCAGAAGCAACATATGAACCTTCTTGTACCTAATCAGTAACAAATTGTAAAGCAAGTGAAATCAACATACATATACAATACATTGAAGTAGCTTACCATCAGGTGCAAGAAATCAAGTTGAAAAGCATTGTGGATTCATAAGCAATGAAAAGTGATTCAAATCACCATCTCAATCGATCCCTACGAATTAATCACAAGCGTGAACTTGTAACGAACAAAGCCTTAAGTAACAAGGAATCAAGATATTTGAAGGGGACTTGCTAAAATCTAAATTTAAGTTAACAAATGTAACAAAATAATAAAAGCTAATTGCAGAATGATACCCACAAACAACTCAAATTGATGGATCTCTACCGTTGATTTCAGCCTTGCTGTCTACCATTTTTCCAGTTAGGGGAAGCTTTAGGGAACTTCCATCATGTTCAATGCATACTTATATTTAGAATAAGTTATACCTTTAATCTCTGTCTGTTACACTAAGATTGTCTGTTAGTTTTTGAATTGACTATTTTACCCTTGCTTAAAAAAATATATGCCACCAGGCACCAACCTTCGTTTTATCCACCCACTTAACCTTGAACATGCATGCACGGTATTGAATATCCTATGCAGTTTTTTTAGAATACTAAATATATAAATGTCATAAATTTAATTTTTAGTACCGACTTTTTATTAGACCACACAGTGTGGTAGGCATGGTGATTGGGGTAGCTAGTTTCTCACCGGCGTAGAGAGCTTGGGCTAGGTAACGTGGCGGCTTGTTATTGGTGGACGGGTTTGAGATATTTGGTGATTGGTTGTTGTTTGTTTGTTTTTTTTAACAAGAAAAAAGGTAGGTCCCAAAAAACACCACCTCCCACCCCGTGGTTTTTTTACCACACCCCTACTGACGTGGTTGTTGCGTGATGCTTCATGCCCCTCTACACTCTGTAGTCTTAGGTAAAAGGTTTGGTAAATGTTTCACATCATCATATTTACCGCCAATCAAAGCATTCATGCTAAGAAACTTCGGATATACTCGACCCAGATGGAAAATTTGTCTCTTGTCAAACTCACAAAGAGTTATGTATTTTTGAGATTGGTGGTTAGAGTCATGTATTTTTGTGAATGGTGCCTAAACCGTCAATCTAAAATAGGTGGGTTAATTCCTTCCCATAGAACCGCACTTGAAAGTTACATGTAAAATTGTAGATTATAAACATATATGGGCACATTTAATACATACAAAACTAATTTTATCATAAGAATTGCATATACACTTGTAAATAGCGCCACCTATGTAAGAGAAAAACGAGAGAGAAAAAGACGCATATACACTTGTAAATGACTCCACCTATGTAAGAGAAAAACGAGAGAGAAAAAGAGGGTAATTTATGATATTAAATAACCGCTTTATAACGACTATAGATTTAGTTTTGTCTATTAATATATGTTAATGGCCCCCTTATATATTATTTATTTATTTGTTTTTTTTGCATTTATCTATCATTTGTATGATTCTTTTTTCCTTTTCAATTCAACTGAATAAAGAACACTTGTTACCTACACGTGTGTGTATTATAATTATAACGTCTATAAAATCAGCTTATCTTAAACTCAAGCTCATTGACTCAAGTCGAGCTTTTAATAAGCTAGTAGTCTCAAATAGCTCACAAACAACTCGACTCATTTAGACGCCAATTGGACCCAGGTAACGCTCTAATCACAAACTTTTCTAAAAAGATTTGGTCATTAATTGCTTTTTTCCCCTTACATCTTCAACAAATGAAAAAAAGAAGTTTACATGGAACAAAATCTCACAAGCATGACATTCCAGTAACAACGAAACTGCCAAAAAATGCATGAGATTTAGTGAAACCAGTAGACCACATTAGTTCTCTGTCATATTAACATCAAACAGTTATACAACTGTCACAAAAGCCACCATATCACTTCTAACTAACCAACATACAACCCCCAAAACAAAGAGGTGTAAAACAAGAGATTACATCCTACTCTTATATCTGCAACCTCCACCTGTACACTTTCAACATCATTCACCTCTTTCAACCCACCAAAACACCATACACCCCTTCCTTCTTCCCAAAACCAACCCGCGCCCAGTTTCACTTAATGCGGGTTTTGTAGTTATATACGTGACTTATGTACGGTCAAAAGTCAGTCACTTTCGCCTTTCAGGCTCAACAAAAGACGGCCCATTGCACATGTGCAGTAACAGTTAGCAATTACCATCATCCGGTGGGCTAGCCAACGGGTCCCCTGAGTATGGATGGTCTTGCATGTTCAAGCTACCAGATGGCAGATATTCCTGTAAATTGTATATAAATAACAAAAAATGCTAATCAATGATACCCTTAGGTTGACTGTATGAAAATGGTGATGGTCAAAGTAATCGAGCCAAGCCAGGTTGAGCTCGAGCTTGAACTTAAACGAGCCAGCTCGGCTCATTTATTTAATCGAGCTGAAAAGTCGAGCGAGCTCGGCTTGTAAAATGCTCGAGCCAACTCGTTATTTTTTTTTATTTTTTTACAAATACTGAGAACACAAAAAACAAAATTAAACATATATCGATATGCATTTATTTTTATTTTTCTAATACTAAATTTTTTTTCTAATATTTTAAAGACCGAAAGGCATTCATAAAAATATTATATGTATAATTTTTGTTTAGTTTCCCATATTTTTATATGCTATTGATCAATTAAACTTAAAATGTTAACACTTTAACCCCTCCCACATTTTTTTATTTTTTAGGAATAATCTATATAAAATAAACTAATTCGAGCCGGCTCGCGAGCTCACGAGCCGAGCAGGCCTAGCTTGAGCTCGGCTTGTTTCTAAATCAAGCTGAGTCTAGCTGACTTGTTTACCACCGAGCTATTTTTGAGCTTTTTCTGACGAGTCATGAGCTGCGAGCTTTTCAAGCACCCCTAGGTCAAATGTTGACTTTTATGAAGTCAATCGCATTATTTGTTACCTGATCAACAGCATCAGAGCCCTCAGATTGAAAAAGAATAGGCCAGCATCGTCTATCTTCATACATCAAGCTGGAATTCTGGAAATGGGTTACGAGTGCCGCCTTTCCTTGGATTCTAGCATACGCTAATGAAGCTACTTTTCCACTGTTGAATTTGTCCCACTTTTTCCCATTGAAAACCTAAAAGACAAATTACATAATACAGGTTATGGAAGTTCAATGTTATATTGAACAAAAGGTAAATAAAGTTAAATTTTAGTCATGAAAATTACCTGGTAAAATGGGATTATATGCATTGGTGAAAGCATGTTGATAAACGCATACCCGACATTGCATTTGTTCTGTCAAGGACAAAATAGCAAACGTTATGCATGTATATGTATATGTATATGTATGTGTGCATGTATAGTTTTATACCTTGAAATCGATCGGTAGGTAGAAAAAATCATAAGTACCACTATGATTTTCATTAATGGCAGCTAGCAACATCTTTGAAGTATACCTGAAAGACAACAAATGCATATTCTATTCATAATCAATACAAGTGTAGAACTTCAAAGCTTGAATATGTGACAAAGAAGTAGGCCTTACTTATTGGGGATGTTTTTAATCATTAAAGTTGTTCGGTTATCTTCCCCATTGCTAATTCTATCAAGATCAAGCTGAAATTGTTTCTTGTTATCCATCTGGTTTGCATTCTGATCAACCCAACAGTTTCGGGCGTGTACGTGTTCACTCATGCTGTCTAAATCTATAGATCCGGGTCCCACGTAGTGTTCGCTACCTAGGAACAAATGACCTGTCATCCTAGGAGACATGTTGCTGAAACCGGGGGACACGTTTTCCATAACATTCACAGACCCACATGGAACTAAACCTATGCCTACACAAGCTGGAGGACTCATGAATAATGTTTCGTGAGGCTCATGGTTCTGACTGAAATGTCGGTCAAACGGCAACCCAGATGGAGCCGACCCGACATGATGGTGTTGCTGAGACGAACCAAGAAATGGGCCTGGGCCCAGTTGGCCTGTGAATGGGTAAACCGTGGTTGGTGATTGAGCGGTGGTCGGGAACCCATGGTTGGGTTTATTGGGACTTCCCCACAGAAATTTGGGTCCGGATAGCGTTTCTATTCCTGAAGTGGTTGATCCTGATGCACCGTAACCGGGCATTGACCCGTTTAATTGACTAAAATTGTGATCTTGCGTTGAATTCCCGTTTGAGAAAGTTTGGTCAAGATAGCTAGTTCTTATATGATCTTTGCCAATTGGTGATATTCTTGCTGGTTGTGTATGCAAAATAGACACCAATCCAGGTAAACCGTTCGGGCTCAATGAAGCGAAAACAGGTGAATTGGTCAAACTATCTGCTTGGAGTCTAAAGCTTCGAATGTTATCGTAGTCAAACTCGTGACTTAGTTGCAACATTTGGCTTGAGTCAAGGAGGATCATATAATTATTAAGGCACATTTTAGTAATTTGACTAATGGTCAAACATAGAAGCATCAAATTAAAAAAGAAAGTTGCTTACTTTCGGCGGTAGCCACCAGGACGACTAGGTTCAAGCTTTATTCGTTTCCCAGCTATATCGCACCTGTTGAGAGACCGCAATGCTGCTTCTGCATCTCTAACATCATAATATTCGATAAACTTATGGTGCCTTTTGTATGGTGTCTCTCGTATCTGTTATCGGGAAGAATATACTCCAAACATATTAATATTTATTGAAGAAAAAACTTTAATTTCTTACTATGGCATTGTAGATATTGAATTATTGATGTCAAGGAAAGCTACTACCTCTCTAACCTCACCGTACGCGCCAAAGATTTGAAGGAGATCATCACACGAAACCGATGGGTCTAAATTAAAAACAACCAATGTTCCTTGATTTATATCTTTGTCCGATGGATTTTCCTGGTCACAAAATGAATAGTACATCATTAATTAATTAGTTATTAAAATAGTAACTTATGTCAGAAAGAGCAAAAAGGGTCGGTGGGGGGGAGGACTGATTTGAACCTTCGGAATCGAGTAGTGAATGTCGAGCTTCCTCCTTCTTAAAGGCTTATTTTGTAATGCATGCATGGCAGTTCGAGCATCACGGATATCATAATAAGATATCATCACAAAGCCCCTGTGTTTACATGCAGTGTACAGTGTTCTAATATCACCATATTTCTGCAAAATACATAAAAAGATTCGCTTTATCGCATATGGTCAAAGAAAATCAAAGAAATAACTTGGAACGAAACTGTAAAGCATAATCAAGAAACATTAAACAGTCAAAACTTTCTAAGATTAGTGTAATATTAACTACCTCAAACAAAGTTCGTAGTTCTAAATCCTCAACGTTACTGTTAATATTACGCACAAATAATGTTCTAGATGGATGCTCGCCATACGGATGTTCAACTGTGCCGGGCCCCACACCATTCGATACGTTGTATTGGGCTCCACCGTTAACGACAACCCCATCACCCAAACTTACTTTTGACATGCCAAAATTCAAGTTATCGATCATATCATATTCCAATTCCATACCTCCGCCACTTCCGAAAAGATCAAAATCTTCTGACTCATCAACAAGGTTATTAGTCAAATTATAGTCAAAACCGTTCAAAACACCAGCCAAAAGATCATCTTCATTTGGTAACAAGCTTCCAATTGCATGATCTTCAAGCAAATTATTGGTTTCTACAGATTGTTGATAGTCGTTTTCGGTATTGTTTAATGTCACTACATGTTAAACAAGAAAAAGTCAAGTTATGACCTTCGACCACAAGTGAATGTAGCTATTAGGCAAGAGGGTTCATACACTTTTCATGAGGTAAAACCGGTAACGAGCTTGAGAAAAGAGTGACATCATCAGATCGGGATAACATCCCACTTCTCACCGCCTTTGAGAAATTCATTGACTTCATTACGAACGACCTACGGATCACAAACTATAAATCAAAGTCAAATATTTGACTTTTAAGTAGAGAACTGTGAGAACCACACATAACCATCTTATGCGTCACATTTAAATCAAAAGATACAAGTGTTTATGTGGTTCTCTCAGCTCTCTACTTGAAACCGGTCTTCGCAATGAATGTATTCACTACATACATGTGTCTATCAATAACCTTTTTCAATGATCATATGCACTGATTTACCTATAGGTTTTAGAACAAAAACCTACATGTGAAAAATTAAAAATCAACTTACATTTTATATCTCCTAAATAAAGATAATCTAAAGGGGTGTTTGGGTGTGCATTTACAGTCATGGTTGCAGAATATCAAGTGTTTGGCAAAAACTGATTCTGCCATTTTGACTTTTTATGGTCAAAATAATATATTTTTTGTCAAACAGATGATTTCATGAGCAAGAACATACAAAAGACTGTTTATTCAGATTAATGAAAAATTATTTGAATCTATTCACACATTTTAAAACTTATTTTGACAACCTTACATGTATGCGACCTGTATAGGTGTATACGACCCATATAAGATGTCAGGGAATGTTTTATACAACCCGTATACACTTAAACAAGCATCTTACACGCCCTGCATACACTACTTATGTAGACAAGTCGTGTTTTTCTAGGGAATGTCAGCTGTACAACCAGTATACACTTATGCGACCCGTATACCTTTTTTTTTTTTTAATGGCCAACATAATCAATCCCGACGACTGTCGGGGCACCCACTAGACGACGACCCACTCTCAGCTTTATCGGATGATTATGTAAACGCATAAGACCGTATACAAGTTGTATATATAACAAGACCGTTACTAAAAAACCAGTAATTTCTTGGAAAATGCACATCCAAACACCCCTCAAATGGCAGTTCTATCATACCAATATACTTTACAAATATAACCAACCATAAAAGACTCTGATCATTGCAATGAAATCTCATAGAAAAACCAACAACTGTTACATAGTAATGATAACCGCTACTGATTCTGTATTGTAATCCAACGAAACCCCAAATAAAAATCAAGAAAATAGAACATCGATCACAACATGCAACCCCATTAACCGACACTATTAAAAGCAACATTTGACAGTTAAAAATACCAACCCAATCCCCAACTTCAACATACATTCACACCCAGAAATCTTTCTTATTAAAAAAGAAAAAAAGTTTGCATCTTTACACATATAATCATGTGTGAGAAAAAGAAAGAAAATGGTACCAAAATGATGAAAAACCCAGATAATTTAACCGGAAAATGTAGCCATGATCACATGAGAGAGTTTTAGAAAGAGTTTGGGAACACTTTGTGTTAAGTTTCTCTTTCTAACGACAGGTGTACACGTAGAAAAACTATAGATACACACGTATGCGTATCTATGTCTAGAGAGAGAAAGTGGTGAGTGGAGACCCAAGTGAAAAGGTTTTCAGAAGTGTGAGAGTGTGGAGTGGAGTTCTGAACAACATTTAAATGTTCATATTTAAATTAAATGTACTTTCATGTCCGTTAGCAAAATATGTCTAAATTACTCTTTTGCCCTCAAGCTGAATATGGAGTGCCATTTTTACCCCTATGATATAAAGATAGTTGCAACTTGCAATAATCATTAGCATTGCTTGATTGTTTTTTTGTTTATGGTGAAATATTTAAATGAAATAAGATTGGTAATAAAATGTAGTTAAAATTTGAGGTTATAATGTCTAAACCACCTTCTAAATATAAAATCAATTTGATAGCTAAGATCATCACCTATGGTGAGCATTTGAGGAATTTATTTGATGAGCTAGCACTATATACTTCATACATAGCATTGGAGATATAACTATTAATAAAAATGCTTGTAAGGTTGGAGAGAAAAATTACGTCTTTGATGCATTTATAAAATTCTGATGTGGCAGCTGACTGGACGCGTTTACGAATGCATTTAGCACTTTGCATTGGGGATGGTCTAAAAGAAAAGTAATGCATGGGATCAACATTTGTCGATAAAAAATAATACTTACACATTTTACTTGTCCGCGTGTATTGTTTAGGAGATAATATCCGACATAACCCTAAACACGAGATGTTAAAATCATATTTTGGTTTGTCAATTATAACCTGTGTAATAAACAATCATATTCGAGAGGTCGACCTGTCTTTATAGAATTTGATTTCGGGTTGTCTAAAACCCTCAGACCATACACATTGGTGATCCTTAGATAGGATTGGTTGTATATGTAAAAAAAAACAGTTGATCTTTACAATCCAAACCTCACAACCACCAAGCAACCTAAGTTGCAACTTGCAACCCAACTTTTTATCTTACTTGACAATGATGATCAGTGATTTAATTCACTTTTTTTATTTATATAATTAATTTCACATATAATTTAATACTCTATAATAACTTTTAATATTCAATTTAAGAAAAAAACAAAATGTTTTTTCAATTTATTTTTGTGGACACCTTAGTGCCTTGGTGGTTGTATTTGAGATTTATTTATTTTTATTAATTACACAATAATCACAATGCATCTTTCTCTTAACTTTAAATTGCGTATAATCAATAATATAACATAAGCATTGTAGTAAATTAGATCTTCATCGCATATAGAATGAGAACCCATCCAAGGTGAATTACTGAGTATGGGGATTGGATCATAAGTTTCTTTTAAGAGACAAAAATGATACAGTGTTAAGTTGGGGAACCATTTCGTCATAGGAGATTATAAATTTTATTATGACATTTTGTCCCACATCGAACTAAAAATGCTAGTTTTTGTATGAAACAAATTTACAAAACATGGTCATGCACCAAAGTGTGACATCTGTAAAATGATCGAGTTTGCAATATCCAATGATATGTTATACATTGGAAGTTGTTTCAGAATCGTAAAGTTGTATAAAATTGATCTTAAGTATTGAATGAAAATTAGTTGTAAATTTGATCATCCATATCAAATTTAATCATCAATAGAAACTTTGATCTTTCATAGCAAATTTGGTCATCCGAACTAATTTTGAGCATAAGTACCAATTTTGTTCAGCTGTATTAAATTGGAGATCGGTAGCATAACATATCCGTAGCAAACATAATGTAACTATCAATTGACGGTTATGATGCATACTACTACTAAATTTCATGTTGTTTCATGAAGAGTTGCTACGTTTAATTGCACCATTTGAAAACCCTATTAAGAGATATCAATTTGGTACTACGTGGGAAAAACTCTCAACATAATATACACTCGTTCTTGATGAGTTATCCGATTGAATATTCATGAGTACTTGCAAGGATATTCACCCAATTGATAATTTGACACCTAAATATCACATAATCTTGCACTTGCAAGGATTTGAAACCACATCACTTTTGTGAAGGATAAACACCTTACCATTAGACCACTAGGGGTCATGTGTTCTCCTACTAATTAAATACACGTTGTTAGCATAAATATACATAAAAAACAAAAACAAGTATCAATTTATTTAAAAATTAGACATCATGGGCCATGGCAGCTCTTAAGAACACCTCCAATGGTCTAATGTGGCATGTGTCCGCATTCAAGGACCACAAATACAAACCAGCCACCCCATTGGAGTGCACTCGTCCGTCTCTCTCGGTTGGTGGACAAGGACTAAGTCTGGACCAAGTGTGTGGGACCACATACACACAAACATACTTTTTAAGTATATTTATTATATAAAAGTGGAGTGTGACTCTAAGGTGGAGGTTTGTAATCATTTGTCGTTGGAGGAAAAATAAAAGTGTTTGGAGGCTGGTTTGAAATTTGATGTGGCATGGTACCGGTACCAAAAGTACCGTCACCGAAAAACGGGCACCGGTAGTGGTTCGGTACCGGTCCCAAAAAATGAGAAAAATGGGTAGTGGTACCGGTACCGAAAATGATCTGTACAGCACCGGTTCGATATCCGGTACCAAATGCCCATCCCTAATGCTAAGGTAGCGTTTGTCATGGAGGACCAGTACACCCCTATTGATTCTCTAAGTGAATATTTGGGCCAGTTCACCTTTTTCTGTTATCGAACAGTCTCAAAAAGGAAACTTGAGAATACAGAAACGTAAAACACAACCCCTGCCAACTCTTCAATCTTGATTTCGCCCTTAAAAACAATAGCCACTGTTACTTAAATCCTAACATTTTTGTTTATAATATCTTTGTATATGTTCCTTGATGCTGATTGTTCTTTTTTTTTCTTGGTCTGCAAATAAGTTTGCTACAGCCATTTAGAACAATGCAATTTCCATCTACATATTTATGTTAACTTAAATATTAACTCCAAGGTTCATTCAACTTCAATTGACTTGATGATATTTAGTTTAATTGATATGGTGTCAACTCAATTCTATTATTTGTAATGAGCATCTTAAAAGTGTTCTAATTCAACTTCATGCAAGGAGGGGGATGTAGTTCTTCATGTTATGTGTGGCAATAGGTTTATTCCAATATATTTTTTGTTTTTTCTTGATTTTTTCGTCCAAGCAAGAGTTCATATCATCCATATTCTCAACATAAATCATGTTTCTATTTATCATCTTTCTCTTAGTTTGTAGTTTAGGTTGCATATCTTCATTGAATATAGCGTAAGTATTGTAAGTGTGATCTTCCTGACTACATATAGAATGAGATCTCATCCAAACTTGATAAGTGTGGGGAGTGGATCATTAGTTTCTTTTAGTAGACAAATGTTATCTTGTTATGTAAGGGAAACCATTTTGCTCTAGGAGATTCTAAATTTTATTATGATGTTTTATCCCTCATCGAACGGGAAATGATATTTTTTGTACGAACCGACGAGGCCATCTCGTACCAAAGATCTCCACACAACACATGAGCGATTCACTTGCCTAAGTCGCATGCAAGTAGCATCTCATCAAGTAATACTTGTAGAGGCCGCGTGTCCTTTACGAGCTATAGATTGAAGAATTTTTTCAACACCTTCTAGGAGGAATATCTGGGGATATCTGGGTTAAAACCTAATGCCTCTGCATAAAAGGGTCGTCTCTCGTTTGTTCTTCTGGGTGATCTCACTTCAGATTATCTGCAAAACTAGCAACGCCGTTAGCCTCGTCATGAGAGAAAGGGGGAGGGTTTTCTCCGTGACCACACTCCAGCGTGAGAATAAGTATTTGTGATTGCAAGTAATAAGCAAGTAAGCTCAAGTAGCATGCAGTAAGTAAACTTGTATATTTTCCGATTATTGTAAGATGGTTTTACCTCGTGGCAGGATCCTTATTTTATAGCCGAAGATAGGTGTGTTGGAGGTGGGCTGATGGGCCTTGGGCCCGGCCCAGACGACCAGGGATATCCGTTCTGTCTCCTCTGCATCGATCATTAATGATCTCTGGCAGGAGGAGCGCTTTGTCGCATGGTGAATGGAGCCACGTGTCATGGCAGTTGTCCCTGGTGTCAGACCTGTCATCAGCCGAAAGTGAAGAATGTGTGACAGTCGCTGGCGTGAGTGTGGTTGGTGTACAGTCTGTCCTCTGCATTACTGTTCATGCGACACATTCTGACACAACCTGCCGAGCGGCTATTGGGTCACAGCTCTGCCACTTTGTACCCTTGTATGTAGTCAACACCTCTTTGCGCTTTTCCCTTCCGCATGGCTTTCAGTGCTTTCTGGCCAACGCATAGTTGTAGGGATTAAGTCCTTTTGTTCTCAAGAATGAGTTGTTCTTATGTTGGTCTTGGCCTTGCGCAAGGTTTTAAGACTTCGCGGCTAGAGGGTTGTTTGATCCGCGCAGGGTCAAGGGACCTCCGCTTCTAGGTCTAACTTGCAGTTGCGCCAAGTACGCAAAGTTTGTAACATCCGTAAAAAAAAACCGGGTTAACCAAACCCGCTTCGTTTATTAACCGAACATCCAGTTAAAAATTTCGTTGCGTATTTAATGCTCAAATTAATTTTATACAATACATAATTAATAAATATATTAGAATTTAAAATCTATAATTGAAAATTTATAATAAATAATGAAATAAAAATAATATGCTGATGCCGGGTTTCGAACCCGGGTCAGCCGGATGAAGCTTAACAACTTAACTCACACACATCAAACCACTCCGCCACTTGTGTTTTTTGATAATATATCGAAACAATTAATTCAAATAACAAAACTGGATATCAAAATCAGTCAACGACGCGCCCATTTCGCAGTCGCCGGAAATCCCGACGACTTCGCCAATTATTGTCGGTTTCTTTTGACTTAGCGTGCGTATTAACACCTACATCGGTTATAACCGATGTCCAGTCCCGCGACATCAGTCATAACCGCCGGAGAAAGGTGGACCTACGAATCAAGACAGAAATCGGACCCAATTCATCGATATTCTTTCCTATAAATACACACCCTAGCCTCTGGTAATCTTTTCGCTCAAAATCGCACCAATTCTCGAAGCAATTTCACTCGCCGGAACTTTTCTGCCATCACCGGACTCTCGCCGGAAAACCGAGACTCACATCAACACGGTAAATACCTCGACTCTTTCTGTTTAAATCCATTGTTAGACCAGTACTAACACCAATCCATCACCCAGAATCAATCCCAGACGACGTTGCTGGATATTCTGTACTCGCCGGAAAATCGCTGGAATTTCCGAACTCACGCTGTTAATCGGTATGATCAACTAAACCTCCTGTTAATCATTGTTTAGTAACTCGATTTCACATCTAAGCAATCAAAACTGTTAATTGATCCGAACAGACGGAGTTCACAAAACAGAGCCGACGAATCCTTACCGGAGTTCTGAGAAAGACACCTGTTCGGTATATTCATTTCCAAAACTCTCTCTATTTCATCGCATTACAATCGCTTATAAAGTTCGTTAATTGAATTTAACAAGAAACAGTTGATTAACCATTGTCTGTGTTTTGAACGAAGAAGATGAGTTCGAACTAGTGTATAAGATTAATTTAATCAGGATAATAAACGGGTTAGACACACAGTCCAGCGGTGGACTGTGTGCAAACAATAAACATACGTCTCGAGTTCGATCCCTATCACGACCCTATCCTCGGAAATAAAAATGTTTTTTTAAAAACCGAACCGGGTTAACTCACAGTAAGATGTTAAGTATAATAAAAACCAGAATATTAACCAGGTTAGATACACAGCCCAGCGGTGGACTGTGTGCAAAACTAAACCGCAGGTCCCGGGTTCGAGACCTGTTGGGAGCTCCGGTTCGATACAATTAAATCCTTTTTAAATAAATGATTTCCGGATTAAATTAAATAGTGTATAAGTATAATTAAAAACAGAAAAATTTCGGGTTAGACACGTAGCTCAGTTGGTAGAGCTGCGTGCACGCGTACGGGAGGTCACAAGTTCGAACCTCACTCAGTGCAACAATATAACCGACCGAACCGGTCAACGATCAACAGTCATTGTCAACGATCAACAGTCAAAGTCAAAAAGTCAACATTTTTTTATATTTTTATGTATTTATTTATTTAAAAATCAATTAAAAATACTTAAAAATAATGTTTTAAAGTTAGAAAATAGCCTTAAACTCACAAAAATAAACCTAAAAATTCAATTAAAATTGTTAATAAAATCCACTTACTTACCGTACCTTTTCATTATTAACTAGGTTAGTTATTCCTCGTCGACCAACTCTCTAAACTCGTGCGCATCCAACATCATCAAGAAACGCACCCACTGTGAGTGAATTCTTACAAATTCCCCTTTTTATTCATGTTTTGGGGTGTATCATGTGTCGCTAAAACTAATTCGTTTATTCAAACTCGTGCTATACCATATTATGATCTAAACTTAGAATGTAAATATTGTTTGTTGTTATGTATGACACATTGTCAAGTTGTATGCAAATTATTTGTTAGGCCCATCAGTTCCTCGTGGGAAACGAGTTGAACAACGCGTGCCTTAAAACTCATTCATTAGGCCCATCAGTTCGTAGAACAACGCGTGCCTCAAAACTCATTCATTAGGCCCATTAGTTCCTCGTGGGAGACGAGTTGAACAACGCGTGCCTCAAAACAATATATTGTTGTATGTGTGTGCAATATTTAATATTAAGTGTTTTGTGAATATATTTACATTTACATTTACTCATATGTGGTTATGCACTTTATTTTATAATCAATTCAATAAACACGTTTAAATGTTTTAATAGGATTCACTCGCCAACTTTTTGTTGATCTAAAAACCATTTTTACACATGATACAGGTGGACAGGATGAAGCAAGGAACACATAGGAAAGTGCCTTAGAAGAAAAATAATGAAGCCTAGAAAGATGTATAGAACATGTTGAACTTGTATGACATGATTGTATGAACTCCTTTAAATTGTAATAATAAACATGAAACGTTATAATAAATGTCATGAGCTTTGATGAAAACCCAATCATGCCCCGATCACCTTTTCCGCAGCGGGTCGGGGTGTGACAGATTGGTATCAGAGCTTTTGACTATAGGGATATAGGATAGGTTATTAGACCCTTAGAGCCTATACTATAGTTGATTAGACTTTAATTATTTATGTGGTTACATGCAAACTCATGATGTTTATTTCTTTCATATTTATTACATACACAAATGCATGCAAACACTTCCAAAATTACATTTTGTGATACATAGTGAATTATACTTACAGTCAAACATACATAATTACATACACATTCATCATACATATATCAATGTTCACATATTCAAATCATCTTCATACTTCCGTTATTCAAGATTTTGTCGCATTTTTCATTTTTCAAATCTCATCAAAGTGAGTTTTGCGACGGGCATGTAGTAATTGTAAGGGTACAAGTACCGGTAGTCGGAACGTCCTGTCTAGGTTGGCATTCGTATAAATCCAATATAACGGACCAGTTTGCCTACCAGGGGACTAACGATGAGAGTACGAAGGACCTATTAGGCCAAAGCATGCCACACCAAACGTCGTTCGAACTAACCCCACTTTGAGGTGTCACCGTGTCCACACCTGGATACACTCCAAACTTCATACGTTACATACATATTTCTCGATTTTCTCCGGGTTTTAGTGTACGTTACCAGGCTAACACATGCGAACCATATGAAAAACCCGGTAATCATGGGGGCCCACATGATTACGAAGGTGAAGTATGGCGGCATGCAAGGCCCAATTACGAGCAAAGCCGAAGACATCCTACGGATGTAGTAGATTTATTATTCTATATTTATTTTATGAATGTTCATTCCTAAATACGACACATGATCCCTAAAACATCCAACTCATACTCTTGATATGTATTCCTTGTAGATGTCTTCTAGTCTCGCTTGTAGGAAGATGAGATCAGGAAAAGCCCCGAGCGCATGGCTGCCCAAATCGCTCAACAAATGGCTGCCGTAATACCCAACATTGTAGTTCAAGTTCAACAAGCCCTTACCGCTAATCCCGTCAACCCAATCAACCAAGAAGATCAAATGTTATCAACCCTCCCCCAAATACCACTAAATGCACCTTCAAGCATTTCAAATCCTGCGACCCTCCAAAATATGAAGGGACTGAAGGTGTCACCGCTCTCCTCCATTGGTTTGAAGAAATGGAAAACACTTTTCTAAATTGTGATTGCCCCGATGAACGCAAAGTGCGATATGCTACTGGTCGTTTACTTGGAATAGCACTTACATGGTGGAATACAGAGAAGGCCAAACGAGGTGTTGAAGATGCTATGACTTTGACTTGGGAAGAGTTGAAGGAAATCATGACAAGACGGTTTTGCCCAAGAAGCGAAATCAAGAAATTGGAGGATGAGTTCTATTCTTTGAAACAAAAGGAAGGCGATCACACCACATACAACAAGAGATTCCTCGAGTTAAATCAAATGGTTCCCAACTTGTTCACTCCTCTTTACCGTTTGATCGAGCACTACATTCGAGGTCTTCCTTCAAAAATTCAAGACTCGGTAATAAGTACCACACCTGCAACTTTGGAAGCAGCAATGGAATTAGCTACAGAGCTCACCGAAAACCGCATACGTAATAAAGACTTCAAGGAGGAGAAGAAGAAGGATAAAGCATCAACTGAAACCTCAAACTCCACCCAAACCGAATCCCCTTCACGATCCATTTCTAAGAGAAACGAGATGGGCAACTTTTCGATGTCACCCAACGCAATCAACCAGTCTCACAAGCTGTACCCCTCCATGCTATCCCAATCACCCAAGTAGCACCCAACTCAACTTACCCAAATAAGAAACCTTACCTTGGGCCTCACCCTCAATGCAACACCTGTTTTTATCACCATCCATCTACTTTACCTTGTCGACTATGTGCGAATTGTGGACGCTATGGTCATTTGAGCAAGGCTTGCCGCACCTCTCAAAACCAAACCTCACCCCCTACTCAAAACATGATCCAAACATATCAACAACCCCAATACCCCATGTTTCCATATGTTCGAGCTTGTTTTAATTGTGGCGACCCTACCCACTTTAGAAACACGTGCCCTCGATTGGTTAACATCATACACGCCCAAGCTCAAGCAAACCCAGTTAACCAAGCAAATCAAGGAAACCTAATCACTAGGCCACCAGCAAGAGGAAGAGTTTACAACATCAACACCAATCCTGTTGAAGATAATGACGGCCCAAACGAACCACCCAACTAGTTTCTTCACCCAAAATCAAGATTCAACTCCAACCGCTTAGTTTTTATGTTTTTCTTTATGTTATCTCAATTTTCACGTATCTCAATTATAAATTGGAAATTTATCCAAGAATTTTAATGCGAATTACTATTTCAGTTTGTTTTATACTCATTGATTTAACACTCATATCATCATACTTCACGACATATCTCAGTCTTATCATTTAAAGAAGTTGGGTGGCGTCTCACTTCTACATAGACTAACCTCTCCATCATAACAAACGAGAGAGGTACTTTCATCATTCAAACATGTATACTATCAGAATTAAGACTCAAGCTATGGTTGATTGTGTGTGTTTAAGTTTTAGAGTCACATAGAACTAATCATAACTTGCGGATAAAGCCAATGAAAATTTGACAAGAATATGGTGGATACGCCGCTGGTACTTCCTATATATAAGTATTCTTGCCAAAGGATCAGAGGCATTGTCAGGCGGTTATGAGAAGTTCCATGTAGGATTTAGTAATGTCTTGGTTGAAGTTTGTTTTATACTCACTGATTTAGCATTTATATCATCATACATCTCAACGTATTTCAATCTCATCATTTAAAGAAGTTGAGCTGTGTCTCACTTCCACATGGACTAACCTCTCCATCATAACAAACGAGAGAGGTACTGTCATCATTCAAACATGTATACTATCATAATTAAGACTCAAGCTTTGTTGGTTGTGTTTGTTTATGTTATAGAGTCACATAGGACTAATCATAACTTACTGATAAAACCAATGAAAATTTGACAAGAATATGGTGGATACGCCGCTGGTACTTCCTATATATAAATATTCTTGCCAAAGGATCAGAGGCATTGTCAGGCGGTTATGAGAAGTTCCATGTAGGTTTTAGTAGTAGAAGTTTTGTTTTAGGATATAACCTTATCTTTCCAAACGTATCAAAACTCTTGTGCATAAAATCATACTTAGTCAATCAACTCTGTTTATCAATATTCTTTATCGTAGGCAACAAAAAACGATTCCTGTAGCAGGGTATTCAACCCTTACAAGGAACGTTACCGCCTCAAACAAAATTTAAACTCTTACTCCCTTCTAGGTATGTAATTGTCAAATTAAAACACCATCCTTTTGAGTCAAACATGCCACTACTTAAATTTCGGGACGAAATTTCTAAAAGTAGGGGATACTGTAACATCCGTAAAAAAACCGGGTTAACCAAACCCGCTTCGTTTATTAACCGAACATCCAGTTAAAAATTTCGTTGCGTATTTAATGCTCAAATTAATTTTATACAATACATAATTAATAAATATATTAGAATTTAAAATCTATAATAGAAAATTTATAATAAATAATGAAATAAAAATAATATGCTGATGCCGTGTTTCGAACCCGGGTCAGCCGGATGAAGCTTAACAACTTAACTCACACACATCAAACCACTCCGCCACTTGTGTTTTTTGATAATATATCGAAACAATTAATTCAAATAACAAAACTGGATATCAAAATCAGTCAACGACGCGCCCATTTCGCAGTCGCCGAAAATCCCGACGACTTCGCCAATTATTGTCGGTTTCTTTTGACTTAGCGTGCGTATTAACACCTACATCGGTTATAACCGATGTCCAGTCCCGCGACATCAGTCATAACCGCCGGAGAAAGGTGAACCTACGAATCAAGACAGAAATCGGACCCAATTCATCGATATTCTTTCCTATAAATACACACCCTAGCCTCTGGTAATCTTTTCGCTCAAAATCGCACCAATTCTCGAAGCAAATTCACTCGCCGGAACTTTTCTGCCATCACCAGACTCTCGCCGGAAAACCGAGACTCACATCAACACGGTAAATACCTCGACTCTTTCTGTTTAAATCCATTGTTAGACCAGTACTAACACCAATCCAGCACCCAGAATCAATCCCAGACGACGTTGCTGGATATTCTGTACTCGCCGGAAAATCGTTGGAATTTCCGAACTCACGCTGTTAATCGGTATGATCAACTAAACCTCCTGTTAATCATTGTTTAGTAACTCGATTTCACATCTAAGCAATCAAAACTGTTAATTGATCCGAACAGACGGAGTTCACAAAACAGAGCCGACGAATCCTTGCCGGAGTTCTGGGAAAGACACCTGTTCGGTATATTCATTTCCAAAACTCTCTCTATTTCATCGCATTACAATCGCTTATAAAGTTCGTTAATTGAATTTAACAAGAAACAGTTGATTAACCATTGTCTGTGTTTTGAACGAAGAAGATGAGTTCGAACTAGTGTATAAGATTAATTAAATCAGGATAATAAACGGGTTAGACACACAGTCCAGCGGTGGACTGTGTGCAAACAATAAACATACGTCTCGAGTTCGATCCCTATCACGACCCTATCCTCGGAAATAAAAATGTTTTTTTAAAAACCGAACCGGGTTAACTCACAGTAAGATGTTAAGTATAATAAAAACCAGAATATTAACCAGGTTAGACACACAGTCCAGCATTGTGTGCAAAACTAAACCGCAGGTCCCGGGTTCGAGACCTATTGGGAGCTCCGGTTCGATACAATTAAATCCTTTTTAAATAAATGATTTCCGGATTAAATTAAATAGTGTATTAGTATAATTAAAAACAGAAATATTTCGGGTTAGACACGTAGCTCAGTTGGTAGAGCTGCGTGCACGCGTACGGGAGGTCACAAGTTCGAACCTCACTCAGTGCAACAATATAACCGACCGAACCGGTCAACGATCAACAGTCATGGTCAACGGTCAACGGTCAAAGTCAAAAAGTCAACATTTTATTTATTTATTTATTTATTTATTTAATTTAAAAATCAATTAAAAATATTTAAAAATAATGTTATTAAAGTTAGAAAATAGCCTTAAACTCACAAAAATAAACCTAAAAATTCAATTAAAATTGTTAATAAAATCCACTTACTTACCGTACCTTTTCATTATTAACTAGGTTAGTTATTCCTCGTCGACCAACTCTCTAAACTCGTGCGCATCCAACATCATCAAGAAACGCACCCACTGTGAGTGAATTCTTACAAATTCCCATTTTTATTCATGTTTTGGGGTGTATCATGTGTCGCTTAAACTAATTCGTTTATTCAAACTCGTGCTATACCATATTATGATCTAAACTTAGAATGTAAATATTGTTTGCTGTTATGTATGACACATTGTCAAGTTGTATGCAAATTATTTGTTAGGCCCATCAGTTCCTCGTGGGAGACGAGTTGAACAACGCGTGCCTTAAAACTCATTCATTAGGCCCATCAGTTCGTAGAACAACGCGTGCCTCAAAACTCATTCATTAGGCCCATCAGTTCCTCGTGGGAGACGAGTTGAATAACGCGTGCCTCAAAACAATCTATTATTGTATGTGTGTGCAATATTTAATATTAAGTGTTTTGTGAATATATTTACATTTACATTTACTCATATGTGGTTATGCACTTTATTTTATAATCAATTCAATAAACACGTTTAAATGTTTTAATAGGATTCACTCGCCAACTTTTTGTTGATCCAAAAACCATTTTTACACATGATACAGGTGGACAGGATGAAGCAAGGAACACATAGGAAAGTGCCTTAGAAGAAAAATAATGAAGCCTAGAAAGATGTATAGAACATGTTGAACTTGTATAACATGATTGTATGAACTCCTTTAAATTGTAATAATAAATATGAAACGTTATAATAAATGTCATGAGCTTTGATGAAAACCCAATCATGCCCCGATCACCTTTTCCGTTGCGGGTCGGGGTGTGACAAGGTTCGTTGTGCGACTTGCTAGTAATGTAGTTGTATTACCGTTGTGCATTGCGCGCAAGGTTTGTCTATCAGCACAGGGTCAAGGGACCTGCGCTTCTAGGTCTAGCTTGCCGTTGCGCCAAGTACGCAAGGTTCGTTGTGTGACCTGGTATTGAAGTTGTAGTACCGTTGCGCGTTGCGCGAAAGGTTTGTCTATCAGCACAGGGTCAAGGGACCTGCGTTTCCAGGTCTAACTTACCGTTGTGCAGAGTACACAAGGTTCGTTATATGACCTGATATTTTCAAGAATGGCGCACCGTTGCGCTGCGCACAAGGTTATTCTTGTGATCTGTTGTTATGAGGGTATGGTTCCTTGCGCAGGCGCATAGTTTTTGGGACCATACCCTTCCAGATAAGGTAAGTAATTTTATGCTTCAGTTCTTTATATTTATGTTAATTAATCAGATTATGTTTATCAGTTTGTTATTTTATTTTATTTAGAAGATTATAATTATTACTTCTATTATGTTTAGTTCAGTATTTTGTTAATCTTTTTTATTTAGTTTTATTTACTTTTAGTTTCAGTTCTATGAATATATTTAGTTGGCTGCTGTGAGAGACAATGAAGTGGCAACTTCATTGCTCATTATAATTCCCAAGGTGACCACTAACCAGAGTGATCCGGTCCAAAGCTTGATACTTAAACTTTTTGATCAAACAACGAAATCAGAGGCCAAAACATGCATCTTTTTATGTTTCAGTGTACACTCTTCTATAACTTTTTTGTTGATCATACACCGACGAATTTATAAAGCTCACTAACATCCTTCCAAGAATATCCCCAACACATTCCTTGGGCATCACCATACCGCCCAAGAAGCTGAGGATGTTTTTGTAAGATTAAACTATAATGTTCTTCGACGTTTTGCAAAAAATGCCTTTTACAGGGATGAAAACATCCTATCTTGTCCAGAGGATGATGGAATGTGTTAGCGAACAAAAATCAAGGTATGTAATCAAGAAAAACTTGCTCTATGAACAATTAATGAATTACTAATGTCAATAGCTACTTGTGATACTTTATGCGGTTTAAATTTTACTAATCCGTTTGCTTCTGGTTGCCTAAGTTTGCATTACACAAAAAAATAGTTTTTGGTTCATGGAATTGCAAAATTGAGTATGCCCATGATATAATAGTATAGTCAGTTTTTGTAGGTGTTTTAGGCTTTTTAAGGAAATGTAACATCTTATAATACTCCTCTCAATTTGCTTGTTTGCACTACAAGGTAGGGCTGTTGTTTGCAAAATGGTTACCTTTAGTTCATATATTTGAGCTATTCGAATACCCCCAACGCTCCAACTACATATACAAGTGTCGTTGAGGCTATTTAGATAAGCTCATATCAATGAACCAAAGGAAGTCATTTTGTAGATGAAAGTCGTGGCTTGTGGTGCTGCCCATAAGAATGGTGGTGATTCTCTTGGCATGATGCCGGTTGGGTTTTTATATACTCTAGGATTATACATTGTGCAGGTACTATAAAGTTAAAGATCACAACACTATCTACTGCAAAATAAAAAAAAAGGTAAAGACTGAAGATCCCTGGCTTAATAGATATGATCAATTTCTGCAATCAAGAAACCGAGAAGAACATCAGGCCAAAAATTTGATAGATGGGATTATACCTGGCAAAATGGGTGGGTCGGGTTGGGTCGGGTTACGGGTCTTAACGGGTTTGGGTCATAATGGGTTCAGGTCAGAACGGGTCATTTTAAAAAAAAGGGTCAATTTGGTTCGGGTCAGAGCGGGTTCAGGTCAAGAGTTTAATTTTTCGACCCATATGGACCCAAAATCAAGTATACGGGTTACTTTTGCCAGGTCAAGATGGGATAGCTCATGGATTGGAATAGGATCCTGAAAACAACTCAAATATTCCACAATAACTCTTCCATGTTGTATATATTGAGGGTTCACCCACTGTTATAACAAATCATATATTTCCACATTTACTTTACAGATGAAAAACTTGTTGATGATAACATTTATAGTTTTTGAACATCCGCTATTTAGTAAGAGTTTTAAATTTTATTTATTTTTCTTCGTGTTTGCTAAATAAATAGTCATCTTGAAATTGGAGTATCAAGGAGCCGTTAAAAACCTATATGCTTATTATGGAGGCGCAAGACGAAAAGAAACTAGATATATTCTAAGAACGCGTTTGTAAGAAGGTGAAATTTTGTTGTAAAATGATTTACTTCTTATCAAAATGTAAGGTTTAATGTGCAGGTAATACAAATTTAAATATCACAACACTATCTACTGCAAAGTTATATAAATAAAAGTGAAAGATTGAACAACACTTGGCTTAATATGTGACAAATCATGGATTGAAATAGACATCAAACACAAGTCATTTAGTAAATTTACCCAGTGGATCCTGAAAACAACTCAAATATTCCACAACAATTCTTCCATGAAGCTTTTTCGGGCGGTGGAGGAGCCGAAGCTAGCAGAGGCTGCATATGATTATAATTATAATTATATGCAAACGCACCAACTAACAATTTTAAATGTATATTGAACAGAAAAGCGAGTCAGTTAGCTTACCTGTCTCTCATAGTGTTCAGGTGTCATGGGCTCGTTTACACGATCGTCGCTACTCCTTCCATTATATTGGCATTTACCCTTCGTAGAATCTTGTAATAAGTGTTCTTCCGACTTTTGAAGCTGGATTTCTTTAGAGAATTGATTGTTCTCTGGATCAGTCTCGTTAATAACTGTTTGTTCTAAGGGCGTTTCATCTTTTTCTTGAATCTTTGAATCATTATTTAACTGAGCTGCCACTTCAACCAAAGATTGTTCAACAGGCGTAACTGGGTCACCGGTAGGGGGAGTTTTGAAACCCGAGTCTTCGACTTTGCGGGCCCCCTTTTCAGGTGAAGACTCGAACGCTTGAGATAAGTGGTCAGCAATGGGAGTCTTGAAACCCAAGTCTTCATCTTTGCGGGTCCCCTTGTCAGGTGAAAACCCAACTGGTCGAGATAAGTTGTCAGCAACGGGAGTCTTGAAACCCACATCTTCGTCTTTGTGGGTCCCTTTTTCGGGTGAAAACCCAACTGGTCGAGATAAGTGGTCAGCAACGGGAGTCTTGAAACCCACGTTTTCGTCTTTGCGGGTCCCCTTTTCGGGGGAAGACTCAATTGGTCGAGATATGTAGTCAGCAACACTAGCGGGTGCAATCATTGCTGCTTCATGGAGCTCCATTTTAGTTTGTTTTGTTAAAATAGGCATTTGAAGTTTATCTTGTTTCTGTTTGGCAGCCTCACGAGTAATATCGGTTGTTAAAGATTCATATCCCGATGAGCTATCGTCCATACTGTCCACCTTGACCCCCAAATGTGGATAGTTATGCAGGTCACTATCACTCTCTCCTATGACCGTTTGATCAATCGATCAAAATATGTTGTTGTTCACAACAACAATGAATGATTAATTGGTCTCACATATCTAAACATAAATAAAGATATATCTATCTACACAAGTATAAAGATAAACAATAGAAACTAGCATAACTACATAATACATTTCATCAAATACAGCACTTTTATAACGCAGAAGATAAAAAATAAGAAATGAACACATCCCACATAGCAAATTACAGAAGATCACGATAGAAACCCATGATGAATATTGTGTAAAAATTAGAGGGAATTGTGTAAGATACCAAGGCGAAGGTGGGATGCGGATGAAGAAATAGATCTTTTCGCCTTTTTCTTCTTCTTCTTCTTCTTCTTCTTCTTGACGGGTTTTCGCTTTTGGGGACCTGGTGGTATGATTGAATGGTGGCAATTGCCTCCTCTATTTCAGAATGTAAAAGACGTTTGTAATTGTGTGATGGAGAAATTTAAAAAAAAATGCAAAGGTGGCAGCATGGAGAGTTGAAGGTTTTGCAATTCTGATTCGAGATTCAGATGAATCAAATTTGTGACGTTGGTTTTTGATAGGAGACCCTTCATTTTCTCTCAATTGCTCATATTGTGAGATTTTATTTAGTTTTATTCGTTATTTCATTATCCTATATTTATTAAAATTATGAGATGTGTTTAAAAGGTTATCCCCTACACGTTACTTTTATAAATATGTGATTCCTACATTGTTTGGTTACTGTTGTAGTTCCGTGTATTACACGGATTGAATAATGAAACACGATATAATTCAAAATTGTCTAAATGCCTATCATGCCTGAAATTACATAATACATTCACTAAAATAGATTGAACTAATAGTTTTTTTTATATAAAAAGGGGCTATTATGAAATTAATCTTAAGAAATATATGCTATTTAGGGGCTTCGATAAATAATTCGTGTTTACATTTGCTGCATAGGGAAACTTATTTTTAGGGACTTAGCTGCTCAAATAATGATGCGAAAACAAGCCCCTCGTGCTAAGAGAATAGAGTGCAGTTCTTATGTGAAGTCTGTAAAAAATGTGTTATATCGGCATATCACATATCATAAAGGGTCAGTTTCCTTTCAAAAGTTGTTAGTTAATAACTGTGCTTTCTTCGAAGAAAAACTAAGGGTCAATCACAGCCACCAAAATTACTTGAGATCCATCTAAAAGTCGCATTTTAGGCACTACAAAAACATGCTACACCTCACAGTGTATTTCTTTTTAGCGCCTCTGTCAAGCTTCTTTGCATCTTCCTGCAACAAAATGCAGAAAATGAGTTAAAACTTAAAATTGCTATCAAGTCCCGCTATTTCATTACAAAATGGTAAGTGAAGAAGAACTTACATGAAATATGAAGCCTATGACGTCATTGTAATCAAGGAACTCTTTCCACTGCTTCCCAATGCTTGTCTGCTTAAAAGCTCAACAGAATTAACAAACATATGACAATAATTATTGTTTTAGGTAACCAAGTTAAAATTCTTGGTTATGGTTACCTTCAACCATAAAAGCAGGTAACTAGTATCTAATTGCCACATCATTTCCATGAAAATAAAATCCCAACACAAGTTTTTATAGACTTTTTAAGAACTTTGTTGTAATTGAGTAAATTGCCACTGTAGTATGAGGTTTGGCCCAGAATGTCACTTTAGGCCATATAGTTTTTTTTTCTCCCCTAGGTCCCCGATGTTTGGCTTTTTGGTCATCTTCGTCCATTTCATTAACTCCGTCAAAAAAACTCAGTTAAGTCAGGGGGAATTTCGTCACCCACCATATTTTTTTAAATAAACTAGTATTTTTTTTAAAATACACACATACCTCTGAGTTAACTGACATTTTTAACGAAGTTAAAGGATTGGACGAAAATGACCAAAAACCGCAAACGTTGGGGACCCAAAGGCGAAAAAACCGTTTGGATTAAAGTGGCATTGGCCAAGCCTCAGGGACTAAAAATGGCAATTTATTATATGGTTTTTATCACAAATTTTTGCGTTTGATAAAATTTCTTGGCAAAAAAACAATCATGAAAAACAGAATCCAGACATGGTTACCATTTTTTGCAATTAGCACGCTATTAAGCAACAAAGAAACCTAAAATACAGTTAATCATAAAAGAGAACCGTTTCAAACATTGGTTAACTTAGCAATCTAAGATCGTTTTTGAAAAAAAAAACAGTACCTGAGTACTCTCATTGGCAGCATTCTTGGTCCATAGAGATATTTTATCCTGTCTCGCTCTAACATTTACAACAGCTCCACATATATCATCGCCGTGATCAAACTGTTCTCCAATCATTGCTAGCAACTAGTGTAGGTACGGAAAAGGTTAGAAAGATAATGCAATTATAAAACCCTTAAAATAAGAATAACTAGTAGAAAAGAGCATTGAAAGAGCACCGTATACAGCCAACAAGTATCAGACTTTGACTTGGAAAAAGTCATAGTACACTTTCCACCATTAGCACACACAGGGTCCTCCCACTTAGGCTCAATTTTGTTTTTGAAGCAATAGAAGTCAGCTCCAGAAGCCAACTTGCTTGGTCGGTGTATATTGTTGTAGAGGCTGCGTTTAAGAAATTAGACATAATGTATGATGTATTATAGAAATGTTATATCAAATGTCATGCTTGAATGTATAAGAATATAAAAAAAACATCCTAAAGTTATCAAACTTCATGCTAGCAGGAACCTGCCAACCAATAAACACGTGCTTAAAAATATTACAATACAGAATACCCTACATAAACCTATGTACAAGAAGTCAAGAACCTTATGAAGCTATCAACTTAAATATCTCTTGTGTGTTCAAAATTAAAGTGTCGATTTACAAAACTCTGCCAATACATATTCTTGATTCACATATATATCATTAGGGCTATCTTGTAACGTTACATTTATGTTCACTGTAAAACACTGAGCATGATTTTCATTATTAATGCTAGCAGGTAGTTTGTTGATAACAATGCCCTATTGTCGATTAGACAAAAAAAGACATTCAAACAAATAATGTTTTGCCCAATCAAGATAAAAGATAACCAAATAACTTCCAATCAAGATAAAAGATAACCAAATAACAATGAAAAAAAAAAGACTATAACTTAAAAAACACAAGCAAAGTACAAGTCTCTTATTTCCTAAGATATTACACACACTAAAAGAATAGCATGCTAAAACAAGTTTGAAACATATATACATAAACTGTATTCACAGGAACTTTATGAAATTACTCAAGTATATCTTGTACCATATGTTCATACTAGATTATATACCCATGAGCTTCACGGGTTGTGTTAAAAAATTTTACAACAGGGTACTCGTTTTCTATTAGTTTATCAACTCACTTGTGATACATCGTAAAATACTTATGTTAGTTTTTTATCTGTATTATCGATGTGGTCTATCTATATCAATCGAAAAATAACTAAGATTATTAATTAAATAATATTGATGGGATCTAGGACTTATAAATCTCCAGAACATATTATCTTATCAATTTATTGAAAACAATATTTTTTAAATAGACCCAAGTCACGAGCAGAGACAATTATTAATTTATCAAGTTTTAATTTAAAGAAGTTCTAATGTATATGGATTATATATAAACATTGAGTTAATTTCAACCCTTTTGACACATTCACCGTCTGGCTAGATTGCTTTATATGGTCCTTTGACACAAGTCCGGAGCAGAGTCGATAGTCTTTTGAGAAATTTGTTGGAATGCTTCTATTGCCTCTTTCAACACATTCCCAAATCTACATTTTAACCAATCGAAAACAAAATGTTTGAAAACAAAATAAATAATGTTTCTGTGTATCATGAAATCAAAACCCATGAAAAAGTTGAGACATTTAATAAAGGGTGGCAATCACTAAATAGTAATTATATATTACCATTTTTGTTTTGGAAAGTATTTTAAAACACTCAAAAGATCTGCAGTTATTCAGCAAGTTTTTGTTTAATTGTCCTTGGATTTCAGAGAACTCCCAGAGCATGATCTGCTCACAGTCCTTAACAAGCATATTGCTGGTTCCTTTATTAAGTAGGGTTTTCTTTAATCTTTCAGTTGACAATGATGTTACAGGCTGGGTTCCCAAAACTTTTGACTTTTAGGGTTTTTTTCTTTTTAATATATGAATTGACTGTTTAGTTTAATAAACATTAAAACTAAAAAATCTAACAAAATTACACCTAGGATTAGTAAAAGGTGGGGAGCTAGAATTTTGACACATAGGATTAATATACATTGCTTTATTATATATAGAGATTTTAAAAGTTATTTTATATAGCACCCTAAATACGATTCTATATTCACATATAAATCCTTAATCATCTCATAACCCCTACTTTATGTTTATAATATGCCAGTACTCAGTATACTTTTTGTTCAATAATAATAACTTCAATCAGACAAAAACAGGAAACCAAATCAGATTTGAATGAAACTTTGGTCCGAAAACACCGAAATACCAAGTAACTTTGGAGGCCAAGGTCTAAACAATGGAACAAAAACTGTAACTAGAAACATCACAAGTACAGTACACTGCTCTTCTTTCCTAGATTATTTCTTAGACCTAAACTGTATATCTGCAATGTTTTACCTACTTGAAAACAAACTCAAACAACCAAACTTCAGAGCCAGACTTGTAATATACAAAAGACGACACCCAACCAATAAACTCCATCAAGATTACTCATCAAAACACAACTACACAAAGATTATATCAATATAATGTACAATACAAATTATGAGGTTGGTTATTGTACAATAGAGCTTAACGTACGATAGTACGCGACTGGTTTTTCAGCGTGCGACTTTATTTCATAACATGCGATTTGTGATGGAAAAACAACATGCGAAATCCTTTTACATACCAACGTGCGATTTCATCATGTTTACCAACATGCGATTTCATCAGTTTTACCAGCATGCTTTTTTATAATAGGCGATCTCAAACTAACTAAAAGCATTATCCACTACGAACTTTCTTGATACTCATAACAGATTAAAAATGACAAACCAAATTACAAGAAAACGAAACCCTGATTCAATAATTCTTAAGAAAATCAAGAAACCCTAAGTCAATAACTTGAAACTTTCTTAAACTATACAACATATTAGTAATGACCAATAAAATTACAAGAAAATGAAACCCTAATCCAATAACTCTTCAAGTAAAAACTGGTTCCAGGTTCAATTTCAAATCATCAAACGTGAATAAGCAGTCAACAAACACTAACATAACAACCGTAAGAAAAAATAACTACCTCCAGAACTCTTCAACAGTGGAGAAAATGTAAATAGGGCGAATAGAACTACCCCAAGCGGCTTGTTTAGACTTAGCAGTGGGATTATCAAACCAGAACGTCCACGAGTGCTCCAGCGGATGCTGCACCACGTCCGTACCAGCCTCGAAGAAGAAGACGACGACGACAGAGTATCACCGTCGATGGTCTCTCCGTCTTCCGGCTGCTCATCTTCTTCTCCGTCCGATCGAACGCCTCTGATTATCTTCTGGTCCTCTGGTTTTACTACTTCTTCCACCATGTTTCTCTCTCTAGAATACTGTCTCTCTCTCTCTAGAACTCAGTTGATCTGCTGCAACTGTCCGGTGTGTGTATCAGGTTGCTGATTGGGCTTTATGGTGAGCCCAAAAAGATCAAGGGTACTCACGGCCCACGGGAATAGTATTTTTTTTTAAACAGGCAACAGCCAACGAAATAAAAGCTAGGTTACACTCGCGACCGTTGATAGCGTTTGATAGCCAAGCCCACCATCACCAGTTTCAGAGAAAACTTGTGCCTAAAGGTCTATTGCGGTAAAATCCGGTTATGATTGGATTCGAACTCAAGACATCTGGCCTTAAACCAAATCTTCTTTTTCACTCTGATGCCAGTTGAGCTATAGCTCATTGACACGGGGATAGTATTTTGAGTTTGGAAACCGTAGATTGCAGGTGTCTTGAAAAAATATTAGAAAGAGTTAGGATCTGTTTGATATGAGTTAATGGAATGGTTGAGAGAATGCAATGGACGAGGTAATGGAATGGACGAGGAAATGCAATGAATCATTACCATTACATGTCTTGTTTGGTTCCATGTGTAAATGGAATGAATTGTTATTGTGTATTGTTTAATAAGCAAGAAAAATGAAGGAATAAAATCAGCGGTGAGTGGTGGTCGGTGGTAGTGATTGTGGGTGGTTATAGGTGGCGGCGACGGCGACGGAGGTGTCAACGGCCGCCATCGATGGTGGTTGGTGGCGGCGGTGAGTGGCAACCATGGTCGATGGTGGCTGTCGGGGTGGCGATGGAAGTGGTGGCGGGTGGCGGCGACGATGACATCGGTGGTGGGTGGTGGCGAAGGTGGTGGTTGTGGTGTTGTTGATGAATGGTGTAAGAGATAATGGAATGAAAAAAAACATGGGGGGTGGATGAAATGATTTTGAGGGAGTGGAATGCCTTATGAAATTAGTGATTCCATTCCATTGATCAACCAAATACCCTACATACCAAACACTATCTTAGTAATGAAAATATAAAATGATATTTTGACATAAGATATGACTGAATGTATCTTACGAAGAATAGAATAAGAGTGATGAATTAAAATAAGTTGAAAAGAGAATTTTGGGCTCACGAGTTATAACATATAGTGTAATCAGCAGGGCCACAGGGTCGTCTCTGAAAATCTCTAAGAATTCGAAAGCCATTTGTGAACGTGTATTTATTCTATTCACACCTAATTATTATATATATAATTTTGTTAGCTACGATAACTTTTGTACTTTTATGATTTTAGACTTTTGTGAATGTTTTTCATATTTTCTTTATCTTTTGTTTTTGTGTTTTTTTTCTTATTTAAGTTTCAATTGAACCTCCTGGTGTGGTACATGCAACAAAACGAAAAGTCTAATACTGACCGAACAACATCAGTATCGAAATTAATATTCATTTTTATTGGTTTGATCGATGTAAACATATCTCGGTATTTTTTGTCGTATCATGACTTTTTTGTTTCTCTTTTAGTAAGTGTTGGTATCTTAATGAACCGAACCAATATCAAACGAATTCCTGCCATTAACGCTATTTTTACTATTGCGTCTATGTTTCCATTAAAAATTGGAGCACCCCGTCACAGAGCACGAGTGTAATCCACTGGTTTACAGAAAAAGACAATGTTCATCAACTTAGTGACCATTTGTCGTACATTTATGTATAGTCTGTGTCTATTGTTGCAATTTTTCAAACTTCAGGACCAAAACCATAAACATAACATGTCACATAAACTAATCGTGTAGTTAATTCTACAAACTATTTACATTCTAAAATGCGTATTACCTTAAAAATCATCGATTTCGTATATGAAAATCAGCTTCAAAACAAACTTCGATCGAGGTATTATTGTACGTATTTGTTTAGGCTTTGCTTTTTTCCATTACATAGTCAATAACTTTAACAACTTTAACGTACTAATGATCTTGGTTAGACTTTGTTCGTAAAGTAATTATCAAAATTACTTTATAAATGATCGTTAGAGTAATTTTGATTTTGTAGGGTAATTATCAAAATTATTCTACAAGTGTATTAAAATTATGCTGCATCAAAATTACTCTACAAGTGTATCAAAATTACTCTGTAAGTTTATCAAACAACATACAATTCAAAATTACTCTACAAAATCAAAATTACCATACAAGATCATTTGTAGAATAATTATGATACTCGACAAAATTACTTTACAATATCAAAATTACTCTACAAGAATATTTTACAAAATTACTCAACTAGATCAAAATTACTATACAAGAACATTTTACAAAATTACTTTACAAAGATCAAAATTACTCTACAAAGATCAAAATTACTCTACAAGATCATTTGTAGAGTAACTTTGATAATTACCCTACGAGTAAATAATTACGAAAATGTCACCGCGTTTTTTTACATTTTCACCATATTCGTACGTTTTGATCTTTTGTCATAACTAGTAAATATCCTAGCGTGTTGCGGCGGTGTTGAAACGTAAAGTAACTCAAAATTATACAGTCTAATGAAAACGTATTATATTTGACCCGACTCATTTCCAAACAAAATATATGTCAAACGTAGATGAACTAAAAACGTACATAAAAAATAAGCACGAAAACGTATTATATTTGACATGACTTATTTATGAAAGAAATTTATGTCGAAATGTAAACCAACTTGAATTTATACTGCCACGTACATAAAAATAAGCACACAAGAAAATAATGTTTTTTTAAGTTAGAGAATGATTCGCCGTGTTATCGCAGCGCCAAAAACGTAAAATAACTCAAATTTATACCGTCTAATAAACCGTATTATATTTGACCCGACTCGTTTTCAAACAAAATTCATAAAACGTAGACCAGTTGAACACGCACATAAAAATAAGCACTAAATTATATTATATTTGACCCGATTCATTTCTAAAAAAAATTATACCAAAACGTAAGTATACTTAGGTATCGCACTATTCTTAAGTATTGTCTCATGATTCTACTATCTTTCATCTTGATGAGATATGTCCGGTTTGTCATAAGGCGTGTTTGGACTCCTTTGGGGAGCATGCAATGCATTGGAGATAGCTCCCGGGTTTCAAGTACTGACATGATTTGGTTAGGGATGTCCTAGGCGCGCTGGAATTTATGCTAATAAAGAAGCATCGGTGAATTTCTTAACTGGCCCATTGTATGACAACCCGCACTTTCAGGTTCCTTATTTTTGTTTATTTCCAGTCGAACTCAATACCCGTCCACGTTCGCTTTTTCTCAAATGGTAATTGTGTTTTTTTTATAAATATAACAATAATAATAACAGCTTGTTGAACAAGTTGCATACACTTGGTAGTCTAGGGGTTTTTATGAAAAAAGAATTTCAAAATAATATATTTAAAACCTAACCACCACTCGTCGTCCTCCACACCAAAACCCTAATAAAAACCGTCGATCAATCACCGCCTTCCTTTCCCACTCTACGACACCCCTTGACGACAGAGCAATCATCCTGGACCACCACCATAGTTGGTAAGTTCCGCTTCCTTCGTAGTATATATTTAAAGTCCCGTTGTCCTAGTTTAAAAAAATAACAAAAAAAATTAGTTAAAGAAAGTATAATGAAAAAAAAATATTAGATCGATTTGTAAAACTACAATGATGTTGAGATTTTTATTAAAGTGTTTTTTTCTAATAAAACTTGTGATGATATTAAGACATTTATAAAAAAATATAGTTTTTTAAAGTATTACAACTTGGAAAATGAAAGCATTAGAAGAGAAAAGGTGTAAAGGAAAAAGGTGGATGGTTTGACTTTAAATGCATGATAACGGCATATGAAAGTTCATATGTACACATGGAATATATATGTATGCATGTAGGGGAGTGTTCAATAGAGATATATTTAAGGGTGAGTATTACATGTGATGGTATATGATGAAATAGTGAGTTAAATCTTAATAAAATGAGTAGAATACAATATAGTTTAAAGTGTTGAAAGGTAAAAGGGTTTGAAATTGATTAACTATCGTGAACAGCAAAAAGCTCAAGACAGTGACTGGTCATATCATATTTTACGTGTGAACTCACCTATACAACCGCAATAAAAGCATGTGGGAGAGCACTTTCTTTTACCCGCATGTCCAAAGCCTTTAACCTACAAAAAAGGCAAGCTCTCCACTGCAGCCAAGGATCACTGGTTAAAGGTTTCTCTTTATAGAGAATCCTTTCCCTATAAATGACAGCCTCTGGTCATTCAACTAGATCATTCCAGATCACCTGAGATTACTCATGATCTCTTATTTAACTTCTTATCTCCAGAACTTGTATCTTGCTTATTCCGTTCTACACTCATGCAACACAATCTCACTTAACATAAGCTTTCTAGGTTGAATATTCTTCAATCCAGAATTCAAAGTGAATAATAATAAAGTGATCCAACTCCACGTGTTGCAAACGTGGGGGGACCCCACGACTTGCGTTAGACTAATCGAAACCTTGAACCCTTTACGTCGGAGATATCACTACAGTCCTTGGTGTTATATTTGTTGTAACAACAAGTTGGCGCCCACCATGGGGCTATGCTGCTTACTTTGTTTCAAAGACCAGTTGTGTAGCTCCAAGTTCTCCTTTCATCATGTCTGAAAGCGAATCTCCCAGCAAGGTAAATCAAGTACCTAACAACACCGAGTTAACACCAAACTCTGGCTGGATCTCACCAGCCAGATCTACACCTTTCTCTACTCCCGAAAACACTTCAACGAGAAATGTGTTCCCGGAGTTCTCCTCTTTCCAAACACCAACCCCGTCTAGATCAGGGTTGCATCTCCTCAAATCGGTGCTATACGTACACCGGAACACATAGATCAAACACCCAGGGAGTAGTTAGAAATTTCTTACAATTGAGATCTCTTCTCAACCAGCATGTGAGCCGAGAAAGGGAAAAAGAGTGCGAATAAGACTAGACTACAAGGAATCTGAACCCTCATTGTCACCCAGTCCTCCACCTCTTCCTTTTAGCAGCTCACGTCCAGCCACATCTTACTTTGAAGCTGGTCCTAGTGTGATAAACCAGCCACTCAACCCAAGCCTTTTTGCTTTTGGGATGCCAAGTCCAACTGTTTTTTCCCTTATTTACCTCCCAACCCGTTGTAACTGGTGCACCTATTGGGCATAAAACAACTCTTGATCAACACTTCATCAATCAGGTGTTGGTCACTCTCTATAGTACCTCAAACGGTAACCAGGCATCAAGGGTAGAAGGATACCTCACAAAACCTTACAAACCCAACAACTTGTCTTGTTTCTCCCAACAGATTGCCGATTACGAGTTTCAAACTCGGATAAAGATGCCATCACACATAAGAACCTATAATGGAACTGAGGATCCTGAAGACCACCTCCAAATCTTTACTGGGGCAACAAGAATTAAAAAATGGTCCAATGCAGAGTGTTGTCTCATGTTCATGCAAACCCTTGTAGGGTCTGCCAAGATATGGTTCAATGACCTACCTGAAAGAAGCATTCGAACCTTTGACGATCTGAGCAAAGGTTTTCTCGCCAATTTTTCACAACAACGGAGGTGTGTCAAGGATGCTAAAGTGATCTTCCAGATAAAGCAACAAGATGATGAAAGTCTCAGAGAGTTCATCAAAAGATACAAGAAAGAAGGGTTGACCTACGTAGCTGCTTATGAAATAATGAGGGTGGCTGGGTTAATGAATGCCATCACCTCCAAGTAACTTACAGGGGATTTCAATAAGTGCCTACCCAAAACCCTTGAGCAGGCCCTCGAAAGGGCTGAAGCTCACATTCGAGAGGAGGAAGCTGTTGACATCAAAGAGCAAAGGAAAAGAGCTCCTAGTTGGCGAAGCAACAGTCCCTACAGGAAAAGAGGAAACTTTGGCTCTTATGACAAATGCTCTAAAAGTTCAGATCCAAGAAGGCCTGAAGGCAGGAACCCTCCAAGTCGGGAAAAGACTGTATGTCACACCCCGACCCGCAGCGGAAAAGGTGATCGGGGCATGATTGGGTTATCATCAAAGCTCATGACATTTATTATGCGTTTCATATTCATTAATTACAATTTAATGGAAATTTACAATAAATGTTACAACATGTTCTAACTATCAATCTAAGCTTCTTTGTTCTCTTCTAAGGCATATCCTATGTTTTCCTTGCTTCAACCTGTTCACCTGTATCATGTGTAAAAGGGTTTTTGGATCAACATAAAGTTGGCGAGTGAATCCTATGGAAAACATTTGAACAAGTTTATTTAAATTGATTATGAAATATGTGCACAACCAAACATGAATAAAAATAGATGTAAAACTTATTCAACAATCATAAGATATTAAATAAAACACACATGATCAATAATGGAACATTTAGAGGCACGCGATGCTCAACTCGTCTCTCACGAGGAACTGAGGGGCCTAATGAATAATTTGCATAACATGATAATATGAATGACACAACTACAACCAATATAAACTCAATGATACACACATGAACAATAATGAATTTGATTTGAAGCACGCGTTGTTCAACTCGTCTCCCACGAGGAACTGATGGGCTTAATGAATGAGTTTCATATGATTTGGCAAAAGGAAATAAGTAATCACAACAATATAATCAATCTAAGTTTAGATCATGATGTGGTATGGCACAAGTTTAAATAAACAAGTTAATTATTTTTTTATAACACATGACACACCCCAAAACGTGTAATTTAAAAGGGGGAGTTGTAAGATTCACTCACAGTGGGTGCGTTCGGTTGATGATGTTGAATGCACGCGAAGTGGTTTTAACCACGAGTGAGATTTAACCTAGATAAATCGCATTATGGTTTGGTAAGTAAACAGGTTTTATTAATCTATTTTAGTAGGATTGTTGGGTGTATTTTTGTGAGTTTAAGGCTATTTTCAAACCTTAAAAATGTTATTTTTAAGTATTTTTAATTAAAATAATTAAATAAAAATAATAAAAAATTTTGATTCTTTCTGACCGTTAACTGACCGTTGACCGGTTCGATTCATGTATACAAGTGCGCTGAGTGAGGCTCGAACCCGAGACCTCTCGTACGCGTGCACGCAGCTCTACCAACTGAGCTACGTGTCTAACCCGTTATATATCTGATTTTAATTATATATATATATATATTAATTAGTTTAAACCGAAAATCACTTTATTTAAAAACAGTTTAAATCAATTCGGACGGTGCGCTCCACAGGTCTCGAACCCGGGACCTGTGGCTTAAACTAACACACAGTCCACCGCTGGATTGTGTGTTTAACATGTTATATAATCCGATTTTTATTATACTTAAATACAAATTAGTTATTTCCTTTTCTGCCTTATTTAAAAAGAATAGATAATTGTCCGAGTCGGTGCAGAAGACCGGACTCGAACGCGTGACCTGTGATATAAACATACACACAGTCCACCGCTGGACTGTGTGTCTAACTTGGTTATTATTCCGGTTATTAATATACTTAACATATACCAGTGGCGACTCCGGTTCAGTTTAACAAAAAAATGATTTTTATTAAGGCAGCGTGTGTGAAACCGGATTCGAACTCGAGACGTTTGTATGTTTAATGTGCACACAGTCCACCGCTGGACTGTGTGTCTAACCCGAGTAATATCCTGATTTTAATTATACATATACGATACCGAATACATCGTCTTCTTCATCAAGGTATAACCAGAAAAGACGACGGACTGGTTCAATGATTAATTCAGGTTTCTTAGCGTCTTACAGTTCATTAAGGTGAGATATGAGTATAAAGAAAAGAAAATAAGCGTGAGGTATACCGACTCGTTTCCCTCTGTTTTCCGGCAGAACTCCGGCGACAGAAATTAACTCCGGCGTCAGGTATCTTGCAGCAGGGAAACTTCAGAAAACTTACAAATGGTGTGGGTGACTTCGGTATAAGCTTAGGAGGTTCAATAAGGCTCGGCAATGGGGAAACCGGTTTTCCGGCGACGAACAGATTAATTCCGGCGAGTGGAATTACGCCGAGAAAAAGTGTGGTTTTGAGCGAAAAGGTTTGCCGTGGGTTGTGGGTGAATTTATAGAGCAAATCGTCGAAGAACCTGGTCTGATTTCCGACCGTATTCGCAAATTATAAAAGCTCCGGCGGTTATAACTTTGGTCGCGGACTCAGACGTCGGTTATAACCGATGTCTTAGTAATGGTTTACGTTATAACGTAAATTGTCGTTAAGACTCGCGAGATTTCCGGGATTTCCGACGACTGAACTATTGGGCGCCGGTTTTGAATTCGTAACGTCACTTTATGATTTAAATGATTTCATTATTTAACAAACAAAACAAGTGGCGCAGTGGTTTGTGTGTTAAGTGATAAGTCGCTGAACCGACTCGGCGACTGACCCGGGTTCGAAACCCGGCTGGAACATTTTATTTTTATTTTGCGATTTTCAACAGTTTTTCAAAAACTAAATATATATTCCCGTATAATAATTGATTATGTATCGCTTAAAATTATTTTGGGCATTTAATTCGCAACGAAATTTTTGACTGACTGTTCGGTTGATAAACGGAGCGGGTTTGGTGAATCCGTTTTTTGACGGATGTTACAGTATCCCCTGCTTTTTAGAAATTTCGTCCCGAAATTTAAATTGTGATATATTTGACTAAAAGAATGATGGTGTTTAGTTTGACAGTTGCTTGCTTTAGAAAAAGTAAGGGTTTAAGTTTTCTGTTCGAGGCGGTAACGTTCCTTGTAAGGGTTAAGTACCCTATTACAGGAATCGCTTTTTGTTGCCTACTGTATAAGTATTGATAAGCAGGAATGATTCGCTAAAAATGATATCATGCATAAGAGTTTAGATACATTTGGGAAAGTATGGTTATATCCTAAGGCAATACTTCTAACACTACAACCTACATGGAACATAAATAAAAACACAACAGCTGATATTTGAACATAAATAAACACAACAGCTAATATTCGAACATGAATAAACACAACAGTAAATATTTGAATCCACATTCTGATAGCATATATGTTTGAATGGTGGAAGTTCCTCTCTCGTTTGTTATGATGGAGAGGTTAGTTTATGTAGAAATGGAACACAATCCAATCTCTTTAAATAACATGATGATATAAATGTAACACAAATTCCAACCAAGGCAATACTAAATCCTACATGAAACTTCTCATAACCGCCTGATAATGCCTCTGATCCTTTGGCAAGAATACTTATATATAGGAAGTACCAGCGGCGTATCCACCATATTCTTGCCAAATTTTCATTAGTTTTATCCACAAGTTATGATTGGTTACCAAGAAACTAATAAATCCTACATAGAACTTCTCATAACCGTCTGATAATGCCTCTGATCCTTTGACAAGAATACTTATATATAGGAAGTACCAGCGGCGTATCCACCATATCCTTGTCAAACTTTCATTGGTTTTATCAATGAATTATGATTAGTCCTATAACTCTACAACCAATACAACAATCATAAAATACTGAAATGAAATATATCTGTGCGATCAAGGCTCAATCAAACGGAGCCGATCGTATTGTATGTACTGAAAATGAAATGTCTGTGCGCTCAAGGCTCAATCAAACGGAGCCGAACGTATTGAATGTACTGAAAATGAAATTGTCTGTGTGCTCTAGGCTCAATCAAACGGAGCCGAGCGTATTGCATGTACTGAAAATGAATAACTTAACCACACAAACAGCCTATGCATGGAACCTCTCATAACCGCCTGATAATGCCTCCGATCATTTGACAAGAATACTTATATATAGGAAGTACCAGCGGCGTATCCACCATATTCTTGTCAAATTCTCATTGACTTTATCCGCAAGTTATGATTAGTTCTATGCGACTCTACAACAAACACAACAACCACAAGATACTGATAATGAAATTGTATGTGCGCTCAAGGCTCAATCAAACGGAGCCGAACGTATTGCATGAACTGGAAATGTAAATTGAACTGTGCGCTCAAGGCTCAATCAAACGGAGCCGAACGTATTGAATGTACTGAAATTGAACAACTTAATCTAAACAACAATCACACAAACAGCCTATGCATGGAACCTCTCATAACCGCCTGATAATGCCTCCGATCATTTGACAAGAATACTTATATATAGGAAGTACCAGCGGCGTATCCACCATATCCTTGTCAAATTTTCATTGACTTTATCCGCAAGTTATGGTTAGTTCGATGCGACTCTACTACAAACACCACAACCACAAGATACTGATAATGAAATTGTCTGTGCGCTCAAGGCTCAATCAAACGGAGCCGAACGTATTGCATGAACTGGAAATGTAAATTGAAATGTGCGCTCAAGGCTCAATCAAACGGAGCCGAACGTATTGCATGTATTGAAATGTAAAATGAAATAACCGATCAAGGCTCAATCTAACGGAGCCGATCGTATTGCATGTATTGAAATGGAAAATGAAATGACCGATCAAGGCTCAATCAAATGGAGCCGATCGTGCGGGCACGCCAAGATCAACCGCATAATAAAATGGGGATCCAACTCAACCTCATGGATGGGGAGCTGCGGCCTCGGCAAAAGCATATACTGAAAACAATATACAATAATTACCCTAATAGTCTACACATGGAACCTCTCATAACCGCCAGATAATGCTTCTGATCCTTTGACAAGAATACTTATATATAGGAAGTACCATCGGCGTATCCACCGTATTCTCGTCAAAGTTTCATTGACTTTATCCTTAAGTTATGTTTGGTTCTATGTGATAAAGAAAAACATAAAACTAAACGATAGGAGTTGAATCTGGATCTTCGGCGAAGAGGACTAGTTGAGTATCTTCGTTTGGGCCGTCATTATCTTCGACAGGATTGGCGTTGATATTGAAGACTCTTTCTCTGCTGGTGGCATAGTGGTTGGGTTTTCTTGGTTTACTTGGTTAACTGGGTTTGATTGGGCTTGAGTGTTGATGACGTTAACCAATTGAGGGCATGTGTTTCTAAAGTGGGTAGGGTCGCCACAATTGAAACAAGCTCGAGCATATGGGAACATGGGGTATTGGGGTTGTTGATAGGTTTGGTTTATGGTTTGAGTAGGGGAAAAGGTTTGGTCTTGAAAGGTGCGTCAAACATTGCTCAAATGACCATAGCGTCCACAAGTTGTACATAGCCGACAAGGTAAGGTAAGGGGATGATGATAAAAACAGTTGTTGCATCGAGGGTGAGGTCCAAGATATGGTTTCTTATTTGGGTAAGCTGAGTCGGGTGCCACTTGGGTGATTGGGATAGCTCGGATGGGTATAGCGTGTAAAACTGGTTGATTTCGTTGGGTAGCAGCGAAAAGTTGCCCGTCTCTTCTTCTCTTAGGATTGGGTTGAGAAGGGGATTCGGTTTGGGTGGAGTCGGAGGTTTCAGTCGTTTCTTTATCCTTCTTCTTCTCCTCCTGGAAGTCTTTGTTTCGGATTCGGTTCTCGGTGAGCTCTGTTGCTAGCTCCATTGCTGCTTCCAAAGTTGCCGGCTTGGTACTTATTACAGGGTCTTGAATCTTTGACGGAAGACTACGAATGTAGTGCTCGATCAAACGGTAGAGAGGAGTGAACATGTTGGGAACCATTTGATGTAATTCGAGGAACCTTTTGTTGTATGTGGTGTGATCTCCTTCCATTTGCTTCAATGAGTAAAATTCATCTTCTAACTTCTTGATTTCGCTCCTCGGGCAAAATCGTCTGGTCATGATTTCCTTCAATTCATTCCAAGTTAAAGTCATAGCATCGTTGACGCCTCGTTTGGCCTTCTCTGTATTCCACCAAGTAAGTGCTATCCCATATAGTCGACCGGTAGCATAACGCACTTTGCGATCATCAGGGCAATCGCAATTTAGAAAAGTATTCTCCATTTCTTCAAACCAATGGAGGAGAGCGGTGACGCCTTCAGTCCCTTTGTATTTCGGAGGGTCGCATGATTTGAAGTGCTTGTAGGTGCATTTAGTGGTATTTTGGGGAGAGTTGATAATGTTTTGGTTTGCTTGATTGACAGGATTAGCGGTAAGTGCTTGTTAAACTTGAATTACAATGTTGGGTATTACGGCAGCCATTTGTTGAGCGATTAAGGCAGCCATGCGTTCGCGGGCTTTTCTTGCTCTCGTCTTCCTACGGGCGAGGTTAGAAGACATCTACAAGGAATACATGACAAGGGTATGAGTTGGATATTTTGGGTTCATGGGTCGCATTAGGAATGAACATTCATAAAATAATTATAAATAAATAAATCTACTACATCCATAGGATGTCTTGGGTTTTGCTCGCTGTTAGGCCCTACATGCCGCCATACTTTACCTGTGTAATCATGTGGGCCCCCATGAATACCGGTTTTTCATATGGTTCGCACGGGTTTGCCAGGTTGCGTACACAAAACCCGGAGAAAATCGAGAAATATGTATACAACGTGTGATATTCGGAATGTGTCCAGGTGTAGACACGGTGACACCTCAAAGTAGGGTTAGTTCGAACGACGTTTGGTGTGGCATGCTTTGGCCTAATAGGTCCTTCATACTCTCATCGTTGGTCCCCAGGTAGGCAAACTGGTCCTTTATATTGGATTTATACGAATGCCAGCCTAGACAGGACATTCCGACTACCGGTACTTGTACCCTTCCAGTTACTACATGCCCGTCGCAGAACTTACTTTGATGAGATTTGAAAATTGCACAAAATCTTTGGATAATAAGAGTATGAAAATAAATTGAATACATGAACATCGATATATGTATAATGAATATGTATATAAGCATGTATGTTTGACAGTAAATGTAAACAAATATGAAACAAATAAATATCACAAGTTTGTATATAACCACCTAATCAATTAAAATTTAGGCAGACTATAGTATAGGCTCTAAGGGTCTAATAACCTATCCTATATCCCTATAGTCATGGCTCTGATACCAATCTGTCACACCCCGACCCGCAGCGGAAAAGGTGATCGGGGCATGATTGGGTTATCATCAAAGCTCATGACATTTATTATGCGTTTCATATTCATTAATTACAATTTAATGGAAATTTACAATAAATGTTACAACATGTTCTAACTATCAATCTAAGCTTCTTTGTTCTCTTCTAAGGCATATCCTATGTTTTCCTTGCTTCAACCTGTTCACCTGTATCATGTGTAAAAGGGTTTTTGGATCAACATAAAGTTGGCGTGTGAATCCTATGGAAAACATTTGAACAAGTTTATTTAAATTGATTATGAAATATGTGCACAACCAAACATGAATAAAAATAGATGTAAAACTTATTCAACAATCATAAGATATTAAATAAAACACACATGATCAATAATGGAACATTTAGAGGCACGCGATGCTCAAGTCGTCTCTCACGAGGAACTGAGGGGCCTAATGAATAATTTGCATAACATGATAATATGAATGACACAACTACAACCAATATAAACTCAATGATACACACATGAACAATAATGCATTTGATTTGAAGCACGCGTTGTTCAACTCGTCTCCCACGAGGAACTGATGGGCTTAATGAATGAGTTTCATATGATTTGGCAAAAGGAAATAAGTAATCACAACAATATAATCAATCTAAGTTTAGATCATGATGTGGTATGGCACAAGTTTAAATAAACAAGTTAATTATTTTTTTATAACACATGACACACCCCAAAACGTGTAATTTAAAAGGGGGAGTTGTAAGATTCACTCACAGTGGGTGCGTTCGGTTGATGATGTTGAATGCACGCGAAGTGGTTTTAACCACGAGTGAGATTTAACCTAGATAAATCGCATTATGGTTTGGTAAGTAAACGGGTTTTATGAATCTATTTTAGTAGGATTGTTGGGTGTATTTTTGTGAGTTTAAGGCTATTTTCAAACCTTAAAAATGTTATTTTTAAGTATTTTTAATTGATTTTTAATTAAAATAATTAAATAAAAATAATAAAAATTTTGATTTTTTTCTGACCGTTGACCGTTGACTGACCGTTGACCGGTTCGATTCATGTATACAAGTGCGCTGAGTGAGGCTCGAACCCGAGACCTCTCGTACGCGTGCACGCAGCTCTACCAACTGAGCTACGTGTCTAACCCGTTATATATCTGATTTTAATTATATATATATATATATTAATTAGTTTAAACCGAAAATCACTTTATTTAAAAACAATTTAAATCAATTCGGACGGTGCGCTCCACAGGTCTCGAACCCGGGACCTGTGGCTTAAACTAACACACAGTCCACCGCTGGACTGTGTGTTTAACATGTTATATAATCCGATTTTTATTATACTTAAATACAAATTAGTTATTTCCTTTTCTGCCTTATTTAAAAAGAATAGATAATTGTCCGAGTCGGTGCAGAAGACCGGACTCGAACGCGTGACCTGTGATATAAACATACACACAGTCCACCACTGGACTGTGTGTCTAACTTGGTTATTATTCCGGTTATTAATATACTGAACATATACCAGTGGCGACTCCGGTTCAGTTTAACAAAAAAATGATTTTTATTAAGGCAGCGTCTGTGAAACCGGATTCGAACTCGAGACGTTTGTATGTTTAATGTGCACACAGTCCACCGTTGGACTGTGTGTCTAACCCGAGTAATATCCTGATTTTAATTATACATATACGATACCGAATACATCGTCTTCTTCATCAAGGTATAACCAGAAAAGACGACGGACTGGTTCAATGATTAATTCAGGTTTCTTAGCGTCTTACAGTTCATTAAGGTGAGATATGAGTATAAAGAAAAGAAAATAAGCGTGAGGTATACCGACTCGTTTCCCTCTGTTTTCCGGCAGAACTCCGGCGACAGAAATTAACTCCGGCGTCAGGTATCTTGCAGCAGGGAAACTTCAGAAAACTTACAAACGGTGTGGGTGACTTCGGTATAAGCTTAGGAGGTTCAATAAGGCTCGGCAATGGGGAAACCGGTTTTCTGGCGACGAACAGATTAATTCCGGCGAGTGGAATTACGCCGAGAAAAAGTGTGGTTTTGAGCGAAAAGGTTTGCCGTGGGTTGTGGATGAATTTATAGAGCAAATCGTCGAAGAACCTGGTCTGATTTCCGACCGTATTCGCAAATTATAAAAGCTCCGGCGGTTATAACTTTGGTCGCGGACTCAGACGTCGGTTATAACCGATGTCTTAGTAATGGTTTACGTTATAACGTAAATTGTCGTTAAGACTCGCGAGATTTCCGGGATTTCCGACGACTGAACTATTGGGCGCCGGTTTTGAATTCGTAACGTCACTTTATGATTTAAATGATTTCATTATTTAACAAACAAAACAAGTGGCGCAGTGGTTTGTGTGTTAAGTGATAAGTCGCTGAACCGACTCGGCGACTGACCCGGGTTCGAAACCCGGCTGGAACATTTTATTTTTATTTTGCGATTTTCAACAGTTTTTCAAAAACTAAATATATATTCCCGTATAATAATTGATTATGTATCGCTTAAAATTATTTTGGGCATTTAATTCGCAACGAAATTTTTGACTGACTGTTCGGTTGATAAACGGAGCGGGTTTGGTAAATCCGTTTTTTGACGATGTTACACTGTAAACTTCACAGCTTTAACAAAAACCCCACAAGAAATATTGGCCACCAAAGAAGTAAAACATAGCTTCCGACCTCCTCAGCAAGAGAAACGAAAACTCCACCCAATATTGTGAGTTTCAAGAAGAGAAAGGCCAACAATTGCTTCCAACTCAAAAAGAGGATCGAAGAAGCTCTCAAGTCTAGAGAACTAGCCCACTTGGTTAAAGGGGTAAGGGACAAGATGGCTGAAGGGAAGAGTAAGGAAGTGAACATGGTGAACTTTGATGGAAAGGTTTCCTGAAAATGCCCCCGTTTGGAGGCATGGGAACGCCAATGTGTTTGCTTCCCGCCTCCCGAAGGGGACTTGCTCTCTAACCCTTTGTTGATGGAAGCTACAGTGGGTACCATTAAGACGCACAAAGCCTACATTGACACTGGCGCAGCCACAGAGATCATGTTTGAGAAATGCTTCAATTGTCTCAGCAACGACAAAGGTTCAAGACTTCATCAATCTGAATCCTTTATCAAAGGTATCGCGGACATACCCATCAACCCTTTGGGCCAACTAACCCTTAACGTCTGTTTCAGTGAATGACAGATGAAAAGAACTGAACCACTCACCTTTGTGGTAATCAAAATTCCCTCCAACTATGATGTCATCATAGGAAGGCCAGGGCAAAGTGTGTTCGGAATGGCAGTTTCTGTTGACCAAGGCACTGTAAAGTTCCTAACCGAAAGAGGGATAACAACCCTTCAACCCACACAAGAGGCATTCTTGGTTAAAGGAGAAAGTTCAAAGAAAAAAACGAGGAATATGAACAAGGTTGGATCATTAACCCAAAATATTCTCAACAAAGGATAAGGGCAAACACCAACCTTACTAGAGACACCCTCTCTTATCTCGAGAAGCTGCTCCTACAAAACATTGACATATTTGCATGGTGTCCCGAAGACAGGACCGGTGTTCCCCAAGATGTTGCCGAGAACGAGCTCAAAATTCCCCCTGATGTAAAACCTGTTGTCCCATAAAAGAGAAGCTTAGCCCCAGATAGAAGCCTTGCAGCCTGTCAAGAGGTTGAAGGGCTTGTTCAAGCCGGAATCCTCCGAGAAGTCAAGTATCATTCTTGGATAGCCAAAATGGTTCGTAAACCTGATGGGTCCTGGAGAATGTGTATTGACTTCAAGGATCTAAACAAAGCATGCCCAAATGATTGCTATCCATTACCGGAAATCGATCTTAAGGTTAACTCGCTCACAGGCTTCCCCTTCAAGTGCTTCCTGGATGCCTACAAGGGTTACCATCAGATTCAGATGAAGAGAAAACAACATTTCACACCGGCAAATGTATTTTTTATTACCAGAAGATGCCTTTTGGTTTAAAGAATGCAGGGGCAACTTACCAATGTTTGGTAGATAAAGCATTTCCCAGGCAAATAGGTATAAACATGGAAGCCTACGTTGATGATTTGGTGATCAAGAGTAAAAGCAAAGATCAAATGTTTCATGATATACAAGAAACTTTCCAGAACCTAAGGAAGATTAACATGAAGCTTAATCATGTCAAGTGTTCATTTGGTTTTTAAGAAAGCAAGTTCTTGGGGCACATTGTGGGAAAGCAAAGCATAAAGGCTAATCCTAACAAGGTTAAAGCCATCCTCGACACAAAGTCCCCACAAAACAAGAAAGAGATGGAAAACTTGAACGGAAAGCTTGCAGCTTTGAAGCGTTTTACATCCAAGCTAGTAGAAAAGTCCCTGCCTTTCTTCAAAACCCTTCAAGGGTGTACCAACAAGAAAGATTTCCGATGGACTGAAGAAGCAGAGGAAGCCTTCAACCAAATGAAGCAACACTTGGCCTCACTCCCAGACATTGCTGCTTCAGAAATAGGGGAACTAATCTCTATCTATTTTTTCGGTTGCTAAGGAAGCCATCAGTGCGGTCCTGACCATTGAACGAAACAAGGCTCAGGTGCCCGTTTACTTCTTCAGTAAAACTCCAAGATTAGCAAAGACCAAGTATCCTCCATTGGAAGTACTTGCCCTAGCCCTAGTCAAAACAACCAGAAAGCTTCGAAGGTACTTTCAATTACACCCAATACAAGTGGTCACTGACCAACCTATTAAAAGTGTGCTTGGAAAACCTGAAACTTTCGGGCGATTAGCCAAATGGGTAGTGGAACTAGGTGAACACAACATGACCTACGTTCCAAGAAAGGCTTTTAAAGCCCAAATCCTGGCTGATTTCATTTTAGAAATTCCAAAGGAAACAACAACAGAAGTTAACACTACCACAACTGAACCATCTGACCCTAATACCTGGAAGCTTTTCATCGATGGAGATTCCAGCCTTGAAGGGTCAGGGGTTGGGCTAGTCCTAATCAACCCCAAAGAATTAGAATTTACATATGCCCTCCGGCTTGAATTTCAGATAAAAAATAACGAAGCCGAGTATGAAGCACTCATTGTTGGACTCAAGCTGCCCAAAAGGATGGATGTTCAAAAGCTTCAAGTCTTCACAGACTCCTTGCTTATCTCAAACCAAGTAAATGGTAGCTACATAGCCAAGGAGCCTAACAAGAAGAAGTATAGGGAGAAGGCAAAGGAAATCATGAGTACATTCCAATCATATACTATCAAGCAGGTTCTAAGGTCACAAAACAAGAAGCCGACACACTAAGCAAACTCGCATCCTTCACATTTGCTCATCTCACTAACAAAGTGTTAGTTGAGGTATTGAAGACACCATCCATTCAAGAGCTTGAAGTGCAAGATGTAATTACTGAGAAATGGCCAAACTAGATGATCCCTTTGATCCAATTCCTAAGAAATGGTGAGTTACCGGATGATTAGACGGAGAATGAAAGGGTTCGCAACAAGTCAAGACAATATGTGTTACAAGGGGAAATACTCTATAAGAAAGGTTACCTTGCACCACTACTGTAACATCTGACGAAAAACAGGTTCTAAAACCCGCTCCATTTTTTTTGTAGCAATTATACGTATGATGTTTGTCACACATATATGTTGAGAGTTTTAAATTTATTACATTGTTATTAGTATTTAATAATAAATAAAGTTAAGATAATAATGATAATAATTAAAATATAAATAATAGAAAAAAATGAATGAAGACCGTGGGTGTCGAACCCGGGTCTCCACCCACAATAAACACCCAATACACCACTACACCACACACACACATCTATCATAATCTTAAACCAAATAAATTAAATATCAAATCAGCGTTGAATTCGAATTTCAAATCGCAGAAAACTGTAACCGTCGGAGATTGATTCTAGCAATCAAAGACCCGTTTCTTTTGTTCCAATTAAAGAAGGGAACCGTTTAATCATAAGACCTAATCCAGTTACCGAATCCATTCACCCGAAACCGTCAAGTAATCATCGGCCATTAAGTTTTGATTGAAACCGAAACATTTAAATCATATAACTGTTTTCCTCTCTATAAATAACAAACTCAGCACCTCAATCGAACTTGCTCACACTCTCAAAATCACTCTAAACACTCAAAGCAATCCTCTGTGTTCGAAAAACACTTCGTCGGAACTGGGTGTTGTCGCCGGAAATATAGCCGGAGAAATCAAGACACTTTCACGTTGATAAATCTATCTCTAAACTTCTTTTTTTCGTTTATATGATCTGATTTAATCATGGTAACTAATTAGCAAGTTCAAAAGAAAAGTTGTTGAATTAACAATCGGGTTAAATGTTGGGTTTTTGTTATGAAGAAGATGAAGTTCAAGATGTATATTAATGTCATTAAAAACGGGTATTAAACCGGGTTAGACACACAGTCCAGCGGTGGACTGTGTGCAACACTAACAAGCATGTTCCGGGTTCGAGCCTCTCTTGTCACCGACTTCCTGAAATAAAATCCATTTTTTTTCTAAACCAAATCATATCGCTTTACAATAAGATATTATGTACATTATAATTTCTGTTATGAACGGGTTAGACACCCAACCCAGTTGGTAAGGCTGGGTGCATCATGAAGTGCTGGTCGAGGGTTCGAGTCAAGTTATACGCATCGGATCGTTCATTCTAAAATCTTTTTAAATTAAGTGATTTTTGAAATATTCTAATAAGTATATAAAAGTAATTAAAATCAGGTTCCTTACGGGTTAGACACGTACCTCAATTGGAAGAGCCACACGTATGGGAGGTCTCGAGTTCGAATCCCACCACACGCTCCCAATATCACAATGAACCGGTCAGACCCCTTGTAAGGTCTGACAAGGTTTTTTTTATTATTTTTTTATATATATTATTTTTGTATATATATATATATATTTACTTAAAAACTAATTAAAAACACTTAAAGACACGATTTCTTAGGTTTAAAAATCCTAATAAATACCATAAAAATAACCTAAAACTCTAACAAAAAGTAAAATATTATTTATATATATATATTTATCGAATTATTGCGTTATTATTTAGGTTAGATTTCTTCGTCGGTTAAATCCTCAATTCGTGCGCACTCGTCATCAATCAAGGAAACGCACCCACTGTGAGTGAATCCTTATAAATTCTCCTTTTTATTCATGTTTTGGGGGTGTATCATGTGTCGTTTACATATTTTGTTTATTCAGACTCTTGTGCCATTACCATTATATGATATAACGTGTGATGTAAATGTTGGTTGTTGTATTGTGTGTTTACATTTTTGTCAGTTGCGTGCAAATCATTCATTAGGCCCATCAGTTCCTCGTGGGAGACGAGTTGAGCATCAGGTGCCTCATTAGATCGGCTCCGTTTGATTGAGCCTTGATCTCATTGTTCATCATTTGTCATGCTTGTGTGTTCATTGATTGATAATATGTGGTTTGTGGTTAGATTTACATATGCGTTTATTCATAATTGGTTTAGGCACATTTATATTTAAATAACCAATATAATTAATTCTTTCCAATGATTAAATAATATTCACTCGCCAACGTTTGTTGAGCCAAAACCCTATTTTTACACATGATACAGGTGGACAGGTTGAAGCAAGGAACACATAGGAAATTGCCTTAGAAGAATTATAAAGAGCTCATGATTGTTGTTGTACTTGTATGATTGTTGTAGTTTTTCTCTTAAATTGGAAGTAATAAATATGAAACTTTATTATACTAAATGTCATGAGCTTTGATGAAAACCCAATCATGCCCCGACTATCATTTCTGCTGCGGGTCAGGGTGTGACAACTACTTCGATGCGTTGGCCCAGAACAAAGCCAGTATCTGATCAAGGAGTTGCACGAAGGAATATGCGGGGCTTACTATGGCCAAGATCGGTAGTTGCAAAATTGATGAACCTTGGATACTTTTGGCCTTACATGCACCGAGACACCTTTGAACAACTGCGAAAATGCGAAGGTTATCAGTTGCATGCTCCAGTACCCAAAAGCCCTAAGAGGTGTCATGCCACGTTTGCCTTCCCATCGAACCTTCACAATAGGAATTTGACTACGCCTTAATTGTTTGGTGCCTCGATCCATGATCTCAAAAGGTTTCTCCACGAAGTGTATAGTCTCATTGATTTGAAGGTCTTCGAGTGGGACTTGGAGTCCTTCTTCAGCTAGACATTTCTTCAAGTTCGAGACGTGAAATGTAGGATGGACAGAGGTTAGGATCAGAGGTTGTAGTATTTTTGGCTTTCTATCCTCTGCTCTTTTGTAAGGTTCAATTCCAACAATCTTCCCAAGAACAGATGATGCCAAAACAAGAACTTTGATACTTAAGCATAAGATTTACTAGTAAACAATCATTGTGAATTCATAATTCGTAAACATTCTGTACATTCAAACACTTTACTATTCGATTACGAGAGTTATGCATGATTGACACTTTGTTATACATTACACATACTTGTTTTATTATTACAACACAAAATCTATATTTACATACTTGTTTAACACATGTTTTCATGTTCCCTGTGCACGTTAGGCCTTTTTACGTATTGGTCATTTACTAAATAACATGTAACATCTAAATATACAACAAATATACACCTTATAATGTTCAAAATAAAAATATATACATACATACTGGCTGGACAGATTCCTATAGCAGCTTTGGGCCAAGTTAGTTGTGTTGTTTCAAGGTAATGACCCGCTAATCGTATTCAGGCCCAACCTACCGAAACCCTAATCCATTCCCTATGTAATGAGCACTTCTCCATCCTTTATCCCACTTTTACAACCCTATAACACTCTCAAAACTTACTCAAACTCAGCTGAGTATTTCAGCAACACCTCAGAAAACTTCCAGCAATTAGAAGTGAGTTTTAACTCACTTCTCCTACTATTTCTTCCTTTTTTCTTCTTCTAAAACACTTGGATGACCTATAGGAAGGTTTTCACAAGTTTGCTTGGGCAAAATAAGGTGAAACCTCACCATTTTTTAGGTCCAAAGTGCCATAAACTTTCTGCTTGATTTTTTCTTTTTTAACTTCGTTAATTTCATGATTTCTTCACATTTTCTTCCTCTACAATGGTTGTAATGCCTCTAGGGATGTTACCATAGGTTTTCCATGGAAAACCAAGGTGGAACAATACCATTTTTAAGGCTAAACTTTCTGTTTTGGATGATGAACTTATAAACTTTATTTAAACATACTTTCTCTAGATAAGCGTGTGCTACTTGTGCCTCTAATCAAGCCCGGGCTTAATGAGCTATCTAGAGTTGTTTCATACAAATTAGGAGGTGTAAAATACCTCTAAACTTTCTGTTTTGTAAAGGGTTTTAACCACAAGTGTTGGAACCATCCAAGCTTGACAAAGCTTGTGTTTTGGTAAAGGTGTGGTTACTTGGAAGCCTTGGCTATCCAACTTTCAATCCACCACCTCACTTGATGATTTGTATGTGTAACCACTAAATTATGTTCAACCTTCAATTGAGTAACAAGGCTACGACACGTCCCCAAACGTTACCATGTTCGGGATGCACGCACCTAACTTGCTTACTTGGTCGATACATAGTTTAGTGAAGTATTTCTTTTTATTCCATTCATGACCATATGAATTGTCCTTGTAACAATTTGTGTATTGGTGAATCTTACGAAGAGGTTAAAGGATGGTTATCCTCATACCTCCATGCATGACATCTATGAAATCTATGACTTATATGATGAACTTAATTTATATATTATATAATATATACGAAAATAAGACTTATACATCACCAAGCTTTTGACAATGATCATATGGTAACTTGTCCTTACATTAGGTTATATTATCTAGGAATTAATCTCCTCATTACGATTCTAATGGGCATGACCATGAAATCACAACAACCCACACGGGATATATAGTGTCAAAACGATGTGGTTAAGACTAGATAATTACTTTCTTGAATACATACGTTTACATACTTTAATTCCTAATTCGAATCCTCCTTTATCATTCCAATACTCACACACCTACGTTTCCTCATGTAGGATAACTCGGTGTTCCATTCTCCAACCAATCAAACTCTTCACGCGATTTAACAAAGGAAGCTTTGCAAAACCGTGGGTACACTCGAACACCCTTTTTACGCTTTACACTTTTGGGTGCAATATGCTAACCTATAAAAAATACACGCAATCACACTTATACTTTTATGCAATCACACAAACAATCCATCATACATGCTATAGTTACGTATACACGATTTGTATACTTGGAACATTCTTATGTGATGCTATTTGTTATTAACTACGTACGAGCCTCCCCTTAACATGTATAGCGTTATAGGAGTAACGCACCGCCCGTATTCTTGAGGCCATGTTAGGTTTATTCTATTTTGCGGTGACACGAGAGGATTGACTTGTAGATCGCATGCCATGTTTACATTAATCTAGTATGCTAGCTTAACATGTAGATTTGTTTAAACGAATTTTTATACTTATGCTATAACTAAACTTGTGTATTCGCCAATGCTTTTTGTGTTGAACTATACTTTCAGCATGTTGAAGGTTGAGGATGTTGAATATGACGGAATCTTAGTAGGGACGACATAGAAACGCATCTAGAATGTTAGGTTTAATGTTATAATCTTGTTAAACTTGTCGTATTTGAATTTATGTTGTATTTGAGCTTATGTTGTATTTGACAATACGATCAATGAAATGAAATGGGTTTTGAATTTAATATTGTCGCAAATAGTGTTATAATGTCTCGAGCAATCTATGTCGTCTCACTCTGATGTTTTCGCCATCGGTTGGGGTGTGACATTAGTTACCCGAGTCATGCTTAATTAAAAAACATTGTGAACTTTACTTTTTCTAAACTCAAAATTTGTGAATTCGCCAACTTTATGTTGACACACTATTGCATGCTTTACAAGTCGTTAGGTACAGCTATGGGCGGGCGTTGCAACCAGCTAGAGTGTGTGGTTCATTTAAACTTTATGGTTTGAAAACATTTATTTAACTTGTGGTTTTAAGTTTCTGTTGGTTTTTAACTTTATTATCAGCTGCAACATAAACTGTCTTTGAACAAATTAAAACTTTATCTCTAATCATGTTGATAGTGATGCTTTTATTATTTTAAATTGCTTGGTTCAACGTGATTAGTGGCTAGATCCTGGTCAGTCACACGACTCGTGGTAAAACTGCGCATGTGGAAATTGAGGGTGTGACACATTGGAAGGAAGATCAGACCAACTGACATTTTGGTCTTTCGATGGACAGGAGGAAAACACGCTTGTGTGGATCTAAGAGGGGTTTCCCCACTTGTGGGCTTAGGGGTAGTGCTTTCACGGTGGGTCGAGCTGCTTTAGAAGATACTTCGAGCAAAGTGGACAAACAAGAGAAAACGTGCATTGACAACCAACGCGTGTTTTTCCCATTTGTATTTGACACTTTTGGTTTTCTTGAGTCAGATGTTGTGGACCTACTTAGTTGAGTCCAAAGGGTTATGCGTAGTAATGTTATGACCCAAGATCTATGAATGTACTTGTTAATTAAAAGACTTGGTTTTGCTATTTATAAAATGGTAGCGGCGCATTTTGTTGCCCGTTTACATTCTATTTCGATGTAATTCTTATCAAGTTTAATATATTATTTGGTCCTTATGTTTACTTAAATTAAACTAACATAAATATAAAATAAGCACGTAAAACTTCATAATGATTTTTTTAGAAAGTTAAGATATTATAAGTGTAAATATTAAAATTTGTACGATAAGAATATAAAGAGACAACAAGAAAAAATAAAACATCGGGAGTTCTTGTGTTTGTGCGTATATAATATATTCAAAAAGTTAGTAATCATTCTTACACTTGAAATTTTTATTATTAGCATTTACTGTTTCATCCAAGTAGTAAAGTAATAATAATAATAATAATAATAATAATAATAATAATAATAATAATAATACATGTACTTTTTCTTTGGACTATGTACAATTATTATTAATTAAACAAACAATAAAATCTTGGATAATTTGTCCACGGTCTTGAAGTAGTTGAATTGTCCGGTTAAGATGAACAAAACAACTTCGAAAGCATTTGGAAGGCGTCACCCGTTTCCTAGTGTGTTGGTAGTTCTGTATTGGTTTGTGCAGATTACAACGTATAAACTTGATCAACCAAAAGAAACGAAAATTGAACAGTAAAATGTGAAAAAGGAGTAAAACTTGTTAATTATTAATAATAATAATAATAATAATAGGGTGATGATGATGATGAAATGACATTCGATTACGAAGTTTCTGTTCTAAAAATATATTAAAAATTCGTATGTGATTATGTATATATTAGGGTTGCAAACGAATCGATGGTTTGACGAATAATTCATGAATTGTTCAGCGAGAAGTTCGTTTATGTTTGTTCGTTAATAAATGAACAATGACAAACAAGAAGTTTCGTTCAATAAGTTAAACAAACAAACATGAATAAGGGTTGCATTCGTTCGTTTATATTCGTGAACTTTTGGTAATGTGTTCAATTATGTTTGCTCATTTTTCACTTGTGTTTGTTGATTTAAAAGTTCTCTTTATGTTATATCTCTATTTTATTGGCATTAGTTTAAAAAATTTGAAACCATAATTATGCTATATGTTTTCGCCAAAATCTCGTATTTGATCATTTCAATCTTAGATTGTGTTAATGCTTGATAAACATCTTAATTTTTGTGTTAATTGTGTTAAGTATTTATTTATTTTTGGCGGAATCTTGATGAAAAATGCAGATTATATTTTTAAATATATAACAAACATTTGTTTGTGTTCGTTTGCCTTCGTCTATGTTCGGTAAGTGTTCATAAACATACTCATTTCATTAATGTATGAACACAAACAAGAAATCTCATTCGATAAGTGTTCGTGAACCGTTCACGAATTAACATGTTCATTCCTTGATGAACGAACACAGACAAGACCTTTTTCATATGCGTTCGGTTCGTTGGGTGGCAATTCTTGACACGACCCGCTAACCCAACTCGAACCCGACACGAAAAAAATAGGTTTGGGTCGACTAACACGATTCGTTTATAAAAACGGATTGGTTTGGGTTATCCCGTATTAAAAACAGGTTGGGTCTGAGTTGACCCGTGAACCGTTTAACTCTTTAGAAAAAAAATCTATATTTTTCTTTTTGTCTTTTCCATTTCTATTTTAGACTGTAGTCATACTAATGTTACTTTTAACGCATTATATTTTTTACTTGTCACAGTCATACTCAGCATTAAACATGTTACCTCGCTTATAAATCGTCAACAACTTGTATGGCTTGTTTAAAATTAAGGTTAAACGAGTCAGATTCGAGTTAAACATTTCAACCCATCAACCCGCAACTCGTTAACCCGTCAACCCAACACGATTGACACCCTAGCTCTAGTGTATATAATTCTCATCTTATCTTATCTTACACTACTTACATTTTATCCTCTCATTGTATTACACTTTAATCCTTCATTTTTAACAGCATTATGAATACTTGGGTAATAGTTACACTTTATTCCCCTTATAAAAAACAACTACCCTACGATTTTTAAATAGTCATTACTTTTTTGAACGTTAATATTTAAAAAAATAAACCATAAAAACAAGCATTTTGTTCTCTTTAATTTGATTATAGTATAGTTATGTTTTTTTAATTAAAAAATTTGATATGTTATGTGATTAACAATGTCTAGAGATGAGCAATAACTGAACTGTTAATCGAAACCAAATCAAGAACAGATGAGACCAAACCAAAATCAACAAAAAATGAATTAATTGAAAACTTATTAACCGAAAACCAAATTAACCAAACCGAAAACCAGTGCTTTTTGTACACTCGTTTAACCAAAATTAACTGAACCAAACAATTTATATTTTCATATATTTCTAGTTTTTATACCTCTAGTTCATGTATTTCTTATTTTATATCTCTATTTCATGTATTTATACTTATATTTCATGTATTTATATACCTCAATTTCATGTATTTATACATTGTATTTATATACCTTAAGTTCATGTAATTCTAAGCAAAAGTTTTAGCATAAGTTTGGTTTTGGTTAAACCGAAATTAAATTAATCGAACTAAAAACCATCAAACTAATCAAATAAACCGAACTGATTAATCGAAAATTGATTGGTTAATAAAATAGACTAACCGATTATTTAAGTTTCGGCTTCGGTTGAGGATAATAATTGAACAGATCGGACCATGCACACCACAATGAGATATACTAACCGATGACTTCGCTTATGACGTATATTCACTACAATGATGTTAGAATAAATATTAAAAAAATAAAAAAACTATCAGAAACGAGTTCATAAGGCAAAGTGTCGCCCTGCCGTATCACGCGGGCAACCTATTAGTTACCATGATATGTATTATTTTAAAGGCGTTCAATTTAGTATAACGTTTATTACTTAATAAGTTGTATCTTTTCGCTGGTGTCGCATATAATCCACATTTTATATATAGTCAAAACAATATGTACTAATATCATATTTTTCTTTAACAATAAAACCAAGTATATATTACAATATTTACAATTACCGACTAATGTCAATATGATTTTTGGAACATGAGAATACGAAATTTAGTTGTTACAAAAATGTTGATGGAGATAACAACATGTTTTAATGTCACACCCTAACTGATGGCAGAAACATCAGGGCGAGACGAAAAAAGATTGCATGAGACTTCATAACACTATTTGTGACGATATTTAAATAATTCGATTTCATTGATACAAAAAAGGATAAGTACATTGTTTCGGAATTAAAGTACAACAGGTTTCAAATAACATAACAACATGAAACAAAATACATAAGTTTAATCTAAGTGTGTTTCTAATCCACCCTAAATATCTTTCTTCCATCATCATCACTAGTTTCCTGCAATGTGTATTAAAATAATGATCAATAAAAAGTTGGCGAGTAGACAAGTTTATTTACATAGCATAATAGTGAAAAGGTTATCTCATATCCAACATGGTAATTTCCATATTATGTTACTATCATACTAACATGCGCTAACTATATGTCAATCCAAAGTCTTACGCAATCGTGCATACCATTGACACCGAAATGACAAGGTTGTAAAATAGTATACCTAACAATACCACAAGAATATGGGCGGTGCGTTAATCCTATAACGCCGTAATTGTTAAGGGAGGCTAGCAAAGCTAATGAGCATATAAGGACAAGTATACATAGCATGCAATAACAAGAATAATACAAGTATCATGTTTGAACGGATAGAGTGTGATTATAACAAGTTTAATAGTGATTCGTGATTTTTGTATTAGTGTACATGTTGCACCCAAAGTGAATAAAACGGAAAATGGGATCGAGTATACTCACAATTTTGCAAAGCTTTCCTAGCAATCCGCTAGTCGTTTAAGTTTGGAGGATGGAACACCGAAGTTACCCTACATTAGGGATACGGAGATGTGTAAGCATTCGGATTTGGTGGAGAGTTTGGATTCGGAAATTAAAATGTAGTAAAGTATGTATATGAAAATAATTATCTAGTCTTAAATACTCATTTTTGACACTATTAAACCCCTGAGGTTTCATGTGATTTCATGGGTCGAATTTACCCATTAGAATCGTAACGAGAGGTCTAAAACATAGATAATATAACCTTCATTCATGACGCGTAAGCATGATTCGATTACCATCAAGATTTTGGTTATGTGTGTGTGTATATATATAGTATATCCTATAATTAAGTCCATCATATATAACCATAGAATTCATGTAAGTCAAGCATGGAGGTATTAAATACCTCTTTGTATGATTCACCAAAGCATAAAGTTTACCAACTTAGTTGGTAAACCCAGTTGGTCATGAATAAGATAAGATACAACTAACTACTATGCCGACTAAAACTACAAACAACCAAGTGAGCAAGCTAGGTGCGTGCATCCCGAACATGGTAACGTTTGGGGATGTGTCGTAGCTTTGTCACTCTAATGAAAGTTGAATAAGTTTTAGTGGTATGAACATGGAAACATCAAGTGAGATGGTGGAATGAGGTTAGGATAGTCAAGGATTCCAAATATTCACACATTTACACCATAACACAAGCCTTGCCATAAGAAGTATGGTAGCACTGGTTGGTTTCAACACTTGTGGGTTGTCTAAACCGTAACAAAACAGAAAGTTTAGAAGTGTTTTCACCTCTTAAGCACATAAGAATCACTCCTAAACAAGTCTCATAACCTTAGATAGGTTCAAGAACAAGTAGACACAAGATTCAAACAAGAAAACATACTTTTATAAAAGTTTAACAAATAATATTCCAAAACAGAAAGTTTGGACCTCAAATGTTGATGTTCCACCTTAGATTACCATGGTAAACCTATGGAAACACTCGTAGAGGTGCTCCAAGCTTTGTAGAGGAGAAAGAAGTGAATAAAGAAGAAAGAAAAGTAAGATAAAGCTCACTTTTGCGCTTAGAAGTTTATGTCTCAAACTTGGATTTCTAGTAGATTAGAGAGTAATTTGAGTGTGTAAGTGAGTTGGAAAAGAGAAAATGGGTGAATGGAGGCTTGCTTTTATAATGGTGAAGTAGGATTTGGGTTTTAATGGAGTTATTAGGTGATTGGGTGAGTTTGAAGGTGGAAAAGGTGGCCAACCTGCAGCTTGGAAACACCCTTTTCTGGATTAAGGGGCTTGGCGCTATGCTAAGCCTAATAGGGTTTGGCGTCACGTAGCGCCGCGCCTCATTTTAGCCAGAAGTTTCATTTTTTGCAATTTCGCCTCTAAACTTTGGTTTTTCCTCATTTTAAGCTAAAACTTGGCATTTTGGCATATTTTGAAGTATATAAGACGTAAGTAAGTATAATTTGAGTATCGTGATTGCATATATGAGTATTATTTTCACGTATAACAAGTGTCAGTTTGTATGTAAACGTATATTTAACGACTGAATGCATGTAAGACAAGTGTGTATAAAGTATGAATTTTATTATGATCAAAGTCTCGGATTACAAAGTTAAAAATGAAATAAGAATATGATACGAATACGAGTTTTCAAAAATAGAAATACGATTACACTTTCTAAATAAGGAAAGTACAAAATGCGAAGCGTTACATTTAATTTATGATGGTGTTAGCTGTTGAAAATCAGTCTCCTCTCCTGATTGAACACAAAAGATAGTGAGATTGAACAAACTCGTTCAACTCTTTTTCAGTGGCGAAGCTTGAGATTTCTGACCCGGTGTTCAATAACGTATATACCAATGTCACACCCCAGATTTCCAACCCAAATCCATACACTGGTGGGCCCGGGTGGGGAGTATCGTGACATCAGTTGATAACATCATTGTCAATTAAACGTGGCACAGCAGAAGTCTTGGAGTAAAATTACTATTACAAACCAAATGTTCGAAATACAAAATAATATACAGGATCGTAATAGAAGATCCACAGGCGGATCATAAATTGTACATGGAAAGAATATAAAACAAACTTTGTGCAGATCTAGGATTTGCAAGATCCTCTATCACTACCAAGCACTTCCAGCCTATTTTTGTATTGTACCTGCAAGCTCAGTCTTTTGAAAATACGTCAGCTTTCGCTGGTAAAATACACCCAACTGACTCATTTTGAAAACATTTCAAAAATGTTTTATATGCATATCAACACAAAATCTTTTTATAACTTGGGAAAGTTGACCATCCAACCTTGTTAACAGATTTACATGTTTGTTCACACATACAGGGCCCGGTACGGGGACCAAGACATGATTAACGTACACACCACTTTGGGCTCATGAAGGAGTAAATTCCTCTCAACCTTGTGGGAATGCATTATTGAGCGTCTATCGGGTGTATGCCTACACCCGCGCTAAGTCGTGGCCATTTCTATTGTAATGAGCTGAGGATATCCAGGACACGGTAGTTGACCCCCGATATTTAAGTTATCAAACAAAACCGATTAAAACAGAATATGCGGATTTACTAGCCGCACCCGGCATCTGATTGATCCCATTTCCGACCAAGCGGTAACAATTTACCATAACCCAAGCCCGTATAGGGAAAATAAGTCGAGAGTATTTACCTGAGCTAGTATTCTTTTATTTTTTTATAACTCAGACATACATAAAAGTACTAAGTGCAGATAGCATTTATCGGCAAGTCTCTAGTCTGGATTATGGCATAAACTAACCAATTAGATACTAACGGTCTTATTAAGTCATAGACTTAGACCGACTAGCGTACTTAATCAAAACGTATAACGCTAGATTAAACGATGATTGGATAGAATATAGTTTAATCTCAACAAGTACCTGACTTGTATAATATGGATAAACTATAAACATTCTGGATTTTGAGACTTAAATGATAAGGTTATACCAGTTTCGGTTAATTTCCGTAAACTAGTTACATATACTTAACCGTACGCATATCAGCGATATCGGGTAATCGGATAAGTCATGGACAAGTTCTATATGCCATTATATTTTAAATAAGTTGTAATATCAGTAGGATATCAACTTTTATGCCCGTTATGGTTTTAAAATAAAACTATGCCTCATAAGGGCGTTTCGGTAATTTCATACCGTATAAAAGGAACTTGAATATAATTTAATGTTATAAGTATAAGTATTCTGGAAAAATAACTTATTTATGATATAATATCAGTAGGATATTAACTATATGTGTAATTTATCTTTTATGACCAAACTGTGCACTAAAGGGCATTTTGGTCATTTTACACATAGTTCATAAATTATTTGGGATTCTGAGTTTATAACATGTACCTACTGTAAAAATATTTAAAATAAGTTTTAAAATCAGTAGGGAACAAGTCTTGGTCAATTAATATGGTTTAAAACCATACTATGCGCCGGAACGGCGCTTATGTCGTAAAATGATGTTTTATGCGATGTTTTATGAAAACTGATGTTAGGTCATATTAAAATGACTTAGATATGATATTTAATATAACATATCAGTAGGTAAAAGATTTACCTTGGAAAGATTTGATTAAAACCATTTTATGAGCCACAAGGGCTAAACCGTCATTTATCGACATAATTCAAGGACCTGCTTGTAAACTCAATTTATAATTTGATTTAACATCCCAATTAATCCTACTTATAATATTACATCAACTCATTTTCAAGTTCATTATCATTTAAACCTTGTTTTATGCAAAAAGGGCATTTTAGTAAAAAATGGCATAATTACGGAACTTTCGCATAAACTTGGATTCTGATTATGATCATGTAATATAACCTCATAGGGTTATGCTACATTATATTACGATCATAATGCAACTTTAGATCAGTAGGTAACTAATCTAAATCGGGTCAGAATCGAAAGTCAAAGCAGAAGTCAAACTTTACGACTTTCGGTTGCGAACCGACCCTATAACTGAAATTGATGAGCCGAACATGTTCTTACATGTTCTAATAATTATTACCAACTTGTTTAAGTGTCAAAACAGGTTTCATAACATATATAAGATCAATATATGATTTTTCCGAAAAAAAGGCTTGTTTGACTTTTTTAATATCATAACTTTGACCCGTCAATTGGTCTAGCAAACGTGATATTCAGGAGGTGCCCTTTATAGGGATTAACACCTACCTTATTACGATCACTTAGCCATGTTCGTTACGAACAATGGCTGGACCATAATGGTCTTAACCGAAAGTCAAAGTGTTTTCCGTAAAACGCTTGACTTTTGGCTATAAAAGCCTATAAACGAAAATGCACAAGGAAGGAACACTTACAAGAGGTTCCTAGAATGCAAGAGAACTAAGTTGGATGCTCCTTTCAGTTAGGAACTTCCAGAGGAGGGAGAACAGTTATGAATAAGAAAGGTGCAAGTTCAAATGGTGGTCTTGAACACCTATTTATAGTTGGAGAACTCAAAGGAGGTGATGCCAGGTGTTTAGGGGTGTAAGAGGGAGCTTACAAGTGTCCTAAAACATGACATAGCTGATTGAAAGTCCATAGTTTCAAAAAAATGGTTTTTGGCAATATGTGTGGAGGCCAAGCAAACTTTCTGCAGACACAGGCCTCTTGCGCCCCACGAGAGGCACAAGCCTTGCCTCTCGCGCCCCGCGAGCGCCCTGTTTCAGATTTTAAATTTTGTCACATTTAGCCCCTTAACTTATTAAACCCTCCAAAGGCTTTCTAAAACACCCTTTTGGAATATTTAGCCCTCCATAGCCAATTTTTGGCATACCTGGGATTATACCCGGACATTTTCGAGCTCTCGGTTTGTTAAAAGGTCACTCAGAGGTATAAATTAACATGTTGACACTTTTAATCCCTCCATTATCCAATTTTCACATATTTACATAATTGAACCATCTCGTCCAACAAATGGCACGTATGAGAGTTAGGACTTCGTAAAGGATCACTCAGATGCCTACTATAAGCATGTTGACTCCAATGTAACTTAGAGGCTGGGCATGTTGACATATCAGTCACTCAGAGGCCAAGTTTTAAGCATGTTGACATATCAGTCACTCAGAGGCTAGTGTTTTAAGCATGTTGACATATCAGTCACTCAGAGGCTGTTATTTATGCATGTTGACATTGGATTGTCACTTAGAGGCTCAGTGTGAGCATGTTGACGCCTTTAGTCCTTATTGGTCTTTAATAGACTATATTTAAAATACAACACGTGTCACTATACTATTGGACACGATTTTTACAGGGTGTTACGCCCAAAAATTCTATAAGACCGGAGGGTTGAAAACGTATATACCCAAGAATTTCTATACGAAAACTACATACTCTCTACTACTGAGCGAAAAGTTCGGGGGTCGGCCGCCCCCTCCCGCCCTATAAAAGCTACGCCAATGCTCTTTTTTATTATTAAACAAAAGCACACCAATTTTAATAACCAAACATTTTGATAATAAAATAAACCAATTATATAAACATAGGGTAAAGTTATTCTACAAAGACTCCTAAAAATAAGAAGTGTATAAAGACACAATGGATCACAAAATATAAATGTCGGGCAAAATATAACAAATGCCAAAAAAATATAATACAATGTCCAAGAAAAAAGACACAACGAGTCACAAAAAAGACACAATGACGCAAATATAGAAAAAAACACAATAATAAATAAAAACACATTGAAGTTAAAAAAAAGGACTAAAATCTATAAGCTAAATATCTTAAAACAAAAACCTAAAATCTCACATCGTAGAGTTCAATAAGACGATTCCAATGACACTTGAATGAGGTCAATCGTAGTCCGTTTGATACCCTTCTTACGACTTCTTATTTTTATGAGACTTTATATTTGATCTTAACCCTATAAACATATACATATATGTTAAACTGATAATTCAAACTATTTAAATAAATAAACCAAACCATATTTATCTCCAACTAAGGGGTTGTTTGTTTAGCTCTTAATGAGACTCTTAATATCAGACCTCATACTTGTTCAACACTTAATGGTTCAGACTGTTTGTTTTGCGAGCAGATGTGTGAATGATTCATACATTTGCCACTGAATGGTTAAGACCTCTTATTTGAATTGGTCAGATATTTCATATTTGCCTCTGAACGATGGTGGCGGTAATGATATCCACATGCAGGATATCCCAGTTCACGGGCATGAGGAGGCCGCTGGGGGAGCTAGCCCTCACATGTAGATTGGTGAGTTGGGCGCCGAATTCGCTATCCCAAACTAGGATAATGTGTATGGTGGTTATGGCGGATATATGGTGGTGGTTTTGAGCATGGTGCCTATGGTCCGTATGAGCCGTCAACGGTTAATCACTGGAGGCGGATGGAAGGACTCGCCTTGAACCAGCAGGAAGTGCGACTTGACGTGGGTGTGATTCGTGCGGAACAGAACAGGCAGGGGACTTCATGGAGGATATGTACGAGCAAAGCCAACGAAGATTTGACTGGCTTTTTGGTTCGCAGCAGCATATCACGAACTCGCTCAATGCACCCTACACGCAACCGCCTCCGCATTTCGCATGGAGATCTAGGTTTGACTATCGGGACGACACCGGTCCTTCCAGATCTGGTGGCAGGTCTTAGTCCTGTTATCTATCTTGTATTTTAATTATTTTGTGTTTGAGTGGTGTGCCATTTTCCATTGTCCGTACACCTCTCCGTCATAGAACTCTAATTTATTTTGTTAATTTTAGTGGGCTAAATGAATATATAAAGGCAAGGGTAAATTAGGTTGAGTAAATTCTTTTGAGTTTGATCATGTTTGCTAGTGCGCAATGTTGGTTTGATGGATGGCTCGGCGGTTCGTTGCGGATGCTTCTTATTAGTTTATTTTGCTCCATTCTAGCATTTATGTTTCATGGGAGTTCTCATATTCCTATTTCCCCCACTTTGATGATATGTGCATTTTGCTTATATAATTGTTTTTGTTGTACATCGAGGGCGATGTACAATTCAAGTGTGGGAAGGTGGCTTAGTTTGAGCTTTATTGTCCGAAAAAAAAAATAATAATATTAATGCAAAGCTCTCTTGAACAATGTTTTTGTGACATACTAATCAAATCAACATAAGTTTTTAAATAAGCACCAACCATTTTTGATAAATAAATAAGGGTAAACGCAAAAAGGGGGTTTGCTCGCGTGAGGACTACCGTCAAGTAACATGTTTTTTGTATAAATTTGAGCATGAGAAATCAAGAAAAATGACCTACTTGTTTGCCTTGCATATTTACCTAATACGCCCGTTTCCGTGAGTTATTTTTGAGCCTTATAGCTTTACAATTATTTTTTGCTCATGTTTTTGCTGGCAAAGATTGAGTGAGTCGGATGACTTTTGCGATTTAGAACTTGTGTTAGGTATACATTTCAAGGCCACAAGGCAAACGTATAGCATGAAAATGATTGAGGCATTAAGAAACCTTTTATTTTTAGCCATTTATACTTATTCCTACAACCGAATCATACCCTTAGCCAAACCAGTTTAAGCCTTTCCCTTCATTTCTTTTAAACCACTAAATATTAACCACTTAGCCAAATTAGCCTTTTATATATTAACCCAATTTTTTGGTTGGAAGCCCAGTTCTGTTAGTGATTAACTTGTAGCCTTTTTGTATAGTATCTTAGTTTATTAGTTGCAATCTCATGGTTAAGAGTTTTTATCTAAGTAGACGTACTTAGTTCTCTCTAAAGCATGGTTGAAAAAAAACAAAACGAATCATTATAGTTTGAAAAAGCCTTATCAATTGGCTTTGTTAGAGCAATTTTGGGAGTTGAAAAGCTAAACTTGTCGGTTAGCTCTCGATTAGATATTATTGAGTTGTATAGTTGTATTTTCTTATGTTTCAAGTTAGTCAAACCGTTGGGTTACAACCGTTTTAGCCACTTTCAAAATCCACTTCCACACCCTTAACCCTAGCCAAGTTACAACCCAAACAAGACCTCATTATTTATGTTATATTTTTGTTGAGTAATTAGATTTGATCCTTCCACAAGCTTATAATATCACATAGTAATCGTCCTGTCATCAAGTGTTCTAAACATACTTCATGATTTGTATGTGCATCTATAATTAGCCGTGTGTGTGTGAACATTGTGAGGATGGAAGTTGAACTTGTATGGATTTCTATGATGAACCATCGCTCATAAACATATTTTGTATACTTTTTGGTTTTTTTCCTTTATGTTGAGTAGTCCTTAATTGTTATAGCCCGATTTATTTATTTGTGCTTATAAAATGCTAGTTGAGATGATTACCATTGAGAGAGTTTTTGTTCGTTTTGGTTTGCTTGATGACAAGCAAAGTTCAAGTGTGGGGATGTTTGATGTATAAGAATTTATACAGCTTTTAAACGTCAAGTATGCCCTGTTTATGCGAGAACTCGTTGTATTTTTATTGATTTGGTACTCATTTGAGTTGTTTATGAAAATACAGGTTGGGGCTGTAACGTCCGACGAAAAACGGATTCTAAAAGCCCAAACCGTTTGTAAACGAACTTTCGGCAAATAAATATGATTGGAAATTTTTTAACATTTTATATCTTTACTCTACATTTTCTTTTTCATTTTAAAATTTGGATATATAAATATATATGTAATACTAACATATTTATAGATAAAAAATATAATAATAATAATAATAATAATAATAATAATATAATAATAATAATAATAAAAACGCGCAGACCACGGGACTCGAACCCGGGTCTCGCAAACAACAAAACAAACAACATACCGCTCCACCACCTCTCCATAACTGCAATTAACCAAAGCGAGTATTTTCTTATAAACAAATTGCATACCGTCCATTTCAAACCGTTGCCGCCCAACAACCGGCTGTGCGACAACCATGTTTCCAAACTTAATTCACGCGTAATTTCACCTTCCTTCTTGAACCGCAATGAACCTGGTCCCTCTTCACGGATATGTACACGTCTCCATTTTTCACCAAATCAATTCCTAGCAAGAATTTCTTTTCTTTCCTTTTCTTTTCGGTCTTAATTCGAGCTAGGATCACATGGAAAAAGCTGTCAAAAAATATAAACAGAACACTCGAGTTCTATAGGAAATGCCACTCTGAACAATCAAATACACTTGTGCGATTTTCATCCTCGTCGGAATCGGAACCTCGCCGGGAAATTAACCGGAAGCCGTGTCATCCCTGTTTCGGTATATCCTTCTTCTCTTTTCTTTTTCTTAGATCAAACCACTCCTTATCGACTATAAACAACAATAGAAATTGTTGTTCAAATCAAAGCATCAGGGGTGGGTTCGTTCTGTCTTGATTTATAATCAAGATGATGACCGGGTAGTTATGAAGAAAGGGAATTAAAAAGCGTAATATCACCAGGTTAGACACACAACCCAGTTGGTCGGGTTGTGTGCACACACACCAGAGGTCCGGAGTTCGAGTCCCGACATCGACCCGCCGTTATGCTTTATATCCTTTTTGTTCAAAAATTGATAACAGAAGAGTGTGAAACAGTACATAAAAGAAATTAAAACTTCATATTAAACAGGTTAGACACGCAGCCCAGTTGGTCGGGCTGTGTGCACACGAGCGAATGGTCCTGGGTTCGATACTGGTACTTGGTCCGGCCGCCGCACTAGCATCCCCTTTTTAATAAAGCCACGTCATGAAACAGGACAGACTTAATATAAAAGAATTAAGAAGTGAATATGAAATGGGTTAGACACGCAGCCTAGCGGTAGGGCTGCGTGCACACATACGAAAGGTCGCGAGTTCGAATCCCAGCTAGGGCCGGTTTTGGACAGGTTTTCAATGTTTAATTCTGAAACAATTTTTTAAATAATAATAATAAAACTTTTAAATTATACTTATAAATATTGTAATTCTTTCATTTAAAAGTAGACATATTATTTAAATACTTCAATACTCACGTAAATAAATAAATAATTAAGAATTTAGATAAATATTTGCGAACATAAGAATATTAATTAACTTAGTCGTCATGTGGATATCTAGGATAAGCGTTCGTTTATTTGGTATCTCAACTTCACACTCGTGCGATATCTTCAGGAAATCCTATTTGCAACCACTGTGGGTGAATCTTACAACTCCCCATTTTATTTTATTTATAAGTTTTTGGGGTGTCTCATGTGTCGCTCTGTGTTAATATCTTTTTATTCAATTACGTGCAATTTCCATTATGTGAACTAACGTGTTATGTGATAATAGTTGTTTGCCATTTAGTGTTTTACATTCATTGGAGTCATTTCCTCATTAACGGTCGTCCGTTCCCCGTTACCTATGAGTGGAACTCGACGTAGCCTATTATATGAGATCAGCTCTGTTTGACTGAGCTTCGATCTTGCAGCACACTGCATTACCGTGCACACTTGTACATTGTTAAGTTGCTTATTGAATGAGTTTGTTTGTGGAAATTAATAATTGACGTATGTCACACCCCGACCCGCAGCGGAAAAGGTGATCGAGGCATGATTGGGTTATCATCAAAGCTCATGACATTTATTATAACGTTTCATATTCATTAATACAATTTAATGGAAATTTACAATCATAATTACATCAATGACCTAAACATCAGTCTAAGCTTCTTTGTTTTCTTCTAAGGCATTTCCTATGTTTTCCTTGCTTCATCCTGTTAACCTGTATCATGTGTAAAAGGGTTTTTGGATCAACAAAAAGTTGGCGAGTGAATCCTATGGAAAACATTTGAACAAGTTTATTTAATTGGTTATGAAATAAAGTGCACAACCACACATGAGTAAAAATAGATGTAAACTTATTCATAAATCAATTTAATAATTAAACAATACACACATGAACAATAATGGATCGTTTAGAGGCACGCGTTGCTCAACTCGTCTCTCACGAGGAACTGATGGGCCTAATGATTGAATTGCATAAACATGATAATATGAAAGACATAACTACAAATAATATAAACTCAACAATACACACATGAACAATAATGGATTGGTTTTGAGGCACGCGTTGCTCACTCGTCTCCCACGAGGAACTGATGGGCTTAATGAATGAATTTCATACAAGTTGACAAAATGAAATACATAATCACAACAATATAAACAATCTAAGTTTAGATCATGATATGGTATGGCACAAGTTTAAATAAACGAGTTAATTATTTTGTGACACATGACACACCCCAAAACGTGTAATTAAAAAGGGGGAGTTGTAAGATTCACTCACAGTGGGTGCGTTCGGTTGATGATGTTGAATGCACGCGAAGTGGTTTTAACCACGAGTGAAATTAACCTAGATAAATAGCATTATAGTTCGGTAAGTAAACGGATTTTATTAATCCATTTTAGTAGGATTGTGGGTGTATTTTTGTGAGTTTAAGGCTATTTTCTAACCTTAAAAATGTTATTTTTAATTATTTTTAATTGATTTTTAATTAAAATAAATAAATAAAAATAATAAAAAATTTGATTTTTTGCTACAGTTGACCGTTGACCGTTGACTTTGACTTTGACCGGTTCGTATGCGTGTATATGTGCGCTGAGTGAGGCTCGAACCCGAGACCTCCCGTACGCGTGCACGCAGCTCTACCAACTGAGCTACGTGTCTAACCCGAAATATTTCTGTTTTTAATTATATTTATACATTAATTAGATAAATCAGAAAATCCTTTATTTCTTAAAAACGATTTTAATCCGTGACTCGGTGCGCACCACAGGTCTCGAACCCGGGACCTGTAGTTTATGCTAACACACAGTCCACCGCTGGACTGTGTGTCCAACTTGTTAACTTAACTGATTTTTATTATACTTAAACACAAACTGAGTATTTTCGTTTCTGACTTATTTAAAAAGTTTAATAATTATCCGGGCCGGTGCGGTAGCCCGGACTCGAACTCGTGACCTGTGATTTAAACATACACACAGTCCACCGCTGGACTGTGTGTCTATCTTGGTTATTATTCCGGTTATTATTATACTTAACATATACCAGTGGTGACTCCGGTTCGGTTAACAAAAAAAAAAGGCATTTTTATTAAGGCAGCATGCGTGGGACAAGATTCGAACTCGAGACGTTAGTTTGTTTAATGTGCACACAGTCCACCGCTGGAATGTGTGTCTAACCCGAGTAATAACTTGTTTTTAATTATTCTTAAACATTACCGAACATCGTCTTCTTCGTCAGTCTTAACCAGGAACGATGACTGACTGGTTCGAAGTTTTAATCAGGTTTATTTAGCGTGTTTCAGTTAATTACAGGTGAGATATAAGTGAAAAGAAAAAGAAATTAGGCGAAAGGTATACCGACTGGACTCCTCTGTTTTCCGGCAGAACTCCGGCGACAGTAACAGGTTCCGGCGTCGTGTGTCTTGCAGCAGCGAGTCTTCAGCAAACTTGAAAAGGATGTGGGTGACTTCGGTATAAGCTCAGGGGGTTTAGTAAGGCTCAGAAATTGAGGGTTCGGTTTTCCGGCGATGAGCAGAAGATTTCCGGCGAGTGAGTTTTCGCCGAGAAAGGGTGCGGTTTTGAGCGAAAGAGTTTGCAGAGGTTCGAGGGGGTATTTATAAGGCAGGTTATCGATGAACTTGGTCCAATTTCCGACTTGATTCGTCGGTTAGAAAGTCTCCGGCGGTTATAACTTGTGTCGCGAGTTCAGGCGTCGGTTATAACCGATGTAGCGATTAAGTTTTACGTTATAACTTAAGATATCGTAAATTCTTGGCGAGATCGCCGGGATTTCCGACGACTGAAATTTGGGCGCCGGTTTTGAATTCGGAAAGACATGTTATGAATTAAATGATTCTAACATTTAACAAGAAACATCAGTGGCGCAGTGGTTTAAGTGTTAAGTGTTAAGTCTGTTGAACCGTGACCCGACGACTGACCCGGGTTCGAAACCCGGCAGAAACAATTTATTTTTATTTTCTTATTTTTAAGAGTTTTTCAAAAACTAATTATATATTCCCATATAATAATTAATTATGTATCGTTTAAAATTATTTTGGGCATTAAATTCGCAACGAAATTTTTAACTGATTGTTCGGTTAATAAACGGAGCGGGTTTGGTAAAATCCGTTTTTGACGGATGTTATAGTATCCCCTGCTTTTTAGAAATTTCGTCCCGAAATTTAAATAGTGATATATTCGACTAAAAGAATGATGGTGTTTAGTTTGACAGTTACATGCTTAGAAGAAGTAAGGTTTTAAGTTTTTGTTTGAGGCGGTAACGTTCCTTACAAGGGTTAAGTACCCTATTACAGGAATCGCTTTTTGTTGCCTACTGTAAAAGTATTGATAAGCAGAATTGATTTGCTAACTATGATATCATGCATAAGAGTTTGGATATGTTTGGAAGGATATGGTTATATCCTAAGGCAAAAACTTCTAATACTACAACCTACATGGAACATAAATAAACACAACAGCTAATATTTGAACATAAATAAACACAACAGCTAATATCAGTAAGTTATGATTGGTTCTATGACTATAGAACATAAATAAACACAACAGCTAATATTTGAATCCACATTCTGATAGCATATATGTTTGAATGGTGGCAGTTCCTCTCTCGTTTGTTATGATGGAGATGTTAGTTTATGTAGAAATGGAACACAATCCAATCTCTTTAAATAGCAAGATGATATAAATGTAACACAAATTTCAACCAAGGCAATACTAAATCCTACATGGAACTTCTCATAACCGCCTGATAATGCCTCTGATCCTTTGGCAAGAATACTTATATATAGGAAGTACCAGCGGCGTATCCACCATATTCTTGCCAAATTTTCATTGGTTTTATCCACAAGTTATGATTAGTTACCAAAACTACTAAATCCTACATAGAACTTCTCATAACCGTCTGACAATGCCTCTGATCCTTTGACAAGAATACTTATATATAGGAAGTACCAGCGGCGTATCCACCATATTCTCGTCAAATTTTCATTGGTTTTATCAGTGAATTATGATTAGTCCTATGTGACTCTACAACCAGTACACAAACTCATAAATACTAAAAATGAAAAATGTCTGTGCGATCAAGGCTCAATCAAACGGAGCCGATCGTATTACATGTACTGAAAATGAAAATGTCTGTGCGATCAAAGCTCAATCAAGCGGAGCCGATCGTATTGCATGTCCTGAAAATAATAAACTTAATCTAAACAACAATCACACAAACAGCCTATACATGGAACCTCTCATAACCGCCTGATAATGCCTCCGATCATTTGACAAGAATACTTATATATAGGAAGTACCAGCGGCGTATCCACCATATTCTTGTCAAATTTTCATTGGTTTTATCCACAAGTTATGATTAGTTCTATGTGACTCTACTACAAACACAACAACCACAAGATACTGATAATGATAATGTCTGTGCGATCAAGGCTCAATCAAACGGAGCCGATCGTATTGCATGTACTGAAAATGAAAATGTCTGTGCGATTAAGGCTCAATCAAACGGAGCCGATCGTATTGCATGTACTGAAAATAATAAACTTAATCTAGACAAAAATCACACAAACAGCCTATACATGGAACCTCTCATAACCGCCTGATAATGCCTCCGATCATTTGACAAGAATACTTATATATAGGAAGTACCAGCGGCGTATCCACCATATTCTTGTCAAATTTTCATTGGTTTTATCAGCAAGTTATGATTAGTTCTATGCGACTCTTCAACAATCACAACAACCACAAGATACTGATAATGAAAATGTCTGTGCGATCAAGGCTCAATCAAACGGAGCCGATCGTATTGCATGTACTGAAAATGAAAAATGTCTGTGCGATCAAGGCTCAATCAAACGGAGCCGATCGTATGTAGGCACGCCAGGTTCAACCTCATAATGAAATGGGGAACATGCTCAACGCTCATAATGTAATGGGGAGCGGCGGCCTATGAAATTGCAGGTACTGAAAATAATAAACAATAATTACTCTAACAGTCTACACATGGAACCTCTCATAACCGCCAGATAATGCTTCTGATCCTTTGACAAGAATACTTATATATAGGAAGTACCAGCGGCGTATCCACCATATTCTTGTCAAAGTTTCATTGGCTTTATCCTTAAGTTATGTTTGGTCCTATGTGATAAAGAAAAACATAAAACTAAACGATAGGAGTTAAATCTGGATCTTCGGTGAAGAGGACTAGTTGGGTATCTTCGTTTGGGCCGTCATTATCTTCGACAGGATTGGCGTTGATGTTGAAGACTCTTCCTCTTGCTGATGGCCTAGCGGTTTGGTTTTCTTGGTTAACTGGGTTTGATTGAGCTTGAGTGTTGATGACGTTAACCAATTGAGGGCATGTGTTTCTAAAGTGGGTAGGGTCGCCACAATTGAAACAAGCTCGAACATATGGGAACATGGGGTATTGGGGTTGTTGATAGGTTTGGTTCATGGTTTGAGTAGGGGGAGAGATTTGGTTTTGAAAGGTGCGGCAAACCTTGCTCAAATGACCATAGCGTCCACAAGTTGCACATAGTCGACAAGGTAGAGTAAGGGGATGGTGATAAAAACAGTTGTTGCATCGAGGGTGAGGTCCAAGATATGGTTTCTTATTTGGGTAAGTTGAGTTGGGTGCCACTTGAGTGATTGGGATAGCTTGGATGGGTATGGCGTGTGAAATTGGTTGATTACGTTGGGTAGTAGCGAAAAGTTGCCCGTCTCTTTTTCTCTTAGAGTTGGGTTGAGAAGGGGATTCGGTTTGGGTGTAGTCGGAGGTTTCAGTCGGTGCTTTATCCTTCTTCTTCTCCTCCTTGAAGTCTTTGTTCCGGATTCAGTTCTCGGTGAGCGCTGTTGCTAGCTCCATTGCTGCTTCCAAAGTTGCAGGCGAGGTACTTATTACAGAGTCTTGAATCTTTGACGGAAGACCACGAATGTAGTGCTCGATCAAACGGTAGAGGGGAGTGAACATGTTGGGAACCATTTGATGTAACTCGAGGAATCTTTTGTTGTACGTGGTGTGGTCGCCTTCCTTTTGCTTCAACAAATAGAAGTCATCTTCTAATTTCTTGATTTTGCTCCTTGGGCAAAATCGTCTGGTCATGATTTCCTTCAATTCATTCCAAGTTAAAGTCATAGCATCTTCAACACCTCGTTTGGCCTTCTCTGTATTCCACCAAGTAAGTGCTATTCCATATAAACGACCAGTAGCATAACGCACTTTGCGATCATCGGGGCAATCGCAATTTAGAAAGGTGTTCTCCATTTCTTCAAACCAATGGAGGAGAGCGGTGACGCCTTCAGTCCCTTTGTATTTCGGAGGGTCGCATGATTTGAAATGCTTGTAGGTGCATTTAGTGGTATTTGGGGGAGAGTTGATAATGTTTTGGTTTTCTTGATTGACAGGATTAGCGGTAAGTGCTTGTTGTAATTGGATTACAATGTTGGGTATTACGGCAGCCATTTGTTGAGCGATTAGGGCAGCCATGCGCTCGCGGGCTTTTCCTGCTCTCATCTTCCTCCGGGCGTGGTTAGAAGACATCTACAAGGAATACATGTCAAGAGTATGAGTTGGATGCTTTTGGGATCATGGGTCGCATTCAGGAATGAACATTCATAAAATAATTATAGAAAAATAAATCTACTACATCCATAGGATGTCTTGGGCTTTGCTCACCATTAGGCCCTACATGCCGCCATACTTTACCTTTGTAATCATGTGGGCCCCCATGAATACCGGTTTTTCATATGGTTCGCATGGGTTTGCCTGGTTGCGTACACTAAAACCCGGAGAAAATCGAGAAATGTATACAACGTGTGATATTCGGAATGTGTCCAGGTGTAGACACGGTGACACCTCAAAGTGGGGTTAGTTCGAACGACGTTTGGTGTGGCATGCTTTGGCCTAATAGGTCTTTCGTACTCTCATCGTTGGTCCCCAGGTAGGCAAACTGGTCCGTTATATTGGATTTATACGAATGCCAACCTAGACAGGACGTTCCGACTACCGGTACTTGTACCCTTCCAGTTACTACATGCCCGTCGCAGAACTCACTTTGATGAGATTTGAAAATTGCAACAAAATCTTTGAATAATGAGAGTATGAAAATGAATTGAATATATGAACATTGATATATGTATAATGAATATGTATATAAGCATGTATGTTTGACTGTAAGTATAATCAAATATGAAACAAATAAATATCACAAGTTTGTATGTAACCACCTAATCAATTAAAATTTAGGCAGACTATAGTATAGGCTCTAAGGGTCTAATAACCTATCATATATCCCTACAGTCATGGCTCTGATATCAATCTGTCACACCCCGACCCGCAGCGGAAAAGGTGATCGGGGCATGATTGGGTTATCATCAAAGCTCATGACATTTATTATAACGTTTCATATTCATTAATACAATTTAATGGAAATTTACAATCATAATTACATCAATGACCTAAACATCAGTCTAAGCTTCTTTGTTTTCTTCTAAGGCATTTCCTATGTTTTCCTTGCTTCATCCTGTTAACCTGTATCATGTGTAAAAGGGTTTTTGGATCAACAAAAAGTTGGCGAGTGAATCCTATGGAAAACATTTGAACAAGTTTATTTAATTGGTTATGAAATAAAGTGCACAACCACACATGAGTAAAAATAGATGTAAACTTATTCATAAATCAATTTAATAATTAAACAATACACACATGAACAATAATGGATCGTTTAGAGGCACACGTTGCTCAACTCGTCTCTCACGAGGAACTGATGGGCCTAATGAATGAATTGCATAAACATGATAATATGAAAGACATAACTACAAATAATATAAACTCAACAATACACACATGAACAATAATGGATTGGTTTTGAGGCACGCGTTGCTCACTCGTCTCCCACGAGGAACTGATGGGCTTAATGAATGAATTTCATACAAGTTGACAAAATGAAATACATAATCACAACAATATAAACAATCTAAGTTTAGATCATGATATGGTATGGCACAAGTTTAAATAAACGAGTTAATTATTTTGTGACACATGACACACCCCAAAACGTGTAATTAAAAAGGGGGAGTTGTAAGATTCACTCACAGTGGGTGCGTTCGGTTGATGATGTTGAATGCACGCGAAGTGGTTTTAACCACGAGTGAAATTAACCTAGATAAATAGCATTATGGTTCGGTAAGTAAACGGATTTTATTAATCCATTTTAGTAGGATTGTTGGGTGTATTTTTGTGAGTTTAAGGCTATTTTCTAACCTTAAAAATGTTATTTTTAATTATTTTTAATTGATTTTTAATTAAAATAAATAAATAAAAATAATTAAAAAAAATTGATTTTTTGCTACAGTTGACCGTTGACCGTTGACTTTGACTTTGACCGGTTCGTATGCGTGTATATGTGCGCTGAGTGAGGCTCGAACCCGAGACCTCCCGTACGCATGCACGCAGCTCTACCAACTGAGCTACGTGTCTAACCCGAAATATTTCTGTTTTTAATTATATTTATACATTAATTAGATAAATCAGAAAATCCTTTATTTCTTAAAAACGATTTTAATCCGTGACTCGGTGCGCACCATAGGTCTCGAACCCGGGACCTGTGGTTTATGCTAACACACAGTCCACCGCTGGAATGTGTGTCCAACTTGTTAACTTAACTGATTTTTATTATACTTAAACACAAACTGAGTATTTTCATTTCTGACTTATTTAAAAAGTTTAATAATTATCCGGGCCGGTGCGGTAGCCCGGACTCGAACTCGTGACCTGTGATTTAAACATACACACAGTCCACCGCTGGACTGTGTGTCTATCTTGGTTATTATTCCGGTTATTATTATACTTAACATATACCAGTGGTGACTCCGGTTCGGTTAACCAAAAAAAAAAAAGGCATTTTTATTAAGGCAGCATGCGTGGGACAAGATTCGAACTCGAGACGTTAGTTTGTTTAATGTGCACACAGTCCACCGCTGGAATGTGTGTCTAACCCGAGTAATAACTTGTTTTTAATTATTCTTAAACATTACCGAACATCGTCTTCTTCGTCAGTCTTAACCAGGAACGATGACTGACTGGTTCGAAGTTTTAATTAGGTTTATTTAGCGTGTTTCAGTTAATTACAGGTGAGATATAAGTGAAAAGAAAAAGAAATTAGGCGAAAGGTATACCGACTGGACTCCTCTGTTTTCCGGCAGAACTCCGGCTACAGTAACAGGTTCCGGCGTCGTGTGTCTTGCAGCAGCGAGTCTTCAGAAAACTTGAAAAGGATGTGGGTGACTTCGGTATAAGCTCAGGGGGTTTAGTAAGGCTCAGAAATGGAGGGTTCGGTTTTCCGGCGATGAGCAGAAGATTTCCGGCGAGTGAGTTTTCGCCGAGAAGGGGTGCGGTTTTGAGCGAAAGAGTTTGCAGAGGTTCGAGGGGGTATTTATAAGGCAGATTATCGATGAACTTGGTCCAATTTCCGACTTGATTCGTCGGTTAGAAAGTCTCCGGCGGTTATAACTTGTGTCGCGAGTTCAGGCGTCGGTTATAACCGATGTAGCGATTAAGTTTTACGTTATAACTGAAGATATCGTAAATTCTTGGCGAGATCGCCGGGATTTCCGACGACTGAAATTTGGGCGCCGGTTTTGAATTCGGAAAGACATGTTATGAATTAAACGATTCTAACATTTAACAAGAAACATCAGTGGCGCAGTGGTTTAAGTGTTAAGTGTTAAGTCTGTTGAACCGTGACCCGGCGACTGACCCGGGTTCGAAACCCGGCAGAAACAATTTATTTTTATTTTCTTATTTTTAACAGTTTTTCAAAAACTAATTATATATTCCTATATAATAATTAATTATGTATCGTTTAAAATTATTTTGGGCATTAAATTCGCAACGAAATTTTTAACTGATTGTTCGGTTAATAAACGGAGCGGGTTTGGTAAAATCCGTTTTTGACCGATGTTACAACGTACACGATATTCACGTATCTTGGTTAATGCACATTTCCATAAATAAAATATTTGGATATATTTTTTTTACTAATAACAAAAGGGATTCACTGCCAACTTATGTTGACCCAAAATTTTCTTTTACACATGATACAGGTAAACATGTTTGAAGCGTGGATCATATAGGATTTGGCCTTAGAAGAATAAAAATGTTATTTGAAATTTTGTTTGGAACTACATTGTGATTTGTTTGAATATTGTGTTATTGGAATTTCTTTTAATTAAATTGAAATAATAAATATTGATACTTTAAAATAGAAATGTCATGAGCTTTGATGAAAACCCAATCATGCCCCGATTTCCTTATCCGCTGCGGGTCAGGGTGTGACACGGGCTTTAGCCCGGTGTTGAAATGGAGGCTTTTGGAGCAAAATGGAGCAAAAATGGAACATTTCAGCAAACTACCAGATATGGCACGACCGTGCCAACACCTGGCACGACTGGGCCAGGCCACTAGCATCGACACTCTCATTAGCACTATCAACTGTCAGCGCAAACCAGGAAAATCCATGACTGGCACGACCGTGCCATCCCCAAGCACGACCATGCCTGGTCCAAGTCAGTCTCTGATCAGCTCATTTATGAGATCGCAGCAGTTATCATTGGCATTTCATCGATAAGCACGGGCATGCCATGGTTTGGCATGGTCGTGCCACCTCGAGAAACTTTGAGCGGGATTTTTCCAGAAATGGTAGCAAACAAGATCGACAAGCGAAAAAACGACTCAGACACTTACCACGCACGACCGTGCCAAAAGGTGGCATGGTAGTGCCAAACGCCCAGCAGCTTAAATACGAGTTTCAAGCTCATTTGTAAGGGAGTTTGAGCATTTTGGTGAAGTTTTCTCTTTAGAATCTGGACTTGGAAGCTTGTTGGAGCCAATAAGGAGCCTTGAAGAGGACTTAATCATTAGAAGATTCACTCATTTACCATTTAATCTTGTCTTTAAACTTAGTTAGCTTACTTATTACTTTATGAACAATTCAAGCTTTCTTGTATTTGATCTAGTAGATATGAGCCTTATGGGCTAAACATCTGTGTTGCTTAGACTTTGTTGAAGTTAATTAATATGTGATAACATGAAAGTACATGTGGTATTTGTTTTTGTTAATCTTCATAGTGATGTTTAATCTTGTTCTTGGAGTTCATATGCATGTTTAAAGTCTTTGTTCTTGAATGTTGGTCACAAGTATTTACATGTTGTGTTGGAAAGCCCATGTAGAGATTATGATTGTTGAATCTTATTAACTTGTTAGTATGATTCATAGCATGAAAATAGGAATGATAATTGCTAACATGAATTGAATGGTGATTAGAACATGTGTATGGATTCTTGCATTTAGATTTGGAAAGATCAAAAGAATGTTTATATGAATTATATAGTTTGGGTTTGTGTTAGTATGATGATTTAGGCCAAGATTGTTGTCTAGCATGACCATGCTTGTGGTTCATATCAAGAACATGATGAAGACATTACTTAAAACCAAGTTAGGGTGATTAGTATGTTGTTCATAGTAGTTTTTCCTAACTTGTAGAGTTAGGAGTTTTAACAAAGAAATAACTCATCATTAAAGATTAACATCAACTTAGCAAGTTATCTTAAAATAGGGGTGCTAAACGGGTCGTGTTCGCGGGTTGGCGGGTTCAACCCGACCCGAACCCGAAAATTTTACATGAACCCAAACCCGACCCGAACCCGAAAATCGTATCATATATATGAACCGAACACGACCCGAAGTTTCGTGGGTTGACCCGAACACGACCCGTTTAACCCGAATTTTTAATTTTTATTCTGAAATTAATATACTAAAATTAAAAGTTACTTAAAAAAACACAAATGTATATAATATTATCATATTTAAATTATAAAATCTATGTTAATTTGTCTTTGTAAGTTATAATCATGACATAAAATACACGCCCCATTTAGTTTATGACATAAAATATATTATAAAAAATACAATATAGTATAAATGTGTTAAACGGGTCAACCCGCCAACCCGACCAGGTTGACCCGAACCTGACCCGTTAACCTAAACGGGTTCGCGGGTTCAACCCGAAACTGACCCGAACCCGTTTAGACGAAACCTAAACCCGCGAATTTCGTGTTAGGTTCGTGTCGGGTTTCGGGTCGTGTCAGAAATTCACACCCCTATCTTAAAATAATAAATTTTAGGTGATTGGAATGTTATTTCATTTTAGTTTTCCTAAGATTTATAAAACTATGAAGCCTTAATTGGAGACTTAGTTGAATTTAGAGTTTGTATCACCACTAGTCTTTTCCCTTTGTTGTCACATGTTTATTAGTGGATACTTAGTTTAGGCAACCTATTTTAGATATTGTTCTTCCTTAGATTAGTTAGTAGTTTGTTATTTTTGCATGATAAATTAGAAACAAAATCAACCCATCAATTGAAAATGCTTTAAAGTAGCAAAAGTTTAGTATCGAGACACTGCGTCCACGGATTGATATCCGGTTCTTACCGATAAACGATATTACCACCCGACGAGTACACTTGCCCTTTTGTGTGTGTAGTTTAGTTCTTGGGTAAAAATCATTTTAAAACGTGTGAAGGAAAATTAAATTATAAAAATATATAATTCACACACATCACATACCCACAAATCAATCAGATATCTTATGGTAAAAGTTCAACCTACACTAGTTATTTCGTTCTCATCATTGGCGTGAAGGACCGGGTTTGATCATACCTGGACTAAAAGTTGCTATTGCATTGAAGTTCATCACCACGGAATCAAACTAAACTGATCACGCGTCACAAGTGCCTAGCCAACAGTAATCCCCATGACATCGGCTACCCGAACCATCATGTAAAATAGATTGAACCTTCTTTGATCGTAGTTTTACCACCTTGTAGACTCCTCCTTGATATGCCCTCGCAAATATCAATCGCCAACAAAGACAACAACCATTGTTGATCCGTCCCTCAGTCGCCAAACGAATCCCTAAACCCTCGTTTATTTGCGATAAGCCCATTGGTTTTTCTGCCAAAAAAAATTGAATTCCTCGTTACGAATTTCTTTTTGGCAAGAAACAGTCTGTGGCAAAAATAAAACATTAACAACCTTTATTTTGTCTTTATTTTAATGGAAGTAAACTTGAGTGCAGTAGCAAAATTTCGTTACACTCTACGTGTAATTTTTTTACTTTCCTCTATTCGAGTATTTTTTATTGAATGGACGAATTGGGTAATTTTTATTTAACGGGTCAAATGGGTTATTTTTAAAGTTTGTATTTGGTTAGCTTCCGCACATGTTCATTTTATTTGGATCCGCGAATCCGACATATTACAGATATGACTTTTACTTGACAGAGTACATCAACTTTAATCTATGCATCAAAAGCTGTTAATTTGTGCCATGCATTTGTAGTGGAGTTTTTATTTTTTAAAACTGGCTTATATCCCTTACAAAATTCACGATTCCGACGTGACGCACGAGTTCTCTACTAGTATCAAAGGGGTAGTTTTAAACCTAGTGATAAAATCCATAAAACATGTATATCACATGTATCATTCCTGTAATTCTTTCTTTTAATAATAATAATAATAATAATTGGTATAATTAGCAAGCGTTATAACTTGTTCTAACGCTTAAGCTTTATGCAATCCTGACACATGATAAGCAATTGTAACACACATGGCACAAGCATGGATTGCCTGAAGTGTACACTCAACTTGAAATCTTCAAGTCAGCTGAAAAAATATTAAAGAATCTGAATATTTTTGGCATTTTACATTCTGAAAACAATTGATTGATGCAAGCCAGCTAATAGGAACAGGTTCATTGAACCCAAAGGTACAAGAAACTAGATTTATACGGCCCACTAAAATTATATGAACAAATGTACTAATGAATAAAGAACTAAAAACTATTACTCTTTAAAGATAGTTTTTATAATCACTACTAGACGCGCGTGTGTAGGCCAGGCCGACTAGCCGATAATTAAAGAAAAAAAACATATGTAAAAACATTATTACCGATTTAACTGGTTTCATCGAGATAAATCAAACCGTGAACATTAAATTGCTCACATGACACAAAAACAAAACATGCATATAAACGAAAAACAAAATATACTTAAATGTAATTATAATAATATAATATTAATACTACAATAAAGGAAATTTTAAACTTAAAAAATAACAAAAATTATCAGTAAAAAAAAAACAATAATAATAAAATAGTAATTTATTGTTAGTTAAGTTTGCTTGATACATAAATCAAATAAATAATAAATAAAAATTAATTTCTTGTCGATTTCGCGTATATAGTAGTGCCACTTGTTGATGCAGTGGGCAGGAACGTGGCATTCTCGTGAATTCAACTGTAAAGCAAGGACAACATTGTCAGATTGTCACGGACCTATTTCCGCCGGAGACCCCTTTCTTCTTTCTTCAATCGCATCAAACCCTTTTCAATTGCAGGATAAAAAGGTTCGATTTTTATTTTTTTTTTCTTTTAATTTCATCGTGTGGAGATGCCTGCGTTTGATTTACGCTTCTGGGTCTTCAATTCTTGATTACTTATGGGCTTCTGATTGTTCAACTCTTGATTATATGGGTTTAAGGTTGCCTAATTTGGTGGGTATTCATTGTTCTAGGGTTTCGGTTTAATTCCGAATGAATTTTAGTGTAAAGATTTTGAATTTGTTTGTGTGTATTTGGGTGTATGTTTATGGGTTTTATTGGTGTTCTTTTTGTTATGTGCTGATTTAAAAATTCAGTCTGTTGATGTGCATAACTCATGAAAAGTGATTAGTTTTTGATGGTTTACTAAACTGTTTGTTTATATCTGTATGTACATTGATGGGCTTCTTTCGGTTTTATGCAAACACTGAAAATTGTATTTTGGAATATCAACTGATGCTGGAATGTTTTGCATAAGTGTTTAAGGTTGCATATAATCGTTTTTCGATGAATGCTGCTTGATGCTTACGGAGAACGATGAAAATGGTATAAATGAATGTGAATAATCTTAGCTGAGTTGGAGTGTTTTGCATAGGTGTTTAAGGTTGCACGTAATCGTTTTTTGATGAATGCTGGTCCGGTTCGTTTATGTTTTTTAAACGTTATTCTTTTGTGGGTCATTTGTGTTACATAATGTGACGGTGTATAATGGACAATGATGAAAACGGTAGCCATTTTTTCTTTTGTGGGTCATTTATATAACATCATTCGTATAGTTTTGTTTAAAGATTTGATTTTTAAGCTGCGATTTTTATTTGGTTTCGCATATGCAGCGGTGAAAAGATGGGGTGCATTACCATATGATGGAGATGTGGATATATTGTGGTGAAGTTGGTCAACATTGTAAGAGTCAATTAACCAATTGTGATCCTGATTCGCTCCAAAAAATCATTTACAAAGGGGCTTTTGTGTATTAAAGTTATTTATACAATTGGCACCATTTTCAACCTTTTGCAAGAAACAAGATCTTTGCAGAAGGGGGATTATTATTTCAGCTTTTGTTGAATCATGCCTCAAATACAAAAGCTTTATAATGCTTGTAAAGCATCTTTATCTCCTACTGGACCGGTGTCAGAAGACGCTCTTGAAAAAATCCGTTCCCTCTTAGGTAACGTTTTAAGGCTACTTATCCGTTTCTTACTTTCTCTGTGACCTGTTAGTTAACCATTCAAAAAAACAATATATGGTGTAACAATTTTGTTTTCTTGAATTAACATGTGTGACGATTTTCCATGACATCTTGTTGACTTTATTCAAGTCATTCTGGATTCCTAAGAATATTTATGTGGGATATCTTTAGATATACAGAAACACATTAAACAACAAACATACATATATAATGTATCTTTGTCTATATGTATAGGGATGTGTTCTTTTCAGAATCAGTTTTATGTTGAGAACTGCGAGAATTGCATAAAGCATTTGTACGTGGTGCATTAATGATTTAATGAGATGGTGGGGTAGTTGGTTATGTAACTAGGGCTTCATTCCAACCGAGCGAACACGAACAAGGCCTTGTTTGTGTTCGTTTGTTAAGATATATGTGTTCACGAACTGTTCATGAACACTTACATAACGAGATTCTATGTTTGTGTTCGTTTGTTAAGGAAATGAACGAGTTGTGTTCATTTGTGTTTGTTTTGGGCAACAAACGAAAACGAATGTTGATGATCACAAATGAACACAAATGGAAAAAACCGAACACAAACAAGCGTTCATGAACAAAATTTATAATACACTGACACTTATGAAATATTTTATTTGTCGGAATTTTGAAGCACTTAAATAAAATATAAAAACTGAAAACCCTAATGAACTATCAAACATAAACGAACACATTACCGAACGTTCATGAACATAAACGAACGAAGACGGCCTCTTTTCATGTTCATGGTCGTTTGTTTAATTAGCGAACGATCACAAACGAACTTTCCGCCAAACGGTTCACGAACTATTCGCTGAACGTTTGGTTCATTTGCAACCCTATATGTAACACCCCTCTATGTATATATATGTCCGTATCTATACACTACACATATGCACACATATACATATTTACAAATAAATCTGTATATATTCATTTAAAGACCTACCAGTTTAACATGCTGTTTAGTAAACATAGCTCTCACTTCATAATCAATGACCATTTTACCCTTCGACCCTTTAATAATTGCGTTCATACATCACAAGTGTAAACACCAAGTATTGTATTTAACCTTGACGGTTTTCTTTCTTGAATTTGGACCAGATAAAATCAAAGCTGCAGATGTCGGGCTGGAGCCGGAGGCACAAACAGTACGAAACTGGACAGGTCCCATAAGCGAACTCAACGGGCCCAATCGATCTTTGCCACCGATTAAATATATCCATATTCACGAGTCCGACAGCTTCACTGTAAGTTCAAAAACTAAAAAGATTCACATTTTTTGTTCTTACAAAAGACTGAATTATTAATATGTATACTTTTTATTCTAGATGGGGATATTTTGCATGTCACCGTCTTCCATCATTCCCCTTCATAATCATCCTAGAATGACTGTTTTTAGCAAGCTTTTGTATGGATCAATGGATGTAAAAGCTTATGATTGGCTTGATGAACCCTCACCGTCTGAAACGTCGTCACAAGGTATCATCTTTCTTGACTATGACTTATGACAAGTGGTGGATAGAGGTTGCAAATATGGTGGGTCGACCCGTAAACGCTTTCGTTATCCAGTTTTTTTTAAATTTGTAAATATTTGATGTTGTAAATATGATTAAACATTGGATTTTTGTTCAGAAAGGTAATCAAAGACCCAAATTTGACAATACGAGGCATGAGTATAACTTAAAGCCCATTCTGACCTGTATAGTGGTTGGTCCTGCCCAGTCTGACCTGACAGAATATTCTTTTTCTTTTAGTCAGCCAATTAGCCCATATAAACGCTTATCAGAATTTTATATGGTGTTAGGATTTTTAATTGAAGTCGATGAGGAGGAAAATGGTTATTGACGGATTTACCCTCACATGTTATGCATGTGAGGGAATTTAACTGATTAAGTTAACTTGGTTAGTCATAAAGGATTGAAGTATTGAACCCGCAACAAAAATAAACTTAAAGGTTGTTTTTAGCAAGCTTTAAACATTAAGGATGGAACCTGCAAGTTTGAGGAAACATAAAGGACGTTTTGCAAATGCCGATAATTAAATATATATGGGTTTGCTTTGCCAGGTCTAGGTATGAGTAAATTTTTCTCTTGTCAAAAGCTATGCAGTTAATATCGGTGATATATCCACCGATTTCCCGATATAAGTACCATTCTTCATAGTTCTACCATTTGTCTTTCTGCTGCTATTAGTGTTAAATGTTAGTGTTTTAAGTCTTGATCAGTTCCTACTTGCTACAATTGTTCATGTTTTGCAAGTTGCAAAAGTTTATTTGTTAATGGTAAGAGTATAATGAGTTTATTTGCAAATGGTAGGAGAGTATAATGAACTGTTAGTGTTACATTGCTATATTTATAAATTCTGCATGATATTAAAATTACCAATATCCCACCGCGATAACCGATATCTCAAATATTGGTCATCGACCGATATCCGATTTTTTACCGCATTAACTGCATAGGTCAAAAGTAGCGAAAGTTCTTTTTAAAAAAGTAGAGATTTTTTTTTTTAAATTGAAGATTTACTTTTTATATGTAGAGTAAATTACTCCTACCCCACATTATCATGTTTAGGCTTTTTGTCTAACTTTCTTGGCATTTCTCCCTTAAAAATATGTATTATCAATTTATTATACGATAACGATCCAGGAATTTTTTTTAAATAATAGCAGTTTAGGAGGATTTATGATTTTGAATACACTTTGGATGAGTTTTGACCCGTTTCTTTTGTCAAATCTTTTAACTTAACTTGTTTGATCAATTAGAGTTAAAATAACCTCAAATCGAGTTGTTTATAGATAATCGGGTCAAAATCTTAAATCGAGTTGTTTATAGATAATCGGGTCAAAATGGTCACTTCTAGTGGCAGTATCCCATATTCAGTGGGAATATCTGGGTGTGGTTTTTTTGTCTTGTGATTTATATGCAAAATAATCGTCCATTGATTTATAACATGGTTATACATATGCATACTCATTTTAGCTAAATCATGGTTCTCCAATTTTAGTTTAATTACATGACATAATATGCATAGTGGTTGAGGTGATTAATGTTATTTGTTGAATTGTTCATCCCCTTAGTCTTTTGCATGAATTTGATCTACTATCTCTAACTAAAGCTATACAAAATGATATAACAGATTAATTATGCAAGTATGTATAAGTTTTTTTTGATGAAGCGGTAATGCACTTGAAAATAGCGTAATGGCATAGTGGCTGCCCCATCTGTTTTTCTAAGTAACATAATACTCGATAATAATTACTAGAAGTGACAAATTCAAACCCTCTTTATCTCAATTTATAACAGATTGGTTCATGTTTTGTTTTATCTTTAATGGGTCAAACGTGTGTAACTATAATAATAGCTAAAAATAAATTCGATCAAACGGGTCAAAATTCATCCAAAGTGTAGTTTTAACGATGCATAATATCTCTTAAATTAATTTATTTTTTATAGATTTTTCATCAGCGAGACCTGCAAAACTTGTTAAAGATACTGTGATGACGGGCCCATGTGCGACCACAATTCTGTATCCAAACACTGGCGGTAACATCCATTGTTTTCACGCCCGAACTCCATGTGCCATCTTTGACATCTTGTCACCACCTTACTCGTCAGAGGATGGGCGGCACTGCACTTATTTCCGGCGGTCAACTGGAGTAGGAGATACTATACCTGGTAAGGTCAATTTCATTTCACCTCTTACGTTTGACCTCAAAAAGTCAAAGTGGTATGTTTGACCTCAAAAGTCAAAGTCATTGTTTGTTTATTTTTTGAAGGTACAATTGATGTAGATGAGTCAGAAGTTGCATGGTTGGAAGAATTTCAACCTCCTGATGATTTTGTGATTCGAAGGGGGCAGTACAAAGGCCGCGTTATCAAGACTTGAAAATGTTTTATTTGAAATTGGTCAGCATCTGAGGTGGAAACGAGCTTTGTTTATAAAGATGCTGAAGGACAATAATGTAATTCTATTGGTTATGCAAGACTTGGCATGCATGTACAACATGATATAGTGTCTAGTTATTTATTTACCTTTGGTTATACTCATTTCAATGGCTTTAAGTTATATTACTGTAGCTGTGTGTGATGCTCTTTTTTGACTTATTACTTGAGGGATTTTGTGCATTTGGGATAGAGAGTTTTGAATTTGATCTTTTTTACTTGCTAAATAATGATAGAGATGGGGTTGAACCAAAATATGATATAAAATGATGCTATACCCCCATTTTATAATTTAGATAGTTTATAAATGCAACAAAAACTAGTAGTATGTGTTATTTATCGACAATGAGGTGGTGGTGGGGTGGTAAGGGAGAGACTTGGTGTTCTAAGAGACTCAAGTTTGACTCCTGCTCTCCCCCGTTATTTTCTGCGGCACCTAGTGATGATGGGAAACTAGGCGCGTAGGCGTAGATCGCTAGTTCAATCCCTCATTATTTTTCTGCGGCACATGATGATGATGGGATACTAGACGCATAGGCGGAGAGCGCTAGTTTGATCTTTGAACTAAGCGGGTTTTACCTCACCACACTGTCGTGCCTTCGGGCGAGTGTTTACGGGCTTTGGCCCTAGGTGAGGGTTTTCCCCGGTTCGGGGACGAGTGTATTTCGATGTGATAAATTTCGTCATAGCCCATTTAGAGAATTCATTAGTCGTTAAAAAAATATATGTGCTATTTATGAATAACATAGGATTTTGAGAAAATGCATACTATATTTCATTGACGTACATAGTCATCTCATATCGGGAGAAAAATATAATTTCTAGGGAATGTTGGACATACCTAAAAATAATTTGTGATTTTAGAAATTTCAAAGATTGGTTTTGATTTAGGCTAACTAATTACCAAATTATTTAATAACCCAAGCACAAATCTTTACAATGATTGGTGCAGAAACACGTTCTATTCGCGCGAGACTAGAACCATGAGAGTAGTCTGTACAAGGGGTTAATCTATAATCTCTTTTAAACGATGGCTGATGATGTTTTGAGAGCGATCTGCAAAATAATAAACACCGTAAGCTCGTTACGAGGAGGAGAATATGAGGGTTCTCCTTGTAACCACTATCCGACGTGAAAATATCACTGTAAGAGTGAGAGAAAACGCATGCTTCACCCTTTGGGGGAGTCGGGTGTTTATAGCAAGAGGAAGGAGACATGAAAACTTTTGTACACTTTTTTTTTTACAAATTCACCCAAACTTTGTAATAAAAAAAAGAGGAAGTCACAACTGCACACCCTGTCACCCTCACTTCTCTTAAAAAAGGCGGGAACGTATCCATGCTCATAATAATATCATCTGCTCATCTTCAACTTGAAGAAATTGCAGTCAGATTCCACTGACAGATTGTCTATATTAAAGGCCTTCAATCGATCACAATAACCAACACAGACGTTCGATTCAATTTATTCTCACTTTTTTCCATAATCAAACCTTCATTCAACCATATTCATCCGTTCTTGCCTCAAGATCTTCACACATTTAAGGTATATCATCGTTTACACTTCTTTTCATTTCTTTCGAGATTATTCAGGTAGAATGTTGTAAAAACTGAATGTAAGGATTCATAATGTTGTTCTTGATTACTTTGAAGTTTGTTTAACGTATCAATTGATTAGAAACATGAAGATCACAAAATTTTAGGTTTAGGATTAGTTGTTAAAGCCCAAAGTTAGAATATATCATGTGTTTCATGTTATTATCGGATTGAAAGGATTCATCATGTTGTTCTTGATTACTTTGAAGTTTGTTTAACGTATCAATTGATTAGAAACATGAAGATCACAGAATTTTAGGGGTTAGGGGATAAAACCCTAAGTAATTCTTTGTTCTTGTAGCACTGATTAAATGTATGGCATTATTCGATCAAACTGTTTCTGATTATGTATTTTGATGCAGCAGATTCAACCAAACTGTTTTTGATTATAATGGATAACAAGGGTTTGAACATTAACCGGCCACTTTTGTCCGTGAGGCGATTCTCATCGTCGTTAACATCATCACAGAAGAACAAAAACAGAAAAAATGAAAGTTATCTTCCAGTTAACAAACCTTCAACAGAATCTTGTAAAACTGGATCAACATCAAGAAGTGTTCCTTTCGGGTGGGAACATAGTCCCGGAAGACCCAAGAATGAAAAGAATAAACAGATTCAAGTCACGGAAAGCCCTCCAAGTAGGTTTTTTAAACCTAGAAACATATTTAAAGCCGAATGCTCAAAATCAAGAAAGAAAGAAACTTCTGATTCTCAGAATGATAGTGGTGAAGTGTATGTGGATGCAGTTGATACGAATTCATCAGGTGAAACGTCATTCAATAGTTGTGGTGCAAGTGGTGTGATTGGACTCGCGTCAGATGTGAAACCATCTGGGCTTCTTCGGGCTGAACCGAGAATGAGGGATGTCATTTTGGGTCGTTTTCTTCCTGCTGCAAGAGCAGTGGCTTCAGATGCACCTCGGCGTACTTTAAAGAAAATCGCCGTTAAAGAGAAGCCACAGGTGAAGAAGTCGGTGAAAATGGATGATAATCGTAATAAGGTCCAGGATGATTACGATAGTGATTATGAGTACCATGAACATGATACTAAATCATTCAAATTTTGTGGATTAGTTCCACGTTTTCGTTCTGTAAATCCAGTTCATGGGATGTGTATGAAGGCCAAATTACCGATTTCTCCTGCAAATAGAATTCACGCAGGCTCTTCGTCTAGTAGCTCTTTCAGAGAAACTGACAGTGAGGTACTATCTGTTTCACTATTTGGATCTATTCTTACATAAACAGTTATTTAACTAATAATTACTGATTAACTGTTTTAACCTTTCGATCTTAGCCTGCAAGGAGTGGTGTATACAAGCATAGATCATGGAATAGTGCTTTGAAGATCGAATCCACCGAACCCGCAAACCCAGAAGGATCAAAGCTGTACAATCGTCTGCAGGGACCTGCGTTTTCAGCTGAACTTAGCGGGTCGATTCAATCTACTGTTTCTGAACAAAGCAATACAAGTTCAAAGAAAAAGGGTATAAGCGTTAGGGGACCTGCGTTTTCAGCTGAACTCAGCGGGTCGATTCAATCTACTGTTTCTGAACAAAGCAATTCAAGTGCAAAGAAAAAGGGTATAAGCGTTAGGGGACCTGCAATTCCATTTGATCTTAGCGGGTTGATTCAGTCTACTGTTTCTGAACAAAGCGATACAAGCTCAAAGAAAAAGGGTACAAGCTTTAGGGAATTACTAGCTGATATGAAGAAGACGAATGAAGTTACAGAACCCGACGGCCAAGATTCCATAATTGAGAAGACGGTTTATATTGATACGGTTCATATAGCTGAATCTCCAAAAGAAAATTCGGCTCCATCATGTTCAAAAACGCAATCCAGCTTCAATGAACCGTTGGAGTCTATGCATGCTGATGAATCTAAACATGATATGAAAGGAAAAAAGTGTAAAGTTTCTGATGCTGAATTGGATTTGTTTGGTGATGCTAAAGGTAACCAGAAACTGAAAGGTTTTCAGCACCTTGCTCCTCCGCCACTGCCAAAATCACCGTCAGACTCGTGGCTGTTTCGTACGCTACCTTCGGCAAAAAAGGCACCTACTTTGTGGATCCCTATATACACGCCTCCAAATGCGGTAGCTGATGACCCAAAAACCGATGAAATCGACCAGTTACAAAGTCCGCAGGAACATATGAATCCTATGCCAGAAAGTTAAAGTGGGGTGGTTATGATGTTTCAAGCTCTTTCTTTTATGCATGTGGATAGGTTTCTCATACCATTTTGTTAACCTTTTCTTAATAACAAGTGAAGAAATGTACATTCTAGAGGTTTTTTCATAACAAAATTGAGTTCTGGACAACTTATCTTGTCTTGTTTGTAAAGCATTTGAAGGCAGAGTTATATAGAAATTTTGTAGCATTTATATCTGTCAATTAATAGAAAAGATCATAATAAATAGATTTTTTAATCATGGTAATATGTTTTGACTTGTCACTTAACTCACTTAGCTTGTTCATTAACTGCGGTGTGACCATTATGATTAATGTAAAAATGTAACCAGGTACGCGCGGCTAGTGGATTCACCTCCCGCATCGATTTTATGAACCTAAGTGACTCGGGGCGCCCTGCCGCCCCATGCCTTTCAAAATTGAAACCATGGTAAACAAACCTAGGCATACCTAAGCTGACCAGTGACCATCACCAAAGTCAAACACTGAAAGAAGTTTGGTAAACAAAGTCTTAAGAGCTACAAAATGATACAAACTAACCAAAATAAGTTTAGATTTAATGGAACTTTATGTTACTAATGGAACCAAATTGATCAATTTGGTTGTTTTCAAAGTGTTTATTCTAATGCTAAAAAGAACTATGATAATTAGCTACTATAAAATGATTAAAATAAGTAGTATCTACATTTACTCTTAAAATATCATTTTGTTCACAACCTTTTTACTACATCATAGAGTTTAACAATCTTTTATTGTACAATACCAAACTTGTCACATCCTCTATGCTATATTTCTCAAATTGCATAAATCAACAGCATAACTTTTTATGCTTTAGACAGTTAAATAAAACAAAAATAGTAACAAAAATGTGGAAATCAATATTATTAAAGATGAAAAGTAATCAAACAGACTATTATATAAACATTAAAAATGATAATAAAACCCAAACAAAGTTGGGCATTTGCTAGCACATTCGTTACATGTGAACATTTTTATCAATTAGATTGCTTTTATAACTTATACTAGTGAGAATCCCCTACGCAATACGACAGGAACTTGGTTTCAATCTGTATCGGTCCAATTCGTTTCTTTACAACACTTATACGGTATCAGTACTCGGTATACTTTACGATATTAAATTACAATACAACTCCATCTTCACTTAAATTTATATTGAGAAAAGAAAATTATGCACACCTATGTAACAAACAAACTAACAACTTATTTCAGTTACAACTTACAATAACAAAGAATTGAAAACCGTTTGATCAGAAGAAGAAAGAAAAATGGAAGAACAATCGTCTACACCACCAACTGGTAAAGGTAGCAGCAGTAACACCAACACTAAAAAGCACCGCAACTACCTCGGCAGCGGCAAACCACGGCGGGACCGTCCTAGGCCACGGCGGCCACCACGTAGGCTTCCCGTCGGCCATCATGATATTCAATCGCCTCCTTCTACGGACTACGATAGGGCGTACTTCAAGTATTATTCTCATGTCGGTGTTCATGAAGAGATGCTTAAGGTATTGTTATAATTATCACGTATTCTTCGGGTTATTGTTATGCATTGTTGATTTTCTGTATGTATTTGTGTTATTATTACGGTTTATTGTAATTTGTGTACTGTTTTGTATACCTAATTCTGTTCATGTATTGTTTCTATATATGTCTTTGTGTTATTGTTACGGTTTATTGTATGTTATTTACTGATTGTTTACTGTATATTGCAAATTTGATCATACATTTTGTTCCGGTTGCTTCATAGAATGTTCTGGTATACTTATGGTTTATTGCAAATTCTTTACTGTTCTGCATCTTGTGTTCATATGTATCATAAAAGCTGTTTTTGTTTACTACAATTATTCTGTATTGTTTCGCTTTTGATATATCAGCCTGCATTGTTGATTTTCTTTATGGTCAAGGTACTGTTACAATTATCGCGTATGTTTTCGATTATTGTTTTGCATTGTTGAATTTTTGTATGTCTTTGTGTTACTAACTTATTACTGTGTTTCGTATGTTCTTTACTGTTTCGTATGCCTAATTGTGTTCATATACACGCTGATTTTGCTTACTATAATCTAGATCATATGGTGTTCTAGTATTCGGTTGATTATCTGTATGTCTTTGTGTTATTAATATGCTTTATTGTATGTTCTTTACCATTCAGTATCCCTAATCTGTATGATATTGTGACTTTGGTTATACATTTCTTTCCGGTTGCTTCACATTGCTAGCAGACAAGGTTCATAGTTTAGGGTTCGTAGAATGTTCTGGTATTCAGTGGATATTCTTTATGTCTTTCTGTTGTTATGGTTTATTGTATGCCTAATTTTGTGCATATATATTGTTTCTTGCCACATAAACGCTGATTTTGTTTACTATAATCTATATGAAATTGTAATTTTGCTTATATAGTTGATAGACACAACTCGAAAACTGTGTTGGTATGAAGTGTTCAACATGTTGTGACAGTTGGTTTGATAAAATTTGGCTATGTATAGTTGTAGATTATACACACTCAGTTATGACTTTTCAAGCAATAATCAAAATTTTCAATGTGTCTCACTCTTAAGTCTTAACTATACACCTTCATGATTCTTTATGCTACATTCCAAATTTCTAACTAGTTTAGTTCTGCAGGATCAAGTGAGGACAGAAACTTACAGAAATGCTATTTTACAACATCAGAGTCATATTAAAGGCAAAGTAAGAAAATACTCGAGCGTTTTTTATGTTTTAATTCATAATATTTATTTTATTCACTTGTATTTTAGGTTGTTCTAGATGTTGGCTGTGGCACAGGAATCCTCTCAATATTTTGTGCTCAAGCCGGAGCAAAACGAGTAAAGTTCATTTAAGAAATAAACAATGGTTTTAATGAATGATTATATTTATAATGATTATTTTTTTTGTAATTTCTTTAATAATCGCACTGGCTTTATTTTTACCAGGTTTATGCAGTGGATGCCAGTGAGATAGCTATGCAGGTATGTTAATGATGTTCTTATCATAATTAATCCATTAAATATATGATGGTTCTACATCTAGTTTTACATTTAATTTTTGAAATAGGCAGAAAGAGTTGTCCAGGCAAATAACCTCTCGGGCAGAATTGTTGTTTTAAAGGGACGTGTTGAGGTACAGTCTCATAAACAACACAATATAAATCTTGTACATCAGTTATGATTGTAATTCTTCAAAAAGTTTTGTCATCCAAATTATGACATCATATTGTCTTCTTGCAGGATGTTCAGATTAAGGAAAAGGTTGATGTCATAGTTTCTGAGTGGATGGGTTATATGCTTCTGTATGAGGTACCAGTTTTATTCTATATTTATTTCTCATTTTTTATATCAATAAATAATATCTAGTATTTCTGTTGTATTATAGAGCATGCTTAGGAGTGTTATTTTCGCCAGAGACCGCTGGTTAAAACCTGGCGGTCTTATTCTTCCCTCATATGCAGTGGTATACATAATTTATTCATTAATGTCAGCATTTTTAACTTTTAAACAATATAATTGTAATAATATTTCGTTGTATTTCATGCAGCTATACATGGCCCCTGTTACACATCCTGACAGATATGCAGAAAGTATTGATTTCTGGCGTCAGAATGTCTACGGGGTTGACAGTGAGTAAAAAATAATCCAAAATAAACTTATCCACCTTATATATGTGTAAATTTAATAATTTTATGTACATTCTGTATGTGTGAATAAAACTTTGGTTTATTGCAGTGTCTCCATTATTGCCATTAGCAAAACAGTGTGCCTTTGAAGAGCCATGTGTAGAGACAATCAGCGGAGAGAATGTTCTTACGTGGCCACATGAGGTTAGTTTCTAAAAGAGCACTATTAATGTTTAATGTATTATATATATTTGAAAATTTTGTTTTTGCGGGAAACAGGTAAAGAATGTGGATTGCTATACAATCACAGTCAAAGAACTAGAATCAGTCACAACAAGCTTTAAACTACAATCTATTATGAACGGTAAAGTCCCTTGAAAATACTTTTAAGGTTTCTTTTTTATTTTTTTCTTGGTAACTTAATTATATTATAACTATCATTAAAAGACAAGTTCGGATACTGTAGCGTCCGTCACATCAGTGCTACAGTAACTTTTTTAATCATTATTTTTTTGGTTTTTGTTTTTTTTACTTTAACCCTTTAATTTTCAGTATTTACGCTTACACTCCCTTAACTTTCTAAAAACTTTATGCCATGTCATTTTGACTCCCTCGAGTTTTAAGTGTTAATTTTATATATGTACGTGTCGGTATAAATTCAAGTTGGTTTATGTTTCGATGTAAATTTTGTCGTGTCAAATATAATATGTTTTCGTGCTTATTTTTATGTATGTTTTTAGTTGGTCTACGTTTTGACGTAAATGCTGTTCGGAAGCGAGTCGGGTCAAATATAATACATTTTCATTAGACGGTATAAATTCGAGTTACTTTACGAGTTGACGCCGCTGCAACGCGGTACCATCCTTTAACTTAAAAAAAACACTTTATTACGTTTCGATGTAATTTTTTTAGGAAATAAGTCGAGTCAAATATAAAATGTTTTCGCTCATATTTATATGTACTTTTTCAGTTGGTCTACTTTTTGACGTAAATGTTGTTTGGAAATAAGTCGGGTCAAATATCATACTTTTTCATTAGACGGTATAAATTCGCATTACTTTACGGGCAGGTGAAATTTATTAGTTACAGTAATCCGATTATTTCTTTTTTTTTTTTGTTCAGCTCCCTTGCATGGGTTTGCATTTTGGTTTGATGTTGAGTTTAACGGACCTGCTAATAATGATGCACCATTATCTCTTGAAGACTCGACCAAAACAAAGCCTTCTAGTAGATATCGGAGGAAACGAGCCCGTCCAGACGAAGCACTTGTTCTTTCCACTGCACCCGGGGATCCTGATACACACTGGCAACAGGTACACTGTTGTGGATGACGGGTCAAAATGGGTGGGTTGGTGACGGGTTAAAATGGGCCGGGTCTCATTGACCCAAACACTATCTATTTATCAGAAAAGTAATCACTGAACCTGTTAGAATTAGTAGATAACTCAAATCAGCCAGTTCATTAGTATGCAGGTCAAAATGGGCATCTGTAATTGTGGTACTTGGTTGTTATTTTACTGTTAATTTTTCTATATTATTGTTGACAGACGCTGGTGTACTTTGATGATCCAATAGACGTCGAAAAAGATCAGGTTATTGATGGTTCTGCTACATTAACTCAATGTAAAGAGAACAATCGGCTTATGGACATTCATCTTGAATATGCGTAAGTTACTCATTCTAACTACTTTCTAGAACCTCATTCTGTGCTTATCTAACCTAGTGATATGTTATTGTAACAATATTGTTTTCATATTCATAATTAAGTGATTAATGCATTAGGTATGTAAGAAATAATAATAATAATAATAACTGGACAAAGAAGTGTTTCCAATCTATAGCCAATTCCAACCCGTTCTACAATGACTGGTTCTAATTCTTGAGCTTTGACCCATTACTTTACATGTATAACTAATAGTTGTTTGGCCTTTTCTCTTGCAGCTCAGGTGGTAATATGTTCATAAAGAAATGCGTGTTGCGTTGACCATGTGTGAATTGATATGTTTGTTTGACTTTTCACAGTGAAAGAAAAGTTTGTGTCTGTAGTAGAGATATACAGGGAGTGTAAGATTTTGTAAGGCTTAATCAGTGGATTAAAGATTGTGGTGTTTTTAAAACACCTGTCTTGTTGGGATGTTGAATGTCATGTTCTACTATTCATTCTGTTTTTTAGGATAACAATTTTTTTGCATATAAAATCTGAAAAAAGTAACTGCATTGAATAGTTTTTTCTTAATTCTAAACTTGAGTTTGTAGTATTATTATATTTTCAGGGTTAGGTTGAAGGAATCATTTGGATCTATTTAAAGTTTGATTTATTAGCAGTACTCATGTATCATGTGTGTATATATATCATGTATCATGTGCGTATATATATTAATAGAAATTCAAAAAAAGGCAACCGAATGCGGGCCACCTTCTAAACTATTGGGTTTCTTTAATGATGACGTAAGTCAATTTTCTTGTAGCCCAAGATAAAGAAAAATTCAGATGGCACATAAATTAGTTTAAACTTTATTATATGTTTAGCCTCTAACACACACTTCCTTAGTTTAAATTAAAAAAAACGAAGAAAAAGAACAATTTCTCAACATCAACAACAAAACATGATATAATATAATGGGCTGTAAATTTGCCTATAAATACTCATCCCACTGGTCATGGCTCATACTCAACACCTCCTCAACTTAACCATACCAACCTTTCTTCCCTTAATTGGTGTCAATGGCTGGTTCTGGTTCAACCTTTGCTCAAGCTTACCTATTGACTAAGCTCCATCAAAATGACACCAACTATGCAACTTCCAATGAACGTCGTACAACCTTAGTCGACGACCATAACGCTGTCTCTTCAAAGATATGCTGCTTCCCGGCTCTTTTCAAGAAAATTCATCCCAAGAACTTCTCTGCTTCCCCTTGTTCTCGTTCTTCTCACCGCCCGTCACAGGACCTAGGAACCACCAATCCTGATGGTGAAAAATATCGGAATGCCTAGTTTAATACAAGACGATTGAAAAAACTTGAGAGAAAGGATGCTAGGATCTTAAGACCGTTATCATGCTTAAATGAATCACTATGGACTGAAGTGCACTATTGTTATCATTTTCAAACTTGTACCAGAAAGAGTAGTGTACTAGTATATGTTTGTTGTGTGTATAATAGGGTTACATATGAAATCTATATAAAATATTTGCACCCTAGCACACTCTTATTTTATTATTTTGGCTTTTCTTTTGGTATTTATCTAAGGTATATTTTTATATCTTTTAATAGGTTAATAGATTATGTTCTATAAAACTTTGACTACACCGTTGAGATGAACACACTTTTATCTACTTACATTCTGATATTAAATTTATATAATATTGTGTCATACTCAATTTCATAAAATCTACATATGTAAAAGTAAAACACAAAAGGTAAAATAGTATAACCCATAGAGAATAGTAATACACTTTGATACCTATTATAGATATGATACTTGTATAACTAGTCTTGTATGTTAGCGATAAAACCTTATCGAATGTGCACCTTGTTCGGCCTTTAATATAATAATTCAACACATATGAAATATGCTATGTCATTTACTAAAATTTTTCCTGTCATCTTTAATTGACATAAACAAGAGTAGCCATAGTTGTTACATCATGGTTTATGTAATTGTGTTTATCTCTCTCGTTTAATCATCAGCAAACTACTTTAGGTTTTATTCGCATCTCGCTGTTCACGAGCAAATGCTCAAGGTACTGTTACAATTGCATTGTTGTATCATGTATGTATTTGTGTTATTGTTATTGTTTATTGTAAGCTATTTACTGTTTTGTAACCCTAATTGTGTTCATAAATTGTTTGTTGCGACATATACGCTGATTGTTTACTGTAATCTGTATGACATGGCAAATTTGTGTTCTTTCAGTTGATTTTCTATATGTGTTTGTGTTATTCTTGTGGTTTGTTGTAAGTTCTTAGTGTTGATTTTGTTTACTGTAATCTATATGATATTGCAAGTTGGATTATACATTTCTTTCTGGTTGCTTCGCATGGCGTAGACAGTTTTCTTTTCGCAACTGGATGATTTCCAACATGTGTTTTGGTTCTTGATATGAACGATAAGCTCGTTGTCGGTTGCTATATGTGGATCACAATGAAAAGATTATTCTCACTTATATAGTTGATAAGCACAACTCGAATGAACAATATAGGGATGAACAATATTGTGTGCTCAAGCCGGAGCAAAACGAGTAAGATTATTTAGGCAATAAACAATGGTATTGATGAGTAAGCGTTGACGTTTTTATTTATACCACTGACTTAATTTTAACAGGTTTATGCATTGGATGCATAATTTGTTAATGATGTTTGCCTTTTGCATCATAATTAATCCAAATTGACAGTGAGTAAAAACTAATGCTAAATATAAACTTAACCACATTATATATGTGTATACTTTAATAATTTTATGTATATTCTTTATGTGTGTATTAAAATTTGGTTTATTGTAGTGTCTCCATTATTGGCATTAGCAAAACAATGTGGCTTTGAAGAGCCATGTGTGGAGATAATCACCGGAGAAAATTGTTCTCACGTGGCCACATGTTGTTAGTTTCTTGTCATATGCTCTTTGGCACAACCTATTTTCAATGTAAAGTATTACTTTTAGTGTTTAATGTGTCATCTATATTTGAAATTGTTTTTGCTGGAAACAGGTAAAGCGTGTTGATTGCTATACAGTGAGAAATAAAGAACTAGAATCAATCGCAAGGAACTTTAAACTTCAAAGAGCATAATAATTTGTTTATCTATAACTTATAATAGATTATATTCTTTTAAACTTTGAATACGTTGATAATAAAATGACTATACAACCGTAGGACCTTCTGAACACCCCCTAACACCTATATTTGAGACAACGTTTTAACTGGTGGTGTGCGATAAATTCCTTGGGGGCTTTATCATTAAATTGCATAGCGTGAAATAATACCCCATGTAAAGCCCCCTTTTAACGATATTAAAAATAATTAAAAATCAAATCGGGTAGGTTTAAGTAGGTGGGCCCCATCCCCTTCTTTCTCTCACGCTCGTTGTGGCTTTGGCGGAAACCAAGAGTAGCGCCCCTTGTGGCTGGGGCGGAGTGGTGTTGGGGGCACCACCCAGCTGAGGTGGCTGGAGCCGTTGCCCCACACCGTCCGGTCTTAAGGTTAGAAAATCCTAAGTCACCCCTATTGTCTATTGATATATATCAATCTACCCCAAGCGTCACTACCTCATGTTAATGTACAAGAGAAGTAAATAACAAGTCTTTAGAAAGACCACGTTATTTTCTTTTGTTTTAATCAGCATGTCACACAATTCAAGTATATAATTATGCATGATAAATGCTACAAATCTATCATCTAAATATTAATGGAGACCGTACATTTTCAGTTCTAGGGTCATTTTTCAATTTATTTGATTTGGTAGGAACATTGTTCATGTTGGTTGTTAATTGCCCAACAAAAACACCATAAGTTTTATCCTATACTTTCAAGTTAAAAAACAACACAAACATAACATCATAAACATGATGGTTTGCGTAAGTAGTCATATTGTTGGCTTTAATCCTAATTTGTTCACATGTGAAAAGGAAGCTGAAAAAGGATGGGTTAAAGGTAAAGGAAGCTAAAGTCGAAGGTTGGTTAATGGTAACTCTAGGTGAATCGTCGAGAATAAATTTAGAGATGATAATAGTTTGATACGATTGTTCTGTTTAATTGGGTTTGAGTTAGATTAGAGGTATCAGAGTTGGATTGTTTTCCAAGTTATCGTTTAGACCTAATAGGATTAACTGTTAGATTTTTAGTGTGTGGTTTTCATTTTAGTTAAACAAGACTTCTAGTTTTTCTTTTCGTGGGTACAAAGCTTGTGGGGTGATCGATCTAATTGATCCATCACGATAACATAAACATTAAATAGAGCTAAATGCTAAAGCAAAACGTAACCTCTATTAATACAAAATAAAAGTTTTAGTCACCTGAATGTTTTGACACTTAATCCAACTACCAACAAATTGACCAAATTTTCATGTAGCAATGTGATTCCTCTAGCACCTTGAGTTACATCATGTTTATATCACCATATATATATATATATATATATATACCTACATCAACAACTTGACATTTGATTGTTCACTTCCACCTACTTGACTCTTTTGGCTTCCAACCAAATATTGTCATTTACAAGATCTTGAATTTGTCCCCCTATTCAAAATGATTATGCATATTAACCAGCTGCAACTTTATATCTCATGTAACTTTAGTAGTTGATAGTGTAACATTCCCATAATTGTTATCTAAAACTTTATAAATTTAGTAGTTGATAGTGTAAGATTCCCATAATTGTTTTCTGAAACTTTATAAACATTGATAATTCTCTTCAAGATTTACTACTTTTTGTATTCATGTAATACTGTTAGGTCAATCGATTTGGGGGAATAGAATCGATGACGACAAACATGTCATAATACTTACGTTAAGACGAGATATGTGGTTGTAGGGCTGTAAATGAACCGAACGAGTTAAGGAAACAAATGTGTTCATGAAAGGTTCATGAACAATTACTGAATGAGATATTATGTTCGTTCGTTAAGGAAATGAATGTGTTCACGAACACAAACAAATTCGGTGAACGCGATGAAGGCTAAAGGTGGATGGCGGAGATAGCGACATAGAACTTGAAGTCCTAATCATGAAACGGAGATCAATAGTATTTTTTTTATGTGAATAACAAGAATAGTAAGGGGAACGGTGCATAAACAAGGTGGAAATAATGTTTTCTAGTTTAGTTATTAGGGTAATAAAATAAATAAAAATTAAAGAATACAAAAAGTTTAGATAAAATATATAAAAGTACAAAAATCTTTAATTAACAACACAAACAAACGAACATGAACGAACATAAACGAAGAAATGTTCACGAAAACTTTACCGAACGTTCACGAACACAATTGAACGAACGGGACATATGTTCATGTTCTTTCATTTAACTAATCTAACGGAATTTCTTGTTCATGATGAACGTAAACGAACTTTCCCTCGAACGGCTCACAGACGGTTCGTTGAACGTTGGTTCATTTACAGCCCAATGTGGCTTGCATGTTTATCAGGGCTCACTTGCAAAGGACTTTCGTCGTCTCTTCATGACATTCTAGGTTAGTTGTAGTAACTTTTTCAACATTATCGATCGTGCTTCGTCACCTTTGTCAACATATTTTTTAGTATGTAATGCAAGCTCTTTGTAAAGGGTGGCACTCCAATCAGCTAATCAACCTAGACAACCATTCAAATTAGTCAAACACTTAGTTGAAGACATAACTTAAGCAATTAGTGGAACCAGCGCTTTAGTTACATACTTAATGTGAGTGAATGAACAAGTCATATAAGGTGCTGATAACCATTATACTAAGTCTAAATGGTTGAGACCTTTATCTGAATTGGTTAGACATTTGCCTCTGAACAGTTAAGCATCATACTGCCTCTTAATCGTTTAGATCTCTTAGTGGTTCAACACTTAATAGTTTAGACCTCTTACTGGTTCAGCACTTACCCATTCAAAAGTTGTCAAACAAAACCACAAATTACCACTTACAAAATATACAAAGAATTTGAATGAATGTTGCAAATTGATCCCGTAAACACCTTTTTCTCCATTCTAACTATTACAAAAGTCTAGTATGTGGAAATGTTGCCATTTATACATGTGCAAAAAGTTTAAAAGGTTAGACATACAACTCATTGCATTAATCGACCGTACTTCTATAAGGAACAAAATATGTAGGTGTTACGTTTACTCAAAATATTAGTTGTAGTTTATGTATATGCTCAAAGCACCGAGTAAAGTTATTTTGGAATGCTAACATTGTTTTAAACGAATTATCTTAAAAAAAGTATTGCGGTTGTTTGTAAGTAGTGTTTGTTCAGACCATGAAAGGTGTCTTTGTTTTCAAATATCCAATTTGAATTTATCTTTGTTATATTCCATACCGAAAGTTGCTAAGCATACAAAATACCAGTGTTGAGAATCAACATGTCTTCATTCCCTTTGCATTTTATAATTTTAGTTCCCTTACTTCTAAAGTCGTCGGTTCCTGGACAAAATACAAAAAGTCGTGCAGAACAATTTTCGACGCCGAGAAACCAACGTTTTATTTTCAATAGAATTAGATTTGCTATTCAAAAGCGGGCTGCAACGCAACTTGTTGCCCATTTCCCTGTCATTCTTATGTAATTTTCTTAACATGTTTAATATAAGTCTTGTTTGTATTTAATCACAATAACTCATTCTTATGTAATTTTCTTAACATGTTTAATAAAAGTCATATTTTGATTCAATCACAATAACTCAGTTATTTGATTTTCGACTTCCAACGATTAAATTCATAGATTAAACAAAACAATATTTTCTACATAAAATTTATTACAAGTTGACATTTCAACCAAATGTATTATAAGAAAACACCCCTCTAGAATGTTCAACTTGGTCATTGTTTACTCAATTATATCAATACATACAATTATAGTTATAACACCACCTAATCTATACATACAAAACAATAATAAATTATGAAAACTATCTTCCGAATTTCCAATATTCAAAACATTAATATTGTAGTGGTTGAAGAACATTCACTCTATTGCTATCTTCCCTTTAAATTCCAATAAACCCCCAACAATAAATACTAGTTATAATAACATTTCACAATATATTACAATAAAATCATAACGACTACCGTTACATAAACGTACTCCACGAACAATATATGTATTCAATGCAGCCACATAAAATCCACAAATATTAATCACAAAAAACAAAAACATAAAAACAAAAAAAAGTTAAATAAAATTTAAAAAATATTCCACCGCCCGCAAACCAGAAATATTAAAATTTCAAATTTGGTTGGTGGGCAAAAATAGAGAAAACATATGGAGGTTGTAACGGCCCCACACACGCATCACGTTTCCAGATCACAAATTTCTCCACACAGATTACTACCTCTTATCCACTTGTAATACACGCTTTACCATTTGTACTTTTGTTGCTGATTTGCTAATTCAGATCTGGAAGAATTTATGTCTTTTGAATCTTTTTAAAGCTTCTAAAACCTTTTGTCCAGAGTGGATATTACTATAACTAGAAACATATTGCATCACGACTTGTACATTGTGGATAAAAATTTGTAAAATATGTGTAAGTTAAGTATTTCTGGTCTGCTCTTAAAACTAAACGTATATGTATATCTGTATAATGTGTATATAACGCTTTTCTTCTGGACAATAATGTGTGTTTAGAGAGAGAAAGAAGAAGAAAAAGCAGTAAAGCAAAACGACATCGTCTCTCTCTCCATGTGACTTTGGACCAGGTCATCTTATTCATATACTAGGGTTTATGTTCACAAATCTGCTAATTTATTGTTTCAGAACTTGAATTCTCCGTTTGTTGAGTGTTCGTGTTGAATCCGGACCACAGATCTGTTGAAATGAGGTAATTTTGTTGATTTCTAGGGTTGCATTCAGTTTCAGTAGCTGTTGAATCGAACATTTGTGTTTAATTTCGTGTTTGAAGGTGAATTTGTGGTCCATTTAGTGTGAATTTGCGATCATTTTAGCCAGTTAGGTTAGTTAGATAAAGTGGAAGAGGTTTGGCAAGAGGTGATGTATTTGGTGTGAAGTGGAGTATTATTTGTGGAACTTTTTGGTGTTAATATGGATTTGATGCTGAAATTGTCGGGCGATTGACCCGTAAGGAACGAAGGAGTGCACTGTTGTGAGATTGTTAAGTTAGGGTCCCCTCCATTAATAAGTAAGTTCAGTAGGACCTTTGTAGGTTAATGATTGTTGCTTTTTGGGGCAGATGAGCTATCACCTTTTTGTGATCTTAGTTATTTGAGAACCAAGCTGGTTGGATATACAGATATACTTCTGTTTTTTGTTGAGATAAAGTGAAGGATCTGGTTTGGGTAATAATGGCGACGGAGACTGATGGAGCGGCTGCTAGATTTAAGTCAATCAAGTCATTGCCTGTGGATTATAGGTTTATGGGTTCGTCGGGTGAGAAGTCTGCGAACAGTTTGGTTTCGGTTAGTATACCGGAGCATGGTAATATGGATCGGGTTGTTGATGATGATTCGCCGTATGGTCAAGGGTCGAGCTTTTTGTTGAATGATAGACCTTCTGTGGATGATGATAATGATGATGATGATGTTAATCCATCGGTTTCTGCTCAAGGATCTGTTTTGGGTTCGTGGGGAATAAGAAATGGGGTGATACTGCTTCTTATGTTGCTAAAAAGGTAAATCTGGTATTCAAGTTACTTTTTTGTTGTTTGAATGTACGATGAATTCAGAAATATGAATCGATTAGTTAGAATTTCTTGATGTATATTGCAAACTGATCGTTTTTATTAATGCATGTATTTTTCTATCTAACTTTATCTTGATGACATGATTAGATTCGAAAGTTCTGACTTTTTTTACATGTAGTTCTCAGATTATTTGTACTATGCTCACTTGATCATTTAAAAAATTTGAAATAATCTATTATTAGAAATAGATTATTTCAAAGTGAACAAATAATCTAAGAACCACATGTAAAAAGATCGGAAATTTCCAATCTAATCATGTTATCGATATATAGTTAGACAGAAAAATAAATGCATTAATGAAAAATCAGAACTTTCCAATCTAATCATATAGATCCATTGAAGCACGTCTTACTTATTTTTTGGTTTCTGTTTTATAATCTACTTAGACACACAAATCTACTCTCATCACACTCATATAAGTTTGAAGCATATATTTAAAAACTGTTATGCACATGCATTTTGTGTCTGTTTGTTCTTGTGCATATGCACATAACGTTGTATTAATTAGTTTGTAAGCAGCCAAAAATGGCTACTTGACCGAAAATGTGCTCTGTGTGATAGCTTCATCCATGTAGGCTTTTTTTCCTCTCTCAAATTTTTAAAACATATATTACCTCTGTGTGGTCATTGCTTGATGGATATATATCTTGTAGCACAATGTATGAAAAAGCTAGGTAGCAGAATATATTTGCTATAATATGATTTGAAAATTAACTTATTCTTCCACTCAACTAGTTATAAAACACTAGTGTTGCACCTATACTTAACATACAGTGAATTAAAATCATCAAATCTTACACAGTGAGAAAAGATTCAGTTCTCCAGATAGATAATGAAAATATAAACTGATATTGCATTTCAACAAGCTAGCTTATTCATAGGGTAGCATAAGATCGTAATTTCATTAACTCGATGAGTTGAAAGTTTACTTTAAACTCTATACAAATTAATATTAGCACAAGCTCACCGTATTGTAGGTTTTTTAGGTTAATCTTTATACATATGTCATAAATCTAATATTACTCATCTTTATTTCAATGTTATACACATGTGATTCAGAAGCTTCAATCATGGTTCCAAACATCTGACGGGAACTGGGAGCTGGCCAAGATTCTATCTATTACAGGATCCGAGTCACTTATATCATTTTCCGAAGAAAAAGTATGCGAAGTGAATTTACTTTTTGTCACTTATTTTTATCGATGATTCAAATAAACACGACTTTTGATTTGATATCTCATTTTAGGTACTAAAGGTGAGCTCCGATAGCCTATTACCTGCAAATCCGGAAATCCTTGATGGAGTAGATGATCTTATGCAATTAAGTTATCTAAACGAACCGTCAGTCTTGTACAATCTTCAATACAGATACGATAGAGACATGATCTATGTAAGCATCTGCTAATATTGTAATGTTTATTAATTATTCTAAGTTTTTAACACTTGTTATTCTTTGTTAATCTTGTATTCCTTTCATCCTCTGTTACAGTCCAAAGCAGGACCGGTTTTAGTTGCCATCAATCCCTTCAAGAAAATCCCATTATATGGGAGTGATTATATTGAAGCCTATAAGCGTAAATCTATAGACAGTCCTCACGTATACGCCATTGCTGATACAGCTATACGGGAAATGATTAGAGGTTTTTTTAATGTTTCCTTTTTATACTTTTATGGAGGTCTTTTTTCTCACTTTTGGTCATCTGAATCATCTGATTATGTAATTATTGCTCTTTTTTTACCGTGCAGATGAAGTAAACCAATCTATTGTGATAAGGTTAGTTGACAAATCTTTATAGAAAAACAGTCTATGCAAACCAATGTATGCTCATATGTTTAAATTAATAGGGCTGCAAATGAACCAAACGAACACGAACAAGACCTTGTTTGTTTGTTAAGAAATATATGTGTTCATGAAAGGTTCATGAACACTTACCCAACGAGATTTTATGTTTGTGTTTGTTTGTTAAAGAAATGAACTCGTTTTCGTGTTCGCTTGTGTTTGTTTGTTAATTTTAGGCAACAAATGAAAACGAACGTTCATGAACACAAACTAATGTTTCATGAGCACAAATGGATACAAACAAAACAAAGAAGCGTTCATGAACAGAATATATAATACACTGACACTTATCATCTGTCATTTTGAAGTATTTAAATAAAAATATAAAAACTAAAAACACCAATGAACTATAGAACACAATCGAACATAAATGAACACGCTACCGAACGCTCACAAACATAAATGAACTAACGCAGCCTCTGTCATGTTTTTTCATTTAACTTAATGAACGGAATTTCTTGTTCGTGTTCGTTTGTCTAATAAACGAACAAACACAAACGAACTTCCCGCTGAACGGTTCACAAACTGTTCGCTGAACGTTTGGTTCATTTGCAGCCCTATGTTTAATACTACAGATATTGCACTCATACTGTATATATATTGTCCAGTGGTGAAAGTGGAGCGGGGAAAACCGAAACCGCAAAGATAGCTATGCAATATTTGGCTGCTCTCGGAGGGGGTAGCGGAATAGAATACGAAATACTGAAAACGAATCCGATTTTAGAGGCCTTCGGTAATGCAAAAACATCAAGAAATAACAATTCAAGTCGTTTCGTAAGTTCTTTCTCTTCATGTATTTTAAGGTTTTTACTTCCAACTATAATATTGGAACAAAAATTTATAATTTGCTATTGTTTTCCTGTATTTTAACAATAACTTAAATGGATAACAGGGAAAATTGATTGAAATTCACTTCAGTGAATCTGGAAAAATATCGGGCGCCAAGATCCAGACATGTAAAATCGTTATCGCATTCTTTTCGACCTTTTGAATAAAAGTTTTTCTTTATTAGTTACTGACATTGGTGTATTGTTATTTTCAACATTTTGTAGTTTTGCTTGAAAAGTCAAGGGTGGTTCAATGCACAGACGGAGAACGGTCATATCATTCGTTTTATCAGCTTTGTGCAGGAGCTCCACCGTCTCTTAGGGGTATTAGTTCTGAATCCTATAAAGTTTAAATAACATTTAAGTATTAAATTATTAGTCACTATTTATCTTTCTGTTTACCTTGTTACAGAGAAATTAAACTTAAAGAGTGCGCATGAGTACAAGTATTTACAGCAAAGCACTTGCTACTCGATCAATGGGGTCGATGACACCGAAGAGTTTCGTGTTGTAGTGGTACTATATCTCTCATTTCATTTTTTTACATTTAATAGATTGGTATTCATTATAAAGTGATTAATTTTTTTCAGGAAGCACTGGATGCTGTTCATGTTAGCAAAGAGAATCAGGAAAATGCTTTTGCAATGCTTGCAGCAGTATTGTGGCTTGGAAATGTGACATTTTCTATTGTCGATAATGAAAACCATGTTGAACCTGTTATTGATGATGGTAAATTTTTATTGCTTTATTATTTATACATTTAATTAAGAGTAAAATGCCATTTTCATTCCTGAGGTTTGGCCAGTTTTGTGACTTTCGTCCACTGGTTTGTTTTTTCGCATCTGGATCCAAAAAGTTTGAAATCTTGCCATTTTCATCCAGCTCATTAACTCCATCCATTATTCTCTGTTAGTCAGGGGTACCTCCGTCTTTTTTTTACCTTTAAAGGCAATTCAGTCTTTTTCACTTTATGTATGAAAATATCCCGGACTTAACAGAGAAAAAGCGATGGAGTTAACGAGCCTGATGAAATGGCAAGATTTCTAACCTTTTGAATCCATATGTAGAAAAACAAACCTTTGGACGAAAGTTGCAAAACTGGCCAAACTTTAGGGACGAAAAATGGCATTTTACTCTTTGAGTAATTATATGCATATATAGTTGAATTTATGATATAATGTCAATAACAGCTCTGCTGAATGTTGCTAAGTTAATTGGTTGTGAGGCTGATGATCTAAAGCTTGCTTTATCTACTCGAAAAATGAAAGTTGGCAATGATATCATCGTTCAAAAGCTAACCCTAGCTCAGGTAAATAAATGATTTAATATTACAAACAGTTTATGGGGTTAACTTTATTGTGATGATTTTAATTTTTAAATCTTGATTATTGCAGGCAATTGACACAAGAGATGCTTTGGCTAAATCGATATATTCTTGTTTGTTTGATTGGTTGGTGGAACAAATCAACAAATCACTTGCTGTAGGCAAACGTCGAACAGGAAGATCCATTAGCATTCTTGATATATACGGATTTGAATCATTTGACGTGAATAGTTTTGAGCAGTTTTGCATTAATTATGCAAATGAACGATTGCAGCAACATTTTAATCGCCATTTATTCAAGTTAGAACAAGAGGTACCACCATGTTATGTTCCAATTTCGTATTTTTTGTCTACTTGTCATTTACCAAATTATTATGACTGGGATGTAACTTTTGACTAGGGTGTGCACGGTTCGGTTCGATTTTATGGTAAAACCAAAACCATAACCGACATGTTCGGTTTTCGGTTTTTTGTTTTTAGCAACGGTTCGGTTTGGTTTTATGGTAAAAACCGAAACCGTAACCGAAATGTTCGGTTTTAGCAACGGTTTGGTTTTTGGAACAAAATTACGCAAGATTAAAAAATAAAAAATATAATCCAAGATTTAAGAATCTTTCTTAAATGTTTACAATGAAGTTATTATATGAACCTTTTTAATATATATTGTTCACATAAATCTAATCTTCTAATCTATTTTTATGTTTCTTCAAAGTTTTTATTAAGAGATTTTCTTTTACAATACTTTATAAATCATTTAATTTTTAAGTTACATTTTGTTAATTTTTATAGGCAATAGATTAATATCAAATATAAATAAACATGTTAATGTTTTTATTATAAATAGTTAACATTCAAGAATAAAATTTATAATTCACAAAGTAATTTATAACAAACATTAAAAAAATGTTTTTTAGGTTATTTGGTTTGGTTTTTTTGGTTTTCATAAAATGCAAAATCGTAACCAAACCGTAAGTTTCGGTTCGGTTTTTCGGTTTTCTGCTCACCTCTACTTTTGACAAATAAACTTTATGACTGTTGATTAACTGGTTATTATTCGTGGATATATGAATTAACAGCTTTTATGTCAAATAATTTTGATCTCCTTTTAGGAATACATTCAAGATGGCATTGACTGGGCAAAAGTGGAGTTTGAAGACAATCAAGATTGTCTCAATCTTTTCGAAAAGGTTTCCAGCCTGTTTCATAACCTATATTTACTTTTTTTGTAACTTTATATAACACGATTAATGGTTGTTTCTTGCAGAAACCATTGGGCCTAATGACATTATTAGATGAAGAATCTACATTCCCAAATGGCACAGATATGACATTTGCAACAAAGCTAAAACAACATTTAAAAAGTAATTCTTGTTTTAGAGGGAACGAGGAAAAGCATTTACAGTTCATCATTATGCCGGAGAAGTAAGCACTATGACACACTTTTCTTTAATACAATTTTATTATTTGGTGCTATAACTTATTAATGTAAATATAAATTGCGCTATATCAGGTTACGTATGATACAAGTGGATTTCTGGAGAAAAATCGCGATTTATTACATTTAGATTCCATTCAACTTTTATCTTCTTGCACGTGTGAACTCCCGCAAGCATTTGCCTCAAATATGCTTTCGTTATCTGAAAAACCGGTTCCCGGACCATTACATAAATCAGGTGGAGCAGATTCTCAGAAGCTTAGTGTTGTAACAAAGTTTAAGGTATGATCCGTTTTAAAGGTTATTATTGTAATTTGAGATGGTAATTTGTAACATGCTTTGAAGGTTAATGTATGTTTATTGTATCATCTTATTCAGGGCCAACTGTTCCAATTAATGCAACGATTGGAAAGCACGCCACCTCATTTCATACGTTGCATTAAACCTAATAATTCACAGTCTCCTGGAATTTACCATCAAGGACTTGTGTTACAACAGCTGAGATGTTGTGGTGTTTTGGAAGTTGTTAGAATATCTAGATCTGGATTTCCAACAAGAATGTCCCATCAGAAATTTGCAAGAAGGTATATATACATATCCCTTGAAAACTTGTATAATATCATATTTAACCAACCATAGAAATTATTAATAATATCAAGTATACCCCATCCGAAGTACTTTAAATTTCATATTTACCCATGTCATTAAATACAATATATAGTAATGACAAATATACCCTTCTATTTCTCCTTACACTTCAAACTCTCATATCAATGCAAGTTTCATGGGAATGTAAAAATGTCATAATTTTGAAAATGGGTATATTTGATATGATTTCTCTGTTATTCTGTTCTTTTATTATACAACAAATGCAATTTCCTGCGCTGTCACGTCGAGTTATAGGTCGGTATCGATTTGATTTGTTACACTACCGGTACGATGCAGGTACTCGGTATAACAATCAACATGAGTTTTATATCGATTGAAAACCATAAAAACGAACACCGGTATCGGTACCGGTATCCATGTTGTTCGGATGATATTAGGTCGGTCTGTCACGGTATCTGTATTCGTCAAGGTTTTATCGTTGTATACGGAGTTGTATAAATAAAATATTATCAAAACCGGAAACCATAAAAAAGAATATGATCGAAAACCATAAAAATGAATGCCGGTACCGTTACCGATGTTGTTCGGTCGGTTTTCCATTTAGTATGGTAGCGGCACGCTACGGTTTCCATTTTCAATAAAATTCAGTATGATTAATATGGGAATGTTGGTAAAAAATATTAAACATAATTGCGTATTTTGATTTTTTTTTAAAAATTAATGACGCAAGTTATAAAAAAGTAAATTAAATGAAAAATCATAAATTAAAAAAATACTTTAAGAAAATAAATCACTATTCATGAAGGTTGTAAAATTATATGTGTATATATATAATATAATTTTCATTTTAGAATATTAGTTAAAAGATAATATTTATTTACATACAATGTCTTTCTTGTATCAGGTATGGCTTTCTTCTGCTGGAACATGTTGCATCACAAGATCCACTAAGTGTGTCAGTTGCAATTCTTCACCAGTTTGACATTCTTCCTGAAATGTATCAAATTGGTTACACAAAATTGTTCTTCCGTACCGGACAGGTTAGATAAAAAAATCATTTCAATTATTACATTACAAAGCAATTAACTTTTTCCAAATTCATTTTCAGATTGGTAAGCTTGAGGATACCCGAAACCGTACACTTAACGGTATATTACGTGTTCAAAGCTGCTTTAGAGGTCACAAAGCTCGTCAATATATGAAGGAGCTTAAAAGAGGAATTTTCAACCTTCAAGCATGTATGTTAGTTTAAATTTTCTATTACTGATTGTTCAATCTATTTTATGTAAAAATATGTAGATTTATATAAAAAAAATCTACAGTTGCTCGTGGTGAAAAAACTAGAAAGGAGTTTGCAATATTGGTACATAGACACAGGGCGGCTGTGCTTATACAAAAACATATTAAAGCCAAAATAAGCAAGAAAAGATTTGAAGATGTCCATGGCGCGACAATTACGTTACAAGCTGGTACTATTTTAGCATCTGCAGATAGATTTATGGACAAATTAAATAAAGCATGTCATTTTACTTTTAGTTTTTATTTAGTCTTATTAAAAATCTCTTTCCAGTTATTCGTGGCTGGCTGGTTAGGAGATGCTCAGGGGACATTGCTCTACTCCAATTCGGTTCCGGAAAGGTAATTTTGGGTTTTATTTTTTTATCAATTGTATTATGGTGTTAAATAACACACTATTTTCTATCGTTTAGGAGATTAAATAACTTTTTTTTACAAACAGGGTAACGGGTCAGAGGAAGTGCTAGTGAAGTCATCATACCTTGCTGAACTACAAAGAAGAATCCTTAAAGCGGAAGCCGGTTTACGAGAAAAAGAAGAAGAAAACGACATTCTCCACCAACGTCTCCAACAATACGAAAACCGTTGGTCCGAATACGAGCTTAAGATGAAATCAATGGAAGAAGTATGGCAAAAACAAATGCGTTCATTACAATCAAGTCTTTCAATAGCCAAAAAGAGTCTCTCATACGATGATTCAGAGAGAAATTCAGATGCATCAATCAATACAGCAAATGATGAAACTAACCCTGGTTGGGATGCCGCAACAAATGGTAGAAGAAACGGTGTTGAAAACGTGAGACCAATGAGTGCGGGTTTGAGTGTGATTAGCCGATTAGCCGAAGAGTTTGAACAAAGAAGCCAAGTGTTTGGAGACGATGCGAAGTTTTTGGTGGAAGTGAAGTCGGGTCAAGTCGAGGCAAATTTGAACCCGGATCATGAACTTCGGAGGTTGAAACAGATGTTTGAAGGGTGGAAGAAAGATTACACTGCGAGGTTGAGGGAGACGAAGGTAATTTTGAACAAACTTGGACATGAAGATGGTGACGGTGAGAAAGGTAAAAAGAAATGGTGGGGGAGGCTTAATAGCTCGCGGGTTAACTGAGTTTTATTATGTGTTTTTATTTAATACATGGTTGTATAGCAAGTGTTTTTAAGTTTTAATTGTCGCATGTCGAATGCGATTCTTGGTTTGTTGTTTATACTTATATTTTGTCGTGGATTTGGGTGTTTTAACGATCATCATATGTCTATGCATCGCGTCTGGTGAGCGAACGACAAAAATTAATCATTCTTCATTTGCATGGAAGATGTTTTTTACAATTACTTACATGATCTCGTCACATGTTTTATTATATCTTTTCATTTGTTTTATCATGTATTCTATAGTTCATGGGTTCTTATAGGGCCAACGAATAGATATAGCCCATGGAAATGTCTTAAGACATGGGTTTTTTCGTCCTTTTGGGCTCATTCATTGGCTTTAAATTATAAAAAAAGAAGAAACACCAATGTTAAGGGTGTAAATAGTTGGGCTCATTCTAGATAAATGTAGTTTGGCTTATTTGTTTAGATAGGTTTATTAAAATATGTTTATCTAGTTGGCTTATATGATAATTAAAATAAGGTTTGAGTTGAGATAGGATTAGTATGAGTAGGGTGTAAATAGATGATTATGGTTTGTTCGTTCATGTCACGTGTTTTTATATTTAATCAAGGTCCTAAATTTCCAACAATATATACGCATGTTTTACATGTCAAAACCTTATCGTAATATAAGAAATCTCATCATTTTAGTGAGATGATCCAACCTTGTTCAATTGTGTGACAATTTTAATTGCTATCACTTGTCATAATAAGGAGCATGCCTCCGAAATGAACATAGGGGAACGAGGGTTTACTGTGTAACATCTGATGAAAAACGGGTTCTAAAAACCCACTCCGTTTTGTAATTTAAGTATACGTATTGATGTTCGTTACGCATTTATGTTAAGCGTTTAAAATTTCGTGATTTTAGTATTAAATAATAAAAAATAAAGTTTAAAATAATAATAATATTAAAATAAAATAATAATAAATATATATACTAAAAATACGAAAAGGATAATATAAAAAAGAGTTAATTACTGTTTTCGTCCCTGTGGTTTGTCAAAAATCACTATTTCAGTCTATTAGTTTAAAAATTGCGATTTCAGTCCATGTGGTTTCACTTTCGTAACCATTTCAGTCCACCTCGTAACCATTTCAGTCCCTGTACTTACAGAATAAATTGATTGAAGTGGTTACGAAAGTGAAACCACATGGACAAAAATGGTTACGAAAGTGAAACCACAGGGACTGAAATCGCAATTTTTAAACTAATGGACTGAAATAGTGATTTTTGACAAACCACAGGGACGAAAACAGTAATTAACTCTATTTTTTAAAGTGCTGACTACGGGAATTGAACCCGGGTCGCACAAGACCACACACACTCAACACATCACTGCAACACCCGCACAACATCTGAATAAATTCATCAAGCTAACCTTTTAAACACTTTTACTCGAGTCTCCTTCCTTGTTTTGCCGCCTGTGACAACCACGAACAATCAGCCAAAAACCATAAAAAAACTCGTTTTCTTTACAATTAAACACTTAAACCGTTTTTAATCATGCATCTAGACTTAATCATTCAGTCAACACATTTAATTCGGAGTTACAATCATCGCCATGATTATGTTGACCGAAACCGAAAAAGCATTCAAAATCTTATGATCAACTTTGGCTATAAATAGAGGATTTGGGGAATTATTTAGAACTCACACACTTCCAAAATCTCTTGCAAACCTTATGTTCATCAAGAACCTCGCCGGAATCATTCTCAGTTGACCGGAATCATCGCCAGAGAAAAACCTTGCAAGTCGGAGTTTTTGAAAGTGCCTCCGTTCGGTATATCATGTCGCTTAATTCTTTTTATTTTCAAATTTATATGTAGTAGTGATTAACTTGAACAATTCAGTCGGATTAAGGTTCTGTGTTATCTTAATAAGGAAGATGAACTAGAGTCTGTTTATAAATGAATTTAAAACCGGTAAATACACCAGGTTAGACACACAGTCCAGTGGTGGACTGTGTGCATTTGAAACATATGGTCTCGGGTTCGAGCCTGAACCAATGCCGGTTTTCTGAAATAATTTTTTTTTCTTAAAACTTCAGTAAGTTTATAAGAATAATACAATTTCAATATTAATGGGTTAGACACCCAACCCAATTGGAAGGGCTGGGTGCAAAACGTAACAAAGGTCGCGGGTTCGAGGCATGTACTGAGCAGCGGTTGAAAGGTTTTTAAAATCTTTTTAATTAAATAAATTTCAGAATTTACCTAACTAGTATATAAGAATAATTAAATTAGAGATTATTTCGGGTTAGACAAGTAGCGCAGTTGGTAGAGCTGCGTGCACGTGTATGGGGGTCACGAGTTCGAACCTCACAAGCTGCCAATAATAATCAAGTCCGGCCGGTTGACCAGTCAAACCCTGAAAAAGGGAAAAAAAATTTATTTAAAATCCTTATTATTTTTCTCTAAAAATTAATTAAAAACACTTAAAAATAAGGTTTTTAAAGCTAAAAATTTGTATTAATTTCCCAAAAATAAACCTAACAAGCTAATAAAAAGCTTTAATTAAAAACATTAATTTCTAATAAAATTTATTTATTTATCGAATTACTACGTTATTATTTAGGTTAGTCTTTCCTCGTGGTTAAATCCAAATTCGTGCGCGTTCGTCATCATTCCAAGGAAACGCACCCACTGTGAGTGAATCCTTACAAATTCCCCTTTTTATTCATGTTTTGGGGTGTATCATGTGTCGTTTCATATATTTCGTTTATTCAAACGCTTGTGCTATTACCGTTATATGATCTAACGTGTGATGTACATGTTATTTGTTGTATTGTGTGTTTACATTTTTTTGTCAGTTGCGTGCAATCATTTACATTAGGCCCACTAGTTTCTCGTTGGAGACGAGTTGAGCATCAGGTGCCTCATTAGATCGGCTCTGTTTGATTGAGCCTTGATCTCGTTGTTCATCATTTGTTGTGCTTGTGTATTCATTGATTGATATTATGTGGTTTGTGGTTAGATTTACATTTGCGTATACTCATATTTGGTTTATGCACATTTTTATTTAAATAACCAATATAACTAATTCTTTCAAATGTTTAAATAAGATTCACTCGCCAACTTTTGTTGACCAAAAACTCTATTTTACACATGATACAAGTGAACAGGTTGAAGTAAGGAATACATAGGAATTTGCCTTAGAAGAAAAATAAAGAATTCAAGAATGTTATGTTAGAACATGTTGTGCTTGTATGTTTGTTGTAACTTCTCCTTTAAATTGTAAATAATAAATATGAAACTTTATTATAGTAAATGTCATGAACTTTGATGAAAACCCAATCATGCCCCGACTATCATTTCCGTTGCGGGTCAGGGTGTGACATAGTGACCTAGTAGTTTGTTTATTCTTTTATATGTAATATGTATTAGCGAAAGCCGATTGATTCATTATGTGGACGCTGATGTGTAAAAAAGAGCTAGTTCATTATGTGGATGATGACGTTGATATTGATATGAAACAAATTATATTTTCAATTTTATATGATATATATATAGATATATATATATATATATATATATATATATATATAACATGCACTCACACACACTCACCATCTTCACCACCATCACTTCACCACCTCGCTACCACCATAACCACCACCTCACTACCACCACAACCACCCAACCTCCGTCTTCAAACTATTTTCCTCCAAATCAAACCCTACCAAAAACCACCACCACCACGACCACCATCACCACACCAACCGTCACCACCTGGGTTTCGTTCAAGTCCAAATTTCCGACAGATATCAAGGTTAGGTTGCCAGATTTAAGATAAGAACTGAAGAACCAGATCGAGGGGCAATATTCTTTTTGGGGACTGAATCGCAGGTTCATGGGCCAAGCTATAGGGTAAGATTTGATGTTTTAGGGATGAATATGAGATCGGTGGTGGTAATCGGTGGGTGGAGATGGCGATGGTGTTGGTGTTGGTGGAGATGGTAGTGGAGATGACAGTGGTGGTGGGCGATAATGGTGTTGGTGGCTGATGGTGCTAATGGTGGAGGTGATGTGATATGAGCCAAATCATTGTCCACGTCAGCAAATAATAAAGTTGTGTGCATGTTAGCGTTCAAGTCAACGAAAACTAGTTGGGTTATAATCTGGATAAAAAAAGATTGATGGATGCCAAATTCTTACAAGTTGGAATTGTTGGAGGGAATTTTTTAAGTTGGGATTATTATCGGCCAAGAAGTGAAACTTAAGATTATTAAACTTCAATAACCCTTTTCTGAAAACATAACTCCAAATGCTATAGCTTGATTAAGATGTAATCCTCCCTTTATTATTTATGCTTTCATTTGAATATATTTATGTTTTCTTCAAAGTTAAGAGTTCAACTCCAAGGTCTCGTTGATGATGAATATTTGTTAATATTTGTTAGTTAACTAGCATCGAAGAGAAAATGAGAAAGCGTATCGGAGTTCTCGAAGAATCGAATTTATGTATGCTATTGTGGGAATAATGTTTGAAACGTGCGTAGGTACATGACTTTGAGAGCCCATATGTCATGGTGAATTGACATTTCGTTTATATGTCATGACTATAGACATGATTTTTGTTTGACCTATAATACATTCATTTAGAATTTGAGGTAATTTATTCCATGATGTTCTATCTTATCATGATTTTAGATGTATAATAGCACTCACATTCTATCTACTATATCTCACCCTATATTAAAAATTTTAACATTTTTATTTTCGATATTTTTATATTTTCTAAATTACGTAATACTTTTAGTGTTTGAATTTTAAAACCCTAAGATATTTTTTTCCCAATTTTAAACATAAAGAGTATAAAATAGATAAAAGGAGAGATATATTGTCGTGTCAGGTAGGGCTGTAAACGAACCAAACGTTCAGCGAACAGTTCGTGAACTGTTCGGCAGGAAGTTCGTTTATGTTCGTTCGATTAGCTTAATGAACGAACACGAACAAAAAATTTCGTTCGGTTAGCTTAGCAAACGAACACGAACACAGGTCTCGTTCGTTCGACTGCGTTCGTGAACGTTCGGTAAGATGTTCGGTTACGTTCGTGAATGTTCGGTAAGATGTTCGATACGTTCGTTTGATTATTTTAGTAATATAATAAATGAATAAACCTTTTATTTAAACATATTGAAAACTTGAAACCCTATTTTTTTTAATTTAGCTAAAATTTGAACATTCGAAGACATTTTTGGGATAATTATGTGTAGGTTAGTTAGACTTTATTCATCGTTTGGTGGTGTAGTAAGCTTCTTGTGTTTTAATTTATTATTTAATGGTTGTATTTAACTACTTATATCTAACGTTTAAGGATAACAATGTTTTTATATTTCATTATTTTCTAGTTAAATGTTCGTTTGGGTTCGTTTTTATTTGCTTGCGTTCGTCGGTGTTCGAGACCAGTGTTCACGAACTGTTCGTGAACAACTGAATTTCTTAACGAACGAACACGAACATAAACTTATGTTCGGTATGCGTTCGTGAACAGTTCACGAACATGTTAATTTTCTTAACGAACGAACACGAACATGACCTTGTTCGTGTTCGTTCGGTTCGTTTACAGCCCTAGTGTCAGGCATATAATGATGATGTGTTTTAGAGATAAGAGAGAGTGGATATGACATTGATAGAAAACGACTAAAATACCCTTTTGAATTAAACTGATTATAGGTGATGTGTTAAAATTCTATTAGATGGGAGAAGTTCTCATGGTTCTCGTAACTGGTAGTGGTCCTTCCTTGAACCAAATCCTATATAGGGGAAGGTTCATTTAAGAAGAAATTTTATGTGAGAAGAAAAAGAAGAAAGTGATAATGGTAAAACATTAAATAGTTTATAACTCCTCTCATTAATTATGTTATCTCTCATTAATTAAAAATATTATATCCTACACATTTCAAAATTTATCCTACATATACCTTATACTTATCGGAATTTACACTACACACATGTAAACTTACCCTACACATTTCAAAATTTATCCTACACATGTCGAAAATTGGCTTTCACCATAAATTATTTTATCTTGAAAAAGTATATTAAAAATGAGTTACAAGTTTAATTAATTAGCTAATTAATGACAATTATATATTTACCTATATGCCCTTTTTCATAATATTAAATACACACATTAAATGAAGTAAATGGAGAATTTCTGTTGGTTTAAAAGTTAATCTCTTTATTCTTACAAAAATTTTCTTCTTATTTGAACTCTCCACATCCTATCTATTATATATATATATATATGGGAATGTTCATTTGAAAAGAAATTTAATGTGAAAAGAAAAAGAAGAAATAACATAATGGTAAAACATTATATTGTTTATAACTCCTCTCATTAATTATGTTATTTCTCATTAATAAACCAAAAATATTTTATCCTACACATTTCAAAATTTATCCTACATATGTCTTACATTTACCAGAATTTACCCTACACACATGTAAATTTACCCTACACATTTCAAAATTTATCCTACACATACTAAAATTTATCTTACACATGTCGAAAATTGTCTTTCACCATAAATTATTTTATCTTGAAAGAGTATATAAAAATGAGTTACAAGTTTAATTAATTAGCTAGTTAATGACAATTATAGATTTACCTATATGTCATTTTTCATAATATTTAATACACACATTAAATGAAGTAAATGGAGAATTTCTATTGGTTTAAAAGTTATTTTTTTTATTGTTACAAAATTTTTCTTCTCATTTGAACTTTCTACTATATATATATATATATATATATATATATATATATATACACATATATATATATATGTTAAACGGAGTACGGTTAAGATGCCGCTAACCGGGTAAGTAATTAGTATGTTAATATCACCAAGTTAGAATTAAAGTTTCCTCTTGCCTAGATAAACTCAACATGCTCAAGAATGTTCGCGAACACGTGGTGGAAGAAATGGTGGACTATATTCGCGTGTGCGTGAGGAAGAAAACAGCAGTAGACATTGGAATGATGGGGTTTGCTTTCTCACTGAACCAGCTTGCAAAATCATGTTTCTCACAGAACATGACTAACTATGAACCCGATGATATCAGGAGGTGAACCAGCTTGCGAATTCATGTTTCTCACAACACATGACTTGCTATGAACCCGATGATATCAGGAGGTTCCAGGAGGTTGTGGAGACTGCTATGGAGATGATGGGGAAGTTTAATATAGTGGACATGTTTCCGGTTTTGAAACCGTTTGATCCGCAGAATGTAAGGAGGCGAGCGAAGCAGGCGTCTGTCAGGTTGGAGGAAATGGTTGGAGGAAATGGTTGAAGCTTTTCTAAATGAGAGGGTTAAACATCGAGATTCGGATCTGCCTAGGTTTGATGATGTGTTGGATTCAATGTTGGATCATAGTGAGGAGAATGAAGATGAGTTCAGTCTTAAACACATCAAGACTTTACTTATGGTACAACCTACTGACCCTTTTTTATTTCATTTCCTCCCTATTTTATCATATTAGTAAATATATAACCAGTCTTAAGGTGGGGCATTAAACGATGCTAAGTAGAAAACGAATGCTGACTAAAACTAGGAAAACGTGTAAAATAAAAACCTGATTTTCTACACCAACTGGTGACTTAAAACGTAGACGAAGCCGAATTTATAACATGTATTAGAAAGTCGAGAGGGTAAAAAAAATTGAAGGGACAAATCTGACCATCAAACAACATGTTAAGTAGCGAACGAACGACGATCAAATCTGGAAAATAGCGTAAAATGAAAACTAATAAAAAACGATACATTTAGCTATTGTTGCCATTTTTAAAAATCTGATGTTTTGTACAAAAATTTAAAACCCTGAAGTTTATTATGAAAAAAAATGTACTATTCCAACCTTGTTATGAATTAATATATAGAGAGTAAATCCTATATATTTTTTTTTTTGGATTTCTAGATGGTTTAGAGCATACCAAGTATTAGGCTTTTCTTTTAACTATTTGCACAAATAGGTGGGGAAATCATGCAAAAGCTAACACTGGATTTCTATTTGTACAATTAGTTTCAAAAAGTTCCTAAAAACACTTCATAATTCTCCAAAACGCCTAGAAATAAAAAAAAACCTAATAATCATGTCATTTATAGAGACATTATCCACCATACGTTACATACTTACATTAATATATATTACATATCATGAAACATTATCAAGGAATATTTATACAAAAAGCTAATTATGGAAAGTACGTAATATATAACTGAGCTGAAGTGCTAGTAGCAGCAACGGACACGATTGCAAGCTCGACAACATGGATAATGTCTGAACTGTTACTTAACCCTCACATGTTATTAAAAGTCTGCGAAGAAGTGAGCCATATAGTGGGAGAAGAGGGAACTATTGAAGAAGCGAAAACCCTTGAGTTGCCCTACTTGCATGGTGTCATCAAAGAAACATTGCGACTTCACGCAGGGTCACCCTTATTGGGGCCTCACGTTACTCAAACCGAAGTCCAAATCGGCAACTATGTTGTGCCAAAAAACACACGACTTGTGGCGAATGCATGGGCCATTGCATGGGACGAGAGATATTGGGAAAACCCGAGAGTGTTTATGCCAGAAAGATTTTTAGAAAATAAGGTTGACTTTAAGGGGCAACATTTTGAGTTCATACCATTTGGTTCGGGTAGAAGGAAGTGCCCAGGTATGCCTATGGCTGAGAGGATGTTGAGTTTGATTGTGGCCGCATTTGTGTATCATTTTGATTGGGATGCTAAAGAAGAAGTGAACATGGATGACAAGTTTGGCCTTGCATTGCTTAAGGCAACACCACTTGTTGTTACCCCTCAAGCGGTCACTAAGTAAGTTGCATTCGACATACAAGACTATAGCCTACTCCATTTGTTAATCTTCTTTTACTAATGGTTGTTAGTTATTTGAATGTTTCTTTTGTTTATGTTGTCGTATGCTGCCATATATATATATATATATATATATGGTCTTTTGAGTATTGAATAAATATCGAGCATTTCACCGACAGCTCTCTCATGGCGAATTTCCTTCATTTTGTGTTAAAATGAATACAGGTTCATTTAATTGTACTTATAAGTTGTTATTTATTGTTATAGTTGGTTATAATCTGGTTGGGTGAGAGTTGTGCAGGTTTATGAAAGCAGAGGGGTCCTAATGGAATGTAAGAGAGTTGAAGGGTTGTAGTGAAATGTTACAATGGTTGCCTTGATAAAGTGGAAAGCTAGAGGTGCAGAGTGTAACTTGGTAAAGCTGCTGGTATATAAGGCATTAGGGAGACTTTTGGCGTAATACACACACTTCTCACTAGACTTGTTTCTCTCTCTAGTTCATCTTTGTTAGAGATCTTGTTGATCTCATCTTGAAGATCTGGTTGAAGATCTTTGTATTTTGTATTAGTTTAGTACTAGATCAACTGATATTAGCCAGCCAAAGCGCTTACCTTTCATCAAAGGGGCCGTAATCAGCCTCAAGATTTGAGATTTGTTACAGATCTTACATTTGTGAGATCTAGGGTTTTGCTGGGAGATTTTCAGGTTGGTTAATCAATAAGGTTTTTCGTCGCCATTTTGTCGCTATAGCGTTTGTTGTTGTTTGTTATGGTTCATATTACAAATTTCCACATGGTATCAGAGCTATAAGCTCTTGATCCGATTCTTCCGCTGTAATTTCTGATCTCTTTGTTTGTGTTTTAGGGTTTTCTCGTCTTAAGACCTGTGCTTGGAGTTCTAGGGTTTATAAAATCAGATCTGTTCTTGTTGTTGATTTCTGGAAGGCCTGTGTTGGTCTTTGTAACCTCTGTTAGCTGCAAAGCAAACTAACCAGGTTTATTGGTGAGTTTTTTGTCTTCTGATATGTTTCTGTAACCCTAGAAGGTTATAGAATATATTTGCTCTAAGGAGGGAGTTAAACGCTCTTGTAAGCATGTTCTAATTTCTTCTCTCCTTTTATTTTTTGATTGTTGATATTGTTAGTTGTTGATGCCGGGGTAGTGAGGACCGGCTCATTGTTGTTCTTGGTGCTTGTTTGATATTCTTACCAGTGATTGCTGTATTGTTTGTTCTTTGATATTGTTGTCTTTTTTTTTTTGCTAAAGTATAGTCTGTTGTCGTCCTGTCTAGTTAATTGTAGCATTGGCTCCTGAGTAAAGACCTGTCCAGACACTATAAGTGATGAACCTGGAATCTGGGCCCTAACTCAGCTTCGCCTTAGGGTTTGTGTTTCTTTCATTGGTAATTAGTCTTGTTATACAGTGTTTGTTTTTTGTGTGCAAATTTGTGTTAATATGGATGATGTTGCTGGTACTTCTACTACTTTTATAAGTAAACTTGATATAGGTGATCCTCTCTTTCTACATCCTAGTGACTCAAGTAATCTTACCATTGTTAATATCAAACTTAAAGGTTCTGAAAACTATAGGGTTTGGTCTAGTGCTATGAAGTTGGCTTTAGAAGCAAAAAATAAATTTGGGTTCATAGATGGTAAATGTAAAAAAATCTACTGATAATCCTGTGTTAAGTAATCAACGGGATAGGTGCAACTCGGTTGTATTGACTTGGTTGCTGAATTCTGTGTCTGGGGAGTTGTATTTGGGTCAAGTTTTTTCTAAACTTGCTTCTGAGGTTTGGGTAGATCTGAAAGAAACTTATGACAAGGTAGATGACTCATGTTTATGATTTGTATAAGAAAATTAACTGTATCTCTCAAAATGGGAGATTTGTTTCTGAATATTATCATAAACTAAATACCATGTGGAAACAGTTTTATTCCATGGTTCAGTTACCTACATGTTCTTGTGATGCTGCAAAGGATTATAATGATTTTTCAACTCTTATTAAGCTAATGCAATTTCTTATGGACTTGGATGATATATACCAGCCTGTAAGAACAAACTTATTCACAAGAGAACCATCGCCTACTGTCAAAGTTGCTTTTTCTGTTATATCTAGAGAGGAGTCTCATAGGAATACTAGTGGTAGCTCAAAGGGTCAAAATGTCTCATTTGTTTCTAAGTCAAATCAACAGTATGTCCCTAAGAAGAAGACCTTTAGAGGACCTAATTAAAATCTTAAATGTACAAATTGTAATATGCTTGGTCACATTGTTGACAGATGTTTTGAATTAGTAGGTTATCCCCCAGGGTTTAAAAAAAGGGTTGGTCAGGTTGGGAAAAATGTGTCAACTAATAGTAAATCAAATTTGTCTTTTGGTTCTTCTGTGTCCTCTTTCTCTTCTGAACAGATTGCAAAACTATTAAGTCTTATAGGTGAAAAAACCAGTCCTGATCCTTAAAGTTCCAATAAGGTAGGTAAGTCTAATTGTGTGTATGATGTCAATGGTGGGTTTGTCTGTTGTTCCAGTAGTATAAACTTTGGTTTTGATTATAATTTGATAGTTTATTCGGGTGCTAATCAACACATGGTTAAAACTGATAAAGACATGTTTAATAATATGATGTATCTGAGTTTGATTTAAAAGATTCACATCCAAATGGTACTAGTGCTAAAGTATCTAAAATTGGTAATATTAAGTTGGCTAATGGTGTCATTTTAAATGATGTGTTTTTTGTTCCTTATTATGGTGTTAATTTGTTGTTTGTGTTCAAATTATCCAAATATAATCAAATTACTGTAGTATTTAATGAGAATAAGTATTCATTATAGGATTCGAAGTCAAAGAAAGTCCTGGTGACTAGTAATCAGGACAATGGGCTGTATTTTGTTAATAAGAGTGGTACTTCTATTAATTTATGTTTTAATAGCTTAAGTAGTAGTAGTAGTAGTCTTTGACATAGTAGGTTAGGACTGTAACATCCGTCAAAAACGGATTTACCAAACCCGCTCCGTTTATCAACCGAACAATCAGTTAAAATTTTCGTTGCGAATTTAATGCCCATAATAATTTTAAACGATACATAATCAATTATTATACGGGAATATATAATTAGTTTTTGAAAAACTGTCAAAAATAAGAAAATAAAAATATTTTGGTTCTGCCGGGTTTCGAACCCGGGTCAGTACCGGTCATCAAACGACTTAACACCCTACACTTGAACCACTGCGCCACGGATGTTACTTGTTTAATGTTGGGATCATTTAATTCATATCTTGACTTTCCGAATTCAAAACCGGCGCCCAAAAGTTCAGTCGTCGGAAATCCCGGCAATCTCGCGAGTTTTAACAACAATTTCCGTTATAACGTAAACATTTACTAAGACATCGGTTATAACTGATGTCTGAGTCCGCGACCAAAGTTATAACCTCCGGAGAAATTCAAACCAATGAATCCAGTTGGAAATCGGGCCAAATACATCGACGATTTGCCCTATAAAAACCACCTCGAACCTCTGCAAACATTTTCGCTCAAAACCACACCCTTTCTCGGCGAAAACCCACTCGCCGGAATTCTTCTGTTTGTCGCCGGAAAACCGGGTTCTCCATTTCCGAGCCTTATTGAACCCCCTAAGCTTATATCGAAGTCACCCATACCTTTTTCAAACCTTCTGAAGGCTCGCTGCTGCAAGACACACGTCACCGGAAGTGATTGCTGTCGCCGGAGTTCTGCCGGAAAACAGAGGAGTCCAGTCGGTATACCTCTTCGCCTAATTTCTTTTTCTTTTCACTTATATCTCACCGTAATGAACTGAAACACGCTAAGAAACCGATTAAAACATTGAACCAGTCAGTTATCGATTCTGGTTAAAAATCAACGAAGAAGATGAAGTTCGGTAACTGATAAGTATAATTTAAATCAAGAAATAACTCGGGTTAGACACACAGTCCAGCGGTGGACTGTGTGCACAATAAACACACAAAGGTCTCGAGTTCGAATCCTGTTCCACACACGCTGCGTAAATAAAAATGTTTTTTTTTTGTTAACTGAACCGGATTCATTTTATATATATGTTAAGTATATTAATAATCGGAATAATAACCAAGTTAGACACACAGTCCAGTGGTGGACTGTGTGTATGTTTAATCAAAGCACATGAGTTCGAGTCCGGTCTTCTGCATCGACCCGGATAATTATTAAACTTTTTAAATAAGTCAGAAATGAAGATAATTAATTTGTGTTTAAGTATAACAAAAATCAGTTAAGTTAACAAGTTGTACACACAGTTCAGCGGTGGACTGTGTGTTATCATAACCCACAGGTCCCGGGTTCGAGACCTGTGGAGCGCACTGTCCGAATCAATTAAAATCGTTTTTAAAGATAAAGGATTTTCTGTTTAACATAATTAATATATATATATAATTAAAAACAGATATATGACGGGTTAGACACGTAGCTCAGTTGGTAGAGCTGCGTGCACGCGTACGGGAGGTCTCGGGTTCGAGCCTCACCCAGCACACTTATATTCGCATTCGAACCGGTCAACGGTCAGTCAACGGTCAAAGTCAAAGTCAACGGTCAGAAAAAGTCAAAATTTTTTTATTATTTTTATTTAATTATTTTAATTAAAAATCAATTAAAGATACTTAAAAATAACATTTTTAAGGTTAGAAAATAGCCTTAAACTCACAAAAATACACCCAACAATCCTACTAAAATAGATTAATAAAATCCGTTTACTTACCGAACCATAATGATATTTATCTAGGTTAATCTCACTCGTGGTTAAAACCACTTCGCGTGCATTCAACATCATCAACCGAACGCACCCACTGTGAGTGAATCTTACAACTCCCCCTTTTAAATTACACGTTTTGGGGTGTGTCATGTGTCATAAAAATAATTAACTCGTTTATTTAAACTTGTGCCATACCATATCATGATCTAAATTTAGATTGTTTATATTGTTGTGATTACTTATTTCATTTTATCAAATTATAAGGAATTCATTCATTAAGCCCATCAGTTCCTCGTGGGAGACGAGTTGAACAACGCGTGCCTCAAAACCAATTCATTATTGTTCATGTGTGTATCATTGAGTTTATATTGTTTGTGGTTGTGTCATTCATATTATCATGTTTATGCAATTCATTCATTAGGCCCATCAGTTCCTCGTGAGAGACGAGTTGAGCAACGCGTGCCTCTAAATGTTCCATTATTGTTCATGTGTGCTTTATTTAATATCTTATGATTGTTGAATAAGTTTACATCTATTTTTACTCATGTTTGGTTGTGCACATATTTCATAATCAATTTAAATAAACTTGTTCAAATGTTTTCCATAGGATTCACTCGCCAACATTATGTTGACCCAAAAACCCTTTTACACATGATACAGGTGAACAGGTTGAAGCGAGGAAAACATAGGAAATGCCTTAGAAGAGAACAAAGAAGCTTAGATTGATAGTTAGAACATGTTGTAATCTTTATTGTAAATTTTCATTAAATTGTATTAATGAATATGAAACGCATAATAAATGTCATGAGCTTTGATGATAACCCAATCATGCCCCGATCACCTTTTCCGCTGCGGGTCGGGGTGTGACAAGGACACCCTGCAAACCAAGTCCTAACTGTTTTAAAAAGTGATTTAGGTGTTAATAAAGTTGTCAGTCATCCTTGTGAAGTATGTCATAGGTCAAAACAAGTTAGAGAACCTTTTCCATTAAGTGATCATAAGACTAAATATGTTGGTGAGTTAATTCACTTAGATGTTTGGGGTCCTTATAAAGTAACTAGTAGAGATGGTTATAAGTATTTTCTAACTGTGGTTGATGATTATTCCAGATCTGTTTGGTGATATTTGTTAAAGAATAAAACAGAAGTTTTTGAAAATATACAAATCTTTTATGAGTTAGTGTTAACTCGGTTCTATAAAAAGATAAAAATGTTTCGAAGTGATAATGGTACTGAATTTGTTAATAATCAAATGAATATGTTTTGTAAAAACAAAGGTATAATTCATCAAACCACCTGTGCATACACACCACAACAGAATGGTGTGGTTGAAAGGAAACATAGGCACCTTTTAAACATGGCCAGGGCACTTATGTTTCAGGGTGGTCCGCCTCTTTGTTTTTTGTCAGACTATATATTAACTGTTGTGTACTTAATTAACAGGTTACCCTCATTTGTGCTATTAGGAAAGAGTCCATATGAACTGATGTTTAAGTTTAAACCCTCTTTACTGCATGTTAGGAATTTTGGGTGTTTGTGCTTCAGTACTGTCTTTGATGATTCTGATAAGTTTTCATTAAGTGCTGAAAAATGTGTTTTGATTGCTCATTCCAATACAAAAAGGGTATAAACTATGGAGTTTGGATAAAAAGGGAGTTTTACTCTAGGGATGTAAAGTTTTATGAAACAGTTTTTCCTTTAAGTCCAAACAATTAAACAACCAAGAAGAAACTGTTTTTGAAAATCTGAATCATCTAAATTTCTTTGACAGTCTTGAAATATTATCACCTACTGTTCCTGTCACTCCCAATGATGAAGAGGGGAATACTGGTTCTTATGAGGTATCTTTTGATGATTAGCAACTAGTCCCCTCTACATCTACCACCACTAATAGTGTTGATATGGGCCAACACTTTGAAACTGAGGTTGAAAGTAGTAGTGGAGGTGGATTTGGCAGGGCAGAGGACACAAGAACCTCTAATGATGAGACAATCCTACTGAGGGATATAGTTTTGGTCTTAGAAAGTCTGGTAGGAATATAGTCTTACCTAAAAGATTTGAGAACTTTGTTATGAATAGTAAAACCAAATATGGAATTGAAAAAGTGGTGAACTATTCTTGTTAATCTGTTAATAATTTGTGTTTTGTTACTTCACTAAATAAAACAATTGAACCCATTAGTTATGAAGAAGCTGTTAATGATCCTAGATGGGTTGCGGCCATGAACAAGGAAATGGAAGCCTTGTTTAGAAATGATGCATGGACATTAACAGATCTCCACCTAATAGGAAACCTATACGGTGTAAGTGGGTCTTTAGGGTCAAATATAAATCTAGTGGTGAAGTAGAAATGTTTAAAGCTAGGTTGGTAGCAAAGGGCTTTAATCAAAGAGAAGGTCATGATTTTGGAGAGACTTTCTCTCCTGTGGTTAAGATGGTGACTGTTAGATGTATAATAACACTTGTTGTTCAAAATAGTTGGCCAATGTACCAACTTGATATTGATAATGCTTTTTTGCATAGTGCAATTACTGAAGATGTATATATGAAATTCTCAGGGCTATTATTCAAAGATGAGACCAAAGTTCGAAAATTGGTTAAATCTTTGTATGGGCTTAAACCTGCCCCTAGAAAATAGAATGAAAAACTGACAAGTGTCCTGATTGAAATTGGTTTTGTGCAAAGTAAATGTGACCATTCATTGTTTATTCTGTGTAAAGAAACTGTATTTGTTGCTTTGCCTGTCTATGTGGACGATATTGTTGTAACTGGTAGTTCTAAGTCTGAAATTGATAAGGTAAAAAAGTTATTAAGTGATAACTTTAAAATTAAAGACTTAGTCATTTTGAAATACTTTCTTGGCATTGAAGTATTGTATGATAAAGGTAGTGTATGTTTAAGTCAGAGAAAATATTGTTTGGAGTTATTAAGTGAGTTTGGATACTTGGGTTGTATATTTGTTGAAGCACCTATTCAGCAAAGTTATGTTGTAACATCTAAAATTGAGAAAAATCAACGGGTTTTAAAGAATATCACTGGTTTTCAAAAGTTAATTGGAAAACCAATATACTTGTCATTGACTAGACCAGATATTAGCTATGTTGTTCAATTTGTAAGCCAGTTTATGCACAGCCCAACGGATGTGCATTTACAAATTGCCCTTAGGTTATTAAGGTACTTGAAGCAGAGTCCTGGTAAACGGTTATGTTTAAGATAGTCTGAGAAGTTGGTTTTATATGGTTATGCAGATTCTGACTGGGCATAGTGTTTGTCCACCATAAAATCGGTTACTGGATTCTGCATTTTCTTGGGAAGTTGCCTTGTTTCCCCGAAAAGTAAGAAACAAAGCACTGTCTCAAGATCAACAGCAAAAGCTGAATACAGAGCTATGGGTTCAGTAACTTGTGAATAAATTTGGTTACAAATCTTTGTAAAGGAATTAAAAGTTGAATGTTTGTTGCCTATTGATCTTCATTGTGACATTCAAGCTGCTATTTCTATAGCAGCTAATCCTGTCTTCCATGAAAGGACTAAACATTTTGAACTTGATTTACATTTTTTGAGAGAAAAGGTTTTGAATGGTGTTATTAGTACTAGAAAGGTTGACTCGAAAAGTCAATTAGCAGATGTGTTTACAATTGGGTCTTGGGATTCAACAACATCAAGATCTGTGTACTAAAATTAGGTTATTGACATGTTTTCACCATTGAATGAAGGGGGGATGCTAAAATGAATAAATGTTCATTCAATTGTACTTATAAGTTGTTATCTATTGTTATAGTTGGTTATAATCTGGTTGGGTGAGAGTTGTGTAGGTTTATGGAAGTTGATGGGTCTTAATGGATGTAAAGAGAGTTGAAGGGTTGTGGTGAAATGTTACAAGGGTTGCGATGATAAAGTGGAAAGCTGGGGTGCAGAGTATATAATGCACCAGGGTTACTGTTGGTGTAATACACACACTTCTCACCAGACTTGTTTCTCTCTCTAGTTCATCTTTGTTAGAGATCTTGTTGATCTCATCTTGAAGATCTGGTTGAAGATCTTTGTATTTTGTATTGGTTTGGGGTTAGATCAACTGATATTTCATCAGTTGATTGTTTTATTGTTATTATATGTTACAAATCTTACATTTGTAAGATCTAGGGTTTGGCTGGGAGATTTTTGGGTTGGTTAATCAATAAAGTTTTTCGTCGCCATTTTGTCGCTATATCATTTGTTGTTGTTTGTTATTTTTCATATTACACGTTTCTACATTTTGCATAGTTTTTTGTTTCATTGGTCATGTCGGCTAACACAAGCGGTATTCCAACGACGTCTGTTCCAATCTTCAAGGTTAAGGGTTACGTGTTTTGGAAGAACACATGAAGATGTTATTGACTGTTTCCAAAAGATGAAATAACGTAGAGGACAATTGCAATATGTTTTTTGATGACGCTCATTGTTTATAATTCTTTTGGACCCCATGAGTAAAAATCCTAGATCCTTCACTGAATTCGACTATAGTTGACTGTGTTACACGAATTTTAATATGCTATAATCTATTAAAGACAACTTTGATCTAAGGCTCTAAATAAAAGTTGCAAATCTGAAGTACATGAATTGTTCTTATTTCTTTCTTTCTTGAGAGTGCCAATCTCTTTCTCAAATCTTTGTAAACACCTGAAAGCACCAAAAATCTTTTATGTTTTCTTCGAAAGACCCAATCTATAAACCGTACCCCCAAATGTTGTCACTTCGTTGTCCAAAGAATAAAATGGTTTTTTGTTATTTTTAATCATACGGTCGGTTATGAGGAGTAAATAATAAGTATATATCAATTGTCTTTGAAATGGAAAATACATGGATCCTTAACAACCCATATGATCCGTAGGTTTCTAAAATATTGAGCCCATATATTTTATAAATAAAACTTTTATAAATTCAAAACACTCATAAAATATTTGAATCTCTTTTATAGCTTCATATCATTTCCTTAAACCCAAACTTCAAATATTATAGCTTGAATCGTAAGATTAAATATATCATACTTATAATATTTAATCATGTAGCCGTTATAATCATTTATATTATATTAGATTAAAATAATATTAATCATATTATATATTAGTTGGTAATTGTTGATGAACCATATTACCCTTATTAATTAATTAGGGTTTCCTTCTGGGTGTATTATATAAGGAGATGATAAGAGAGAGCATTAGGGTTAGACACTTTTACTCATCACATCATCATCATTATCTCCCGACCTCTCTCTCCATAATCAAAACTGAATTCATCCCTAGTTCGGTTATCACCATCATACTCTTACACCCTAAGTAGGAACCAGATCATACTGACAAAGATGTCGAACTCCATGGCTATGTCTCTGACTGGGTTCTCTACTGGCCTGTCTGCTATTACAGGTATTCATTCATGTTTTCCATTATATTTAAACAGAACTGATCAACATGTGGTATCATAGCATATGTTGATAAATCAATTCTGTTTGTTTCCATGAATCTGGAATTAAAATCTAGAAAACAAACTTTATGAAAAACTGATAAAATTTAAGAACAAGAATTTGGATAAAACCTTTAAAATTCACGAATTTTATGTTCTAAAGGGATGTTTAATCACATTCGAAATTATTATTTTTCAGAAATCCTTATTACAGAACTTAAAAGTTCAGATTTCGGATTCAAGATGATATTTTAATTTTTAGGGTTCATCACATGTTCTTATGAAATTTGAAGAAATTCCTATATTTTGGAATAAAATTTGGATTATTGGGTGTTTTTCCTGTATCGATATATTTTATCTACTTAAAGTTATTCTAAATCTGTTATTATTATATATAGATATAACTTTCGAATTAATGAGATAAATCTAATCAACATTAAAATAGAAAACAAATTATCCTATAATCCCTTAATTTTCGAATTTCAAAACTTATCACAACTAACTACCATGATTAGATATTTCGAAGTCTTGGAGGACAAGTTTCAGATGGATCCGAGACCCATTCGTGATACCTCATCTCAGACTAATTCGAGTCTAATCTGAGATGCTCATCTCGGACTAATTCAAGTCTCATCCGAGATGAACATCTCGAACTAATTCAAGCCTGTCTCATCAGAGATCCATCCGAGATGCCCATCTCGAAATAATCAGAGTCTCATCCGAGATGACCATCTCGGACTAAATCGAAACTCATCCGAGATGACCATCTCGGACTATTCGAGTCTCATCCGAGATGCCTGTCTCGGACTAATTCGAGACTCATCTGAGATGCCTGTCTCGGACTAATTCGAGACTCATCCGAGATGCCTATGTCGGACACGCTGTTAAATAAATGGTTTTGTAAATACTTAATTAATCATAATCAAATAACTTTTTCAAAACCAAATAGCTTAACTTGAATGAGCTTCTGATGTATCACTTCTGCCCAAAGGTGATTTGATGCATCTATTTATTGTTCAAGTATTACAAAAGCTATGTTAATTATACATTACAAACGTCAATGTCTTATTTCTAGCCAAAGCTGATCTAATTCATTCATGTCTAGCATACTTAACAAGGGCATAATTAAAGTGATTGTCTCATTTCTGGCCGAAGTTGATTTGTCACAATTACTTTATACACATACTTAGATGATTACACTTCTGGCCAAAGCTGATTTGTCTTCACTTAAGTAGAATTTTCAAACAAGTCTATTATTTTGATATTAGTAATAGACATATCACAACTTCTTCAAATAATGATCCTCACATTAATGATCCTTCATTAATCTTATGATCATATTTTGTCAGCCTTATCTTTATCACCCCATAACATTACTCACTGTAATTTTCTTCTATAAATCAGTGTCTCATCCACTCTAATTCCTAAACCTAATATGTTTTGCTTTACTTAAAGTTTCTATAAGATTAGCTCTTGAGTTAAATCCTTGATTATCCCTGAAGACACGATAATCCTATTGCTCTCTTCTGATAGAAGTGCTACAGAAGCAAAGTAGAGTATGATGAAAAGGATAAGTCGAACATGATGTCTCTTATGATAATCAAGAACTCATTTAACATAACTGCTATCACTAAAGTTATTACAGATTATGTTTTTCGTAAGACTAATATAATTTTATGGAATAATCAGAGGAACTCCTAAGGTGCATGTCTTAATTTCAAATTCTAAACTGTAAGGGTTAAATGGTATCCGTGAATAAATCATAATGTACAATACCATGACCCATAAAATAAAGGGCTTACGCATGGAAATAAGTACATTTTTTTCCTATGCATTACTACTAACTTTTCCACTAGTATAATTTGATGCCTTATAAATCAACTGTAACACTCAAAAGTACCAAAGGAAAATGAGTGTGTTGATAAGCAACATACGTACAGGAAAAGAAATGCCTAAAACTGGAAAATAAGATGTAATTCACCTCACTACCACTAAAACCTAAAAGAGGATACTTCTAAGGTTCATAGACAAAATACAAGCAGTACTTCCAACTCTAAGGTTATTCAAGGGAGAAACTCACTGCCTAATTATGCCATTAGGCATAAGCAAAGAGATTATCCGTAATTCAAAAGAACAGTTGGATAAAATAGGTAGTCGCCTTTTAATGATCTTTAAGTCTGATAATTTTAATATTCCAATTAACACTTGATAAGTTGACTCTAATTCTAAATGTATCCTTAATAGAATTCAACAAATAACTAACATGAGAGTTAGTGACAAAATTAAATGTTAAGGCTATAAGAACCACGAAAAGTTGTCTTCTAATTACCGCTTTATGATACATTACATATTCTGGAAATTAATCAGAATTTAGTATCAATACGAAAACTATATTATGACGTTTGTGAGGTTTGCATAGTCAACATAAAGTCACACTTACCTTAAACTCTCATATTATTTGTTCTCAATATCTGAATAGAAACATTAATAAGATGAAGCCAGATGATACCTTACACTTTCATAACTTTTTTTTATCATGTAAATGAGAATTTGACTAAAGGAAATGAGATCTATAATTTTCATCCATTGTAACCTTAATTCATGAGAAATCATGCCATGGTTAGTGGGTGATTTTTTCATCTAATCTCATTCTAAGTGATTTTAAATCATGATGTTAAAAGCCCTAAAATATTATTTGGTTAAAGAAATAAGTATGGGTCCACTATAAGTTATATTTCATTGACATTTGTGGAACTTATTCAAAATGGAATATTCAGACACAATTCATTTATCATTTAAAGACTATCCACATGTATCTAAATTTGTCTTACATGGCCCATAGTCTTAAAGAGATCTATTCATATATTTACTTAATATGATTTCTATTAAATATGTCCCTAAGCTTCTTATGACATCTGGACATTAAGGAAATCAGGTAAAGTCTAACATATATATGATAGGTTCCTACGTCACGTATATCATTAAAATTTCTCTTGTAGCAATTTTAGAGATATCAAAGATCAGTAGGAGCATTAAGTGTCTTAATTATAACTTGCAAAAGTTGCAAGAGGTGAGGAGTGAAAACTTCACATTACTTCAATTTACACCTCTTGTACAAGACACTGCTCCATTTTGCACTGTTTCATCAAAACTTGTCTCCTTAAAATCTAATGCTACTCTTATAAAAGTTTCACAGTTGCTTAATTGTGGGCATACTTAGATTTCTTAGCTAAACTAATATAATCCTCAACAAGAGAAACTATAACGATTAACGTCATTAATTCGTTTCTCTATTAGAATATGTTGGTGGTTAAATATTGACCTTGTTGAGTTCCTAAAGACTTCTAAGGTCAGTGGGACCAGTAAAGTCTTTATCATGACTTGCAAGGAATACAAGAGGCGGGGGGAGAGAGTCATTAAATTTACTCCGAATTTAACTCCGTTTACACCTCTTGTACATCATACTGCACCAACTCTTACACACTTAGAACCCAGAAAATGATAGCAACCTAACCAAGAGCTAATCCACAAAATTGAAACTTCTAATAAACCCAATAATCAGCTCAAGAGGTCATCTAGGTTTAAAACCTACTAACTTTGATGATTACATAACCTCCCTAACTAATGTTGAAATGGATTTTGGAAAAGTGTACTGATCCTATATCTTCTAATTAAACCATTAGCGTTAATCAATCTTCTCAATGGAATAAAACTGTTTTATACTAAAACTGATTTTATATGTTCGAATAACATTTGGGATTTGATTGAATTACCTAAGAGTGTTCATAATCAAACCAAATCCTATATAAACGTTAAGAAACCAAGATGCATGATTGATTGTCAAAGGTTATACTCAGGAAGAGATAAATTATCAAAAGAATGGTCAAAACGGGTACTTAGAACTATAGACTAGGTCGAATATGACAATTCTACCAAATTCCCGATAGTTATGTTTCTGATACCAATCTGTCACACCCCAACCGATGGCAGAAACATCAGAGTGAGACGAAAATAAATTGCTCGAGACATCATAACACTATTTGTGACAATATTAAATTCAAAGATTCGTTTCATTTCATAAATGTCAATTACAACATAACAACTTCAACAAAAATTACAACATAAAAATCCTAACATTCTAGGTGTGTTTCTATGTCGTCCCTACTAGATTCGTCATATTCAACATCTTTAACCTGCAACATGTTAAAAGTATAGTTCAACACAAAAAGTATTGGCGAGTACACAAGTTTAAGTACATAGTATAAGTATAAAAGAGTTTACTCAAATCCACATGGCAATTGTATACAAGGTAAGCTAGCATGCAATACTAGTTCTCAAACCCAAGTGTCCACAAGAATGAATGTGTCCCTCGTCACACGAAGTAACGAGACTAAAGTATGAATGTAACAAGAATGTATCAGCTTTGAGACTTAACAATACCTCGAGGGGTGGTGTGCTACTCCTATAGCGCTATATATGTTAAGTTGGGGCTAGCTAAGTTAATGACAATAGCATGAATGAATTTAGCATGTACCAAAGCATAACAATAAGCATGTATGAATGATTTAGTGTATAAAGCATGTAGTGTGTGTATTTGTGTGGTTTTGTATGTTAACATGTTACAACCCAAATTGTGTAAAAGGTAAATGGGTCAAGTGTACTCACGGTTTTGCAAGCTTTCACGTGTTACGTCGTGAAGGGTTTGGAGGGTTGGAGGAACACCAACCTATCTTTTGAAAGCCTTGAACCTTTAGATAGAGAGAGCTTTAGAGAGAAGAGAAGAAGTGTTTGAGGTGTGACATGAGAGTGGAAGGAGGTGGGTATTTATAGATGGGGTTAGGGGGTTGTTAGTTGGGTGCATTTAATGCAACAAACACAAAATGGACCAATCAATGGGCAAGAAACCACTTTCTCCAGATTATGTTGTTTTTAGTCCTTGAACTTAGTTTATCTTTCATTTCATGGTAAAACTTGATATTTTTGCATGTTTTCAAGTGTATAATGTATATGTAAGTATATTTTAGGTATCAAGTATGAATGTATGAGTATTTGCACGTATAACAAGTATCGGTTTGTATGTAAACACGTATTTAACAATTAAATGCATGTAAGACAAGTATGTATCAACTATGAATTTTTATTACGATCAAAGTCTCGAATTTCAAGGTTGGCAAAAGAAATACGAATACGATACGAATACGATAAGAATACAAGTTCCCATAAATAGAAATACGATTACACTTTCTAATTAAGGAAAATACGAAAAAGCGAGGCGTTACAAGAAGCCTTATGTAGTTTAAGTCTATACTCGTTTAAATATTACTCACATTGCAACACACTAGATATATCTAGATTAATATGAAGCATTTTATGGAGTATTAAATATCTATAAATGAAACGAGAGACTATAATTTAAAGAAGAAGTGAGAACTCAAACCGGTTGATTACTCTAACTTTGTAATATTCAAAGATGACAAAATGTAATTTCGGGGCATATCCTTATGTTAGCAGACAAAACCTATCTCATGGAGGAATCATAATGAACTGATAATAACAACTTAAGGTATAATGACATAATATGTTGTTGATCACAAAGCAATAGTCACTAAATGTTGTTAAAATTTATCAATGGAATCATAATTTTATTGACTCCATATAAATTATATATTGAAGACTTATTGTGATAAAGTCAACTACCATGTCTCCTTGGACAGTAACAGCTCGAGAGGTGATGCATTAAATTTCGATACACAATTAATTATTCGTTTATGAACGAATTGATTAAACTAAATATTTGTATTGAATACATTCATGATATGCTTAAGGATCCTATAACTGGAAGTCTATCACCCATAACTATTATGTAAGCGCTTATAATAATGACGGGTTTATTGATGACTGTGTACAACTACATATCGTACTATGAATGATTAATTATTAATTTTCCTCATCAGTTTGATTTTTGTATGTCTCTAACATATGTTCTGCCGTTATAATGACATATAGACAAACATACAAATCAAACGTTAGAGGGCTTACTTGCGTATTTTGATCATAATTGTTAGGTTTTAAATTGAGGCTGTAGTATGACTAATGGGGGTCTGAGTCGAATGATGATTCAACGGCTGTATTTCTCTGCTACGGTTCTTGGTTTAAAGCTAAAATGAGTATTAACTCTGATCAGACTAATCTAATACTCATGATAAATGATTACTCGGCTAAGTGGGAGAATGTAAGATTAAATATATCATATTTATAATATTTAATCATGTAGCCATTATAATCATTTATATTATATTAGATCAAAATAATATTAATCCTATTATATATTAGTTGGTAATTGTTGATGGACCATGTTACCATTATTAATTAATTAGGGTTTCCTTCTGGGTGTATATATTAGGAGATGATTAGAAAGATTTAGTGTTAGACACTTTTACTCATAACATCATTATCGCCTCACCTCTCTCTCCATAACCAAAACTGAATTCATCCCTAGTTCGGTTATCACCATCATAATCTTACACCCTAAGGAGGAACCAGATGATACTGACAAAGATGTCGAACTTCATGGCTACGTCTCTGACTGGGTTCTCTGCTGGTCTATCTACCGTCACAGGTATTATATTCATGTTTTCCATTATGTTAAACAGAACTGATCAACATGAATAAACTGATCAACATGAATAAGATATAGTCATCCCTTTATTATTTGTGATTTCATTTGAATATATTTATGTTCTCTTCTTACTTATGAGTTCAACTCCAAGGTCTCGTAAATAATGAATAGTTGTTAGTTAAATACCATCGAATTACTTATGAGTTCAACTCCAAGGTCTCATAAAATAATGACTATTTGTTAGTTAACTACCATTGAAGAGAAAATGAAAGGGTGTAGGCAAGTTGATCTCGTACAATTGACATTTAAGTATTCATTTATGGAAATAAAGTTTGATACATGCGCAAATACGTGAGTTTGATAGCATATGCCATAGTTAATTGACATTTCATTATATGTCATGACTATAGACAGTGATTTTTGTGTAACATGATTATAGACGTATAATACTCATACAAAATTTTAAATAACATATTCATGATTTTATCTTATTAATATTATCATATTTATATGTTTATAGACATATAATCCAATCATTCAGAATTTCAAATAACTTATTCCATGATCTTTAAAATTATCATGATAATAGACGCATAATACACTTATTTAGAATTTAGATAACTTATTCCACGATCTTCTATTTTTAAGAATTGTATGTTTATTTCTTACTTCTCTTATTCATTTGTGATGGTACGTTCAGGAAGAAAAAAATCCAAATCGATTTACATGAGAAATGACAACACTTAGTGTCCGAACAAATGATTGCGTGACACATTTTTCTTTTCAAGTAGTACGACATCAAACTTTTTAATGCACCCATCTACCATTCACATGCATATCGTATTCCAATCTTATTTTCCGAAAACCTACACGATATAGCTATATTATACATTGGAATAACACGTCATGTAAATTAAGTGACTATGGTTTTTTTTTTCTATAATACGCTAATATATATAATTCTCTAACTAGATTGGTATCGTTAGAGTGATGGTGGAAACAATAAAACATGGATTTTTTTTGCATGTCAATGAAGCTTGTGAAGTCATGTTCGTTTTTACTATTTGTGTTAAGAGTTACTAAAAAGATGAAAACATGTAAAGAGCATGTGTAAAGTGTTTTTTCTTTATTTTGTCATATGATGAAGTTCAACTTTAGAATTATATTAACTCGTTTAATTATTTTACAGTTGTTTTTTTATTCGACTATGTTTAGGCCTTAACCATAATTCCTGATTCCACGACTAGAAGTTCCAACATCACTTATGATCATACATTCATGTATGTCATGCCATACGATAGGTGCATTAATGTATGGCATGCCATACGATAAGTGTTTTATGCTAGAAGAAAAATCCAAATCGAGTTTGGTGTGACTTGCCAACACAATTTGTTGTGACAACAAAGATAAACTAATACGTCTTCTCAAGGTGTTACTGATTTTGATGTAATTAAGTGTTTGCAAAAAAAATAAAAACGCTTACTATTATTATACTTAATAAAGTATACCTTTTAAGTTAAATTAACTTGTATTATGTTAGTTTATCATAATTAGTTACTCATTTAAACACCTTATCAAAATATCGTGTAACACATTCATGCATTTGCTATACCATGAGTGTCATATGCAGTGACGGATCTAGAAAATTTTCGTAGGGGTAACGTTTTATAAAAAAAGGGGTAACGAAATAAAAAAACGTCAAAAGAAGGTTAAATTTTTCCAAAATTTACACTACCGTCTGAGCGCCAAGGGGTAGCGGAGGCTATTTGTTGACACGTTTTCAAACCAAATGACACTAAATTGGATACATATAGATGCACTCATCTAACATTCACATGCATATCTTCTTCCAAACCCTGATCAAAATCATCACAAACATGCCAACTTCATCATCTATCTCTCATGCCAACAACAAACACCTACATGATCTAATTGAATCAGCTCGCCCGTTTCTCCGGGAAGACATCGAGTCAGTCGACAAAAACCTACCAACCCTCTTGACCATCTTACGTTCAGCCGGTGCAGGCGAGTGCTGGCACCGGTTAGGAACCTTCTCTGACCACCTCTACCACGTCTACCGCATCCTCAAGCTCTGGAAGGCACCCGATTCCGTTTGTCTTTTCGGTCTTTTCCATTCGGTTTACTCCAACTCCTATCACAATCTTGCAATCTTTGACCCGGTTACAGACCGGGAAACTGTCCGTAAACATGTCGGTCCTGTCGCAGAGAGTTTAATTCACTTGTTCTGCATTGTACCTCGCCACACTCTCATTCATGATGATCTTATGTTTCGATACACTGATTCTGAGCTCCGGGAACACCTCCAAGCTTCTGAACATTCGCTGAAATGTTCATCGAAAAGCGGTGTGCGAAACAAAGACAATTGGAGGAAGAAGATTCAAGATATTGTTCCGGCCACCGGGATTGAAGTGAAACACATCAGAACCAGCGAACCGGTGATCCTTCCGAGAAGGGTGCTAGCTGTTTTTCTCCTCATGACCATAGCAGACTTTGGCGACCAGTATTATGGTTATCAAGACGAGTTATACGATAACAGATAACATTGACGGACGTTTAGAGTTTACCGGAAACACCAACTTTGACGTGTTATGGCCCGGAAACGGAAAGCCGGGACTGTGGATGAATCTGATATCGAAGATGGCAGCTATATACACTTTGTTGGTGCGAGAAGAAGAAATGTTCATGCGAGAACAACAACCCGACCGCCACGAAAACGGGTTCGAAGATCTCGAGCTAGTGATTCCCCCGGTTTTTCGACCGGTGCACCAAGATTCTTGACCCGAGTGAGCAGATAGTGGCTAGAGACTTGTACTGGGAGGCTGTTTATGAGCATGGGTTGAATAAAGAGAAGGGTGAAGAGTTGTTGATCAAGTGTATTGAGAAGAACCCATTTGTGGGGGAACCACATGTGTTGTTGAGCCAGTTTTATGTGAGCAGAGGGAGGTTTGAGGAGGGTGAAAGAGAGTGTGAGAAGGGGTTGGGTCTGTTGTTGGAGTGGGGGTGTCCATGGGACAAAAGGGTGTCATGGGAAGGGTGGGTTGCTTGGAGTAGGGTTCTGTTGAGCAAAGCTAAAGAGAGATCTTGGCCACATACTTCATGGGGGATCATTAGTTTGGGTCTTGTTAAGTAGATTCTAATGCTTTTTTTTTATGTTGTTTTGTCACCAAAGGTTTGTACTTTGGTTAGCATAATTGCGAATAAAAGTTTTAACCATTAGATTTTATATAAACATTGTGTTTCAAACTTTAGAATGATATAATCAATTTCACTTTATATATGTTTTTGATGATTAAGATATAAAGTGAAGAGCTCAAAGTCGGCTGAAATGGCCCTAACTTTGCTTTAATGTAAGCTAGCAATACTTTGATGGCATATAGATATATTACTGATTTACAAAAACTTATTTGGAGGGTATAAAGTTGATCATGATTCGGTTTTAACGGGCTTTAGGCCAAATCATGAGCAAAACGTTGGTAACAATTTTTAATCATCAAAGACTAGACCAAACTTTAGCAATTGAAACCAACTGAATCAAACCATTATAGACGGTTGGGTTTCACAATTTGGGGTTACCCGTTAAAGGAGGCAGTAGCGGGATGGTCTGTCTCCTAACACGGTTGAACATTTATAAGCCGACCCACAGAAAATTTTGGAAAAATCCGAAAATTATAAAGTAAAGAAAGCAAAATCAAACCCATGACAGATTCAGATAGTTCGACAAGCTTAGACCTAACCAAACCATGAACACCGCTACACAAGGCCATTGAAAGTTTCATGTTTGGACCAGATTTTGGATCTGGAGTGAGAAACAAAGTCCATAGCAAAAAACTAATCAAACAAAATGTCTATTGAAACAAAAAGGAAACACTAGAACATTTTATAGTCCGAACAGCAAGATGAATAAATATTCGGTTATACAAAGAGGTGACACTTGCCAAGTTTGTTTTGGATTTAATCATCATCTTCTCGCATATCAGATTTCCTCTTAGCTTGCGCAGCCAAACGCACATCTCTTTCCCGTTCAAATTGACGATAATCGGCACGCTCCAAGAAAGAAACTTTATCTAGATACTGATTTCCACTCTTCTTGTAAGTTTCAAGCTCTTCATCCAAACGGTTTTCTTCCTTGAACTCGCCCCAATCTTTTTTCGTCTTATCAAGAACACTTAGTTTTGGTTTCTTTTTAATTTGCTCAAGAATTGCATCAACTGCAGAAGGTGCACCGCTTTTATCTTTTTCTAATGCTTCTGACATATTGGCGTCAACTAGCTTTTTAACTTCAATGGATTCGCCTGCAAAGTCTCTCACTTCCCTCACCTACAAAATCAATGATAAAAAAAAAGTTAAACTACGTTCAAGATTTAAATATGAGTAAAATGCCATTTCGTCCCTGAGGTTTGACCAGTTTTGCGAATTTCGTCCAAAGGTTTGTTTTTCTCATCTAGATCCAAAAGGTTTGAAATCTTGCCATTTTCATCCGGCTCGTTAACTACATCTATTTTTCTCCGTTAAGGCAGGGATATTTTTATCTTTTTTGTTAAATTAAAGGGCAATTCGGTCTTTTTCACTTTATGTACAAGCATTCAGCATAATGTACAAGTATTCAAAAAAGATGAAAATACTCTTTAAGTTAACAAAAAAAAGATGAAAATGCCCCTGCCTTGACTGAGAAAAATGGAAGGAGTTAATGAGCCGGATGAAAATGACAAGGTTTCAAACCTTTTGGATCCAGATGAGGAAAAACAAACCTTTGAACGGAAGTCGCAAAACTGGCCAAACCTCAAGACGAAAATGGCATTTTACTCTTTAAAAAATTTAAACTACCATCTGAAAGACTGAACCAGCAAGAAAATTACCTCGATTTTTCCTCTTCCTGCAAGAGCAGCCATATTAGCGGCATCCTTGGCGGCAGAGAGGGCGGCTGCTGCAACCTTTAAGGCGTCTTCACCGACACGGCTTGTTCTATCTATGGGTTTTGAATCGGTACCGGTTGGGTGGGTGAACTTGTCTTTGGACCGAGTCCAAGAACTGTCATCCAACTCTAATGAAGATGAATAAATGAATACGTTGGGTCGGAAATAGTTTCGTTATAATATATGTAAAGGAAGACTTACGGAAGCTGAAGGTTTTGAGGAGGTTTAGATGACTTTCCTTTTAGATTTGTGGTTGACTTTTTGAGAAGAGAATTCAGCTTATCTCTGGAAATTCCTTTGTCCATCCGCTGCCATACAGCATCCACTCTAGTGTTTTTGTCTGGGATAGTGGAATAAGATTTTAACCAAATAAAAAGTTGAATCATTGGAAATAAACATAGTTACATAGGTGAGACAAAAAGATATCTTGTAGAACAGAAAGCAAATTTATGAAGGCATTGCCTAGGCAACAAGCTGACTCATGTCAAGATTGATGATCCACTAGAACAAACACACCATTTGTACTTGAAAAGAACAGATAACTGAATATAACATACTAACTTTAAACTTTCAAAACCTAAATTTCTATTTAGAGGGTTTAACCACTGGATCCAATTTGAGTTATTCATTTACTCTTCATCACAATGAGCTACACACAATAGTTTGTATGAGCTCCCTGTATGTATTTGTGAATCGGTCGAAAAGAAAATTGATGGAAGAAAGGGATGAACCAGACAGAACTCCACCAAGTTGGTAGAGCTGAGATGAACAAGGAGTGAATGGGTCATTCGGGCATAACCGCCTAATGAAGTGAAAACTCTGATTTAACCTACAGGTGATTGTCATACGAATCGAGAGTCATCAAAACTTATCAAAAGATCTCTTGACGATCAGCATTCATGCAGGGGTGACACCAATTTTTCTTTTGAGACAGCAAAACAGTTGATTACATCAAAAGCTTAAACTTGTGCATATGCTTATGTTGGTAGTGCAGCTGTTTTTTTTTAACGGAAATCTAATCTACTCCTAATTCTACACCATTACTTGAACCCTCTATCTCTTGGATACTGTCATTCTGCTAGGCCAAAGGCCCTTTGGTGTACAGCTGCTGTTGAATGCTTAAACAGTCACGTGCACTCATTCCATTTTTCTCCAAGTCATCTTACATTTATCATACAAAAGAATGTCATTGTGGCATTTCATCGAATACTTGGCGTGCAAACTCACAGACAAGAAAAAAAAACATGGAGAAAAATGTAACACCAAATAAATTTAATCATTAATTCTTTTTAACCATCTTCTCTAAAGTATCTTCTATCACAAAGGTCATATATTTCGAGCCCTAACCTAATTCTATAACAAAGATCATCAAAAACAGTGAAACCCAATATACAATTACGACAAACAAAGCATTGAACATACCTGTGGTAGGCTGCGGCTGTTGATCTCCGGAAGAACTAACGGCCGTGATCTTATCTTGTTCACTCATTGTTTTGAGAGTTTGAACAAAAATTGGAACCGGAAGAAGGTCGTTCGTCGTCGGATTCTTCAAAATTTCAAATTCGTTCGGGTATCTGATTGTGAATTGGATCTTTTGTGTGGTGATGTTTGAAGAGTTGCGAACAGTAAGTAGAGAATTTGAATGTGGGTGCAGAGAAGTTGAGGGTTTCAGAAGTAGCTGTCAGTGAGGCTGACAATGGCTTCAAACCTAATATATGTAAGCATATCCATAATAAAATAAAGAAAATATAATATGTATTTGTTAGGAAAAATCACCAAAATTAGGAATAGACAAGTTGATTCACGTTTTTGTTAAAAATTGGTATTGATAGCATTCATAATTTGTACGCTAAATTTTGTGAATCAACTTTTTATATTATGAAAAGTGATTATACGTGGTTAGAAATGGTTGTGAATAAATAAGATAGACACTGTTCACCCTCTATAATTTTTTAATATATTTTAAAAGTGTTTGTGAATGAAGGAGAAAGAAAAGATAATGATAAAAGCATAAAATAATATTATTTAATAGAAAAGAGAGAAAATATAGTTGTATTTAGTGAAATTATAGTGTAGAAAAAAATAGAAGGGATGTAAATGCTCTGAATTTTACCCATTTAGAAAAATAGCCATATATAAAAAACAAACAATTAAAAATTGGCAAGAAGGGTGAAATTATTTCAAAAAAAAAACTTTGAAAAGTACAATGTGGTCCATAAAATAAACCAAATAGCTTAACACCTGTAAAGAGTTAAGATTTAGAATGATGTTTAACATGTGTTTTGTTTTGATTGGATTTTTTTTATCCATACTACTTTTCACGAGTTTTTATGGCTGTAAATTATAGTCTTGTTAGCCGAGTGAGCTTATGTGACATTTTCAGATTCATTTATTTTTTATATGTTATTATAGGCTAAAAGTTAGTGTTTATTTTAGTAAAATGAAATGTTCAAAATATCCACTTAATCAAGGTCTATTAAGAAACATGACAAAAAAAATGATCAAGACCCAAATTTCAATTTCAAATTCAAACAACACACATGACTAGAAAATCAATAAAACCTGGAGCCCAAACACACATGACCATAATCAAAGTCAAATGACAAAAATCAAAGGTATTGACATATAATCAAACCAAGAAATTATGAAACAAAATCAGCCATGAAAGACAATATAACCACTGAAATAACAATAATGAACTAAATTCAAATATAATGTGAAGTCATAAGTCATTGATGATAGAGGTGGAAGTAGATAATGACGCTGCAGGGACCATTAGCGCCACGACCATGGTTCATGTCATGTTAGAGCTGATAACTGCATCCATTGAATCGACAAGTGCTTTAGGTTAGAAAAGGAGTGCTTCGGTCTCAATCTATGAGAATGATAAAACTTCCAAGTTAGTTTTAAACATTATATGAACAAACACCCCATTTCATACAATCATCATTACATTAAATTAAAAAAAAACAAACACATTAACCTTTATTATTGTAAGTGTAAACACTTTTACCAATACAAACACAACACAAATTGAATCAATTTTTCAACCACCGGTGCCAATAGTTATATAATAACCACCTTTATGTTATTTTAACATAACCTACCCACTATGCTATTTTTAAATTTTATATTTTAACCTGTAACAAGTATAAAACTCTGAAAACAAGACAATACACTAACACCATCATTATTCCAAAATTACCAAATCCAACAAACCACCAAAATCATATCCGCAACAAACACGACATACATAACATAACATAAAACACCACGGCAGGTTTATAACGTAAATAACTTAACTCGACGCTTTTTAGTTATTAGATTGACGCAACTCGGGTCTCACAAAATCAGCATCCGCAGGCACTGAGATATCAACAGTAGGTCTCAACTCTGCACACACTTTGACCGCATCATGTACCGGATCTTCAAAGAAATTCTTCACAAGTTCCTGGTTCACTGGAGCACCATTGTCTACTGCAACTAAGGCCTGTTGGGTCAGATTGTAGTCGAACCGTGGAGCCCATTTTCTTGACCCTAACCGAGCAGTGGTGGAACAGTTGTCCACCATGAACGAAACACCTCGAGCATGCATGAAAGGGTTCAATGAATCCACGGATTCGATTAAACTTTCGTTGATGATTTCAGAATAAGAGTGCCCTTTCTTCCTCAACACCTCAATCTATGTGGTTTAACAAGAAATCTGACTTTTAGAAAGATTCAATAATTCAAGTTGTAAACGACTAAAGTTATGAATAAAACAGCTCACCTGGGCCATCATTAGTGCCACGTACACGCCTGCTGTGAAAGGATATAATGGGCCCAAATCACCGGCGGGTCGGGTCGCACGAACCCGTTCACCAACTTTCCACATGCGGGTTTGATCAATTTTGCCCATTGGGAACGCTGGCAGACCCTCTTTTTCCTGGATTATAAGCATTCAATCATCATCATCATCATCATCATAATCATATTCTAGCTAATATCTCAAAGATCTATCATCTATAACAAAAAAAACTTCCTATAGTCCGAACACAACAAAATGATATGGGTTGTTTATGTGTTGGCCATGTTCGCATTATTTTAAAAATTAGTACATAAAATGACCAAAACATAAAACTTGAGAAAAAAAGAGACATGTCTTGTGAGATGGATCATTAAACTGATTATCTTATAAGAGAAATCTGTTTAGCAAACTCTAACCTGAACCAACAACCCCTTAAATTTGAATAATGTCGAAAAAACTTACATAAAAGCGGCGACCAGCCAAAACAACGCTCCTGATCTCACTGCCACTGGCCACATCCTCGTAACACTCGTACAAGATTTCCATGCATGGATAATAAGAAGCACTGTATGCAATCAAGAAATCTTTTTTGCCTTCTTCTGAGAGTGACTCATAGACAGCCTTCATACCCTGTTATAAATGATTATTATATTATTATAAAGCGTACACTTTGGCAAATCTGACAAGGGTATATAAGTAAATAAACCAAAAAAGAGTTGGGAACAAAGGTGGAACTAACCTTGGTTGAGATGGTCTTTGATATTACTCCGGTTATGCATTCAACAGTGTTCTTGTAAGCCAGATCTTCAGTCATACCTTGTTCTGTGTACCTTCTAAATAATGATTCCACGATACCATGCACGGCACCGAGTAAAATACCTGAATTTTATCATGGGTAAATAAGCACTGGTGATTGAATTTTATCATGGGCAAATAAGCACTGGTGATATCGGATTCTCTTGAGAAAAATGTTAAGAGGTGGCAAGATGGTGTGTTGGGTCATGCGCTAAACGGGATCTTTTTAAAAAAATATGATTACAATAAAATTTGCAATCATTAGATAAGACAATGTAAAAGGTTGTGTGCATCAAAAATCAAATTTTGAAAAAAAAATCAATCCGTAACCCTTTTAACTTTTTTATATGACTCACTTGAGATTAACTAAAAAGAAAAATACAATCAACTAACAGGTCAGAACCAAATTGAAAATATAAGAGATCTTTTCTTCAGTATGGATTGAAACGGCTTTTATTTAAAAAAAGATTATTAGAATAACAATTGAAATATGTAATCAAAAGGTTGTATGCTTTGAGAAATGGACTTTGGGTGACTTTCAAGTTTCAACCCGATTGGCCCGGTACCCTTTTAGATAATTTTATTATTTAAACTCATTTAGATAACTAAACACCCCAAATCAACCTATTCAAAAAGGTCGCAACAACCAGCTCTGGAGAAATGAAGGATAAAAAGTGAGTATTACCTCTTTCTCCAAATATATCACTTTTATATTCCTGCTCTAGTGTAGTGGCAAACGTAAAAGGTGAACCAAGAGCAACTGACCATCCAAGTGCAACATCGGTGGCTCTACCATCAACATCCTGCAACAAATGATTAATAATCATCAACATCTACAAAAATTTGATAAGGAATACACAAACAGCTGTTGAGTGTTGACCAACCTGATGGACAGCAAAACTAGCATTGATCCCGGCTCCATTGATCTCTTTCCCTTGAACGTATAGTCGTCTAACCGATGGGCCCATTCCTTTGGGACATACAGCAACCACACTGAATTTTTTGGGGAAATCAAGACCGATAGATTGTAAATGACCAAGAAGGAACCCATGTGAAAGTCCAAGAATGCTGTTTGGTTTCATGTGGGAGAAAATTTTCTCATAATTATCAGCCTGCAATAAAAAGAAGTACACCAGAAACATTTAAAAAAAGAAACGATCAATAAACCGATCCACACTTAATTGTTTGGCATTCTTAAGCATTTGATAATATTCATTTATTAGGAGTTTAGAACAACCAACCAACCTGAGCTGAATCAGATATCAATAACAGAACCAAATCGCTATCAGAAATAGTATCATAAATATCTCCAAGAGTCCCATTTTCTTCACTGAAACCAGCAGCACGAGCCTCAGCAAACGAACTCGAACCCTTCCTCAACCCAATCTAGTTTATAAAGCATATAATAAATTCATCAGCAAAAAGAGTACTGTCAGTTAGAGGTGTGCAACAACCGAAACCGGACCAAAATTAACCGAAAGTCGGCTATCGGTTATTTTTTGCACCATCAGTTAACCGAACTGAACCAAACCAATTATATTTTCATATATTTCTAGCTTTTATGCCTACATTATTGATTTAAACTTTCATTTCATGTATTTAAACCTCCATTTTATTTATTTATACCTCCATTTCATGTATTTATACCTTTATTTTGTGTATTTATACCTCCATTTCATTTATTTATACATCCATTACACAAAACAAAAAACTGCAGAATAATAAAATAAAAAAAACACCTTCACTACAATATCAGACTTTGCTTCTGCAAGTGAATCCCTTAAATTCTGAGCTTGTGCAGGACCCTAAACAAAAATCAATAACAATTACAACTTCTAGATTAAATAATCATGCATGAAACATAGTGATATATAAGATCAAAACAATAAAATATACACAAACCTGAGAACCCCAACCAATGACACCAATCTGCTTAATCCCTTTAAATGCATCCGGCAACAGATGAAACAAATCTCTACCTCCTCTCACAATGTACTACATAAAAACCGTCATAATTCGTTTACAAAAATCAGCTACAAAATTATTAAAAAAGAGGTTGTAAATTCTCATTGGAAAATACCTCTTCGTGACCGGCAAGATTGACTTTCTCCTTTTTAAAAACAGAGGTTTCGAAATCGAGAGACACCGGCGACTTGGTGATCGTCGGATATGCAACCATACGAGCTCCCATAGCGGAAACAGAGGTCATGCTGGATGGAAATACGCGAGCGTGGAGCGATTTGAAGGAGGTTTTGGATGAGAGAAAGGTTGTGGAGAAACCTAGGGTTTGGGGGGCGGTTTTGAGTGTCGGAGATGGTGAAGAGGAGGTGGTAGGTGCGACGGAGGAGAAGGTGGTAGCGGCGGCGGTCGTCATCAGTGACAACTCAAGGGTTAAAGAGTGAGAAGTGACTACTGACTAGTGGAGCCCTATTACGTGTCGGACTGTATTGTAAATGTGATACACATACGTTGATGATTATGAAGGACTTAATTACATACATGGTCCCTTTGCTTTACTTATATTGTAAAGTTTGGTCTAAACTTATGCGATATTAACCATGAGGACCATTCTTATAATTTTTTTAAAGTTAGGATCAAACTTTCAATAAGGGGAAATGAGTCTTTGAAATATAATTTTTAAAATATATAAAAAAGCTGGAATTATATATATATATATATATATATATATATATATATATATATATATATATATATATATTAATTCAAACCCTTGAAGAGTAAGCCTTAAACGGTCGCCGAGCATGAGAATATATAAAAATCTCTCATATTAATCAACATTGTATTAATGAAAAATGAAATTAAAGATATATTCAACTTTAGCATATCAATTTGCGTCATTGACGTAAACACATGAAAGTTTTTACGTACCACTTTATGGTTACAAATAGCCGAACAAACATCTTTTTGTGTTTGGACCCACTGATATCATCGGACTAGTTGATATTTTGGTCTTCAGATAAACATGAGGAAAATACGTTTGTGTGGATCTAACAGGGGTTTCCTTTCTTGGCTCTTGTAGGTTTGGGGGTAGTGCTTTCATGATGTTTTAGGCTGCTTTAAAAACTACTTCAGGCAAAGTAACCAAACACGAGAAATCATACCAACACGTGTTTATCTCATCTTCTTTTGATGCTTTTGGTTTCTTACGGCAGAGGTTGTGGAACTAATTAGTTGAGTCTAAAGGTTCATGTTGGTAATGTTATGACTCCGAAATCCATGGATATAGTATTTAAAAGATTTGGTTTTGCTATTAAAAAATGGTAGCGACACAACTTTTAGTCCGTTTACCTTCAATTTCGATGTCATTTTCATTTGGAGAGTCAATGAAAGACATAAAAAAATCAAAGTCTTAAAATTTTTTATCAACTTTGCACTTAAATTTATTTATTACTATAGTCTATAGATGTAAAAGTTTGTTTGGCTATAACATACCCTAAAAAGGATATATACATGTATATGAGTTTCTTTTTCTGAAATGTATAAATATAAATAGTAATCAACGATCCATGAGTTGGTTGGTAAGCTTTTGTTTTTGGGTGGGCCATGTAACGATTATCATACGCAAACGAGTACTAAGAAAACACAAAGGATACTATAAACATTTAAACAAATTATTTGTTACAGAAAGCTTGATTGTTAGAGAAAGTTTGAGTTGCACACGATATGTACAATTTCTACATCAATAAAAAACAATTATATGTACAACTATGAAAGCACCGTTAAATAATTTTTTTTTTTTTTGTGATCCACGATCGAAAATTCAATATGCATCTTTGAATCAAAGATTTTCCAACATGATGTAGCACATTGGTTTAAATTTTGTAAACCTTTTTAAACATGAAAAAAATATAGATGTTAGTTTTGTAAAGTGTTATTGTTTCCTGGGAAATAAAAGGTCATACCTCGTCAATATAACTAAAATGTGTTATAAGCGTATATAAAATAATGTTTGGTTTGTAACTTTGTATTTCTACATTTTTCGTTGAAACTGTTAAAACAATTAGTTAGCTCCATGCGTTGTTGCGGTTCCTTTTCTACAGTTCAACGTTACAAATCATGATTTGGGCATTGAGATTAGCAATAGTTGGTAGCTTGTCATTTGTTAAGTGCCAAATAGTTAACATGCAATATACAAACATAATATTAAGTGTTCAGCATATATAAAATATAGAAATAAGATCATACTAAAAATATAAAACATAAGCGTACAAAGAGGTGTGTGAGCTGACGCATGAATAAAAAAAAGACACTAAAATTTGAAAATAAAAAATAAAAAATGAAGAAAAATCAAAGCAAATTATTGTTTCATGTGAAATAAACCATGTATCATATGCTTGCACAACATGCTTAAAAGTGGTATGACCTCTTCAGTATTTTTTCACAACTCAAAGTTGATTTTCAATATATAATAAATAAAATTTTGTATCATGTATTTACTTATCTTATGCATTAATTTTATTTCACATATTATTTTTTTGTTTAAAAAATATGTAGCTTTGGAGGCTGATGAATATGACATTTGTGATTTGTCAAAATATAAAGACGTTAAGGGTCCACTTTGACGAAATATGGATATAAACAAATACATGACCAAATGTCATTTTTTTAATATCAATGAATATATAATAAGATAGTTACATGATGATTCATTAGTCAAACGTGTTGAAAATATATTTGTTGAACTAAAATGAAAATGTTTTAAGATGAAAACAACATGCATAAACTGATAAACTTGTATGATATGGTGATAACATAACAAAATTATTTTAAATTGCAAGCAATATTGGAGGTATTGTTCCGGATTCTTTATCATTCAACAAAACATGTGATGGGTTAGTCATTTTAAATAGTACATAGATAGAGGTAGTGAAAGGTGCCCATCTTGTGCAGAAAAACACATGTTCCGGACAAAAAAAAACGAAATAATACAAATTAAAGCTATACATAACCAAGAACCATAGCCTTCGTTTGGCCTCTAACTAAAAACCCGTTCGCCTATTTATTTAACTTGTAGCGGTTAAAGTTAATTTGTTTACCGGTTCAATTTGCCTCTAGCACCTTGACAAACGTAAGTAAACGCTTCGGCTTGTGCTTGGCTCACCTCCGGCCACATAGCATAAGATGAATGCTACTTGAAGAATCGGTAAAATACGTTAAGCCTTTTTTTCCAAAAAAAAAGTGAGAGCAATTAACCCTCTATGACCTCCCTTCTATCGCAACCCCACTCAAAGAAATGCATTTGTGAATAAATTATTTAACGATCAATGAATGTAATTTAACCGAACCGATACATAAGACTTAAGTGTACTAGGCCGGTGGTTATGTACCCGTGTTGTTTTATTGGCTTAAAAATTACTCTCTTATACATTTTGACTCACGCTTGTTACACCACTCACGCCCAACCGCTTGTAGGCCTGTTTTGGCGCTGGAAGCTGGTTAGTTTATTTACTCTACTAAGGGTATGTTTGGCAAAAGTAGCTGTTATTGGTAGCTGGAAGCTGGTGGCTGGAAGCTGGTAGCTGTAGTTGTAGCTTTTTAGATATATTTAGGTGTTTGTTAGAGTGGCTGAACCTTTTAATAAAATATATAAAATGACCAAAATGGACATAAAAAAGTTGGTGCATTAAAAAGTTTATTATCTTTAGAGGTTAAAATAGTCATTTTTTTACTAAAAGCTTGTAGCTCCTTCTAAACGCTACTATTAGGAGCGTTTAACCAAAAGCTTCAAGCTCCAAACCTAAAAGTTTCTAGCTCCTTCAACTAAACAAGGCTTTTTATTGAGTTAGAGCTTTTTTCTTAAAAGCTTAAAGCTCCTAAAAACTCCTAAAAGCTTCTAAAAGCTCCTAAAAGCTACATGTCCAACATACCCTAAGTATAGTTTAATATATTTTGAAATACTTTTATTAAAAAAATAAGATCGAACTTAATTGTCACTCAATAATAATGATAACAATTACTTGTGTATATATCATGCCGGTTGCTCTAGAAAAAGTAGCCGATAAGATTTGGCCGGATAAATCACCGGACTTTCCACAATAACAACAAGCAACATGTATCAATGAACAAATATTATCATCAATCAACCGATAACATACACAAAATTATTCAAAACCTCGATAAAACCCTACGAAATCGCCAAACTATCAACATCAACAGAAGCATCCAGAACTAACTCACTGCTAAAAAACACATTTACTAACAAGGAATCTTCGACGTAAACCACTCCATAACATGAATCGGAGCCTTGATCAACTCACTTGCGATTTCAACCAGCACCGTAACGCACAAACAGCACGGGCATATGCATGTCAACAACAATCTGTTTCAGTTAAACGAGCAGAAATTGAGATTCATCAGATCTCAAAATTAAAGTTATGAGCATTGAATCGAACCGATTGGAGGAGTAATTGAGAGAGAATTAGTGAGTGAGGTTAACATACCCGACGATCCAGACGACAACACCGACGATGGAGAGAAGAAGAGAGAGGAAAGCGAAAGGGAGACCGAGTAGGAAGCCCAAAGGTCTGCAATCGCCATCGCCGCAACACATTTTTGGTTGCTCTGTTGGTGTAGTTGATCGGTTTAGGAGTAAAGCGAAAAGGCATTTCAAATTAAGATACGCAATCTCTTTATTCTTTCTTTCTATTGTTTTTTTTTTTTTAAATTATGACAACGGTCCCTCAACTTTTTGTTGGTTTTCAGGTTTTAGTACGGTTGTCTTACGCGTGAAAGTTGAAACTCGCTCGATATTCAACACTCGTTTGATTTTTGGCTCAATTGTATATGAGTCGATTGGTTTGTAACCGAACCAAGTATAGCACAGGTACGCTCGCTCATTTTATTCGATTTATGGTTTTAGTATATTACACTGTAAGTTATTTTTTATACATCAGCTAAGTTCAGCTCAAATGCTGAATAAAGAATAAAAAACACAGGTAACATCACTCTCTCAAATTGATGAGGTCAGCGAACTTTGAAATTTGTATGTTCTTATGGTATTGAACGTAAATAAATTTTGAACCAAACCTAACAAAAATGATTCGAATTGAGCTGCTTTTGAGCAATAACATTTTGCTTAGTTCTGTAAATTGGAATTGAACCGAGTTCGAGTGAGCCATGGTTTAGTTCGATTCGAGTACAACCCTAGGTTTTAAAAAGGTTTCTTATTTTATTTTTAAATTTTGAAACTTTAATATATTATTCATTTATTATCAAAGGATATCTACGCATGAAAGTGACAATAGGATAAGAAAAGTCGACTATGTAATAGAGAAAGAGTACCCTTGATATTTTCCTTCCTATAAACAGTCCTTTTAATGCGAGAGAGATTTTTCTTTTTTTATGTGTTTACAAAAGAAAGAGTAACCTGGATATTGTTTCTGATATAAAGTGTTACTACTTCTCCCTATAAATAGTCCTTTTTATGTAGGATAAAGATATTTATCTTTTTTTGATGTGCTTACATTAAGTATTCCCGCGTATTACATAACACATAAGCATCCCGCATATTACATAACACATAAACATGATACACATGAATCATGATTGCACTCTTGCTCTGGTTGAGGATGGCACTAGATGAGAAACAAAAACCATAAACCATGTGTATACAACTGATGAATCAAAGATTTTACGTTATTTATGAGAGGTTAGTAATTGGGACCCAGATAGCAAAATATGTCTGGTCGATGAAAACAAAAAGAAATTTCTATAAAACAGATAATCTATAGCTCTTAATAGCTGGTTCGTATTACACACTAACATGAAATTGAAATCTAAAAGTTGAATCGGAAAAGATAAAGTAGATACAGAAACTTAACTAAAAAAACTACTAAAATGTTAACATCAAACACCTAAAATTTTTAATTAGAAAACTTAAACTAAAAATCATCAAACTAAAAAAAATAAAAATAGCTAAATTTAATGCTCTGCTCAACCACTCTTTCTTTATTTTCATTTTCAGAACTTTTGTCAAGTAGGTTTTCATCCTCTTATTCTACTCTTATGTATTTTTCCTCAAAGCTGTATGTCTAGTTAGTCATTTTTTCTTCTGTTTTTCAGTATTAGACCTCTTATTCTACTCTTATGTATTTTTCCTCAAAGCTTTATGTCTAGTTAGGCATTTTTTCTTCTTTTTTCAGTATTAGACCATACGGAGCGGAACGTGAAGAGAGGAGGGCAAGCCCCTTCACGCCACCCCGCCTCCTCTTCACCTTGGGGCACCGTTGCCCCTCCATGGAGATTTTCATGGGCGTTGCCCCTTTGTTTGAGAATTTGTTTTTTTTTTCAAAGCCCTTCATGCCCACAACACGACCCTTTCCTTTTTGTGTTGTGGAAGGCAAAGCCCCCAAGGCTTACGTGACAGACCATTACCCTCATGCCTACGATTTCATGTAGCTTTAGACGACATTTGGGGCAAACCTGTATCCTATTAAGATGTATGGTCTTTTTTATTATTATTAATGTTAGCAGGATATGAATGGTGTGGTAGGGGCCTTTCTCCCCCTAGCATCATCATATAGAGCTGATCTTGATACACATTTTAAAATGTTACGCTAAACGAAGACAGTGATTTGGAATATATACTCATCATCTTTCAATCTTTATCACATTGCGTCCTTATCTTATCATAGTATACGCCTTAAGCCCTCAACTTCCAAATGTTATCCAGCTTCAGTACCTTAGCTCACAACTCAGTTTAATCAACATCCTGACATCAACAAACTTATCAAAATACGTCTCACATTTTGCTGATTACCTTTATAACAAATACGTTTGGTATGTTGATGCCATATCATGTAGGATATAAATACATATGCAAGCGCAAGCCTCGGTTATGTTAATGTCAGGGGCGGACCTAGGTGAAACTCAAGGTGGACAGGCGCATCCCTTGAAAAAAAGAATTCCGTGTATTTTTAGGCAAAAAAACCCAACCGCACCCCCTAAAGTATGCTTGAACTACTCATCCACATCCCCAACAAATAATTCCTAGGTCCACCACTTGTTAATATCAAAAGCTGGAAAAAATAATCAGTCTTGAAAGTTTTTAAAAAATTCCACCTACAAGGTCTTATAAAAGAATTCAAGTTGTTTATAAAATTATGGGTAACAAATAAAACATGGAAAAAGAATTCTTAAACGAAGTATTTTATACTCATTCCCAACATCAAAAAAGCAGATAACTTGCTTACTAAAGTTATTTGTGTTTTATTAACTATTTGATATTTTAGTTTGTTCATACTTAAATTTCTTGCAAAACTGAAGAACTAGGTTGTATTTTGGTTCATGACAAATAAATGTCATATGCAGGTGAAGATTAAAAACTATGGTTCATTATACAATGTGGGCAATGGGCATAGATTTTTCACCCGCGTAGGTTTATAGATAAGTTTGCCTTCTAGTCACTATTACCAGTCTTGTATGATTTCCTTCTATTTGCTGTGTTGATGGTTCAACTTGTTCGGTTTGTTTTGCACGTTTATTTAGTCATGTATATCTCGCTAGTATCGATTTTTAAGAAAAACCCAACAACGCTTGAAGAACTATGGAATTAGGCTAAGGTACCAATCAATAATATGATATCATAACATGGACAAGGAGTACAAGGACACAGCCTTAAACGGGTCGATTGAGTAGAGATGTATTATGTACAATGAGATGACATCTCGCCGCAGGTCCGCCACCATTGCATCCAAGTCATCAAAACAGCCACCATTCCAGCTAAGCTTTGCAAGAGAGAATCTACAAAGCAATTCCACAGCTCAAATATCAAGTTCACTTTAGCGTTCAAGAAGGTTAGACCCAATCCGAAAAGCTCAAGACCACAAACAAGCCTTCAAGGCCTAATCTGTGTGATTATAAAGCTCAAGACCCTTGTCTTCAAAATACGTGTTAATTTGGTTTTATCGCTACAAAACAACTGCAAAGAAAGTAAAATTACAAAACATTAAAAATCATCAATAATAAGGGTCTTAAAAATGTTAAGAATCTCACCAACATTGATTTGCATGTGTCAAATTCAACTGTAGTTCTGTATTCTATCTACTTCAAAAGATAATATAATGCAGAGCAATAAACTTAGGCTCTTAAAAGCAGAACACTGTCAAAAAAACATATTTGATCTTGCAGAACCAAGACAATCAAGTGAACAAACAAGATCAATAGCAGGGGCTGCAGGAGTAATACGTAAGACATATTAGATTTGAAAATAAGGGTGTTAGGTCAGCGATTAACAGGCTGAACAATGTGTTTGCAATAATTGCGCAAGTTAGAAGCATTTCTGATTCGTTAGGGCTGTCGATTGACACGGGAAGTTTGACACTGACAGTTTTTTTTGATTGGTCTGAAATAAATAGGAACTGTCGGTTTGCTTAACCTTCCAGTCTGACCCAAATCAGCCAAAACATAAAAATTCGCAAGTAAATGAATTTCCATTTGTGATAAACAAAGTTTTCAACCAACACAAAACTTTACTACATCAATTTAGTACGAGATATAAACATTCCGAAATGTCTTTTAGAAAGAAGACAAGGATTCGGTGTAACGATAAAAACTTGAACTACGATATCTGGTTAAACTATATATCCGTTTAAAACTCCTGTCATGAACATTGTATGTTATAATCTTTTCAAGAGTTTTCAGCACCAGGAATGTATCTTCTTCTTCTTCTTCTTCGTCTCTAACCACATCGATGATTTTGAACCCATAACCGGGACCGTAGATCATGTTTGGGAAAGCAGCGGGAAGCGCATCAAGCTGTAGTTGATACTTGACAAACCAGCCAGACTGATCGCTCAACATCTCATACACATTCAGGCGTAACATACCTTCTTGGATATTCTTGTATGCAATTATATGTAGATGGCCTCTGGATTCTCCCAAGTACATTGTCACCACTTCAGAAGAGATCAAGCCAAGAGGAAAGGGTAACGTCTGCAGCTGTTGATCATCTATTTTGAAGTACCAAGTAATTTCTATTGTCATAAAAAGGAACCAAATAAAGAGCTCCATTCCAATTAACCTGTTACCCTCCTAAATATCTATAACCAGTTACGAACTCAAGGTTAATATTAACTAGGAATCGGTTACTGGTTTACCAGTTATTAATCGGTTCTGTTCCGATTAACAAACCAGTTTCTTTGCTCACCTCTAACTAAGACTCAAATCTCATATCAGTGTAAATTATCTACTTTAAGCTTTAATCATTTTAGAGCACCCGTTGGGGGTCCGTTGGGGTGGTTAGCTCAACCAAACCAAAGCAAGTGGTTCGGCACGTTGGAGGAGGTGGTCCGATAGAGTAGACCGGTTTGGAAGGTGTGGGGACCGGACCACACACTCACAATAGTTTTTTTAGTTTAAAAAGTGGGGTGTGAGACAGAGGTTTGGAATGGTTTAATGTTGGAGGAAAAGGGGTTTGACTTAGAAGTGGTGGTGATGGTGGTTTGTAATGATGTGGCATGCTAACTAGGCGATCTGTTAAATGGACCGGGTTTAACTATTATAGATGCTCTTAGAAACCCACATCCAAACACCCTCTCAATTCAAATCCTCACAAATTACAATCAAACTCTAAATAAATATCATTATATTTATGTAATACATACACATATATAGACACACACAACTACTCAGGGTTGATTAGTTACTTTTACTTTAATGGGGTTATGTTGGTTTTGCGAAACTCGTTTAACTTAGTGTTTCTTTTAAGTACCCTCCTTTACCGTGATCTCTTTATACATTAATAATATGAAATATGAAATAGCGTGTTGTTGGATGCTAATAGTTTCCACCATGGTTTTAACTTTTAAGCTGATTTAGTGTTTATTGAGTAAAATGTTCTTACAGGGAACACCAACTCATGTGGATTGTGGATATAGCTTTGGTCAAAGCTAGTCATCGGATTGACTCCCCTGCCTCCCTCTATCTTTTGTTATATCCAAAACTTCTTCTAAATGTGCCTACTTTTTTTGGTGAAGTTATATTTTTATTTCTTATTCATTGCCTTCTTTCTAGTAAGTTCGCTTTTTGAATCATATGTTGCTGCCTTTCTAATTCATTGTGCAGGTTTGTGTCATCACTGGATCCATCTGCTTTTCTAGCTAGCATACAAGCCGGAGATTTTTATTAGCCGAGAATTATGCTTGTGATTGTATTTCCATATATTCGTAATTGTATTGTTATTAGGTTATGATTATTGTTTCCTTGTTTAGTGCTAGGGTTCAATCCTCATATAAAGGGTTCCTTTGTAAAGATATTATTTATTCAGAAAATACTATACACAACCACTTTTATGGTATCAGAGCCCTAGGTTCTGAATACCCTCTTCCTTTTTTCCCTTTTTTTTTCCGATTGTCTGCTGTTTCGACAACCTCTTTCCTTTGTTTCATAAACCCTAGCACATCTATCCTATGACAGACGATAACAAAAAGGATGACCCCGAGTCATCTTCTTCCGATAAACCCACCAAAAATCTGCACCCGGCCTACTCAGTAACAAACGTGCAGTCCAAGATACGTACCCTCAACGGCGTTAAGGTTACGTATACGTCTTGGATTAAACTTTTCCGGCTCCACGCTGTGGCTTATCAGGTTCTCGATCACATTGATGGATCCGAACCGCCACTAGCCACCGCAGCAGATTACCAATCCTTGAAAGAACTGGATGCTCTCGTTCTCCAATGGATTTACAGCACTGTGTCCGACGACCTCTTGCCCCGGGTTCTTGAAAGCGGCCCTACGGCTCGCCATGCATGGGTGAAGCTCGAAAAAATATACCTGAGCAACAAAAAGGCTCGGGCCGGGGCGCTTGAAACCAAGTTTTGTAACCTCACCTTGTCCACCTGCTCGTCTTTGGACGACTACTGTCAGCGCCTCAAAGATCTCGCGAACCAGCTCAAAGACGTGGACCATCCGGTTACTGAAGAACGTCTTGTGCTTCAACTTGTTCGGGGGCTGCCTGCAGAGTATGACACGACTGCCTCTCTTATCAACGCCAATAATGCAGATTGGGATCTTACTAGGAGTATGTTAGAGGATGAAGTTATTCGACAAGAAGCCCGCCAAAAGACCACACAGTCCGTTCATGTTACAACCTCTCAAAACCAAACCTCCGCAACCAACAACAACCACACCATCCTACTGGATCAAATACCTACAACAACCAACCCTTTTATAACCGATCTGTACGTGGCCGAGGACGTGGTCGGGGGCGTGGTAACCGCGGCCGCGGTTCTGGACGCGGCAACAACCCTTCACCACAAACTTGGGCCCCAAGCAACTTCTCCTACCCTCAATGGGCTTGGTGGAACACTCCACCTTGCCCCTACCCGACCCAACCCGCCTTCCAGCCCCCTGCTCCCCATTCCCAACCCACGGCCCAAAATCAGTCGGCCCACTATACTGCAGCCCATTCGACAAACCTGAACCAAACCGCACCCGCCTACGGCCCAACCCCATACCCTTCCACACCTTACACACCGCAGGCCCACTTCAGTTCCATCCAACCCACTGGTTACAATCCTATGTGTCTATCAGATCTTACTGCAGCCTTCTCCTCGATGCAGCTCTATTATGACCCGAACTCAATTATGGACACGGGAGCAACATCACACGCCACAGATGAACAAGGTATGATCAAAACTCCCGACTCTTTTCCTATTAACAGTAACATATTAGTCGGCAATGGCGCGTCCTTGCCAGTTCAAGGGTCTGGAACGGGCTATTTAACCTTACCCAATCGCACTTACATACTCCCCAGAATCCTTTACTGCCCACAAATCTGTTAAAAAGTTATCTGTTAGACGATTTACTCGTGATAACAGTGTTTCCATTGAATTTGACCCCTTTGGTTTTTCTTTGAAGGACCTTCGAACTGGGCGTCTTCTCTCCCGCCACAATAGCACCGGGGATCTCTATCCTGTCACACCGCCAGAACTCCCACCTCAAGCAACATTCATCACTTCCACATCTCTTCCATGGCATGATCGTTTGGGGCACCCCGGCGCTCAAGTCTTGGATGTTCTTAGTCGTCATTTTAATTTCTCTTGTAATAAGAACAAAACATCTAGTCTTTGTCACTCTTGTCAGCTTTCCAATAGCAAACGTTTACCCTTTTATGCATCTAATTCTTTTACTTTTGCACCATTTGATATCATTCATTGTGACCTTTGGACTTCCCCCGTGTTAAGTAAATCTGGGCATAAATATTATCTTGTTTTGATTGACAACTTTTCACACTTCATTTGGGTATATCCTTTAAAATACAAATCAGAAACTTTTCCAACTTTTGTTAAGTTTCACCGCCTAATTGCCACCCAATTCAACAGAAATATTAAAACCTTCCAATGTGACCTCAGTGGTGAGTTTGACAACAATGCTTTTAAAACCTTTGCCAGCCAGCACGGCTTGTTATTTCGTTTTTCCTGTCCCCAAACTTCTTCCCAAAACGGCCATGCCGAGCGCATGATCTGTCGTCTAAACGACATCATTCGCGCTCTCCTTATCCACTCACACCTTCCACCTAGTTTCTGGGTCGAAGCCCTTCACACCGCCGCTTACCTCCACAATATTCTTCCTACAAAAAGACTTAATTTTTTTACTCCTACCTTTGCCCTCTACCTTCGTCACCCCACATACGACCATCTTCGGGTGTTTGGATGCGCCTGCTATCCGAACACATCCGCAACTCAAACCCACAAACTTCACTCAAGGTCCATCAGGTGCATATTCCTTGGTTACCCACCTGACTTTCGTGGGTACCGGTGCTTTGACCCCACGACCGGGAAAGTCTTTATTTCTCGGCACGTTTCGTTTGATGAAACCGTCTTCCCTCACACCATACCCACACCCACTCCATCATACCGGTTTCTAGACGACATAACCCCTCCCGGATTTACCTTTGCTCCACCCATGGCCTCCAACAACCCCCCACCACCCACGGCTCCCCCTCGGCCCACTACTACTTCACCTTTTCGCTACACTTATACTCGCCGCCCACGACCATCACAAAACCCACCAGCCCCCCAATCGACCCAAACATACCAGGCCCCCATACAGCCCACTACCCAACCGCATCCTACAGTCCCACAGCCACCCACGCATGTTACACAGCCACCTACGGCTGTCCCAAAGCCCACGGTTGTACCACAGCCGCCGACCCAAAACCAATCATCTCAGCCAATGACCACCCGATCCAAAACCGGAAGCCTAAAACCTCCCCTATATTGCCTTAACACCACTACCATCTCTCCCGTCCCTAAAACCTATCACCAGGCCTTCACCGACCCGAACTGGCTGCGCGCCATGCAGGCTGAATTTACTGCTTTACAGGAAAATGAGACGTGGGATTTGGTCCCTAGACCGGTTGATAGACCAGTGATCAGATGCATGTGGCTCTTTTACCACAAGTTTAAATCGGATGGTACATTAGAGAGGTATAAGGCACGATTGGTTGTTAATGGGAAGTCGCAAACTGTGGGCATTGACTGTGAGGACACTTTTAGCCCTATTGTGAAACCTGCCACAATTAGAACAGTATTATCTCTTGCAGTTTCTAAATCATGGCCTATTCATCAATTAGATGTCAAGAACGCTTTCTTAAATGGCCACTTTAACGAGACAGTCTTTATGCACCAACCTCCTGGGTTCATTAATAAACGGTTTCCAGATTTTGTGTGCAGGTTAAAGAAATCTTTATACGGGCTTAAACAGGCACCACGCGCTTGGTACACACGCTTTGCGAATTATATCTTATCCCACGGGTTTAAGAGTAGCGCGTGTGACAATTCCTTGTTCATCTACAGCACCGGCCATGATATAGCATATCTTTTGTTATATGTTGATGATATTGTCCTCACAGCATTCTCTAACAAATTGTTGCATGACATCATTCAAACACTCTCCCGAGAGTTTGCCATGTCTGACCTTGGTGAATTACATCATTTCTTGGGGATCAAGGTCACCCACATGGCTAATGGGTTGTTTTTGGACCAAACACAGTATGCCAAAGAAATTATTAATCGGGCCAATATGACATCTTGTAAGCCTTATGCCACTCCTGTTGACCTATCTTCCAAATTAAGTGCCACAGATGGTCCTTTGTTTCATGATCCCACTCTATACCTTAGCCTTGCGGGAGCCTTACAGTACCTCACTTTCACTAGGCCGGACATATCTTATGCGGTACAGCAGGTCTGCTTGTTTATGCATGAGCCTCATGATCCACATTATGCTTTCATGAAGTGCATTATTAGATACATTCAGGGGACTTTGGCTTATGGTATTCGAATGGTAAAATCCGATACACATTCCTTGGTTGCATACTCGGATGCTGACTGGGGCGGGTGTCCTAATTCCCGTCGATCTACAAGTGGATATTGTGTTTTTCTTGGGAATAATTTACTATCTTGGTCGTCTAAGCGTCAACCTACTGTATCTCGTTCTAGTGCAGAGGCTGAGTACCGCGGGGTCGTCAACGCAGTGGCTGAGGTCACTTGGATTCATAATCTTCTGTTTGAGCTCGTGTCCCCTTTCTCCAGGCTTCGGTCGTATTTTGTGATAATGTTTCAGCAGTATATTTGTCAGATAACCCCGTGCAGCATCAGCGTACAAAACATATCGAAATCGATATACATTTTGTCAGAGAAAAGGTGCGCCTAGGTCATGTTCGGGTCTTACATGTTCCTGCTCCGTATCAATACGCGGATATATTTACGAAGGGTTTGTCTCGACAACTTTTCCAGTCATTTAGATCCAGTTTGACCGTTTGTCCCATGACCGATCAAACTGCGGGGGAGTATTAGCCGAGAATTATGCTTGTGATTGTGTTTCAATATATTCGTAATTGTATTGTTATTAGGTTATGATTATTGTTTCCTTGTTTAGTGCTAGGGTTCAATCCCTATATAAAGGGATCCTTTGTAAACATATTATTAATTCAGAAAATACAATACACAACAACTTTTATTTTATGGTGTCTCCTCAACTTTCACTTAATTCTTTGATGTTTTAGTCTGTTCATTCTTGCAAAAAATGAAGAGCTGTGTGGTTCATAACATACAAAAGTTGTATCAGGTGGAGACCCAGAACTCTAGCAGGTTTGTAAAATTCATATACCATTTGTCTATTGATTTCCCGAACGCTAGTTTCTGCAACAGGATTTATACAGTTTTTTACCTGGTTAGTAGTTCACATTAATGAAGGCATTTTTTTAACAGCAATGTCTAGTTTTTTTTAACCACAACCTGCATCCTGCAAAATTTTTCTTTAACAACAATGCTTTATATGTGCTGCTGACTCCTTTGCCTGCAACTTGAGCCAAGTTATCAGCTCATTAGCAACACTTCAAGCCCAGTTCATTAGCCCACTGTATCAGCTCATTGCCATATTTAACAAGGCACAAAACGATTAATAAATAACAAATAAAACAACTTATAAAAGGTAAATGAATTGAAGAATGTTATCATTATATATTTTAATAATTTAAACCATTGTTGGTTTCTGATCAACTACTTTTGATTATGTTAAAACTTAGGCAAGTCCAACACTGGCAACAACATACTCAACTTCACGGGCTCTTTAAAAGTTCCGCTCAAGTGCAATTTGGCACGTGGTTTATCAAAACACACTGCCCCATAACCAATGCCATCAGTACACAATCCAAACAACACAAAGTAGGAAATTCCCTAAACAAACTTGCACAATACTTGATTTCATATACACAGACTTACACAATACTTGCACAATATTCCATCACATTACAAGTCCTTCTAAGTGGCTAACTCAAGTCTAAAAACTCCCATCACATTACAAGTCGTCGGCCGTTTCGTAACACCCCAAAAACGGGTTTGGTAATCAAACCACGTTAATATTAAAGAGCGGCAAAAGACCGTTAGAGGTAAAAGTGAACCCGTAAACAAAATGACTAGGAAAAAATTAACATAGTTAATAACATGTATATAAATAACAAGACAATGAGTTATAGTCTCATTTATAATTAAAACTAAACTTGAGGGACCAAAGCTGCCAAGAAAGAAAAGTTATTTTATTAAAACAAAAATTAACACATAATACACACACTTAGTGTGTGTATATGTTGATGGGCAGGAGAAGAAACAAGGGGAAACCCTAGTTTCTTCAAAGAATCACCAAATTGAAAGGGGAATTGGACACCAAATCGATGCATGAACGCGTATTATCGATCACCTTGATTTGGGATCATGAGGTATGTCTAAAAACGTGGATTGATGAAAGTTATAAATTTAGACAAGTGGATTACTTGCAAATAAATTGTTGGATGATGATCCAAAGATGAAATTGAGTGTATGTGTATGCTTGATTTCGTTAGACATAAAGAAATTATGCACTAGTTGATGTAAGATTACTTGTTAGTGATTAACAAGTAGATTATAAAGTATGTTTTGATTATATGATGAAATTGATGATATATAAGTGTTTAGGATCATCATACTTGTATCTATGTATAAGATATTCGAACAAATTAGAGGTTTGAATAGATGTTCATACATGGCTTGAAATGGGTTTTGATGGTAAGATGAGATTTATGTTAAACACATGTTAATAGATACTTAAAATCATCATGTGAATGTTTAAGGTATTTGGATAAGTTTAATGTTTGGGTAAATCCCATATATATGATGCAATGGGTTGTTTCATAGTGATGAAACAATCCCAAGTTCTTGTATAAGATTGATAAATTTGATATAAAATCCGTAAGGTGGAATAGTCGTGTTAGATGATGACTAACCTAACCATCTTGCGAACGATAAATGATAGTTTGACGCTTGACAAGCTAGGTGGAGGCCTGGGAAGAAGCGGGTCAAACGGAACAAGTACGCGGAAGAAGGCACAAATAGGAATTCAAGGTAAGTAAAGCTTACAACTTTAAAATAGTATAATTACTTATGTAGTTGGAATAAGCGTTTTGGGTATTCGGAACAAGATTCCGAAATATAAAAGTTCCAATACGGACATATATGGTTGGAATAAATGAAAATGGTATTAAACCATGATTTATGGTAAAAAAGGATAAAACGGTAAATTAGTTTTGTGATGACGACTAAATAAGAAGTTTGAAAAGGATACCATAAGGCATAAGCCATAATGGGTCAAGCGAATTAAGAGATAATTCTTAAATAATATGATCATATAATGTAAAACAAAATGGGTTAAATAGATGAAATGGCAATTAAGTTCCAACTCATATTGACAAGTGGTTATTTAGACCAAACGGGTCAAATGGTGATAGTATCACCATTTGACGATGATGACTAATATTGTTTGTTGAATTTTTGTGTTCTTAGAAAGAACAGAGCATGATATTTGAACGGATCAATGTATGAGCTGAATCAGGTACGTGTAACGGGTTAAAACTCTCAACAAGGACTTAAAGGTCCGATGAGAGTTAAATGAGTCATATATGAATAATGGATTACGTAAGGTAAGATAAATCCAATAATCTAATCCGTAAACATTATGTTCTTAAGAACATAATGATTTTACATAGATTATGGTTAGATGTTCATTTTGGTCAAAACATGTGATGGTAAGTCCTTCATCGTAAAAGAAGAGACTAAGTTGACCAAAACGCCCTCGAATGATGAATTAAGTAAATGACTCTAATATTAGTTTGAAAATGAGTTTTACAATACAATAGACCCCATTGGTAATGTAAAAGTGAAAAGCATAAGCCGTTTCGGCTTAATGTCTAATATTAGATCTTTTCGTAAAAATGTGAAATCGAATGGTAGAATTGAAAATATAGCATTATATACCCAATCCACCACAATTTATAGTTGTGGTGGAATGTAAATAAATATTTTTTATGAAAACAAGAAATAAGTAAGAGGAAATGAGATTTAAGTCTATACGCTTAAATCTCCTACCTGGTCAAAATGAATATACACATAAACCATGAATGAATGCGTAGTCCATAAGAATTAAGAATCTGAGATAAGGATTTCAGATTAAACACGTAGATAAACAAATTTCGGATAATTGGAAGTAGATAGATATCTTAGTGTGAAAACAATAAGATAGATAAGGTTTGGTTGAAATAAGAGTTGGATTACGCTAAAACAATCAAACGGGTCAAATAATATATGAATAAAGGTTTAGTTGATTAAGAAAACTATACGGGTAAAAATAAAGTGCTATTTCATACCGAAAAGGATGCGTAAGTGTATAGTTTCTTTAAAAGGGGTTAAATGGCAAATTGGGCAAAAATGGGAAAATAAGAATATAAACCAGAAATAAATGCTTAAGTCATAGGGAATAAGTATCCGGGTCAAGGATTTCGGGTTAAATATGTAAGAAGACAATTTACGGGCAATTAGAAACAGGTTTCAAGTAAAACGGATTAATATTGAATGATTTATGGAAGTTTCCGTAACTAAACGGCAAACAAGAGAGAATCTGCAACAAGCCACCGTAAGCTACGGTGGTCTACTGTAGCTTACGGTAGGCAGCTGCTGTAATGGTTCAGAAGGTCGGGACCGTAAGACAAAAGGTCTGGGCCGTAAGGCTGGACCGTAAGCTACGGTGGCCAGCCGTAGCTTACGGTGAGGTCAGAAATCAAGATCTTGTTTTTATTGTTTTAAGCCCTTTGGGTTTAATCGATCGTATTATAATTTATCTATAACTAACATATTTCATAAATTATGAAATATAGGTGATGAAGATGAGCACCAGAGGAGGACCAAGCATTACGAAGAACCGAACATGATCAAAGACGAAGCTTCCGCAACTGGTTTTATTGTTTCGAAACAAATCAATGATAACATGTTGAAATGTTTTAATATGTTGAAAAAGTTTTAATAAACTTGAAAATTTAAGTTACGCGAATTCGAAATTATATGTTAAAATGCGAAATTTCTAATGGAAATTCAGCTAGGTAAGATAGGGTCTTACAAGTTGGTAATTAGAGCTCAAGGTTAATGATCAAATGTGTTCGGTTCGAGGCTTGGTCGCATGATCCGGTAAGTTATTATAAATTTAGCGGTCAAACATAGTTAAAGTGTTGTAAATAACGCATAGGGTTATCGTGTGAACTCATGTTACCCCAAATAAAATGATAAAAGACCGATACAACTAGTGAATTACTTGTGTTAACAAGTATTGTAGATAGCCTTATATTATAATAAGGGCGCTTATTAATTTTCATAGTTACTAATCAATGTAAACCTTTTGGTTAAAGGATGCTCGCATCTGAAGATAGCGGGAATCTAATGATCTACCGACGCGATGACAGGATGGTCTGAAGTATGACAAGTAGAGCATACTCGTTAAGGACCTAAATCAAATATGGATACAGAATAAAGGTGAAAGACAATGAAAGCCCATGAGGGAAAATATCACCCAGGTGCACGTTTTAAATTATTGCACGAATAGTAGTATGCGATAGATGAGCAACGAATAACGGTTGCATACAAAAATTAAAGGATTGGAAATCCGAATGGGACACCCATCCAGAATAAAGTTTCTAAGGGGAATTGGGTGGGAATTTTGCGTTATTCACAATTGTGAATAACAAAACAATAAAAGGATTCAGATTTATAAACTTGAATGGGATCGACCATCCAAGTAGAAATTTTAAATAAGATCCTATTGAGGAAAAGTAACGATCACATGGATAAATGTGGTTTATATAAAAATCTAAAAAAAAATCTATATGTTTTGAGATAAGAAAGGTAAAAACTAATAATTGTTAAATAACAATTAAACAAAGTTTTACCAAATAAATCAGAAATATGAACATGAACCGAGGATTTACTTACATGGGAAGTAATGTGTTAGTTATAATAAGGTCATGTGTACCATGTGTTGATCGCTTACTCTGGCCAAGTAAATGATAAATACATGATACCATGAACTTGTTATAGTAAACACATATACATTCAATGTGGCAAATCGAGGTGAATGAGAAAAGTTAAAGATCCTTGGGGTCAAGAAACTTACAAGCGTACTTGTATAAATGGTTTTCGTGAGAACCATAAAAGCGATATACAACGCACATAGAAATAAATGACCCAAGGAAATTCGTGGAATGAGTCATTATGGACAAAAGGGCACGTAAAACCAAAGTATAAATGACCCGCGAGGTCATAGGAACGGAGGTAGTGCCCACACGGAAAATGATCAAAGTCGTTGACTATGATCGTAAAAAAGATAAAAAGGGAAAAGAAAGAATGATGATTATAATCATCATTCATGGTCTGTGAGGCCATCAAGGATGGTCCAGTAAGGAATAAAGTAAGTGATGGATTTCACACGAACAAGTCAAACGGGTCAGATAAAGAATAAAGTTTGATTGTTCAAAAGGATTTCACACAAACAAGTCAAACGGGTCAGATAAAGAATAAAGTTGGACAGTTCATAAGTGATGAATCTAACAAGAACAAGTCAAACGTGTTAAATAAAGAATTAGATTTGATCGCTCATAAGTGATGGACTTCACACGAGCAAGCCAAACAAGTCAAACGAAGTATAGTGATTGAATTTAAAAGTAAATGCAAACCGGGTAACGGGAGCGTTAAAACAAAAGAATAATGAGCCCGGGTAGTGGGACGTGATTAAATATACTTGTACACGCAAACCGAATAATGGGAGCGCGAAATAGTAATGAACCCATAAATTGGGTCATGAATGAATATAAATGAAAACGCAAAGGGAATAATGGGAGCGTTAAAACATTAAATAAAGAACTCGAGTAACGGGTTGTAAAGCGAGATAGGCTTAAATCGGATAACGGTAAACGTGAGACAACCGACGCATAAATGACATATGAAGTCGTAGAGTCGGAAGAGTTGTCCGAGCAAAAATGATCTAGTCATGGACTACGATCACGCAGGCGCGCACGGCTACCAACAAACAGTGTCTGATCTGAATGAATGTTTGGGGAAACATACACAAAATGCTGTGGTTGCCACTAAAGATTGTAGCTATGACCCGGTGGTGACAAGTGGTCAACGCCAGTTGACATTGCGCCAGGTTTAGACGCAAATGATCATCACCCAGTGGAGATGAAACGACTAATAGGTTCGACAAGTGAATATGACTCATAAATGATTCGCGGAGTCATAGAAAAGGTGAAATGTTACAACTTGGATTAAACATGGCATGGGGACCATAATTCAAGTAAAATAAATTAGCCTTCATGGTAAAAGGGAGCCATGATTTGGCAGAAAAAAAAGGGGCAAGGACAACGTAAATAATTTTTCCTTTCACGTACAAAAGAGGTGTATTGACACCAAATATATTTAAAGAACGACACGGGAAAAAAAGATGATCTAAAGGATCACCACGACCTTCGGGTTACGAATAGTGTAATAATTTACAAGGTCAAAATGACCTTGGGATCACGAATTAAGAGGAATGATGCATTAAAAGACATCACCTTAAGAGGCAAAGTAAAAGAAAATTTTCGAAAACGAAAAGGATAGATATAAAATTTAATAGGACGTGATGCAATCACGGTCAATATATATATATATATATATATATACACACATATAGATATATACATACATATATATATACATATGTATATATATGTATATATATATATATATATATATATATAACATGGTAAACGATTACTTTGTGACACGAGCTATGAGACTAGGGTCTCGAAGGGTAGTAAAAGCCTTGCGAAGGCAATATAAATGTACCTAAATTATGAAGTACAAGGTAACCGGTAACTAATAAATCTAACCGACAAGATCGGTCAAGATCAAAATTAAATTCAAAACTTGTTGAATGCGCTTATCAATATAAGATTTGCGTGGAATAAGTATGTTGACAGATACATATGACCGAGTGGACAAATGGCGACTCGACCGAGTAAAGAAATAGGAATACAAGATGAAAGTAACGGTACATGAAGCCTTAAACATGACGGGCGCATGCACCTATGAGCCAAAAAGGCACTCCCATACCTCCCAGGTAAGATTTTTAGAATAACTAAAATCTGAGCAACGCTTAGATAAAAAAATGAAACCAAGTTCATTGGGTTGAACCCAAGAAACGACGTAAGAAAGGTTTCGGGGACGAAACCTCCTTAAGGGGGGTAGATTTGTAACACCCAGAAAACGAGTTTGGTAATCAAACCACGTTAATATTAAAGAGCGGGTAAAAGACCGTTAGAGGTAAAAGTGAACCCGTAAACAAAATGAATAGGAACAAATTAACCTAGTTAATAACATGTATATAAATAACAAGACAATGAGTTATACTCTCATTTATAATTAAAACTAAACTTGAGGGACCAAAGCTGCCAAGAAAGGAAACTTGTTTTATTAAAACAAAAATTAACACAATAATACACACTTAGTTTGTGTATATGTCGATGGGCAGGAGAAGAAACAAGGGGAAACCCTAGTTTCTTCAAAGAATTGCCAAATTGAAAGGGGAATTGGACACCAAATCGATGCATGAACGCGTATTATCGATCACCTTGATTTGGGGATCATGAGGTATGTCAAAAAACTTGGATTGATGAAAGTTATAAATTTAGACAAGTGGATTACTTGCAAATAAATTGTTGGATGATGATCCAAAGATGAAATTGAGTGTATGTGTATGCTTGATTTCGTTAGACATAAAGAAATTATGCACTAGTTGATGTAAGATTACTTGTTAGTGATTAACAAGTAGAATATAAAGTACGTTTTGATTATATGATGAAATTGATGATATATAAGTGTTTAGGATCATCATACTTGTATGTATGTATGTATGTATAAGATATTCGAACAAATTAGATGTTTGAATAGATGTTCATACATGACTTGAAATGGGTTTTGATGGTAAGATGAGATTTATGTTAAACGCATGTTAATAGATGCTTAAAATCATCATGTGAATGTGAATGTTTAAAGTATTTGGCTAAGTTTAATGTTTGGGTAAATCCCATATATATGATGCAATGGGTTGTTTCATAGTGATGAAACAATCCCAAGTTCTTGTATAAGATTGATAAATTTGATATAAAATCCATAAGGTGGAATAGTCGTGTTAGATGATGACTAACCTAACCATCTTGCAAACGATAAATGATAGTTTGACGCTTGATAAGCTAGGTGGAGGCTTGGGAAGAAGCGGGTCAAACGGAACAAGTACGCGGAAGAAGGCATAAATAGGAATTCAAGGTAAGTAAAGCTTACAACTTTAAAATGGTATAATTACTCATGTAGTTGGAATAAGCGTTTTGGGTATTCGGAACAAGATTCCGAAATATAAAAGTTCCAATACGGACAGATATGGTTGGAATAAATGAAAATGGTATTAAACCATGATTTATGGTAAAAAAAAGGGTAAAACGGTAAATTAGTTTTGTGATGACGACTAAATAAGAAGTTTGACTCATATATGAATAATGAATTACCTAAGATAAGGTAAATCCAATAATCTAATCCGTAAACATGATGTTCTTAAGAACATAACGATTTTACATCGATTATGGTTAGATGTTCATTTTGGTCAAACATGTTATGGTAAGTCATTCATCGTAAAAGAAGAGACTAAGTTGACCAAAATGCCCTCGAATGATGAATTAAGTAAATGACTCTAATATTAGTTTGAAAATGAGTTGTAGAATACAATAGACCCCATTGGTAATGTAAAAGTGAAAAGCATAAGCCGTTTCGACTTAATGTCTCATATTAGATATTTTCGTAAAAATGTGAAATCGAATGGTAGAATTGAAAATATAGCATTATATACCCAATCCATTACAATTTATAGTTGTGGTGGAATGTAAATAAATATTTTTTTTATGAAAACAAGAAATAAGTAAGAGGAAATAAGATTTAAGTCTATACACTTAAATCTCTTAACGGATCAAAATGAATATACGCATAAACCATGAATGAATGCATAGTCCATAAGAATTAAGAATCCGAGATAAGGATTTCAGATTAAACACGTAGATAAACAAATTTCAGAAAATTGGAAGTAGATAGATATGTTAGTGTGAAAACAATAAGATAGATAAGGTTTGGTTGAATAAGCGTTGGATTACGCTAAAACAATCAAACGGGTCAAATAATATATAAATAAAGGTTTAGTTGATTAAGAAAATTATAGGGTAAAATAAAGTGTTATTGCATACCGAGAAGGATGCGTAAATGTATAGTTTCTTTAAAAGGGGTTAAAGGGCAAATATGGGAAATTAAGAATATAAACCGGAAAAATGCTTAAGTCATAGGGAATAAGTTTCCGGGTCAAGGATTTCAGGTTAAATATGTAAGAAGACAATTTACGGGCAATTAGAAACATGTTTCAAGTAAAACGGATTAATATTGAATGAGTTACGGAAGTTTCCGTAACTAAACGGCAAACAAGAGAGAATCTGCAGCAAGCCACCGTAAGCTACGGTGGTCTACCGTAGCTTACGGTAGGCAGCTGCTGTAATGGTTCAGAAGGTTGGGACCGTAAGACAGAAGGTCTGGGCCGTAAGGCTGGACCGTAAGCTACGGTGGCCAGCCGTAGCTTACGGTGAGGTCAGAAATCAAGATCTTGTTTTTATTGTTTTAAGCCCTTGGGTTTAATCGATCGTATTATAATTTATCTATAACTAACATATTTCATAAATTATGAAATATAGGTGATGAAGATGAGCACCGGAGGAGGACCAAGCATTACGAAGAACCGAACACGATAAAGACGAAGCTTCCGCAACTGGTTTTATTGTTTCGAAACAAATCCATGATAACATGTTAAAATGTTTTAATATGTTGAAAAAGTTTTAATAAACTTGAAAATTTAAGTTACGCGAATTCGAAATTATATGTTAAAATGCGAAATTTCTAATGGAAATTCAGCTAGGTAAGATAGGGTCTTACACGTTTTCCCATCAATATTCCCAACAGACAGACCCCGGAAGCAGGTTGGAAATTTGGACGGATCAAATCTATCAATCATCTCAATTCTGCTTTCCCTCGCTAACAATTTCTGATAACATGTGTCAATGTCGTTACCAAATACAGAAATGATACCCATACCCTTAATGACTACCCGTTTTCAGGCCTTTACGCATTTAGGTGGGGCGTCATACATTACACGATACATGGGGCATACACACAAACACAACCTAAACATGAGACATACGCGATCCAAATCAGCCAAAATATAAATTTGCAAGCAAATGAAGTTCCATTTCTTAATAAACAAAGTTTTCAACAAACACAAAACTGTACTAAACCCACCAGTTTGATCATACCAAACATAAACAAATCAAATTTATTTTTAGAATAAAGACAAGATTTCGGTGTAACGATGAAAAACTGAACTACCTTCGTAAGAGTACCCGGTGAAACTAAACACCAGTTTAAAACTCTTGTCATGAACATTGTATGTTCTAATCCTTTTAGAAGTTTTCAGCACCACAAACGAATCTCCTTCTTCTTCTTCTTCTTCTCTCTAACCACATTGATGACTTTGAAATTATAACCGTCTTCAGAGACCATCTCCGGGAACGCACCCAAAAGCTTACCAAGCTGAACTAGATACTTGACAAACCACCCGGAATGATCGCTCAACATCTCATACACATTCAGAAGTAAACTTTCATCTCCGCGATCCATGTGTAGTATTAAATGTAGATGACCTCTAGATTCTCCAAAGTACATTGTCTTTCTTTTAGAAGACATCAAGCCAACGGGCAAGGGTAACATTTGCAGCTGTTGTCCCGCCTGTTCGGCGTCTATTTTGAAGTACAAGTGATCGCTATTGTCATAACAAGGAGCCCAATAAAGAGCTCCATTCCAGTAAACTCCATCGCGGAAGACGTGTTCAGCCGCAGAGAAAGACTCGATAGATATCTTCCATTCCCCTGTATCAGACGACTAGACTTGAACCTGATACGAATCACATAACTCACCACACGACGAATACAAACAACTTTCTATTGCACACAATCTGTTGAATGAAATGCCAGTCCCATAAAACTTATAGTTTTACGAGCTTTGAGATCGCTAAGGACCGACGGGATGAGTGCCAGTTGCTTGGTGGTGGGATTGAACACATAATACTTATTACCACTTCTGCGAATTTTGGGCCATTGTTATTTTTTAAAAGTCTTTTATTTTATATTTAGAGAACTTTTTCTTATTTTTTTAAAAGTCTTTTATTTTATATCTTAGAGAACTTTTTCTTAAATGTCTTTTCTTAATTTAAAGAATTTCTTTTAAGTTACTTTTTTTTCTTTTTTAAAAACGTTTTTTTAAATTTTTTTAATATCTTTTTGCTTATTTAAAAAAACATTATTTTTATAAAGTTGTTTATAATTTCTTTGTTAGCTTGGAGTTGGGATTTAAGAGAAGGAATTTTTTAAAGTTGTTTATAATTTCTTTGTTAGCTTGGAGATGGAATTTAAGAGACGAAAAGTATTATTACGATTTTTTTTCTTTTAGCTTTGAGGGGATTCTCAAATGGAGAAGAAAAAAAGAAAAAAAAGAAAGAAAACTACCAGTTATATGCAAGATATTTACATATGTTTTAGTTTTCTTTGAAAACGAATTATATTATTTAACATTTTAAGAAGCAGATATAAATGGTTAAATGAGATCGTTAACGATTTGGAAAAATAATTAAAAGTGATATTAGACAAAGATCATGCTCCTAATCACCTCAATACAATCGAGGAGCTAGATATAATGAGAGTGCCATGTCGTGTGAATTCTTATCACATATATATTATATATTTTTAGTTATTTGCTATATATGTGTATATAGGGGCAGGATTTAGTAAAAACACTTATAAGTGTGAAAACGGTGAGAACATATCTCATCCGTTGTATAAAAACAATCTATGGATTAGATTTAGGTAGTAGCGTTTTCGTAAATAGCATCAACTTTATTACGTGGACGCGTTTCATTAAGGCTAAAAGGGTCTTTTGACTTCTCTAAAATAAAACGCCAAACTCGTGCATAAAATGCCATTAAAGTTCCCGCCTTAAACTACGAGCCATAAACATCAGTCCCTTCCAGATGAAACGTCATTTTTAACTAAAACGCCATTCATACAAACGCCAAAAGTTAATGATGGGACGCGTTATAGTATTAACGGAAAAAACTAAACAACCAATAACTGGAACTTTATTACTAACACTTATTATAAACCCCCCCCCCCCCCCCCCTAAACTACTCACCAAACACATCATTATATAAATGATGTTAACATCCCTTCCATTGATCATACTCAGAAAACGCCATCTTTAACTAAAAGGCCAAAATTAAAAAAAAAACTCTGAAAAGAAAAAAACAAATAGCAAACATCGTTTCATGGAGATTCAACACTGGAATCGATAAATTCATAATCCTTTTTGACAACAGAAGAAGAGTGTTTGTGAAAACTACGAAAGCCATACTAAACTTTGACGAAGAAGTTCAAAGAGGGATCCTAACACTTGGGATTCCTCTTGAAAACCTTCTTCATTGCTGGATACTGGTCAGTGACGACAACTTTTGGTTGAGAACCAACAACTTTTAGAAACTCTCTCAACAACCATATATATGTATCAGCCGTTTCTGACGCCAATAATGCATCACCAAATGAAACATTACAATAGTGATTGTCTATATCAGTAAACGGTGAAAGACCATAGAGTATTTGCGTATGAAAACGCCATTGATAAATGAAAGTGGAACAAAATGCCAATGCATTTAATTGTTGAAAACGCCCAAACACATAGAAAAAATAGAATTGTAAATATTACTTGTTGGAACGATACATGGCGTCAAACGAAATCACATCACCAAACAAGTGGTAATTACGTTTGCATTGATCATCACACCAAAAAAGTTTATTCAAACGATTATCATCGTTTGTGAAGTAATAATACGAGAAACTAGGTTGGGACGGTTTTTTTTTCATGCAAATGTCTCACAACCATCTCAGCGTCATATCCCCTATAAACAAGTTAATTTGCCTTTGTAGTTCTTAAAATCAACTTTATTTGCACACACGTCTTCAAAACCACCAAAACAAGTCTTCATAACATTAAACGCCTTAACCAGTCCCAAATTCAATTTGGACATGCTATGTATAACATGCTTCTGAAGCTGAGTGAGGGGTCGTTCAGACGGGAGAAAATGCTTATCAGGCTATTCAACAAAACCATAGTTCTGCTCCTCAACAAACTTATAGACCTTCCATGATCCAGCCTCAAATATTATACATAATTGTGCTCCACAACCAGTCCTCTTTGTAAAATTGGATCACACAATCCATTCCTTTTTATTAGGGTCCAACGTATCAACCTTACTGTCCTTGTATACCCCAGATCTCGTATACATGTAATACTTAATATATGTTTCTCCTTTAGCGTTTATCTTTTCAGTCCCTTTTCCTAACAGAAAAACCAAAAGCCGTCGCATACCTAACATACAATGAATAACAATCATCGAGGCTTAGGAATATCATGTCTATTTTCGCTTTAACTCTTCATTAATGTCAGGAATGATAAATGGAAAACCATTTTCGGGCAAAAACTTTCATTCAACGAAACACCCTCGTCTGAAAAAAAAAACATTATCGATAACTCTTCATTAATGTCAGGAATGATAAATGGAAAACCATTTTCGGGCAAAAACTTTCATTCAACGAAACACCCTCGTCTGAAAAAAAAAACATTATCGATAAAACGCATTAATCGAATAATAAACAATAAGAATAACTGTTGTTACTTTCTTAATAAAACATATTAACGAAAACGCCATTAGTTGAATAATAATCAATATGAAAAACTGATAATACGGTTTTCATGAAACATGTTAATGAAAACGCGATAAGTTGAATAATTAGCGAATAGTAAGAACTAACGTTTACAGATTAATTGCCAAGATCTACAACTAATCAGATGTACGTAACCAAATGTAAAACACCATTGATCGTAAACAAATAAGCATATATTAGATCCCAAACGACAATTGAGATTAATAATGAAAACGCCAAATATTGAATATAGGAAAACCAACATTAAAGAAATAACCGCTATTTTCAAATATTACTTTGAGGAAAAAAACTCTATTGAAACAACCATAAAGAAAGAAAACGCCATATCTGTTACATGATTTGCTGGAATCAAATATGAAAACAACATCAGAAATTACTCTATAGATCTGGAATCCACATCCAAGCCATAAATCTCGAAAGCTTGGGAAGGAGGTAACAACTAATATTTTTGGAATTTTGTTTGAAACGAATTTAAAACGCCTTTTAGTTGGGCAGAAAATGCACAATAACAATCGTACCCTTCATATCATTTAGCGCCCCTGCCACATGTTCGGCCAGGATCTGTTCTCATCGTTTTCACACTTTCAATCGTTTTCTCCTAATCTCGTATCTGTATATATATTTCATATTTGTATGTTGTGTTCTTCGTTCATGACAATTGGATTCAATTGTTGTTTTTATGTGTGTTTAACAAAGAAGATTAATTTGAAAATTAAATATATAAAGTGGTTTTTTTGAGGATTGATTAATTATTCTTATGCTGTTAAAAAGATATTTCTTTAAAGGGGAGAAATGACAAGTTTTGATTTTATTTTTCTAAAGATGGGATATGACAAGTAAGAGAGGGAATGTTTAGCTTACCCGAAATTTATTTGGTCTGCTTTTGTTTTTATTTTTATTTTTCTTTTGAATGAGAAATAGATTATAGAATTGAGAGAGGAGTCTCTTCGAAACCATGTATAACTCGTCACCAGTCCACCAACCTGGCTTCTACACACACATTTTTATTATTTATCTTTCAATGTTTAATTATAAAATAATTCGTATTGTTTTATATACTTTATTATGATTATGATATTCTGAAATTGTTTTTATTAACAAAGAGGATGATACTTATCGGTTAATAGAATTAAAGCTGTGGGTTTTAATTAGCTAGTTAAAAACCGAAAGGTTTGTGGTCTAGCGGTATATTGGTGTATTGGAAAAATGTCTTTTCCCTATAAGATTTTGAAGTTTTAAATTTTATGATGGACAAATATGCGTTAGGGGTTGTTTGACAACTTATGAATAGTTAAGTGCTGAACCAGTAAGAGATTTGAATCATTAAGAGCCAGTATAATGCTTAACCATTCAGAGATAAATGTCTGACCAATTCAGATTAGAGGTCTTAACCTTTCAGACTCTATATAATGCTTAACTATTCAGAGACAAATGTCTGAACCTTTCGGACATCTGCTCACGAAACAAACAATATGAACCAATAAGTGTTGAATCAGTAAAAAGTCTGAACTATTAATAGTCCCATTAAGAGCTAAACAAACAAATCCTTAGTCGTTTAAAAAATTAGTTATTTAGTTATGATTTAAATATTAATTAATTAGTACCCGATGTGTGTGTCTTAGCTGTTGACTATGACTTTCAAGAGTCAGTGTTATAAAAAAAACCATACATATCAATTAATTTTGAATGGTTGGGTTCCAAAGAAGATAAAAATCCATTCTTGGAGAGCTACTTTGGTGGCTTTAGCAAAAAAGGAATGTTAATGTTGGTCGTGTCTTTGTAAGCTATGTGAAGTTGATTTGAAAAACAAAACTAAACATGTTTCCATCCAATGTGAAATTGCCAATGACATTTGGTCTGTGTCTTTATAGCTCAATGGTGTAAAGTCCCTCCGATCTACGCATTCTATTTTCTGATCTTATTCAGGTGTCTAACTTTGATATGGGAGATCAAATCAGGAGACTGGCTTTTAATGCGATTGTTTTAACGACTTGTTGGGTGTTTTGAAGGGCTATGAATGACATTATTTTTAACAACAAACGATGGTTGATTGCTATGATCGTCGAAGAATCAAGGCACTTAGTTATTTATCTATGGGTGAAAATAGGTCTTGTATTTTTAGTTTGGATTGGACCAAGTGGTGTATGTTTTCCTTTTATTCCTCCCTGTGTATCGTTTTGATGTTTTGACCTTGCTAGTTTTGCTTACTACATGATTTATCCCGCCTACAAAAGCAAGACAATTTGCTTATTTTTTTAAACATGTGCATCATTATTTTTGTGTTCATTTAATTAACTAAAAAATATCATGGATCTTTTTTTTTCTTCATTCAGTTATTTAAAAACGAAAGACTAATTCACTTATTAATAATAGTTATAATCTATAACAATAAGTAAAAGATTATACTTATTATAGCTCTTAATCTATATTTATACTATATAATAAAAAAAGTATAAAGACATGTTAGATTCATTAAGAGCATCATACTATTTGCTTTCGCGCACAAATATTGCTTAAATCACTCCAATTTTTTGGTCAATCATCTCTTTCAAATTATCAATCTACATTATTTACATTTATCATTCTATGTGTCTATTTATCTTAATTAATTAACTGTTTAGTTTTTATTTGTTTTTCTTGGAAAATACAATTTTAATGTTCAAATCAACTTATGTGTGTAGTTACAGGAGGACATGTCAAGATGCATGACTTCTAATCTCATCTACATGTTAAAAGACTTCAAGTAAACAATCCTTTTTTAGTTTTTTGTTTGTTTCAAGAAAATATAGCAAAGCTATTATATAGCAAAGTTAGAAATGACTAGTATATTAAATAAGATAAAGTAGAGAATATTGAGATGCGTTGGATATGTGAAGAGAAGGCAACAACAATACTAGTTAGAGCACTGGAAATCCTCATCGTGGAAGGGAAGAGGAGTAGAGGCACGCCTAAACTGACTTGGAATGAGCTTAATTTTATGTATGTTTTCAGTTGATCTACGTTTTGACATATTTTTTGTTCGAGAACGATTCATGTCAATATAATATGTTTTCATTAGACGGTATAAATACGAGTTGCTTTACTTTTCGACGTTGCCGCCACGTATCGTACCATTTTTTAACTTTAACATATTATTTTCTTACGTGCTTATTTTTATGTACATGTCAACATAAATTCTGTGTTTCGACGTAAATTTCTTTCGCAAAGAAGTGGGTCTAATATAATACGGGTTCGTGCTTATTTTTATGTAAGTTTTCAATTGGTCTAGTATTTAACGTAAATTTTGTTTGAAAACGGGTCAAGTAAATTATAATATGTTTTCGTTGGATGGTACAGTTCAAATTACTTTACGTTTGTACGCCGTCGCTGCAATGCGTGAGAAAATTTAGTAGTTGAATACAAGTAGCAAATAGAAGGCATTCTATTTAGTTATTTTTAGTTTCTAATTTTGGTTATTTTCCACGATTTTCAAAATTAATGAATTCTATTCACCACCTTCTTTTTTTTGTTCTTATTTAAAAATAAATTAAGAATTTTAATTTAAAATATACAAAACATTTAACTATCGGGTTACGGGTAGGATTGTTATAACAAAAATTCCGGATAATCTGAAACCTAATTAAAAAACCCGAACAACACCCATATAAACAATCATGTTCTATAAGTTTAAAATTGCGTCTAATAGAATTTCCAAAGCTTATCGACTTTGTACTTTTAACTCAGTTTGATATTGTTTTTGTATTTTTTTCATCATTATGGACCAAGTACCTTTTTTTCTGGCACAAGTTTTATATCCAAACGTTGATAATTATGTTTATTAATACTAGATTTTTTTTACGGCGCGTTGAAAACGAAACCAAGGAAATAAAGTCACTATACATTACTATAAACATATAGTTACTATTCGTGTTCCTTCATTAACAATATATATATATATATATATATATATATAGCGGAAGTTCAAATGAGAAGAAGTCACAAATTAAAAATAAAAAGAATAAAAGATACAAAGATAATTTGAACAAATCACTTAATAACTCTATCCTTTGTTATATTTAGATTAATTAATGATCCCTAATCTTTTAATGAGTTTATCCTATTAAATAGTTGTACACCTTACACAATAAAAATAATTGCATATGATCCTACATATTCAATATTTCCTACACTATAAAAACAAAATTTTCTACACTATAAACATAATGTTTTGGTGTAGGGTACAAAATGTGTAGGACCTCAACAATTTTAAATAATTTTACGACTCATAATAAAATGTGTGTAAGATACAACACTTTTAAATAATTTTGTCTCCTAATAAAATTGATGTAGGACACAACACATTAATATGATAAATGTGGAAATTATGATGACATTAATGAGATTTGAGTAACTCTTATTATATTTATTAGTATTCTATATCAAATTGTCTATTATACCCTTATTAATTAAAACATTAATTAAAAGTAGACAAAAATCATATCTTGATGACAACCACTGATAAAAAAATATAGGGTTTAGATTAATTTATTTTTCTTCTTATATGAATATTCTTCTCAAATGAACCTCCTTTTATATATATATATATATATATATATATATATATAATTGTATAATCCTTTTTTTATATTGATTGCTACTTGTTTGTTCACCCATTTTGTAAATATAAAAACATCACCTTCTCGCATCTAGCTGTGTATGTTGTGTAGCACACTTACACTAATAGTATACACACAAGGTCACAAGTGTATATATACATGCATGTATGTGTATACATGTTAAATTATCTGCATATTACCTATATTTACAATTGGAATAGTGCTAGCTGCTAATTAGTTTAATTTTTTTTATCATATCATTATTTTGTCCCTATATGTAGTATAATATTTAAATTTCTAATCTTGAATCTGATGGAATGGTTTGTCTGCACTCTGATATATGTAAATACCTGGGTTCGACTCTAGACCTTGCCTTTTTTGTTAATCGTCCACGTGTTCATTTATTGCTTACATCATTTTTTTGTTAATTGGCCACATGTTGATGCTATGGCCTTATATCATTTTTACTAAATTTGAATAGAATCAAATATCTATAAATTATGTTGGGCAACTATGAATTATACTGTTTCTTTTATAGAAAAGATTTTAATTTATTCTCTATTTAGCTTAGTATATTTTTTTATTATGACTATTATAATACGATGTTTTATAAAAAAAACCGATTAGGCGTTGTGACATGTTTATCCTTAGTATATTTTATTTTTTTCTATGACTTCTAAGTAACATTTTAATAATCCTTACCAACATTTGGTTTAATAATATATACATTATATATTGAACTCAATGAAAAGAATATTGGCTGGTGGAATTGTTGAGGCCTTTTGCAACTACCTACATTGTTTCCACCCCCTTCCACCACACAAGTTCAATTCTTGGAAGTGAGTTTTTTTTATCCTATTAATCTTCAATGTTAACTCAATATATATGTAATAATTTGTCAGGGAAAATGGTAAAAAAATATATAATTTTAAGGAAGGAAAAAAATTAAAATCATGTTATTAAAATTAAATATAATAGCTAATTATTATATTATATTATAATCTATTACATAAAAAATAATAAAAAGCTATACATTATTTTAGAAATAAAGTTACTATTAATCCTCATTTGTTAACTCAATATATATGGTTTGTCTGCACTCTGATATAGGTAAATACCTGGGTTCGACTCTAGACCTTGCCTTTTTTGTTAATCATCCACATGTTCATTTATTGCTTACATCATTTTTTTTGTTAATTGGCCACAAGTTGATGCTATTGCCTTATATCATTTTTACTAAATTTGAGTAGAATCAAATATCTATAAATTATGTTGGGCAGCTATGAATTATATAGTTTCTTTTATATAAATAGATTTTAATTTATTCTCTATTAAGCTAAGTATATTTTTTTTATTATGACTATTATAATACGATGTTTTATAAAATAACCGATTAGGGCGTTGTGACATGTTTATCCTTAGTATATTTTATTTTTTCTACGACTTCTGAGTAGTAATGTGCAAATATTTGAAGAATAAACGTACATGTTATCAAGGTTATCTTACCATGAGCAAACAAAATCATTGCTGGTATTTTGCCATTAAAAAAGCGGTATTGGTATTCGTTTGTATGGTTTTCGACCAGCCAATCGATAATGTCCAAACTCCTGCCGCATTGCATAGGGAAATGATCACACTTATCGTTTTAATTTTAAAATACTATTAATAGAAAAGACGAAAACACTGATAAAAAATGGCGCGACAGCACACAGAAAAACCATCTAGTTTATACACATAAATACACATATATCTTTGTTCATATATATAAATGTTTGGTTACACATAAACATATCGCATATGTGCACATATATGCATGCAGACATACTTGAGTACATGCGTATGTAAATACACGTCACATAAACACATTCATACACGTCACATACATATAAGCAATAAGGTGAAACTTATATATGATATATAAGTGGGGATGGTTCTTGCTACTTGTAGAATTCCATTACCCAGAAATTGCAAACAAAGCATTCCTTTCTAATTCCAGCGAAGCCAGCACATTTAGCCAAGGCAAGAAATTCATCCTCTGTTCGCTCCTTTCCTCCGGGATCTTGTGTCATCATGATCGCATCTGTATTGGTATTTACTCGGACACTGCAACTTGTATCTGGTAAAAAAGGAAGAATTGCATCCACGACAATAACCTTCCCATCATGTTGCAATGCCTCATAGCACTTCTTTAACAGCATTACACAACGCTCATCACTCCAATCATGAAGTATCCACTATGTCATATATATAATAATAATTCATTATTTAGGCACATGTTTAACTCAAATCATACTATATATATATATATATATATATATATATATATAGGGTTAGTTTCATTTGTCAACAACCCCCTTGACTGTGAACACTAGTAAACTAATCCTATCCCTTGATTATCAATACACAAGTGTAAATCAATAGCCAAGATTTGATGATGAGAATATACTAGTGTATTTTACGATTTAATGATGTAATCAATGGTCAGGATTTGTTCACTCAGTTTACAAATATACTAGTTTTCACACTAGAACCCCACCCTATATATATATGTGATATATATATATATATATGCTTGAGCCAAATTACCTTCATAAAAATGGCATCACCTTTTGGCACATTTTGAAACATATCTCCCCCCACATGTTGTATACCTACATTATAGTAATAAATATAAGGTTGATTTTACATGTGTACAAAAAGAAATAATAAAAAAATAGGTAAAAGATCAAATACGAAGTATCTTATCGTACAAAACGTACGAATGAAGTGGAAAAGTAAAAAAAAACGTTGTGTCATTTTCGTAATTATTTTACTCGTAGGGTAATCATCAAAATTACTATACAAATGATCTTGTAGGGTAATTTTGATCTTGTAGGGTAACATAATTACTTTACAAACGATCTTGTGAGATAATTTGGATAATTACCCTACGAGTAAAATAATTACAAAAATTAGCATCATGTTTTTTTCACTCCATTCATACGTTTTATACGATAAACTTACTTGTATAGAAACTTTACTCTTAACAAATATACCTGGATACACAGGGGCATGTTGTATCACATGTGGCAAGTCATAATTTATCCCTTTGATATGGGGATGTTTCGATACTATCATATTAATGGCGGTTCCAAAACCACCACCAACGTCAACGACGCGTTTGAGCTTATCAAACCCGTTGTAATGCTTGAGAACTTCCTTGACCACAATAGTCGAATGGTGGACCATGGATTTGTTAAAAATTTCATTAAATGCTGCATTTCGTGCTGGAAATTCAAATGTATTTCCTCCATGAACCTTGTCAAATGGAATTCCTCCTTCAAGCACACAATTTGGAAGTTCAAACCTGATGGCCAAATTCATTAATGCATTTTATTTTAATAAATTTGTGATTATGAGATATTTGTTTAAAATCTTAAGATGGTGACATACCAACTCTCGGTGAACACTTGGCCATGAACCAGTTCCATCAACGGACCTAGTGACACTCCATCCTCATTTGGGATAAAGTATTTGGCAACAGGAGTCAGACCATAAACTCTAACCGGCTTCGACTCATTCACCCTTTGGCTGCAAGTCACAACTGAATGACTGGCTAGCAGATGAAGCATCCTGTCAAGCATGTTAGGGGCATGTGGGTTAGTGATTGACAAGCGCGACGCGATCTCATGAGCTGACAGTTGGGCGTCTGCAATAGCCTCCAGGACTTTAAGCTTGATTGAAGCCACCAACACCATTGGCAAAGATGAGGAGGTAACCAATTGCATTGCACAAGTGAAGTGCTCCTCATTGTTATCCAGTTTCACATTATAAGACTTGTCCATTGGATAAAGTGAAATGCTTAGGTGCATGCTGCTTCTCATTCGCTAGCTATACTTATATATTGAGTATTTAAGTACAAAATAAAGAAATAAATAGACACGTTTTTTACACGTGGTATTTTATTAATTAAAGAATTTATATATGTACATTTTCAACTTGGTACTACTGCTATTTTTTTTAATAACTCATAATAATCTTTTACAAGACAATGAAAGCGTATGAAAAATTTCTATTTTGAAAGCGATTTAAATATTACAATATCGTTACACTTGAGGGACAGATCTGAATATCGTCACAAACTTATATCTCCAAATTAAACTCTCTTATTGTTTATTATCTTAAGAAACCTCATTTTGGATGCTTATCTCATCCTACACAACACATAAACATTTAATATTGTTTAATTGCTCATCTCATCTTATATATTTTTTAATGATAAATTACAAACAAATTTGGCGTGCTAAATATACAAATAACTAAAGTAATTATGCTAACACTAGAGTAATTGTTATTAGAAATGTTTAAAAAACTGATATTTAAATCATATCGTGTTGAGCTCTGAAATGGCTCAACCGCTTGAACCGGATTATATCGGGCTGTTCAACCGGGTTACTATTAACCCTAAATTTCCATAAAATAGAAATTCATCTTATAAAATAATCCAATCTCAATTTGGATTTACGTAACTGATCATGATTTTATATAAAAATAACTATTTTCTTGTAAAATATTAAGCATTTTAAGAGCATTATTATTACTCATAAACAATATGACATTGGATGAGATGTGTAACTCCAACAACGATTGAATAGTGGAATGGAGGGTTCTAGGTTATTACTAGAAATACGAAAGGTTTGTATTATCTTAATATCGTATTTTATAAAATTTTAAAAATCAAATTTTAAGATAATGCAATCTGGTTCAACGGTTTTAGCCAGTAAAACCAAATTTACCGCCGATACACCATCTCGTATTCAACTTTTACTGGCCTTTATCGTATTGGGTCAATGTCCGGTATCACTGGTATAACCAGCCGCTTCATACCGGTATTTACAACATTATAATTATATATTAAATAAAATCAGGTTAACTAGAATATACTTGTTTCTTTTTAAGTTTTGGACACAACATTTTCTATCACTCATGATTTTGTACAAAGTGTTCCCCAACTTTAATTGGTACACATGACTATCATTTTTTTAATTTTTTTATTTAATAATTAGGGTTAGTTTTTATATAGATTTCTTTTTTTCCTTATAACTTTTAGAATATTATATTTTCGTAGACTCCAAATATACCGTTGTAACATGCATATATTCATTTAAATACATTTCGGTATAATTGTGTTCAAAATCGAGTCTCTTTACGTTTCAACGTAAATATTATTAAAAATCACACGTGTTTTTACTTCTTTTTTAAATACGCTTTCATGTTTCCTAATGCTTATTTTTACAATGAAGTATATTTTTCTTAATTTTTTGAATATACCATTGCGACGTATTCTTTTAACTATGTTATGATATTCAAACTAGAGCTGCCGCAACTTCATGCGCTTCTTTTTATATACTATCTACGTTTGAATGTAAATTTTATTTAAAAGAGAGTTGGGTCAAATATAATATATTTTTTTTGTATTATTTATAAATACGCTTGTGTAGTAAACGATGTAACCTTTTTGTGATTTCCGAATACACCGTTTCTAAGTGATTTTTTATCTACATTTCATTGTTTAGCAGTGATCCGCCGCAACGCACAATATAGCCCACTAGTTCATTATTACTCTACAGTTTTTAAACTAAAGTAATTATTAGTGCTCTAGTTATTTGTACGTATAGTAAGTTAATTTCATTTGTAATAGATCTTCCCCTATCTATACTATACATAATGCATAACATAAGCACATTTTAAGATACCCAAAAGTTAAAAACTTTTTTGCTTTAATGCATAAGATACAAGCTAATACGAGGGTAAATTAGTCTTTCAAACACCGATTACAACTTTAACCCCTATCTTAATTACACAAAATTATAGATAATTAGTTAGTATTTACATTTTGTCCCCTTATAAAAAACTAACTACCTTTACAATTTTTGAACCATCATAACTTTTTTGTACGTTAATATATATATATATATATATATATATATATACACACACACACACACATATTTTTAAATTACTTCATAAAACCAGCATTTTTTCTTTTTAATTTGAGTATAGTATTGTTATAGTTTTTTTAATTAAAAAGTTGATACGTTACGTAATTAACAATGTCTACGAGTGAGCAATAACTGAATCATTAACCAAAGTTGAACTGAAATAGACGAACCTGAACTGAAATCAACTAATAACTGAATTAACTGAGAATAACCTGAATCAACCAAACCGGTTATCGACATTTTCTGTACCCTCATTTAACTAACATTAAGCAAAGCAAAGCAAACCATTCATATTTTTATATATTTCTAGCTTTTAGGCATTTAGTTCATGTATTTCATATTTTATACATTAATTTCATGTATTTCTAAATAAAAGTTTTAGCCCAAGTTTGGTTTTAACTATTGATAGAAATTAAACGAAGCAAACCAAAGATCGTCAATCTAACCAAATAAAGCAAACTGATTAACCGGAAACTGATGGAAACATATACACTGCTAGGGTTTGCATTGCTCGTTATTATCGTCAACCAGAACTAAAGTCTTCAGTTAGTCTATTTTATAAACCAATCGAGTTCTGGTTAATCGGTTTGGTTTATTTGGTTAGATTGATGGTTTTTGGTTTCATTCATAAAATTTTAGTTAATATAAATTTTAGTTAATAGCTAAAACCAAAGTTAGGCTAATATGTTTGCTTATGAATACATGAAATTGAGGTATAAATACATAAAATGGATGTATAAATACATGAATTTGAAGTATAAATACATAAAATGAATGTATAAAATATGAAATACATAAACTAAAGGTATTAAAACTAGAAATATATAAAAATATGAATAGTTCAGTTTGCTTCAGTTAATTTTGGTTAAATGAGGGTGCAAAAAATCGATAACCGGTTTTGGTTAACTTGGGTTTCGGTTAATCAGTTTTCAATTGATTCAGTTTTTAGTTGATTTCGGTTGGGTTTATTCTTGTAACAACCTGATTATTCCCGACAAATTTCCAAGTGACACGTGTTTAGAAATCATCCTCACATTTAACTTGGTTAAAGTTAAGGGGTTAGAACTGTCAAAAAGGCAAAATATGAAGTTGAGGGGCTGAAATTATCAAAACCCAAAATTTTCTGCACTTAGGTCACATGTGGACCGTATGGGAAACCCCTTACGATACACAAGGGGTACCTGCATAACTAGAAACTCGATGGCAGTAACAGTTTGTTGCAAAAATGGCACATTTCACCTTCTTGCCACCTTCTTCTCCGGTTGTGACACATAGGTGAACATTAATCTTCATTTTAAACCTCCATGGACACTTGTCCTAGTCTTAGGCATCCTCCTTTTGCTATAAATAGCACCCTTTGTACATCAAAGTTTTCATCCCAAACACACTTCGTTCTACAGTTTAAGTATGAGTTCTTCCTTTTTGCTTTCAAAGCCTCTCAGTAATTATTTGAAGAAGTCTTTTGAAGTTAGTAAGTTTCCTTTTCTAAGCTCTTACAATACCAATTAGTTTCATAGTTTAATTTCGTCCGAGTGTCAAGAATTTCGAACAGTTTGACAAAACTATTTAACTTTCAATTCTGGCCACTTTGGTCAACCAATTTCAAATAAAAAAACACCCAAATGATATGCATAATGTAAGGAATAAAATGTTACATTTGTACCTCATGATCATCACGTATAAATAGGTCAAAATGACAAGTCAAACCTAAGTTTTGAAAAGTCGAACACAACTTTATGAAATAACCAAAGAATGATCTTTAAACATATGCAATATGATATTTGATATCAAAGAGTTTATACAACATAACAAAAGAATGTTCTATCAGATTTGACTTGTCGCAAACCCATTTTCCCGTTCGAACCCGTATGTACGCATACGACCTGGCGTAAACCATATAAACAAGTCGTAAGGGGTCAAAACCTTTTCAAAACGCTTTCAAATCAGAATGTAAGGTTAACCAACCATAATAAACCAGACTCCTCACTTGTATGGTTATAACCAACATTCTATCCGGTCACGCTTAATCTAGCGTAACCGTGCTTAAATCCATGTTAACTGGTTAAGTCTAAATGACTTAAAAAGACCTGTAAACAATTCTCATGAATATTATATCCATTCACTATGGACGGTAGAGCCTTCGAGTAATTGCACCGTAGGCGATAAACTTTGAGTCCGGCTATACTATGAATTGAACACGTTGTGTTCTATGCTAGTACAGGTAAATACTTTTTAACTACTTTTATATAAACTTGGGATATAGTATAAAACCCCTTGGTTCGGGTATTGTAACGCGCTAAACGTCTTCATAATGTGATAATCTTATTTAATCCATATTGTTTGATAACAAAAATGATTGGGGGTTAATAGTACCGTATCGGGTTCCCTGATTCATTATTATAATGGCCATAAATGTGGGGTGTAGGCATACACCAACTTGTCACATAGTATTGTGTGTCTATTAATTCAATACTGACTTCCATCCTAGTTCCCGAACGTGACAACTAACAAGCATGTAAATATAGTAACAAGTTGTCCTAACGAAAAATAAATGTTTTAAAAATGAGTCGGTTAACTGTATTTACCAGCGAAATCTAACGTATTTTTTAAAATTGACTTATAGGTGATGAACCTAGACATTAGCCTTGATAAGGCTTGGTTTATAGCTTTGGAATTTGTGACTCCAATGACCAAGACCTATGATGTCTCATTGTCCATTTTATTTCGATCCTACCTTTGCGATATCTTGTATCGAGTATTTGATACCTAAAGTTTAAATAAAATTTTTGGAGTTTTTAATACATGTACTTTACTAATGCATAACTCCTCATTTCTGCTGCGCTGTGAAATTGGTATATAACCGTCACGCTCAAACTCACATTCAAGCCCATACAAAAACTATATAATTCTTTAAAAAACTATATTAATACTATACTCAGATTAAAGATTAAAGAGAATAAATTACTCGTTTTTATAATATTAAAAAAATATTACCATACAAAAAAATTACTACCGTTTAGAAATCGTGGGGTACTTAATTTTTTATAATGGAAAAAAGTTTAACGACTAACTATTATCTATAATTTGTTAAAGAGGAAAGAATTAAAGTGTAATTACGATGAGAAATTAAAGTGTAATTAGTTTTTGAAAGTTTAATATACCCTCATTTGAGGTTGTATCTTATACATTAAATCAAAACAAAATTCTTAACTTTCCGGTATCTTAAAATGCCCTTTAATTATATAACTAGCATAGTGACCGCGCGAAGCGGCGATGTCGATACTTTGCATTGCGGTTCTCGTGTTTGGTACTTTTCTTATTCATTTAATTTTTATAGTAGTATCGTTCGGTTTCGTATGTTTTCAGTTATTGCTCACCTCTAAACACTGTTAATCACGTAACATATCAATTTTTTAATTAAATAACTATAGCACTCTGGTATCCTAAAATACGGATATCCGGTTTCGAACACCCCTACTAAAACACATAATTCCTTAATATATATATACACACACACACTCATATACATATGTTGTATATGTTTATTAAATAAGTGTGAGGTTTAATAGGGAACAATAAAAAAAGTGGAGAACTGAGTAATAATGTATTTAACATGTTAAAAATTTATTTCAAAATTCAATTTAAAATGCCAAAAATTATATTTTATAATTTTTTTGAAGATTTAGCATACAAAGATGTATAGAATATATTCCAATAAAAATCATTTTTTATTTTTACTGTTTTTTAAAAATATTTTTAATTTTTTATTAAAAAGATGTCTACTTATATTTTATATAAAATATTCAAAAAATTTGTAAAAAATAATTTATAACATCTTAAGCTGAATTTTTAACATATTAAATACATGGTTCCTTAATTCCCCATTTTCTAGTGTTCCTTATTGAAGTTTCCTCATATTAAACAATTTATGATCCTATAAGAAAATTAACACGTTAAACATTTTTCCATAGAAAAAATAAAATATTAGAATATCTTTTTTGAGGATATGTTGCTATATATGATAGAGACTTTCTTGTCAACAAAATTTAAAAATACACTAATGGAAATCTATATTCCATGTGACTTTTAACAAAAGATAAGATAACGTATCTTACAATAAAAGATTCATGTTTAAATGAACCAACCAAATCTAGTTATAGTTTTATTAGATGTGTTATGTAATTTTGTAGTAGGCGCCTTTTCTTAATAGAGTTTACTTAAATAAAAATTGAATGAAGAAAATAAACAAAGGATCATCAAGTCAATCATATCTTAAACAAAGAATTCATCTACATCTAAATTTCATTCATATATTATTTCTTTTAAAAAATTTAAATATTAATTACTAACTGTCTAATATTTTCTTTTTTTTAACCTTTTCTCACCTAGTTATACTAAGTGAACATATCAGAAATGCGAGACGATGATTGAAATAGTTTTAATTTTTGTGTAGAAACACATAAAACTCTAAAATTCACTTTGTCTTTTGTTTAACAATGATACATGAAACAACATGTAGTTATATAAATAGCTGTTGTAAAAGTCGTTAGGCGGATCCTAATCGGCAAACAGGAGAGTTGGGTGTACTTGGGGAGTACTCGGACATGGTAAATATAAAGAAAATTAATTAATATGTATTATATATAAGTCAAAATAAGCATAATTCAAGTCAAAATAAAAATAGACCATATCAAAATAAGCATAATATAAAAATCAACAAACGAGGTTGATTGACTAGGATGAGTATGCCCGACTAGTCCTAACTTGACCGACTACTCTCTGAAAAGTAAACAAACGAGGTTGACCGACTATGCTCGACTAGTCCCGACTAGATCGACTACTATCCGAAAAGTCAACAAACGAGGTTAACCGACTATGCCCGACTTGTCCCGGCTAGACTGACTACTCTCTGATGTTAACCGAGTTTGACTGCCGGCGACTAATTGACTCCGCCTAGGAGAAAATCGCTTCGGACGGGTTTCGAGGACCTACTGCTCGCCGAGTACAAGACCTTGGAATCCGACTTTTACAACAATGCATAAATGCATACTCGTCATATTATACCTCTCACCTTAAGACCAAACGTAATGGGGCGTATTTGCCCCATTTCACACCCCATTTCAATCCAATACACCACCCCCTTCTTTTGATCGGGTCATTTTCTTGGTGGAGCATGATTCATATAACGGGTGAAAGAGTTTGGGATTTCACATGACATAAATACCATTATAAATAACCAATCAAACTATCGCAAATTAATTATCAGGTAATCATAGGGTGTGGGGGGTGGTTGAATCAGTACACCATTTTGTGAAATACATTGGCAATGTGGACTTATATGCCACATGGGGAAAACACCTGAACCAATACAGATAGTCTAATTGACAAGCACAACGTATGTACAATAATGTGTTGGAAAATTGGGCCCTTTATCAAATAGAAAAACACGAGACTGAACAACTTGTTCAAATATTTTTATTATCAACCAAAGCACACAAATTACGATGGACATAACCATCTATTTGTACTAAACCCATTCTAATCCAAACCTAACTCAAACTCTATTTTATCAATAAAAACCAACCTAATAAATCTATCTAATAAATGGATAATTCAAACTAATTAAATAAATAAATCAAACTATATTTAGCTTCAACTAACTTGAATTATTTTTAACCCATATTAATTTTATAGATAATCCACTAATTCAAAATTATCTCTTCATTCACCTCCTTACTTTTGAAACGGATTAAACCATCATTTGATCGTTATTTTACTACTATGTCACACTCCTCCTTGATACGCCCCCACTTATATCAACCACCAACCAAGACAACAACCCGCAGGTTGATCCGTCCCTCGGTTGCCAAACGAATCCCCAAGCCCTCCGTTCTTTAGTTTCTTACGCGACACGCCTGTTGGTTTTCCTGCCACAAAAATCGAACTCCCCGTTGCGATTTTCCTAGGCGAGAATGAGTCTCTGACAAAAATACTACATGATCAAACTTGGTTAAATTTCCTCACCAAATAAAATTTGATCACCACGAAACCAAACTGAACTGATCACCGATCACCACCGCCTTCCCAACGGTACTCCCCGTGACACCAATTGACCTGAACCACCGTTCTCCGCCATGAACCCAATGTGCTTCTGCAGTCACCACCTTTAATCGTCCAACACAACCACCATATTTAATGTTGACTCGAAGTGACCATGTGTATTTTTTTCACGCGACATCCTCAAATGAGATCCCCCAAATGCATGTCATGGGACATGGGCTACCAGATCACTAATTTGTAAGCTCACCTCAGATACTTTTAATTTTCCAAACGTTAAATTCATTGTGCATCGACCCACAATGAATTGATATGATCACCATATATAAAATTCATCAACTTATTTTGCATCCATGTTAAACCCAAATATCCAACCCAAAACCTCCTACTTTGTCGAATCCCTTTTGACGTAAAATACCCGATCTTTTTCCCCTCATGATCATAACCCTATTTTTGTCTTTAACTACCGACTATTGATAGTTTTCCATGTAAAAACCACAACCCTAACCGAACATATTTAAAAATATATAACCTAAACACGACTTGTTTTAGGTCATAAATGAATGGATGGGTCAACCTGTTTAATTAAACATGCTAAACTTAAATCTATAACAGGTTATACATATATAACCTATTAAGATGAAAATGGTGGGATGCGCTCTGTCACGCACATATATTTATAACAATTATATATTCTCATTCTATTTTATATTTTGTTTATGAAGAAAATAATGTTTGAAAGAGAACGTATCATTGAAATGAAAATAAGTGTACCTGAAGGATGTGTGAAAATATGATATGACATGTTTGTAAGCATTTAAAAGAGGATGCATTGAGATCCACTTAAGAGGTAATTTCAACCAAGGCTTTATCTATATCATTCAAAATAATTATACATACACATTTTGAATGTGTTTGGTTAGGGTTGTGTTTTGTACATGAAAAAATATCAATAGTTGTGTTCGGTTTAAACGAATCAATCTGTTAAATGAAACAAAAGTTGTCGTGTTGAAGAAGAAAAAGTATTTTTTTTTCTTCCATTTTATTTGAAAAAAAATAAAAGATATTATTTAAATGGACTCTCATCGAGTTAACATATTGACATTTTAAGGGCGTTCATATTGGTTTCCTTATATATTTGTGAGTGGGTTATGTATATTATAAGGAATGGTTTGGAAATAATAGTGGGATTCCCTCGCACTACCTGGTTAGTATTTGGCCGGTATTAGTTTGCTTCGTTACATTACTGTTACGATCCTGGCACTCAGTATAGGAACAAAAAAGAAACCAACAAAAAAATTCGTAATATACCATAAATGATATTCATACATATTTTACGTCATAATATGCCGAACCCATAAAACAGGAAATTTAGTGGTGGAATTAAATACATAATACTTAGGTGCATCCTTGTAGCCGTTTGGCCCTCGATCCGTAAAGTAGCAACCCATTACAGATTGCATGATTCTAACACTAATATATTGTAAAATACACTTGTTTCCAATGTAAAGTTTGTGTAGTTTCAAAGAGTTTTGTTTGGAATATCGCTTGGTACTTAGTTTTTTGTGCTTTTTAGGGTTCCGGAAGAAGAAGGAAGTGAAAATTGGGCAAAAAACGAAGAAAACCAAGCTTTCAGACGAGTTAAGAGTGATTGGGGGATCAAGGAATATAAAAATGCAAAACTATATAGTGTCGCATCGTGCGACAGGGTGTGGAGGCTGCCCTCGCCCGAAGCGAGGGCCATGATTTATCAACAAATTTCCCAAAATGCCCATGTAGTAATCACTTTATTACGAAACCCGCGTCCTTTGAGATTGTCGTATCACACGACGATGTTGGCCAATCCCCTCGCGTGATGCGAGGGGGTCTAATTTTGTGAAAAGATTGATTTTTCGTCCAATTCAAACACATAAAAACCCTGTTACGAAATTTTATAACACAAATTCTGCTTATTGGATGAACCGAAGGCTGCTCTAGGCGATTATGAAGATACACAAAGCTAGGATTCAAGGTTTCAAGAGATTTGATCAAGAATTCTTCGCGTGTTAACATTCGGTTTCTTGTTTCCTTGTTTTCTTTGATTCAGAATATGTTTGTTAAACCTAGTTTGATACTTGTTTGTGTCTTCAAGATGATTATTGGCTAAACTTCATAAAACTACCTAGGTTTGATGAATACATATGTTTGATGTGTAATCTATCGGGTTTTGGAACATGTCTTGTGGATTCATTTTGAAGCAAACGACTTTGATATTCTGATTTGATATGTACACGTATTTAGATAAATTTAATGCATGATTAGCAACTCCACATGTGCTTGTTGATTGTCTTTCAGTTATAGGTGCATGCTAAATCATTTACTATGTGTAATTGATTGTTAAGTGGTATACTAGACGTAGTAACCCATAGGAATGATATTTGTGAATTGAGTAGGTCTATGTATTCAACCAATTTTAACATCCGTGAGGTGAAAGATTGTCGATTTGTGTTGAGTTTTAGGTTTCTAGGAGTAAAGTCTTTGTGAGAAGATTTCCCTAGTTTGCCTGTCGTTCCTTGCCTATCGAGTCTGATCAGGATTTCATAGTTACCCCTTGCATTCCCGAGTGTATTGAGACTTTCACGATGTGAGATAGATTGTTTATAGGGTACTTCATCATTAAAATCAGAAACCCGTGAGGGAATCCACTTAGCCGGTAGTTTAACAACTTTTAGGATACTTTTAGGTGACACCTCGAGAAAGGTCGATGATCCTTAGAACATCCTTTGAGTTTAGCATATTAAGATCCCGATTCCACAATAGTTTCATTACCGATAGAAAACTTGTCATTCATGTGTAGGATTCTAACCTAGGTAGTGCTTTTATCATCATATGATCTCGTTTGCAGTTAGAGTTTGTGTCTTAGTTTGCTTTAGTTAACTGTTTTATTAATTGAATTAGGATTGTTAGAGACCCCCCTAAAACAAATAAAACATTCAAATCAGTAGTGTAGATAAGTAATCAAGTCTAGTTCACGTTTTCAATAGGAGTCTCGTGGGTTCGATATCCAGACTTACATTAGCTTTACTAGGTCGTTAGGTTCACTTGCATGTCAGTAGTTTAGTATTTAGAGAGTCTAGAGTATTACTTAGTGTTAAACTACTTTTAGCACATTAAACACCCGAATGATCAAAGTAGGAATCAATACTACAAAAAAGAGGAGTGCCTGGGTTCTCAACATAATAGAAAACAAACATACCGCAACCAAAAAGACTAGGTGATCTTAAAAGGTTATCATACCGACAGGTGAGATGTTTTTGACTCAAAAGCAAACGCCAACGTTGGGACATATTTGAAGCGAAGGATGGAGGAAACATGGAGCAGGAGAAGGATTTCGGTTATAAGTTATTTATATGTAAAGTTTAAACTATCGTGTCACCTTTTTGTCATTCTTTTTAATTAGGAAAATATTGTCATTTACCTTTTTAACTGGCGGTTGTTTAAAGTTGTGCATTCTGATGTTTTAACTTCTCATACTCTAGCTTGTGTGGTCATAAATATTATGTTTTATTTATTGATGATTTTCATATTTCTTATGGTTCTTTCCCTTGGAATCCAAATCCGAGGTGTTCATCTGCCTTCTTTAGTTTCTTGCTTATGTGGAAAATTAATTTAAACTTGAGATACAAGGGCTGCATTATGACAATAATCGTTCACTTTACAAAGTCCTTCACACACATGGCATCCAATTCTGTTTCTCATATCCGTACACGTCACAACAGAACATTAGAGTTGAATGTTCCATTCGCACAATCAACAATATCATTCGCATTCTTCTCTTTCACGCCGGCATGCCTTCAAACTTTTGGGTTAAAGCTCTTCACATGGTTATTCACACCTTCAACATTCTTCTCACTTCCACCCCGTCCTACAAGTCTCCTATCGAGATTATGTTTGGATTATTCGCTTCCTTTTTTCACCTTCATGTGTTTGGGTGTCTTTGCTACTCGAATTTTTCTTCTAGTGCTCCTCATAGAATCTCTCCCTGATCCACTACTTGCGATCATCTTGGTTATTCTAGTGATCATAATGGTAATCGCTACATGGATCTTATCACCCAGCAGGTCATCATTTCTCGCCTTGTCACATTTGATGAGACTCATTTCCCGTATGCCTCGTTTCACCCTTCTCCTTCTCTCTTTACTTGTTCTCTATTTGAGTCATCCGAAGATTAGGCATTGTCACCTTTCTTAGCTTACACTGATCACCACCCCATCACTAGTGTTCCCATCCAAGAACCTTAGCCTCTCCCCCATCCTATGGTCACTCACTCCCAGATCAGTTGCCTTAAACCTCATCAAATTCTTAACCTTTTAGCCACCACTATTGTCTCTCCTGTCCCAAGGACCACAAGTCAAGCCATGTGCGATCCCAATTAGAAAGCACCCACGGGTTCTAAGATGTCTACCATCCTTTTTAATGGCACGTGGTATCTCGCTCATCGCCCCTCTTTTGTTAACATTGTCGGATGTAGATGGATCCATCATGACAAATTCAACAATCACGTTAATCTCCAACGGTATAAGTGTTGTCTTGTTGCACAAGTTGTCACTCAACAACACGGCCTTGACTTTGATGAGACTTTTAGCCTGGTTATTAAATCACGCACCATTCGTATCTTTCTTTCCATTGCTATGTCTCGCCACTGGCCAATCCATTAGTTGGATATCAAGAACGCCTTTCTTAATGGCGATCTGACAAAGCTTGTGTATACGAAGCAACCATGGCTACATTAACCACACCTGTCCTGAGCATGTCTGTCGGCTTCGTAAAGCTCTTTATGAACAAGCTCATTAAGCCTGATATCATGGCTTTGCTATATACATTACCTTTATAGGCTTTGTTAACAACAAATCTGATTCCTCTCTCTTTACCTTTAGTCATGAGAGGTCATATAGCTCCTTTTGTACGTGGATGACATAATTCTCACGACTTTCTCCTCGTCTTTGATCTCTTGTGTCATCAAGCGCCTTTCCACTGTGTTTGCTATGACTAACATTAGTCTCCTTTCTTTCTTTCTCGGCATTGCTACCACACGTGATTAGTCTGGCCTGTTTCTTTCCCAGACTGCCTACGTAGAGATATTCTTGCTCGTATAGAAATGCAATCTTGCAATCTTTGTAGCACTCCTGCTGACACCAAGGTCAAACTCTTTATGCATGGCAAACATGTAGTTGATCCTACTCTTTATTGGAGCCTAGCTGGTGCCCTACAATATTTGACTCTCACTCGTCGAGACATTGCTTTGTTGTGCAGCAAGTGTGCCTTTTCATGCATGATCCTCAACCGCATCTTCATGCCCTCAAACACATCTTGCGTTACCTTCAGGTCACTCTCTCTTCGGGACTTCATATATGCCTCTCTTCTATTTATCGTTTGGTTGTTTACACTAATGTCGATTGGGGGATTTCATGATACTCGTCGGCGAAATTTGGTTTTTGTGTCTTTGCAGGTGACAACCTTCTCTCTTAGTCTTCTAAGTGTGAGCACGTCGTCTCAAGATCAAGTGCCGAAGTTGAATATCGTGTTGTAGCCGAAATGGCCTAGATTCGTAATCTTCTTTTTGAGTCATATTGTCTAGTGTCTCAGGCCGCCCTATGTTTTGTGATAATGTCAATGCCGTAAATTTAGTGTCCAGCCCTGTAAAGCACCATGACACCAAACATGTGGAATTATATATACACTTTGTAAGGGAACATGTTGCCATTGGTCAAGTGCGTTTCTTACATGTTCCCTCAGCTCACTAGTTTGCAGATATCTTCACTGAAGGCTTACCATCACAACTTGCTATTGAAGACAGTTAACTTTCAAGATCCCTCTGCTCAGACTCCCAGAGTCATTGGTTATTTATAATATTTATTGGTATAGGGTGGTTTGTATAATAATATAACCCTAATTCCTGTACTCTGTGACTATATATACTCATGATATGCAAAGATTATACCCTCAAAGAGGGATTCTATAATAGTTTACATGTATTGAATTGTATGTATGCTTACAAGATAATAAAGATGTGATCACTACCTGTATTGGTTATAACATTAAGTGGTAAACACTACCAAACTTAGTGAGATATGAAGAGATGATCATTACTTTTTAGTGAGACGCTGTAAACTTATAATGATAATCTTTACTGACTTAGAGAGAAGATTTTAGCGCTGACAGTCTCTCGGTTAAAGATCGCGTATTAGATGTAAGATTGATTTCCGTTAACAATGACTTGGCTGCGTATTATACTTCCGGCGTAATCTATTATATATGTTCAAAAAATATAATTTTGATTTGCTTTTGTTTTCCAGAATATATATATATATATATATATATATATATATATATATATATATATATATTTCGGATATTTTAAGAACCTATTAAAATACTAAATTTTTCTATAAAGGAAACATCGGACACCCCACCGGAAAATTACACTACCGATCAACATAAACTGATAACAAATAGGATCATAGGCAAACTAATAACATATACACGGTTACACAAATCTCGAAAATAAACATAACTAACAACAAGCAAATCACCAAATTAATAATATCATAAAAGCATCCAAAAAATGCTAATAGCAAAATTAACAGGGAATCTTGGATGTGAACCAACCCATGACATGAATTGGAGCCTTGATCAGCTCAATTGCGAATTCAACCAGCACCGTAACGCATAAACAGCATGGACATATGCATGTCAACAACAATCTGTTACAATACAAAATTCTGTGTATTAGATCAAACCAGTCAAGCAAGTAACTGAACGAGAATTAGTGAAAGAGTTAACGTTTAGCGTACCCGACGATCCAGATGATAGCACCGACGATGGTAGAAGAAGAGAAAGTAGAGCAAAGGGTAGACCAAGTAAGAAGCCCAAAGGCCTGCAATCACCATCTCCACAACTCATGTTTGGTTGCTTTGTGCTAGTTCAAGTTGGCTTACAATTGCTACATGCTAAAATAAGTAATATCTCTTTTAGTATATTACAAAAACAGTCCTTTAACTATTTCTTGGGTGTCTCTTTAGGTAATTAGGAGATAAGATGCGAAAGATAATGGAGAGCAGCTTTCTTTCTTATTGTTCCCAGGCTGTTGTCCTACTTATTCCCACCTTTAACAGCTAGAGGAATAGTTAGCTTGGAATATCTTTAAACTCTAGCTAGGGATCATAGCAGTTATATAGGCTTGAACACAACTCGTGACGGGTGCATTCAATACAAAACAATGTTAAGTAGAGAATCATAAGAATCACGTATGCGTTTGTACTTAGTGATGACTAGATATAGTGGGAGTGAAAAAGAAAAGCGGTTATTTGATTAAACAACCATCTTAGGTATTATAGTTAAAAGTGGTATTTACAAATGTTTGTTTACTTATGGTAGTTCTCGAGCAAAACTAGTTATGTATTAAACGGTCTTATGTTATATAATTTTTAAATTTATACAACTAACATTTTCTTTTAGGCTCATTAGCCTAGTCAAACGCAAAGTATGAAACTTAAACTTGAGCCCGTTTTGTAAATAAGCCCAATATTAGACTTGAGCTAATTCAATCAAAAGTAGAGCTTTTTAAAAAAATAGCTTACAAGTGGCCCACCTGGAGGTCGGGTCAAAGATCTTTTCGGGTCACAACACATTTCTTTGTCACGCTTTTAACATCTACAATGAGTTTTTACATGATACATGGAGCTTGAAAGACATCCAAATAACCTTAGACAATTTGATCAATATGTTACGGAGTTTGGAAAACTTATTTCAAAAGATTGATACAATTTGGACATCATTGTCATAATAAGACAATCATTATCGGTTTCAAAAACTTCTGTCTCCACTCTTCATTAAGGATACACTAGGGAAGGCGGGCCTTTTACCATACTAAAATTCAATTAACATGTTACGGAGAAGCTCATATTATAGTTTTTATCAATAGACATTTCAATTACGCAACTGGCCAACCATTCAAATTCCATCATTCACTCGTTATAAATTAAAAACGTTACATAGAGCTAATAGGTAACATATAAGGTGGCATGGACAATTTCTCTTTTTTAGTACAACTGCTCATTATATGTTGGTGGGCTTGAAGGAGGTTGGAACTGGTCATTATATGTTGGTGCGCTTGAAGGAGGTTGGAAAAGTGGTCCAGGATGACAAACACATGTCTTTTCGTCAGCACAGAAGGCATCTTTGGTCTTGCAAAGCTTCGTGCAATAATTATCATGAGGTGGGATGCATGCAGATGCCTGCAAAGACCTTTGGTATTTTGGATTTGAAAATGGCCAAGCTGCAAAAGATATATAATTCGTACACTCAAATGTCATTCATAGCACGACAGAAATGAAATAAAACAAGGGTTTTGACTTTTAAGCCCCACTTAGTTAGGGTCCCAAAATTCTAAAACCAAGATGTACATGTAGGAATTAAATTTGGTCTATAAATGATACACAAATCAAATGATATAGGAATCAAATGATTGAAACCACTTTTTCTATTGAAAAGGCCAGGCCTCAATTTGATTATTCGTTTTAGACTTCCAAAAAGCTTGAAACGACCGTATTCAAAAGTAATTTAATAGATACAAATTGTAGGCTAATGGTATCTAGGTGTGTAGAATTAGGAATAGGATTATAAGGTGTGAATGTGTATTAGACGTTTAAAAAAAACAAACTTACAATTTTTTTTGAGAAATGGATGAAGAGAGTTACCTGAGGAAGAAACCAAGAAAATGGTTAAGAGAGACAGTATATTTTGATCGACATCTTGATTTCTTACTGTGTAATCACACCAATAGCTTTTGTAGGAATACTATTTATAAGCAGAATTATTGTGCAAATTAAGCGTGTTAATCAATCAAAATAAAACGCTTGCATATATTTAAGGAAGGATATCAAACGTAATTATTTAGTTATTTACTAAAATTTATTGACAATATATTTGAATGCATATTAATTAGAAAGGTAAATTTTCGGTTTGATTGAGCGAAGAACCGTTTTTAAACCATTATACAGGACGTTTCCTTTTTAAATCATTTAAGCACTGTATGGATAGTGAAGTGTATGTGCACAAACTATAGAGTATATGATTTTGTGACTAGAATAAGTTAGAAATAGTCACTAGAACGATTTTGGTCTAGTTCCCCTTAAATAGAAGCTCACAAACAAGCGATCTGTGAAGAAATTATTTGCGATGGATATGTTTACACAAACAGATAAAATTAAATTGTCGAAAACTTATTAAGAAGTTAGATGAAAATATATTAATTGTTTGACCTTGAGAAGCTGAAACAGGATGTTTGTTCGACTTTCCTATCCTCACAAGGCAGATCACGATTAGTGATACTCAAGGATAGCAATGGTACTCTGAAGTACAGAGACGTCTTCGAAAATCACAAAACAAAATTTGGTCCTGTGCGTGATACAAAATTTTGAGCGTTATTCGTAATTTTCTATGTGTTATGAACACATTAATTATTTAATCACTAAAATTTATGTGAAAGTAATTTAAATAGTTATTTTTAACTAAGTTTAGATAGTAACTATTAATTAAAGAGAAATATGTTGATGATAAAATTAGGCATTAAATACCACATGCAGCTGACAAAAAAAAACCAAAAAATGAAGTTAAAATAGAGAATTTAGAGGCCAGGATTAGAACTTGCATCTCCTTGTTGTTTAAGCAAGGCAATAACCACCCCCAAATAAGAGCTTGCTTCTATCATTATGAATTCAGTACATATATATCCTACCTTATACAACATAAATTCTATACAAAATTAAAAAAAAAAAGAATTTGGCCCCTGAAGGGTTTGGGCCACATGCCATCACCCACCCCGCACCCCCTCCGGGCCAGCCTTGCTGAAGTATAACCGGTGCAAGTGAAGTAGATGTCTTTGGTATGATTTAGGTATGCTAGGGTTGGCCGAGGACATAGAGGGCTCTATCTGTGCTAAAGGATATGTTCTCCAAAACGCATCCAATAATCATATGGGATGCCTGAAAACACTTGATAGAGTCCTTCAGTGTAAAACAATGAAACCCCTTAGCTAGGTATAGTGTAAATACAAAAGAATTCTACAATGAATCCTGTTGGTAATTTTATTTTAATCTACATGTATTTTTGAGTATTTGATTAACTTATCGATCGGGATAAGAGTATTGTTATGGACTTAATATATTTTATATTGTTATTGTTTTATTAAAGTTCTTTACTTTACTCAAAAGTCCAAAAATAGTCTAATTCAATTGGATTATTCTAACTCATGAAACCGATTTGGCTGTTTGGACGATATGATGATGGTCTTACAAAAGTCCATTAAGGACTTCCATTAAAAAAGTCCATCGCAATTTTTTAACACATAAAGTCTTATTTGGTGACTTGGACTCTCGATCCAAATAATTTGACGTAGACGTACAAAAGAAAAACTACGGTTATGAGTGCAATGGTGATTATTCAACATCACAGAATCATCAAATCTAATTCCTTCAAGAATAATCTCAGTGATAAATCGTTGTATGTAACCTACAAATAGGTTTATCTGATAGTTATTACATGGTTTAGTGATTAATCTAGGTTTCATCATATTGTCTGCAATTTCAATTCGGGTTCCAAGTTTGTTAATTCTTCTAATTACTTGTTCTAGATTAAATATACAACAATTCGTCTAAATATAGAAAACCAGACCCCGATAGTCTATAGATACATGTAGAAAAAGTGTGATACTTGATGCACATGGGTTTATAGAAAATTATGAGGCAACAATGGGGTTGGTGGTTATAAAGTGTCACTATGTAGTAGTGGTGTGTAAATGGTGGTTTGGCTCGGTTTTTTTTTATCTTTAATCATATCTGTAACTGTTAGCTTTGGTTATGGAATTTCCTTGACCATGACCATAACCGAATTTCGATTTGGTTAATCAGTTATGGTTCGATTTCGGTTAATTTTGGTTAATTAACCGATCTAAGTTTAAACTAATTTTTTTTTACCTAAATAAACATATTAGATAATTATTGTCTTAGTTACAATCATTTTTATAAATAAAAAAATGACAAGAACAAAACATACACATCCATAACAATTTTACACAATAATTATTTTTTAAACATTTTGAAACTATAACATAAAAAAGCTTTTGTATATGTTTTTTCTATGTATATAGAGTTACAGTCCTTGAACATGTATAATATAAATATAGATATATTTTAAAAGTATGTCTCATTTCATTTTGGTTTGACTCGGTTAATGTTCGGTTGTAGGACACCTTGTCCATATCCATAACCGATTTATCAGTTAATCAAATAGCATTATCCATAACCCTTAGTTAATATCGGTTCATTCAGATTGGTGGTGGTTTAGTTATTAGTTAATTTCAATTAAACGTTAATGTTTGCTCGCCCCTACAATGTAGGATGATACAAAGATTGTAATATATATATATATATATATATATATATATATATATATATATATATATATATATATATATATATATGGGTTGGTTAACATACAATATTTCTTAAGATGTGTACGAGATGAAATAACGCACGTTATAAAACTCAAAAACCATAATCACGCATGTACAAAATTAGAAATCACACATGGGGTAAAAAACCTAATCACGCATGTTATATTTTCAAAGCGTACGTTAAGCAAAATTGTACAATATATTTTCAATATATATATACACACACTATAATATTTGTGTCATCCTAGAACAACGAATTTCTTTGATTTTATCATTTATATAACTTGAATCTAAAACTTCAAATGTAGGTGTTCCTAAAAATTTTGTTTTTTTTTTCAATGGGCCACCAACCCCATTTATTATATAAAACTGTTAGAAATAGGGCATGAAAGATTGTCTATTATAAAAGCTAAACAAGTAATTGGGATTTATGTAACTAAAAATCAGGGATATTAGCCGCTCCAACTAAAAATTGTATCTCCCCGATTACCTACCACATAGAAAACAAGCGAGAATAGAATTTCAATATTTCATTTTTCCACTTTCACGTGGTGTCAGATCTCTTTCGATGCATTCATTGGACTTTGACTTGCTTAACGTATTGATGCAGTTATAAATTCTAAATGGACCATGAAACACGGGTAAATGTTCGTGATTGAAAAGTTTTCTTTTGTTTCCAAAAAAAGGTGCAGTTAGAAAGGTTATTTATTAAAATGATGTTGTTAAGATTTTTTTAATAAAATACATGTTTGTCTTTATTTCTTTACTTATATTTTTTTTTGTGTGTAATCAATCATTGTGTTTATTTTTCTGTTCTTTGGTTAAACAAATGAATCGATGATAGTTTCCTTTCTAAAAAGAAATCTATCACATGTCAGATACAACTAAAAGAATCATTGGAAATAAATTTTAAAAATAAGTAATAAGCATAAAAAAACTAGGAAAACATTAGATCATGGCTGTCAACAAGAATAAAAATGTCGAACAACAAGAACGATTGAACAACGATCCAAGGAAGAATCGGTTGCTTGAACAAGGAACTAAGACAGAATTGGCCGATTGAAAAAAGATCGAACAACAAGAGCAATTGAGGAAGAAGATTAGGCCAACTAAAATCCATAAAAAAAACAATATCATATTAATCAAACTCCTTTTCTCTTTGCATTGTATTATTAAATAGGTGGGATCAAACGAGAAGTTTAGTTTGGTGAGACGGCTAGAAAGTCATATGATATTGACATGTGTCTTTTTAAGAATTTAAGGTGGAAGGGAATTTTGATCTATTTACTTATTTATCTCAAAAACCCTAGATCTAAGTCTGAATTACATCTTCCTCTACATGGCCACCCTTGCTCCACCACCACTACCCTAACCACCACCACCACGATGAATGTATTCGTGAATGGAAGCGACACCTTCAGAGCGTCGACCACCAACACCGTTGCCGGTTTTTTGTTATTTTTATGAGCTTTGTTAGAACTTAGTGAATACTGGTGATGTTTATATGTTGTTATTATTACACACACGCGTGATTTTTTTCACTTTTTAGTCGCTCAACTTTTCCAAGCCCTAAATTTTGAATATTAATCACCACTCAATCGCTCACTGCTGATTCACCATCATTTTCTCAACTCGCTATCGATTTACCATCTGTCATTACCAAATCAAACCAGCTTTCTTCATGTTCATTGTAAATGTTCATCAATCGTATTTCGTATCCTTATTTACCCTACTTCGTATCAGTCATAGTAATCAATCGCTTTGTACTTATATAATGAGTATAATGTTTTGAATGAGTATAATGGATGATTCATCATGTTAATATGTTTATGCGTTCTTGGTTTTGAATCAGATTTATAATGTTTTGAATAATGAGCGATTCATAATATTTGTATAATGGACGAATAATATTTTGAAAAGATATCAAATATTTAACAACATGTCGTATTCATATCTTAATAGGTCGTATGATATGCTGGTAATATTTGTGTGTCTTAGCAGGTCATTTTGTGTAACCTGTTTATTATGAGGTTCGTGTTCGTGTTTGGAAAACCTGACACGATAAGATTTCGTGTCATGTTCGTGTTTACCTATTTTAGGTTTGTGTCTTATCGTGTTCGAGTCTAAATAGACCGGGTTGACACTATATGCCAGTCCTATATATGAAAGAGTTATTAGCATTTTTTTTAAATGGGGGAAGTGAAAGAGAGAGAAAAGACTATCTTGAATGTAATAGCCTTAATAATCACGACATTTGATTTTCTTTGAAGAAACCTAAAACTTTGCAACAAAGTGACATATCAATGAAAACCCGCTCTCTTTAAACTAGAGGCAAGCATTCGCAAATCAAAACAAAACAAAAGAGTAACACGTGTAAACCAGGCAAGGCATTAATCTTTATCATGTGAATTTATCAACTTCGAACCAAGAACTACCATTCGATAAAGCTAGCTAGTTAGCCAATGACGAATTAGCAAAATGATGCTAATCATCATGACCTCTCAGTGAAACCCAACCAGGGTTTACACCAAGCGATCCCCTATAGAATTCAAGTTCAGACACTTTAAACACTAACTTTCCTAATAAAAGCTTGCTTGAATAGTCATCATGTATGGCCTCGTTAAGAAAAGTTAGGATGTTGGTTGCATACCACCAAATATTAGAAAAAAAAATTGGTTTAGTATTATTGGTCGGGTCAGGTCAGGTTGAGTCACATAACGGGTTATATAACAAAAAGATAAAACAAATTATCTTTCCTAAATTACACATTAAAAAAATAAGCATTCACTTATCAAGTAATCAGATCATATTAATCTGATAATTTATGAAAAGTTCGTTTTTCACTTGTCACTCTTTCTATTAAATTTCTATTTAGGTTTAAACAATTAAATATTAGCATTTCAGATGGGCTTAAGGCCTTGAACAATTTCACTTCTGAAAATATTGGCTTAAATATTTGAAAATAATTATAATAAGAATAATAATAATAATTGATTATTATTATTATGATTATCATTATTATTACTATTATTACATGGACTATTTTTTGTTTGTTTAATTGTAGGCTTAAATACTTATATTAAATGATTACATAATTATATTAGTGTTAAATTGGGATTGATTATTTGTACTAGATGTATATTTGTAGGATTATAAATTTCTAATTTTGTTTTTCTTAGTCTTGAAAATTCATAAGAATCGATATCAAAATTTTATATTAGGGTTCGACCGCCATTTTAACATATGTATAACACTGAAGTTATATTTCATGAGGCGAGTGACCCATGGTCGAAGAGCGGGTACACCCCTTATCCCTCTCACATGGGAAGAGGGTAGTGGGGTACGTTCAGTATTAGGCCGGGGTGTGTTTACAACTTATAATTAATATGCCAACATGTTAAACGAACACATTATACATATATACATTTGCAAGTTACTTTCCTGTAACTTGCATTTGACTTTACTTTTGTATTTTTCTATTTTTTTATACTCAGTTCCTCAACTTTCGATATTGACACTTAAGCTTTTAAACACTTTGTAATTGAGTTTTACATGTTTATTTTTATGTACATGTCGTTATAAATTCAAGTTGATTTACTTTCGACGTAGTTTTTTCTTGGAAATGAGTTTGGTAAAATATAATATGTTCTTATGATTAGTATTATTATATACGTTTTCAATTGATCTACGTTTCAACGTAAATTTTATTTTTTCCTATAAATGAGTTGGGTCAACTATAATACGTTTTCTTGCTTATTTTGTATGTACGTTTTCAATTAATCTAAGCTTTGACGTGAATTTTGTTCGAAATAAGTCGGGTCAAATATAATACGTTTTTATTAGAGGATATAAATTCATCTCACTTTACGTTTTGACACCGCCTCAACGTGCCGTACCTTTTTTAGCTTAAAAACACTATTTTTATGTGCTAATTTTTATGTACGCGTCGATATAAATTCAATTTGGTTTATGTTTCGACGTAAATTTTCTTTAGTAATATGTTATCTTTTATATAATGCGTTTTCGTGTTCATTTTATTGTACGCTTTCAATTGGTACGTTTTGACGTAAATTACAATTAGCAAGTTGTGTGAATAGTACTTTCATCCTATTTATTTTTTTGTTTCTTTCTTATTTTTTTTTTCTAGACTTTATTTTTTTTACTTTTCTATACTGTTTTAGTTTTACGTTCTTTTAACATTAAAATAATATTTAAGATAACATTTACATTTCATTTACAATTAATTTGAAATCAGTCCGTCCCACTGTCCAATTCAAATTTATTTTAATGGTTTTCGGTTGATTTAAATATGTGTCGATATTCTTTTAAGTATATCTCTTTCGGTTGCTATTCTGAACCAAAATAGATATCAACCGAAACCCTGCAGCGTAGCCATGTAATCCTACTAGTATCATACACTTTCATGTTTGCAAAATGAGTTTTGTGTTAAAAGGCTGAATAAATACGGCATCCGTTTTTCTTTGAAGAAGATAACCTAAAACTTTGCAACAAACCGAACAAAGTGACATACAAACGTACCTCGCCCACTTTAAAATCGAGGCAACAAATCAAAACCAAACAAAGTAAAACAGTACAACATGTAAACTTGGCAAGAAATCATTATTATGTGAAATCATCAACTTCAAACAAGAACCGCCATTCCACCATGATAAAGCTAGCTAGTGAGCCAATGGCGAATCAGCAAAATGATGCTGACCATCTGGGCCTCCTGGTGCAACCCTAACAGGGTTCACACCAAGCGATCTTCTCTTATAGTATTCAAGATCGGACACTTTCAACCCTAACTTGCGTATCAAAAGTTGGCTTGAATTGTCATTTTGCATGGCCTCATTGGCATCGGTGGTGACACACAAGAAGAAGAAGATTACGCAAATGAGTAGCAGCACTTTTGATCTGACGGTTTTTGCCATTAGGGTTTGGTATTGTTCAATTGGTGGTTCTTTCTTATTTTGGAGATTGCGAATTCTGTTTGTAGAGATTGCATGCACATACATAGTATTTATAGAAAGTTGGAGTGATGATTAAATGTATAATATACATACACATATATATTAAATGTATATATGTACCGTGAGAAATAGTGCCATGTTACTTTAGAATCTATCGATTTTTTTTGAGTCATCATACACAAGATCTGTCTAAAACACACGGCGGATAAGCTGAAATTCCACCTGACATTTTTTAATTTGTTGGAATTCCTTTGCGAAGGACACTTTTTAATTAACAAATGTTCTATTTTATATTATCTAATTCAGTAACTAGTGTGATTCCCCTATGTGAATTCGGTTTCGGTCGCGGTATCGGTTAGGGATTTCACAGTACCTGTGCTCGGTGTAGTTTACAATAGGGTGTTGATTGTGTCGGTTGAAATGTGCAACTTGAACCAGGCCCATATTATTATTATTATACGTGTCAAAGATTTTAGTTCTAATCCACACACACTTAAATCCAGTCAACCTAAATACAACACGTTTAACCTATTTTTTTAATTAGTTATACATGTGTTGTCAGCAGGTTGTTAGGTTGTAAGAAAGTTATTTGTAACATGTTTAATGATAGCTATGAACGTGGCAAGTAGATAATATGGTGTGACAAAATTCACATTATTATAACCAACCATATAAAATGAAAAAAAGAAAAATACAAATATAAAATTGTAAAATCTTTTTTCCTAAATACTTAATGGGAGTTAATGGGTCTACCAATTGTAATACGGGTCAACCCAAATTATTTTTAAAACGGTTCAATCTGAACATATCTCATTTTTTAAACATGTCGTAATTAGTTGACCTCAAACCATTTTTTTGTGTGTGTGTCGTGTAGAGTATTGATTCCTATAGTTACAATACCAAATTTGAATACAATTCTAACTAAAAAAGAAAAAAAAAATCTTATTTATACCGGGATGTCAAGAAAAAACATTAAACACACTAACATATATTTTTAAATAATTAACTGATTTAAATTATTAAAAAAATAAATTAATTATAAACTAAGCTGGTTAAAGGTGTATATTATTCTTTAAAGTATAAAAAAATAGAACTGAAAAAAACAGAACTGAAACTTAAAAACTTAAAGGTGTATATTATTCTTAAAATTATAAAAATAGAACTGAAACTTTAAAAGTAATATTTTAATATAAAACTAGTGTTTATGGTCTATGTAAAAGTTCTATATATATTCACACGATACTTGTTTGTAGATTCACTATTATTTTACATCATTTTTTTAAGCGTTAAACAAATAGAAGGTATTTACTTGGGCAATGCTTTTGTTTTTTTTTTTATCCTTTGTTACTTTTGCAATTATAAGCATTTCAATCTATATTGATAACTACAAGAAAACCGGTTAAATGTTTTAAACAAGTTTCATGGAAAGCAATATAATATGGCTATTTTTTCACTCAAGTTGTTGTTGGGAATAGTTTTCAATCCGATTGTCTTACGCTAATCCATCGTTATTACTAAAGATACGGTTTTGGAAAAGCTAGATTACTTTTGTCCTTAATCTGTCACAAACAATCGTCGGTAAGTCGGAAAAACCACTTCTGTTTTGACATCTATAATATTGTCGGTAATCTGTAGATGATCCGTAGGTAACATCCATCAGTAAATTCTGTATCCATGTCATGTTTTCTGATTGAATATCTGTTAGGACCCACTTTCACGGATGGATATTTCCTTTGTGGAAAGCCCTTTGTTTCGTAATGCTACTAGCTAGCCTTAAATTTTGAACTATTGCCAACTCCTCCACTTCTTCGAAGAAATCCCTATCCCGTACAACCTACGTGTGTAAGGGATAACCTTCGATACATCCGCGTCATAATCGTTTGAGCGAAGTTTGGATCATTTGACCTAGAGCTTAACATACTCTGAGAGGTTGCAGATGTAAGTGTTTTAAATTGTTGGATGACGAGGTTGAAAGATCAAAGCAAATATCAGATTGTTAAACAAGAAGTTAGAGTGGAATATTAAATGATTTATAACACAAATGATATATAGTGAAAACATCAGCCCTAGGAAATGCATGTCTTTACCCATTCATATCTAGATCATCCTATACACTACAAAACAAAGTATCTGTATCTTTTCATTTCGTAACACATATTTCTTTTATTTCGTTTTTTTTTCTCTAAGGTATGTAGAGGATAGTCATATTTGGTTGAACAAAGCCACAATTGGCCAATATAAGCACATTTAGTCAAACATAGTTATAATTGGTCTTATTCTAAATGTATGATCATTATAACTCATTGGTCACACACTAATTATACTTTGTTAAACATATCATACTAAGACATGTATGAGCCATTATGACTAATCTAACCAATTAAGGTCTAATATGACTCGTTACATCTCAACCTAAGCCATCGAGGCCTAATATAACTATTAAACTCCATGATACTCTACTAAGATCTATCATACTCTTAGCACTTAATAGTCTCACTGAGACACCTATGAGATACCATTACTCATTACAACCAAATATGATCTTACTTATTTAGATCTAACATGAGATATTAAGGTCCTTGAAAGAGTTATCATAAGTCTTAAGACAAATATGTCCCATCAAGATCAAGACATGTATCAACGTTATGATTCATTACGCTCTAATATGAGTCCTTACTAGCTAACCTGACAATTTATAACCTAATATGACATTCTAAAGCTCGTCGTATTCTAGTAGACATGTATGACCTATCATAGCTTCTTACGATTTTTTTAACTCATTGCAAAAAAAATAAAAGTAGAAAACAAAACTGAAAAAATACATACAGTGTATTTAAAAAGTAAAAAACAAATGTTTTAGCTTTAAAAATTGTTTTCATATGTAATATGCATACTTTTTAATAGATGCTCGATAATATTGTATGCCGCCCCACATTTGTCCAACGTGGGAGTGAAGGGGTGGTTGAAACGAGAGTCGACAATGGTCGGTTGAACATGTTAAAAGGGTGATTTGTTTATTTATACACGATCGATCGGACAAAACCTCCTACGTGGATTTTATATATCAAATCACTCCATATAGGCCGAATACACTTCCTCTCTAATTTTTTCACACTCCTTAACAGTGACAGACCCAAAAATTATTTGTTAGCTGTGCGGTTGATTGGTTCAAGCATATTTTCAATGGGTGCGGTCGAATTTTTTTTGCCTAAAAATCACTTAATTTTCTTTTTTTTCAAAGGATGTGCCCGCCCACCCACTCAAGCACACTTTGATCCGCCCATGGTCCTCAGTATGTTCGATGAAACCACCAACCTCATTCCCAAATTCCCACGGTACCGTAACACGAAGGACGGTTTTGCGTGCGGTAAGTACCTGCCAAATCATCAAAATATTCAGTGCCGAATATCAGGGGTGGAGCTAGTGTATTAGGAGGGGTAGCACAGACTACCCTTCAACCCCGCCTCCATACCGTTTTTGTAGTCTAAATTATTTTTTCCCGGTTTTATAAAAAGATAATCTTAATCCCAAGAAAAATATATTAGAATGCATCTGAATTTTTATTTTATCATAAAAGAGTAGATGAAAGAGTAAATTGCACAAAACTTCCTTTATGTTTCCTCAAACTTGCAGGTTCCAGCCTTAATGTTTAAAAGTTGCTAAAAACAGCCTTTAACTTTATTTTTGTTGCGGGTTCAATCCTTTACAGCTAACCACGTTATTTTCTTCAGTTAAGTTCCCTCACATGCATAACATGTGAGGGTATATTCGTCATTTTGGTTGATCATGTGAGGGAACTTAACTGAAGAAAATAACGTGGTTAGCTGTAAAGGATTGAACCCGCAACAAAAATAAACTTAAAGGTTGTTTTTAGCAACTTTTAAACATTAAGGCTGGAACCTGCAAGTTTGAGAAAACATAAAGGATGTTTTGTGCAATTTACTCTAGATGAAAGCAGTATAAATGTATAGTGAAATATATATACTGTAACTAATCTAATAGTATAAAAAGATGATGAAAGTAGAGTTGGATATATTATAATAAAAGGAAAGAGTACACCAACCGAAAACTAACTAAATTCCGTTGAAAAAAAGGGAAATTAAAGGCATCTGAGCACTTGCTTATCCAAACCGTTTTCTTTTTCTTATGGTGGGTTTCATGTTGAATGATCAAGATTCCCAGACATGATCCACAACTTTATAAACTTATATACTTCTTTCAATAGATTATTTTAATATTTCTTAAATAATGGGAGTTGTTCGTTAGATGAATATAGATACATGATTGGACTAATGAATTATAACTTCAATCTTTTCAAATTAAGATATAATCTTTTGAAAGCATACCCTAAGAATAAAATAGCCTTAAAATCATTATATAATTTGCATAAACATAACATAAATACACAGTAGACATGTAATATTTGGTAGAAAAGAAGTCATATTAACTTCTAGCAGGAAATCAAGTCCATGCTTGGTCGAGTTGAACTTTATCAAGTTCATGTCCGAGTTCATAAATACATATATAAGTCTGAAACATATAACAACTCGAGATGTTTATATAGACCTCAACTCAAACTCTTGTATGTTTTTATCATCATTGTATTAATATATATGGTTAGAATTAAATACAAAGTCTCCTAAATTTAAGAAGTTGTAAAAAGGTTATCAAACAAACTCCGATTAACCTTATTCAAACGGCATTGGAACCGTCTCATCGAACTCTACAATATGAGATTTTAGGTTTTTGCTTTTAGATGTTTAACTTGTAAATTTTATAATTTTTGTTTACATCATTGTGTCATTATATTTATCATTGTGTTTTTCCTGTATTTGCGCCATTGTGTTTTTTTACGACTCATTGTATCTTTGTACACGTAGAATAAGAATAACTTGACCAAATATATATATATATATATAATTCACCTGTATAGGGGAAGGATAAAATGAAAACCTTGGTGAGTTAAGAAAACCAAGGAAACCTCATCTTCACCATCCATTTATTTAATCTATGGTATAAATTAAATCAAGAGTAAATTGCACAAAACATCCTTTATGTTTCCTCAAACTTGCAGGTTTCAGCCTTAATGTTTAAAAGTTGCTAAAAACAGCCTTTAAGTTTATTTTTGTGCGGGTTCAATTCTTTACAGCTAACCACATTATTTTCTTCAGTTAAGTTCCCTCACGTACATAACATGTGAGGGTATATTCGTCATTTTGGTTGATCTTCCACCCACGTCAATTATAAGAAAAAAGAATATTTAAGGTTTAATCTATTTTAAAAAAATTCTAACCGCAGAGACTAATGTGCAATAAAACCAAACTTTTAAAAACCAAACACCCTCTTTTCCGGTCTTCTTCTCCGGCGACTTCGCCGGATTCCGGCGAACCCGAATTAAGATAGGAATCTTGTTAAGCTAGCCCACTAAGCTGTAAAGATTAACACAGATTTTGATCATGCCAATCAAACTCTCAGGATTATCATCAGTTGGAAGAATCGGCGCCTTATTCGCATCAGACGGAAACGACAAACGACTCTTCAACCCTAGATACTTCTCACGGAACTGCGATGCCGTCAAATCAGAGAACTTCGTAACACCGTGTTCAGTGGTCGGATCCAGCAACTGGTGACGCTTAGGACGCCGCAAGTTAGACTTAAACACTATCAAACGGTAATCGTGCTCCTCTGTAGTCGCGTACGTTTTACCAAACTTTGTTTAAACTAGGTTAAAACTTAAATATTTTTTTTATAATTGAAGTGGGTGGAAGATCAACCAAAATGACGAATATAGCCTCACATGTTATGCATATGAGGGAACTTAACTGAAGAAAATATCGTGGTTAGCTGTAAAGGATTGAACCTGCAACAAAATTAAACTTAAAGGTTGTTTTTAGCAACTTTTAAACATTAAGGCTGGAACCTGTAAGTTTGAGGAAACATAAAGGATGTTTTATGCAATTTACTCTTAAATCAAGTACAAAAATGTTACTTTTAAGAAAAGTGTAAAGCCTGCAAAAGAAATTGGTTTTCAAAATTGTTGCAGTTTAACACAAAAGTATGGCTGAATGTAAGTGTTACATAAAAAAAACTTACTAAAAAATGTAACACATTGTCATGTACGCTACAAAACTAAAAGCATTTGTAAATTCTAAAAATTATAACACTTGAAGTTCAAATTATTTTAAAAAAACTGTTATTAAAATTGTAACTGGTGAAGTTAAAAAAATCTAACGCTGAAAAAAATATAACAAATTCACACATTCTCTCTTATCTCTCTTCTAATAAAAAGTATACACGGGTTCAGAAAAAGATGATTGTCAAAAAGTGTAACACATGGCATTTTTGTGTCCACACAAATGAATTTCTTAAGTTTCTTTGACTATAGTGAGATTTCTCTATATAATACACACACACACACACAAATATATATATATATATATATATATATATATAAAGTGGGGTTACAGAGTGAACACCAGTGTATTTACGAACTAAGTGAAAAAATCTTTGCCATTGATTTACACACGTGTATGACTAGGATTTCATCATCAAATCGTAAAATACACTATTGTATTTCATCATCAAATCATGGCCATTAATTTACACACATGTATGGCTAGGATTAGTTCGTTAAGTTCGCAAATACACTGGTGTTCACTCTTGAACCTAACCCTATATATATATATATATATATATATATATATAGGCGAGGGTTCAAGCGAAAACTCATTTTACTGTGAGAACTCGAAAACTCAAAAAAACCCTTAAAACACACTATTTTTAAACATCTTTTTGCTTTAAATATAGTATTTTTAAATTACAATTTTTTTTGAAAATAAAACAAATAAGTAAAATTATTATTAAACATTTGCAACACTACGAAAAAACTAAACTCGCCAACCCCTCATCGATCAAAAAACTAAACCCTAAACTCAAATCTCACAAAACCTAACCCCCTCCCCCTTCCCAAAAAAACCTAAAAACTAAACCTAAATCCCTCAAAAATCTAACCCTACGATAAATTAAAACCAAAATCGAAACCCTAAGGCTAAGTATTATTACTTGGATATGTGCAATACTATAATAGTAGTATAAAAGAAAATATGACACTTTAAATCTTTTTTTTGGTGTGTCGAAAAAATATGCTCAAGCGAAAGATAAGAAAATTTGTGATCTTACGATGCACTTTTTTAAAAAAAAAGAGTAATAATATATGAAGAAGATAGAAATGTTTAAAAGTCTCATTTCCTTCATTAAGGAGGAGTGTTCGAGTTCTTTCACTAACTATGGGTTTTTAATTACCCTCCCACATATATATAATTCCGATCAAGAGAAAACTTTTACGAGTTTTGAGAACTTAGAGAACTCGACATTTTCGTACGAGTTTTACCCCCAATTTTTTTACATCCATAGATTAGAATGTTATAAAGACGACTGTAAAAAATAAAAAAAATTCGAACTGGTGTATTTGGCTCTTACAGCAGTTGTAAAAAAGCTAATGACATCTGCATACGGTTGCTGTAAATGAAAAAAGTTAGGTTTTATTTTATTTTTTATTTTTATTTTTATAGAAAAGCCATTGTTATAAAATTTCATTTTAATTTAACCAATTACTTTCCCATTACACTAGTTTGTATTTTAAGCAAAACGTTCAAAGTTTCAATAGATTTGGACGTCATTTTGGAATGATAATTCTCTTGGATACCCTCTACGATAACATTCATATTTAAATATTATATGTATTATATTGTTTGGAGTTACTTATAGAAGTAAACAGGGTCTATGTAATTTGGAGGCCTTACGAGTAGAAAAATAGACCCCTGAAATCGTCTAATCATGTCCCTTCCCTACTTTGCGTAATCGTGCTTCAAACATTCAATCGTCCAATCATGTGCCTTCTTTTTGTCAATCGTCAGTCTACCTTTTTTGCGTTGTCGCCATTCTCACTTGTAGCTTTTTTTAGTTGGGTTTAAATGTGTAATATTAAACGATATTGGGCTGATGAGTTTAGTTAGTATTGGTTTAATTGTTTAATGGGTCTAAACTAAATCGAATGTTAATGGGTTTATTTTTTTAGTTTTTAAATATTTTATTAAAAAAGCTTTTACATGTATTTATATGCAAAAGCTTTAAAAAAGAATTTAAAATTTGACTTTTAATATAGTAATTTGAATTTTTAACATATTAAATGAATGATTCACTAGTTCCCTACTTTTTAGTGTTCCATAATAAACTCTATTATAAAAGGTCGAGCATGCAAACAATCCTTGTGCTCTAACAAAAGCAAAAGTAAATCTTTAGAGTCTAAAGTTTTTGTATTTATTATTTTAATAACATCTTTTTGCGTAAAAAAAGCATGTTAACTTTTTTAAATTACTCTTACTATTTAAAAATCATAAGGACTATATATTTAATTTATTTAAAAATAATATAAAAAAGAGAGAAAACCCTTAATCTCTTAAAGCATCAGAATATGGTCGTGAAACCTCTTTCTTGACAATCTAAAGAAAGCGGAGTATTACTTGAAAAACATGCAATATGTTCGAGCTTTTATGGGACAATATATATGAAAAGACCATCGATAAAAAATGGTTTTAATGTGGTGAGTCTAACACAATAAATTTCTGACTAAGATGCATTATTTGGGGTGGAGATACACGCATTAGGTGCTTTTAGTTTGAGCCAAGTTTTTTCGTTGATTTCGAAATAGCGGGAATGTTACTAAAAATTTGCGACAACACAACTGTAGCATCGGAAAAGTTAATGCAAATGATTTTGGTAGAGTGAAACTGTAGATTGTCAATTGTCGCTGAATCGCTTTTGGAGGGGTAGGATTTCTATATTCTTTTTGTTATTATTATATGATAAACCGTCTAGCTATTTTTTCCCTTGATGTTTTCGGAACAAGAATAGTAAATCAATAATTTGCTTTATAGCTATTTTTTTCAAAAAATGTGCGCATCTTTTATGATTTACTCTTTTTATTAGTAAGGTTTTGATAGGTAAATACTTGAATTACAGAATCAACTTATTTAGAAAAACTAAACCATAAAAATATAAATATAAGTGAATTAAGCGACAAATTTTCTTCTTATATTAAAAAGGCTCATCTTATTCCAACATATTTAAAATGTTATTCATATGTCCTTTTCATTCGCTCTATTAACACCTATTAAAAAAAAGTCTACATATTCACACACCCATCTGTCTATTTAAACACCTTTTAGACGGGTCGTCTAGACCTAGACGGGGCGTCTAGGTTTCCTTTTCTCCGACCACATTCCTGCCCTCGTACAACGTCAAATCAGTCACATCAGACGGGGCGTCTATCACTAGACGGACCTTGAAGACGACCAGACCAAGACGGGACCCGTCTTGAACTTTGGGTTTCTGCATGCATGTCAGTAAAGTACCATGTGATACGCCTCGTCTAGTACTAGACGGGGCGTATATATCTTTGTTAAATAGACCTATGCAGAGCTTTTGTTGTCGCATAAAACTTTCAATTCATCGTCGCAATTATCTCCGTCATAAACTTTGGCTTATATTACTTCATCTGAATCATTCAAAGGTGGTGAAATGTCATCAAACTGGGACGACAACTATTTATTTGGGGCGTACTATGGCGAGTCGTGGGTGCCTGAGGCCAATTCGGTAACAGTTATTAGGTTAAACTAGTTCTTGTTTTAATTATTTACTAATGGTGATATCGTTGTTAGGGGGAGACCGGTGTTCCCAATTCTAACGTGCAAGAGGAGGTTGTGTCAAGTGCACAAGGAAATCAAAACAGACCATTTCTAGATTTGAACGAGCTTCCTCCCGTTGAAGAAACAACCCATGTGGACGACTCATACCTAGTTGATGCACCATGTTATCCTGCGCAACATGGGTTTCCGGATTATGGATACGGGTGTGAATACTCGTACGTGCAACAACACGGTCCGGATGGATACGGAGGAGACTGTTACGAAAGTTACAATGCAACACATTCTTTCTACGGTCAACAAGTCTATCCTGATGGTGGAGGATATGGTGGTGAGGCATCCCCATGCGCAGGCAATCCGTACCTCACAGAGGCGGTATCAAAACTTATTTATTTAAGTTGTGCAGTTGAGTAAACATAAAATCTAACATAACGCTATTGATTTTACAGGTTTTCAACTCTCTAGATGAGGTAAAAAACTGAGCACATGAAATGGCAAATGCGGATGGTTTCATTATTGTGACCTGACGATCAAAGAAAATCGGTGGAAGGACCAGGAGGGTATGGCTTGAATGTGACTGTGATGGTGAGCACCATACTACAACAATGGTTAGAAAAGCTGGAAGCAAGAAAACCGGTTGGCCGTTTTACCTGGTGGTTATGGAGGACAATCCGTATGAAACATGGGCTTCTTATTGCACAAAGGTATGGTATCGTGGTTCACATGTTAAGCATTGATGGTTGTTCCACATTCTTCCCGATAATCAACCCTCCGACGGATCGAGAATCACGAACGATAATGCTTGCACATGTTAACAACAACCACTTCATACATATTAAGCTGGAAGGCCAGTTTCCGATGTCTACAGTAAACGGTTTGTGGTTGACCTACCGAAGCGCCGCTGCAGAACAATGGATGGACATGTACACGCCCCGTCTAGAATGGTATACGTCGATAATGAATCCCGCACCAAATCCAAACCCGAGTATTAACTGGGTCGACAGTAAATCGAAAGAATGAGGCTTTTTGCTAAATCTAATATGATTTTTTGTATATTTAATATGTTTTTTATAATTAATACAAACATTTTGTATACAATTAGGAAATTTTTGGAATAATTAACATGATTTTATTTACCCCAAAGTTTATATTAAGTAAACTAAATCATATTAATTATATCAAAAAAAATTAATTGTGCATATACGGAACGTCTATACCTAAACGCCTTGTCTGGTTCTAGAAAGAAGTCCATTTTACCCCTGGTTCGCTATCCGTCTAGGATGATATCAGGGGCAAAATGGTAATATTATACTATTAGACCCCTTTTAGATGGGTCGTCTAGACCTAGACGGGGCGTCTAGGTTTGCTTTTCACCGTACAACGTCAAATTAGTCACATCAGAAGGGGGCGTCTAGCCATAGACGGATGTCTAAGACGACTGGCCCAAGACGGGGCGTCTAGGCCTAGACGACCCTGTAACATCCGTCGAAAAACGGGTTTCAAAACCCGTTTCGTTTATTAATCGAATAGACAGTTACAATTTCCGTTGCTTATTTAATGCTCATTTTAATTTTAAACAATACATAATTAATAAATATATTAGAATTTATAAACTATAATTAATAAACAATAAAAACGGACGAAGAAAAAAATAAAGGAGGCTGCCGGGTTTCGAACCCGGGTCAGCCGGTTCAACAAACACCCAGCATACCACTCCGCCACTTTACTTCTTTGTTAGCATATCGAAACAATTAATACTTAAGATGTAATTCGAGTTCAAACCGGACTTCCAGCGCGGCAGAACTCGCAATCTCCGGAAAATCCGGCAATCCGCGAGTTCAGCCATTATTCCTTTTGACTATAACGTTATAACCGACGTCGACATCGGTTATAACCGACGTCTAACAGTCAATCGCAGTCGTAACCGCCGGAGAAAACTTGACCACGAATCAAGACCAAATTCGGACCCAATTCATACCGATTCTTCCTTATAAATACTCACCCAAGTCTCTTATAATCCTTTCGCTCAAAATCACACCATTTCTCGAAGTCTTAGCACTCGCCGGAGACATTCTGCAGTCGCCGGAATTTCACCGGAAAACCGAGACTTACACCAAATCGGTAAATTTCTCGACTCTTTCGTTTTTAATCCATTGTTACACATATACTAACTTCAATCCTTCAACCAGAATCGGTTCCAGACGACGTTGCCGGAAATCCTGCACTCGCCGGAAAATCTCTGGAAATTCCGAAATCACATTGTCAATCGGCACAATCATCTAAACCCCCTGATATCTCTTGTTTAGTCACTTAATTTCACAACTCATTGATCAAAATTGTTAATTGATCCGCTCAGACGGAATTCACAAATCAGAGCCGACGACCTTTGCCGGAGTTCTGAGAAAAACATCCTGTTTGGTACAATTCTGCTATTTAATCTCATTATCTAATACTTTCCAACCAATTATAAGTTTCGATAATCGAATTAAACAAAAACAGTCGGGCATCTGGTTCTGTGTCTTTATAAATGAAGAAGACGAAGGCGATAAGTGTATAAGTTTAATTAAAACTGAATGTTTAACCGGGTTAGACACACAGTCCAGCGGTGGACTGTGTGCAAACATACAACGCACGTCACGAGTTCGAATCTTACAGCATACCGACTTTCAGATTTAAAACCAACATTTTTAAAACTGAATCAGAACGAGTCACATCATGTTTATAAGAATAATATAAACCATAAACAGATTAGACACACAGCCCAACTGGTTGGGCTGTGCGCATACGAACCGAAGGACCCGAGTTCGACTCCGGTCCCTGCAAGCAGTTCGGCCATTTTAAATCATTTTAATATTGACTCAAATAAAATAACAATTAATTAGTATATATATATAATTAAAACAGAGAATATTTCGGGTTAGACACGTAGCTCAGTTGGTAGAGCTGCGTGCACGCGTACGAGAGGTCTCAGGTTCGAGCCTCACTCAGCGCACACATTACTCACAGTCCGACCGATCAACGGCCCGGTCAACGGTCAAAAAGTCAAAAAATTTATTTCTTTTTATTTATTTATTTAATTTAAAAATCAATTAAAAATACTTAAAAATAATATTTTTAAAGTTAGAAAAAGTCCTTAAACTCACAAAAATAAATCTAAAAATCCTATTAAGATTATGAATTAAAAGTATTAATCTCAAATAAAATCCATTTATTTACCGAACCATTTCGTTATTATTTTAGGTTAGTTTTTCCTCGTCGATCAAATCTCAAAACTCGTGCGCATCCAACGTCATCAAAGAACGCACCAATGTGAGTGAATCTCTACCAATTCCCTGTTTTAATCACATTTTTTGGGGGTGTATCATGTGTCGCTTAATTATTTATTATATTTAAACACTTGTGCATCCATCATATCCGTGATCAAATGTGTATTCAATATGTATCAATTGTTGTGTGGATTATGTTTAGATTAAAGTTATCATTTTCAGTACTTGCATTTCATAGGCCCAACAGCTCCCCGTGGGAGACGGGTTGAGTACAGGTGCCTCATTCGATCGGCTCCGTTTGATTGAGCCTTGATCTCACATACATCATCATACATTTCATACGATCGGCTCCGTTTGATTGAGCCTTGATCTCACAATACATTATCATTCATGTCATATACTCATTCAAGGTGGTTTGTGATTGTTTGTTTATATATGTTTGCTCACATATGAATATTGCACAACTTTTCAATATTAAATACAACAAGAAATCAAAAACAATGTTTTTAAACAAGGTTCACTCCCCAAAATTTCCCCCATTTTACACATGATACAGGTGATCCAGTTGAGGCAAGAAACACATAAGAGGGCCTAGAAGAATAAATCAGTTTAAGCTTTGGATTGTTTTACTTAGTTTCATTTCCTTGTATTTGTATGAATTTGATTTGAACATTTAAGTTGTAATTTGAATTTAATAAATATAAAACATTTTAATAAACATCATGAGCTTTGGTGATAACCCAATTATGCCCCGACTCTTATTCTGTTGCGGGTCGGGGTGTGACAGATTGGTATCAGAGTCATGACTATAGTGATATAGGATAGGTTATTAGACCCTTAGAGCCTATACTATAGTTGATTAGAATTTTTAAATTGTTTATGTGTTACACACAAAATTCATGATGTTTATATGCTTTATGGTTATTGTTACATTCAATGTTATGCAAGCATGTTCATAAGTACATATTATTATACAATGCTCATCATGAATCATATCCTCATAACATATCATATCCATGAAAGCACACACCACACAATTTCCATGATTTTTGCAACGAATTTGGTATTCTTCAAATCACATCAAAGTGAGTTCTCATGACGGGCATGTAGTAACTGGAAGGGTACAAGTACCGGTAGTCGGAACGTCCTGTCTAGGCTTGGCATTCGTATAAATCCAAAATAAAGGACCGGTTTGCCTACCTGGGGACTAACGATGAGAGTACGAAGGACCTATTAGGCCAAAGCATGCTATACCAAACGTCGTGTGAGCTAACCCCACTTTGAGTTGTCATTGTGTCTACACCTGGACACCCTCTTACCATACATCTCGCAATCATATTTCATGGTTTTCATTCGGGTGATGCGAGTGTTAAACCGCCAACACCAATGTGAATCCTACTAAGCCAATAGTTATGGGGGCCCACATGACTATACAGGCGATGGTATGGGGGACATTGGAGGCCCAAAAATGAGCAAACCCAAGACATCCTATGGATGTAGTTGCATTATTGATGATTATGTTATTTTATTACTTTTTAACGACACAGGACACCTAAAAAAACTTCTGAAACTCACAATCTTCCTATGTATGTTCCTGTAGATGTCGGCTAAGCAACTACGTGGAGGTAGAAAGTCAGGAAGGTCAACCGAACGCTTGGCCACCCAAATTGCAAAACAAATGGCCGCGGTGCTTCCTGACATCGTAATTCAAGTCCAACAAGCTCTCACCGCGAATCCCATCAACTCTCCCAATCAAGAAGACCAGAACGTCGACAACCCTCCCTCCAAAAGATGCTCCTACAAACACTTCAAGTCTTGCGATCCCCCAAAGTATGAAGGGACCGAAGGTGTCACTGCTCTCCTCCACTGGTTTGAGGAAATGGAGAACACCTTCCTCAATTGCGATTGTCCCGAGGATCGCAAGGTACGTTACGCAACCGGGAGACTATTTGGGGTAGCCCTTACCTGGTGGAACACAGAAAAGGGTAAGAGAGGGGTCGAAGATGCTATGGCCTTAACATGGGAAGAGTTAAGGGAAATAATGACAAGACGCTTCTGTCCAAGAAGCGAAATCAAGAAGTTGGAAGATGAATTCCATTCATTAAAACAAAAGGAAGGAGATCATACTTCCTACAACAAAAGATTTCTCGAGCTAAACCAAATGATCCCCAACTTGTTCAGCCCAGTGTACCGCTTGGTTGAACACTACATTCGAGGCCTCCCCTCGAAAATTCAAGACTCGGTTCTAAGCACTTCACCTGCAACACTTGAGGTCGCAATGGAACTAGCTACCGAACTTACCGAGAATCGCATCCGAAACGGTAAATTCAAGGAGGAGAAAAAGAAAGCCCCCATTAAGGCCCAAACTTCAAACCATTTTGTCTCCTCTTCGAAGTTTGCTGGTAAGAGGAAGAGAAACAACAGGAACTTTGCTGTCACATAAACAAACCCCCCTATCACTGCTGCACCCATCACCCAAGTTGCCCCCTCAGCTGCGCCATATAAAAAGCCATACTCCGGCCCATACCCAAAATGCAACCGTTGCCAATACCATCACCTTCCCGAACATCCCTGCCAACATTGCACCGGCTGTGGCCGTGCAGGTCACACCATCCAAACCTGTCGCACACTTCAGTGAACGAACCGCAATCAGCCCTCAACCCAAACCCACCATCAGATAGTGGGTCAAGCCCAACAACCTTTACTCCTACCACCTGCCCAACATATAGCCCAATCCTACTACCAACCCAACTACCCAACCTATGCGAGCTTGTTACAACTGTGGAGACCCAAACCACTTTAGAAACACTTGTCCACGCTTGGTGAACATCATTCATGCCCAGGCTCAAGCAAATCCGGTGAACCAAGCTAACCAAGTTCCTCCACCTGCTAAAGGAAGAGCTTTCAACATCAACGCCAATCAAGCTAGGGCTGATAACAACGTGGTTAACGGTACGTTTCTCATCAATGGTAGTTATGCATCCATGTTATTTGATACTGGCGCGGATAAGAGTTTTGTGTCCTTAGAATTTGAACCCATCCTCGACCAAACTCGTGATAATCTCATGGAATCCATAACTGTGGAAGTTGCTGACGGAAAACCGGTCTCATTAAACTCTATTATACGAAATTGTACCCTCACTCTAAACGATCACGATTTTCCAGTTGACCTCATTCCTATGAAGTTGGGAAGTTTCGACATTATAATCGGTATGGACTGGCTCAGTCAACATCATGCTGAAGTAGTATGCCGCGAAAAGTTCATTCACATTCCTCTTGCAGACGGTCAGACCCTACGAATCTTTGGAGAAACCCCTTCGAAAGGACTCAAATTAATGTCCTATCTTCAAGCCCGAAAATACCTCCGCAAGAACTATGTCGCATTCCTAACTCACATCGTCAAGAAGGGAAACAAGGAGAAGAAACTCGAAGATATACCTGTAGTGAAAGAATTCCCACAAGTCTTTCCCGACGACATCTCAGGACTTTCTCCCATGAGAGAAGTCGAATTCCGCATTGATCTTATACCTGGCGCTACACCAGTCGCAAAATCTCCTTATAGGTTAGCCCCATCCGAAATGCAAGAGCTGGCCAGTCAACTGCAAGAGCTGACTGACAAAGGATTTATACGTCCTAGCTCATCGCCTTGGGGTGCACCTGTTCTTTTTGTGAAGAAGAAAGATAGAACGTTTCGCATGTGTATCGACTACAGAGAACTTAACAAGTTAACGGTCAAGAACCGCTACCCATTACCTCGCATCGATGACCTTCTAGACCAACTTCAAGGCGCCACCTGTTTTTCAAAAATCGACCTTCGTTCTGGATATCATCAACTCAGAGTACATGAAGAAGACGTCCCAAAGACCGCCTTCCGAACTCGATATGGTCATTACGAATTCATGGTCATGCCATTTGGTTTAACCAACGCCCCAGCAGTATTTATGGATTTAATGAATAGGGTATGCAAACCCTACCTCGACCGCTTTGTCATTGTCTTCATCGACGACATCCTCATCTACTCAAAGTCTAAGTCTGATCATGAACGACACCTTCGACTCATCCTTACATTCTTAAGGACAGAAAAGCTGTACGCTAAGTTCTCGAAATGTGAATTCTGGTTAAGGGAAGTACAATTCCTTGGACACGTCGTCAATGACAAGGGAATACATGTCGACCCTTCAAAGATCAAGGCAGTACAGGAATGGCAAGCGCCACGAACCCCTACCGAAGTAAGATCATTTCTTGGTTTGGCTGGTTACTATCGTCGTTTCATTGCCAATTTCTCCTGTATTGCTGTACCACTCACGGCTTTGACTCATAAAGGAAAACCCTTCATATGGGGACCTAAACAAGAAGAAGCCTTCCAAACCCTTAAGCAAAAGCTTTGTGACGCACCTATCCTCACACTTCCTGAAGGTTGCGATGACTTTGTAGTATATTGCGACGCGTCAGGGCAAGGACTAGGCTGTGTACTGATGCAAAGAGGAAAAGTGATAGCCTATGCTTCTAGGCAACTCAAAGTTCATGAGAAGAACTACACCACCCACGACCTAGAACTTGGAGCCGTTGTGTTCGCTCTCAAGATATGGAGACATTACCTCTACGGTACCAAGTGTGAAATATACACTGACCACAAGAGTCTCCAACATATCTTCAACCAAAAGGAGTTGAATATGAGGCAACGAAGATGGGTCGAACTTCTTAACGACTACGACTGTGAAATTCGGTATCATCCTGGCAAGGCAAACGTGGTGGCCGATGCACTCAGTCGAAAAGGTTATGCGAACTCCATTCGTCTTCTATGTTCGCAAATCATAACCGACATCAAGGATCGAATCCGAGAAGCTCAACATGTTTCTGTAACAGAAAACAACGTACAAGATGAGCTGTCATGTGGAGCAGAACTCAAAATCGAAACCAAATCCGACGGCATTCTATACTATATAAATCGCATATGGATTCCCGATCGCGATAGCCTTCGTGATTTCCTTATGAATGAGGCGCACAAAACACGGTACTCTGTACACCCAGGAGCCGACAAGATGTATCAAGACCTTCGATACACCTACTGGTGGCCTGGCATGAAAAAGGATATTGCTGTTTTTGTTTCCAAGTGCCTTACCTGTTCCAAAGTAAAAGCTGAACATCAAAGACCTTCAGGACTCCTAACCCAACCTGAAATACCTGTATGGAAGTGGGAAAACATAACCATGGACTTCATTACCGGGTTACCTCGCACCTCCAGTGGGTATGACACTATATGGGTAATCATTGATCGTCTTACAAAATCAGCTCACTTCATTCCGATTCGCGAGGACTTAAAAAATGAGAAGTTAGCTCGTATCTACATCAGCGAAATCGTAAGCCGTCATGGTGTACCTATAAGCATCATTTCAGACCGTGATGGTCGTTTCACTTCACGAACATGGTGAGCCGTACAAGCCGCCTTGGGTACGCGATTAGACCTCAGTACCGCTTTTCATCCACAAACTGATGGACAATCTGAACGCACCATCCAAACTCTAGAAGACATGCTTCGAGCATGTGTCATAGACTTCAAGGGAAGTTGGGACGCTCATCTACTATTAGTTGAATTTTCGTACAACAATAGCTATCATTCGAGTATCGGCATGGCTCCTTTCGAAGCTTTATATGGTCGTAAGTGCCGATCACCAGTATGTTGGCACAAAATTGGAGAAGCTGAAATCACCGGTCCAGAATTAATTCAAGAAACAACAGACAAGATCCATCAAATTCGAAACAATCTTCTAGCGGCACAAAGTCGTCAAAAGAGTTATCCAGACAAACGACGAAAGCCCTTGGAGTTTAACATTGGTGATCAAGTACTTTTAAAAGTATCACCGTGGAAGGGAGTGGTTCGTTTTGGCCAGAAAGGCAAGCTAGCACCACGCTACGTAGGACCTTTCAAGATACTCGAAAGAGTAGGACCTGTAGCATATAAGCTTGACCTACCAGAAGAGCTCAACAAAATTCATCCCACATTCCATGTATCAAACTTGAAGAAGTGCCTCGCCGATGAAAACCTCCATATTCCCCTAGAAGATATTCAGATCGATGAATCTATGCACTTCATTGAAAGACCAGTAGAGATCATTGACTTCGGAGAGAAACGTTTAAGACGAAGTCGTATTCCAATTGTCAGGGTACGCTGGGAGTCAAAACGAGGACCTGAGTTTACTTGGGAACGTGAAGACTCAATGCGCGAGAAATACCCACATCTTTTTCCTGTTACCACCACTACTTAAATTTCGGGACGAAATTTCTAAAAGTAGGGGATACTGTAACATCCGTCGAAAAACGGGTTTCAAAACCCGCTTCGTTTATTAATCGAATAGACAGTTACAATTTTCGTTGCTTATTTAATGCTCATTTTAATTTTAAACAATACATAATTAATAAATATATTAGAATTTATAAACTATAATTAATAAACAATAAAAACGGACGAAGAAAAAAATAAAGGAGGCTGCCGGGTTTCGAACCCGGGTCAGCCGGTTCAACAAACACCCAGCATACCACTCCGCCACTTGACTTCTTTGTTAGCATATCGAAACAATTAATACTTAAGATGAAATTCGAGTTCAAACCGGACTTCCAGCGCGGCAGAACTCGCAATCACCGGAAAATCCGGCAATCCGCGAGTTCAGCCATTATTCCTTTTGACTATAATGTTATAACCGACGTCGACATCGGTTATAACCGACGTCTAACAGTCAATCGCATTCGTAACCGCCGGAGAAAACTTGATCACGAATCAAGACCAAATTCGGACCCAATTCATACCGATTCTTCCTTATAAATACTCACCCAAGTCTCTGATAATCCTTTCGCTCAAAATCGCACCATTTCTCGAAGTCTTAGCACTCGCCGGAGACATTCTGCAGTCGCCGGAATTTCACCGGAAAACCGAGACTTACACCAAATCGGTAAATTTCTCGACTCTTTCGTTTTCAATCCATTGTTAGACATATACTAACTTCAATACTTCAACCAGAATCGGTTCCAGACGACGTTGCCGGAAATCCTGCACTCGCATGAAAATCTCTGGAAATTCCGAAATCACACTGTCAATCGGTACAATCATCTAAACCCCCTGATATCTCTTGTTTAGTCACTTAATTTCACAACTCATTGATCAAAACTGTTAATTGATCCGCTCAGACAAATCAGAGCCGACGACCTTTGCCGGAGTTCTGAGAAAAACATCCAGTTTGGTACAATTCTGCTCTTTAATCTCATTATCTAATACTTTCCAACCAATTATAAGTTTCAATAATCGAATTAAACAAAAACAGTCGGGCATCTGGTTCAGTGTCTTTATAAATGAAGAAGACGAAGGCGATAAGTGTATAAGTTTAATTAAAACTGAATGTTTAACCGGGTTAGACACACAGTCCAGCGGTGGACTGTGTGCAAACATACAACGCACGTCACGAGTTCGAATCTTACAGCATACCGACTTTCAGAATTAAAACCAACATTTTTAAAACCGAATCAGAACGAGTCACAGCATGTTTATAAGAATAATATGAACCATAATTTAAACAGATTAGACACACAGCCCAACTGGTTGGGCTGTGCGCATACGAACCGAAGGACCCGAGTTCGACTCCGGGTCCCTGCAAGCAGTTCGGCCATTTTAAATCATTTTAATATTGACCCAAATAAAATAACAATTAATTAGTATATATATATAATTAAAACAGAGAATATTTCGGGTTAGACACGTAGCTCAGTTGGTAGAGCTGCGTGCACGCGTACGAAAGGTCTCAGGTTCGAGCCTCACTCAGCGCACACATTACTCACAGTCCGACCGGTCAACGGCCGGTCAACGGTCAACGGACCGGTCAACGGTCAAAAAGTCAAAATTTTATTTCTTTTTATTTATTTATTTAATTTAAAAATCAATTAAAAATACTTAAAAATAATATTTTTAAAGTTAGAAAAAGTCCTTAAACTCACAAAAATAAATCTAAAAATCCTATTAAGATAATGAATTAAAAGTATTAATCTCAAATAAAATCCATTTATTTACCGAACCATTTCGTTATTATTTTAGGTTAGTTTTTCCTCGTCGATCAAATCCCAAAACTCGTGCGCATCTAACGTCATCAAAGAACGCACCCAATGTGAGTGAATCTCTACCAATTCCCCGTTTTAATCACATTTTTTGGGTGTATCATGTGTCGCTTAATTATTTATTATATTTAAACACTTGTGCATCCATCATATCCGTGATCAAATGTGTATTCAATATGTATCAATAGTTGTGTGGATTATGTTTAGATTAAAGTTATCATTTTCAGTACTTGCATTTCATAGGCCCAACAGCTCCCCGTGGGAGACGGGTTGAGTACGGTGCCTCATTCGATCGGCTCCGTTTGATTGAGCATTGATCTCACATACATCATCATACATTTCATACGATCGGCTCCGTTTGATTGAGCCTTGATCTCACAATACATTATCATTCATGTCATATACTCATTCAAGGTGGTTTGTGATTGTTTGTTTATATATGTTTGCTCACATATGAATATTGCACAACTTTTCAATATTAAATACAACATGAAATCAAAAACAACGTTTTTAAACAAGGTTCACTCGCCAACTTTTGTTGACCCAAAATTTCCCCCATTTTACACATGATACAGGTGATCCAGTTGAGGCAAGAAACACATAAGAGGGCCTAGAAGAATAAATCAGTTTAAGCTTTGGATTGTTTTACTTAGTTTCATTTCCTTGTATTTGTATGAATTTGATTTGAACATTTAAGTTGTAATTTGAATTTAATAAATATGAAACATTTTAGTAAACATCATGAGCTTTGGTGATAACCCAATTATGCTCCGACTCTTATTCCGCTGCGGGTCGGGGTGTGACAGACCCGTCTTGAAGATTGTGCTCTGCATGCATGTCAGTAAAGTAAGTGATACGCCCCGTCTAGGCCTAGACGGGGCGTATATTTGTTTGTTAAATAGACCCATGCCGTGCATTTGATGTCGCAGAAAACTTTCAATTCGTCGTCGGAATTCTCTCCGTCATGAACTTTGGCTTATATTACTTCTTCTGATATCATTCAATGCATGTTAGTAAAGTAGTAAAGTGATACGCCCCACCTAGGTCTAGACGGGGCGTATATTTCTTTGTTAAATAGACCCATACAGAGCATTTGAAAAGGAGCTGGTTCGTTTGGAAGAATGTAGGAAGAAGCGTTGGGATTTAAGGGTTTAGACGCCATAGTTTGCGTAGCTATGGAAAAGATGGCTATGAAAACGGTGGCATTGTAGATGTGGTTTCTGTTGAAGATGCCATTGAGTTCATTAAGAACAATTTTCTATAGTCGAGTTCATTAAGAAGTAATAACTGCTTACTAATTGCAAGACTGTTTGTCGGGCTTCCAAAGCTCACACAGGTCGATAAACAACGTTGATCTGGAATTGGAGAATCGTTGTGGGTGGTAGTTACCCGGTCCCCTGCCCCCTTGGTACTTGTTACTATATCCATTATCCCCTTGGTGGTTCTGTACTCAACACAGTGTTAATAGTTATACAAAAAAAAAATTAATTGTAAATATACGAGTTGTCTAGACCTATTGTTATGGATGTACAAAGTTATGTTATGTATGTTATATCTGTAATATTTAACTTTGTTTTCAGTTATTCGATTACTTGATGATTGTTTGTGTTAAATCGACATGTATTAAATTTTAATATTATATTTTTTAAAAAGATACAATGTAAAAAACAATTAAATATATAGACGATAGAAAAAGATAACTCACTTTTATACAATAAACAAAACTTTTTAAAAATCTAAAATTACACCACAAAAAAAATCAATCTCCAACAACAACCAATTTACTCCACCAAAACACCATTTTTTCAACCTCCAACACCAACTATTCTACCCCACCAAAACACCCATTTTCAAAAAAAAAACAAGTTACTAGACGGGTCGTCTAGATCTAGACGTCTCGTCTAAACACATAAATTTGTACGCCCTACCAGGTACATGTGACTTCTAAAAATCAGTGCCTATATGAGACGTCTAGACCTAGACGACCTGTCTAGAACTCAAAGATGTCTAAATAGGCAGCAGAGGTGTGTGAATAGATTGAGACTAAAAAATGATAATACCTTATATACGAGGAGCCACATCACATGATGATTGATGGGTCATATTTGGGGTCAAAAGCACATGTACCAACATTATATCATGGGTTGACGGCCGAATATAACTTTATTAAAAAGCATTACGCATGTGGGTTTACGTGTAACCACTCATTTTATTATTTTTCTTTCTAAATGCCTTAAAGTGTGTACATGTGGGTTATATATTTCTTAAACAACTTTCAACTACTAGAATACTATAAACACTTAATATCTTCAATATCAGTTATGTAATTATCTATCTCTTTCATTACATTAGTATCTTTCATTATATATGCCAACATAACATACAAATACATTATACCAATTTATAGTCATCAATTTACAATTAGTTATATAATCATAATTTTCAAGAATTTATGATGGGATTGATTATTTATTTTTTTTTACACCATGAATATTTTTATCTACGTATTTTTCTTTTAGCAATTATGTTCTTACTTTATAGTTTATATGACTTTTCTAAAACACTTAGACCATTTAATTGTTAAAGAATGTTATATATGATTCAAGTAGTGACTTATTCAAACCACCTTTGTCATACTTAAACTATTGACAAAGTGGTTCATGACCGATGGAAAATTGTTTATGACTATTTAACTAATTTATTTGCTCAAAAGCAATTATCCAAAATGAAGTTGGTTGAAAAGTTGATTAAAGCTCTGTTTTCAATTAGTTTTATATAGCATTACCTGTGTGGCTGTGTAGTCTATTTTAATAAATAATGAAGTGACAAAACAAATCTGGTTAAACCAGAGTTGTATCAAGTTAGGCTTCGGTATTCATTTCAAATTTATAAGTTTGACTTATGTCAAAATCTTGGTTATAAACAAGTCAAACTTATAAGTTAGACTTAGATTAAACCGACTTAGGCTTCGGTATTCATTTAAAGTTTGGTATTATTATAAGTAATATACTAGTTTATTAAAGAGACAACCAATTCAATGCAGTTTATAATAATATACCAAGAGTTTTGCTTTTATGGTGGTAAAACGACTGTCAAGTGTTAGTTATTGTTATGATTTTATGGGGAAACGTTCAAGTCAAACTTTAAAGAAAACGTAGATTCGATTATGACAACATGGTTTAGCCGGAGTAGGGCAACGGGACTCTCAAATTTTAAGAGTGCGGTTGCATAATACAAGAAAAGTCACAGTTCCAAAAAAACCGTTTGAATGAGGACGCTTAACCTTTTTCAGGACTGAAGAGAACTTATATACCAATATTTTTTTAAAAAGAGTTTTATTGTTAAATAGTTTAATTAAGTTTTTATTTATTATTATTATTTCTAAAATAAGTTAGATGTTAATTCTAGAATGAGTAACATGTCAAAATTGTTCCTGATGTTTGGTCACTTTTGCCACTTCAGTATTGAATAGAAACCTTTTGTAACCGGACCCCTGAGGTTTTATTTTTGTTGTCAATTTCATCCAAATTACTAACTCAGTTAAAATGTATTATTAACTTCCATGGTCGATTTTGATAATTATCAAACCTAAGGGACGATTTTGGCACTTTCCCATTTATTCTTTTGTTTTTAAAATTTCTAAATATTATTTTTATCTTTAAAAAAAAAAGAAAAATATTTATAAATAAATAACACACCCACAAACATATATGGAAAGAATATAAAAAAATCACACGACTTACAAAAGTTACTTTTCAGAAACATGTTAGAGACTAAAAAAAGTAACTATAAGAACTTTTACTTTTTCATTTTTTGGTCTAACACAAAAAGAACATGATTGTCTGTTGCACTAACTTTTTGTATATATAAACTTGTAACATATTTTTTATATTGACTACACATTGAAAATTTGTAAAATTTAAGTTCGAAAATGTTACATTTTATAAAACCTACAAAATCTGTTGTTGAAAAAAAAGTGTAACATATGATGTGGCATATATGTAAATGGGTGAAAAAGTTGTAACATATTAACTTTTTCTCTTCGAAAAAAGGTCTTACATGTTAGATTGTTGAAAAGTTATAACTGTAACGTTCGTTGTAAAACGGTTTTCAAAACCCGCTTCTTTTAAATAATTCAAGTATTTTTAATTGAAGTTTCGTTACGCTTTTATCGTCCAAATTCGTGTTATTAATTTTTGTGGTTAATAAATAAATTAAATAGTTAAAGTATTAAATAAATAAAAAGTGATATTAATAAATAAGGTTAAAAATATTAAAAACAAATACAGTAGGGGCAACTGGGTTCGAACCCGGGTCCCCATCAAACACACACACCTCCTACACCGCTGGTCTGCACACACCTTTTGTTCTAAGTTTAAAACAAATAATTCTTATAATAAAACTAACATGAAACCTGCACATTTAAAACTTCAAATCTGTAACTGGTATCCGAGCAATCAAGCTCGATTTACGATTTCGGTTGAGGAAGCATGTATAACCGACATCGAACATCATTTACAATTTCCAAATCGAAAACGACTGAAATCAATTTGAATGAAAATCATTGACCCATGATTTGTGTCTTGAAACTGAAAATTTTAATTGATGGGATACTTTATAAATGTCGACTAAATCACCATTCTAAACCTCGCCCACTCTCTCGATCTTCACTCCAAAATCTCTGAAGAACCTCTCTGTTTCGTTTTGACATCGCCGGAATCCTCTAATTATCGTCGGATTCTTAACCGGAAAGGTAAAACATTATTCATTCACCTAAAAGCTTTTGTATTCGTTTGTTCAGTGATTAGTTGTTTCAAAAACAGTTAATCAAAACTGTTTAAACAGATTATCATTCGGGTTCATGTCTATTTTTAAATGGTGAAAAAGATGAAGTCAAGATAGTGTTTAAACATAATTAAAAATGAGTATTTAACCGGGTTAGACACACAGTCCAGCGGTGGACTTTGTGCAAACATTATGTACACACCCGGGTTCGAGTCTCACATGTTACCGAATTTCTTAAATAAAAACCAATCTTTTTAAATCTATTCAGATCACCCTTCAGTAAGTATATATAAATTAATATAATACCAGGATATTACGGGTTAGACACATAGCCCAACTGGTTGGGCTGTGTGCACACGGAGCCACGAGACGCGAGTTCGACCCTGGTACCATGCATCAGTTCGATAAATTTCCAAAACCCTTTTTAATTAAATGAAATTTTGGTTTGACAGAGTTTGTGTGTATATATATATATATATATATATAATTAAAATCAAGATTATTTCGGGTTAGACACGTAGCTCAGTTAGTAGAGCTGCGTGCATGTATACGGGAGGTCACAAGTTCGAACCTCACACGAAGCCAACTCCAAGCACAGTCTAACCGGTCAAACCTTACAAGGTCTAATATTTTTTTAATTCCTATTTTTTATATTTTTATTTAAAAATCCTTTAAAATATTAAAAATAAGACATTTTTAGTTTAAAAATTGTAACAAATACAATAAAAATAGATCTAAAAATCTACTAAAAGGCATTAATTAGAAATATTAATTCAAATAAAAGTTATATATTTATTGAATTATTACGTGATTATTTGGGTTAGTTCTCTCGTCGGTTAAATCTTAAATCGTGCACATTTACCATCAATTCAAGAAAACGCACTCACGGTGAGTGAATCCTTACAAATTCCCTGTATCATGTGTCGTTTACATATTTTTGTTAATTCAAATACTTGTGCTACTACTATTATATGATCTAACGTTTTATGTATTGTTTGGTTGTTGTTATATGTGGTTACATTTTCTCATTTCAGTGCAATCATTCACATTGGGCCCATCAGTTCCTCGTTGGATACGAGTTGAGCATCGCGTGCCTCATTAGATCGGCTCCGTTTGATTGAGCCTTGATCTCACAGTTCATATTTATCATGCTCATGTGTACATTGCTAGATGTTATGTGGTTTGTCAATTGATTACATATACGTATGCTCATATTTGGTTTATGCACATTTTTATCAAATTAATCAATATAACTAATTCTTTCAAAGGATTAAATGAGATTCACTCGCCAATTTTAGTTTACCCAAACCTCTATTTTTACACATGATACAGGTGAACAGGTTGAAGTATGGAACACATAGGATCGGGCCTTAGAAGAAAAATTAAAGAGTTACTTAAATGTCATGATTAGAATATTTTGTGCTTGTATGATTTATGTGTTTATTGGAATTTTCCCTTTTAATTTGGAGTAATAAATATGAAATTTTGTAATAGTAAATGTCATGACTTTTGATGAAAACCAATCATGCCCCGACTACCATTTCCGCTGCGGGTCAGGATGTGACAATAACATATGACAAAATTGAGTTCACCCATTAGGTTTCTTGAGTTTTTTAATCTCATATAGGATTTCTTGGAATACGTAACCTATATGTATACACACACGTACACACACATATTTATATATTTATGCATTTATTTTTTTTAATTTTCTTTTTTATTTTTAAATAGGGATGAACATTTGGTATCTGGTACCGGTATTGAACCGTACTGGGCATATTTGGTACCTGTACCTACTCTCTCCGTTTTTCGGTATCTGTACGGTAGTAAATACCGGTACCGGTATATTCGGTACTGGTTTTCCGTTTTTTGGTACTGTTACTTTCTCTACCTGTACCGGTTTGGTACCGAACGGGTACCGTGCTCATCCCTACCTTTAAAAAAACAATAATAAATTAATGATGTTTTGTATGACGGGAGAGACGGGTGGTACTGATGTTTGGTACGACGGGTCGACGAGGGGGATGAGGTATGAGTGCCGAGATGGACGAGGTGGTTGTGGTGGCGACAGTAGTAGTGGTGTTGATGGGGGTGGGGTGGAGGTGGAGAAGAGAGAATGATAGAAGAGAGAGTGTGTATAGCGTGTGCATACAGTGGCAGAGCTTGAACGAAAACTTAGTGGGAGCGAGACTCTTAAAATCAAAATCGATGGGGGCCATATTTAAAAAAAAATCCAAAATTTTTTCACTAAAAAATTCAGAAATTATCGGTAAAATGATCACTATGAACGAAAAGTTGGTGAGGGTCGGGCTACTCCTCAACGCCAATAAGGCTTCGCCAATGTGTGTTTATATATATATATAATTATAACTGTGTATATGTATATATATTGTGTTGACTTTTTTTTATTTATTTTAAAGGTAAAAAAGAAATTTAAAAAGAAAAAGAAGTGTGTATATAAAAATGTGTGATAGTGTATATGTATCATATTTATATTTATTTTTTGTTTTTTTAAATAAAAAATAAAAAATAAATTTAAAAATAAAAGAATAAATGGTTAAATTGCGTAAATCGTCTATGAGGTTTGGGAATTCCAAAATAATTCATGAGCTAACGATACATTTTAACTGAGTTAATAATTTAAATTGAAATGACAACAAAAATGAAACCCAGAAGATCCAGTTACAAAAAAGTTTTATTTTTAAAGTGAAGTGACAAAAATGATCAAATCTTGAGACGATTTTTACATTTTACTTTTTTAGAAATGTTACTTTTAAAATTTTAATGATAACATATGTGTTGAAGCTATTTTCTTTTCGGAATAAAAGATCCCATCGACATTTTTGTGTTGAAACATATATTTGTTTTCATAATAAAAGATCCCATCGACATATATTAAGTGTCCATGTAGCTTGCGAAAACTTTTTATTACTTTAATATTATTACTATGGTGGTATTACGGCTAGCAAGGACATGCATGTGTTTCCATTGTAAAAAATATTTTATGTAATGAACCGAGTTGTGTTTTAGAATACTGTATGTTTTTGTATCGTAAACTATGTCGATTGTTGGTACTGTTTCATAACGAAACGAACCAAAACGACCAAACAATGTCGGTATCACTATCACTTTATCGGAACTGATGCGATATTCATTTTCATATTTTTCGATTGATGTAATATATCTTGTTTCTTTTCAAATATAATTTTTATATAATTCCGAATATACTATAGCACAATTTTTATTTTTATCTAAATTTTGATATAAATGTAATTCAAAACTGAACAATCGCAACATATAGAAAACCCACTTGTATTTAATAAATAACTAATGCTTGGATCACATTGGAGATGGGGGAGGGGTCAAATCGAAAATTCAATACATGGTTGTCAAATCTTACCCGCTAACCAAAAGGTTATGTCCTTGTTAACTTTTTAAATTAGCTAATTAAATAGGTCTAGTAGGGGTTGACTTGTTTAGTTATTTTAATTAATCCAAATCTACCAGTTAATTCAGTCTTTTTTTTGAAAAGTGAACTTTATTAGAAAATGCCAAACCTCAAACCAAGACGACCACAAACAAACATTACATAATTACAGATATACACTAATTACCACAAGAAACACTTTTGTTTTTATTTCTACTATTGAATCGTAAAAATCTCACCGACTTTACCTCACCAATGATAGCTTCAATCTTGATTGGTTTGTTGTCAAACATCGCCTTGTTTCTCACCCTCCATATACTTCAACATCCGATCCTTATATTCCCTTAAAAACTTCCATTTCTTCACATTTTAATCCCACATGTTCATAACTTCTAGAGGATCTTTAAATGAAAACACAAAGGTGGAATTTTGCACCACTTGCTAATTTGGGCCCATGAGGCAACTAGTGAAAATATGCTCCTTAATTTCTTCAATCGTTGTTGCACATCAAACACGAGGTATCCGCCACGTTAATATTCCTATTCTTTAGATCCGCAAACGTTATAATTCAATCCATCTTTGCCTTCTAAATAAAAATATTATATTTACTTGAAATCCACTTGTACCACTCCATAACATAATAGGTATTAAGGACCCTATTTTTATCAAGCAACCGTATAACCGCACCCACCGACTCACAGATCCAAATTCATGTATCCTTCCTATTAGTATTAACACATAGTTAACTGTAAAGGTTTTCATATATGTGGCAATCATGTCAGGTTAGATATTTGAATGAGTCAATTCAGTTAATTAAACATATTGACACGTTAAGTCGTTGTACATATTTACATATTATTAATAAATCACATACAGTCCGTCAACCGATTTATAACCTCCCAACTTGTATAGATAATTATACGATTTTAAGTATACATGTGAGATACAAGTGTAATATATAATAAAAAAAAATATAAGGGTATTTGAGTTTAAATATCTAACCGGGCTTGATTGTCACGTATATAAAAACCTTTACAGTTAATCATGTGTTGATACTTATACGTTTTCCTTCATGCATAACCTGGAAATGCGGGTTACTACCTATATTTTTAAACTTATATGCTTTCCTAAGCTTAGTAAAATAATTATATTTATTTGATCTTCATGTATAACCCTGAAGTGCGTGTTACTACCGATATTTTTTAAAATATATACATTCAGGGGTTTACAAAGGGATATTACAAAGAATATTCCAAAACCAGAAATGTCAATCTAGTGGTATAAATAGCCTTCGTGTGCCATTTTAGGCAAGTACGAGAATTAAGGAAGATAAATTTAATACCTCTTAGGGAGCTAGTGGGTCTACTATGGTTCGACCGAGAAAGAACTAGCGGGGTCTACTATGGTTCGACTGTGTGAACCATTAAATGGCGACTGTTAACCTACTTTCGAGGTCCGATTCCAACCCTTTCTTCTCAGTGTTGTATTCGCCTTTTGGCAAAGTTTAAGATCATCCCTTCAATTAATAATTGTTCCTTTTTCAATTACTTTGAACGGCGAAGACTCCTAGAATCCACCTATTACTTATTAAATGAGACTTGAAACCTCACCACTTTAATGAAGATAAACAACTAGCGGTTAGTCACTTGATTTTTCTCCTTTATATCCCAAGTTCAACTCTCTAGAGGTCGTCAATTCGAAATCGAGCCAAACCGGGTTTTACCGCAGTGGGCCATCGGACGCTCGGGTTTTCCTTGGAACTGATGGTTTGGGTATGTATTCAACTCTGACCATTATACATGGGGATGCATTCATTTGTTCGCTTGAGGGGCAAGAGACCATTAACTTCTTTTTTTTACTTCATAACCAGAAAACTTATGGCTTTATCACATCTTCTCTTGTGCGATAATACCGAGTGGCCGTTCTTTGGTTAAAATAATAAGTCAAACGAGTTTAAATTAATTTTTGAAGTTAATTTGGTATGACGGGCATGTATATAATGACTTGTTTTTAAACCGCTTAATTTTTTATTAAGAATTTGTAGTTGATTTTGATGAATATTTTTGAGATTTAATAAATATAACTACAATAGTTGGAAACACCATATATTATCTTTTATTAAATATGCAATCTAAAACCATATAATATATTCAAATATTTTATCTATCGAACGTAACGTACGTACTTATCATTTCTTAAACATTTTATGTAAACCCTAAACCGGATTCCACAATTAAATGTAAATTCACTAAACTTGGATTATATGTATAATATCACACAATTACATGTAGTTAATATGAAGATTAAATGTGCACACATGAAAAGATTCCTCTTATAAACTTAACTTAAATCTTTACCTTGTCAACTTTCATGAACAATAATTTCGTATGTTATTTCATAACTCTAAACATGCAATCTTCTGCACTTAAAACGAGTCACAAATTTTCGTCTAAAAACATGTTCACCCCACTATTAAGTGTACACAAAGACGATCATGCATGATCAATGGTGTTTAGGGTCGGGTCCTCCCGGGCTCACACGAGTCAGCTTCAACCCGTGATCTTCATACCCTAACCCCCCCCCCCCCCCCCCCCATCTTCTGCTCGAACATGGCTCTGAAAGGTGCGGTCAACCTGTTCCTATGTTCAAATGACTCAACCACCGGTTGTGCATTGGTGCGAGAAAATAAAAGTAAGATAATGCATAACTAAAGCTGCCATCTATCCATTTTGGAGATTATTGCTTAAGTGATCTCAGCTCAGACCTATTTATAGCAATTTCAGTCACTAAACACACGTAATGCAGGCCTGTAAAGTTAAGAGAATAACAAAACAAAGGTTAGTGACATATATAGCTGTGTGTGAATAACAACGTTGGACCAGTAGATTGTTGAATGGACTCCTAAAGAATATCGATGTGAATAATTTAAAAACAAGTTCTCCAATCCTATTTTAAAGTATGTAAGGCATGCAGCAAGTGAAGATCTACTCAGCTGGAAGTGAACAACTTAATTACGAGTGGAACATCTTCAAAGGATGCAATTAAAATTTAGTATGGCCTTGTACTTGTTGAAAGGTTCGAAGAGCCAAGTATGCCTACTCAATTAGCTTAGTTAATTCATTTAAATAAATCAACTAACGTGTTTCTTTTCCGATATTTAAATGGCTTAACAGAATTAATTATAAGTTCAAGTTTTAGTTGAATTGGTTAACTCATTTTTTTAAAACAAGACCATTGTTAAACCACTTAATTAAGTTTAAGTTTAAGTTGAGTTGGTTAACTCATTTTTTAAAGAAGACTATTGTTAAACCACTTAATTAAACACGTCGACATGTTAACCGTTTAACACATTAACATGTTGTTCATATATCATATACAATCCATCAGCCTATTTATAACATGCAAACTCTTTGACTCATTTAGATAAATAAGTTAATTTTTTCGTATTTGGGTTACAAGGTCTTTTTGCTGTTTTCTTTATGATTATGTAGCCTATGGAGGTTTCGCTTTGATTTTGGAGGTTTTGCTTTGATTTTACAAGTGTCTGATGTCATAGTTGAGGTCTTTGATAAAATTATATATATGAGTTGTATTTAAATTTCAATATTTAACCCGTCATTATTGTAAAAGGTTTCTTCAACCATTATGGAACTTCCATTGTTTCTACGATTAATATCTTTCCTAGTAAAGAAAAGGGTAGTTAAATTCGAGAAATTACGATCAATTCATTCAACATTTTTTTAGAGAACAACTTTTCACATTTAAATTATGTATTAGATTTACTCATATTTTACCCAGCTCATTACGAAATCTTGGTCCAAGACATCAAATATACTTGCGGTTAAAAAGATAATCATCATATGTTAATAATTATATGTTTTTTAAGCTCCCAAAAAATTATTTATCTTTGATCTTTCAAGTATTATAACCCGGAAGTATGTGTTATTACAAATTTTTTAAAGATATATAAAGGGTTTACAAACGCATATTCCAAAACCAGAAAAGCCAATGTAGTTAGTGGTCGGTATAAATAGTCTTCGTGTGCCATTTTAGGCAAGTACGAGAATTGAAGAAGTTTATTTTAATACCTCTTATATTTTTCGTAGGGAGCACTGAATAAGCCTTATTCATCTAGCCACGGAGCAAGCGGTTCTACAATGGTTCGACCGTGAACAACATAATGGCTTAACCCCTTACTTATATCTAGGTCTGATTTGAACCCGTCCTTCTCAATGTTGTGTGCTCCATTAGTTAAAGTTTTAGATCATTCCTTCAATTCATTATTGATATATTGTTCCTTCATACCCGTACAAGTTATGGCTTTCACATCTTCTTGTGTGCGATAAAAGCAAGTGGTCGTTAGTTGGTTCGGATTACAAGTCTGAAGTCAAAGTTAAACTGGAATAACAAGCTTGCATCTAATGGCTCGTTTTTATCTACTCTTTTATTCTTTTACATTGAAGCTTGTAATGTATAATGAATATACATTACATTTTTTGTTTCGTTTTATCAGTGGTGGACTTGCAATATTTTTCATAGGGGGCGCAAAGATTTTTTTGCTATAGAATATACATTTTTGTTGTTTTGCTTTGGGTCTGGTCATATTCGAAAAGATAATAAAAAAATCTCGTATATAATCAATAAAAATACATTAAACAACCTGCTTACAAATGTATAGTTAAAATCTAATATATCTAAAGTTCTTCTCAAGGGGTTTGCCAATTTTGTAAAAAACTGGCCACAACGTAGAGCGGAACATTCCTAAGCAAGTCGTTACGGTATAACAAATAAATTATCGCTTAAATTCTCATCACCAATCTGATTACGCAAATCTTATTGCACTAACTTTATTGCCAAAAAACATCTTTCAATGGTTGCGGTTGTGACGACTAATACGGAAGCTAGCTTTAATAAACCATATACCAATATAAATAAAATGTGTTCCTTATTTTAACCATTAATTGTACAAGACTTGATAAATCATTCAAGTTGGCAAATCTTGTATCCCTTCTTTTATCATTTTCATCGAAATCATATGGATAAATCTCGGTTAATATTCATAGTATTTTTGAAATATCAAACCCACAAAAATTAATAAATTATAAAAAGGACTCAAACTACTCATACAAACAAGTACGTCAGATCTTACCTCGTTAAACTGGTGTTCACCACCTTTTTTTTATAAGGTTTAAACACTAAAATCATGGGCGAATACTAATTACTTTTACTTTACGCCTAATGGTAAAGTCTATAACAGATTTATATTTAGAAATCGATCATTGTGCATAACGTTTAACATTTGGATTTCCTAATGGTAAAGTCTATAAGTAGCTTTTGGTATGAATAAATGGAAAGTGGAATGTAATGAATTATTCTGACAGAATGACAAAAAAATATGTTTGTTTACCACACGGTAATGTAACGAAGCATTACAAAAAAAATCTAACTTCTTTCAAATATAACTATTTTTATTCTTTGGTAGAGGGGTGTTTTTTATTCCTTCAACGAACGGAAAGAAATATATTATTATCATTATTATTATTGTTGTATTTATATTTATATTATTAACACTAATATTAACATATATCAAAATTTTTATTATTTTTTTTATCATTAATATTATTATTATTGAGACAGTTATACTTTTGTGGTTTTTAATACATTTGTGTTTCGTTACTTCGTCTTTTTTTTGTTTATCAAATTATACAAAGTAATAATTCCTTCTATTCACATATGAGTAACCAAACATCACAATGGAATGGAGTGATTCATTTCATTCTATTGTCCATTTCGTTATCTCATCCATTCCATTCCTTTATCCATTCCATTACTACATACGAAACAGACCCTAAGAGATTTACATTTAGAAATTGATCATTGGGCATAACGTTTAACATTTGGATTATTGGATATTGGCATAGCTATATTAATTATATCAGTAACTAGAAAGGTATCCAGCTGTGATGCGACGGGGGGCTTGAAAATATTTCAAATATTTCGTTGGGGTATCGAAATATATTAACGAATCCTTTTTTCTGGCAAGTTAGATTAGGGTAATTTATAAATTATATTTACTATAAACCATAAACAGATTTACACCATAAATCATTTTTGCCTATTCACCCTTGACGATACTATTAGTTCATGTTCCCATGTAACTTCACAATTTTTAGATATATGTACTATGTTTAAATTTTTATTCCCATGGTAGATCAAAACCACCACAACCATCACAACCCTCAACACCACATCTGTCAAACCAAACCCACCACCATCATCAAACAACACAACCACCACCATCAACACAAACACTAAATTAAAGTTGAAAAAAAGTAAAAAAAGAGGCTCAGATTCAAACATCCTTATCGCCATAATCAACCAAGCACGGCTCAGTGCCGCTACAGCTGCAACTGGAGTTGCCATGCCAAGTAGCAGCCATCATCATCACCGGATAGAACACTCGCATGCAACAACCTTCTAAAACAGTTGATCAAATACAGATCAACAATCTGACAAACGGCAGCACTGACAAGGCGCAGCCACACAACCACCGTGGTTCCACCACAGTTCCGCTGTCACTCCGTTATCAGAACCGGTGGTTGGTCAAGATGGTTGATTTTATAGATGCAAATCGGATTTAAAGCCAAAACAAACCCACAAAAGCAAAAAAACAACCCAAAACACACAATACAAGGTTCCACAAGTCCGCCGTGGCTCCGCAACCATACGTGGTAGCCGACAATCATACATGGTGGCCATGCCAATCATTCCGTCACACTTCTATCTCTCTCTTTCTCTCTCATCATCCCTACTTACACAAATATGTGTGTGTTTATTTGGGGTTTATCTCAGACATTAGAGAAAAAGAGAAGAGATATGAAGTTAGAGAGAGAAAGAGATCTCTCGAGTTGTGATAAGCAATCCAACTTAAAACCAAATAATACCACAAAAGTCAAGAAACCAACCCATTTTGTATAAAAAAAAAAACAATGCCACCAAAGTCAAGAAACAAGCCCACTTGGCTTCAAAAGAAAGCAAAACAAAGGTTAAGCATAATGTAAAAACCACAATGCTTACAAGTTGAAAATTATACTATTATATAATAAGTGTTTACTTGAGAAATTATTTTTATTAAAATTTATATTTGAAAATTTATAAATTTCTAATTTTGTGTTTCTTGGGGATCGATTTCTATTGGAAATTATTTTTGGGATGCTTGGGATTTTAACACGTGCATATTACACCATATGTTAGATGAGATGGTTAAAATTATTGCCAATGTGCATTAAGAAACACTGGTGTCTTGCATCATCTTCATCACTATCATTATCATCATCACCATTACTATCACTATCACTATCACCATCACTACTATTATAAGGCTAAAGGGTGTGGTGATGATGGGTTGGGTCATCAATCGCCACATAGTACTACTAATGGATTGTTACACCATCCCCTTGCGTCATCCACCATAGTTTGCATGGATTAAACCACGACAATCATAGGCCTCCTTTCCTTTTTTTAATATTTCATTTTCCTTTTTACAAAACTCACACCCTCAATATCCACATGCAGAATTTTACCGCGAGGCGTGCTACTGACCGGGATCTAGCCACTAATCATGTTGAACCAACCATTCAAATTATAAAAGCATCACTATCATCATGATTAGCGATAAAGTTTAAATGTCCAAAACACAGTTTATGTTGCAGCGGAAAAAAATAAAGCAAAACCCATCGAAACTTAAAACCACAAGTTTAATAAATGATCGAAACATAAAGCGTTAACAAACCACACACTCCAGCCGATTGCAATGCTCGCCCATACTTGTACCTAACGACCTTCAAAGCATGTAATAGTATGTCAACATAAAGTCGACGAATTCATGGTTTTTTTCATTATTGTTTTCAAAAAAAAACTTAGGTTGTGAAATTACTTAATATAAAACATGTCACCGGGGAGCTACCCATCTTTAAGCTACTAAACTGTGTAGTACCGAAACTATGACTGTTTAAGTTGTTTGTGCTCCAGGTCAATGTCTTATGATCATTGACCAGTTGCCAAGGCATAAAGTTCACGCCCGTCCTCCCAGGTACGGTGTGAGGTTTGTCGAACCTAATAGCGCTATCAACTAATATCCCGTTCGCTAGGCCCCGGCGATTAATCGGTATAATGTGTGGGGACTTTCAGATAGAGTTCGTTTAGTCCGCTAAAGACATGAAATATAAATAACATTTAACAGTATTCTATCCCCACGAATACTAGGCAATCCCCTAAGTAGGGAAAGTGAAGTTAACAGTATCTCATACTAGGAATACTAAGGCAATCCCATACCCGGGAAAGTGAGGTTCCCAACCACCGGGAATACATGCTTTTAGTAAAGGTGTGAACTCATATTTGTTTTGCTCGGTAAGAAATAAAGTGCAAATAGTAGCGAAGATGATCAACTGCGTCCTAAGATGGTTACCAAGAACATTAGGGGTCGTTTATGTAATTCACGCAAGCCTTACACGCATGTAACAATTATCATGCAAACAAGTTTGTCACAACATAATACCGAGTAGCTTTCAAGCATAGATTCATAATGTACACTGCGACATGCCATTCATCAATTATACAATTATCATGCACGTGCGGACACTAAAAGTAGCAAATTCATCACTTAACAACTTAAAGCCATTCATAGGTAAAATCACTGAAAACATACTGTTTTGGGAAGCTCGTTTTACATACTTACGATGCTGCAAAAATTATGATATTTTTATATGGCGTACCCCTCGGAAGGTTTGGACTTGTGTTAAAATTTTAGAGTCTAACTCCTAACCAAAAATTTAATAAAAGTCATTTACTAAGCAACAATCAGATTCGCCACTTTCTGACTGCAGCTTACTGAAATGTTCATTTAAAAATCGTCGGTTATCCGATTGACGTAATTCCAGTTGAAGATTTTTGTGACCTCCTGGAACTACCTACAGTAAAAATTTGAGATCATAACTCAATTCCTACATTGCATTATGACATTCGTAATGGACTGCAAATTCTGCCAGAAAACGGAGCCTGAACCTTCTATACGGAAAAATTCATAAAACATTAAATTTTCGTCAAAAAAATGCAATTCCAGTGGGTTCGAAAGGTATTTCCTGGAGGTACATCATGGACTCAATAAACAACACTTTTTGTCAACTTTTGACCTGGTTACAGCCGATTAAAGTCGGCTGTAACGTTCTGGACAGATTCTGTTTTATCACCCAAACCCCACAAACGATTATCTAATGCACCCAACGACCTAAAATCTTTAAGCACAACAGATTATCATCCTAAATTAAATCATAAAACAATTAGTTCATTACAATCACAAGATCCATCCCATAATTAAAACCCTAGCGGCTTAACCGAACACATAAGCAATCTAATCATCGACTAACATGATTTCTAGCACCAAAACTACAAGTTTTCATCAAAGATCATCAAGAATCATGAACAAACCCAGAAAACGCAGCCAATATACGAAGAATGATACAATAAAAAAAACTATATTTTAAGGATTACCGAGTTAGGAGTGATGTGAGTTGTTAGGGACTTGAAAACCGAAAAGCTTGAGGCTTCTTGCTTGCAATTCGTCGACCAAGAGAGAAGAGAGGAGGCGAATGTTTGTTTTGTAGATTAGGGTTTTGTTGTAGGGATTAAGATATTATAATAACACAAGTTTAATAATTGTCACACTAAACCCTTGAATTCCAACAAGGGCACTTTTAGTCCCTTAAGTTTCAAACTCTTAAAACTTGCAAAGAAAGTTATAAAATTCAAGTTAACTTGCTACACAACAAGTCACTCAAGTTTCAATTACTTGTAATTTGTGCATAAAGTTAAACAAATTAACTTTGGTGTAAATACAAGACTAGTCCCACTAGTTTATATCAATTTCGTGTGTTAATAACTTGTATGTATAATAAATGCATGTATGACATTCAATAAATTCTAAATATTTAATCGAGAAAAGTTAATGGTGTTAACTTGGAAATGCGAGTTGTCTCAGTTTAGGTCATGACCACACCCTTAGGGTAGTGATTTTGGATGGTAAAATAGAAGTTGGTGATATGGTGCTGATGTGGACGGTCATAGTGACCATTAGGATCCTGACTACGCCAATAGTCTTATTATTAGTATTATTACTATTATTATTCTTATTCTTATTTTTGTTATTATTATTTTTATTATTTTTATTGTTATTATTCAAACAACGTACAATACTCTGAAGATACTCTTATGCCTGTATATGGTGGAATTTAAACCTTCCGCTTCATGAAACATAAAATATTATTATTATTATTATTATTTAAATGACAAACTACACTATTAAAATACATCTTAGCATTATACCATGTCTCATAATCACAATTCTTAATTATTTGATCGAACACTTCCATCAATAAACCACAAAATTCCCTAAATTGGATTATACACGGATACACCGAATTACATGCAGTTAATGTGAAGATTAAATGTGTACACATCACAAAATAGCCGCTAAACTTTAATCAATAAGCATGCCTTTATAAACTTGTCAACTTTCATTGACAATGAAATTTTATATTATATTCGGGTAGACATATAGTAAATGAAAAAACTACCCTTAAATCATCCAAGCTTCACTACCCTGAACCTGCAATATTCTGCACGTAAAACAAGTCACATTTTTCCGTCCAAAACACATGTTCACCACACCAGAAAGCAGTGACGGATCTAGAAAATATTCGTAAGGGTAACGTTTTATAAAAAAGGGGTAACGAAACGAAAAAACGTCAAAAAAGGTCAATTTTTTCAAAATTTACACTAGCGCCGGAGCGCCAAAGGGTAGCGGAGGCCACCCGGCGCCTAAGGTATGTTCGCCCCTGCCAGAAAGACACGAATACGATCATGCACACATGATCAATGGTGTTTAGGATCAGGTCCTCCAGGGCTCACATGAGTTGGCATATGCCCGTTTCCTTCATACCCTAACGTCACCACCTTCTGCTTGAACATGGCTCTGAAAGGCGCGGTCAAGCTGTTCCTATGCTCAAATGACTCAACGACCGGTCGTGCATTTGTAAGAGAAAACAAAAGCACGATAAAACATAACCAAAGCTGCCATTTATCCATAGTGGAGATACTTGGTAAGTGATCTCATCTCAGATCTATTTATAGACATTTTCTGTCATACGTAAGGTATGCCTATAATTAAATATAGAGAAAAAAGACAAAAGGTTAGTGACATATACATGTGTTGAATAACAACGTCGGACCAGTAGATTGTCTAAGGACATGAAAAAATTATGATGGAATCCTAAAGAATATCAACGCGAATAATTTAAAACTGAGTTCTCCATTCCTAGATTAAAGTATGTACGGCAGTAAGTGAAGGTCTACTCAGCTGGAACAACTTATGAGTTGTACTCGTTGAAAGGTCCGAAGGGTCAATTGAGCTGCGAGCCAACCCACTTAGCTTAGTTTAGTTTCTTAAATAAATTAACCAACATGTTTCCTTTACAATATTCAAATGTTTTATTATCATTTGTGACTCCATTCCGACTTCTGAAAGCGTCTTTCTAAAGGCCGTTGGGTGTAATATGAATGATCCTCTTGACGTATATAGACCGTATGTTAGGAGAAGTATGTATCGTACTAGATTTGAACAAGCAAAACTTGCAGAACAATGTGACGATGTGTTATAGTACTATAAAGTACGCTTAAACATAACAAGAAAATGAAAAAGAAGATGCTCGACTTGCTTTGAAGGTTTGGAGGGATATGAAGGTGCTAAACCTGAATTTCACATGTGAAACAGGTCCCTCAACGAATTTGAAGATAAAGTTAGTTTGAGTTGTCAAGTGTGTATGTGGTGAGGTTCCTGGAAAAGGTATCTTTTTCGTGAGAAGTATGAGAGGTCATAGAATTGACATGTAGGCATCATGTTTTGAACTTAGTATAATGTTTTGGGTTGTTTTGGTAAGAAAAACACCAAACGTAACAATTTAAAACACAATGCAACGTATTATGGACGTGAATTTTAAAATACACTGATTAACACTTAAAACACACTACTTAACGTTATTTTCATGGTGTTTTAAGTTTTAAGCCTATAATTCATTGCACTATGTCTTAAATTGTTATGTTTGGTGTTTTTATTTCCAAAACAACCCAAAACATTATGCCCTAGTCCAAAACATGATGCCTGCATGTCAATTCTTATGCCTTCTCACACTTCTCACGAAAAAATGTCCTTTTATAGGATCCTAAGACTATATATATAGCGTAGGGTTCATGCGAGAACCACCTTTATTGCGATAACTGCTAGAACCAATGTGAACATATGTTGGTGCATATTTGTGACAACAGCTTAGATTTGGTCTTTGGATATCTTGTAATTAGTAAAATGATAAACGGTTAGCGGGTTTAGTTTTGTAATAGTGAATTAGAAGTAATTGGGTTGAACTAGACACTAAATAGTGCATGGTAGACGAATTGGGCTTTAAACCCATTAGCAGTCCATGTAGGAAACCTTAGCTCATGAGCATAATCTATCTCTATATATAGGGAGGTTGTGTTAGGGTTAAGGTTGCTCAGTTAGTTGTTCAGTGCTGATAGAATTGCTTCAGAGAGTTTTAGAGAGAGAGTCTTGAATTGGTTGTAAACACTTTGTGTTAGATAATCAATAGAAGACAGTTTGAAGGAATTCTTTGTGTTCGTGTTCTTATTGTTTATGTGAAATCTGATGTAGGGGATTCCACACTCTAGATTAGATAGACGATTATGTCAAGATCCATAAGGACTAGGGGAGCTACATTTGGTATCAGAGCATTCGGCTCTTGATTATTGCTCGGTTCAGAATCGTGACAACAGAAAATTGGTTTTGGGCGTTTTTGGAGGCTGTTCTTGAAGTTAGTGACGACTGAATTAGGGTTTTGACGGCTGTTTTAGGGTTTTGCAGGTATTTCGGATTTTCTGCAGTGATTTCGGATTAACAGCAGGAATTCGGATTAAAAACATAGTATTTCGGATCAGAATTTGCATTTGGGATCATCAGACTTGCAATTCGGATCTGGAAAAGTGCAATTCGGGTTGAATTTCGGATTGAATTTCAGATCAGAAGCTATTTCGGATTCCATTTCGGATTGAAATTTTGAATCAGAATTGTATTCCGGATTCCATCTCGGATTAGAATAGTCTATTCCGGATTCTATTTCGGATCAGAACAGTGCATTCCGGATTTCATCTCGGATCACTATTCCGGATCACCATCTCGGATTAGTAATTCGGATTACTGTTCCGGATTTTCATTTTGGATTTTCAATCAGAGTTAACATTTTGGATTTTACACTGTTCCTGATTATCTTCAAAAAGATGGAAAGTTAACGAGCTGACGTAACTAGAGTTAAACATTTTCGGACACAGAATTTGATCCGTAGACAATTTTGACAAAGCGATTGGACGGTTAGAACCGTGTGATTTTTAGGACAAACAAAAAAAGGCACGAAAATTCCAAAAATCATAATCAGACAATATACATCATTAGAATCGTATCGTCGAGACGAATCTAACGGTATAATTTGGTAATCACTCATTTCGGACAAGTTTTAACGTTTTTAACGAGCCGGTTCGGTAAAAATGTCGAATATGTCAAACCTAAATGAGCTGTTGAGGATGGAGCACGAGGCTGGTACCACAAACAAACCTCCAAAGATGCCGAAGGTAGAGAACTATCTTACATAGAAGGATAGGTTTCAATCCTTTATTGAATATCAGGATACACGGATGTGGATATGTATTCAAGATGGGTATGCTAACCCAACGCATGATTTTGAGGGCAAACAACGTGTTACTGCTTACGTGAATATGTCTGAAGCTGAGAAGAGGATGTATGAGTCAGAGAAGAAAGCCTTAGCTGCTATAAAGATGTCGTTACCTGATGGCATCAAACATACATTCAAGCGGTATACAACATCGAAGGAGATGTGGGATGCCCTGTAGAAGAGGTATGAGGGCAATACCAATGTGACGAAGAACAAGGTTGATCTGCTGAAGAAACAGTTTGCTGTCTTCAAAGGCATGAGAAATGAATCCCTTGAAGATATTATCACGAGATATTATTGTAACATTTGTGTAAAACGGGTTTCGAAAACCTGCACCATTTTACAAATCTAGTGCGCATTTATTATTGTCGTTTCTTAAAAATTTTGTCGTTAGTGATAATTGTGATTAGAATTCAAAACTCTAATAAATAATTTATAAAACATTAATTAATAAATGAAACCATAATTTATTAAAAATAATAATAATAATAAATTAAATAAAGAAAAAGGGAAACCGGGATCGAACCCGGGTCTCCCGGGTGAACACACACTCAACACCACTACGTAATGTGTTATTCCCCGAGCAGAAAAATATTTATGAAGAGAACATAGAAACCTGCAACTACCATCATCGCTACACCAGAGATTTCGCCAATCTCCGGACGCGGTTTCTTGAAATAGCATCATCAACCCCGCTGTCATCAAACAAATTTCGACGCAGATTCTCTTTTTTTAGAAACAACCTCAAGTCTCTGTCAATCCAAATCTTGCTATTTTTGGTCGAAATCAATCAACTCGTTTTCCTTGTGCTATAAATACCATCAGTCCGCACCTCTAATCCTCGCTCAATTCTTTCTCACCTAACCACAAGTTTACTCTGTTCAACCCCCCTGTTTCATCGGAAGCCGCAACTTCTCGCCAGAATCTGACCCACCGGAGAACCGAAGGAACTGCCATTGTTGGTAACAATCCTCCACCCATTGATTTAATGTATAAGATGCATTATCGAATCAGAATGGCAAGTGTACTTCTGATAACCGGTTATTCGGGCGGGTAACATTCTGGGTTTTTTAAATGAAGAAGACGACTTGCAAAAAGTTTATAAATATAATAAAATCTTATGTTTTAACCGGGTTAGACACACAGTCCAGCGGTGGACTGTGTGCAAACACGAAGCTCACATCCCTGGTTCTAGTATGGCATGTCCGGTTTTCTGAGATGAAATCTTTTTGGCTTAAAACTGAACTAGAACACTAGTCAACAAGTATATAAAGATAATATAAAATCAAGTTTCATCGGGTTAGACACCCAGCCCAGTTGGTTGGGCTAGGTGCAAATCACATTTAAGATCTCGGGTTCGAGACCCTTAGTGCATGCCAGTTCATTTCTGTTAAACCTTTTTAAATTAAATTAATTTTTGAAATAGTCTAAAGAGATTATTAATATAATTAAAATCAGGATTCTTTCGAGTTAGACGCGTAGCTCAGTTGGAAGAGCTGCGTGCATACAACCGAGAGGTCACGAGTTCGAATCTTGATACACGCTGCCAATTCCATCATCGAACCGGTCTGACACCACCTTGTCAGACTGACAAGTTTTTTTTAAAATATTATTTTTTTTTATTTTATGGACTTGTATGAATATTTAAGTTGAAAATCAATTAAAAATGCTTAAAAATATAATTTCAAAGGTTTTAAAATATCAAAAATAACTTAAAAATCTAAACAAAGGTTTTTTAACCGAAATATTAATTTATTTATTTATCGACATATCGCGTTATTATTTTAGGTTAGTACTCTTTCGTCGGTCAAATTTGTCACACCCCGACCCGCAGCGGAAAAATAGTCGGGGCATGATTGGGTTATCACCAAAGCTCATGATATTTACTAACAAGTTTCATATTTATTTAAATCCAAATTAAATTTAAATATCCAACACGAATTTCATACAAGCACAAACGATAAACCAAACGATTGTTCTAAATGAAATAACTTGTTTATTCTTCTAAGGCCATCCTATGTGATTATTCCCTCGGCTTGTTCACCTGTATCATGCGTAAAAACAGAAAATTTGGGTCAACAAAAGTTGGCGAGTGAACCTTGATAAAACATTTAAATAATTGAACTATATTGTTGTTTGAATAAAATTGTGTATGAATCATATGTGAACAGATGTATATATATAACCAATCACAAACCACATTGAATGGACCCATGACATGATGAATGATGTATTTTAGATCAAGGCTCAATCAAACGGAGCCGATCTAATGAGGCACCTGATGCTCAACCCGTATCCCACGAGGAACTGATGGGCCTAATGTAATGATTGCACTGAAATGATGAAATGTATCCACAAATAAACCACATAACAACTACACACATTTGATCACGAACTGATATTAGCACAAGCGTTTAAATAAAATAAAAGAATTTGTACAACACATGATACACCCCAAAATATGATTAAAACGGGGAATTCGTAGAGATTCACTCACCTTGGGTGCGTATTCTTGAAAGATAAAGAGAGCGCACGAGTTGGAAATTTAATCAACGAGAAAGTACTAACCTAGAAATAATAATGTGATAGCTCGGTAAATAAATAAGATATTATATAGGTTAAAATCTTTTGTTTAAGTTTTTAGATTATTTTTTGTGGGTTTTATTGATATATTAAAGCCTTTGGAAAAATATATATTTATGTTTTTGATTGATTTTAAATTAATAAATAGAGTAATCATTAGAACAAAAATAAGAATAAAATAAGATAGAATAAAATAATAATAATAAAAATTCTGGCCAGACTGACAAGGCTGTCAGTGGCCGGTTCGATCGACTTTTAGGCATGCGTGTGGTGAGGCTCGAACTTGTGACCTCTCGGTTGCGTGCACACAGCTTTTCCAACTGAGCTACGTGTCTAACCCGAAAGAATCACGATTTTAATTATTCTTATACACTTCTTAAGTTTATTTTAATCCATTTAAAAAGGTTTCACTGTATTGAACCGGACATGTGTCCTGCGTCTCGAACCCGTGACCTCGACTAAAGCCTGCACCCAGCCCAACCAACTGGGCTGGGTGTCTAACCCGTTAGTATATGAAATTTAATTACATTTATGCGCTGCTTAAGTGTATTCAGAAATGATAAGTTAAAAAGGGTTTTAATTTAAGTCGAGCTGGTGTGTGCGTGGGGTCGAACTAGTGATCCCGGGTCTTGTTTGCACCCGGCCCAACCAGTTGGGCGGGGTGCTTAACCTGTTTGTAAGCCGGGACATAATAGATATTAAATGCATACATCAGTACTTCGTTTTCTTCATTTCAATTTTGAACCAACCTGTACCCGCCCTAAATTCAATCCGGTTCTCCTTCTGATTAACAATGGTATGCAGCGATAAAGAAAGAAACACAGGCGATACACAAAGAAAGGAAAACAAAATTGTACTGAATAAACCGAACTGTAGGTTCACGAGCTCCGGCGGTTAGTTTCTAATGGTCCGGTGGTCCTCCGGTGAAACAAAATTTCCGACGACCGTGATAAGAGAGAGAGAGAGAGAGAACAGGGGAATGAGTGAATTCTGGTAAAGGATTTGACTGGAATTTATAGGGGAGAAATCGAGAGCTCGGTTTGGTAAATTGTCTCGATTTGATTGCCAGTTCATTCGTTATTGGATGCTTACCAAAATTAAACGAGACTGTGGCCGATCTCTTTGGCAATACGCATGCATTGCCGTGATTTCCAGTGAGGAGATTTGCAACCGTTTAGCAGGTTCATCTCGGTTTGCATATTAGAATATTTGAAATCTCACATTAACACATCTAGTGGGTGTATCGTAGTGGTGTTGGCGGTGTGTGTTAATCGGGGAAACCCGGGTTCGATTCCCGGTTTCCTCTTTTTTTATTTTACATTTTAATTTATTAAGTTTATTAAATCATTTATTCATTATAATTATTAAATTATTTGATTGATTGTTTATTTTATTTTATTAAGATTAGTTTAATCATTTGTTATTATTATCTGTATATATATATATACATATAAATTTTAATATATAAAACAATAAACAAGAAATGTTAAAATCAACCGACATAAATAATTACGCTTTGATTGATAATTTAGGGCGGGTTTTCGAAACCCGATTTACACGGATGTTACAGTATCCCCTACTTTTAGAAATTTCATCCCGAAATTTAAGTAGTGGTTGCAACTGGAAAGAGATGCGGGTATTTTTCGCGCATTGAGTCTTCACATTCCCAAGTAAACTCGGGCCCTCGTTTTGACTCCCAACGCACCCTAACGATTGGAATTCGACTTCGCCTTAAACGCTTCTCACCGAAATCCATGATCTCTACTGGTCTTCAACGAAGTGCATTGATTCATCAACTTGAATATCTTCTAGTGGGATATGGAGGTTTTCGTCGGCGAGGCACTTTTTCAAGTTTGATACGTGGAATGTGGGGTGAATTCTGTTAAGTTCTTCTGGTAGGTCAAGCTTGTATGCTACAGGACCTACTCTTTCGAGTATCTTGAAAGGTCCTACGTAGCGTGGTGCTAGCTTGCCCTGTTGGCCAAAACGACCCTCTCCCTTCCACGGCGATACTTTCAAAAGTACTTGATCACCAACGCCAAACTCCAAGGGCTTTCGTCGCTTGTCAGCATAACTCTTTTGACGACTTTGAGTTGCTAGAAGGTTGTTTCGAACTTGAATGATTTTGTTGGTTGTTTCTTGAATCAATTCAGGCCTGGTGATTTGCGCTTCACCAATTTCGTGCCAACACACTGGAGATCGGCATTTACGACCTTATAAAGCTTCGAAAGGAGCCATGCCGATACTTGCATGATAGCTATTGTTGTATGAAAACTCGACTAACGGTAGATGTGCGTCCCAATTCCCTTTGAAGTCTATAACACATGCTCGGAGCATGTCTTCGAGGGTTTGGATGGTGTGCTCAGATTGACCATCAGTCTGAGGGTGAAAGGCGGTACTGAGGTCTAAACGTGTACCCAAAGCAGTTTGTACGGCTCGCCATGTGCGTGAAGTGAAACGACCATCACGGTCTGAAATGATGCTTAATGGTACACCATGACAGCTTACGATTTCGCTGATGTAAATACGAGCTAACTTCTCGTTCTTGAAGTCCTCGCGAATCGGAATGAAGTGAGCTGATTTTGTGAGACAATCAATGATTACCCATATGGTGTTATACCCACTGGAGGTGCGAGGTAACCCGGTAATGAAGTCCATGGTTATGTTTTCCCACTTCCATATAGGTATTTCGGGTTGGACCAGGAGTCCTGAAGGTCTTTGTTGTTCAGCTTTTATTTTGGAGCAGGTAAGGCACTTGGAAACAAAAACAGAGATATCCTTCTTCATGCCTGGCCACCAGTAGGTGTATCGTAAGTCTTGATACATCTTATCGGCTCCTGGATGTACAGAGTATCGTGTTTTGTGTGCCTCATCCATGAGGAAACCACGAAGGTTGTCGCGGTCGGATAGTATAGAATGCCATCGGATTTGGTTTCGATTTTGAGTTCAGCTCCACATGACAGCTCATCGCGTACGTCATTTTCTATTATAGAGATATGTTGAGCTGCCCGTATTCGATCTTTGATATCGGTTACAATTTGCAAACATAGAAGACAGATAGAGTTCGCATAACCCTTCCGGTTGAGCGCATCAGCCACCACGTTTGCCTTGCCAGGATGATACCGAATCTCACAGTCGTAATCGTTGAGAAGTTCGACCCATCTTCGTTGCCTCATATTCAACTCTTTTTGATTGAAGATATGTTGGAGGCTCTTGTGGTCGGTGTATATTTCACACTTGGTACCACAGAGATAATGTCTCCATATTTTGAGAGCAAACACGACGGCTCCAAGTTCCAGATCGTGGGTGGTGTAATTCTTCTCATGTACTTTGAGTTGCCTAGAGGCGTAGGCTATCACCTTTCCTCTTTGCATCAGGACATAGCCTAACCCTTGCCCTGACGCATCGCAATAAACCACAAAGTCTTCGCAACCCTCAGGGAGTGTGAGGATAGGTGCATCACAAAGCTTTCGCTTCAAAGTTTGGAAGGCCTCCTCTTGCTTGGGTCCCTAAATGAAGGGTTTTCCTTTGTGAGTCAAGGCCGTGAGTGGAACGGCGATACGAGAGAAATTGGCAATGAAGCGTCGATAATAACCAGCCAAACCAAGAAATGACCTAACTTCGGTAGGAGTACGTGGCGCTTGCCATTCTTGTACTGCATTGATCTTTGAAGGGTCGACATGAATCCCTTTATCATTAACTACATGACCAAGAAATTGTACCTCTTTTAACCAGAATTCACATTTTGAGAACTTAGCGTAAAGCTTTTCAGTCCTTAAAAGTGTAAGAATGAGTCGAAGGTGTCGCTCGTGATTGGATTTTGACTTGGAGTAGATAAGGACATCGTCGATGAAAACTATGACAAAACGGTCGAGATAGGGTTTGCATACTCTATTCATTAAATCCATGAAGACAGCGGGGGCGTTGGTTAAACTGAAAGGCATAACCATGAACTCATAATGACCATAACGTGTTCGAAAGGCAGTTTTTGGAATATCTTCTTCGCGCACCCTAAGCTGATGATAACCCAAACGAAGGTCGATTTTTGAAAAACAGGTGGCGCCTTGAAGTTAATCTAGAAGGTCATCAATACGAGGCAATGGATAATGATTCTTAACAGTCAACTTGTTGAGTTCTCTATAATCAATGCACATGCGAAATGTTCCATCTTTCTTCTTCACAAATAGAACAGGTGCACCCCAAGGCGACGAGCTAGGACGTATGAATCCTTTGTCAGTAAGCTCTTGCAGCTAACTGGCTAGCTCTTGCATCTCCGATGGAGCTAACCTATAAGGAGACTTTGCGACTAGTGTAGCACCAGGTATAAGATCGATACGAAATTCGACTTCTCGCACAGGAGGAAGTCCTGAAACGTCGTCGGGAAATACTTGAGGAAATTCTTTCACGATCGGAATATCTTCGAGCTTTCTTTCTTTGCACTCTTTCTTGACGATGTGAGCCAGAAACGCGATGTAATCCTTGCGAAGGTATCTTCGAGCTTGAAGACAGGACATTAATTTGAGCCATTTCAAAGGAGTTTCTCCAAAAATACCCAGGGTCTGACCATTGGCAAGAGGAATACGAATGAACTTTTCATGGCACACCACTTCGGTGTGATGTTGTGACATCCCGGTTTTTCAGATATCTTAAACGCACTACTTCACGATTATTTGTTCCTACGTTAATTTGGTTCGGAGAACTTAAATTGCACGCTCGAAAGAATTACGATAATTTCGTGTACTTGTCAAATAAATTATGTGCTACGTATTAAACGTTTATAAGTTGGTGCGTTATTAGGTGATATCCGAGTTCGTGTTTTATGTTAGTTATAAAGTATAGACGTAGGAAATAAACAAATGAATCGAATCGAGCCACGACACGAGCCAACTTCACTTCCTTGCGACTCAAGTAGTTAATCTAAACTTGAGGACCAAGTTTTAAACCCAAACCGACCCACCCAAACCCCTCGGCCGCGAATGAACCCAAACCGTAAACCCTCCCTTGTTTCTTCTACTCTTTGCGCTATATATACACACACATGCATAAGCCTTCTTCACAAAAACAAAACACAAAACCCTAGTGGAGAAATCAGCCGACGGCAGCCTTCCTTTCAGTCTCTCGACCGCAAACAGCTTGTTACAACTTCATCTTGATCGCGGCAGTCCCCTCACCGTTCTTCTCTTCTCGGTCGCAAGTCCTCGCCAACATCCGATTCAGTCCCATCTAGTTCTCGGCTCTTGTCCAAGTCTCGGCTCATTGATCTTGTTATTAAAGGTTAGGATTATCATGGTTTGCTAGATCATATTCGGATTATATGTTTGAATGTAGTGTTATGTTAGCCGATTTATTGATGATGTTTGTAAGTTGATGTTTGTTCGAAATCTGGAAACATAGGCTGTGTTTTGTTGATAAAAACTAGAGATTATGATTAGGGTTTGCATGGATATGATATATATATTGATATATGATTGGAAAATCTGTTCTTGATCGCATATGTTCAATATATTAACGGTTTATGCGAGTTAGTTGTGATAAAGTGCTGAAACAGGTTGCTGAATGATGGTTACAGCCGACTTCAACTGGCTGTAACTCGGTCATTAGTTGACAAAAAACGGATTTTCTGAAGTCTAAAACGTAGAGTTTTGAATAATGAATCTAATGGCGCTGGATTCATATTTTTCTGAAGTCGTTTGATATTTTTAAGTGGCCAATTAAGTTCAGTAACTAAAGCTGTGAAAATCCTGAAATTTTGTTAGTTGTTTATCGAGTTGGATTTAATAATCTGTAGGGAGTCGAATCATGAAATTTGTACAGCAACTAGGTATGGAAATTTCCGGGCAACTCACACTGGAATTTTGTTAATTGGACGAACAGTGATTTTTAAATAAATTCTTCCGTGGACTGCAGTCAGAAAGTGACGGATCTGACTGCAGCCTAGTATATTAATATTTATGGATAATTGGTAAAGTATTAGGACTTGAAAAATTTATATAAATTTCTACAGTATAGTTGTCACCTGCTGTAAAATAATTGGAATTTTTGGAATGTTGGAACTATTATATAAAAATCCTAGAAAACAGCCGAATTATGAGTATGTAAGCTGAAACTTGATAACTTGTGAAGGTGTGCACCAAAGTGTTGCATGGATTGGATTATGTCCATGATAAATTGTTTTGATTACTATGTTCACATGAGGATACTTGCATGCATGTTTGAGTGTTAGGAATTTTGATTGTGTGTATCACTTTGTGCGTAAATTATGTGTAGAATTTGTATTGGTGTGTTCACACACTGACTTGAAATCAATTGGTTTATTAGGACGCAATTAGCGGTCCCATCATTTGCAACTTCTGTGTTACACTAACCGAGCAACTAAAGGTGAGTTAACGGCCCCTAACTTTATCCGGTTTTTAAACAACAGGGGGAGAAACATGTATACACTCTTCAACTCAATCTCTTTACGTTATACAAAATCAACGTCACATAACTATTCGGTAACTAAGTTGATGTTAATGTAACGTTATGGTCACTAAGCAGCTATATCACATAAGTCCTCGACAATCTCTCGGATCGTTAGTATTGGGTTTAAATAGCGGGGAAATTATAAGTAGTACTACTGGGCCCGACAAGCCCCATCCGAGCTAGTCGCGCTAGCCGACCGGGTATGGTCAACGGGTGAATAATTTGGCCTAACTTCGCCATGGTCAGTGATAGGCCTGGCAACACGGAGGCACAACAGTCAGCTTCGATCGCGAACACTTACGTGACATAACTTTAGGCTAGCTACCTATATATATTAACATTGAACTTAATTACGAATCAACAATATTATTCCGGGTTAGGAATAATGGAACAAACAACAATATTATTCCGGGTTAGGAATAATGGAACCATCAGCAATATTATCCCAGGTTAGGGATAATGGAACCAACAACGTTATTATTCCGGGTTAGGAATAATGGAACTATCGGTATTATTCCGGGTAAGGAATAATGGAACTATCAGTATTATTCCGGGATTGGGAATAATGGAACTAAATCGTTATCCCGGGTTAGGGATAACGGGGGAAACAAACTCATAACCGAACAAACGAATTTATGAAAACCTGTGAACTCACTCATCTTTAATGTTGACACTTGTTTCTTTACATGTTTCTCAGGACGCTAGGAGCTCTAGGTGCACTCACTTGCATTGATCAAGTCATATTTTATCGAGTCTCATATACAAACATTGTTTTGGGTTTTTCTTTGGTTTTGGCGTTTATGTTGGCGCCCGTTCCGTTACTTTACTTTATGCTTCCGCTCAACTTTAAAAACTAATGCTTCCGCTAAACATTGGTAACAAACTAAGACAATATAAAATCTACGACGAATGGTTAAACAAATGATTTTTGGAAAACGTATTATCAAATCATATAGAGTCGTTTGACGTACTAGTGTTTCAGATTCTGGTTTGTTCACACGCCTCGCGGTAAAACTCCGCAAGTGGAAATTGAGGGTGTGACAGATTGGTATCAGAGCCACTAGCTATAGAGAACCAGGTTTGCATTAAAAGTAGACCTAAACTATAGCTGATTACACGACACTAGACGTAGTTTGGCACCGAACTGATTATATCTTATTATGTGATGTACCACAACTGTGTATGTAGATTATGACTTCATAATAAGAAATGAAAACAACTCGTAACTAACTACACGACCTAACAGGCAATGTCGTCATCATCATCATCATCATCCGACAAACTTTCGCACCAAGGGCGCCAGGAAAGGCACCTATGGTGGAACCCTTACCATCTTATGGCGTGGAGACACGTTCAGCTGCGAGAAAAAGGCTCGCTCTGGGGGAGGAGTCGTCATCGCGCCCAACCATCGCTGTGCCGGTTGAACCGGTTAACTCTGTAGAAGTAGGAAATGACCTACTTAGAAATATGATACAGAAACAACAAGAACAATCAGAAAGAATGCAGGAAACCATCCTAGCACAAGGATGGATGATACGACAAGTGACAGGTAAAACTGGCTCGCTCGAGGAAGAGCAACATACGAGTAAGATAGCTCGTAACACTTTAGCCAGAGATCTGCGTGCTGAGCAGATAAGGGCCGACTGGCTCGAAGACAGAGTCCTGGAGTCTAGTTGTAGAATTCAGGAGCTAGAACAAAATCAAGCACCTGCACCAGTACCTGCACCAGCACCGGCCCCTCCAGTGCCGGTAGAAGAGGATCCGGAAGAGGATCCGGAAGAGGATCCAGAAGAGGACCCAGAGGAGGATCCGGAGGAGGACCCAGCTGTAGAAGCTGGAAATGCCTCGCAGGATGACGGCAACGATAGTGATTTGGGGGATGGAGACGTAGACGACTAACACGTGTCGCTTATTTTATTTACTTTCCTTCAGTCTATTTATTTTCCCACTTGTGTTTAAACTTGAGACTTTATATTGAATTCATATGTTTGGTTGGCACTTTGAAAGACGTTGAAACTTTATTTAATCAAGTACTTCTTTTGACTATTTAATATATTTGAGCTGACATAACTTGAGAATTATTTAAGTACGAAGTAGGATAACTATATTGGATATATAGACTTATTGGGGTGTGTTTATGTTGTCTTTCGAAGATCTAAATGGCAACTGGACGACGTGGAAACCTTAACATGACGCCCGAAGAACTAGCTGCAATGATTCAAGAGCACGTGAACGCAGCTCTAGCGGGTGTTCAGAACCAACCGGCAGGTAACCATTATTAAATTTTCAGGAGAAAATCTAATAGTTGGGCTAGTAGAATTCCTCGCTGACTACCTGTTCTCTGTCAGCAGGAGGGGGTTTTAACCCCTACAAGATGTTCCTCGACGCGAAACCAAGCAAATTCTCGGGGGCAGAAGGACCCATAGGACTTGTCCGCTGGATCAAAAAATCTGAATCGGTATTTGAAATGTGCAACTGTCTAGTGGCCAACAAGGTCAAGTATGCAGCCTCAACACTGGAAGATGGGGCACTAACTTGGTGGAATGCACAAGTCCAAACGCGTGGACTTATTGCTGCAAATGCAATGGCCTGGGCCGAGTTTAAGGCCCTAATCAAAGAGGAGTACTGTCCGCGAGACAGAGTGCAACAGTTGGAGCAAACATTATGGAACCACAAAATGGTGGGATCTGAAATCGAAGCATACACAGCGAAACATCACGACTTGGTATTTCTATGTCCCGATCTGGCTAACACTGTGGAGAAACGACTCGAGTTTTACCTTGGGGGTCTGGTTCCGGAGATTCAGGGTATGGTAATGGCTAGTAACCCTGCAACTGAGCATCAAGCAATCCGATTGGCGCACAAACTCACCGATAAGGCGGTGGAACAAAAGAAGTTGCCAACTCGGGGTACAACTGAAGTCGCCCCTGATAATAAAAGAAAGTTTGAAGACTCAACTGTTCGACAGTCTTCGTCATCCCAGCCACAACAGGGGAACCAGAAACGGTTTAATAATTACAACAGCCACCGGGGTCACCAAAATCAGCCCGCCAACAACAACAACAACCAGAACGCAAGCGGCTATGTAGGTCGAAAGCCGCAGTGCAATCGCTGTAATCTTCATCATCACGGCCCTTGTGCCGGGAATCGCTGCCAACGATGTGGCAAGGTGGGACATGCGGCAAAGGATTGTCGTGGGGAAATCATGTCCCGAAAAAACCAAAATCAACCCCAGGGCCAGCAGTAGGGTGTTAACCGGGGATGCTATCAGTGTGGTAGCACTGCCCACTTCAAAAGAGACTGCCCACAGCTTCGTAACAACAACAACAATGGTGGGAACAACCACAACCACAATAACGACAACAACAACAATAATGGAAATGGTGGCACAGGAGGTGCCAAAGGTCGCGCATTTACATTGGGCCGCGGAGAGGCCATAAACGACTCGAACGTGGTCACCGGTAAGTTTCCCCTTAATGAACATTTTGCTACTGTGCTTTTTGATACGGGTGCCGATAGGAGCTTTATATCTGAGTCTTTTAGAAAGAACCTAAATCTCACGCCTAAACCCTTAGAGACCCCTTATATCATAGAACTAGCCGATGGTAAATCTGTAGACGTGACCCATATAGTATCCGGCTGTCAACTCAAACTCGCGGGTCACACCTTTACCATTGATCTGATGACAACTACCCTGGGTAGTTTTGACGTGGTAGTCGGAATGGACTGGCTATCCGACGTCCGAGCTGAAGTCCTCTGCTTCGAAAGTCTATTCGTATTCCGCTCTCTAACGACGAAATCTTGACGGTACAAGGCGATAAGGCAAGCGCCATCACAAACATCATCTCTTACATGCAAGCGCAGAAGTATCTTCGGAGAAAGAACTCCTTCGCTTTACTCGCACTGGTTACCGAACAGCCTAAGGACGAGAAACGTATAGAAGACATCCCTGTCGTCCGTGATTTTTCCGATGTATTCCCAGAGGAATTACCTGGTCTTCCACCCCATCGACAATTGGAGTTTGAAATTGAATTGGCGAACCATGCAACTCCTATCGCCAAGGCTCCATACCGCCTAGCTCCAGCCGAGCTGCAGGAGCTGTCTACCCAACTTCAGGAGCTGTTAGAAAAGGGATTTATCCGACCAAGCGCTTCGCCATGGGGAGCTCCAGTCCTTTTTGTCAAGAAGAAGGACGGGACCTTCCGCATGTGCATCGACTACAGGGAACTCAACAAGGTTACTGTCAAGAACCGATACCTGTTACCTCGCATCGACGATCTCTTCGACCAACTTCAAGGATCAAGCTACTACTCCAAGATTGACCTACGGTCCGGTTACCATCAGTTACGCGTCAGGGAGGAGGATATCGCTAAGACGGCATTTCGTACTCGGTATGGCCATTATGAGTTCTTGGTCATGCCCTTCGGTCTCACCAACGCACCCGCGGTGTTCATGGACCTCATGAACCGTGGGTGTAAACCATACCTCGACAAATTTGTCATTGGGTTCATCGATGACGTACTCATCTTCTCTAAAAGTGAAGAAGAACATGCTGAACATCTACGATTACTACTAGGATTACTTCAACAGGAGAAGCTATATGCCAAGCTTTCGAAGTGTGATTTCTGGATTCGGGAAGTTCAGTTTCTCGGGCATATCGTAAATGAAAAGGGTATCCACGTAGACCCTGCCAAGATTGAAGCCATCAAAAACTGGGAAGCACCCAGGACACCGACGGAGATCCGCCAATTTTTGGGTTTGGCTGGTTACTACAGACGCTTAATCGAGGGATTTTCAAAGATCGCGCAACCGCTTACTACCCTCACCCAGAAAGGCATCAAGTATGCTTTGGGTGACAAGCAGGAAGCAGCATTTCAATTGCTAAAGCAGAAACTTTGCAGTGCACCCATTCTGTCCTTGCCGGAAGGGACAGATGATTTTGTAGTATATTGTGATGCTTCCATTCAGGGATTGGGATGCGTACTCATGCAACGCGATAAGGTCATCGCGTATGCGTCCCGACAACTGAAGGTTCACGAGAAAAACTACACAACGCATGACCTGGAATTGGGAGCAGTAGTGTTTGCACTTAAGATTTGGAGACACTACCTCTATGGAACGAAGTGCACAATCTTCACAGACCACAAGAGGCTCCAACACATCTTTGATCAGAAGGAGTTGAACATGCGACAGCGTCGCTGGGTCGAACTCTTGAACGATTATGAGTGTGCCATTCGGTATCACCCGGGTAAAGCTAACGTGGTAGCTGATGCCCTCAGTAGGAAGGAACATTTGAAACCTCGTCGAGTACGAGCACTACAGCTCACTATTCATTCGGGGTTACCCGAACAGATACGCGACACGCAGTTAGAAGCAGTTAAGGAAGAGAACATCAAGGCCGAATCGGTGGGAAAAATGGAACGCGATTGGGAAGTAAAACCCAATGGAGCCCGGTATTTCATGAATCGCATATGGGTACCTCTCTACGGAAATCTCAGAGAGCTAGTCATGGATGAAGCTCACAAATCCCGATACTCTGTCCATCCAGGTTCGGATAAGATGTATCAAGACCTTAAAGCCGTGTATTGGTGGCCCAACATGAAAGCTGATATAGCCACCTACGTGAGTAAGTGTTTGACTTGTGCAAAAGTCAAGGTAGAGTATCAAAAGCCATCGGGGCTACTCCAACAACCTGAGATCCCAGTGTGGAAATGGGATCAGATCTTCGATGGACTTCATCACTAAACTCCCGCGAACTTTGGGTGGTTGCGATACCATCTGGGTAATTGTGGATCGTTTAACTAAGTCCGCACACTTCCTAGCTATTAAAGAAACAGATAAGATGGAGAAGTTGACTCGCATCTACATTAAAGAAGTAGTTTCTCGGCACGGAGTGCCAACGTCCATCATCTCAGACAGAGATGCTCGCTTCACGTCCAACTTTTGGCAGTCACTTCAGAAAGCGTTGGGAACACGCTTAGATATGAGCACAGCCTATCACCCTCAGACTGATGGTCAAAGCGAAAGGACCATACAGACCTTGGAAGACATGCTTAGGGCATGCGTAGTAGACTTTGGAAATAGTTGGGAAATCCACCTGCCTTTAGTGGAATTCTCGTATAACAACAGTTACCATACAAGTATATCGGCAGCACCGTTTGAGGCATTATACGGTCGTAAATGTAGATCACTGGTCTGTTGGGCAGAAGTCGGTGACAGCCAACTTACAGGCCCTGAGTTGATACTTGAGGCTACTGAAAAGATTGTACAAATCAGAAACCGCATGGCGGCGGCACGAGATCGACAGAAAAGCTACGCTGATCAACGACGCAAGCCGCTCGAATTTCAAGTAGGCGACCGCGTCCTACTAAAGGTGTCACCCTGGAAGGGTGTAATCCGCTTTGGAAAACGGGGCAAACTAAACCCACGGTACGTAGGTCCGTTTGTGATCTTGAAACGTATTGGACCCGTAGCTTATCAATTAGACCTTCCTACCGAACTCAGTGGAGCTCACAACGTGTTTCATGTGTCAAATCTGAAGAAGTGTCTATCAGATGAAACTCTAGTCATTCCATTGGATGAGATTCAAGTGGATGAACAACTGCACTTTGTGGAACAGCCTATCGAGATCATGGATCGTGAGATCAAGACTCAAAGGCACAGCAAGATTTCGATCGTTAAGGTTCGTTAGGACTCTAAGCGTGGACCGGAGTTCACGTGGGAAAGAGAGGACCAAATGAAAAGCAAATACCCACACCTCTTCGCAGCTAAGCAGCAAACTAACGATACCAGCAACTAAATTTTCGGGACGAAAATTTTTTCAACATGGGGATGATGTGACAACCTGGAAATTTCTCATACTTTCGCGTACCATTGTTAACTAAATCCTTGTGCATGGCACTTGGGAATCTTTGTGCATGGCACTTGGGAACTTCTTGTAACTTCGCGTACCATCGTTAACGACTAAGTCTTTGTGCGTGGCACTCTAAACATGTACGCTGCATTCTAAACCGCGCTTACTCAATTTTCGGGACAAAAATTCTTTCAACATGGGGATAATCTGACATCCCGGTTTTTCAGATATCTTAAACGCACTACTTCACGATTATTTATTCCTACGTTAATTTGGTTCGGAGAACTTAAATTGCACGCTCGAAAGAATTACGATAATTTCGTGTACTTGTCAAATAAATTATGTGCTACGTATTAAACGTTTATAAGTTGGTGCGTTATTAGGTGATATCCGAGTTCGTGTTTTATGTTAGTTATAAAGTATAGACGTAGGAAATAAACAAATGAATCGAATCGAGCCGCGACACGAGCCAACTTCACTTCCTTGCGACTCAAGTAGTTAATCTAAACTTGAGGACCAAGTTTTAAACCCAAAACGACCCACCCAAACCCCTCGGCCGCGAATGAACCCAAACCGTAAACCCTCCCCTTGTTTCTTCTACTCTTTGCGCTATATATACACACACATGCATAAGCCTTCTTCACAAAAACAAAACACAAAACCCTAGTGGAGAAATCAGCCGACGGCAGCCTTCCTTTCAGTCTCTCGACCGCAAACAGCTTGTTACAACTTCATCTTGATCGCGGCAGTCCCCTCACCGTTCTTCTCTTCTCGGTCGCAAGTCCTCGCCAACATCCGATTCAGTCCCATCTAGTTCTCGGCTCTTGTCCAAGTCTCGGCTCATTGATCTTGTTATTAAAGGTTAGGATTATCATGGTTTGCTAGATCATATTCGGATTATATGTTTGAATGTAGTGTTATGTTAGCCGATTTATTGATGATGTTTGTAAGTTGATGTTTGTTCGAAATCTGGAAACATAGGCTGTGTTTTGTTGATAAAAACTAGAGATTATGATTAGGGTTTGCATGGATATGATATATATATTGATATATGATTGGAAAATCTGTTCTTGATCTCATATGTTCAATATATTAACGGTTTATGCGAGTTAGTTGTGATAAAGTGCTGAAACAGGTTGCTGAATGATGGTTACAGCCGACTTCAACTGGCTGTAACTCGGTCATTAGTTGTCAAAAAACGGATTTTCTGAAGTCTAAAACGTAGAGTTTTGAATAACGAATCTAATGGCGCTGGATTCATATTTTTCTGAAGTCGTTTGATATTTTTAAGTGGCCAATTAAGTTCAGTAACTAAAGCTGTGAAAATCCTGAAATTTTGTTAGTTGTTTATCGAGTTGGATTTAATAATCTGTAGGGAGTCGAATCATGAAATTTGTACAGCAACTAGGTATGGAAATTTCCGGGCAACTCACACTGGAATTTTGTTAATTGGACGAACAGTGATTTTTAAATAAATTCTTCCGTGGACTGCAGTCAGGAAGTGACGGATCTGACTGCAGCCTAGTATATTAATATTTATAGATAATTGGTAAAGTATTAGGACTTGAAAAATTTATATAAATTTCTACAGTATAGTTGTCACCTGCTGTAAAATAATTGGAATTTTTGGAACGTTGTAACTATTATATAAAAATCCTAGAAAACAGCCGAATTATGAGTATGTAAGCTGAAACTTGATAACTTGTGAAGGTGTGCACCAAAGTGTTGCATGGATTGGATTATGTCCATGATAAATTGTTTTGATTACTATGTTCACATGAGGATACTTGCATGCATGTTTGAGTGTTAGGAATTTTGATTGTGTGTATCACTTTGTGCGTAAATTATGTGTAGAATTTGTATTGGTGTGTTCACACACTGACTTGAAATCAATTGGTTTATTAGGACGCAATTAGCGGTCCCATCATTTGCAACTTCTGTGTTACACTAACCGAGCAACTAAAGGTGAGTTAACGGCCCCTAACTTTATCCGGTTTTTAAACAACATGGGGAGAAACATGTATACACTCTTCAACTCAATCTCTTTACGTTATACGAAATCAACGTCACATAACTATTCGGTAACTAAGTTGATGTTAATGTAACGTTATGGTCACTAAGCAGCTATATCACATAAGTCCTCGACAATCTCTCGGATCATTAGTATTGGGTTTAAATAGCGGGGAAATTATAAGTAGTACTACTGGGCCCGACAAGCCCCATCCGAGCTAGTCGCGCTAGCCGACCGGGTATGGTCAACGGGTGAATAATTTGGCCTAACTTCGCCATGGTCAGTGATAGGCCTGGCAACACGGAGGCACAACAGTCAGCTTCGATCGCGAACACTTACGTGACATAACTTTAGGCTAGCTACCTATATATATTAACATTGAACTTAATTACGAATCAACAATATTATTCCGGGTTAGGAATAATGGAACAAACAACAATATTATTCCGGGTTAGGAATAATGGAACCATCAGCAATATTATCCCAGGTTAGGGATAATGGAACCAACAACGTTATTATTCCGGGTTAGGAATAATGGAACTATCGGTATTATTCCGGGTAAGGAATAATGGAACTATCAGTATTATTCCGGGATTGGGAATAATGGAACTAAATCGTTATCCCGGGTTAGGGATAACGGGGGAAACAAACTCATAACCGAACAAACGAATTTATTGTAACATCCGTCAAAAACGGATTTACCAAACCCGCTCCGTTTATCAACCGAACAGTCAGTCAAAATTTTCGTTGCGAATTAAATGCCCGAAATAATTTTAAACGATACATAATCAATTATTATACAAGAATATATATTTAGTTTTTGAAAAACTGTTGAAAATCGCAAAATAAAAATGAAATGATCCAGCCGGGTTTCGAACCCGGGTCATTCGCCGAGTCACTCAGCGACTTATCACCTCACACACAAACCACTGCGCCACGGATGCTTCTTGTGAAATAATAGAATCATTTAATTGATATAATAACGTTACGAATTCAAAACCGGCGCCCAATAGTTCAGTCGTCGGAATCCCGGAAATATCGCGAGTTTTTAACACCATTTTCAGTTATAACGTAAATTATTATTATTACATCGGTTATAACCGATGTTTGAAGTCCGCGACCAAACCATAACCGCCGGAGTTTTTAAATCGATGAATACAGTCGGAAATCAGATCAAATACATCTCGGTTTCTCCCTATAAAATCACCCACAACCCACTGCATACCTTTTCGCTCAAAAACACACCTTTTTCGGCGTAATTCCACTCGCCGGAATTTTCCTGTTTGTCGCCGGATAACCGGGTTTTCCATTGCCGAGCCTTACTGAGCCTCTGAAGCTTATACCGGAGATACCCACACTCTTTCCAAGCTTTCCGGAGACTTGCTGCTGCAAGACACCTGACGCCGGAGTTGATTGCTGTCGCCGGAATTCTGCCGGAAAACAGAGGGTCCAGTCGGTATACTTCTCCGCCTAATTTCTTTTCCTTTTCACATTTTATCTCACCGTAATGAACTGAAAAACACTAATAAACCGATAAAAACTTTGAACCAGTCGATTTCCGAACTCTGGTTCTATCTTGATGAAGAAGACGATGTATTTCCGTAACATATAAGTATAAAATAAATCAAGAAATTAATCGGGTTAGACACACAGTCCAGCGGTGGACTGTGTGCACGTTAAACATTCAAAGGTCTCGAGTTCGAATCCCGTTTCACACGCTGCCTTAATAAAAATCATTTTTTTTTGTTAAACCGAACCGGGTCGCCACAGTTATATGTTAAGTATATTAATAATCGGAATAATAACCAAGTTAGACACACAGTCCAGCGGTGGACTGTGTGTTTGTTTATATCACTGGTCACGAGTTCGAGTCCGGTCTTCTGCACCGACTCGGACAATTATTTCTTCTTTTTAAATAAGGCAGAAAAGGAAATATCTAATTTGTATTTAAGTATAATAAAAATCGAATTATATAACATGTTAAACACACAGTCCAGCGGTGGACTGTGTGTTAGTTTAAGCCACAGGTCCCGGGTTCGAGACCTGTGGAGCGCACCGCCGAATTGATTTAAACTGTTTTTAAAATAAAATGATTTTCGGTTTAAACTAATTAATATATATATATAATTAAAATCAGATATATAACGGGTTAGACACGTAGCTCAGTTGGTAGAGCTGCGTGCACGCGTACGGGAGGTCTCGGGTTCGAGCCTCACTCAGCGCACTTGTATTCCGAATTGAACCGGTCAACGGTCAGGTCAACGGTCAGTCAAACGGTCAACGGTCAGAAAAAAATCCATTTTTTTATTATTTTTTATTTAATTATTTTAATTAAAAATCAATTAAAAATACTTAAAAATAACATTTTTAAGGTTAGAAAATAGCCTCAAACTCACAAAAATACACCCAACAATCCTACTAAAATAGATTAATAAAATCCGTTTACTTACCAAACCATAATGCGATTTATCTAGGTTAAATCTCACTCGTGGTTAAAACCACTTCGCGTGCATTCAACATCATCAACCGAACGCACCCACTGTGAGTGAATCTTACAACTTCCCCTTTTAAATTACACGTTTTGGGGTGTGTCATGTGTTATGAAAATAATTAATTTATTTATTTAAACTTGTGCCATACCACATCATGACCTAAACTTAGATTGTTTTTATTGTTGTGATTTGCTTATTGCCTTTTGTCAAATTATATGAAACTCATACATTAAGCCCATCAGTTCCTCGTGGGAGACGAGTAGAACAACGCATGCTTCAAATCAAATTCATTATTGTTCATGTGTGTATCATTGAGTTTATATTGTTTGTAGTTGTGTCATTCATATTATCATGTTACGCAAATCATTCATCAGGCCCCTCAGTTCCTCGTGAGAGACGAGTTGAGCATCGCGTGCCTCTAATTGTTCCACTATTGTTCATGTGTGTTTCATTTAACATCTTATGATTGTTGATTAAGTTACATCTATTTTTACTCATGTTTGGTTGTGCACATATTTCATAATCAATTTAAATAAATTTGTTTAAATGTTTTCCATAGGATTCACTCGCCAACATTATGTTGATCCAAAAACCTTTTTACACATGATACAGGTGAACAGGTTGAAGCAAGGAAAACATAGGATATGCCTTAGAAGAGAACAAAGAAGTTTAGATTGTTAGTTAGATCATGTTGTAACATTTATTGTAAATTTCCATTTAATTTGTATTAATGAATATGAAACGCTTAATAAATGTCATGAGCTTTGATGATAACCCAATCATGCCCCGATCACCTTTTCCGCTGCGGGTCGGGGTGTGACATTTATGAAAACCTGTGAACTCACTCATCTTTAATGTTGACACTTGTTTCTTTACATGTTTCTCAGGACGCTAGGAGCTCTAGGTGCACTCACTTGCATTGATCAAGACATATTTTATCAAGTCTCATATACAAACATTGTTTTGGGTTTTTCTTTGGTTTTGGCGTTTATGTTGGCGCCCGTTCCGTTACTTTACTTTATGCTTCCGCTCAACTTTAAAAACTAATGCTTCCGCTAAACATTGGTAACAAACTAAGACAATATAAAATCTACGACGAATGGTTAAACAAATGATTTTTGGAAAACGTATTATCAAATCATATAGAGTCGTTTGACGTACTAGTGTTTCAGATTCTGGTTTGTTCACACGCCTCGCGGTAAAACTCCGCAAGTGGAAATTGAGGGTGTGACAGATGTTGGCTGAGCCAGTCCATACCGATGATAACATCGAAGCTTCCCAATTTCATAGGAATAAGATCAATCGAAAAATCATGATCATTTAGAGTGAGAGTACAATCACGTATAATAGAATTTAATAAAATGAGTTCTCCGTCAACAACTTCCACCGTGAGCGATTCCGCGAGACTAACACGAGATCGGTTGAGAATAGATTCGAATTCTAAAGATACAAAGCTCTTATCCGCACCAGTATCAAATAATATGGACGCATAACTACCATTTACGAGAAACATACCGTTGACCACATTGTTGTCGGCCCTTTCTTGGTTTGCGTTGATATTGAAACCCTTCCTCTAGCAGGTGGGGGAGCTTGGTTAGCTTGGTTCACCGGGTTTGCTTGGGCTTGGGCTTGGGCATTGATGATGTTTACCAGGCGTGGGCAAGCATTTCTGAAATGGTTTGGGTCGCCACAATTAAAACATGCTCTTATGGGTTGGTAGTAAGGTTGGGCGGTGGGTAGTGTAGGTGGTAGAAGTAAGGGTTGTTGGGGTTGGCCCACCATTTGGTTTTGGGTTTGGGTTGGAGGCTGATTGCGGTTTGATCGCTGAAGGGTACGGCAGGTTTGGATAGTGTGGCCTGCACGGCCACAACTTGTGCAATGTTGGCAAGGGTTCTTAGGAGGGTGATGGTATTGGCAACGGTTACACTTTGGGTGTGGGCCAGTGTATGGCCTTTTGAATGGTGCAGCTGGAGGGGCGACTTGGGTGATTGGGGCATCAGTGATGGGAGGGTTGGTTTGAGTGACGGCGAAGTTTTTACCATTTCGCTTCCTCTTAGTAGTAAACTTTGAGGAGGAAACAGATGGGGTTGGAGTTGGGGTTTCAATAGTTGTTCTCTTCTTCTCATCTTTGATATCACCATTACGAATGCGATTTTCCGTAAGTTCCGTAGCTAATTCCATCGCGACTTCGAGTGTTGCAGGAGAGTGCTTAGAACCGAATCTTGGATTTTCGAGGGGAGGCCTCGAATGTATTGTTTAATTAAGCGGTATAATGGGATGAACAGATTGGGAACCATCTGGTTCAACTCAAGAAACCTCTTGTTGTAGGAGGTGTGATCCCCTTCTTTTTGTTTTAAAGAATAGAATTCATCTTCAAGCTTTTTGATTCTGTTCCTAGGACAGAAGCGTCTTATCATTACTTCCCTTAATTCCTCCCATGATAAGGCCATGGCACCTTCCACACCTCGCTTGCTCTTTTCTGTGTTCCACCAGGTAAGGGCCACCCCAAACAAACGTCCAGTAACGTAACGTACCTTGCGATCCTCAGGACAGTCACAATTGAGAAAGGTGTTTTCCATCTCCTCAAACCAGTGGAGGAGAGCGGTGACACCCTCAGTCCCTTCATATTTTAGGGGATCGCAGGACTTGAAGTGTTTGTAGGTGCATTTAGTGGTTTTGGGAGGAGGGTTGGCGACGTTTTGGTCTTCTTGGTTTTGAGGGTTGATGGGATTTGCGGTGAGAGCTTGTTGAACTTGTAGCACGATGTCAGGAAGTACTGCGGCCATTTGTTAAGCGATTTGCGTGGCCAAGCGTTCGCTCGACTTTCCTGACCTTCTACCTCCTCGTAATTGCCTAGAAGATATCTACAGGAATATATGTAGGAAGATTATGTGTTGAGAATTTTCTAGGTGTCATGTGTCGTAAAAAAGAATGAAAACAACATTTATAAATAACTGAAAATAACTTAACTACATCCATAGGAAGTCTTGGGCTTGCTCATGTTTTAGGCCTCCAAATGCCTCCCATATCATAGCCTGTATAGTCATGTGGGCCCCCATGACTATTGGGCTTGGTAGGGTTCACATTGGTGTTGGCTGGTTAACACTCGCATCACTCGAATGAAAACCGTAAACCATGATTGCAAGATGTAAGGTCGGAGGGTGTCCAGGTGTAGACACAATGACAACTCAAAGTGAGGTTAGTTCACACAACGTTTGGTATAGCATGCTTTGGCCTAATAGGTCCTTCGTACTCTCATCGTTAGTCGCCAGGTAGGCAAACTGGTCCTTTATTTTGGATTTATACGAATGCCAAGCCTAGATAGGACGTTTTGACTACCGGTACTCGTACCCTTCCAGTTACTACATGCCCGTCGTGAAAACTCACTTTCATGTGATTTGAAAAATATGAAAACATTGCAAAAAAATCTTTGAAAATAATTCATGGAAGTTGTGAAATCGTGAGGTGTGTGCTTTCATAGATATGATATGTTATGAGGATATGAACTATGATGAGCATTGCATATTAACATGTACTTGCGAGAGTGCTTGCATAATATTGTGGGTGAAAATAAACATGAACATATAAACATAATGAATTTTGCATGCAACACATAAACATTCAAATCTAGTCAACTATAGTATAGGATCTAAGGGTCTATTAACCTATCCTATATCCCTATAGTCACAACCTCTGATACCAATCTGTCACGCCCAGACCCGCAACGGAATAATAGTCAGGGCATGATTGGGTTATCACCAAAACTCATGATATTTACTAACAAGTTTCATATTTATTTAAATCCAAATTAAATTCAAATATCCAACACGAATTTCATACAAGCACAAACGATAAACCAAACGATTGTTCTAAATGAAATAACTTGTTTATTCTTCTAAAGCCATCCTATGTGTTTCTTCCCTCGGCTTGTTCACATGTATCATGCGTAAAAACAGAAAATTTGGGTTAACAAAAGTTGGCGAGTGAACCTTGATAAAACATTTAAATAATTAAACTATATTGTTGTTTGAATAAAATTATGCATGAATCATATGTGAATAGATGTATATATATAACCAATCACAAACCACATTGAATGGACCCATGACATGATGAATGATGTATTTGAGATCAAGGCTCAATCAAACGGAGCCGATCTAATGAGGCACCTGATGCTCAACCCGTATCCCACGAGGAACTGATGAGCCTAATGTAATGATTGCACTGAAATGATGAAATGTATCCACAAATAAACCACATAACAACTACACACATTTGATCACGAACTGATATTAGCACAAGCGTTTAAATAAAATAAAAGAATTTGTACGACACATGATACACCCCAAAATATGATTAAAACGGGGAATTCGTAGAGATTCACTCACCTTGGGTGCGTATTCTTGAAAGATAAAGAGAGCGCACGAGTTGGAAATTTAATCAACGAGAAAGTACTAACCTGGAAATAATAACGTGATAGCTCGGTAAATAAATAAGATATTATATAGGTTAAAATCTTTTGTTTAAGTTTTTAGATTATTTTTTGTGGGTTTTATTGATATATTAAAGCCTTTGGAAAAATATATATTTATGTTTTTAATTGATTTTAAATTAATAAATAGAGTAATCATTAGAACAAAAATAAGAATAAAATAAGATAGAATAAAATAATCATTAGAACCTCATTAGATCGACTCCGTTTGATTGAGCCTTGATCTCAAGTACATTATTCATCATGTCATGTGTTCATTGTGGATATAATGTGGTTTGTGATTAGTTATTTATATACATATGCTCACATATGATTTATGCACATTTTTTATTTAACAACAAATATAATTCAACCATTTAAATGTTTTACTAAGGTTCACTCGCCAACTTTTGTTGACCCAAATCTTTTGTTTACGCATGATACAGGTGAACAAGCTGAAGAAAGAAACATATAGGAATGGCCTTAGAAGATTAAACAAAGTTATTGTGTTCTGAACAATATTTGGGTTTTATTCGTGCTTGTATGAATTATTGTGTTTGAATATTTGAAGTTTTAATTTCAATTCAATAAATATGAAACTTATTAGTAAATATCATGAGCTTTGGTGATAACCCAATCATGCTCCGACTTTTATTTCCGCTGCGGGTCGAGGTGTGACAGATTGGTATCAGAGCTTGTGACTATAGGGATATAGGATAGGTTATTAGAACCTTAGACCCTATACTATAATAGTTGATTAGACTTTAATTGCTTATGTGTTACATGCAAAATTCATGATGTTTATATGTTTCATGTTTATTTTCCCACACAAATATATGCAAGCGCATCCACTAGTACATGTTAATATGTGATGTTCATTATAGTTCATATCTCGATAACGTATCATGCCTACGCAAGCACACACCTCATTATTTCACAATTTTTATGATTTCTTTCCAAAGATTTTGCAATATTTTCATATTTTTTTTTCAAATCACATCATGGTGAGTTTTCACGATGGGCATGTAGTAATTGGAAGGGTACGAGTACCGGTAGTCGGAACGTCCTGTCTAGGCTTGGCATTCGAATAAATCCAAAATAAAGGACCAGTTTGCCTACCTGGGGACTAACGATGAGAGTACGAAGGACCTATTAGGCCAAAGCATGCTACACCATACGTCATGTGAACTAACCCCACTTTGAGTTGTCATTGTGTCTACACCTGGACACCCTCCGACATTATATTTCGCAATCATGTTTTACGATTTTCATTCAGGTGATGCGAGTGTTATCAAGCCGACACCAATGTGAACCCTACCAAGCCCAATAGTCATGGGGGCCCACATAACTATACAGGCTATGGTATGGGAGGCCCAAACATGAGCAAGTCCAAGACATCCTATGGATGTAGTTAAGTTATTTTCTTCAAGTTATCCATAAATGTTGTTTTTCATTTTTTATACGACACATGACACCTAGAAAACTATCGAACTCACAATCTCCCTACGCATATTCCTGTAGATGTTTGTTAGACACTTACGAGGTGGTAGAAGGTCAGAAAGATCTAGCGAACGCATGGCCACTCAAATTGCCTAACAAATGGCCGCGGTACTTCTTGACATCGTTTCGCAAGCTCAACAAGCTCTCGCCGCCAATCCCATCAACCCTACAAATCAAGAAGGCCAAAACGTCGCCAACCCTCCTCCCAAACCCACTAAATGCACCTACAAGCATTTTAAGTCCTGCGATCCCCCAAAATACGAAGGGACTGAAGGTGTCACCACTCTCCTCCATTGGTTTGAGGAGATGGAAAACACTTTTCTCAATTGCGACTGTCCTGAGGATCGCAAGGTGCGTTACGCCACTGGACATTTGTTTGGGGTAGCACTTACCTGGTGGAACACGGAAAGGGTAAACGAGGGGTTGAAGATGCCATGGCCTTACATGGGAAGACTTAAGGGAAATCATGACGAGACGCTTCTGTCCTAGAAGCGAAATCAAAAAGCTAGAAGACGAATTTTACGCTTTAAGGCAAAAGGAAGGAGACCACACCTGATACAACGAGAGATTTCCCGAGTTGAACCAGATGGTCCCCAACCTGTTCACTCCGCTATACCGGTTAGTCGAGCATTACATTCGAGGTCTTACCTCAAAAATTCAAGATTCTGTTTTAAGCACTTCTCCTGCGACGCTCGAAGTTGCATGGAATTGGCTACTGAACTTACAGAGAATCGCATCCGAAATGGCGATTTTAAAGATGAGAAGAAAATGACACCTGTTGAAACTCCAACCTCAACCCAATCAGGTTCGTCCTCTAAATTCGCTGGTAAGAGGAAGCAAAATCGCAAAAATTTCGCCGTCACCCAAACCAATCCTCCCATCACTGCTGCCCCAATCACACAAGTCGCCCCTCAAGCCGCTCCATTCAAAAAGCCATACACTGGTCCACACCCAAAATGTAACCGATGCCAATACCACCATCCCCCTGAGAACCCTTGCCAATACTGCACGAGTTGTGGCCGTGCAGGTCACACTATTCAAACTTGCCGTACACTCCAATGATCAATCCCCAATCAGCCTCAAGTCCAAACCAATAATCAAATGGTGGCCAAGCCCAACAACCCTTACTTTTACCATCTGCCCAACCCATGGCTCAACCCTACTACCAACCCAACTACCCAATGATGCAACCCATTAGAGCGTGTTTCAACTGTGGCGATCCAAACCATTTTCGAAATACCTGCCCACGCCTGGTGAACAGCATCAACGCCCAAGCCCAAGCCAACCCGGTGAACCAAGCTAATCAAGCTAACCCACCTGCTAGAGGAAGGGCTTTCAATATCAACGCCAACCAAGCAAGGGCTGATAACAACGTAGTCATTGGTACGTTCCTTATTAATGGTAGTTATGCATCCATATTGTTTGATACTGGTGCGGATAAGAGTTTCGTGTCTTTAGAATTCGAATCTATTCTCGATCTACCTCGTGTTAGTCTCGTTGAATAGTTCACGGTGGAAGTTGATGATGGAAAACCCATAACGTTAAACTCGATTATGCGTGATTGTACTCTTACCCTTAATGATCACGATTATGCGTGATTGGGTAGTTTCGATGTTGTCATCGGTATGGACTGGCTCAGCCAGCATCACGCTGAAGTAGTTTGCCATGACGAATTCCCCTTGCTAACTGTCAGACACTACGTATTTTTGGAGACACTCCTTTCGAAAAGGCTCAAATTGATGTCATGTCTTCAAGATCGAAGATATCTTCACAAAGATTATGTCACGTTTCTGGCTCATATCGTCAAGAAGGAAGGCAAGGAAAGGAAGCTTGAAGATATTCCAATCGTTAAAGAATTTCCTCAAGTTTTTCCCGACGACGTTTCAGGACTTCCTCCTGTGTGAGAAGTCGAATTCCGAATCGATCTTGTACCTGGTGCTACGCCAGTCGCAAAATCTCCCTATAGGTTAGTCCCATCTGAGATGCAAGAATTGGCTAATCAGCTGCAAGAGTTGACTGAAAAAGGATTCATACGTCCTAGCTCGTCGCCTTGGGGTGCACCTGTTCTTTTTGTAAAGAAGAAAGATGGAACTTTTCGCATGTGCATTTATTATAGAGAGCTCAACAAGTTGACTATCAAGAATCGCTATCCATTGCCTCGTATTGATGACCTCCTAGATCAACTTCAAGGTGCCACCTGTTTTTCAAAAATCGACCTTCGTTCTGGTTATCATCAACTTAGAGTGCGCTAAGAAGATATTCCAAAAACTGCCTTTCGAACTCACTATGGCCACTATGAATTCATGGTTATGCCTTTCGAGTTAACCAATGCCCCTGCTGTCTTCACGGATTTGATGAATAGGGTGTGCAAACCCTATCTTGACTGTTTTGTCATAGTTTTCATTGATGATATTCTTATCTACTCCATGACCAAATCCGATCATAAGTGACATCTTTGACTTATTCTTACACTCTTGAGGACTGAAAAGCTCTATGCTAAGTTCTCGAAATGTGAGTTCTGGTTAAAAGAAGTACAATTTCTTGGTCATGTCGTTAATGGCAAAGGAATTCATGTCGACCCTTCAAAAATCAAGGCAGTATAAGAATGACAAGCGCCATGTACTCCCACTGAAGTTAGGTCATTTCTTGGCCTGGCTGGTTATTATCGGCGCTTCATTGCAATTTTTTCCCGTATCGCCGTTCCACTCACAGCCTTAACTCACAAGGGAAAACCCTTTATTTGGGGACCCAAGCAGGAGGAGGATTTCCAAATTTTGAAGCAAAAGCTTTGTGATGCACCTATCCTTACACTTCCTGATGGTTGCGAAGACTTTGTGGTTTATTACGACGCGTCAGGGCAAGGGTTAGGTTGTGTTCTGACGCAAAGAGCAAAGGTGATAGCCTATGCCTCTAGGCAACTCAAAGTGCATGAGAAGAACTATACCACTCACGACCTAGAACTTGGAGCAGTCGTGTTCGCTATAAAGATATGGAGACACTATCTCTATGGCACCAAGTGTGAAATTTACACTGACCACAAGAGTCTTCAACATATCTTCAATCAAAAAGAGTTGAACGTGAGGCAACGACGATGGGTCGAACTCCTGAATGATTACGACTGTGAAATATGATATCATCATGGCAAGGCAAACGTTGTGGCTGATGCACTCAGTCGAAAGGAATATGCAAATTCGGTTCATCTTCTATGTTCTCAAATTGTAACCAACATAAAAGATCGAATTCGGGCAGCTCAACACACTTCTGTAACAGAAAACGGCGTACGCGATGAGCTGTCTTGTGGAGCCGAACTCAAAATAGAAACCAAATCCGATGGTATTCTTTACTTCTTAAACCGTGTTTGGATACCCGATCGCGACAACCTTCGTGATTTCCTCATGAATGAGGCACACAAAACACGATACTCTATACATCCAGGAGCCTACAAGATGTATCAAGACTTACGATACACCTACTAGTGGCCTGGCATGAAGAAGGATATCATTGTTTTTTTTTCCAAGTGCCTTACATGTTCCAAAGTGAAAGCTGAACATCAAAGACCTTCAGGACTTCTAGTCCAACCCGAAATACCTGTATGGAAGTGGGAAAATATAACCATGGATTTCATTACCAGGTTACCTCGCACCTCCAGTGGGTATGACTCCATATGGGTAATCATTGATCGTCTTACTAAATCGGCTCATTTCATTCCAATTCGCGAGGACTTCAAGAATGAGAAGTTAGCTCGTATCTATATCAATGAGATCGTAAGCTATCATGGTGTACCTTTAAGTATCATTTCAGATCTAGATGGCCATTTCACTTCACGAACATGGCAAGCCGTACAATCCGCTTTGGGTACACGACTAAATCTCAGCACCGCATTTCACCCTCAAAGTAATGGTCAATCTGAGCGCACCATACAAACCCTTGAAGACATGTTGCGAGCATGTGTCATAGGCTTCAAAGGAAATTGGGACACTCACTTACCGTTAGTTGAATTTTCGTACAACAATAGCTATCACTCAAGCATCGGTATGGCTCCTTTTGAAGCCTTATATGGTCGTAAATGCCGATCTCCAGTATGTTGGCACGAAGTTGGTGAAGTGCAAATCACTGGACCTGAACTGATTCAAGAAACGACTGATAAAATTCTTCAAATTCGAAATAATCTTCTAGCGGCTCAAAGTCGTCAACAGAGTTATGCTGATAAACGACGAAAGCCTTTGGAGTTTTGTGTTGGTGATCAAGTACTTTTAAAAGTATCACCGTGGAAGGGAGTGGTTCGTTTTGGACAGAAGTGCAAGCTAGCACCACGCTATGTAGGACCATTCAAGATACTCGAAAGAGTAGGTCCTGTAGCATACAAGCTTGACCTACCAGAAGAACTCAACAGAATTCATCCCACGTTTCACTTATCCAACTTGAAAAAGTGCCTTGCCGACGAAAATCTCCATATTCCTTTGGAAGATATTCAAGTTGATGAATCAATGCACTTCGTTGAAAAACCAGTAGAAATAATGGATTTCGGTGAGAAGCGCTTGAGACGAAGTCGTATTCCAATCGTCAGGGTGCGTTGGGAGTCAAAACGAGGACCCGAGTTTACTTGGGAACTTGAAGACTCAATACGCGAAAAATACACGTATCTGTTTCCTGTTACAACTACTACTTAAATATCGGGACGAAATTTCTAAAAGTAGGGGATACTGTAACATTTGTGTAAAACGGGTTTCGAAAAACCGCACCATTTTAAAAATCTAGTGCGCATTTATTATTGTCGTTTCTTAAAAATTTTGTCGTTAGTGATAATTGTGATTAGAATTCAAAACTCTAATAAATAATAAATAAAAAATTAATTAACAAATGAAACCATAATTTATTAAATAATAATAATAATAATAATAATAATAATAATAATAATAATAATAATAATAATAATAATAATAATAATAATTAAATAAAGAAAAAGGGAAACCGGGATCGAACCCGGGTCTCCCGGGTGAACACACACACTCAACACCACTACGCTACACACAAAGATGTGTTATTCCCCGAGCAGCAAAATATTTATGAAGAGAACATAGAAACCTGCAACTACTATCATCGCTACACCGGAGATTTCGCCAATCTCCGGACGCGGTTTCTTGAAATAGCATCATCAACCCCGCTGTCATCAAACAAATTTCGACGCGGATTCTCTTTTTTTAGAAACAACCTCAAGTCTCTGTCAGTCCAAATCTCGCTATTTTTGGTCGAAATCAATCAACTCGTTTTCCTTATGCTATAAATACCATCAGTCCGCACCTCTAATCCTCGCTCAATTCTTTCTCATCTAACCACAAGTTTACTCTGTTCAACCCCCCTGTTTCATCGGAAGCCGCAACTTCTCGCCGGAATCTGACCCACCAGAGACTGCCATTGTTGGTAACAATCCTCCACCCATTGATTTAATGTATAAGATGCATTATCGACTTAGAATGGCAAGTGTACTTCTGATAACCGGTTATTCGAGCGGGTAACATTCTGGGTTTTTTTAAATGAAGAAGACGACTTGCAAACAGTTTATAAATATAATAAAATCTTAAGTTTTAACCAGGTTAGACACACAGTCCAGCGGTGGACTGTGTGCAAACACGAACCTCACATCCCTGGTTCGAGTCTGGCATGTCCGGTTTTCTGAGATGAAATCTTTTTGGCTTAAAACTGAACTAGAACACTAATCAACAAGTATATAAAGATAATATAAAATCAAGTTTCATCGGGTTAGACACCCAGCCCAGTTGGTTGGGCTGGGTGCAAATCACATTTAAGGTCTCGGGTTCGAGACCCTTAGTGCACGCTGGTTCAATTCTGTTAAACCTTTTTAAATTAAATTAATTTCTAAAATAGTCTAAAGAGATTATTAATATAACTAAAATTAGAATTCTTTCGGGTTAGACACGTACCTCAGTTGGAAGAGCTGCGTGCACGCAACTGAGAGGTCACGAGTTCGAATCTTGATACACGCTGCCAATTCCATCATTGAACCGGTCTGACACCACCTTGTCAGACTGACAAGTTTATTTTTTAAAATATTATTTTGTTTTTATTTTTATTTTATGGACTTATATTAATATTTAAGTTGAAAATCAATTAAAAATGCTTCAAAATATAATTTCAAAGGTTTTAAAATATCAAAAATAAATCTAAACAAAGGTTTTTAAACTGAAATATTAATTTATTTATTTATCGACATATCGTGTTATTATTTTAGGTTAGTACTCTTTCCTCGGTCAAATTCTCAACTCGTGCGCACTCATTATCAACCAAGAATACGCACCCACTGTGAGTGAATCTCTACGAATTCCCCTTTTTAATCACGTTTTGGGGTGTATCATATGTTGTATATTTTTATTTATTTATTTAAACACTTGTGCTAACATCATCTCGTGATCAAATGTGTATAGTTGTTGTGTGATTATGTGTGGTTACATTTTATCATTTCAGTGCAATCATTTCATTAGGCCCATCAGTTCCTCGTGGGATACGGGTTGAGCATCAGGTGCCTCATTAGATAGGCTCTATTTGATTGAGTCTTGATCTCAAGTACATTATTCATCATGTCATGTGTTCATTGTGGATATAATGTGGTTTGTGATTAGTAATTTATATACATATGCTTACATATGATTTATGCACAATTTTTATTTAACAACAAATATAATTCAACCTTTTAAATGTTTTTTGTTGTCCCAAATCTTTTGTTTACGCGTGATACTGGTGAACAAGCTTAAGAAAGAAACATATAGGCATGGCTTTAGAAGATTAAACAAAGTTATTGTGTTCTGAAAAATATTTGGGTTTTATTCGTGCTTGTATGAATTATTGTGTTTGAATATTTGAAGTTTTAATTTCAATTCAATAAATATGAAACTTATTAGTAAATATCATGAGCTTTGATGATAACCCAATCATGCTCTGACTTTTATTTCCGCTGTGGGCCGGGGTGTGACAATTATCATCTGATGTCAGAAATAGATAATTATGACATAGAGGGATACACAGATGTGGAGATAAACGACAAGTTGCTGGATGCTTTACCTGTAAAGTGGGATATTTACACGTTGATGATAAAGGGTGAAGCTGATTATGAAAAGAAAGACTTGGAAGAGGTTGTTGGGAAGTTGAGAGCTTATGAGCTCAATATGAAGAAGAGGAAACGGGTTATGATCAGGTTCAAGATCCGGGGATATATAAAGGTCTTACACCTTCATCTTACAACAATGCTTCTAGTGATACTAGTCATAACCGCCGGAGAAAGGCTGACCAACGAATCAAGACTGAAATCAGACCCAATTCATCGTGATTCTTCCCTATAAATACACACCCAAGTCTCTGGAAATCATTTCGCTCAAAATCGCACCATTTTTCGAATCAATTTCACTCGCTGGAGATTTTCTGCAATCGCCGGACTTTCACCGGAAAACCGAGACTTTCATCAAAACGGTAAATACCTCGACTCCTTCGTTTCAATCCATTGTTAGACTATTACTAACTTCAATCCATCAACCAGGATCAATCCCAGACGACGTAGCCGGAATATTCTGCACTCGCCGGAAAACCTCTGGAATTGCCAAAATCATGATGTGAATCGGTATAATCATTCAAACCTTCTGTTAATCCTTGTTTAGTAACCCAATTTCACAACTAATCGATCAAAACTGTTAATTGATTCAATCAGATGGAATACACAAATCAGAGCCGACGACCATTGCCGGAATTCTGAGAAATACAGTCTGATCGGTACATTCGATTCCTTAACTCATTTTATTCATTACATTTCAACCAGTAATATGTTCAATGAACGACTCAATCAAGAACAGAAGAATATCGGTCGTCTGAGTCTTTGAGCGAAGAAGACGAAGTCGACGATGTTTATAAGATTAATTAAAACAAGTTATATAACCGGGTTAGACACGCAGTCCAGCGGTGGACTGTGTGCAAACAATTAACACACGTCTCGAGTTCGATCCCTGGCACAACCTCACTCTCTGAAATAAAAATGTTCTTTTTAAACCGAACCGGATCAACTCGCTGTAAGATGTTAAGTTTAATAAAAATCAGTATATTAACCAGGTTAGACACACAGTCCAGCGGTGGACTGTGTGCAACACTAAACAACGGGTCCCGGGTTCGAGACCTGTTGTGTGCACCGGTCCGATATAATTAAATCCTTTTTAAAAATAAATGATTTCTGATTAAATTAAATAGTGTATAAATATAATTAAAAACAGAAATATTTCGGGTTAGACACGTAGCTCAGTTGGTAGAGCTGCGTGCACGCGTACGGGAGGTCTCGGGTTCGAGCCTCACCCAGCGCATACATACACACGTCCGAACCGGTCAACAGTCAACAGTCAAAGTCAACGGTCAACGGTCAATGGTCAACCCAAAAAGTCAACATTTTTTTTATATTTTTTTTATTTATTTAATTTAAAAATCAAGTAAAAATACTTAAAAATAATATTTTTAAAGTTAGAAAATGACCTTAAACTCACAAAAATAAATTTAAAAACCCTATTAAAATTGTTTATAAAATCCACTTATTTACCGTACCTTTCCGTTATTATTTTAGGTTAGTTATTCCTCGTCGATCAACTCTCTAAACTCGTGCGCATTCAACATCATCAAATGAACGCACCCAATGTGAGTGAATTCTTACAAATTCCCCTTTTTATTCATGTTTTGGGGTGTATCATGGGTCGCTTAAATTAATTTGCTTATTCAAACTCGTGCTATACCATATTATGATCTAAACTTAGAATGTAAATATTGTTTGATGTGATGTATTACATATTGTCAAGTTGTATGAAAATTATTTGTTAGGCCCATCAGTTCCTCGTGGGAGACGAGTTGAACAACGCGTGCCTTAAAACTCACTCATTAGGCCCATCAGTTCGTAGAACAACGCGTGCCTCAAAACCCATTCATTAGGCCCACCAGTTCCTCGTGGGAGACGAGTTGAACAACGCGTGCCTCAAAACAATCATTTGTTGTATTATTTAATATTATGTGTTGTGTGAATAAATTTACATCTACATTTACTCATATGTGGTTATGCACTTTATGTTTTCATAGGATTCACTCGCCAACTTTATGTTGACCCAAAAACCAGTTTTACACATGATACAGGTGGACAGGATGAAGTAAGGAACACATAGGAAAGTGCCTTAGAAGAAAAATAATGAAGTCTAGAAAGATGTATAGAACATGTTATACTTGTATGATTTGATTGTATGATCTCCTTTAAATTGTAATAATAAATATGAAACATTATAATAAATGTCATGAGCTTTGATGAAAACCCAATCATGCCCCGATCACCTTTATCCGCTGCGGGTCGGGGTGTGACAGATTGGTATAAGAGCTTTTGACTATAGGGATATAGGATAGGTTATTAGACCCTTAGAGCCTATACTATAGTTGATTAGATTTTAATTGTTTATGTGGTTACATGCAAACTCATGATGTTTATTTGTTTCGTATTTATACATACACAAATGCATGCAAACACTTCCAATATTATATTTTGTGATACATAATGAATTATACTTACAGTCAAACATACATAATTACATACACATTCATCATACATATTTCAATGTTCACATATTCAAATCACCTTCATACTTCCGTTATTCAAGATTTTGTCGCATTGTTCATTTTTCAATCTCATCAAAGTGAGTTCTACGACGGGCATGTAGTAACTGTAAGGGTACGAGTACCGGTAGTCGGAACGTCCTGTCTAGGTTGGCATTCGTATAAATCCAATATAACGGACCAGTTTGCCTACCTGGGGACTAACGATGAGAGTACGAAGGACCTATTAGGCCAAAGCATGCCACACCAAACGTCGTTCGAACTAACCCCACTATGAGGTGTCACCGTGTCCACACCTGGATACATTCCGAATATCATATGTTACATATATATTTCTCGATTTTCTCCGGATTTTAGTGTACGTAATCAGGCTAACACATGCGAACCATATGAAAAACCCGATAATCATGGGGCCCACATGATTACGAAGGTGAAGTATGGCGGCATGCAAGGCCCAATTACGAGCAAAGCCCAAGACATCCTATGGATGTAGTAGATTTATTATTCTATATTTATTTTATGAATGTTCATTCCTAAATACGACACATGACCCCTAAAACGTCCAACTCATACTCTTGATATTTATTCCTTGTAGATGTCTTCTAATCTCGCTCGTAGGAAGATGAGATCAGGAAAAGCCCGCGAGCGCATGGCTGCCCAAATCGCTCAACAAATGGCTGCCGTGATACCCAACATCGTAGTTCAAGTTCAACAAGCCATTACCGCTAATCCCGTCAGCCCAATCAATCAAGAAGATCAAAATGTTATCAACCCTCCCCCAAATACTACTAAATGCACCTTCAAGCATTTCAAATCCTGCGACCCTCCGAAATACGAAGGGACTAAAGGTGTCACCGCTCTCCTCCATTGGTTTGAGGAAATGGAAAACACTTTTCTAAATTGCGATTGCCCCGATGATCGCAAAGTGCGATATGCTACCGGTCGTTTGCTTGGAATAGCACTTACATGGTGGAATACAGAGAAGGCCAAGCGAGGAGTTGAAGATGCTATGACTTTGACTTGGGAAGAGTTGAAGGAAATCATGACAAGACGTTTCTGTCCAAGAAGCGAAATTAAGAAATTAGAGGATGAGTTCTATTCTTTGAAACAAAAGGAAGGCGATCACACTACGTACAACAAGAGATTCCTTGAGTTAAATCAAATGGTCCCCAACTTGTTCACTCCCCTCTACCGTTTGATCGAGCACTACATTCGAGGTCTTCCTTCAAAAATTCAAGACTCCGTAATAAGTACCACACCTGCAACTTTGGAAGCAGCAATGGAGTTAGCTACAGAGCTCACCGAAAACCGCAGACGGAATAAAGACTTCAAGGAGGAGAAGAAGAAGGATAAAGCATCAACTGAAACCTCAAACTCCACCCAAACCGAATCCCCTTCTCAACCCATTTCTAAGAGAAAACGAGATGGGCAAATTTTCGCTGTCACCCAACACAATCAACCAACTTCACAAGCCATACCCCTCCAAGCTATCCCAATCACTCAAGTAGCACCCAACTCAACTTACCCAAATAAGAAACCTTACCTTGGACCCCACCCTCAATGCAACACCTGTTTTTATCACCATCCATCTACCTTACCTTGTCGACTATGTGCGAATTATGGACGCTATGGTCATTTGAGCAAGGTTTGCCGCACCCCTCAAAACCAAATCTCACCCCTTACTCAAAACATGATCCAAACATATCAACAACCCCAATACCCCATGTTTCCATATGTTCGAGCTTGTTTCAATTGTGGCGACCCTACCCATTTTAGGAACACGTGCCCTCGATTGGTTAACATCATAAACGCCCAAGCTCAAGCAAACCCAGTTAACCAAGCAAATCAAGCAAACCCAGCTCTGCCGCCAGCAAGAGGAAGAGTTTGCAACATCAACGCCAATCCTGTTGAAGATAATAACGGCCTAAACGAACCACCCAACTAGTTTTCTTCACCAAAAATCAAGAATCCAACTCCAACCGCTTAGTTTTTATGTTTTCTTTATGTTATCTCAATCTTCACGTATCTTAATTATAAATTGGAAATTTTATCCAAGAATCTTAATGCGAATTATTATTTCAGTTTTGTTTTATACTCATTGATTTAACATTCATATCATCATACCTCACGACGTATCTCCGTCTCATCATTTAAAGAAGTTGGGTTGTGTCTCACTTCTACATAGACTAACCTCTTCATCATAACAAACAAGAGAGGTACTGTCACCATTCAAACATGTATACTATCAGAATTAAGACTCAAGCTTTGGTTGATGTGTTTGTTTATGTTCTAGAGTCACATCATAGAACTAATCATAACTTACTGATAAAACCAATGAAAATTTGACAAGAATATGGTGGATACGCCGCTGGTACTTCCTATATATAAGTATTCTTGCCAAAGGATCAGAGGCATTGTTAGGCGGTTATGAGAAGTTCCATGTAGGTTTTAGTGGTGGAAGTTTTGTTTTAGGGTATAACCTTATCTTTCCAAACGTATCAAAACTCATATGCATAAAATCATATTTAGTCAATCAACTCTGTTTATCCATGTTCCGTATTCATACACTTTAGGCAGCAAAAAACGATTCCTGTAGCCGGGTATTCAACCCTTACTAGGAACGTTACCGCCTCAAATAAGATTTAAACTTTTACCCCCTTCTAAGTATGTAATTGTCAAAACCACCCTCCTTTCGAGTCAAACATACCACTACTACTTAAATTTCGGGACGAAATTTCTAAAAGTAGGGGTTACTGTAACATCCGTCGAAAACCGGATTATCCAAACCCGTTTCATTTATTTAACCGAATAATCAGATATAAATTTTGTCGCGTATTTAATGCTCAAATTAATTTTTATACAATACATAATGAATAAACAATTTAGAATTTAAAAACTATAATTGATAAAAAGTGAAAATAAAATAAATAAAAAAGAAAACCGGCTGCCGGGTTTCGAACCCGGGTCAGCCGGAAGACTTAACTAACACATATCTCACCACTCCGCCACTTGTGTTATTTGTTGATATATCGAAACAATTAATACATATAATGAAACTCGAAATCAAATTGGTCATCGGCGCGCCCAAATCACTCTCGCCGGAAATTCCGACGATTTCGCCAGTTATCGACGGTTTCTTTTGACTTAACGTATGTATTAACCTCAACATCGGTTATAACCGATGTCTAATCCCGCGACACTAGTCATAACCGCCGGAGAAAGGCTGACCAACGAATCAAGACTGAAATCAGACCCAATTCATCGTGATTCTTCCCTATAAATACACACCCAAGTCTCTGGAAATCATTTCGCTCAAAATCGCACCATTTCTCGAATCAATTTCACTCGCCGGAGATTTTCTGCAATCGCCGGACTTTCGCCAGAAAAACCGAGACTTTCATCAAAACGGTAAATACCTCGACTCCTTCGGTTTCAATCCATTGTTAGACTATTACTAACTTCAATCCATCAACCAGGATCAATCCCAGACGACGTAGCCGGAATATTCTGCACTCGCCGAAAAACCTCTGGAATTGCTAAAATCATGCTGTGAATCGGTATAATCATTCAAACCTTCTGTTAATCCTTGTTTAGTAACCCAATTTCACAACTAATCGATCAAAACTGTTAATTGATTCAATCAGACGGAATACACAAATCAGAGCCGACGACCATTGCCGGAATTCACCAAATTGTAATAATATGATTTGATTTGATTGATTGTATGATCTCCTTTAAATTGTAATAATAAATATGAAACATTATAATAAATGTCATGATCTTTGATGAAAACCCAATCATGCCCCGATCACCTTTATCCGCTGCGGGTCGGGGTGTGACATAGTTGCTGTCCTAACAAGAAGAGTGAAGCACAGGTAAGTGAGAGACAAAGAGAAAAATCACCAGCAAAAAGTGGTGATGGTGAGAAGAAGGTTAACTCACCAAAGATATCTGCTACCAAGCAACAGAGTGTTGCTGTTGGTATAGATAAGGCTGAAAAAGGAACTCACCAAGTTCCTCGTTTTCAAAGAAATCAACAAAGATTTCAAACTGCATCTACATCAGGCAGATATGAGAGACCCGGAAGTAGTTCACCAAGAATGAATAACTTTAATGGTCCATCAAATAATTTCAGAAGTCAAGGTCAATATCAAAATCGATACCAGAATGTTGGTAGTCGAAATTTTTATAACGATGGCTTTAGAAATTATCATCATCAAAATTCATGGAACCAAAATCATAATTACCAAAGGTCGCAAACTCCAAACATGGTTAGGAAACCTCAGGACCACAGACCTAGTGGAAATCAAAAACCATTTCCAACAGGTCTAAGATCCAAGACTCCTGTTAGGAGTGATGGATACTGGATGGATATTCCCGTGGTTGATGAATCTGAAAGACCCAAGACCATTAAGGCTTGGGTTCCCCAATCTAACTAATTTTTGTTGGACTGTGCAAGAGCTGCTAAGGAGGATTATCAACTTGTGGTATGTTGATAGTGGCTGCTCCAGGCACATGATGGGGGATGCGAGGCTGTTGACTGATTTTGAGAATATAGACGGTAGTTATGGGAATTTTGCAGGTGCTAAAGGATGGCACATTACAGGTCGAGGAAAAGTAACCAACGGGAAGATCACACTGGACAAAGTGAACTATGTTGAGCAGCTGAATCACAATCTGATGAGTGTGTCTCAAGTCTGCGACAAGGGTCACTCGGTCCACTTTACAAAGTCTGAAGTTTTGGTGTTGAAACCTGGTTCGGTGATACCAGATGACTGGATAGTGATGAGAGCGCCAAGGAGAAACGATACTTATGTCATGGACATGGGTGCCAATGATTCTTCCACTGTGGTGGCGTGTTTGCTATTAAAAGCATCTAAGGCTGAGTCATTGTTGTGGCACAGACGCATGGCCCACATCCACTATCGAAAAATGAATTAGATTATTAAAAATGGTTTAGTGGAAGGGGTGCCAGTGCAGAGGTTTCACGTGGAAGATAAATGCCTTCCATGTCAAAAGGGAAAACAACATAAGAAACCTCACAAGTCTAAAACAGTAAATTCCATAGATGCCCCTCATGAATTACTTCATATGGATCTTTCCAGTCCAATGAACGTAAGGGGCGTAGGTGGAAAATACTATTGTTTAGTTGTCATAGATGATTACTCACGATATTCATGGGTTTTCTTTTTAGGTACAAAAGATGAGACAACGGAGATGCTGATAGATCTTTTTACAAAATTGGAAAATGTCCATGATGCACGGATCAAGAGGATACGGAGTGATAATGGCAAGGAGTTCAAGAATCAAATTCTGGATCTCTATTGTCTTCCAAGGGAATTGAACATCAATATTTTGCTCCTTATACACCTCAACAGAATGGATTCGCTGAGAGGAAGAACATGACGTTGATTGAAGCCGCAAGGACTATGCTATCTGATTCAAAGCTTCCAGTTCTTTTCTAGGGAGAAGCTGTGAACACAGCTTGTCATGTCCTGAAAAAAGTTTTAACGGTTTAACAAAACATGTCACGAACTATTGTTTAATTGAAAACCAAACTTAAAAGGATTTGAACCATTTGGATTACCTTGCACCATTGTGCAAAACAAAGATAAGCAAAAATTCAGTGAGGTAGCTGATGAGGGTTACTTTTAGGCTATATGCCCGGAACACCGAATAAAAGGGTTTTTAATCTTAAAACTGGTAAAATTGAGGTGGTGTTTAACATGGAAGTCACTAGTTATTCTCCTCAACAATCAACGAGTGGTCCTCTTATATTATATGATTATGACAGTGTTTTTAAATCATTTAATATTCCTGATTTTTCCAATGCAGATGAGTCTCAAGTGATCCATACTGTGACCAGTGAAGATGGAGAGTGTGACTTCATGCCTAGATCGAGTGTATCAATGACAGATGCTCCAGAAACTTCTTCCAGTGCAGCTCCAGAGGACTCCAGTGATAGTGAGTCTGAACCTATTCAGGGGGAGGACTTCACTAATCCATTTGCTAATATTCAGGGGGAGGTTGGATCTAATCTGGGAGATAATCTGGTTGTTGACATCATTGCTACCACACGTGTACATAGAGATCATCCAGTTGAAAACATCATAGGTGATGCTGCTGCAGGTGTTTAGACAAGAAGAGGTGTGCTCGAAGGTTCCTGTTTGTTTACTTTAATTCAGAAGACTGGATTGATACATGAGTGTTTATATAACTGCTTTATTGCCCAAAGGATCCGAAGAATGTCCATATAGCTCTAAAAGACAATTGTTGGGTGGAAGCTATGCAAGAGGAACTAGCTCAGTTCAAGAAGTTGAAAGTTTGGGAGTTAGTTGACTTGCCTGAAGGAGAGAAGGAAATAGGCACTATGTGGGTGTTTAAGTGCAAGAAAGACGACCAAGGGATCATGATTAGGAATAAGGCTCGGTTGGTAGTGAAAGGGTTCAATCAGCAAGAGGGGATTGATTATAATGAAGTGTTTGCACCAGTAGCAAGGTTGGAAGCAATTCGGTTGTTCCTAGCTTTTGCTTCATTCAAGGGCTTCAAAGTTTTCCAACTTGACATGAAGAGTGCGTTTCTTTACGGGAAAGTTCAAGAAGTGGTGTATGTCTCACAGCCAGACGGGTTTCCTGATACAGACTATCCAGATCGAGTCTATCGACTTGATAAGGCATTGTATGGGTTGCTTCAGGCACCTAGGGTGTGGTATGAGACACTGTCAGCACATTTGTTAAAACATGGTTTCGAAAGAGGTCGGATTGACAGTACACTGTTCATTAAAAGGAAAAAGGAAGACTTTCTGCTGGTACAGTTATACGTTGATGACATCATTTTTGGGTCATCACATGAGAACATGTATCACGATTTCAAAGAGGTAATGAAAAGCAAGTTTGAGATGAGTGCGATGGGTGAATTATCCTACTTTTTGGGTTACAAGTTGAACAGAAGAAGGATGGGATGTTCATACATCAGACGAAGTATGTGTATGACATTTTGTCTCATTTCAAAATGGAAGATTGCGCTACTTTCAATACACCTTTATGTGAGAATCACAATCTTGGTCCAGATCATGAGAGTGTGGAGGATGTTGATCCAACTCATTACAGGGCAATGATTCGTTCTCTGATGTACTTGACTGCTTCAAGACCCGACATCATGTTCGCAGTATGTCTTTGTGCCAGACATCAAGAGAATCCAAAAGAGTCCCACATGAAAGCGGTGAAGCAGATTCTTCGTTACTTGAAGGGGAAACCTAAACTTGGGTTATGGTATCTAGCTGCTAGTGATTTGAAGTTTGTTGCTTTTACTGATTTAGACTTTGGAGGATGCAAATCTACAAGGAAGTCTACCACAGGTGGTTGTCAGTTCTTAGGAGGGAGGCTCGTGTCATGGCAATGCAAGAAGCAGTCTTGCGTGTCTACCTCTACTTGTGAAGCTGAATATATTGCTATGGGTAGCTGTTGCTCTCAGGTTCTCTGGATCCAATAGCAGATGCGCGATTATGATTTGAATTTCACTCGTACTCCTATTATGATAGACAATAATGCCACTATATCAATCACCAACAATCCCGTAAAACACAGTCGCACAAAACATATTGACATTCATCATCATTTTATACGGGATTGTGCTGAAAAGAAATTAATTGAACTACATCGAGTCGACACACTAGATAACCTGGCAGATCTTTACACAAAAGCATTTGACAGGGCTCGCTTTGAACATTTAGTCGAACTCAACAGGATGAGGAATCCTGAATAACCATTTTTCCACAAAAGAAGTTTGTAAATAGTTTACTGCTTTTCAAAAATAAAAAACATAAAAAACAAAAATCAAAAATAAGTTTTCACTGTATGGAAAAGAAGAAACGATAGTACATCAGTAAGTTAGACTGTCACACTGAAATTAAATTAAAATTGCTTAAGTGTGATAGCAGCTTCATCATATGATGTACCAGTAGGCAAACTTTGGTATTTGTCCTAACCCTTGTTGGATATTGATCTCGTTGTTGTACGGAAGTACTGACCTGATCACCAATTATCTAACATTGTAATTCAAAATGATGAATTTCGATATACTCACATACTACGATGAATTTTTGTGCATACCTTGATCGCGGGGGTATGTCCTGAAGTGGGACACACTAGTATATCAGTATAACTTATCTAAACAGATTACGAGGTAATAGTACTTGAAAGGTTCATGTATTTTGTTTAAGTGGATAAACAATACTGGTAATCGTCTTGAACTGCTTTTCATGAATGTTACATATAGAATTATCATATAGTGTGAAAACAGTTTGATGTTGCTGATATGATCTTCTTAACGGTGATACTCACAAAAATAGAGTGTTTATTATTTCGTACTTTATTTGCTTTCAGAAAATATAAAAATCTAAAAAGATTTCATTTTCTTGTATATTTTTTAATGCACGGGATATTGGTTGTTCGTGGAGGAGTTGTTACTGATAGGGGGAGACGGTATTAGAAGATGAGTTCAAAATTTTAAGATTTTGCAGGTTCATGGTGTTTAATATTTTGAATATGTGTTTTGAGTTGGGAAGTGCTTAAATATGATACAGTTTTACTATCTCTTGAATAATAATAATTTGTTTCATTTGTGTTGAAAAATTCTTATGGTTTCTCGAGATGTTTGTTTTATAGTATACAAATTGTAGCAGTGTGTTGCTAAGAAGTTTGGTAAAGAGGAGTTTGATTGGATGCATGGTAGAACCACCTTTCTACATTGCATACAAAGTTGAAGAGTTTTGAAGATTGCTATGCAAGGACTAAACTGGAGTTTACTCAAACGCTAACGCTTTAGAAGATTTGGTGATTGGATACATCAGCTTAGGGGGAGTCTGTTGCTGGCAGAAGCTATTCAAAGACCAACGTTTTTCAAAGAAGTTAAAGATTGCAAGAAGACTGAAGACTAAGTTATTTTATGAAGCTATTGTCAAGGGGGAGTTTTTTTGTGCATATTTGTGACAACAGCTTAGATTTGGTCTATGGATATCTTGTAATTAGTAAAATGATAAACGGTTAGCGGATTTAGTTTTGTAATAGTGAATTAGAAGTAGTTGGGCTGAACTAGACACTAAATAGTGCGTGGTAGGCGAATTGGGCTTTAAACCCATTAGCAGTCCATGTAGGATACCCTAGCCCATGAGCATAATCTATCTCTATATATAGGGAGGTTGTGATTAGGGTTAAGGTTGCTCAGTTAGTTGTTAAGTGCTGATAGAATTGCTTCAGAGAGTTTTAGAGAGAGAGTCTTGAATTGGTTGTAAACACTTTGTGTTAGATAATCAATAGAAGACAGTTTGAAGGAATTCTTTGTGTTCGTGTTCGTGTTCTTATTGTTTCAATGAAATCTGATCTAGGGGATTCCGCACTATAGATTAGATAGACGATTCTGTCAAGATCCATAAGGACTAGGGGACCTACAACATAAAAAAATACCTTAAAAAATCTAAAAAACAGACAAACTTTTTTTATTTTTTTTTTAAAAAATCGCTATATTTCGTTACCAAAAAAATTTCGAGTAACAATTGTCGATGCACATGTGCATATGTATCATTTCTTGGACAAGTTACATAATACATTACAAGTAGTAGACAAATGCACTTTCATTTACACTACCATTGGCAATACACCACTTTTAATACCAATATTAAAAATGCACATGTGCATCATTATGTATAAACATGATATAACGTGTTTTGTTACAAAAAGTTTATGATTTTGAATGATGAAGTAGGCCCGTATACATGTTTTTTTTGTTAGTTATATCTAGTGGTTGATGGTTTGGTTATATTTGTCACTTTACGATGTAATATGTTGTTTGGTGGTATAAAGGGTGTTGATGTACATGTAATAAAGTGATATATTGGTAATGGTATTGTAGGTAGAAGGTAATGACATTGTATTATGGATGGTAGGAGGTAATGGTAGTGTATTATGGATGGTACGTAGATGAAAGGGAAAGTGTATTAAATTAGTGTACCAAAACACGTTATGTCATGTTTATACATATAGATGCGCATGTGCATTTCTAAAATTGTTAATGTAAAAAGTAGTGTATTATGGATGGTAGTGTAAATAAAAGTGCAAATGTTTAATATTATTAATGTATTACAGAATTTGTCAAAGAAATGATACATATGCACATGTGTATGGTTAATTGTTACTCGAATTTTATTTTTTTAGTGACGAAAGATAGCAATTTTTTTTAAATATTAAAAAAATTGTATTTTTTTTATTTTTTTATATTTTTCTAGGTATTTTTGGACCACCTTGAGTTGTGAGAGCCGTAAGAACTAGGTCATCAAAAAGGTTTTTTTCGAAATTTTTTTCTCAAAAGTCATAAAAAATATCACTTGTTTCAGCAAAAAATGCCGCATACCCACATTTACATGAGGCGTAAAAAAATATTTATCTTCATACAAAATTTATTCTAGTGCGTAAAAAACTTGCATAAGTCAAAACTACCGACTCGCGTGGGAACAAAAAGTTCTCATGGTTCTCGCAACTCATGGTGGTTTTAATTTGAACCGTGCCCTATATATATATATATATATATATATATATAGCGTGGGGTTCTAGAGTGAACAAATCATGACCATTGATTTACACTTACGTATACACTTGTGTATTGATAATCAAGGGTTAGAATAAGTTCACTAGTAGTAGTTCGCAAATGAACCTAACCCTATATATATATATATATATATATATGTAGTGGAGAGTTCAAATGAGAAGAAAATTTTTGTAAGAATAAAAAGAATAACTTTTAAACCAATAGAAATTCTCCATTTACTTCATTTAATGTGTTTATTTAATATTATGAAAAAGGGCATATAGGTAAATCTATATTGTCATTAATTAGCTAATTAATTAAACTTGTAACTCATTTTTTAATATATTCTTTCAAGATAAAATAATTTATGGGCAAGGACAATTTTCGACATGCGTAGGATAAACTTTAGTATGTATAGTATGTGTAGGATATATTTTAAAATTTGTAGGGTAAATTCCGATAAATATAAGACATATGTAGGATAAATTTTGAAAATGTGTAGGATAAAATGTTTTTGCTTTATTAATTAAAGATAACATAATTAATGAGAGGATGTTATAAACTATTAATGGTTTACCATTATGGCATTTCTTCTTTTTCTTCTCATATATATATATGGTAGGGTTATAGAGTGAACACTAGGTTGAGAGTGAACTGTGTGAACTAATATTTGGATTATGTCATATAGAGATTTTTAAACAATGACAAAATTGTAATTATAATGTTGTAACTTCCTTTTAAATTAGTTGACAAAAAGGCATTTGCATCTTTTGTAAATTGCATTTTTAAACAATATAATCAAAATTCCTAAAATCTTGCTAGTTTCCGTATATACAAGATACACAGTTGTTAGTGTATACACATGTGTACAGTCACGATGTATTAGTTTATATAAGATACACAGATGTTAGTTTATACAGATGTGTACAGTGTCACTAACTATCAATTTATACAAGATACACAGCTGTTAGTTTATACACATACGTACTTGAATAATACACATGCGTATAAATCTGGTTTATACCGACCTGTGGAACAAGATGTAATTATACACAAGTGTATAATTCTTGTATATACTGTCCTGTATACATATATGTAAAAAAACACAATTTAATTAGGTTTAATATTTAATTTTAAAAAGAACATAATATTTTATTTAAAAATAAATAATAGCCATTTAATCTCTTATAAATAATAGAGAAATAATTAAAAATGAGAGAGAGAGAGAGAGAGTTAATAGATGAGAAAATTAAAAGATTTTAAGTAAAAGTACTTGACTAATATCAATCTTATCCTTTTAATCTAAAAAATGATAAAAGACCAAGATTAGTTCACTCAGTTCACTCTCAAGAAGTTGTTCACAAATGATCCTAATCCTATATATATATATATATAGGTGAAAGATAAAACAAAAACTCACGTGAGTTGAGAAAACACAAGAAAACCCTATGTAACATTTTTTTTTAAATATTGGAATGTAACATTAATGTACTTTGAACATTTTTATAAAAAAAATGTAAAAGCGCCTACTTGTATTTAAAAAAAAATGTTCAAAATTTGTATGTTACATTTTTTGGACATATATATTATGTAATATGAATTTTTTAACATTTTTTAAAAAATAAACTACTTGGCGTTTTTTTGTGTTTCTTTTATAAAAGTGTTCAAATATATGTATGTTACAATTCCTAATTTTTTAGAAAAAATAAAAATGTTAAATTGGGTTTTTACAAAGGTTTTTTTGAGTTTTTTAACTCAAGTGGGTTTTCGTTTTATTCTTCCCCTGTATATATATATATAGAGGGGATGGTTTAAATGAGAACGTTAAATATTGTAAGAACTATGAGAACGAATGAAAAAAATCATGAAAACTTAGTTAAAAACAATTCGAATTCAAAATTTTTTTTGCCCTTATCATTATTATTCAAATACAGAGTTATAAATTTAATTTACACGTTTAAATTTACGTGAATTCATAAATAAAGAAAATTTGTACATGTGTAAGTTTGCCATTTACGCATGTGTACATTTGTTATATTTACACATGTGTAAAACAATTTAATAAGAATGATTTTGAGAGGAGAAATGGATTATGTGATGTTATAAATTCTTTTTTTGATGTTGTATCTTCATTACAATGAGGTTTGTACTAAAAAATGGTTTTGATTGGTTTTTTATTTCGTTCTCACGGTTCTCGTAATATTTAGCATTCTCAAGATAACCCTCCCCTATAGATTAAGGATCCTGTAAAAAGAGTTAATATTGTGAGAAGTGTAAGAAATAGTCTAGTGTGGACATGTGTCCTTCAATTAAATTAATGAAAAAGGGTAATAATATAATATAATCCAAAGGTCAATTAAATGATAAAATAAAACGTCAGTGAGTTATTTTAGGTTAGTGATATAACTTTATTTTTTACAAAGATTTCTTACGAATTCAAATGAGATCGAACCCACAGAATTTATAAATCACTTTCGTCTGATTCTTTGGGATCCAACAATATCACGTTCGTATTATTTTTCGATCAGTGTTTTTTGCATAGTTCGTAACCAATTAAATGGAATTAGGTCATGTAGGTTAGTATGTGGTGTTTTATCTAATAAGACTTTTAATGCTCAATGATGATTTGTTATAATCGACAGTTTTACTATGATAAATTGTTATGAGTATGATCAGGTTAGGATAACAGGGTTGAGTGTGTTAAGTTCTATTGTCGTATATATTCATCACAACGTTAATATGGTACGTTATCATAAAAACGGATGACTGATTGCCCTTTTTTTAAATTATGTGGTGTTTTATTATATATGTTTAATTTAATTGTGTTTTTTATAGTGGTTGAACTAGGGGTTAAATTTGTGGTGTTTACTGACATAGTAAATACGTATGTGAAAGGTTGAACAAGATTTTCATTAATATTGTGCTTTTGTTAGTGTTCAAATAAGGTTTCAATATGTGATGTTTTATGAATAGTCAATATGTAGGTGTAGGGTTGAAACCAGTTTTATCAGTATGTAGTGCTTAAATGGGCATCATAATTCGATGGTGTTATATATCATGGTCGGGAGTGTTATATAATGGTGTTTTAGCATAATTAGATGGTGTTATATATCATTACTTGATATTGTTTAATGTAGTTTTTTTTGTAGATATGCCTACTTACCAGCCGGTGGGTCATCAACAAGTGTCTCTGGAAGGATGACCTTTTTTTACCTATTGTTGATGATTCGTTCAAATCTAAGATGAGAATGATGTTTGATACGATGAATAATGCCTTTCTTTTTTACGAGTAATATGCAATGGCGGGAGGCTTCACCGCTAGGGAAGGGCACTCAATACAAGCCTCATGATGTTGTCTTAAACAAATATTTTCTCTGTTCCAAGGAGGGTATCAAACCCTTTAAGACGTTAGACTCAACTAAGGAAGTTGACACATCAAATAATGAGTCGAGGAGCAAGGTTACCCGTAGGGTTCCTTCCGTCAGGATTGGTTGTAAAGCCCAAATACGTTTAAAGTTAAACGATGATAAACTTTACGAGGTTTATTACTTTGAGGAGTCTCATAAGGGGAAACAATGATGATACATCAGAAAGAGAGGAAGAAGCGGAGGAAGAAGTACAAGAGCAGAAGGAAATGTCCGAGGATGAGTAGCTTAACAAATTTTATCGTATTTGTTTTTTTTAGGTTTTGGAAGTTTTTTTCCCCTGTACAAATGTGCTTGACATTAGTTGTTTCTAATTTCTTTTTTTATTTATAATCATAAATATGGCATCTGCAACCATATTTTTTTTCATGGTGTTTTAATAAGCCAGTCAGAGTATTATTTTGTTCTCCATATATGTCTACATCCTAAACAACAATTGGCAGAGACTATCGACCTAAACAACAAGTGCACACGGGAAATGTAAACAAATAGTGGTTTAGGGTGTTTTATACCTCGTTTCACACTTCACCTAGGTGTTTTATATGTCACATACTTAATATATGGTATAAGGGGTCTTATATGTGATAAATTTTATCTAAGGGGTTTAGGGTGTTTTATCCAAGTAACATATTTCATCTAAGGGGTTTAGGGTGTTTTATATGTCACATAATATATAAGGTGTTTTAGGTTGTCTTATAAGTGACATATTTCATCTAAGTTGTTTTGGGGTGTTTTATATGTCCACAAGTATTAGTTAACATATTTTCGACAATTAAAAAAATAAAAAAAAAGTTTGTTTCTTTGTCAAGATAAACAACGTATGCACCACCAAACTACCGTTTTGCATACAATCTTGCAGAAATTATAGCAAAAGCATTTTTCGCCAGTACCTCCTTTTCCGAATCGTTTTTTGATGCAAACTCACGTACTTCTGACTCAATCATGTTGTGTACCTTGTTCACATCACTAAGTAAGAGTTTAAAAAGGTATATCCTACGCAAATCCGTAAGTTCTTTCCAAATGCTTTGCAATTAATACTTTCCGTTCCAAATGTTTATTCTTCAAACGATCACTATCCAATACATATCTAATGATTCTTCTATTGTGGCTTTTATTCGGAAAACACATTCTTCAAACTCTTTGAATAGATTGTCCAACTGATTTGCTTTAACCTATAAATGCAAATACAGTCTTTTAAACAAATATTTTGTTTATAGGGTGTTTTAAAAAATACCAAGCATAGTGTTTTAGTTGCAGTGCATACTATATTAGTTGCAGGGTGTTTTAAGTAACATATAAACTTTTGCTATTGTTGATCAGGGTGTTTTATATATGACAATGTATACTACATTAAATGACAATGTATAATACATTAGCTGTGGGGTGTTTTTTTGTCAATTGAATACAATGTTTTAACTTTTCAACCAATATAATTAGAACGGATGTATATTACCTGATGGTTGTCTGTCGACTTTCGATCGCTTCTTTTGATCAGCCATATCAACCAAGTCTATGGCCTCTTTTATGGTGTTTTTGAATCCTTTCCCGAGTTTGATATTCAGAAGTCTGCCACTTCTCCTAACTAACAACCCATGGTTATACAAACACTAAGAACAAAAATGTTCACACATAAATCCACAACAGTAAATACACATATCAATTATTTAAAACATTACATTACAAGTCAAAACAAAAGCAACTAAAAGAGACAGCCCTACCACCAAATCCAAATCCCAATAACACACTGAGCTATTCGTAATAACAAAAATTTCATAAAACACATCTATTGCGTATAACGTAATCAAAAAATTTACTGGTTACTGGGTGTGATTATCCTGTCATGTAAAACACCTTAATTGGTTACTGGGTGTGATATTTAAAGTCTTGGTGTTATTCCTAGTAATTTAGAAGTTAAGAGTTTGAATCTTAGCGGGTTTTCTTTTTTTACGTTAATGGTCTAGTATAAATAGATCAGTAGGGTTATTTTAATCGGTGGTTGTTTTTTATTCATGTGATTTAATCAGAGAATTGAAGCTCGAGTTGAGCTGCAAAATCGTGTACATCGTTATTTACCCAAATTGACGACTTGCATGTACTAGTACATAAATGACATTTTGGATCGGTTTCGGTAAGGCACTACAAATAAAAGTGTGATGTTTGGAGCAGTTTATGAAAAATTGCTTAAAAGAAGCCTAGGCCGGTTTCATTTTTTGAAATATCTTTTATGCCTAGATTCACTTATTGGGCAAAGCATGTGGAATCACTTGTCGACCGTGGTAAGACATCAATTAATATAGACGTTAACGATAATGACAATTTAAATGATAGATCAATGACAACTTGATTGACGCCAAACGACAATTGAAATGACATGTAAAATGATTTAGATAATAATATGATGGTAATCAAGAAAAAAATATACAATTCCTATTAGTTATAATTAAAGTAATTGCATTCAGTGGTATCCAATGTATAGAGTACTCTCGTTATAGTCGAAAGTAATTGCATTCACTAGTATGCAACGTGTAGAGTACTCTCGTTATAGTCGATCATAATTATAGTTAATAGAGAATAAAACTTTATTATAACCTTATGACTAACAAGTTGTGGCACCGCTTGTATGCGTTAAAGTAACATCCAATTAAGGGTTTCTTTGTGTGGATAATTGTAGGGAGGATCCAATTTGGTGCTTTCATTCGCTTAATCCGCTAATTCTATTCGTAAGGTTAATTTTCTCTACCCTTTTAATTGCATTTCTTCTTTCCATATTTCTATGCATTTGGATTCTTGCTTTATATGTTATGACGCCCTAAAACGTTGGAAATACCGGGCTAATCAAGTATGTTAGCTTAATCTCCGAGCTAAGACAAAACTAATGGGCTTAACAACCCATTATAGAAAGTGAACTAAATTTCTCATCTTACTTCATATCTATACGATTGTTCATCGCGGAACTCAAATGAAGACCTCATGGGAAGATACAACGTTTACATACTGTGATACCACTCTAGGCCAAATGCCCTTTGGTCATACTTCCTTTTCTAATAGAGATGAGCACATTCGAAATCGACTATTTCGAATTATGATCAACAAGTTTCATGTTAATTTTAGAAAGAAAAAAAGCCACTTGACATGCTTTTACATATGCAATTTTGCTCTCATGTAATACTGGGTGACCTTTTGTCATTACCCATATGATTGTTCACCCTTTGTGCATATAATATACCAAGACTAATTAATCAATGATATAAGAATTCAACGGTTTAATATTTAGTAGCCAGGGATGGTAGCCGGTGGGAGGGGCACTCCTTCTCTCAAGTACCTTTTTTTCTATCTTAAGATTCAATTAATGAGATTTGACTATTTCAAAATTACCCTTTAACTACCTTAATTAGTGGTGCCAACCCTTTCAAGTACTGTAAGCCTTTTTTTCTAAGAACGAAAAATTACCCTCAACGTCTAGATTTGGAATCCTTTAATTAGTAAGGGACACTACTAACCAAATCAAGTACCCAAGTGGTGCCCCACCTACAATGTCTAATCTACCCCTATTTATACAAAACATATCTTGTTTTCTAAGCTATCTCAAATTCCTAATCATAAGCAACAAATAATAAACAAGTCCCTAACCTTATCTCTAATTCATTTCACTAAGATTTATCCATTTTTTTTCCTTAATGGGTTCACCCATTGATTTCACCCCATCTTTATTTTTTAAACTGTTATCGTTTATCTCGTCCTAACCCCACGACTTCAACCTTTAGACATTTGACTTTCACAATTTAACCAAACTCACCTTTGCACAAGTTAAATCAAGATTACATCCTTTAGCACATTCAAAACAAAACCAAACTCAGATAGAGAACCGTATAACCACATGTACATACTGCTCACAAGATATAACGAAAGAGAGATAGTGTAGATTACACGGCTGCATAACCATCCTATGTATCACAATTTAACCCACACATACACATTGTTAGGTATAGAACCACAAGATTGGCATACGCACTTGTACATAGTGCCAGCTATGTATAGAAAGAAAATGGTTTACATGGTTATACAAATGCAATGTGCATCACAATCTACAACAAATACATGCGTTTAGGTGGTCCTCTACTTAAAATTGGTATGTATTGAACAACCCTATAGAGAATCGCTCATTTCAAAACAAAAAATACGCTACGGGAACCGCTTAATCCATTTAAACCTTTTGCTTTTGAATGTGCCACATAAGCGGTTACAAACCGCCTACCCCACAATCTCACTAAATCATTGGTTTCGAAAAGAACACACCCCTACCCCTATACACACAAATTCTTACTAATTACAACCTATCACAATTTTTCAAACATTCAAATCACATTTCTAAACTCATATCAATCCGATTTGCTAACACACGCTTCGAAATAATAACCGAAATCAAAACAAGACACATACATTGACAGAAATTTGCAATTATTATGACCTAAAAACACAAATTCAATTTAATTAAATCCAACAACAATGTAACTAATTCCTTCTTATAAAATTTGGGGAAAACTTTACTTGGATCAAGCGAGGTTAAAGTAGTAGTAGTATTAGCAAAATTATAAGTACCTTCCGTCATCCCATTCTTAGTACAGCAATCATTAAGCACATATGACGGCGTTTTCCTAATATCTGACGCATCGTTATAGAGATCGTCCTGCTGGGTTGGTTGGTTAATTCATTTAATTAAACAAGTGTACCCATCCACACATTTTAGTAAACACATCAATATGTTAACATGTTTTAACATATTTACATATATGTTTATAAATCATATACAATCTGTCAACATGTGATTATAACCTGCCAACTCGTTTGACTTGTTTAGATAAATGAGTTTTGGGTTATGCGATTTGAAATATTCATGGGCTAAGAGTCGACGTCTATGGCCAAAATAAATACATGGGGTCATGTTTAAGTTAAAATATACAACTCGCCATGAATGATTTACATCTCTACATCTAAAAAATATTATTTATATTTGTTTAGATGAGTGTGTGAGTTATCATTTCTATATTTTTTTTAATATTTCATGTATCCTTGAGGTTTGTAGACTCCACGGTTGCTCTACATCCTTGAGGTGTGGACACTTTGGAATCCCACTCGTGGTAGGTCAGATCCATCTAACCTGTGCACGTGTCCCAATCATCGATTATTCCTTATGGGGGAGTGTAACATCCGTTAAAAAACGGGTTCTAAAACCTGCACTATATTATAATCAAGTTAATGTTATGATCTTGTGTTTCGAATTTATCGTTTAAGAGATTAGTTATATTAATAAGATAAATAATAATAAACATAATAAAAATAATAATAATAAATACAATATATAAATATAATAGTTGTTAAACCAAAAAACAATAAAATGGTGGACCACGGAGATCAAACCCGGTCTCAACCAAAACCAAACACACAACACACGCTACACCACTCGCCCAATACCTGTTATAACCAAACCAATTAATCATTTATATCCTTGAACCGAATTCAAAAGAAGCCGCACTGTAACAACCGCGATTAATCCGGCAATCTTCAAAATGTCGTTTCTTTGCAATTAACAGAAGAAACCGTCTCTCAATCATGCATCTGGACTTAAAACTGAGTCAAACACATTCAACTAGATCTACAAACATTTCGCCTATAACCGATTTTGACCGGAACTTTCTAAAACTGAAACACGATCCAAGCTACCACCTTCATCTATAAATAGAGACCTCTGGTAACCATTTAGAATGCACACATTCTCGCAAACCTTTCTACACGTCTTAGTTTACCAAAATACTTCGCCGGAAACATCCGATATTCGTCAGAATCCTCGCCGAAGAATTTGAGTGATCTCTGTTGGTACATCTTCCCTCTATACTTCATTTTTTATTAACCTCAATTGTAGTCACCTAGTATGTGATCAATGAAATGCTAAAACAAAGAAATCAAAACGGGTTTAACAGTCTGTATTTTTTAATTATAGAACATGAGCTGAGTTTGTATTTAAAAGAAATTAAAATTGTGTTTAAACCGGGTTAGACACACAGTCCAGTTGGTTGGACTGTGTGCGTATGAAGCCAAATGTCCCAGGTTCGAGTCATGTTGTGATCTGACCGCTGCATTATCAAAACCTTTTTATAAAAACCAAGTCATGACACACAGCAACAAGTGTATAAAAGGAATAAAAATCAAATATCCTTCGGGTTAGACACACAACCCAATTGGTCGGGTTGTGTGCACACACGAAGCGAAGGTCACGAGTTCGAACCGGTTTCATGACATTGTCCCTATAATATACAAACCCTTTTTATTTAAAACAGAATATGGTTAGATCCAGTAAATGTATAAATATAATTAAAAACCGATATAATCTGGGTTAGACACGCAGCCCAGTAGGCCGGGCTGCGTGCCACGAACGAGAGGTCGCCGGTTCGACTACCACATGCTGCGTATCCGACCGGTTCTATCCGATTTAATTCAAGGAAAACATATTTTTTTAGTTAACTAAACCTTTAATTATTCTCTCCAAAACTAAACTATTTTATAACGAAATAATATTATTTGCAAATGAAAGTTTAGGCAAATAAAAAGATAGTAATCAACACAATAAAATTTATCTAAATTAGCTAATAAAATGTGTAAATAATAAGTTAAGTAAAAATATTAAATTCAACCAAAAAGAATATATTTTTATCTAAATTATTATGTGAATATTTAGGTTAGCCATATCGTCGCTTAATATCTCAACCACTCAATCATGCACAATCTTCATCGAATCGTAATCGCACCCACTGTGAGTGAATCTTACAACTCCCCTTTTCTTATCACGTTTTTAGGGTGTATCATGTGTCGCTATTATTATCTCGTTACTTTAAATCTCGTGCTATTACCATTATGTGATCTAACGTGCTATATGATATTGTTTGTTTATTGTCATTTTGTGTTTATATTCTCATTACAGTCAATCTCTCACATTAGGCCCATTTGTTCCCCGTTACCTACGGGTGGAGCGTCGCGTAGCCTAATATACTAGATCGGCTCCGTTTGATTGAGCCTTGATCTCGCAGCACATCGCTTATCGTGCTCACATGTACATTATTAGGATGATGTGGTTTGTGATTTAGATTACATACACGATGTTCCCAAATTTGGTTAATGCACATTTTTATAAAATACTAAACATATCATTTTTCTTAATGATAAAATGAGATTCACTCGCCAACTTATGTTGACCCAAAATTTTATTTTTACACATGATACAGGTGAACAGGTTGAAGCGTGGATCACATAGGACATGGGCCTTAGAAGAAAATAAAATGTTATTTGCAAGTTTGTTTGGAACATTATAGTGTTTGTATGAATTATGTGTTGGTTGGAATGTTTTAATCAAATTTGGAATAAGAAATATTAAACTTTTATACTAGTAAATGTCATGAGCCTTGATGAAAACCCAATCATGCCCCGACTACTTATTCGTTGCGGGTTAGGGTGTGATAGGGAGGGCGCTAATGGGAAGGTGTGCGTGTACGATAATGCTTGTGGTGATCATCATGTATCTTCCCATGTCACCATGTGTGCTGCGCGTGACGCTCGCTGTGATGAGCATCTCTGCTCCTATGTTCCTGCCTACGCACTAATGCTCGCTCGTGATGAGTGGTGGGAAGTTGCCGGGGGGAGTCATAGTGCAATGTTTGGTTGTTTCTTAAACTCTTGGTTGTGCTTGCATGTGCAAGCTTGTGTATGTCTTAGCAAGTACTGATTGTCGTATGAACAACCATGACTCAGGGGTTTCCCCCTCTAGTAGCTCTAGTTCTTCTTGCGCATGTGGCTTCACGTATTGAAAACTAGGGGATGAGTTGTAGTTTATCTTGGTGCATAATTGTAGTTATTGGTCACTGTGCCAACTGTGTACTCTTCGTGCTAATATCCATCGTCATGGGGATCAGGGTCGTGCAAGATGGCCCCAACAGCTGCAGACTTGGTTGAGGAAACAAAGAGTGGAACAACAGGAGGTTGATCAGCCATTCGATCGGAAAGAAGTGAAAGATAAGAGAACTTTGTTCTAGCAGATGGGATTTATCCAATGAAAAAACTACAAGTTCTAATTCGTGAGGGATAGAACGATAATGCTAGTCTCGACAGAGGGTTATCTTCTATTCCTCTTCTCCGATCGATATAACTAGAAAAATCTGAAAACAAAGCACCATTAGCTCGTTAAAAGGAGAAGGGGTTTCTTATCTCAACCAGGCACTGGTGTGAGAATAAGTAAGTGTTTCAGGGGAATAAAACAATGTGTGTGTTTAGAGTGAGAGACTGAAAAATTGGATGCTTAAACATTTGGTACATGTTGGTATTTATAGCCGAAGGGTTTAAGAAAGAGATGGGCTCATGGCCGGACGTTGCATCAAAGAATATTCATTTAGTCCCCTTTGACGCGACATATAGCGTTTGCAGAGGTGTACGGGGGTTGGCCCGTCATGATTAGTTTCACGTCACCTACCAAATGTACTTGTTATCGCATCTGTCATGAGCTGTTAGTGGAGATCATGGAACAATGAGAGACGCAAGTTGATTGGTTACACGTCACTGTCCTTTTGTACTATTTGTCCCGTGTAGAATTGGTCATCGTGGCATTTGACCATCTTGGCGATTAACTGGAGCAAAGCCTGATGCATGGGCGAGCCTAGCTCATGCTCATTGGTTCCAGGCTGTTGTCACTTGTACTTGTAGTTTTCTGAGTTGTCATGGTTGTGCTTCTACAGATGGACCCGCGCGGGAACTTTGGAGCAAACTGAGTGTTTTTTGGAATTAACTGTGGGTATAATCTTGTGTGCGCATGGCTTGCGCAACATTTCAGATCATACCCGGTGCATGTTACTTAAAAAAAATTATGATATATGCATGGGTTTACAAAGGCATATTACAAAGGATATTCCAAAATCGAAAAAGCCAATGTAGTGGCATAAATAGCCTTTGTGTGCCATTTATAGCAAATACAAGAAATGGCCAAGTATGGGGTCTACTATGGTTCGACTGAGAACAACTTACTGGCTTAACCGTTAACATAATTTCCAGGTCTACCAACCCTTTCTTCTGTATATGCCATTAGGTAAAGTTTTGGATCATCCCTTCAATTCATTCTTGACATATTGTTCATTTTTTTTAATTTACTTCTTACGGCTTTGATCACATCTTCTTGTGTGCGATAAAACCGAATGGTGGTTCCTTTATTTGGCTAATAAGTATATATAAAGTTATCCGAGTTTAAGTTAAGTTGTGATAACGACCTTAGATCTAATGTTATGCGCTCTTTTATGTATTGAAAACTTGTAACGTGTTCAATTCTTAACTTTTTTTGTAAGAATGTTGTTCAAATTTAATAATGTTTGTTAGCTTATATTAAAGAGACGTTACAAAACTGGATATTAGCTACTTGTTTCGTAAATAATAAAAATGTGATCAGAGTAAAACAAGCCGCAAAATTAGTGACCGCTTTCATGTCAGTCACAAGTCAATCGCTACTTTCGTGACCATTTCATTTCGGTTCTGTATGTAGGAGAATTAAACTACAAAAAGGTAAACTTAAACGTTCATAAAAATATAGACTCTGAAAACAAAACGTTAGAAGTGGCAATAAGTTAGAAGTGGTTACCAATGCTCGGTTTTAATACTTCGATTTTATGGTAATTTGTATATGCAACAACTTACTTTAATCTTTTCATGTAACATAGTTATTAACTCTTATTAACCATTTTATATGAAATACTCTAAACTTGATTCCATCGACTAAACTAAATATATGTATGATATGCACACAATTACATGCAATTATTGTGAAGATTAAACGCATATCATAAGATAGCCGCTTATGTACTTAAATCTTTTTATCTTGTCAACTTTTATAGACAATGATTTCTTATGTTATTACAATCATTGAATAGTGGACGAGTCACTTTTTTCCTCCAAAACACATGTTCACCAAACTCTTAAAACACAAAGACTAGGATCATGCGCACTTGATTAATGGTGCTTAGAGTCGGGTCCTCCAGGGCTCACACGAGTTGTTGTATGCCCGTTTCCTTCATACCCTGACCCTGCCACCTTCTGCTCGAACATGGCTCTGAAAGGTGCAGTCAAGCTGTTCGTATGTTCAAATGACTTAACCACCGGTCGTGCATTTGTGTGAGAAAACGTAAGTAAGATAACACATAACCAAAGCTGCCATCTATCCATTTTGGAGATATTTGGTAATGGTAAGTGATCTAAGCTCAGCTCAGATCTATTTATAGCAATTTCTGTCATATGTAAGGTATGGTTGTAATTAAAGATGGGGAACGAATAACAAATAAAGGTTAGTGACATGACATGTATAGTTGTGTGTTGAATAACAACGTTGGACCAGTAGAATGTTTTACCGACATCAAAGAAATGTCAAAGGAATCCTAAAGCATATCGATGTGAATATTATAAAACGAAGTTCACCAATCCTAGATTAAAGTATTACGGCAGTCAGTGGAGGTCTACTCAGCTGGAACAACTTAATTACAAGTTGAACCTAGATTCAAAGGATGCTACCTAAATTTAGTATGGTCCTGTACTTGTTGAAAGGTTTGAAGGGTCAAGGACCCAACCCACTTAAGTTAGTTAATTCTTTCAAATATAATATAACCAATATGATTTTTTTAAATTCAAATGATGTTGTACATCTAGAAACTTATGATTTTGTTTTCACCTGAAGAGTTGCTCGCCCAGACAAAACACGTCTCAGTAGAGAAGGTTTCAACCCCTTTATAAGGAAGGCTTCGTTCACATTTTCAATCTGTGTGGGACTTACATCTCTACCCTCTTAGGGATCCGAGCGTCCTCGCTAGCACACCGGTCCAACCCCTGGCTCTGATACCATTTAAAACAACCCAAGTAAACTGTACTAAGATATTGTCCGATTTGCTCCCGATGGGTTGCTCATCCAGGAACTCGAGGTTTTGTTTTTACCTGATGAGTTGCTCGCCCAAGCAAATCGTGTCTTGGTAGAGAAAGTTTCCATCCCCTCGTAAGGAAGATTTTGTTCTCCTTCTGAGCGGATGTGGGGCGTACATGAATAATCCATTTTATATGTATATTTTTTCAGTATTTAAGGAATCGTCGGTGATCCGTTGGAAACTTCCAATGGTTCCTACTATTGTTAGTGGTGATATACCAATAACTAATTAGTGTCACCGGACTATTTAAGGTTTCATTCCCGATTTGATTTCCTGACATGAGTTCCCACGGCCTATCCGTCAGAAATATGGTTAGTTTCCAAATATTGATAAAGTCTCCCACACACAGGCTTTTGCATAAATGATTTTTATTCGCGTAATGTTTCCAACGGCAATTTGTCGGAAATTCCGTTGGTCTTGATTAACAAATTTGTAAATAACCCAGATATCCAAGCGTTAGTCTTACCTCGGGAGATGTAGCCGAGGTTCCTTCTGATGAGGACGTGGCAGTGGCGGATCTAGAAAACTTTCATAGGGGTAACGTTTTAAAAGAAAGGGGTAACGAAATCGAAAAAAACGTCAAATTTTTCCAAAATTTACACTACCGCCGGAGCGTCAAGGGGTAGCTGAGGCTACCCCTTCTTATAAGGTAGGTCCGCGCTTGGACGTGGATGTTGGAAAGGAGGAAGAATGTGTGGAAGCCATATATAAAGGTACAAAAAGCAAAGATGAGCCCATTATAATTGAACATTTTTCTGACTACAGTTGATTTCTGGTGTGTATTTATCTTGATTTATACAAGTATGCTTATGTATTTATCTTATGTATATAAGTATGTTAAAAGTGTAAATATTTACATTGATTTAGTGTATTGATGTTTATGTCTGACTTTGTCGTAGAAATTATGCTGAATTATATAGCAAACAAAGAATGAATGTTTAGAAAGAATGATGAAAATTTGTGTATTAGGGTACTCGGGGTGTGCATGTGAGGAGGGTGAGTCATGGGCGATGGTCTGTAAGGGTGTGTCACGAGTGATGCGGAGGTTGGGGGTGAAGAGTATCACTACTATGATGGTGTGTGGGTTTGACTTTGGTGCTGGCGTGCTAAGTTGAAATTGGGTGAGATGAGTGTGATAACCATTACAAGTGCGATAAAATAAAATATGATGTAATAGGTGTCAAATGATAATTGAGTTTGATGAGTGATAACCACCCATGGTACCTTTAGAGAATAGTTTATCAATGGAGTGGATAATTTCTTATCTCTTGCAGAGTCCAATGCCAAAAGTGGGTGTATTAGGTGTCTTTATTTGAAATGTTGGAATTTAAAGTTTAAGGCGCGCAATGGTAATGAGGCCGACTTGTATAGATTCAGATTCATGCCTAATTATCATATGTGGTGAAACCATGGTGAACAAAGATGATATATAAAATAAGTTGTCGGGTGGACTGCCTGTAAGCGTTCCAAATTAAATGTGTGTATACTAGATTAGAATATTGTGTATAGGTTGAATAATTGTGATGTTATATACTTAGTAATTAAAATGTTATATAAAAAACGTATATTGCACGGGTTAAATAAATCTATTGACAAATATTAATTAAGTTAAAGTGTACCTAGTGACACGGAGTTAGTCCTTCAACCCACGTACGGCTCTTAGTCACTGCAGTAAGATCAGCCTTTGACCCAACTAGCTAACTCGATTCTTATGACTTGAAACAAGAGAACAAAGATAGTGAACAAAGAGAACACTTATATTGCTTTGAGAGCTCTTTACAAGTATGCTTTGAATACAAGATTGGAGGTGAGGTGAAAATGAGCCATCTTCACCTATTTATACTACTTGCTAAGTGTCGAGATTATTCCTAATCTAGATATTTCTAAGTATAAAATATACAAAATATCTTAGATATTTACATTGCTTAATCTAGAAGTTTAGAGGAAAATATCTTGGCTATTTTCCTTAGAGATTTCTAGACTTTAAAGATATTTTGGACCCTTGAATATCCTGAGGAACTCTAGATGCTGGTAGAATTTTCCGGAAACTCTCGGTTGCGATCTGAATTTTCAGCGGGCTGTTACATTCTCCCCCACCTAATCCATCGACGTCCTCGTCGAGCCTTGGTGATACTTCTCGATCTCGTCTCTGAACTGCCATAGTGAATCCTCTGTTTCCCAACTGGCTTCACTATCAGGTAAGTTCTTCCACTTGATCAAGTACTCCTTGTAGCTTGGTACGCCTCGTCGTCGAATGGTGCGATCTGATACGATCTCAGCAACCTCTCGATCGAATGATGTTACAATTGTCGTTGGTGTCCGCTTAGACACTCCACGATTTAAGTCTTCCTTGTCGGCATGGTAAGGCTTGAGATAACTCACATGGAAGACAGGATGGATCTTTAGCTTCGACGGTGGTAAGATACTTTGCTAACACGAGCAATTACTGGAAATGGTCCTTCATATTTCCTTCCGAGTCCCTTGTGTACGCCCCTTAGTGACTTGAATTGCTGCGGCAAGAGTTTCACCATGACTTGGTCTCCGACTTAGAATTCCACATGTCGCCTTTTATTGTCCGCCGCCTTCTTCATCTTTTTGGCCGCCTTGTCAAGGGAAGTACGAGCCAAGTCTGCTTGTACGTGCCATTCCTTTAGACTTTTGAAAGCAGCTGGGCTATTACCATTGTAAGATGCGTCTACGGCATTGGGTATCAATGGTTGACGCCCCGTTACGATTTCGAAAGGGCTTTTTCCAGTTGCTTCGTTTCGCTGCATATTATAAGAAAACTGCGCAACGTCTAATAGCTTAGCCCAATCACGTTGGTTAGCACTTACATAGTGTCGGAGGTATAACTCGAGAAATGCATTGATCCTTTCTGTCTGCCCATCGGTTTGAGAATGAAAGCTAGTCGAAAAGTTGAGTTCCATCCCCATGATCTTAAATAGTTCAGACCAAAATCGTCCCGTAAAGCGTGGATCTTGATCACTGACAATGCTTTGTGGTATGCCCCAATACTTTACCACGTGCTTAAAGAAAAGCCTTGCTGTCTCTGCCGCGGTCACATCGCCTAGTGCGGGAATGAATGTCCCATACTTGGAAAACCTGTCCACCACTACAATGATGCTTCCCGAACCTTCTGACTTTGGCAAGCAAGTGATGAAATCCATTGAAATACTTTCCCAAGGGCCATTTGGGGTTGGTAGGGGTTCCAACAAACTTCCCGGTTGGCGTTGCTCGATCTTATCTTGCTGGCAAACCAGACAAGTGTGCACGTGTGCTTCAACATCGTCTACCATACGTGGCCAATAAAATGTTCCTCCGATCAGTGCTAATGTCCATTTGATTCCTGGATGATCGACCCACTTAGAATCATGGCATCCTTCATCACGGATCGCCTAAGGTTGCCCCACTTTGGTACGTAGAGTCGGTCTCCTTTTGTGAATAAGAGATCCCCTTTTAACCAAAATCGTGTCGTCTTTCCATCGCAAGCTAAGGCGACAAGATGTTTGGCAAATGGATCTTGGTTTAAGCCTTCCTTGATCTGGTCTTGGATATCGAATGTTGGGCGTGTAATGGCAGCAAGCTCGGCTTTGCGACTTAGTGCATCAGCCACAACGTTTGCTTTCCCGGGCTTGTACTCCAAGACATAGTCAAACTCAGCAAGGAAGTCTTGCCCCTAGCATGCTTGGGACTTAATTTCTTTTGAGTTTGGAAATAGCTAGTGGCAACATTATCGGTTTTAATAACGAACCTTGACCCGAGAAGATAGTGCCTCCAAGTACGTAAGCAATGCACAATTGCCGTCATCTCTTTCTCCTGCACCGTATATTTCTTCTCAGTGTCATTAAGTTTTCTGCTTTCGAACGTGATCGGGTGACCTTCTTGCATAAGTACTCCACCGATTGCGAAGTCCGACGCGTCCGTGTGTAATTCGAAGGGTTTAGTGATGTCTGGGAGGGCTAAGACAGGCTCCGACATTATCTCCCTTTTTAATCCTTCAAAAGCTACCTGACAACGTTGGTCCTAGTCCCAAGCTTTGTTTTTCTAGAGCAAATCGGTTAGTGGTGCAGCTTTTGCGGAATAGCCCCTAATGAAACGACGATAGTAATTCCCCAAGCCAAGAAATGAACGTAATTCTGGTACCTTGGTTGGTGGTTCCATGCTTGGATCGCTTTGACTTTGGTGTCGTCCATCATAATGCAGCCATCCTTGATCTTGTGGCCCAAGAATTCAACCTCTTCTTCGGCGAACGAGCATTTCTCCAGCTTAACGTAGAGCTCGTTCTCTCGTAACACTTGAAAAACTTTCTGCAAATGCTTCAAATGTTCCTTTAGCGTGCGGCTGTAGACGACGATGTCGTCTAGGTATACCACCATGAATTTGTCGAGGAAGTGGTGGAAGAGTTTGTTCATGAGGGTACAGAATATTGCTGGCGCATTTGTAAGGCCAAAGGGCATCACAAGAATTCGTACGATCCATACCTTGAGATGCACGTTGTTTTTGACTCATCCCCTTCAGCAATTCTTACTTGATAGTAGCCTGAACGTAAATCCAGCTTTGAAAAGTACCTAGCATTCCTCAGTTGATCAACAAATCAGCGATAAGAGGAATTGGGTACTTATTCTTTATGGTGATCTTGTTAAGTGCCCGGTAATCGATACACATTCGCAGAGACCAGTCTTTCTTCTTTTGGAATAATACCGGGGCACCGTATGGGGCCTTTGAGGGGTGAATTTAGCCAGCATCCAACAACTCCTTAAGTTGTTTGCGTAACTCTTCCAGTTCCGGTGGTGGCATGCGGTACGGGGCCTTGGCTGGTGGTTTAGAACCTGGTTCCAGCTCGATTTCGTGGTCAACTTCTCTTCGGGGTGGGAGCTTTTTGGGTAGTTCAGCTGGCATGACGTCCTTGAATTCTTCTAGCACCTTTATAATCTCCATCAGCACCGCTTCCTTGGGCTTTTCCTCATCAATCTTTGCTACTGCCAAGTAGCACATCTCCCTTTTGTTGTATCCCTTCTTGAACTTGGCTGAAAGAGTCTTTGAGACGTTCTTTGACCCGCACTCCGTGCGCGCCATACAAGTATTCCCTTCGTCCAGGATACGTAAAGAGTTAACAAACAGCATAGGGAAAGCCCGTACCTTATCGAAATATTCCATGCCAAGCACGACCTTGAAATCGTCCATTTCTACGACCGAGAAGTTGATAAGTCCGGCCCATTCACCAATACGAACTTGTATGTCCTTGGCCTCCCCAAGAATTGGTTTGGCATTAGTATTGACGGTTTTCATTGCTCCTGTTTCTTTAGCAAATTTTACACCAAGTCACCTTGCTTCTTCTGTAGACATGAAATTGTGAGAAGCTCCCGTGTCGACAAGGGCCTGAACTTGGTTTCCCGAAACATTAGCTTGGACAAATTATAGCCCTTTGTTAGGTGACGGACGTGTTTCGACCATGGCCTTGATTGCGGTTAGTATTTGCATCGATCCCATGCAAACATCTTCTTCCTCGTGACAACCTTCGGCTTGGGCAATCATGGCATGTAAGCTGGCTCCTTTGGGGCAGTCTCGAGCATAATGTGAACTGTCACATATGAATCACTTATTATCTTTGCTTACGGGCTTCTTGTCCCGGGCCTTCCATTGTGGTAGGGACTTACGTGTAGTTCTTTCTCTATTTTGGGCTGATTTTCCTCCCCCACCTTTCTCGTGGCTACCCTTGCGGTCCTTGCTCCTAGATTCCCTTAGGCTGTAATCGGTTAAGCCCTCGGCTGTAGCAATTGCCGAAGAGAGATCTTGGACACCGTGTCTCTCTAGTTCAGTTTTGGCCCATGTTTGTAAGCCATCGAGAAAGTAGAAGAGAGGGTCTTTATCGGACATATCCAGAATTTCAAGGACAAGGGTAGTAAACTCTTTAATATAGTCCTTGATAGTGCCGGTTTGTTTCAATTTTCGCAACCAACTCCTAGCTTCATTTTCTCCATTCTCCGGATAGAATTGCTTTTTGATTTCTCTAATGAAATCAACCCAAGTGTTAAGGATACACATACCTTTTTCCATCTCTGCATGTTTACGTCGCCACCACAGGCCCGCGGTTTCCTTCAAGTACAACGAAACCGTCTTGATCTTTGTAGCGTCGTGTGTTACGTTTACACCTTCGAAGTAGCGCTCCATCTCTCACAAGAATCCGTCAACAGCCTTCGCTTCCCGCTTGCCGATGAAGGGTGTTGGTTTTGGTACTTCGATCCTTGGTGCAAAGTTAACAACGCTTCCGCCGCTGACACCATGGTCCTGCCATATTCGTTTACCTTGGTCTCTAGGCCAAGAAGGCTACGATGCATGTCTATGGATAAGTCATCCATGTCTTTGTGAAGTCTGAAAGCTGCCTTTTCTGTAGCCTCTGTAACATTCGTAAAAAAAATGAATCCTAAAACCCGACCCGTTTTTGTAACTCGATCCGTTTTCATATACCACGTAATTTTGTTTAATGTTTAAGCAATAAAATGCCTTGGATTCTATGTTTTGATCATACATGTTATCATATCTGGTGATTTATAGTCTTATACATGTTTTAGACGACCTTGTAAATTCATTTCCATGTATTTTGAAGCAACCCTCCATATCTCTAAGATCTAAAACTAAGGTTTTCCTTAAGTTAATCAAAAACTTTGGAGACTTTGTGAACATACCTAGCACATCATATCCTAACCTTCTTATCATTCAAACTTCATTATATACATGCCTTAAGATAGGACATTGTGTTTTGGAGAGTTTAGATGTAAATGATCGCAAGTAAAAAGCTCTACATGTCGTATTCTTAGTTTTGTCATAAGATGACTTTCGGGTGACTTTCTTGATAACTTTTCTCCATCCTTGAGCTATCATTCTGGTCCAATCAAAGCTCCAAGATATACTTGGTATACTAAGGATTAAGTAAGTTCAAATGGTGCATAAAACTGAGCTCCGGCGTAACGGGAATCACAAACACAAGTTTGAGAGCATAACCTTCGACCCGGATCAAGATCCAAGGTTCAACCCCAATTCTCGACACCATGGATGTTGGATTACTCTCTTCCATATGATAGTACTCTGAAAATAATGAACGTAGGCGAAAACCGTGCGCGAAACAGAGTTATAACGAAGCGGGAATTGCAAAAACAAGTTTGGTGTTTGTTGCTGATTTTAAAGAAGCGAAAATCTTATTTTAAAGTCATCCCACATCGCCCAAATCATCATTTTGTGCTCTATTTCACACCTATAAATACCCTTGCTTGGTTCTTTATAGTTTGCAACTCCTAGTTTGAGTATAAACAAGTGGAATGACCAAATTTGGTGGCTCCACAAGCACAATACCCCTTTGGGGTGTGGTGTGTAGTAGTTTTTATTTCCGCTTTCGACGAAGAGGTGTTCCCTTCAATCTCTTCTCATTCTCTAAAGTTTTTTTTCGAGGTAATCTTCATTTCTTTGTTCTTTTATTTATTTATTTTTTTTTTTTATTTTTTTTTATATTCGATTATTTGTTGCTTTCTTAGTATAGTTTAGGTTCTTAGTTAAGGAGCATTAGGCTCATTAAGGTAGTCTAGTTTAGGCTCGCTTTAGGCTTGTCGTAGCCTTGTAGTGACTCGTTAGGCTCAACGAGTCTAACATATCATGTTCGTTCATTTAGCTATGCCTAGCATAACGTTTACTTTTTTTTGTTGCATTCGTTTGTCTAGCTTAAATCACTCTTATCAATTGGATTTTCTCTTTATTCTCGTACGGTTTTTCACTAAGGATTAAAAACGCAAACACTATGAGTGAATCCTTACAAATTCCCCTTTTTATTCACGTTTTTTGGTGTATCATGTGTCATAATTTACTTTATTTATACAAATACATGTGCTACCACCATTATGTGATCTAATGTGTATATATGTTTGTTGCGGTTATGTGTGGTTACATTCTATCATTTCAGTGCAATCATTCATTTAAGGCCCATCAGTTCCTCGTGGGATACGAGTTGAGCATCAGGTGCCTCATTATATCGGCTCCGTTTGATTGAGCCTTGATCTCAAGTTCATCATTCATCATGTTCATATGTTCATTGTTGATATTATGTGGTTTGTGATTTAATTATATATACATATGCTCATATATGCTCCATGCACATTTTTATTGAAATAACCAATTTAACAAACTATTTAAATGTTTAACTAAGATTCATTCGCCAATCTTTGTTGACCCAGAAAAACCATTTTTACACATGATACAGTGAACAGGTACGAAGAGAAGATTGGACATAGGATGGGCCTTAGTTAACAAGAAACGGATTAGTGCAATATATTTGTTATATACATCATCTTGTGTTTGTAATTGTTTATGAATTTTGTATTGTGAGACACTTGATATGAATTAATGATTATTTAAAACAAGTAATAGCAAATCATAAGCTGTCGAGTTAACCCAATCATGTCTCGATCACCTATTCCGCTGCGGGTCGGGGTGTGACAGCCTCCTTGATGTGATGGCTTCGTTTACTTTCAACTGGAACTCATCCTGAAACAACTCCATTGCAGCCTTCAATCCATCTCGAAGGTCACTGAAGCTTGTCTTTAACTCGTCCAAACGTTGAAACGCGCCATCGACTTGAGCTCCGAGCCCGGTTATAACGGTCTCCATTTCAGCAACCCGTTTCTCTAAGGTCTTATCCTTAGATGCACCGCGATGTTTCCTTCCTCCATGGGCTATTTCCTCCCGTCCGCGAGTTCCGTCACCAACAACAATATTGATGCCTACTCCTTTGTTGCCCGAATCAGCCATTTCCCAACGAATCGACGTGCTCTAATACCACTTGACACGGAGTTAGTCCTTCAACCCACGTGCGGCTCTTAGTCAATGCGCTAAGATCAGCCTTTGACCCAACTAGCTAACTCGATTCTTATGACTTGAAACAAGAGAACAAAGATAGTGAACAAAGAGAACACTTATATTGCTTTGAGAGCTATTTACAAGTATGCTTTGAATACAAGATTGGAGGTGAGGTGCAAATGAGCCATATTCACCTATTTATACTACTTGCTAAGTGTCTAGATTATTTTCAATCTAGATATTTCTAAGTATAAAATATACAAAATATCTTAGATATTTACATTGCTTAATCTAGAAGTTTAGAGGAAAATATCTTGGATGTTTTCTTTTGAGATTTCTAGACTTTGAAGAATTTTGGACCCTTGAATATCCAGAATTTTTCTAAATATACTTTTAGCACAATTAAGTTAACTTAGATTGCTATTTTAATTATATAAATACATATTAAAATAATAAGAACTAAAGCTTAGGCACTTTTAATACCACTTATTTTTTGACATTATATTTTTTGCAATTTAATAACATCAATTACTTTGTAAATTTATTTATTTTTTTGGAAATCACTCATAAAAATGATTAATCTACTCCATCAAATTGTGTAAGTGAAGTTTTTTATAATATAAAGAGTATAAAAAGTGATTGTGAGTGGAGAAGACAGAAAATGTTACTTTATCTGTATATTTAAAGGCACACTGTTCACTCTTATAATTTTTTAATATATTTTAAAAGTGAGTGTTAGTGAAGGAGAAAGAAAAGATAGTGATAAAAGTATAAAAATATATTATTTAATTGAAAAGAAAAGAGAAAATATAGTGCTTTTTATTATAATATAGGTTAAAAATATGATGGAACGGATGTGAATATTCTTTATCTTCTTTTATTTAATATTTTAACGAACATAATTTTATTTAATATTTTAACGAACATAATTTTAACTTGATGATATTTAAAGAATTTAACAGAAAACTTTTAAATATTTAGAGAATTAAATAGAAAACTTTTAAGTGGAAAAATAGGCTTATTAATAAAATTCTTATTAAAAAATGTAAAACTTTATCACTTATATCGGTGCCCACTCGATAATAACGGAACACAATAGAAATAAGATATATGAAGAGTTTATCAAATAAAAAAATAAAACCCGGGTACAAAACGAGTTGAAAAAACCTGGGTTTGGATTCGGGTTAGGGTTTTCACATCATACATCATACTCAGACCCTACCATATGGGTAGAGTTGGGTTTGGGTTTCCAATGCCCGGTTTTTAAAAACCCCGTGTCCGGGTATTTTTTTACGGGTTCAGGTTTTCTGTGTACCAACTCATTCAACTATCATGCAAAACTTTGTGGTTTTTAGAAGAAAAACACTTGTTTTACAAATACATTTTTGGTCTCATGTAATGGTTTGGACATCATATACAGATGTAAACGGGTTACACAAGTCCAGTAGAGTGTTCACCCTTTATATAGTACAGAAAATATATCCATAAGAAGTCAACAGTTTAATCTATTTCTGATGAAGTTCAATCTGTTTTCGGAAACGCTTCTCAACCCAACAAATTTTGACCCGTATTAGTAAATAAACTGGTTTGATCTACACCATAGTTATACATCCAATTTTCCATTTAATAATATGCTAAACTGTTGAACTAAAAGACTAGTACATTGTCATTAAGAAAAATTCCTCATAATACACCCCCCTTTTGGTTTTGTCAAATCAACTCGTGTTGACTCCACCATAGGGAAAACTTAAGAAATAAATGGCATCTAAACAAAATTTAACAAAACTATAATCACAGACAAACACCATGACAACATACCACCATATGCAACATTTACTCCTTTACTTGTGATATCTGCAGTTGATGTCCCTGCTCCTGTTGTTGCTGCTGTTCCTTGTGTGGTCTTCCCTTTCACACTGCAATTTTCAACCAATTTTCAATATATTTAGTAGTGCATTTTTATATCAAATTCTAAATAAGTCATTGGCAAATTTGGAATATAAGAAAAAAGTATGAGTTATTAATGTCAACTAAGTTTTGTTGATTGAAATTTGGCTTCATTAAATGCTTATTTAGTGATGATAAAAGCATAATCTTAAATACTAGAATGTTTTCGCTAACTACTCATGTTATAGCAATAAGCATAATCTTAAATACTAGAATGTTTTCGCTAACTACTCATGTTATAGCAATAGATGCACATGCTGGAAATAGTTAGATCCAGCAACACACTTCAACAACCGATGACCCAACCAAGGTTTAAAAAAAACGGAAACGAGGCATAAGCCCAAGGCGGAATTAAAAAATAAAAATAATAATACTAACTAAATTCATCATCAAATTCATAAAAAACACATAAAAAAGACATAAATTGCTTGAAATTGACATAAAAAGTCAAAAACAAATATCAAAAACCCCTGAGGTGCACCTGAAGCGCAGTCTTTTTAGCACTTCAGTCCCTCTGAGGCGCACGTACAATAGAAACCCCCTCCTCAGAATCTTTTTTTGGGCGTTTTGCCTCGAGGCGCACGCCTCCACCGTTTTTTTAAAACCATGGACGCAACTCTACATTATTATTGATGGAAACGACACCATACTATGTATAATCTGCCCCAATTTATGCTGAACATAACTTGTTTCCTAACAATGAGCAACGAATAATAAACAAATACCTAACCAACAATTTCACCCATCTTTATCTTTTAAACTCTGATGGTTTATCTGGTCCTAAAACCCACAACTTAAACCTTTATTCCTTCTAACTTTCACAATTTAACCCAACACACCATTCCACATGTTAAATCAAGATTACATCCTTCAGCACATTATATACCCTTATACAATTAGCAACACACACCCCTTCAAAAAGTTTCACCCTTTCATAAATTCAGACACACCCTTTCACAACCCTGTGCCACGTTAATAGCAAATAAGTGTTGGAGATAATCTTATGCATCAGACATCGGTTACTATATATTATTGTGTCACTAAAAAGCGTTATTATATAGTATATAAATAGGTGGGTCATATGTCAAACGGTGCAACTCTGAGTTGGCGTCGATATTCCCATCAACTGCCATCTCAATCGTTGGCAACTGTAAAAACGATTTTATAACCGCCGATTAGGATAAGTATAAATACCAGTAAGTATGTATCCAACATTTGGATTATTTGATTGATGCATATATTAGTTTCAACTTTCAATTCTCTCACTAAATCTGTATACAGAGTGTGTGTATTCGAATAATCAGATACCCTCCCCCATTCCTCTTTGCGTCTCCTCTGTTTCTTCATCTTCAACCGCCCTATTCCTCCACATAATCCGCCTGTATACGTCTTCTATTTCGCCTTCTTTGGTTAACTCTCATTACATTTCCATGTTTATGGTTTTCTTGCTTCTTGAATCACAATTATGGTTTACATACGATTATCATAATTTTCTTTTTTGAATCAGGTATCATACAGAGTTGGGATTTCTAACACATATAGTTTTTACACTTTGTTAATTGATTCAAACATATTCCAATTCTATTTTTGTCGCTTTAAAAAAATTAATACAGACAGACAACGAGTCTTTGTTTGTTTGATTTCATGTTAGATCTGTTAAGAAATTGGGTCGTGTTAGCGGATGTTTAAATGGTCAAATATTTGAGAGTAAAAGTGGGTATTATCTTTACTTCTGGGCAAAAGAGACACTTTTATCATATTTGTCATGATTTTGATTTTATTATATTAATACAGTGAAAGTTGATCGATAAAAAGTAGACACAAAAGAAATAAATAGATCAAGTGAAAATATATTTTTTCCCAAGCATGCCACGTCTATATCCTTCTTACTTTTAGTTTTGTTTTTGTATATAATTGATTTTTAATCGAAAATAAATTTACTTTTGTGTTAATAATTCGGGGGAGATTTAAAGGTTTTTTAGTTTATGTTGAAATCTGCAAAGAAATAATCTTTGCATGTGTTTTTACTTTTTAGGTTAGTTTTGTACATGTATCCATACTAATTGTTGGCCGGATATGATGTCTCCGCGTGAATCCATGGATATGCATGGTTTGACTAAATATATTATTTGTATGTTACAGATAAGTTGTAGAAAGTGAGACACTTAAATAAATAAAAATGGCATTTGTATACATATAGTTATATAATATAATGAGGAAAACTTTATACAAACGTTACCAATTTTTATTTTACTTCTTGATAGGATGTTAAAGGTAATTAACTTCTTTATTTCTGTTTTTAAATCTTAAAAAGAAAATATTATTTGTTAATTAACGGTGACTATTTTAGTTAACTTTTATCTATGTTTTTCTTAAAATATAATTCGCTTATGAACCTACTTTTTTGAAACTCAAAACAAAACTCACAATTGCATAACTGATCACTAAAACGTAGTTTTACTTAAAATATAATTCACTTATGAATATACTTTTTAAAAAAAAAAAAACTCCATCATTAATTCTTTTAATCACTTTCCTGATAAAACTAAGTGCATACGTTGTTTATCAATGTTTTCAAATAATTTGACGAATGTGTTAATGGTGACGATACTAACACATATAGGTAAATAATATTGGTTAATTTGGATTGTACCTAAGGTGTCAAATTTGAATTCAGTTTTTCTCATATCATATAGTAACAGTAAAAAAATTCATAAACCATTTATTCTAATGATAGGAACACCTCAAATGGGATCTACCTACATAAAAACTCTTAGTGTGCAAAATTTGTTGAAATTATATTCCAACTTCCAATAGAGGCTTTTTGTTTTAAGGCTAACAAATAAGAAATTACAGACAACGTCCCGCCGCAACGCGTGGGTTAGCGTAAACTCGTTCAAAACAAAACCAAACCAACCTAGGTAGAGAACCGCATAACCACTTGTACTATGTACATAGTGCTTACATGATATAATGAAAGAGAAGAAAGAGTGTAAATTATGTGATTACACAGTTAAAGCCACACACATACACATGGTTATGCGGAGAACCACAAGAACATACACACTTGTACATACCACATAGTGCAGACTATATATAGAAAGAGCGCAAAAGAATGAATTATGTGGTTACACAGTTGTATCATGTTCAACATTTTACGACAAGCACATGGTTTAGACATATACGAATTATGCCCTATAGAGAGTCATTCAGTTCAGAACCAAGAATGCGCTATGCACTACGAGAACCACATGATGCACTTGAACTTTTTGCCTTAAGCGTGACACATAAGCCATTACATAACCCCCAAACCCCCTATCTCAGTAAATCATCATTCCACTAACTACAAGTGTGTTTCTTGACATAAAACTGGTTCCAAGAAGAACGCGTCCCTAATGTTTCACTTTCCAAACTACATCTATAAATATTTTCAACTTGTTTTTGAACATTCTTGCCCTATGCAGTTAATGATATAAAATATGGGTAATTTTAATACCATGCAGAATTTGTTTATATAGCAATTTAACACAAACAATTCAGTGATATATCCGTGATATATAGGTTATATCGGTCAAATATCAGTGATATATTGGTCAGATATCGGTGATATATCCGTCAGATATCGGTGATATATCGGTTATATCGTCAATATCGCTGATAATGTTGGTAACGGCATTCTGACCTATAATTGACACCGATATTTTACATGGGAACGATAACCGATATATCACCAATATATCACAGATTTCAAATGTTCAAATCACATTGCTAAAGTCATACCAATCAGATTCGCTAACTGAACGCTTCGAAATAATAACCGAAATCATAACAGGATACATACCTTGACGGAAACTTGCAACTGCTATGACCTAAAAACACAAATATAATACAATTTAATCAAATTCAACTTAAATTAAATCCAACAGCAATGTGACAAACTTCACAAACATAAATTGGGGGAAAACATTACTCGGATCAAGCGAAGTTAAAGCAGCAGTATTAGCAAAATTACAAGTATCTTCGGTCATCCCATTCTTAGTACAATAATCATTAAACGCATACAACGCCGTTTTCCTAATATCCGACCCATCGTAACACGGGCCGCCCTGCTGGATCGGGGAACAATCGGCTCCACCGGCTCCACAGGCCCAATCGATGGCGGATTGAAGTGCGGAATTTTCGGCGTTGTTCTTGGCCACACACCAAAGGTTGAGTGAAACGCCGCCGGATTGCTGTTGTTGGTGGATAGTGGCGGTGGCAGCGGCGGCGGAGATGAAGAGGAGGAGGTGGAGGAGATGAGAAGGCTGTGGAGACATTGTTGAGGTGGAGATTTGCAGGGAGAATGATTGATGTTAATGGAGTGTGAAGAGTGTTTTGTTTTGGTTTGCAGGAAATATGACCGTTGGTTTGGACTTTGGTGAGAGGAGATAGATCGTGGGGGTAAATTAACCGTTTCTTGCTTTCTTTTTACCGTAACAAATCACTTTAAAAAAAAACTTATTTAGCAACCATAAAAGACTACATGTTTTCGCACGTGTTAGCATCATTGTGTGTTCGTTTGGATCTGATTTATCCTTTATGCGATCTTGAGTGTGTGTGAAGAATTTCGAACACCTAGTGACGCAAAATGCGATTTTCTTCGTGGAATATAGTTGGACTTTGATCTTTCTCTAGACCTAGTTTTGAATTGTTAGAACAAAATGCAAACATGGAGGTGTCTTGCCCGGTGGTGCACTCTCAAAATCCAATATTTTACACTAAAAAGGTCGGAATTTTTTTTATAAAAGTTAACATTATGAACGAAAAATTGGTAGGGATTGGAAGTGAAGCTTCGTCCCTCATCTTGTCTGTGTTTGAATTGATAGACAACGACATGAACACACAAAACAAACAAGATGATTACAAACACGTTGTGTTAGGGAGGAGGGATTCCGGATGAGCTTAGTGTCAGTTCCGAAAATGCTCTGTATGGTACCAGTATTTCAAGGTAAAAATCGTTAAATAACGGTACCGAAAATGCCAAAAAGTGGATACCGAAAATAATTCGGTACATGAAATTCAATAGTGATATCCGCGGACCAAATTCTCATCTCTAGAGAGAGTCGATCTAAACTCCCGAGATTTTCACGTATCTCCTATTATCCAATTTTATAGGGTTCAAGCGAACACATGGATACAGAGGTAAATGAAGGTAGTAGTGGTGTGGGTAGGTAACTTTATTGAACCCAATATGCTTTTGTCTCTATCTTTAAAATAAAAAAAAGCCTGAGATGATTTATATAGAGTATACTAAGAAATACATTATATTAATTGCTATATATTAAGTAAAAACAGCATTAATTCCATCGTAAATTTCTAGTACTTTTGATAAAACATATCCATTGAGGAAATGATGTCGTACCGCCGCGAAAGAACCAACTCCTTCACGGCTAGTTAACCTATGAAATATTAAAGTCATCATATAATATAACACATTTCTAAACCCTTTGTTAATTTGGCTCCAAATTTGCGATCAAAGTCTAGAATATACACCGTGCCATCAACGTCAAATACTAAAACTATACATGTATATATAAACCTTAATTTCAACAATAATCAAATCACCATGGCTGTTGACCCCCTCTTAGTTGGGGTTCTCGGGGTCCTTTCTGGTGCAATATTAGTGGCTTTGATCCACTGCATAACCGTTAACTGTCTCCATAATAATGCTCTAACCACCACCGAGCCAGCTAGGCCGCCAAATATGGATCACAGTCCAAGAATTCGGGTTACCCGTGACACCAACTCTAGATTATCCCTCCCGGTTAGTGCAAGTGGCTCGAGCTCAAGTAGTTCATCGACGTTGTTGGTTATTCATAAGTACTCAAAAGAGTTTAAAGAAGGGACATGTGTGGTTTGTTTGGGTGAGTTTGAAGAAAATGAGGAGGTTAGAATAATGCCGGAATGTGCACATGTTTTTCATGCTTCGTGTATTGATATGTGGCTTTTTTCGCATGATAATTGCCCTCTTTGTCGGGCTAATGCCATACCTCGGACACACGATGTTCTTATATCTATCTTGGCTTCCACCCGAGCAGTCGAGTAAGCGGCCTCAACATATGCTTCACCGGGGAAGGCTTCTTTTGGAGAACTTAAATGTTTGAACTTGAATATTGTACAAAAATGAGTTGACAAATGTAAGATGTTTTTTGTTGGGATTGTTTAACTAAAGTCTTAGGTTAAGTGTCATGAAATTTTTATAACTAATTTCTCCTCTTGATTTGTCTGGCCCAATTACGAAGGAGATTGCGAAACCCAGGGGCGGACTCACCCTTTGCAGGTCGGGGTCCCTTGACCCCAATATTTTTTAAATTGTTTTGTAGAGACACTATGTTAAGTTTTTCATTGACCCCATAAGAATATATAGATGGAACCCATAGTAAGAAGTAAATTTGGTGAGATGGTAAATCTCTTGTCTTTTAATCAAAAGGACATAGGTTCAATCCTAAGTCTACCTGTTTTTTTTTCTTCCTTCTTTAGTTACAAACTGACTTCTAACATGGCTGCTCTATCAACCTTGCCAACTCCCCTTTGGCATAATATGAATTCAAGGACTTATCTGTCATTTACTTATTATATTTTTCCATATCCACGTTCAAGTTAATGTATGTAAATTTGTGGATTAGATAGTGGTTAATTATTAAGTGTATATATATATATATATATATATATATTGTTTTGTGTCTATACTTGGAAGGTATGTAAGAGAGCTATATTCTTTTGGCTTTCTCTTCTTTTTTTTCTTTTTTTTCATCGCAGTTCTTATCATAACACCCTCTCCAATGAGAACATACCCTATAATTGTACTTTATTTTGTCTTTATCCTGACCCGACCCTAATGGCGACTGATCTGAAAATTCTAACATATGGTTGTGAAAAATCTCCACAACGGAAAATTGGGACCCTATTGGAAAAAAGTTGGGTCCACCATTGCCGATACCAAATATATGTATGTATCTGACTGTTGAGCGATAACAATTACTATACACTTTGACATCATTAAAACTTTTTGAAAGAACCACATCACTCATTGGTAGCCATCAACCTCATTGAACACGTCCATGTAAAATTATCACATACGAACCTGTGCAATGATGTTAGGGATGGCAAAAATACTCGAGCCCAACAGGTATACCCGAAACCCAAAGCATTTGAGACGGATATACCTGATACCGACGGGTATTGGGCCGGGTATGGATATGGAAAAAAGTATTTCGCGAGTATGAGATTAAATGATACCCGACCTGATTTTCCGAAACTGTCTACCCGTTTACCCGAAATAAACACCCGAAAACTTTTTAAGTTTTATATTTATTTTCTTTTAACTATAGTTTAGTAATGTTTTACTCTTGTAGCTTTATTATTTAAACTCTTCATTTTAAATACATATTTTGATGGCATTATTTATATTTATATGCTATGAAATACAAAATTATTTTTTGAGATTAAAAATATAATATATTTACATTTTAAATGATATGTATGTTATTTATTATAATTTAATATATTATATATGTTTTTAAAACATAAAATTATAAAGGAATGTAATATATATATATATATGAAAATTGCAACGGGTATGCCCGATACCCGACAGGTAAATACTCGTCAGATACCTGACGAGTAATGAATTGGATACGGGACATGATATTTATTACAAACAAGTATGAGATTAGCTATAACCGACCCATTATCATTCCTAACGGGGTTCTATATGAGAATTTCGTTCGTCATCACCACATCATCACGCGTGAGTCTCCATACGGATCGAGCACGCTTATTAAGTGTTCCCTTAATAATTTATGATATGCCTCACATTAAAAATTTTTATTCTTTTCTTAATAATTTTGTGTTCACTAGTTATGAAATTTTAAAATAATAAAAAGTCTCATTCCATCCAAACACGGCAAACATCCTCTGATATCTCAAAAGTTAAAAACATTTAATGCGCAATCAAATCGATTACACACAACTTATGTATGTCCACGTGGCAGTTAAATATAGGGCCAGTATTCCATATCATCACAAAATTTTCAAAATATCTACCCCGGATTTAGTTTCCTACCATATCCAACATCCTATATATTCCACGTTACCCCTTCATCTTTCTCTTAGTTCAAAATAGACCCTAAGGTTTTTGCATTATGACATTTTTTTACGATGAGGATCTTTAACTTGTTTTAAGAAAAAGAGAAGTGAATGCTTTCTTTTTTGCCATTTCTTCATTTGTGAATTGTTGATGAACTCATCTCATTAGTAACTCTATGTAATCTAATATTTCTTTTTTCTCTCACGCATCAATTCTATTACAAGTTATCGAACCTATAAATCTGTTCACTATTTTTTATTTGTGATTTCGTGGTTAGGCCTTGAATCTAGAAAAAATATAAAAATAGACGAAAAATTCGAATGAATAAATAATCAAAAAATATTGTTTCTCTATAGTCAAATTTGAAGTACATATCTCCTTTCGATGAATGCCCCAAAAGCCACTTTAAATAATGAATATGAATATATACGAAATAACTCCTTTTCTATCATTAGATAAAAATCTCTAATATTTCGAAAAAAATTAACTTATTATGATTAGTCAGGGACAGAATAATTGAGGGAATTTTCTGAAAAATGTTGTGAAAAATGAGTGGCAAAAAAGACAGAAATTGGCTAGTTATCATTATAAGTGATCCATTTTTTGTCATTAAGGAGTACAAAAAGAAGCGTCGAAAAAATGACAAGATATGATCTATATGAATCTAAAGTCTCAATTCCAACAATGAAAAAGGAAAAAGGGGGGATTCCTTATTTCGAAATGGATGATTATGAGATATTTCAATTTGTTTATTATTATTATTATTATTATTATTATTATTATTATTGAGTTGTGGATATTTCGATACATATAAAGATCCCCAAAAGAGTTTTTTTATACTTGTTCCATATATGTTTCTTTGACTCGAATGAATGTTCTGAAGAAACCTCAATTAAGTTCTGTTCTAGAAAAATAGGATTCTTGCGTTTTTTCCCTCTTGCAAAGAAAGTATTTATTTATCGCATCATTTCTTAAAATACTTCAATTGGTACACGCAAGAAATAGCCAATTCCCAACAGCTTTTTGTTTCATTTTCCGCAGAGTAAAATTCTCATCGTACGAGTCAATGGAATGGCTCCCTAGCCTTTGATATCTATATAAAGGACATGCCGAGCATAAATACCCTCTTTAACTTCTATTCTGAAGGATTGAATATCTTTTATAAGAAATCGGAGAAAGACCCGCCGATTTTTTCCAGGAAATCCTCATGATAGATACACACTATTCCGTCTTTTATATCAAATCGATCATAACCACTATCTACATTCCACGAAATTGTGCACCACAAATAGGAGCAAATAAAAAGACCCGTGATCCCATAGAAAGACATCACAATTCATTGTGAAAAAAAAATGATTTCCTGAGACGGAAATAAAGATATCAAATTTCTACCAAGATAACTCGAGATTCCAACCAACAAGAATCCTAATGAACCTAAAAAGGGATAATAGCCCAGCAGAAATTACTTGTTTTTCGAGCCCCTTTATAGGTTCTATCCATATATGCTCTGATCGACAACTCATATTTGATCTCGTTGCTTTTTTGGAATTGAGAGAATACCCCAAATGAATTTTACTTTAGTCCGTTTGTTTCCGAAGTAACTCGCTTCAACTAGCACTAGTTTGATGTGAACCTTTTGGAGTAATTCATTAAATTGGTTAGATCTAAACTAATAACATACCTTTCATATTATCTCACTAAAGATAGCCACATACATATAGATAGATCAACGTTACAGTTCAGTCATCCGCCGATTCAAATCTATTTGAAAATAGCTAGAACATAGCATTTTCTAGAGACATAAGAATTTTTCGACATAAGCTGTTTATACCATATTTATACCATATTTTGCTAAATGGATATCTGTGTTATGATACAAACGTCAATTGAAAAAAAAAAAGAGATGAGATTTTGTACCATCGGCTCTAAACAATCTTGTTTTTTTGAACATGAAGAAATAAAGAAGCCATTGCGATTGTCGGAAATACTAGGCCTACTAAGGGACCAAAACAGAGGGAAATTTAAGAGTTGTCATAGAATGGTACCTCGATTTACTATTTGTACCTGTTATTATTATTTAGAATTTATAATATATATCTTATTATATATAAGGATATCTTACTTATTATAATTTGATAATTCTAAATCGAAATTATAATTATTTAATATCTAGATATAAGTATCTATCTAAGTGAGTATATAATGTACTTTCTACATGAAGGATTTAAAAGGATATGGATGATATCTTATTTTATTTTATTCATTTTTTTACTCTTGTCTTCGAATTTCATTTATTAAGCAAAAAGTTTCTTAAAAATGAAGAAAAATGAATTAGATTCTACTTATATAAATTCTATTTATATTGAATTGAAGGGTTTGTTAGAATCCTATCTAGCAGGGATTCTTAGTCAAAATAGGATTATCATAGTATATAGAAAGATAAAAAATTATATATTTTCTAGAGTTTAATTATATATGACGAGAAAAAGATATATTTTTTTGCCTAATTATAAGAATTTCATCTTTTATCTTGTTAATGTTAATAGAGGCTTTTTGATTAAATCAATAATAAGGAATATAGAATAGAAAAAGAAATATAGAAATGGGGGCAGATTTTTGATTTTCTGTGACTTTTGATTCTTTATACAATTAGATCTTATTTCTTATACAATCTTTAAATTTTATGTCAACAAAGAAACCCCATTCGTCTAATTTTGACTTGGATTCCGATAAACAAATTACTTGTTTGCTTAAAAAAATTGAACTTAATGTTTTAATTTTGATTCAAAGGAAAGAAAGTGTGGAGTTGAAATAACTCGCTCAGAACGCTTTTTAAAAGATTACGTGGTATGATTAGATCGAATAAGCCCCCTTGTGAACCGATGGGTACTGTTTTATTCAATGTTTGTTCAATTACTCTTTTACCCGCAAAGGCAATGTAGGCATTGGGTTCAGCAATAATGATATCCCCCAACATACCAAAACTAGCTGTCACCCCACCGGTAGTAGGAGATGTAAGGATTAGTACATAGAATAACTTTTATTTGATTGATAATCATATAAAGCAGAAGAGATTTTAGTAGCGTATTCAATCAAACAGGTAATTTTCTCCCTAACTACGGATCCCATACTACCCCCCATAAACTGAAAATCCATAACCGCAATTGCTACGTTAATACCGTCTAATTGCCCTATGTCTGTTTGAATAGCCTTGGTTAATCCTGTCTTTCTTTGATAAGAATCAATACGATTTTTATAAGGCTCCTCCTCTGAATGAAATTCAATGGGATCCAGAGAGACCATGTCTTCATCCATAGGCTCCGAAGTACCCGGATCGATCGAAAGTTCAATTATGTCTGAACTACTCATTTTCAAATGATATCCACATTGTTCACAAAGATTCATTTTTTATTTAAAAAAAATCTTATAATTTAATCCATAACAATTTTCGCATTGAACCCACAAGTGCCTGTATTTTTGAGTTACATCCAGATCAGTAGAACTTTCTCGTATAATTTGATCACTCGTTGCGGCATCCACATTTTTACTACTACCGCTTTCACCACAAATAAAACTAGAAATGTAATTATTATTAGAATTGTCACTACCACTTACAATGTAATTATCAATACAGATTTGAGACTGAAGATAACTGTCAATGCAACTATTAATGTGATTATTCCAAGTATACTCAGTATCATTCATGGATTATGTTCGGCATTCTTACTCTTAGATCCATTATTCAGATAACTAGAATTCCGATAAAAAGAATTTTCTAGTTCAGGATGATCATTGTCAATCTCAAAAATATGATTTTCAATATCAAAATATATAGAATAAAAGTCTCCATTACTATCTTTAACTAAAAAAGTATCATCACAGATTAAATTCCGAAGGTCTTTGACGCTAAAAAAAGACCAACATTACTGTAATTGTCATGACCACCCCAACTTTGAATGTTTTTATCCGTATCATTTATATTCGGATCTTTACTTTCGCTGGCATTTTCAATAGGACCAAGACTGCTCGTTAATTTACTTAGCCTACATCTGTGTTCGAACTCCTTAAATAACATCGAATTTAACCACCATCTTTTCGTATAGTTTTATTGCTCCATATTTGCATGAAAATACAATACATGAATAGTCATTCGACGAAAAATCCTTTATTTGAATATTGTATTTCCTATCAAGAATAAGCATATAAATCCAATCACTAGGAGTATTAACTAATAAGAAGTGTGAGTATTGAAAAAAGGATTTGTTCTCTCCACGAACATACGAACAATTTTTTTTTGTAAATCTCGTCTAATAACTAATAACATAATAAGTTAAGTGTTTATTACAATACGAATACATAACGAAAAGGACAATATATAGGATGGGTAGAAAGAGTTGTGATAAGTGTCTCGATCAAAGGAAACTACATGATCTAAAAGAATATTCCAATCCTAAGGATCCAAATGATTAATTGTGGATCCAACACAAAAATAGAAATATTTGAGTTGTTTAGTCTTCGATTTTTATTTGAAATTTTCTATATCTATATAAGTATGTATCTATATAAAATAGATGCATATTGGATTCGACTAAATCCTTTTAGTAAAAGATTGGGCCGAGTTTCATTGAAACTCAATTAAGAGAATGAACGTTATCTCTTCTTATCTTTATCCTTATCCCCATCTAAAGTATCCATTGCCTGGAACTCAAATTTGATCTCCTTCCCTACTTCACAAGCAGCAGCTAGTTCAGGACTCCATTTTATAGCCTCGCGGATAATTTAATTACCCCAGTAGCAAGATCGCGTCCCTCATTACGAGCTTGCACACATGCTTCTAGAGCTTCTTCTGTCTATCAATAACCGCATGCATTGTGATGTGGATCTAAAGAAGTAGACCATTATCTCGACAATAATGAGACAAGCTAGTATTTGTAGTGAATCCACCTCTTAGGTAGTTGCATTACAATAAGAACTCCCAATTCTCTGGCAGATACATCCTTTTTAATCATTTCTTCGCAATTACCCGTAATAGCATTCAAGTAATGCCCTTTGATTTCACATGTTTCAGCTTGTGCTTTATAAATAGCTTCGGCACAAAATAAGAAACGATCTCTCCAATGCATAAATGGTTGGGAGTTCATGTTCTCGTCATTTTTAGTAAAATCAAGGCCACCACGAAGACATTTATAACAACCTCTACCGTAGTTTTTTAGCAGATAACCCCAATTTCGGTTTAATAGTACATCCCAACAAGGGACGAATATTCTTGTTCAATTTATCTCCTTCAACTTGGATACCGTGAGGTGGACCCTCAAAGTTTTAACAACGCAGTCGGGATTCGCAAATCTTCCGGACATAAAGCACGCATGACTTTGAACCCAAATACATTACCTACAATGGAAGTAAACATGTTAGTAACAAAACCTTCTTCAAAAAGGTCTAATGGGTAAGCTACATAAGCAATATATTGATTGTCTTCTCTAGGAACAGGCTCAAGTCCATAGCATCGGCCTTTGTAACGGTCAAGGCTGGTAAGTCCATCGGTACATACAGTTGTCCATGTACTAGTAGAAGATTTGGCAGCTACTGCGGTCTCCGCTTCTTCAGGCGGAACTCCAGGTTGAGGAGTTACTCGAAATGCTAGATATCAGTATCCTTGGTTTCATATTCCGGAGTATAATAAGTCAATTTATAATCTTTAACACCAGCTTTGAATCCAACACTTGCTTTAGTCTCTGTTTGTGGTGATAAAATCCCTCCCTACAACTCATGAATTAAGAATTCTCACAACAACAAGGTCTACTCGACATGAATTAGGCGCTAATGAAACTTTTTACAGGAACCTTTTACAAATTCCCAACTAATAGTAAAATTATCAACTAATCAAAATGCTTTCTTATTAGACCATGGTATTTGATTTGGCAAATACATCATTATTGTATACTCTTTCAGATATATGGCGCAACCCAATTCTTTTCTTATCGAAATACCTAAAAATTACCCAAATACTAAGAAATTCCCCCTTGACAGTGATATATATTGTAAGTGTTATATGTTGTATATGTAAATCCTAGATGTGAAAATATGTGAAAATTTCTATGAAAAGGTAAAAAAAGACTAGATATAAATCAATAGAAATAAGAAGAGCCGATCACATAGAGATATTGAATCGTAAATAGAGCTCAGGTTCGAATTCCATAGATAATATAGATGGGATTGTCTATAATGATAAAAAATGAAAGTTTTTCTCAAGATTCTTATTCATCTACTTGATATTTTGAAAATGGGTTGATTGAACTTGAAAATTCACTCATTGAAATTGAATAAGTAAACGATTAAACTGGATTCGGTTGGATGGTAAAAACAAAATCATGTGCTAACTCCCATTTCTTAATGAATTAACCGATCAACTTGTCATCGGACATTTATTTTGAATGCGAGAATTTTCGCAAAAATTAGATATTTTTTACTTTATTATTATATATGAGTATGAATCCTACTACTTCTAGTTCTAGGGTTGCCACGCTTTACAAAAAGAACCTTGGGCGTGTCACACCCCGACCCGCAGCGGAAATAAGAGTCGGGGCATAATTGGGTTATCACCAAAGAACATGACATTTACTATTATGTTTCATAATTAATGAAGTCAAAGTTACATTTTCAAACATCCAAACATGTTCATTCAATACAAGGGAAAATAACCAAACATAACAATCCAAATACTAAATCGTTTTATTCTTCTAATCCAGGTCCTATGTGTTCCTAGCTGCTGCTGGTTCACCTGTATCATGTGTAAAATGGGAGGTTTTGGGTCAACATAAGTTGGCGAGTGAACCTTATTAGATAAACATTTGATAATGCTTTTATGGTTAGTTTATCAATAAAATATTGTGCATAATCATAAAAGAGCAAATGTAAGTAATCAAGCATTGGCAAATAGCAGTTACAATTATAACATACAATACCACTTGATAGCATACATGAATATACCAATATCATACGATAACTAACATAAATGAACTGTGCGATCAAGGCTCAATCAAACGGAGCCGATCGTATTGCATGAACTGGAAATGTAAATTGAACTGTGCGCTCAAGGCTCAATCAAACGGAGCCGAGCGTATTGCATGAACTGGAAATGTAAATTGAACTGTGCGCTCAAGGCTCAATCAAACGGAGCCGAGCGTATTGCATGTATTGAAATGTAAAATGAAATGACCGATCAAGGCTCAATCAAACGGAGCCGATCGTGCGGGCACGCCACAGATCAACCGCATAATAAAATGGGGATCAAACTCAACCTCATGGATGGGGAGCTGCGGCCTCGGCAAATGCATGTACTGAAATAATAATTTGCATACAATAATAACTACTTAACAGCAACAAACTAATACACATGTCATGATATGATGTATGCACAATAGTTTCGTTATAATATGTAAATAAACAAAGACACATCATACACCCCAAAAACGTGATTAAAACGGGGAATTTGAAAGGTTCACTCACATTGGGTGCGTTGAATTGAAGATGGTGAGATGCGCACGATTTAGATGAGCGGATCGACGAGGAATACTAACCTAAATAATAATGGAAAAATATATTAAATGGATGGATTTTATTAAGGATTTTAATGAAATTTTTAGATATATTTTTGTGAGTTTATGGCTATTTTCTATCTTTAAAAATGTTATTTTTAAGTATTTTTAATTGATTTTTAAATTAAAATAAACAAATAAATATATAAAAAAAATATTATTTTTTACTGTTGACCGTTGACCGGTTCGGTCAGCGGATAATTCTGCGCCAGGCGGGATTCGAACCGGCGACCTTCCGTTCACGTGCACGTAGCTCTACCAACTGAGCTACGTGACTAACCCGTTATAAACTCAGTTTTAATTATATTTATATACTTATTTGAATTAACCGAAAATTCCTTTATTTACAAAAACGTTTTAATTCAACTGGACCGGTGCTTGTGACATGATTCGAACGCGCGACGTGAAGTTCATTTTGCACACAGTCCACCGCTGGACTGTGTGTCTAACCCGGTTATATTCTTGATTTATATTATACTTAACAACTACCTGTTTTAACCCGGGTTAGTTCATGATTAAAAAGGAATGTTATTACACAAGCGTGCGCGTAACAAGGATCGAACTCGGGACGTGAATATGAAATTTGCACACAGTCCACCGCTGGACT